>JAEOAD010001462.1:1760000-3211960 GCA_036365145.1 Orientallactaga sibirica | reverse complement strand
ATGTGTGTTCTGAGCATGGCTCTGGTAGGCCATTTCACTCTACCTAGAGTTCTTGGTATTTCGTGGATATTAATTCATATTTGCCTTTTGATATTTTCTACTGATGATGGTTTCGTTGATAAATCATAGCTTATAATGCTATGATTATTCTAGGAGAATCATTGTATCAGCCTTGAAAGGAAACATGATGGTTCCTGTTTTGATTCTGTGAATATGATATTAATCAGGGCCAAAAAGCTGGAGTTAGTAGTTCTTCTTAGTGTAGTGGCAAGAAGAGTGTTTGGAATTTTCTCACTGGAGATTTGCAATAGGATCCAGAGGAAGTATTGTTCTCACAGATCTGATGTCATATAGCAAATGATGTGAAGTTTGGGAAGGTTCTACATGGAAAGTGCAGTGAAATGGACGACTGTTGGTGTGTGTTTGTTGCCTGAGCTAAAGTATTCCAAGCTGGGATGAGCTAATACTGTCCCCATACTCCTTGTGAAGTCAGCTGAAGTTGTCCCAGATAACAAAGTCTTGATGAATGGTACAACACAGGCTTGGGTGTGTGTGTGTGTATGTGTGTGTGTGTGCATGCGCGAACGTGCATGCTCATGTGCACTGTTCTGTTGGCAAACCTCTTTGTGTGTATGTGGATGTTGGAGGTCTGTTTCAGGATTCTTCCTCAATCTCTATCTTTTCCTTTTTTACCTGTTACTGTTTGTCTTGCAAGGTATGGATACCTTTTAGCCCAGGGTGTCCTGGAATTCATTATGTAGTCTCAGACTATTCTTGAGCTCACACTGACCATTCTTTCTCAGCCTCCTAATTCCTGGCGATCAAGATGTGTGCCACCACATGCAATAGAGAAAGACAGAGAGAGAAAGGGATGAGGGTGGGGAAGTGGGAGAAACAGACAGAAATACACTAGGGCTTCTTGTTGCTGCCACGAACTTTGTGCATGGGGGGTTAAGTGGAACTGTGGAATTGAACTTGGGCTGGTAGACTTTATAGTAAGCGTCTTAAATTCTGGGCCATCTATCCAGTCCTATTTTTGAAGTATTTTTATTTACTTATTTGCAAGGAGAGAAAGAGAGGGGAGGGGGTGGGGGGACAGAGAGAGAGAGACTTGTGAGACAAAGAGGAGAAGAGAAGGAGGGAGATAGAGATGTGTTGTGCCACAACCCCCAGCCTCTGTGAACAAACCCCAGATACCCGTCCCACTTTGTGATCTGGATTTACATAGGTACTGGGGAATAAACCCAGGTCATTAGGCTTTGCCAGGATTCACCTTAACCACTTAGCTACCTCTCCAACCCATCTTCTTTGTTTTCTAATGATTCTTTCTCTGAACCTGGAGCTCACCATTCCTGCTGTACTACTTAGCCAGCCTGCTCTATGGGTGCTACTGTCTTCACTTCCCCTGTGCTGGCTGGAATTACAGGAGTGAACAACCATGCCCAGTTTTTACATGTGTGCTGGGATTTGAAACCCAGTCTTCATGCTTGTGTGGCAAGTGCTTTACTGATTGAGCCTTCTCCCAGCCATGGGGTGATTATTTTTATATTCATATGTCATATACTTTTGTCCTTCTTGGGGACTGTGGGAGTCCAGAATGTTTGTATGTATGTATAGTTTTGTTAAATGTGTTTTGTGAGTTAAGTTGGGAAGGTGTAGGAATATGTTTGTATTTAAATTGGGTGCACAGAATAAAGTGTTAAGATCTGTATTTGCCTGAGTGAGTAATAGTGTCTTTGTAAGTATTTGGGATTAAATGAGTTAATGGCTGTGTTTGCTGTAGTGAAGAGAAGTGAGTGAATGTGGTAAATCTGAAAGTTCATGCTTACAATCTGAGAATGGGGTTGTCATTTTGGTTTCATATCATCTTACTTTTTTCTTTCCTGTGAAAACCTGGATTTGAGAGTATGTCGTGGAATGTGGAAGAAATATGAGCATGTTGGGTAATGTTGAGGAAATGATGTAAATTTCTGTGGTTGTGTACATGGATGGATATGATTAGTACATGTAGGAGATGTGTTTCTGTATCACGATGTGGTGGAGTCTTGTGTTTTTCAGAATATGGGTGTGTTTGTTACAGCATGTGAGAAAAATATGTATGTAATGGAGAACTTGTAGAGAGAATGTGTACCCATGTTGTGCAGTTTGTATGGTTTTGTATTTAGAAGATGGAAGACATGCTTCTTGGCCATGTGTTTAGCATGTGATCTCATTAATGCAGGTGGTGTCAGATTGTGTGTGTTGAGATATTTCCATATGTGTCATGTTCTGCCTATTTAAGTGTTTGCTGCTTATGGAGATTTGCGTGGGTATAGAGGTTTTTAAAACTATGATATATTTTTGTGCAGAGACACACACAGAGAGAAATACAGAGATAGAGATACAGAAAGAGAGGGAGAGAGTGATAATAGAGATAGATACAGAGAGAGGGAGAGAAAGAATATGCATTCCAGGCCTCATGCCCCTGTAAATAAATGCACTCCACAGGCAACACTACTTGTGTATCTTGCTTTATGCGTGTACTGGGGATTTGGACCTGGGTTGACCCTGGACTTGCAGACTTTTGCAAGGAGGCACTTTTAACCACTTTGCCACCCCGCCCCCAGCCCCTAGACTTTTCATGCCTTGTGTTTGTATGTTGTTTGTGCTTGACCAGGTGTTGATTTAAAGAACTTTTTTTTGCCAACATGGAGTCTCATTGTAACCTATGCTGATTTCCAAGTTACTCTTATTTCCACACTAGCCTTGAACTCACAGCGATACTCCGAAGCCTGCCTCCCAAGTGGTGGGAATAAAGTTGGGTGTCACCGTGCCCTGTTTAAAGAACTTTTTTAGAAATAACTTTCATTGGGAATGTTAACATACGAACATACTGCAAATTGTTGACAGTTTCATCAGGCTATCCTCCTTGGTCCCCTGTGCCCTGTCAAATTTCAGAGTTAGCCCTCCTTGCTCTGAGTATTGGTTATGACTATGGGGTTGTAAGTAAATCTGCTGGGTCATGTGGGCTGGACAATACCTCAGAGTATGCCTTCCTACCCTGTGTTTCTTACATTCTATCTTCTTCCTCTTCTGCAATGTTCCCCAAGCCTTGGAGCGAATGTTACAAGTCTCCTTTAGGGTTGCACTCTCAGTAACCTCTTATTTTCTGCTTGGATGGGTTTTGAGTGACCTTAGTAACTATTGCCATCTCTATGGAGAAAGTTCTCAGCCTGACAGTGAGAACAGAATTCATGTTTTTTAAGTTTCTTTTTATTTATGTATGGGGGGGGGGAGTTCAGATAGAGAGAATGGGTGTGCCATGGCCTCTTGCTGCTGCAAACCAACTCCAGATGCATGTGCTACCTTGTGCATCTGGTTTATGTGGTTACTGGGGAATTGAAGTTGGGTCCTTTGTCTTTTCAGGCAGGTGCCTTCATTGCTAAAGAACCTCTCTTGTCCCAGAATTCATGTTTAGTAAGCTGCTTCCTCCATGATGTTTCCTGACCCTGGCACATGTGATTGAGATCCCTTGTATGGTGCTAAGTACTCAATTGTCTCTTCTTGTCATTTTGATGGGTCTTGGGTCTCCCTGATATATGTAAGCATTTATAGAGAAAACAGATTCTCTACCCAGGAGTGAGAGCAGCATGGATCAAATGAGATAGACATAGGCATTGAGAAGGCTTTTTGATGGGCATAACCTCTCCTTTTACCCAACAACAGTAGGTGCTTCCCTCTAGTGTGTGTCCTTCTAAACTGTCGGTGACTTGGTGCTCAGTGCCGGGTATGAATGTCCTCGCACTGAGCAGGCTTCATTTCCAGTCAGAGAGCAGTTGATCATCCTCACAACACACGTGCCACTGTTGCACCAGTGGCTACATATTGCCTGGCTGGTCGATTTTGTAGCTTTCAGGATCCACAGTTTATTCACTGTGTTGATGACCTGTTCCCCAGCAGTTCATGTAACATTTTTTCTGAAGTATTACTGCTAACTAGCAGGGAGTTTGCTTCCATCTCAGTTGCAACTTGATTTTTTCAGTGTCTTCTGACTGTAACCTTTGATGTCTATAGCACCAGGATCTTACCATCTGGTTTTTTTGGTACACAAGTTCTTTGGCAATGGCCTGAATTATTCTGGGGGCTTCATGGGCCTCCCTAATCAACAGATCACTGTGTGGGGCAAGTCTCTTACTGAGTGTTTGAAGAACTTCCAGGTAAGAGTGAGTATGTTTATTCAAGGAACATGGAAATGTGGATGAATATTTTCTTTGGCTTTGTATATTTAAGCAGAGTATATATAAGTATATTGGCTGGAAGTAATGATACTCTTATGTGATGAGTAGGTGAGGTTATATTTGCTCAGGGAAGTGTGGAGATTGTGTTTACATATGTAAGATGTATATAGTACAGTTATTTGTTAGTATTTGAGGATATAGGAGCTAGTTTCTACTATCTAGGGATAAATTAAGGATTTCTAAGTGGTTTTCTATTTTTGTTTTTTTGAAGTAAGGTCTCATGATAGCCCAGGCTGACCTGGAATTCATTGTGTAGTCACAGAGTGGCTCACAGCAATCTTCCTACTTCTGCCTTACAAGTGCTGGGATTAAAGACATGTGTCACCACACCTGGCTGGTTTTCTGTGTATTTTAACTTTTATGCTCAACACATTTCTAGGTGTCTTGAGCACTATATAAGTTGTGTGTTTTGCCTTTGATTAGATGAATTATGTAAGCACATTCACAGGGTCTGAGATCATTAGACATATTAAAATCGTCTTAGTTTATGGGCTGGAGAGATGGCTCAGCAGTTTAGGTGCCTGCTTGCAAAGCCTAAAGGCCTGTGTTCAATTTCCCCAGTACCCACATAAAGCCAGATACACAGAGTGGTGCATTCATCTAGCATTTATTTACAGTGGAAGCAGGTCCTGGCACAATCTTCAGTTTCTGTCTCTGTCTGTTTGTCCCTCTCTATCTCCTTGCAAATAAATAAAAATAAAAGTGTTTTAGTTTAGACAATGCTTGGATATTTCTGTTGTACATGAATATATTTGGAGTATGAAGTTAAATGATTGCATTCTGAAAGTATGAATTATGGAATAATGTGAATGTAATCAGGCACTGGGAATATTTGTGAATAGGTGTATAGCCATTGTGAGGACACATGGATAGAAATTAGTGTATACTAGTGTCCTTTTTGCTTCCTCCTCTCTCCTCCATTCCTCTTCCCCCCTCCTTCCCTCACCCCCTCTTTTTTCTACTTGCCCTTTCCCCTCTTCCAGGTCTTCATGCATTGGAGATTGTTGTTTTAGGTTCTTCTAGTTTGTATCTAAGTGTTATGTCATATACTCAGGGTCTTGTCAATGTGTGCACTTGGAAACTGTGAGTATAAAGAAAACTCAGGCAACCTCTTAGTCTTTATTCTTAAATGGAACCCTTAAAGATTTTGCTTGACTGTGAGGTCCCTGTGTTCATGTTTGCTATTGTGTATTTGATGAATATAGGTTGTTTGTAGCTGTGCATTTGAATGCATTGGGGCTTATGTGTGTATATTCTAATGGAATTTGGAGGTTCATGGTTTGTGTCTGGGAATAGAGAGGGGCTGTAGTATGAGTGTGCCTTCAAGAATTCTAGAGTATGTTTATTTTAGGACTCTGAGATTTCCTATGGGTCTGTCTTTATGTTCTTGGTGGTTTTCTACAGTCTTTGCCTGTTGAATTTTCAGTGTGTACTCATGGACTGTGAGTTTGTTTGACATGTTTATATTAAGCATGGTATATATACACTATATATGCATAGTTGCAGCACTGGTATTTGAACACTCAGGGTATATAGGATATTTTTCTCTAAATTTTAGATATTAACAGGTAGTATGTCTGTGTTCAGGATGCAGGTAGCAGTCATAAGAATGTATCCACAAACTATAAAGGGCTCATATTCTGGACATATGTGCTTTAGTTTTGTTCATATAGTGGGTTGTTGATGGATTATGTGCCATAATCATGTGAAGAATGTGTGTGTGTTGAAGCTAATAGTGCTCCTTTCTTCCCATCAGCTCCATCACATTGGTGGTTGACATTAGTCCTACTGGTATTGTTATACCATGGAAACTAAGAGTCCAGGCTTTTTGCCTCCCCTATAG
This sequence comes from Orientallactaga sibirica, assembly GCA_036365145.1. Lineage (NCBI taxonomy): Eukaryota > Metazoa > Chordata > Mammalia > Rodentia > Dipodidae > Orientallactaga > Orientallactaga sibirica. The sequence continues at coordinate 3,205,840 of JAEOAD010001462.1, read as the reverse complement.
GTTATCTTAATAAGCATTTACTGACACACTTTATGGGTATATGGGAGGAGCATCCAGACATCAATGGCTTACACCTATTGAAGATCTGTGTGGACTATTAGTGAGCTATCAGGTTATGTATTCTTGTGTATAGCACAGATCCTAGTCCTTCTGAGTTAGTGATTTAGTCTTTACTGAGTTAAGTGAGATTCTAGATCCCAAGCTGACTTCTGGATCTTCTTTGTGCAGATGGAATCAGATCTGACAGTTTTGTGGATTCTCATTCAACATCTGTTTCACCCTGGTCTAAGAGTAAGAAAATGGTTGGATCTGGTAGACAGCTATCTGCAGAGAGCAGAACTTTCATGGGTGAGTTGATTGTGTTCTGGGCAACAGTCGGACTGTTGTGATATGTCCTTGAGAGGAGGCCTCATGATATAAGCCCTCTCTGCTGTAAAATTCTCTGGGAAGCAGATCACTATTGTTGTCGGCATCAATCAATCATGGAAGGAATTTTTTTTTTTTTGGTTCATAACTGTTCTTGTTTCTGAGACTAAGTGACTGCTCTGACATATTGACCTAGTTCTCAACCATCAATGAAGGAAAATTATCAACATGTATATCACCACCCTCCAAGGCATAAGTAACAGTGTGGAAGAGGGAGGTGGAGAGAATCTAAGAGTCAGAGGAATACAACACCTTGTATGGAAATACCCTCTGAATTAAAACAGAGGCCCATTTAAGCCCACAAGACTAAGATAGTTGAAACTTACAAAATTCACATGACCCCACTTCAATAAACAATTGGTGGGACGAGGAAACTGCCATACCAGCTGTGCATTCATGGGTTCTGAGATGCAGCTTCTACAAGGTCATCGTTCATGATGTATGGGATTTTGCAGCGACATAGCTGTTTGAGGCTCACCACCTTCATTTAACTTCTCACCAATGCCCTATAAGTATCCCCCAAAATTCATTGGTTTGCCAAGTTGGTGCATTCATGGGCTCTGAGATGCAGCTTCTACAAGGTCATCATTCATGATTTATGGGATTTTGCAGTGATACAGCTGTTTGGGGGTCACCACATTCATTTAACTTCTCACCAGTGCCCTTTAAGTATCCCCCAAAGCTCATTGGTTTGCCAAGTTGGATTTTGGTGGAATGAATTCTACATTGCTCTGTCATTGGTGCCCTATTTTTGGATGAAGTAGAAGATTGTTCATGTGGTGGAGAAAGATCACAAGTTCAAGGTCATTCTTGGAATGGTGTTTTGAATGTAAAATAACTTCCATAGGCTAATGTGTTTTATCTTTAGGAGATGGATCCTTATTGGAGGAAGTGTGTCACTACCAGTAGGCTTTGAGGTGTCACAGGAAAGCTTTGCTTGCTGTTTTTTTTAACTTTTAAAAATATTTTATTTATTAAAAGAGAGCAGGAAAGAGGCAGAGAGAGAGAGAGAGAGAGAGAATGGGCACGCCAGGGCCTCCAACCAATGCAAATGAACTACAGATGTATGCGCCACCATGTGCATCTGGCTTACGTGGGTCCTGGGGAATCAAACCTGGGTCCTTTGGCTTCTCAGGCAAGTGACTTAACCACTAAGCCATCTCTCCAGCCCCATGCTTTCTCTTTTATATCTCTACTTCCTCTTTGCTGATGTGAGGTTTTCATGCTGGTTTCCTACTTCTGCAATGCTTTTTCCACCATGACAGTTTTTAGCCTCTGGAAGTGAATCAGAAGTAGTTTTCCTTGCCTATTGCTTCTGGTCAGGTATTTTGTCCCAGCAACAAGAAATTAACTGATACTTTCGGTTACAGATTGAATCCAAGTCCTGCCTGACATACCTGAAATGCATGAGAGCCTGTTTCTAAACAAAGGAAAAGAAATGAAAAAAATAAGGGGAAACACTTTAAATTATTCTACTGCTTAAGTTTTAAAAAGTATATTTATGTATTTACAAGGAGTATGTGTGTGTATGTGTGTGTGTGTGTGTGTGTGTGTGTGTGTGTGTGTGTGAAAGAGAGAGAGAGACCATTAATATGCATGCACCATGGCCTCCTGCCACTGAAAATGAGATCCAGACACATGAGTCACTTTGTGCATCTGGCTTACGTCCATACTGGGGAATCAAACCCAGGCCATTAGGCTTTACAAGCAAGCACCTGTAACCACTGGGAAGTCTTTCAAATTCCAGTAATTAATTTAGTAAATGGATATAAAGTTGTGTGGAATATTTGTGTTTGTTCTCATGTACATAATGGTAAGGTTGAAATAAATTATAGCTAGTTGGAGCATGTCATTGGAATGTATTCATTTTAAGTACATATATACATATCCTACAATGGATTGACCCCTCTCCTATGGATGTGTGCACATGTGTGAATGTATGTGTATTGTGTGTTTGTAAGTGTGCAAGTGTACATGCACATAGAGGCCTGAGAACAACCTTGTGTGTAGTTACTCAGGCATGGTCTACTTTTTTTTAGGACAAGGACTCATTGGCGTGGATCTTACCAATTAGGATAGACCGACCAGTGAAGCCCAAGGTTCCACCTGTCTCTACCTCCTTAAAGCTGCAAGGATAAGCACATACAAGCACACCCACCTGTTTCTATTTAATGTGGGTTTAGTGATGAAACCCAGATCCTCATTCTAGAACAGCAAGCACTTTTCTGATTGAGCTATTTCCCCAGAATATACTTTTTTTTTTCAGGCAGGCTCTCACAGTGCAGCCCAGATGGATTGAATTTTCAGTAACCCTGCCTCAGTCTCCCAGTGCTGGATTACATGTGTGTCATGTTTCAGATTTGCTGGGTAAGACACCCCAAGGCCAAGTGTTGTGGTTTGAATTAGGTGTCCTCCAAAACTTGTGTGTTCTGAATGCTTGATACCCAGCTGATTAGGAGGAGGAGTCTTGCTGGAGGGAGGTGTGTTTAGGGGGCTGGGCATAGCGGTGTCATAGTCATCTCTTCTTGCTAGTGTTCAGCTCACTCTCCTCCTGCTGATTTTCCACCTGCTATGACACAGGTGATGCCCAGTCTCTGTTTATGTCATGCTTTCTCCTACTGTCATGAAGTTTCCCCTCTTGACTATGTCATAATAAACCCTTTCCTCCCATCAGTCAGGTGCTTGGTACCAGGAATGCAAAGGTAACTGCAACAGCAAGCAAGCAAAGTTGTATTGAGAAGTGAAAGTAAGATGCTACTGCAGCAGGGAAGAATCCCTATAGGGGTTGCTGGTCAGCACTCTGGGGTGGGGGGTTTTATGTTCTGAAAACTCAGCTTGTCCTTGGCCCATATGGACATTTTCTGTTGAATTGGGATGAAGTTCATTATTAAGTTCAAAAGTGTACAGAAGATTCTGGTTGGTTTATGGGTCGGGGATAAGAGAATGTACTCAGTGAGAGCCCAATGATGCAGGAAAGAGTACACCAAAAACTTCCAAGAAGGGCTGGAGGGATGGCTTAGCGGTTAAGGCATTTGCATATAAAGCCAAAGGACCAAGGTTCGATTCCCCAGGACCCACTTAAGCAGATGCACAAGGGGGCGCATGCATCTGGAGTTATTTGCAGTGGCTGGAGGTCCTGAAGTGCCCATTCTTGCCCTCTCTCTGTGTAAAATAAATAAAAATATTTTTTTAAAACTTCCAAGGAAGAGGAAGGACAGGAAATAAAAAAGAATAAGGGCCTGGTGTACAATGAACAACTTTAATTTTTTTTTTTTTTTAGAAAAAGGGGGAGAGAGAGAGAAAGAGAGACAGATAATTGGCATGCGAGGCCCTCAGCCACTGCAATCAAACTCCAGATACTTGTGCCACCTAGTGGGCATGTGCGACCTCGCACTGGCTTCACCTTTGTGCATCTGGCTTACTTGGGATCTGGAGAGTCGAACATGGGTTCTTGAGCTTTGCAGGGAAGCTCCTTAACCACTAAGCCATCTCTCCAGCCCTACAATGGACATCTTGATGAGTTGGGGCTCTTTGGATCCTTAGTTCCTAGGCTAAAGTAGCCTTCCAGTCTTGCCTGGGCAAGCTGATGTGTTTATGTTCTTTAGGACCTGTGTTCCTGACTAGATACCTAGAAAGTAGGGCTGCCTTACCTTCTAATCTCTATCACTACACCTCACCAGGTCTAAGTTGATTTTTTAAAATAATTTTTTTATTGATACCTTCTATACTTACATACAAAAAACATATGATATTTCCCTCCCCTCCCCCCATTCCACTTTAGAACAACAATCTCCATCATATCCCCTCCCTCTCTCCATTAGTCTTTCTTTTAATTTGATGTCATCATCTTTTTCTTCTATTTTGAGAGTCTTGCGGAGGTATTGCTAGGCACTGCAAGGTCATGGATATCAAAGCCAATTTCTGTCTGGGCAGTTGCATTGTAAGAAGTTATACCCTTCCTTTGGCTCTTCCGTTCTATCCGCCCCCTCTTCCGCAATGGTCCCTGAGCCTTGGAGGGTGTGACAGAGTTGTTTCCGTGCTGGGCACTCCTCTATCCCTTCTTCTCAGCACTATGTTGCCTTTTGGGTGATCCCAGTGGTCATCACCATCTGAAAAGAGAAGGTTTTCTAACCAGAAGTGAGAGTAGCATTAATATATGAACATGAACATTAAGTATACTGCCCCCAGGGCAGCTTGGTGGGAATAATATATACATTTAGTCAGACAAGAGCAGGCTTTATACCCCTAAGGCTCCTGACCTCACCTGCCATAGAGTTTTGCTTAGGTTTTTCAGTACCAGGCATGTATTCCGTCCCGTACAGAGGGCCTTCAGTCCAATTATGGAGCAGTTGGTTACCCCAAGAGTAGACATGCCACTATTGCACCTGTTCAGTCATTGGGCCTGTATGGCCAAACTTGAATATTCATTGTCCACTGTTTTCACTGCTGATGACTTCTGTCTCCCATACGGCTGCATGCAGTGCAGCTTTTTCCAGCTTTCAGTTGGCTGGTCTACAGGGAGAAGGTTTTCTGCTCAGCACCAGCTTGCTTTCTCAGTGACCTTGCCTCTCAGGCAAGAGATGTCTTCAGCAACAGGGTCTTACTATCTGTTTCTCAAGGGAAACCAACGGCTTTGGCAAACGTCTTTAATGTTTTGGAGGCTACTGGGACCTCCTTGGCCAACAACTCACTGGAAGGTATCCCATCCCAGGCACTGAAAAATTTCTAGTAACAGTCTACAGCTTCTAGATGTGCCATTATTCAAAAAAGTAGGTTTACATAAGTCTTATTCACAATATCTTGAATTTAAATTGACCCTCCCCCTGCCCTTCTTTTACGCATTCTCTTCCCATGGCCTCGCTTAGGCCATTCCCCTCCCTGTAATCTGTTCTTCTACTTACGTATGTGCAATACCATACACTTAAGTCCTTCCCTTTCCTCCCTCCCTTATAGCCTTTTACCAGCTTACTGGTTTCTGGTACCTATTTTTGGTTCCATTTCAAACACAAGTCTATATATTTGTAGCTAGGATCCACATATGAGAGAGAACATGTGATGTTTGGCTTTCTGAGCCTGGGTTACCTCACTTAGTATAATCCTTTCCAGATCCATCCATTTCCCTGAAAATTTCATAATTTCATTTTTCTTTACCACTGAATAGAACTCCATTGTGTAAATGTACCACATCTTTATTATCCATTCATCTGTGGAGGGACATCTAGGCTGGTTCCATTTCCTAGCTATTGTGAATAGAGCAGCAATAAACATGGTTGTGCAAGTATCTCTAAGGTAGTGAGAAGAGTCCTCTGGATATATGCCTAGGAGTGCTATTGCTGGATCATATGGTAAATCTATTTTTAGCTGTCTCAAGAACCTCCACACTGATTTCCACAATGGCTGGACCAGATTACAGTCCCACTAACAGTGTAGAAGTGTTCCTCTTTTTCCGCATCCACGCCAACACTTACTGTCATTTGTTTTCTTGATGGTAGCCATTCTGACAGGAATGAAATGGAATCTCAAAGTGGTTTTAATTTGCATTTCCTTGATGGCTAACTAAGTTGATTTTGATGCATGGAATGGTGACTCCTTGGAGTTGACCCCTCCCCACCATAGCATATGCTGTGGATAGGGGAATGGCCATTACACCACTATAGGCTGGTAGCTTCTAGGAGTCTGTTCCTGGGCATGATGTTCTGCAGCCTTCCACATCTCAAGAAATGCCACTCTTCAAGTATAGCTGGTGGGTTTTGGAGGCAGCCCAAGGAACCTTCTTTAAAATAGATCATGTACTGGGCCACAAAGCCTGCCTCCATATTTTCAAGAAAATTGAAGTAATTTCCTGCATGATATCAGACCACAATGCTATAATGCTAGAAATCAACAACAAAAAGTAAACCAGGAATCCCTCTACCTCCTGGAAATTGAACAACACACTTTTAAACAATAAATGGGTTGTGGATGAAGTAAAGAATGAAATTGCAAAATGTCTAGGATTCAATGACAAGAACACATCACAGAATTCCATTATGATGCCAAACACATGGTGGACAGGAAGCATTGAATGAGGTAAGAGCAGACTTGGCTGGTTTGCTCCTTTTCCACATTTTACTCCCCCATGGGGCCCCATGGGATGGGCCCCATCCCATGAATGGTGCCTCACAAATTCAAGGTTGGTCTTTCCCCATCACCTAATGTCTGGAAATGACCTTATAGATACACCCAGAATTGTGTCTCTGCAATCTCCTAGGAAATTCTAAGTCAAGTAAGGTTGACAAGAGTGTTGCAGTCAGGTTTGCATTACTGGCAGAAATCACCTAAGAGCAGCTTGTGGGGAAAAAAGAGGTTTATTTTGGCTTACAGGCTTGAGGGGGAAGCTCCATGATGGCAGGAAAAATGATGGCATAAGCAGAGGGTGGTCATCACCCTCTGGTCAACATAAGGTGAACAACAGCAACAGAAGAGTGTGCCAAACACTGGCAAGGGGAAGCTGGCTATAATACCCACAAGCCTGCCCCAACAATACTCTGCCTCCAGGAGGTGTTAATTCCCAAATTGTCATCAGCTGGGAACCTAGCATTCAGAACACTTAAGTTTATGGGGTACACCTGAATCAAACCACCACAAAGAGTAACCATTACACAGACTGAGAATATGTTTCAAAGAATTATTTTTCCATCACCTTCTGTCTTCTCCACAAAGGACTGAATTACTATGACTAACTTCAGTTTCCTGTCAGAATCAGCCCTGTTGCCCATTTAGAATGATTCAATAAGCTTGGAAGTGATGTTTAGTCACAAAAATAAACAATGTGACAGTTCCTAACTCTTCACAATTTACTTAAAACATGGATATGGTGCTCCAAAAGGTTAACAAGGCAAAATTTCAGAGAATTATGATTCATTTTTCAAGCGTTTTCAGATTCCAGAAGCCAACCCTAGACTACCACCTTTTGCTCAACACTAAGAATTTGTCCTGTAATTGGTTGCCTCTCTTGTATCTTGTCTCAGCTGAAGTGAAAGGAAAGTATTTGGTGTGCTCAGCAGACAAATTCCAATTGAGTTAATGTTAAATTCTATCCAAAAACTGAATTTCATGGCTCTGCTATTACAAGAAAAAGGACACTGCATCAGATCTTAAAATGATCAAGGCACTGTGAATGTTATTTCTCTTTGATATAAGGGAGGCTTGGATCAGAATCAATATGCTTATAATATAATACATACTTGTTAGAAAATTGTTTAATGATGAAGGACTAAAAGTCATTATAACTGAAAAAATTTCTAGTGTAAGCAATCCAACCATTAGATAAATACAGAACTTTAAAAATGACATAAAACTCAGCCTTGAAAGGCATAAGATGCCAGGAGACCTAAGAAAAAACAGGTAGATCCAGGACTGCATAACATGTATTGAGGACTGAGAGAGAATCACCTGTTGGGAAGCTTCAAGACAGATAGATACCTCATCTGAAGACCAGAACAGAAGTGCTTAATGTTATGCCAGACATGCATGCACTGGAGCCCACAAGAATGCACCTGGCCTTCCTCAAACACTGTTAACATGGTCTAACATCAGTTAAGAGGCAGACTGTGTTATCAGTGGTCAGTGTATCTATCATGTTCATCATATTCTCCTAATGTCGATTGTATAGGGCAAACAATACATGCCACAGTGACCTGCAGGCTGTGTTGGCAACAACCAAGTTGGCCATAGTCATATTCAGCTAGATCCCTCACAGGCATCAAATTGACATCATCAACATGGTCATTGAGTGGACTCATAGGCTGGGGTGCCTGTTCACAAGTGAAGTTGGCTTGACACCGTCGCACAGCTGTCTTGGTTGCCATCCAAGTGCTAGAGAGGGTGGACAAGAAATTCTTCCATGCTGCAAGTGAGATGGAGATTTTGAAGACTAGCAACCACTCAAGAATTGTCTCACTTTCCAGATTATTGAAACAGAAAAGAAGCGCTTCCTGAACTGTGCCAGAAAGAGCTCAGGTGGTACATCCACAAGGAGGTTCACCTGAAGGAGGCTGAGGCCCATAGAATATTCAGTCAAGTTCTGGATGCTATGTGCTACCGCCATAAGCAAGGGATAGCTAGCTAAAAGAGACATTAAGACAGTTAGCCTCATGCTGAATTCAACAGGCAAGGTCACCATCATTGCCTTTGACCTGGCCACCAAATTCAGGCCAGGGGAAATTTACCAGGCAGTATCATGCAGGATTCCACCAGCAAGGTAACCATCATTGACTTTGACCTGGCCAGGTAGGAAATTTACCAAGTACTGTGATGGTTGCCAAACGTATAATGACCCCAGAAAGGATGTGACCTTTTGTATCACATGGTAACAGGGATCATCACATTTGAATATACCATGTTTTGGGAGCTGAAGCAGAAGGTTGTGCAAGGGAGATACCATGATCCTGATCACCTGTCAGAAGAGTTACAGGAATTCATAAGCCTGTTAATAAACTAAAGTGAAACAACTTATGATGCACCTGTGACTCTGGCAAGGCAATGGGGATTGGATTCAACAAGTAATCTTGATGAGATGCTCCCCAGACATCTGGATCCTACAATCCTGGTAGTTACAGTAGATCTGGGGTTGGACTCATGTGACACCCATGAGTCTATCCTAAAATATAGTTCAGTGAGCCTATGGCAATTTACCATTGACTTCAGTGTCATGTTTATGGGAAGAAGGATGGCTTCAAGATCCAAGTTAAGCCTGTGTTTTCTGGGATAATGACTTTAGGTACCCACACAGAGCCTGCCAAATTCCTTCTGCACCCAAAGAAAAGACACTATGTGTCTGCCCTTCGGCCATTTCTCATCATTCATAAAACACTGTCAACCTAAAGACAGCAGGTAGTAGAAGGGTTTGCAGGGGTGCTAGTGTGCCTGACATTCCCCTGTGCTTCCTGAAGAAGACACCCACTGACAACACAGTCCCCAAACTTTTTCATTCTGTGACTGCTCCCTGCACCCTCTGCATAAGCAACAGTCCAGACCTCCCAGAGAACACAACTCCCCCAGAACACATTGGAATAGAAGCCTGTAGCCTCTACACTATGCACCATCTGCACAAGCAGTAGTCAGGAACTCCCAAGGAACACTGCAACCCCCCCCCTTCCCCGAGCACATTGGAAGAGAAGTCTGTAGCCTCTATACAAGCACCCTCTGCACATGCAGCCGTTGGGAGCTCCCAGGAAGCATTGAACACCCCCCCCCAAGAGAATAGTGGAAGAGAAACCTGTAGCCTCTATCCAGAGCAAGCATGGGGTCTGGAAGGCATGGCTGGGGAGAATTGCGAACTGTCTGCAGAGACTAGGCTGCCGAAGACCATCCAGAAGTCTCATCCATTTCAGAACAGAGTGTCCCCAGTGAAAGAAGGGAACAGCTGCAAACATCATGAAACCACTGATAATCCAGAGGACACGAAGTTGCATGGACCCTGCAGTCATGGCAAGAAAGGGAAGAAAAAATTATCCTGAGCATCTTTCATATTGCAACTTTAACTCAAGCTTCCCTGCCCTTTCTTCCCCCAGAACCTTGAGAGAATAAACATGTGTTAATGTAAACCTTCCAGTGTTCAGTAATCTTTTACATCTGTTTTAGAAAACTCATATGTATGGGTTAAAGATATTTGTTCCAGATAGCTGGAACACAAATTAGAGAAGCACATATTTATAAGCAGTAAAAGAAGGTTGGTGTGAATGTTCACAGTATCTAAACTGGCCTTTTCACTTGTATGGATATGGGTTCCACTCTTCTGGACATAATTAATTTCAATGCTATATACCAAAATAGTTTTTATTCCCACAAGTTATCTACAATTTGCAAAGTTGTAAAATAGCTCCTGTAGCATCAGACCACCTTGAAAGGTCATAGTTTTCCATTGCTGCACCTATTCCCCCTCCTCATATCCTTAGTCTATCAGGCATGGAAGCTTAGGGTCATTTTTTAAAATTTCTGAATTTTGGTTTCCTTCCTTAACCTGTCACCTGATTTAGGATCTTAATATCTCTTTCTGAAGCATTCCTTGAATATCCCTGTTGGCACTCTCCCTTCCTTTTGTGTTCCCAAACTGACTCTGGTTTGTGCCATTTTGAAGACAAAGGGGAAATTATAGGTTGAAAAATGTCCTCTCCAAAATATGAGTCTACCCAAAGCCTCAGAATATATCAAAGCTTGAAAAAAAATCTTTGAATATGTATTTAGTTGAGGCTCTGGAGATGAAGTCCTGCAATGGGGGGGGTACTTAACCCAATGACTTAGGACAAGAGAGGACCCAGACACAAACACCTAGAAATAAGGCTGTAAGAAGATTGAGGCAGAGACCAGAAGGACTGCCCTACATCATGGGAGGACAGAAGTTACCAGAAGCAGAAGTAAAAGTGTCTCCCTAGAGATCCCAGAGGAACCTTAGGATACCTTCCTATTCTAAACTCTGTGGCAATGCTTCTGCAGTAATGTGGCTGCCAGGGCTGAAGGATAAGAGGGTGGGAGTGGTGACTGATGTGAGTACAAAGATAGCATAGTGGCTTTCTGGTGTTGAAATACTTTTCATTCTGAATTGTAATGGTACTGTGGTAGCCAGAATCAGATGTCCCCCACAAACCCATTATTTTATTTTATTTTATTTATTTATTTATTTATTTATTTATTTATTTATTTATTTAAGAGAGAGAGAGAGAGAGAGAGAGAGAGAGGAGAAATGGGCATGCCAGGGCCCACAGCCACTGCAAATGAACTCCAGATGCAAGCACCATCTTGTGCATCTGGCTTATATGGGTCCTAGGGAATCAAGCCTGGGATTTTTGGCTTTTTGGGAAAGTGCCTTAGCAGCTAAGCCATCCCTCCAGCCCTGAACTCATGTTTTAAATGCTTGGTCACCAGCTTGTGGCAATTTGGGAAGCAGAGCCTTTCTGGAGGAGGTGTGTTACTGGGGAAAGGCTTTGGGACAGAACTTGGCTCCTGTCCTGCTGCTGTTTTCCATCTGCTGTAGCAGAGGTGATGTCCAGCCTCTACTCATGGCATGCTTTCCCCTGTTGTCGTGAAGCTTCACCTCAACTGTAAGCCAAAATTAAAACTTTCCTCCCATCTGCTACTTTTAGTCAGGGGTTTTTGTCTAAGCAATGAGAAATTACTTATGAAAGAAAATTGGTACCAGGAGTGGGGTTGTTGGTAATAGAATCCTGATTGTGTGACTTTGGTCTTTTGTATCAGATTTGAGGGAGGAATGTGGAAGTATTTCAAACATTGATGTCTTTCAGTGCTCGAAAGCAGAGTTTGATAAACCATTCTCTTAAGAGATGCAATACCTAAAGGCAGTAAGTACTATACACTGTGTAGTTTTGGCTTATGAAGGGAAGAAAAGAACTTGGTTGGAACTGGGCTAGGGGAAGTTTGTGTGAGAGGCTGGCTGTGCTCTTCCTGTGTCCTAAGAATATGTACAGGGTTGAATTTAGAAGAGATGAACTGGTGTGACCAGAAGGATATGGCACAGAAAGAAATGAAAGTTTCAGGCCAGATTCTATAACCTGCTTCAGCCAAATAATGAACTTAAGTAGCATGTGGCTGTGACCCTGATTTTAATCTCATCATTATTAATATAGTTGAACATCATTTTTGAACTCATTTTTTTTGAGAGAGAGAGACAGAGAGGGAGGAAGAGGCAGAGAGAGAGAGAATGGGCATGCTGGGGCCATTTCAGCTGCTGTGAACAGATGTGTGCACCCCCTTATGGGCAAGCTTGGCATTGTGTGCTTGCATCACTTGCGTATGGCTAAACATGGGACCTGGAGTCAAACGGGTGTTCTTAGGCTTGGCAGGCAGGTGCCTTAACCACTAAGCAGTCTCTCCAGCCTTTTGCACTCTTTTTTTTTTTTTAAAATAGTCTTTATATATTTCTTTGCAAGGAGAGAGAGGAGAAAGAGAGAGGGGGAGGGAATGGAGAGAGAGAGAGAGAATATGAATGGGCACTTCAGGGCCTCTAACCACTGTAAATAAAACTCAAGATGTATGTGCCATTTTGTGCATCTTACTTTATGTGGGTTCTGGGGAATCAAACCCAGGTCATTGTTCTTTGTAGACAAGTGCCTCAACCACCGAGCCATCTCTCCAGCCCATTTTCTCCACATTTTTGACATCATGTTTGGGATTTCTAGCAAGGGAGTACAGATACTCTTACAGTCTTATCAAAGAATGGTCCTCCTCTATGGGGAATAAGAGTGCTCCTTTGCAAGGAGGGTCATCTTCTTTGACAGAGCACTCACCTTCAGGAGAGACACACATGGATTTGTTAAGGGGTAGGGAAAGGGACACCTGCCTAGCCAACCAGACCAACTGAATAAACACTGGCAATCAGGATGGAGTTAAAGATATTGCAGACAGATTTCTTTCCCATCCTTTTGTTTGGATTTAGAAATCCTCTTGCTGTGTATGCTAAGATAACCTCAACTCTGTCCTTCTTCCTCAGGTTCTGTGGTGTGGGATTACAGGTCTGCATCACAATGCCTGTTGAGAAGTTCTTTTGAGATACGGTGTTTTGTGTCAACCAAACTCATCTGATATTTGTTATGTGTCTGGCCTAAAGTCAGATCCTCCTGCCTCTGCCTCCTGCATCCTGATATTACAGGTAAAGCCACCAGTGAATCCTTCTATATATTTTTTTCTATCTTTGTGTGTGTGGCGGGGGGGGCACAGGTTATTGTTATATCCTAAGTGATGACTGAAGTGCATGTTGGGTGCTGGGCCTCATAATTGTGATCCTCCTGCTTCTGTCTATGGAGTGCAGGAACTATAGGCATATTTTACCACAGACTTAAAACACTTTCCTTTTCTGTTTCTTTTTCTTTCATAATTGGAATTCTTGTTAGGAAAAAATCTATATCCTTGACTCTCTTTTTGTTTTTTAAAAACATTTTATTTATTTGAGAGATAGATAGCTATAGAGGCAGGGAGGGAAGGAGAGAGGGAGAGAGAGAGTAAGAGAGAGAAAGTAAGCATTTCAGGGCCTCTAGCCACTGCAAACGAACTCCAGACAAATGCACCACCTTGTGCATCTGGCTTACATGGGTACTGGGGAATTGAACCTGGGTCCTTAGGCTTCACAGGCAAGTGCCTTAACCATTAAGCCATCTCTCTAGCCCTTGCCCTTTCATTTTGAGATAGGGTTTCACTGAGTTTCCCAGGTTGAATTTCAAGTGCCTTTATAACTTAGGCAAGGTTTGGAGTTTATAGTTCTCCTGCTCCAGCCAACTGAATAGCTGGGATTATTACAGACTATCTGGGAAGTCTCTTTATCTTTCTCTCACATGCTTGAATTGCAGATATGTCCCACCTCTCTCACCTTGTAACTTCTTTTTTCATACACACTTGTCTCTGTGTATCCCAGGCCAACCTAGAATTTTTTAAATATTTTATTTATTTATTTTAGAGAGAGAGAGAGAGAGAAACAAAGAAAGAAGAGAGAGAGAGAGAGAGAGAGAGAGAGAGGAGACATTCTAGGGCCTCCAGTCACTGCAAATGAACTCCAGATATATGAGCCATCTTGTGCATCTGGTTTTATGTGGATCCTGGGGAATCAAACCTGGGTTGTTTAGCTTTTCAGGCAAGCACCTTAACCACTAGGCAATCTCTCCAGCCCCCAACCTAGAATTTGACATATATTCCAAAGGATATTATAGTGCCATATATCCTACAGTGTGCAGAACAGTCCCAGAACCAAATATCATGTTACTTAAAATACCAGCATGTCAAATGCAAGAAGCTGCAATAGAAGATTTAGAATCATATTAGTACAAGCTGGGGAGAATGCTTAGTGGTTAAGGCATTTGCCTACAAAGCCAAAGGACCCAGGTTCAATTCCCCAGGATTCATGCAAGCCATATATACATGGTGGCGCATGTGTCTGGAGTTTGTTTGCAGTAGCTGAAGGCCCTGGTGTGCCTATCCTCCCTCTCTCTCTCTCCACCTCCCTCTCTAATAAATAAATACTAAAATAAATAATAAAATCATGTTACTGGGGTTTTTGGGAATAAAAAATCTATAATTTTGATAAGCATTTTATGATCTACAGATAATGTGGCAAAGTTTAATTGAATTTATGGTTGTCTGCCTTATTAACTCATGGTATTTTGCAAATGAGTTTTGTGCATGCACACAGCATGTTTTATGTCTAGTCAACCCTATTCATGTTTGTATGAAATACACCACAATTATGCAATGTGTTTGGAGTATGTCTAACCATCCTGGTTTGTGCCTATTTGAATGGCACTTCTATAGTGTGCATGAAGTAGGTCTACCCACCCTTATTCATGTCTGTTTAAAATGTACCTCCTTTCTGCAGTGCTAATGCCTGCTATGTTGTTATGGTTCATTTATTCACAATTTCTTTTGATTTTAATTTTTCTTTCTACTTTGATTGTTTTCCCATTTTCTCATGTTTGACTATTAGTCCACTGAGTTTGAACCTTTCCTGGTTTGTTTTTGAGGATATAGATCAATGATGAAATGTGACCTCTGTGATTGTAAACTGAATTAATCTCTACTTCTTTAAGTTGTTTCTGTCCAAGTGTTTATTCACAGCAACAAGAAAGTAATGAACATATAAGAGAATGGGTGAAACTTTGTGATGCTTCTGTGATATTCCATCAGTAGGGTGGGGGGACTTACTGGCAGGAGTGGGAAGCCAGCTCATTACATTAGAATGCAGAAACACAGGAGAAACAGGAAGGGGAGCAGGGCCAAAAACCTCAAGGCCCATCCCTAGGAACCCACTTCCTCCAGCATGGTTCCACCTCTTAAGGGTTCCACAAGCATCCCAAGTGGCACCACCTGCTGGAGACCAGGTGTTTGAACACATGTGTATATGGGAGACAGTTTACATTCAAACCACAAAATCATCCTTTGAAACTTTCTTATATAGCTCATTCCTCACTCTCTTACTTTGCTAAATTAAAAAAAAAAATTCTTCTAATGTCTATGACAGCCTAAAGATCAGTAAAATGCATGTTCATAGTCTCCAAACACATCCTTTCCTCTCTATTCTGTATAACCCACAGGCCTCTTTCCATGCTACCAGTGGGGTGGGAATCTAAGGCTTATTATCTACCACTTGTTTCTTTATTTCCAGGTGAAACTACCTCATATGAGAAGATTGCTGGGCCTGATATTGACCCGGAGGCTTTCTCATTTGATACTAATTTAAGTTTGGAGAATGGAAGTACTCATTTTCTTCATTTTCTTTATGTAATGTTCTTTGCCATTGTCCCTGGCTGGTGTATTTTTGAGTATATATGCAGTGTGCTCTCATTTCATATACTTCAATGGATTTGGCAATGGATAGTTGAATTTTTACTGGTATTTTTGTATTGTGCAGCATGTTTCTATGAATGTGTATGTGTACTTGTCTCTGAGATACAGGTGTTCTCAGGGCCATATTTAGGCATCAATTTAGTGCATCCAAGGGTATGTGACCACTGAATTTCCTCACCTAGGGGTAAACCACATTCTAAATTATTATATAAATTCCAACTGAGTAACACATAACATGTTCTATTGATCTATATTTTTTAAGCACTTGATACACTCAGACTTAAAGTTTTGCCAAGTAATGAGTTTAAGCAGCATGTTAGTGTGCTACTGCTTTAATTTCCTTGGGTAATTACTAATGGTGAGCATCTTTCTAAAAAATTGCCATTGTTTTGAGAGTATGTTTTATGGATCTAGCAAGAAAGTTTGAGAAATACCAGTCCTCCTCTGTGAAGAAAGAAAGTTAATCCTCCACTGGGAATCTCTTTCTATTGGTTAGAGAACATGGCTTCAGAATCATCGTACATTGAGCAATGATGGAAGGAGGGGACATGATCATGGTGGGGGAGAAGTTGAGGGTGAATTGCCGTCACATCCCTCCCTGCCTCTCTCCCCTTTGGCTTTCATTCTTTTCCTTACTTTCCTTACTCTCTCCACTGAAGCCTCATTTTTCCCACTCTCATGGGCCCCTTCCTAGTTTTCTGGCATCTATACACTCTCACACCCACATAAACATACACATATTGTTCTTCATATAAGTGTGTGATTTTTTTTTAACATATGATCATCTACAGTCCAACCATTTTCTTATCAATGGCATAATTTTGTTTTTCTTTGTATTTAAATAATACTGCAATGCACACATACACCATGATTTTTCATTCATTTATCTGATGGTATGTACCTAGACCAATTCCATAATTTGGGTCTGATAGTGATCATAGGTATGTATTTTATATAGCACATCTTTGAGCATTCTAGTTGTGTGGGTTATAAATATCTTCTCCCAGGTTGTAAGTTGGGAGTATGATTATTTTTGGAGTTTGTGGCCTGCCCTTTTACCATACAACTCTCTCAATTATTGTAGCTTTGTAATTAGTTCTGAAGTATGGAGGACAATAGCTCCTCATCAGTATAGAGTTGGCATGAAACCCAAAATACTAGTACTGCAAAGGGGGGGAATCCCCACTAAAAGGTCTGCAATCAGGGGCTAGAGAGATGACTCAGCGTTAAGGTGTTTGCCTGCAAACCCAAAGGATCCTCGTTCAATTCTCCAAGACCCATGTAAGCCAGATTCACAAGGGGGCGCATGCGCCTGGAGTTCATTTGCAGTGGCTGGAGGCCCTGGTGTGCCCATTCTCTCTCTCTCTCTTTCCCTCTCTTTCTCTCAAATAAATAAATAAATAAAAATATATTAAAAGGTCTGCAATCAGCTTGTTGGAGTTTGTGACAGAAAAAAATCCAAGGCTGGAGAGATGGCTTAGTGGTTAAGGCACTTGCCTGTGAAACCTAAGGACCTAGGTTCGATTCTCCAGGTCCCAAGTAAGCCAGAGGTACAAGGTGGAGGATACGTCTGGAGTTCGTTTGTAGTTGCTAGAGGCCCTGGCATGCCCATTCTCTCTCTCTCTCTCTCTCTCTCTCTCTCTCCTTGTCTCAAATTAAAATGAATAATTTTTTTTAAAAAAGAAAAAAAAATCCACTGAAATGTTGAAACAAATTTCATGGATTCTCAGAATACTCAGGTTAAAATGTGTTGAATATGAGTATTATGTCTATGTTTCATTAACCCAGGAATTGTACTAACCGTGGGATTCAATTAAGTGACAAACTTCTCACTCCTTGTCTATTTTTCTTTTTTTGTGAAAAGATTAGGATGGCCTTTATCTCTCTAAGTGGACTTTGGTGGCCTAGGAGTCAAGTCAACCTCCTGCTCTATCAGCCTTTTTTTTTTTTTTTTTTCCAAGGTAGGGTCTTGCTCTAGCCTAGGCTAACCTGGAATTCACTATATAGTCTCAGGTAGCCTTGAATCATGGCAGTCCTCCTACCTCTGCCTCCCAAGTGCTGAGATTAAAGGCGTGCACCACCACACCTGGCTTCTATCAGCCTTTTGACTACTGGTATTATAGTCATCCCATAAGTGAATAATGTGCATCTGTTTCCCCACCTATTTTCTTTTTAAGTTTTTTATTTTTATTTATTTGCAAGCAGAGAAAGAGAGATAGAAGAGAGACAGATAGAGAAAGAATGGGCACACCAGGACCTCCAGCCACTGCAAATGAACTCCAGATGCATGCGCCCCTTGTGCATCTGGCTTACATGAGTCCTGGAGAATCAAACTGGGATCCTTTGGCTTTGCAGGCAAATGCCTTAAACCACTAAGCCATTTTTCCAGCCCTCCCCACCTGTTTTCTTTTAGGTCCTCTTTTTTCTGTTCTGGGTTTTTTTGTACATTAATTTATTATTTTTCATTGGTATCATAAGTTCCCCCAGGTTGGCCTGAAATCTACATAGCCTGCTTGTGGAGGAAGTTGTGATCCTTCTGACTCAGCCTTTACTGAATCCTAGAAATGCAAGCATGTGTCACCACATTTTGAAAATGTTTTTTAGCTTTTTCTTTTCTCTTTATCCTCCCATTTCTCCTACCATAGGTAGTAGGAATTGTACTTAGGGAAAAGTCACCTGTCTGTCCTTTTTTTTTTTTTTTTTTTTTTTTATATTTTAGTAGGGGGGTATCATTAAGTTCCTTGTAGGGATTTCAAATTGCTCTGTAACAAAGACAAGACTTGTTTTTATTTGAGAGAGTCAGAGAGAAAGAGTCAGACAGAGAGATTGTGTATGTATGTGTGTGTGTGTATGGGTGTGCCAGGCCTTGTGCCACTACAAACTAACTCCAGTCTGCAAGTCTGTGTCTTTTGGTTGGGGCTTTGAGGCCATTGATATTAAGAGTTATTATTGAAAGATATGTATTTATTCTCACCATTCTTCTTGTTTTGTAGTTCTTCCTGTTTTCACTTTACTCACTTGTTTTAACTGTTATTTGAGTATGGTTTATTTTTTCCTATCTCCTGCTGTGTGTGTTTTGCTTTCTCTTCAGCATGAGTGATTCCTGCAAGTATTTTCTATAGAGCTAGTTTAGTTGCCATAAATTCCTTTAGCCTGTCTTTGTTGTGGAATGTCCTTATTTCTCCATCTATTTGAATAGATAGCTTTGCAGGATAAAGTAATCTTGGTTGACAGTTTTTATCTTTCTTAAAGCCCTTCTGGCTTTTAAAGTTTGTGTTGAGTAATCTGCTGTGATTCTGATGGGCTTGCCTTTGTAGGTGACTTGCTTTTTCTCTCTAGCTGCTTTCAATATATTTTCTTTGGTTTGTATATTTGGTAGTTTAATTATAATATGGCGGGGAGAGGTTCTTTCCAGGTTTTGTGTGTTTGGTGTTCTAAAAGTTTCCTGTATCTGCATTGGCATCTCTTTCCCAATTTGGGCAAAGTTTTCTTCTATGATTTTGTTAAAAACACCTACTATGCCTTTGGAGTGAGATTCTTCTCCTTCTACTTACTATCCCTTGAATTCTTATGTTTGATCTTTTCATAGTGTTCCTAATATCTTGAAATTCCCATTCATACCTTCCTTTTATTTTGTCTTTATCTTTGTTGGACTGTATTAGATCTGCCACCTGGTCTTCTAATTTAGATATTCTGTTCTCTCCTTCATCCATTCTACTAGAGAGATTTTCTACAGAGTTTTTAATTTCACTGATTGTGTTCTTTATTGCTAGTATTTCTGACTGGGTTTTCTTTATTCTTTCTATTTCTGAATTTATGTCTAGTATTGACCTCCTTATTTCATTAAATTGGTTTCCTGTGTGTTCTTTGAATCCTTTGATTTCCTCTTTGAGGTCTTTGAACCCTTTCATTTCCTCCTTGAGTTCTTTGAACATATTTATAATCATTCTTTTGAAATCTTTCTCAGGTATTTCCTCTAATTCAGTCTCACCAAAGGTCATTTCTGATACATTAATACTTTTTGGTGGATTTATATTGTCTTGATATTTTGTGTTTCTTGTATTATAATGTAGAGATTTTTGCATCTTGGATTAATTTAATGCTTGGATTTTCTAATTATCTGTAGTAATATGAGATGTATCAATTAATCTGATATTATATATCTTCAGGGTAGGAGCTTAAGGTGCTAGGTGTGGCTCTTAAAACTTTCAGAGTAATCACAAAAGTGACCCTAGGTGATGGGTTTGCCTGCTATGAGAGTATTCAAGTAGGCTGTCAGAGGAGCCTGCCTTTAACTGCTGATTTCAATTAACATGTAAGGGAACAGGGAGTTCTTTAGGTTCATTACAAGCTGCATTGTCTATTAGATTTCATTTTAATGGCACGTTTACTTCTGTTTTAATGTCTAATTTGCAGACTTAATATTAGAAGCCTGTTCCAGTGTTGTATCATTTCTTACCAGTGTTTGATCACCTTGTCTTGTAGTACAGGGTGCAGCCAGGGTGAATCTCAACCAGGCCCTACCTTGAGGGGCAGCACCCAAAGGTTGTTTATGGATCCCACCAGCTTCAGTATCTCTGCCTTTCCTTCTTCTTCCTCTGGGACCTTGCGACTCACATTGTCTCGTTTGACCCTGTGAGGGAAACCCATTCTTAGTGACAAGTCTTGCCCTTCCATCACACCTTAATACTGAGCTGGGCATCTTTGGCCCAGGGGATGAGCCTCTAAAGAGAACAAGTGTCTTTGACTTGGAAGCTAGAAGGGGATATAGCTCAGGCTTGGGGACATCTCCCCATGTAGAGAGGCATGTATGCATGCCCTGTCTTGAGAACAGCACAGGCATTGCAAACTGGGCTTGGAGGAGGTCAAACTGAAGAAGTCTAGCTCATCCTCTTTGCTCATGCACAGAGGATTCCCTAGTAGTAGAGGCTACTCTGAAACCTAGAGCATGTGTAAGCCAGGAGTAGCAGTGGTCTGGGTGGCTCCTCAGTAGGATGACACTTGACAGCCTGGTATTAAAGATTTGAGGGAGCCATCCTTGGGAAACATACCAGTACACTGACCCCTTAGTATGGGCTTCAGTTATCTCTCTCTGCACCTCTGCCAGTGACCAACCCAGAAGTGCTAGAGGCTTCTTTGGATGCTCTGGGATTTGAGGGCATCTGCACTCTCCTTTTCTTGTTTGAGGACAGAAGGTGCAGCTGTAGGGGGAAATGGGTATTTGTGGGTCCCAGGCAGGGTGGGGACAGCAGGGTAGAAGACCTTGGGATGGAGGCAAAAAGGGAATTTGTACCTATATGAATTTAAGAGCTAGAGACAGGCTCTGCCCGTGACCATGAAGGTTTCTTCCTGCTCTGTACCCCAACTTCTCCGCAGCTGGCCTTTCCCCTTCTTGTCCATATTACACATCCAGATATGGAAGCACCCTCTACCAGGATTCATTGACTCTCCAGAGGGCAGAGCAAATCAAAGTCACCCAAGCCTCATGAGTAGGGTCCCCTTTTCTTAATCTACTTGGTATCCCTGCATCTATCTCTGTGTCCCATTGTGTACTTGTGTCATTGCTTCCCCTCTACTGTCTACCTAGCATCACTCCCAATACTATCTCGTGTCCCACAATCTCTTGTTAGTCCTGCCCTATTCTACCTGGTATTTCTCCTACCTAGTCTACCTGTTCAAGAGAGCGACTCTGTCCTCTTGTTCAAGCTCTTTAGTTAGTGCCATGATATCCATATATGATTCTGGGGAGAGTATTTTGGCCCAAATCGGGAATTTATGCTATCCTCCACCTGTGAACGTAAGGAAAAGGGCATGAGTGTTATTGGCAGATAGCAACGCAAGGCAACAGAACCTCCGGGGAACAGCCAGAAAAGACCAACTCATCCCAGACCATACCGGGTGTGTGACAAGTCATGATGACCACCTGCTACACACAGAGAGACAGAGAGAGAGAAAGAGGTGAGAGAAACCGACTAACCGACCTTCAGTGGAGCGCATACCTGGGAAGATAAATACCTCTGTGGTGAGGAGAGAGGCGGTTGGAAGGAGGCGCGCGTGCGCAGCGCGGGGCGCAGCTGCACATGCGCACGGCGACCGCTCCTCGTATAAAAGCCCCGGAGTTCCCGCGCTCTGCTCCGCGGGTCTCCTGTGGACGAGGTGACGCGGCGTCTCCCACTCCTGCGAGTCTCGCCGGCGGTTCCTGGAAGACAGAAGTGATGACCGCTCCGTACTGAGCCTGCGGGAGACCCTCGGAGGTGACGCTGCGGTGTCCGCGCCCTCAGCCCTCGGGGTCCGCGCCCGCCCGCCGCCGTTAACGCCTCGGACCCCGCGGTGCCTCCAGGTGAGACCCGCGGGCGCCCCCTGCCGGCGAGGCCGCGCTCTGCCCGCGACGTGGGGTCCAGACCTCGGTGTGGGGGTCCACTAGAAACAGTCCTTGCGTGGTCGAGGGAGGCAGGGATGTGGTGGGAAGTGTACTTACTGCAAAAAACACACCCAGTGGAAGAACTTACATGTGGGAACAATTAATGTGTTGTCTACACAAAAAAGGGAAACTGCAATATGAGCGATGAAAGTTGGAGGTGTCATTTCAGTGATGGATGAACTTATTTTGAGTTATTGCTCATTTTTGGTTTTAAGGCTCCTAGATAACTATTCTACTTTGAAAATAAAGCAAACCATATTTTTACACATGATTGTGTGGTTTAGGGATTCTTGTGTACTTTCTTGGTACATCAGTTAAAGGTTTCTATTGTGAGATTCACATTCTTATGTTTGGATTAAACTCTTTACAGAATAGAAACCCTATCCAAGCTTCAGATATAATAAAATTAATTTATACCATTATGTTAACATTGATGTAATATGTGTTACTTACATATGTTTTCTAGGTTAACTAGCTTGGGTTTTGGTTACTATAAGCATGGAAATTCATTGACATTTATGTTATCCCATTTGTATAAAGACAGTAGAGGTCATGGTTCTTTAAGCAGAGCAACTTGGCTTGTTTATCCTTTATCCGTTTTCTGACATGTAGAGATGTTTGTGTGTGTGTGTTGCATGTGTTTGGGTTTTGTAGTGTGTAGATTCACATCTGTATGCATATGGGTGTGGATGTTGGGTGTCTTCCTCAATTGCTCTCCTTCTTACTTTTGAGATATGGTCTTTTATTGAAGTAGGGATGCACTGATTTGGTTAGACTGATTAGCAGCACCCCTGGGTGTTCTTCTGGCTCCTCATTCCCAGCACTGGATTTGCAGGCATGCACCACCACACCCAGTGTGGGGACATCTGATCTCTAGTCCTCTTGCTGGCATGGCAACACTTAACCCAGTGAGCGATATTCCCAGCCCATAACATGCTTCTTAACTGAATTTTTATTTTTTAACTTTCATACAATTGTACAGTCCATTTTTAAAATATATATATTTTTTTATTTGAGAGAAAGAGGCAGAGATTGAGAGAGAGGGGTCAGGGAGAATGGGCGTGCCAAGGCCTCCAGCCACTGCAAATGAACTCCAGATGCATGCACCCCCTTGTGCATCTGGCTTATGTGGGTCCTGGAGAATCCAATCAGGATCCTTTGGCTTTGCAGGCAAACACCTTAACCGCTAAGCCATCTCTCCAGCCCTGTACAATGCATTTTGATCCCACTCCAACTCAATTACCCGCTTTTATCCTCCTCACCCTTCCACTAAAACTGTAAATCTCATTAAATCTCCATTCTACTTTCATGCTTTGTTTTAATCCACCGAGTTTAAACTAGGATCACTTGCATGTTCATGGTTGTGAAGTTATTTGCTAGAGACTGTTCAGTATACCAGTAGGTACACCACTAAAGTACATAACTTACCTCCCAGCAATCAGCAGTTGCCACCAGCTACTCTGGGAGGTATGGGGTCTCATGGACCCTTCCTCTGTGCATGATGAAATGTTAAAAGGCTCAGTCTTATACAGGAAATCAGGTGTGTTGTGTATTTATGAGTTCAAGGACTGGCATTGAATTTAGAGACTAGATATAAAGTAGCACAGGCTGGAATTGAACTCCTGATCTCACCTTCACCTCTTAAGTGTGGTTTCATTTGTTTTAACTTAGGAAAGATTAATTGATAATTTGTTAAGATAGAGATCCTTCCATTTCCTTGCAAATTTCATTTTCATTTTTCTTTACTACTGACTAGAACTCCATTGTATAAATGTACCACATCTTTATTATCCATTCATCTGTGGAGGGACATCTGGGATGGTTCCATTTCCTAGTTATTGGGAATAGAGCAGCAGTAAACATGGTTGTGCAAGTATCTCTAAGGTAGTGAGAAGAGACATTAGGATACATGCCTAGAAATGCTATAGCTACATCATATGGTAAATCTATTTTTAGCTGTCTCAAAAACCTCCACACTGATTCAAAATGGGTATACCAGATTACATTCCTACCAACAGTGTAGAAGGGTTCCCCCTTTTCCACATCCTTACCAACATTTATTGTCATTTGTCTTCTTAATGGTAGCCATTCTGACAAAAGTGAGATGGAATCTCAGTTTTAATTTTCATTTCCCTGGAGGCAAAGGATGTAGAATACTTTTTTAGATGTTTATATGGCTTCTGTATTTCTTCCTTTGAGAGCTCACTATTTAGTTCCATAGCCCACTTTTTAATTGGATTGTTTATTTATTATTATTTTGTATTTTGAGTTCTTTCTATATTCTGGATATTAATCCTCTGTCAGATGTGTAGCTGGAAAAGATTTTCTCCCATTCTGTAGGTTATTTCTTTATTCACAGGGTTCTTTGCTGTATAAAAGCTTTGTAATTTCATGAGATCCCAGTGGTTGATTAGTGGTTTTTATTTCCTGAGCAATTAGGGTTATAGTCAGAAAGTCATTGCCTATGTCAATTTCTAACAATTTCAGAGTTTCAGGTCTGATATTAAGGAGCCTGATCCATTTGGACTTGATTCTTGTGCACGGAGAAAGACAAGGATCTATTTTTATCTTTCTACATACAGATAACCAGTTTTCCCAGCACCACTTGTAGAAGAGGCTGTTTTTTCTCCAATGAATATTTTTGGCATTTTTGTCAAAAATCAGATGGCTGTAGCTGCCTGGATTAACATCTGTGTCCTTTATTCTGTTCCATTGATTTTTGTTGCTCAAAACTGTTTTGGCTATTCAAGGTTTTTTGTGCTTCCAAATGAATTTTAGGATTGTTTTTTCTATTTCTATGAAGAATGTCATTGAAATTGTAATAAGGATTGCATTAAATGTGTAGATTGCTTTTGATAAGATTGATATTTTCACGATATTGATTCTTCCAGTCCAAGAACATGGATGTTTTTCCATTTCCTTGTGTCTTCTGCAATTTCTCACTTTAGTGTTTTAAAGTTCTCATTGTATAAATCTTTCACTTCCTTGGTTAAGTTTATCCCAAGATACTTTTTTTTCTTTGAGGCAATTGCGAATGGGAGATATGACTTGATTTCATACTCTGTTAGTATATAGGAAAGCTGCTGATTTTTGTGTGTTTATTTTGTATCCTGCTATATTGCTAAAAATATTTATCAGCTCTAACAGTTTGCTGGTAGAGTCTTTAGGGTCCTTTGTATAGAATCATATCATCTGCAAGTAATGATAATTTGATCTCTTCCTTTCCAATTTGTATGCCTTTTATGAGTGCCTCTTGCCTTATTGCTATAGCTAAGACTTCTAGTACTATATTACTATATTAAATAAAAGTGGGGACAGTGAACACTCTTGTCTTGTTCCTGAATTTAATGGAAAAACTTCAAGTTTTTCCCCATTTAGTATTATATTGGCTATAGGTTTGTCATAAATAGCTTTTATTATGTTGAGATATGTTCCTTCTATTCCCAGTTTCTGTAGGACTTTTACCATGAATGGATGTTGGATTTTGTCAAATGCCTTTTCTGCATCTATTAAGATGATTATGTGATTTTTGTCCTTCAGTCCATTTATATAGTGTATTACATTTACCGAATTTCATATGTTGAACCATCCCTGCATCTCTGGGATAAAGCCTATTTGGTTGAGGTGAATGATCTTTCTGATATATTCTTGTATTCTGTTTGCCAATACTTCATTGAGAATTTTTGCATATATGTTCATGAAGGAGATTGGTTTGTAATTTTCTTTTTTTCTCTTTGTCTGGTTTAGGTATAAGGTTGATGCTGGCTTCATAGACGGAGTTTGGCAGAATTCCTTTCTTTTCTATTTTATTGAAAAGTTTGAGATGCTGTGGTGATCATTCTCCCATGAAGGCCTGATAAAATTCACCAGTGGACGTTTTTTAGTTGGGAGATTTTTTATAACTGTTTGGATCTCTGTACTTGTTATAAGTCTATTTAAATGGTTTATCTCATCTTGATTTAATTTTGGTAGGTCATATGAATCAAGGAAATCATCCATTTCTTTCAGATTTTCAAACTTAGAGGCATGTATATTCTTAAAGTACTTCCCTATGATTTCTGAATTTCTTTGGTATCTGTTGTAATGGTGCGTTTTTCATTTCTAATTTTATTAATTTGTGTCTCTTCTCTCTTTTTTCTGGTCAGATTTGGTAAGGGTTTATCAATCTTTTTACCCCTTAAAAGAACTCTTTGTTTCATTGATTGTTTGGATTTTTTTGTTTCTATTTCATTAATTTCATAAATTAGTTATTATTTCTTCCCATCTACTGATTTTGGGTTTGCCTCATTCTCCTTTTTCCAGGGCATTAAGGTGAAGCATTAAATTGTTTACTTGTAAACTCTCTAATTTCTTTTTTAAAATATATATTATTTATTTATTTATTTATTTATTTGAGAGAGAGAAAGACAGAAAGGGAATGGGTATGCCAGGGCCTCTAGCCACTGCAACGAACATGCTTCTTAACTGAATTTTTATTTTCTACATTTTCATACAACTGTACGATCCATTTTTAAAATATATTTTATTTATTTATTTGAGAGAAAGAGGCAGAGATTGAGAGAGAGAGAGAAAGAGAGAGAGAGAGAGAGAGAGAGAGAGAGAGGGAGAGAATGAGAGAGAATGGGCGTGCCAGGGCCTCCCAGACACTGCAAACAAACTCCAGACACATGCACCCCCTTGGGCATCTGGGTTACAAGGGTCCTGGAGAATTGAACCAGGATTCTTTGGCTTTGCACGCAAATGCCATAACTGCTAAGCCATCTCTCCAGCCCCTCTAATATCTTAATATAGGTACTTAGAGCTATAAGTTTAGACTGTCATCTTTGTGTCCCAAAGGTTTTGGTATGTTGTATTTTCATCCTCATTTTTATTCTATGAATTTATTGATTTCCTTTTTTTTTTTTTTTTTTTTTTTTTTTTTTTTTTCGAGGTAGGGTCTCACTCTGGCTCAGGCTCACCTGGAATTCACTATGGAGTCTCAGGGTGGCCTCGAACTCATGGCGATCCTCCCACCTCTGCCTCCCAAGTGCTGGGATTAAAGGCATGCGCCACCACGCCCAGCTTGATTTCCTTTTTGATTTCTTCAATGACCCATTTGTCATTCAATAGTGTACTGTGTAGTCTCTATGAATTTGGGTATGCTCTGTAGTTTTTCTTGTTGATGATTAGTAGTTTAATCCCATTGTGGTCAGATAGAGTACAAGAGATCATTTCAATATTCCTTTTTTTGTTAAGATTTGCTTTGTGTCCTAATATATGGTCTGTTTTAGAGAATGTTCCATGTGCTGCTGAGAAAAAAAATGTATATTCTGCAGCATTTGGATGGAGTGTTCTGTAGATATCTATTAGGTCCATTTGTTCCATGACATCATTTAATCCAGATGTCTCTTTGTTTTTTTGCTGGGATGACCTGTCAGTTGATGGAAGTGGGGTATTGAAGTCACCCACTACAATTGTGTTTGGTGTTTTCTGTGACCTTAAGTCTAATAGTGGTTGTTTGATGAAATTGGGAGTCCCCATGTTAGGTGCATATACATTTAGGATTGTAATGTCCTTCTGTTGAAGTGTTCTTTTAATCAGTATAAAGTAACCTTCTTTATCTTTCCTCACTAATGTTGGTTTGAAGTCTATCCTGTCAGATATCAGGAAAGCAACCCCTGCTTGATTCCTACGCCCATTTGCTTGAAATACCATTTTCAATCCATTCACCCTAAGACAGTGACTATCTTTTATTGAGAGATGAGTTTTCTGGAGGCAACAGATGTCAGGATCCTGCCTTTTAATCCAGTCTGCAAGCCTGTGTTTCTTGGTTGGGGCATTGAGGCCATTAATATTAAGAGTTATTGTTGAAAGATATGTATTTATTCTCGCCTTTTTTCTTTTTCTTTTCTTTCTTTTTTTTTTTTTTGGAGAGAGACAGAGAGGGAGAGGAAGAGAGATAGAGATGGGCGCGCCAGCAGCCTCTCAGCTGCTGTGAATGAAATCCAGATGTGTGCGCCCCCCTTGTGGTCAAGTGCGGCATTGCACCCTTGCGTCACTTTGCATCTGACTAAACGTGGGACCTGGAGATTGGAACAGGCGTTCTTAGGCTTATGAGGCAGGTGCCTTAACCGTGAAGCCATCTCTCCAGGCCCCTTTATTCTTGTTTTGAAGTTCTTCCTGTTTTCCTTTTACTGGTTTGTCTTAACTGTTATTTAAGATCATTTCTGAAGGATTTATAATTTTTGATTGTATTGTCTTGATTCTTTGTGTTTCTTGTATTATAACAACTTTTTCATCCTGAATTGATTTGATGCTTGGATTTTCTACTTATCTGCAGTGTTCTTAGACATGGCAGTCCAACTGCAGAAGTAATCCTAGGTGTTGAGTTTGCCTGCTAAGCAGGTATCCTAATGGACTGGGTGGAACAGTTACTGGCAAATTCTAAACTTCGACTGAGCAATATATACATCAGTAAAAACCAGCACAGTGTATGCAAGTGTGGGGATTAAAACAAAGAAATAGTCTTACAAAGCCAAAATCCCCAAGGGTGTTTGTTGCTCTACATCCTTACTCCTGTCAGCTGGGAGGTTGAGAATTCTTTTCTGAAATGGGTTCTAGGTCAGCCTGGATCTGAATCAGACCTTGTCCCCAATAATGACAAAAGCAAAAAACAAAGGTCCTTTAAATCTGAAAGCATCAAAGGCAACAATATTGAACGCCCATATGCAGCTTTATTAAAAATAGTAAAGCCAACCAAGAATATGCCCTGACATGGAGAGACTAGCACTTCCAGTGCAGGCCTATGTACCTGCTTGTTTTTTTTTTTTTTTTTTTTTTTGTCAGTCAGCCTTGTTACCTTTTGGGGTGGCTTCCAATCTCACCAGTGCTGAATGCTCACCTTGATCCCTCTGTGTTGTGCTGTGGACCTGGTGTCCTGAACAGCTGTGCTGGATGCCCTGCAGCCGGGGGCTGAATGCATTTTCAGGAGGGTCCAGGGTTCTGATGGTTGGGGGATGGGTGAGTGCAGGAACCCTGGAGTTGTATTGGAGTTGCTCACACAGTCCTGCTTTAACCCTTCCAGTGGCTCCTTAGCTGATCTCTGCTATCTTTCCTTCAAATTTCTTGACTTTGCAAGGAGGCTGATAAGGTTGGAAAATCCCCTTATTTGGTCTCTGCTCCTGCAGCTAGGCACCCAGTAGGCATACAGATCATGCGGTTCAGGGACCACAAGTGACTCTGTGGGATTCTGGCTGTTTTCCTCCTTTCTGGTGGATCTTGTTCTCTACTGCTTCTCCACTGTGTCTAAGAAGAACCAATGCACCTTCACTTTTCAGAAGAAGAGTGTGCTTTTCTGTGGTTTTGTTTAAATAACTCGCTAGGTTGGTTTGACATGGCTCTTATGTCGCCATTTCCTCGAGGTTCCAAAATCTTAATAGACAGTTTTGGCTTGGAAAAGAGAAAAATGTTACACAATGTATGTGGTGACTTGAATGTGAATGTATGTCCTCCAAAGACCTCAGGTGTTTTATTAAAGTTGTAACTTGGGTCTCCAGCTGCCTGGCTGGAGGAGTTGTCACAATAACTGAATCCTTAGGTCTAGCCCAAAGGTGTATTTGAGGATGGATCTGATTCCAGCCCAAAGGTGTGGAGAAGAATCAGAGCTCTGGAGGGTTTTTGTGTTTGCTGCTTTTTGGTGGTTTTTTTTTTGGGGGGGGGTTGAGGTGGGGGTCTCACTCTAGCCCTGGAATTCACTCTAGTCTCAGAGTGGCCTTGAACTCACAGCTATCCTCCTGCCTCTCAAGTGCTGAGATTAAAGGCATTCGTCACTACACCTGCCTTGGTTTTTTTTTTTTTTTTTTTTTTTTTTTTTTTTAAGGCTGTTTGGTTATTTCTGCTTAGATCTGTAAAAGGGAGCCAACTTTGTCCCCACCAATGATATAATTTCCCCTGGATCTGTAAGCTTGAAATAAATCCCTTCTTCTCCTACACTGTGTGTGATTTGGATATGGAGCTGTCTATAACAATGTAGTTGAATTAAACTAACATTTCTTGCACCTATGTATAAAGGTGAATAGTTCACATGGGCTAGTTCTCATTTTTCCTTATCTGAACACTCCCTAATGGCGTGTTACTGTAAATTATTAATTCTCAGTGCACATACAGTATGGTGAGTATGGTGGTTTAATTGTACATATGTCCTACAGAGGATAGTGCAGTCTTCTATCAGTGCATGCACAGTGTGGTAGTGTAATTGTACACATGTCCTACAAAGGATCAGTGCACTCTTCTGTCATTGGGCACCTGAGATGTTTTCTATTTTCTAATGTGTATAATGCTACTCCATGTCACATGGCCTTTCTTAAAGTACACATGGAACAACAGTGTTAAAAGATTCTATTGATCTGAATGCTCATCATCACTTTATATCATGAGACTTCTAAGATTGTGCCAAGCACTGGAGACAGCTTGATGTTGCTGTCAGAAAACACATGGCAAAGATCAGCTTGCGGGAAGAGAAGGTTTATTTTGGCTTATAGACTCAAGGGGAAGCTCCATTATGATGGGGAAATGATGACATGAGCAGAGGGTGGACATCACCTTCTGGCCAACATCAGGTGGACAACAGCAACAAGAGAGTGTGCCAAACACTGGTAAGGGGAAACTGGCTATAATGCTCATAAGCCCGCCCCCAACAATTGGATCCAGGATGATCCAATCCTCAAATTGTCATCAGCTGGGGACCTAGCATTCAGAAAACATAAGTTTATGGGGGACACCTTAATTAAACCACCACATTCCGCTCCTGGCCCCCATAAACTGATAACCATACATGATATAAAATGCAGTGCATTCAGTCAACTTTAAAAGTCTCCATAGTTTTTATCAATCCTAGTGATACTCAAACATCCCCATAGTCCAAGGTCTTTTTACTGAGCTGTAATACAAAAAAAAAAAAAAAAAAAAAAAAAACCATAATGGCACAGAATAAACATTTACACTGCAAAAGATGGCATTGGGTATAGCAACAAAATATTGAACCAGTACAATATTTAAAATAAATAGGGCAAACATCAAACTCTAACAAATCTAACAACTCTAACAAGTGACAAATCTCCAAGTCCAATAATTCTAACCAGTCTCCGGAGACCAATTCTACTCCTCCAGCTAGGCTACTCACAGTCCTGGAAAACTTCATCTAGTGCTGGAAGCTCTCCTTGGTAGTCATCCCATAGTTCTGGTATCTCCACTGGGTCTCCACTACAACCCATGGTTCATCCACATGGCTCCATCAGGTCTCCATGCAGGTAATCCAACAAGCCTGCTTCACATTGCCCATGACCATTTCCAAAATACAAAACTGTGTTGCAAATCGAATTACCCTCTGTTTCCTGCATTTATTATACTCCATAATACCAGATGGGCTGCCAGCTTCTAAATCCAGGGGGGAGTAATGCAGACTGTGCAGTGAGATGATCAGTAGGATCAGTCCTGAAGATCAATGGTGTCACCCTTTATCAACATTTAGGCACCTCCTTACTATGTATCCTACACTGGCATGGAACTCTGCATCCTTCTGTTGTGTCACAGCTCTGAAACAGTTAATTCCTTGCTGCTCTCTGGTTTAAGAATCTGGTCCAGTAGAACTCACTACAAGCAGAGCCGGTGGAATGAGGTGAACACTGTCTTCGGAGTATGACATCATCTTTATGCTTTTGAGCTCACAGCAGTTTGGATTACCAGCATAAGACATGTACAAGATTGGGCCTGTTAACATCCTGTCAATGGGAGGAAGGGCCCATGGGTTCCCAACCTTCCCTGAGGTTTTCTAGAGAGATAATGGTAGCTAGTGGAAAGGGGCTTACAAGTCCCCACCCCTTCCTAGAGGAAGGAGAGAAATTTGTTTTAGTGGAACAGACACCAGTAAAGAGCCCATAGTCCTGTAAATAATCCCTCACCCAGGATCCTGTGGGTAGCCCCAGTGGAACTCATTGTGTCACCAAAAAAGAAGAAAAAATGAAATGATAATAGGAACTAGCTGGGAAAATAGAAGGGACCAATGATAACAGGAAGGGAATAGAGAAGGAATGATTGTGATATTATATACGTGTATAAAAATGTCATAGTGAAATCCATTGTTATGTATAATTAACCTATGCTAATTAGAACCTAAAACCAGGAAGAATCCTGTGGTTGTATAACTTAAGAATTAGGAACATGTTCTTGAATTTTTTTTAAGTTGGGTTTTGCTGTAGCCCAGGCTGACCTGGAATTCACTATGATGTCTCAGGGTGGCCTTGAACTCACAGTGATCCTCCTACCTCTGCCTCTATAATGCTGGGATTAAAGGTGTGTTCCACCATGCAGGGGTTCTCTCAAATTCTTATGTCAGTACTGTAGCTTGTGCTATGGTGATATGCAGTCCACCTACCCTGAGGACTTTATATAACTTCCTCTTTGGTTTCCCTTCAGTCAGTGTCTATTCAAGTTGCCAATGCCTTCTTTGAATTTCTGGGCTTAATTAAACCTCTGTTTTCAGCCTCTAGAGTAGCTGGAATTACAGCTATTGCTAGGGGAGTCCCACTTTTATTTATTTATTTTTTTCAGTTAACATGTATGGAATCAGGGAGGTCTTTAGATGTGTTTCTTAGCAGCATAAGCTGTTAGATGTACTTTTCTGCCATTTTGTTTTATTTCTGTGTACATCTAATACCCTAATACCCAGATTTGATTCTAGAAGCTGACTTGAGGGTTATAGCATTATTAACAGTATTTATTCACCTAACCTGCCCAGTAGAATTCCTGAACTTAAAAAAAAAAATACCAATTCCCAATGTTAACCTGAAAAGAAACATTTCTAGTGTTTGTTAAACATGGTCTCCCAAGCATCTCTTCTGAAAGTCTAACTGGTAGGTCTACAGCATGGACCTGGAATCTGAGTGATGTGAAAGCTAGGTGGGTTTTCTTATGTTAGAGACCAGGTTCTCACTGTTTAGGCCAGAATGGCTCCAGTGATGGATCTTCAAACTTGGTTCCCTGGAGAACTAGGATTGCAAGCATGTGCCACCACTCTGGATTTGAACTATTCTTTCACATAAGGTTTCTGTTACTAAATCACTGGTGTGAGGCAGTGTTGAGGTGCACAGTGGTAATCTCAGCACTTGGGGCTGGTTCAGGAGTATGATGACTTTGAGTTGAGTATAGCAAACGTAGTGGGACTTTGTGTTAAAAAAGGAAGGAAAGAGCTGGGCATGGTGGTGCACACTTTTAATCCCAGCACTCAGGAGGCAGAGGGAGGATTGCCATGAGTTCAAGGCCACCCTGAGACTCCATAATGAATTCCAGGTCAGCCTGAGCTGGTGTGAGACTCTATCTTGGAAAAAAAAAAAAAAGAAGAAGAAGAAAAAGGAGGAGGAGGAGGAAAACGTCCATATACACAACACACAGAAAAGAAAGGTCACTGGGAAAATTGGTGGCTTGAAATACAAACTCATCTTTTTGCCCTAGTTTGCTCTACTGGAGGTGACCACTGCCCTGCACATGGTATCCTTGAGCAGAGAGCTCTGCTTTATGCCCTGTAAATAGGCGCTCAGGAGGAGTTCTTCCAGTTTGTTTCTGGTCTGGTCCCGCTCACCTGACTGGGTTGGAGGGTAAGCTGATTACCCTGGATCTTCTCTGGGTTTTGGGCTCTCTTAGCTTACTCCTTTTGGAGATGACCAGACCCTTGGACTGAGTGGGCTCTGGGGCTTTCCCTTCTCCTTGTAGAGGCAGGTGGAGAGTCTTAGGCTGTACTGCCATCATTTCAGGCATGTGACATAGCACTTCTACTGTTGGCATCTTTTAGAAATTTCTTGGTCATCCTATTTATTCTTCCAGTCCTGGAAGTGGAGGTTTCTGTTACAACTTGGAGTTTAGTAACTCTACCTAAAGAGTTACCACCCACATTTTGTCGGGCTCCCATAAAGGACCACATCCATATAGCCAACCACGCTGTGGTGGTTTGATTAAGGTGTCCCCTATGAAGTTATGTGTTCTGAATGCTAGGTTCCTCAGCTGATGGCAATTGGAAATTAAAGCCTCCTGGAGGCAGTGTATTGTTGGAAGCGGGCTTATGGCTGTTAGCCAGTTTCCCTATGACAGTGTTTGGCATACTTTCCTGTTGCTATTGTCTACCTTATGTTGGCCAGGGGGTGATGTCCACCCTCTGCTCATGCCATCATTTTCCCCTGCCATCTTGGATCTTCCCCTTGAGTCTATAAGCCAAAATAAACCCTTTTTGCCCAAAAGCTGCTCCTGGTTGGGTGATTTCTGCCAGCAATGTGAACCTGACTACAACACCAAGAGCTCAGACTCCAGGGCTTGTGGTAAACCCATTGGCCTGTCTCAGGCCAGCGTGGGCCTGCTCTCTGCCTTTGTACTTCACATTCTCTCAATCAGCCTCACAGAAGGAGCAGTGGAGGCAGATTGTCAATATTGCCTTTTTCCTAATCCAGAATATCATCAAACCCCCATGCTGACCTGAATATACCTAGAATGTCTATGGAGGAATTTGTGAACCTCCTGGATTGGCCCATGGAGCAGTAGGAATAAAAGCAGTTGCCAGCAAACCACGTTTTAATATTTTAATTATTTGCAAGGAAAGAGAGAGAGAAAGAGAATGGGCACACCAGGGCCTCCAGCCACTTCAAACAAACTCCATTTACACACACCACTTTGTGCATCTGGCTTCATATGGGTACTGAGAAATCGAACCTGGGTTGTTAGGCTTTGGAGGCAAACACCTTAGCAGCTGATCCATCTCCCCAGCCCCACACCATGTTCAATTTTTAAAAAAATTTTTCTTGGGCTGGAGAGATGGCTTAGCGGTTAAGGCGCCTGCCTCCTAAACCTAAGAACGCTGGTTCCAATCTCCAGGTCCCACGTTTAGCCAGATGCAGTGATGCAAGGGCGCTATGCCGCACTTGCCCACAAGGGGGCGCACACATCTGGATTTCGTTCACAGCAGCTGAGAGACTGCTGGCGCACCCATCTCTGTCTCCCTCTCCCTCTCTCTCTCTGTCTCTCTCTCTGTGTCTCTCTCCAAAAATAAATAAAATAATAAAAAAATTAAAAAAAATTTTTTTTTCTTTCTAGCCTATCTGGGCTCCATTTCTCCTGCCCTAGGTATTGGGATTTGTACCTAAGCAGAAGATATATATGTATATATATCGCCACAGCTCCACAGCCAAATTTATTTTATTTGGGGGAATTTGTCTAGGTAATTTAAAAAAATATTTGAGAGAGAGAGAGAGAAAGGCAGAAAGAAAGAATGGGTATGTCAGGGCCTCCAGCCATGGCAAATGAACTCCAGACATGTGCACCACCTTGTGCATCTGGCTTTACCTGGGCATTGGGGAATTAAACCTGAGTTCTTTGACTTTGCCAGTAAGTGCCTTAACCACTAAACCATCTCTCCAGCCCTAGGTAATTATTTAAGATAGACTTCAAGATGCTGTAGAGACAAGATAGGTCTTACCTATCTTATGACCATCCTACCTCAACCCCCTGAATCCTGAGAGTACAGTGTGACAACCATCCTGGGAAATAATATTCTCTTGCATGTTCATTGGTCAGATCATTCCATGTGAGTCTATGGGAAGCTCCCAAATAATCTGGAACCAGGTCCTTAGTCCAAGGCTCACTGTTGCACCATGAGTTTCAGGTGATCCAGGAGAGATTGACCATATTGATCCAGGTGACACCTCCATCTGAGGTGTACACATTAGGGGCATGATCTCAAATGTTATCAGGCATGGATGCAAGGTGCCACTTCACCTTCAGTGAAGGGAAAGCTGCCTGACAACAGCCTTCAGCATTTGAAGAGCAATGCCATGCAAAAGTGTAACATCAGTAAGCTGTGCAGAACCGATAGACTCAAGTGCTAGCAGGATGACACTGGACAATGCGGTGTGGGTGAAAGGGTCATGAGGTTGGGGTCTTGGACTATATAATTTTTGCTTGAATAGTCAAGGTCAACCTTCCCTGTATGTTTTCTTATATTACCACTCAAATATACATTTTTCTTACTCAACATTTTTTTAACCTGAGATGGTGAGTTCAGGTAGACTTTCTTACCACTGACAGCAGAGTAACAATTTGCTCTGAGGAAGTGTCATCAATCTAGGCAGCCTGAAGAAGTAACCAGGGACTTTCTGAGTTTATTTTTCCAGTAGGCATGTCTCAATTTAAGCTGTTCCTTGAACCCATCCCAGTCCTGTAGAATCCACTGCATAGGCCCCAAACATACTGTAACAGACAGCTTCAGGTTAGCTGAAATAAACTTCCAGACCAGGCACAGTTATGGAGGAAGGGATTTATTGAAGCTTACAGATCCAGGGGAAGTTCCATAATGGTAGAAGTTGGCCCCCTCTGAAAGGACCAGACAAGGAGAGAAAGCCAAAAGCCAAAAAGCACAGCACACTTCAGTAACTCCAGCTAGGCACACTTTGCATATCTTTAGAATGGAATCTCAAACCCACCACCACACCTTAGGGCTGGACCCTAAGATCCACCCAGTGAACACCATCTCCAGCCAGGTGGCTACAGATCCAAACTACAAGCTAATAAAACACTGAATATATTGGAGGCCACATACTCAAACTGTCACATGCACTCAGGCAAGGCTCACCTCTGCTCTTGATGGGGGCCAGTTCCTAAAAATCACTTTAGTCTCATAAACTCACCTGTCCTTGGCAGGCATTATGACCTTTAGTAAGGAGACCACTGCTCTCAAGAATAAGGAAGTCCTGGGAAGTGGAAGATAGGGGCTGCCACACCATACCACTAAGGCTAATTTAAAAGGTTGGAAGCAGAGCCCCTCTTCTAAACCACCCAGGAGTAAAGACTCCTTTTGTGTGCATGCGGCCATGCCTGTGTGTGTATGTATATGTTCGATATACATGTGTGCAGATGCATTGATGCTGAGGCCAGATGAGAACTTTGGTTGTCCTTCTCCATTGTTTGTCCATGTACTCCCTCCCTTAACCCAGAACTGCCATTTCAGTCATCAAGTCCCCTCCCCCAACCTCCACCATGGCCAGAGTTATAGATATGTGTTGCCATGCTTAGCTTTCTATTTTTTATGTTGGTTCTGGGGAGGTGAACTGTGGTGGTCTAGGCCCTTCCTTCATACTTAAATGGAAAGCACTCCTAACCACTGAGACATCTCCCCAGCACAGACTAAAGGTTCTTTTCAGAGCATTCCATGCCCACTCTTCAATAGCCTTGGGTTGCAGGTTATTTTTGAAAAGTACAAAGAAGCAATAAGTGAGAGCTAACCTAACTTGTCCCCTTCTCATAAACACAAGCACTGTTACCTAAAACCCATGCCACACAAGACACACACACACACACACACACACACACACACTGCTTTATCAGAACCTTTATTGGGGCAATCGTTGTTCATAATGGCTGAATTATTTTGGGGACAGAGCTTTCCTTGGAGATGATGGGCCTGGTTTTCTGCTTTGCTAATTGAGACCCATTTCCCAACACAGTTCCTTCAGTGAATGGAGGGCAGGCTGGAGGTACCTGACCAGGTTGATAGCTATGGGTGGGGTTTTGTTGAAGCTTCAGCTCTTGTGGGGCATGGATGGGGGGGGTGCTTCTGAAATTATGGTTTCTCCTGTAAAACCACGTCTTTCTGGGGCTTTCTGTCCCTGTATCCTATCCATCTCTTTTGACCAGCAAAAGCAGCAGCTTGGGTGGTAGACTGGACACTTGGTACTTTAGAGCAGGAAGCTTGGCAGTGCAAGTGATGGCTGTGGACTGACTCTGCCTGGACTTGGAGTTCTGCCTTGTATTGAGTTTTCCTGGATCTCACAGGGAAAGAAAGAGGCGCTTGGGGGCAGGTGATATCTAGTGCTTCATGACTGCACCCTGGCTCCCCCTTGAGTATCTTGTCAGTGTGTCTTGTGGCTCTGTGAGCCAAACTGTTCTCAGGAAAGACACCTGGCTCTTTATACAGTCCTGAGTCCTGCAGAGATGAGGAGGAAGAACTGTTCTTTTCCAGGGATTGTTGTGACCCTTTGCATTTTCTACTAGGACAGAGCCACTGCAAAAAGTGCTTCACCTGGTTTCTGAAATGTTTTGCAGGAGGGGGCTGTCCCTTCATTGACAGGGCTGTGGAGGATTTGCTACTACAAGTCCCCTCTGATGGCCTGTCATGTGTAGGATGGCTCTTTCCTCTGGGTTGGGATGTTCCCAACACTGCATCCCCTCCACCAAGCTCACCTGTTTCATGTGCTATGGGGCACTTCTTTTTCTCAGCTAGAGGGAAATTCTTGTTTAGACACTTTCCAAAGACATGTGCAGGGATCCA
Source organism: Orientallactaga sibirica (assembly GCA_036365145.1). Taxonomy (NCBI): domain Eukaryota; kingdom Metazoa; phylum Chordata; class Mammalia; order Rodentia; family Dipodidae; genus Orientallactaga; species Orientallactaga sibirica. Next base: position 3,167,324 of record JAEOAD010001462.1, on the reverse strand, counting down.
GGGCTCCTGCCCCCCCTGCCCCATGCTGACCCCTACAGTAGAAAAGTGCACTGGAGAAGCTGTCGTGTCCCCAATGGAGGGGCTCTGGTCATGAATGGTTAAGGGTGTATACATGAACTCATCTGAGGCAACGGACATGTCATTAGTGGAACCTGGGGCCTGGAGGTGTGGCCTGTCATTTGGTTTAAAATTCAGCTCACTGGCTACCTGGCTTTTGTAGTCATAGGTTTTAGGTTCTTGGGGAGCTGATATGTCCTTGAGGGCCCTTCCAGTATTCATGGGACTTTCTACCTTTGTTGACGTGGCCATTCCAATCTTGTCTCTACCGTGTATGCGGGATTTTTCTGTAAGGGTCCTGGAGAGTCCAGGCTTACCATCCACCTGAGAAGTGAGGGAGGTAGAAGAGGTCAAGAAGGAATAGGGATAGGACTGAGATGGATCTCCTCTGAGGTTGTAGTTCTTGATGGATTCCTGGACTTTTGGGGGAAGGCCACATGTCATCCTCCTGTGAAATTGTCTAATATGGTCTTCTAAAATATCTCCTTTGTTAGGCAAAAGGGGAACATCATCCTGGGTCATGTTCCCCTGGTTTCTCATGCCAATCATTTGAGGCAAGTCTTTCATCTGGCTGGGGGTTTTGAAGTCTGAGGCAGTGTTAGAATTGTAGAATGCCATGATCTGTACACCATGGCAGGGATCTGACCCTCATTGATTTGTTTAACTTTCCTGCTCAAATGCATTTCCAGGGCATTTTCTAGCTGTTTCTGATGTGTAACCTCTGAATTCTTTGAACTTTTGCCTAACAGACTACCAGTGTGAGTTTCTAGGTCTGTCTGATAGTTATAGTGCAGACGGTTACCTAGACCTACATCTAGGTCATTCCATAAATGATGTTTGTGGCTGGTCTTTCCACTATGCCCCTGCTGCTTCAGCACTTCCTCCTCTACAGAGTGAGTCTCTGAACGCCTCCCCTGCAAGCTTCTGTGTGGATCCAACTCACGGTTATGGAGGTCTTTGCAGCTCTGGCGCTTAAAGAAAGAGATCCATGTGAGACCGTGGCTGCTCTTTGACTCAGGGGGCTCAGGAGTTTCTGCCTGAGGCTGCATCAGTGACAAAGACTCCTGGATCCTGTGAGGAAGTCCCCAGCGGTGCTGGATGAGCCTCTTTCGAAGGTGGTGTTCCAGTTTCTTCTGGAGCTCACTAGTGAGGGGGAAATCTCCAGGAAGGATATACCTGGGATCATGGGCCTTGGGAGACTGTCTGGCCAACGAGAGCTTGGGAGCTGGAGGACAAAATTCTCTCTGGGATTGTTTGACCACTGAGGGCAAACCCCACAGGCTCTCCTGTTTTTTTCTCAAGATGTTGTATTCAATGTGCTGGATTTGAGATGCTATGAGAGGTTCTTCCTCATCCTGGGGTTTATGGTAACGCACCCCACAGATTCGAAGCGAGCAGAGAGTAGAAGATGGCAGGACTGGGATTGAGGGTTGAGGCTGCAACTGGGCCTTGGTGGGAGGAACAAGCTGGGACTCAAATTGGGGTCCAGTTTGGAGTAAGGTTTGTGGTTGACTCTCAGATGAGGACAGAGGTATGGGGTTAGTAAGGACTGGGGCATCTAAGATTGTGTTGAAGCAGAGAGGTGTTGAGAAACCTGAAACAGAAACTGCAGGCTTCAGGGATGCACTATCAAGAGAAGATGGACCCTGGAAGAGCTGGATGTCTTTCTGTTCTCCCTGGTCTTCAGAGGTCTTAGGATCTGGGTTCTGCTGGTTCACATGCAGCTCCTCTGGCTTGACTTTCATTCTTCCCACAGGGTAGGAGACTTCTGAGTCCTGGGGTTCAGCATCTGACTCCAAGGATTTCCCACCAGTAGTAAGTGCTTTTGAGAAAGATTCTGTTGTCCTTTCCTCCTTCTTCAGGGCAAGGACATCAGCTCTCCTCCTGTCTTGTCCCTCAAACAGAGTCAGGTCATCAGGGCTAGGATGTAAGGGAATTAAAGGCTTTGCTGGGCAGGCCTTTGTTTCATGCCATAAAGAGGCTTCAGAAGAGAGGTGGTCAGGGTGCTCCTGGAGAACAGAGGGTGTCAACTTCAATGGTGATGGGCTGTCCTCAGCAGGTTGCCACAGGGCAGGTACTGACATGGCATGTCTTGCATTGTCAGTGCTTTTGGTTGTTGGGGTGTTAGTGGACAACTCACAAGGTCTTTCCACCAGAGACAGCATGGCTTCTGGTTGGAGAACAGATTCTGCTTTCTTAATGGCATGTTGTGGCAGAGGAGGAAGAGAGGCAAGTAGTTGGAGTGGGATATTGTCCGGTGAGAATTTAGAGTTCAAGGGAGTAACCAGCTCTGGTGGCAGAGAGTTGCCCATTTGTGTCGTAGAAAATAAATCTTCCAAGGGGTCAACTTGGTTAGGTGAGACAGTGGAGGGGGAAGGTGGAGAGCACTTGGGCAGAGGGACTGGAATTGGGTGCCCTGGTGGGCTTTCTGAGAGGGAAGAGGACAGAACACACGAGGTCTCATTCACAGCAGCTGTAGAAGCCAAGTGGGACACAAAGGTAGAATCACCATTGTCCAGGGAGACCTTAGAAAGTAGTCGACTGACCTCAGCAATTTCACTATTGCAGATAAAACAGAGGGGATCTGGGCATAGCAGTTGCCGAATGAGGGTGAGATCGTATGGCTTGCCCAGGGGCTGTAGGAGAGAGAGAATTTTAAGTTTTAGTCAGGAACAGCATGTGAAAAAGAGGGCCTGATAGCTTAGTCATGTTGGGAACATCTAAAGCTAAAGCTTATATACCTACTCATTCCTATTGTCCCATCCATGGCTGCCCTCTTTAACCTCTGCCTACTTGCTTCATTCACATACCCATTCCAATGGCGCTACTCCTATGAGAAGCAGGCAACCTGTGTCCCTGAGATGCATAGATCATGGGAGAAAGGGGGCTTAGGGAAAAAGGAAAAGAAGAGTCACCTTTGCATAATGGACCACAGCTTCCTCCCTTCTGCTTTTCTCTGTGAAGTTCTCTGACCTGGAAAAGCAGAATAGTCAGTCATATGGGATGAAGGTAGACACATACAGATCATACAGAGTCCCTTTTAGGAAGACACTTAGGCTAGTGAAGACTGAAGGCACCAGGAATAAGAGGACAAGGTCAGATGGTCAGCAATGCCATGAAGGATGCCCCTATGTGAATGAGGCTTCGTGTACAAGGTGCCTTCATGTACATCATCCCATGTGATGCTCAACATCACCTGTGAAGCTCAGAAGTCAGTGGTTTCCTGAGATGATAAGCGTCCAGGAAGAAAGACTATCAGGAGATAAAAGCTCTAACTCCCAAACAACAATACACAACCTCTTTCTGGACATCACGCTTGGATGCTGGGTGAACAGTATCCAGTGCCCAGGTTGTGCATTACTACTTCTTATCCATTGGTGAGCAGAGCAGGGGATCTGAGAAGTGTCTTGGGTCTTAGTGTCTTCTGTGAGCCCCTCCTCTCTGAGAACTGTGTTTCTGAGAGAGTCTGTGCCTGGCACCCTCATATCATGGACATGGAACCTTATAGAAATAACAGGAAGAGCACACCTGGAGTGATCAGGCGGACAGTAGCCTACCTTTAACTATTTTCCTCCTTCCTTCTTTAGCTCTGCCCTGTCTCTGTGAACAGAAAGAATAGAATAAAAGGTTGGGGTTTATTCCTATTGTTTCTATGGTGCCTAGACTCTCCTTAACCTGGAATGCAGCATCTATTATATTAACAAGATTTATTCCTTCATTTTGTTAACTTTCAGAAGTGAAGGAAGAGGTTCAGTTTGTTCTTCTTTGGGTAACTATGGAGGATATTATCTGTTAGATCCACACTCAGTGTTTTCTGTCTTGTGCTCAGTATGGAATCTGAGGTCAGTATCACAGCACCACCTACTCTGAGGACTCTGTGGCCTGGGGACAAAGCTAGGGCTCCAGGCTCTGATGGGAGGCCCTCAGCAGTCAACACTGCTTTCCTGTCAGCCTCATATGGATAAAGGATTGGTGAAGGGATATGCAAGGTGGGAATGCACACTTTCTCAAGTGTCAAGAGATGCTGTTCTCAGAGAATGTCCTCTCTTTAACTAAAGCAGTAAGTCCAGAAATTACTGTTTGTTGGCACTTTATCCTGGACTTTTCAACCACACCTCTAGAGGTAGCCTATGGGCTCCAGATGAAATCCTTGTCATCTGTTTCCTTCTCCCCTTCCCCAGGCCTCAAGACCTAGAAATGTAGTGTTCTGTCTTCTCCTTTCTTACCTTTCTGATGTCTTTACTTTTCCAGGGTGATGGTAAGAATGGTGTCAGTATCAGGTACCACAGGTATACAAGAAGCAACCCTACTATACTGAGAAAGGTGTAGTTGGTGTCCATGTCTAAGAAAGTTGAGCCAAAGCTCATCCATGTCTCAATATGGCCATTTAGACACGAAGGAAACTTGTCCATAGTCTCAGTTACAAGGCCACCTGATGCAACTAAGTTCTGAAGTTGCATGGGCAGTGCCAGGTCTGCATCATAGAGCAGGTAAGAGTCACAGAGGGTTTCTGAGGGTGGGGGAGGGGAGACCTCAGCCCCTCCCCCACCTCCACAGCCCTGTAAAGCCTTCTCTCCAAGGCTGCTGCTCCATCTTCCACATACCTTTCCTTCACATCATGTTCCTCAGGAAACTTCTCTTTCTTCCATCTGCAACCATGCTTTACCTCGGCCCCCTTTATTGTTTGTAGCTCTAATTTGAACCCTAAAATTCCCTTGCTTAGAAAGTCTAACACTATGCCTGGAAGTTTTGATTTTGGTCAGATATTTGAGTCTTAGGAGCACAGATGTCCTCTAGTATAACTTACCCATAGAATGATTTTCCCTTTCACTAACTCGGGGTACACAACAAAATTTCTTTTACACTTAGGTACTTTGTGATTACCCAATAGGAAATATTTGTTTCATTTAGCCTTTAGTGCCTTTATTCAGAACTATGGATATGTAGATCAAGCTAATTGGCAAAAGGCTAATCTTTTTTTGTGAGGCAAAGTTTTATTGGGTAAAAAGAAAGAAAAGAAAAAGAAGAAAAGCTGGTGCACCGGGGCTACACCCAGAGTTTGGGTTCTTGGGGTGCAGCTCCAAACTGTTCGGAGTGTCATCTTTTATTGGAAATATCCACATGATGTTTATAGTAAAAACATAATGGGAGTTCAACCACAACTTACATACTGTTAAACAAGGGGGGGGGTGCTATTACAAGACGTCACAAGGTTACGTAGGTCACTTAGGCAGAACTGAGGCAAGAAACATTCTATGCTATGTAATCACAAAGATAATTAGAAACAAAGAGATACAGGAAGGTCATGGTACATTGAATAGAGGGATCATCCCATTCCTTAGGTAAAGGTAAACACCTACATTGAACAGAGGGATCATCCCATTCCTTAGGTAACAGTAAACATCTGCATTGCACAGAGGGATCATCCCATTTTCCATTCCCCCTCTGATATGACACTAAGTGTTTTCATCTAAGAGGGTGTGTTGCATCTGCAATACCATGAGTTTAACAGAATTTATTCTGTTCTTTCTATATATACTTAGAGCATTAATAATGTAGGGTCCTATGGTAAAGCCTAAGAGCAGTGGTATCAGGGGGCCAGCAATTGACGAGATAGGGTAGTTAGCCATGGAGACCAACTAAACATAGACTGAAACCAATTAGTTGTTTCTCTGAAGTTTTCTTTCTTTGAGATTTTCTCTAACTAAAGCCAGTGTATCTTGGCATAAAAGCAACAAATTTTACCTAAAGCCATACACAGGCCCCCTTGTTTCATAAAAAAGTAAGTCTAATCCTCTTCCATTTTGTTCCCTCCACTTTCACGGCTATTGGAGTGGTTAGGATGACCTGGTGGGGGTCCTTCCAATGTCCTGATATGGTGTCTCTTCATCCAAACTCTGTCACAGGGCTGAAAGGGATGGGAAACAAACAGGGTGTGTCTGAAAAGCACCCTTGACTGCTGGAACAGTGGAATCCTGGACTCTTTGTAAGACTTGGATAGAAAGAAGCCTTTCATTAGTAAAGTCAGTTATCTGTTTAAGATCCATCTGGGGCAGGATGGGGGGTATCCATACATTTACTTAAGGGGTACATCTGGCTCTTAACAGGGCAAAGGGAAGGAGTCCCAACCTTCCTTCACAGGTCTTGAGGATTAATTTAGTTAAACTCTCCTTCAAGGTCCAATTCATCCTTTCTACCTGCCCTGAACTTTGGGGGTGATAGGCGCAGTGTAATTTCCAATTAATCCCCAGTGTCTTAGTCAATTCCCTAGTGATTTTTGACACAAAGGCAGGGCCATTATCTGATCATACTTGAGGGGCAATCCATAGCAGGGGAATTATCTCCTCTAACAATTCCTTAACTACTATTTGGGCTGTCTCAGACTTGGTAGAGACAGCTTGTATTCATCCTGAAAAGTATCAACATAAACAAGTAAATATTTATATCCATGCTGACTTGGCTTTACTTCTATGAAATCAACTTCCCATTACCTTCCTTGCTCCATCCCTCTTTCTCTCACCCCCATTGGTAGTACCTTACCAGAGGAAGCATTTGTCTGTTGGCAGGTCTGACAGCGGGTGGTGGTGTCCTTGATGACTGAGTCCATACCTGGGAAGAAAAGCTTTTTCCTTATTAACTTGGCTAGCTTGTTGCTTCCTAAGTGAGTTCCTTCATGTAGTTGTTTAGCCAGTCTCTGCTTGGGGCAGCAATAGTCGTCCATTCTTCAGTTGGTACCATCTTTGCGGGGTCTGTTCTTTTATCAGATGAGAGGTGAGCTGTAGGTCCTGTTCTGTGTATGTTGGTTGCTCAGGAAGAGTGGGTACCGGGAGGGTGATCAGACAAACTGACAGATGTTGAGAGGCAGCACTCTTTGCTGCTAGGTCTGCTAGTCTGTTCCCTTCTGTTTCTGTGGTCTCCCTTTTTTGATGACCCGGACAATGAATTATAGCCACTTTAGCAGGTGCCCAAATGGCAGCCAATAAGTTCAGAATTTTCTGAGCCGATGTACCCGGAGGTAGGGCCCACAGGGTTTAGCTGCTCCTGCATACCTGATTCTGTCCACAACTAAGCTGCTGCCATCAGTATATAAGATTACTAAGAGAAACTACACCAAATTGATTAGTCTTATTGCCCACTGACAAAGAAGCAAGTAGTCTGGATCCAAAGAGTTATCCATTTTACTATTGGAAATTTGTAGAGAAAAAGCCTTCCTTAGTATTTAAGTCACCAAAAATCTCTACCTGACAACCAGACTTGCTTTATAATACCAGTATATATACCTGCAGATTTTATATAACCCATTGATTTGAGATAGCTCCTATTAATAAACTCCATGAAATACACTTTCTATGAATACAGGCAAAACATGACAACCGTTTTGGGGATAATCTTTATCAATACCTGTAACACATTTGGAAATGCTTTTATTAGGAGTAACTAAGGAAAATTTTTATTTCTATCTTGAAGCAGGCTGCCCTAGAACTCAGGCCAGTTGCCTCCTCCTTTTAAGTAAGGACATTACAATCTTTTAAAATACCTGGCAAATTATGAGCCTCCACCTCTATGTAATAATCCTCTATGTAAGTTGAAGTTGCCCTAGAACATAAACTCAGTAATTATATTTATGAGATCATGCAACAAAGTATGGTTTTGTTTACATAAAATTTCAGTGCAACATAGGCTTTAATTAAAGACAAAAACCAAAAACCTTGAAATAAATCAAATGCCAACAAAAACTTTAGGAGATACCTATGGGACTATTTGGATTAAGAAAGAAACCAAAAGGTGTCTATAAACAATGTCTTATTTGTTTAAAGCTCAAACAAAAGAGAAAATATCAGGCACAGTTCAAATTAAAATTATGTACTTATTTCTATCAAGCAATTTAAAAGTCATATGGTTTAAAATGTGGAGTTAGGCTATTACATTGGAATCTTGAATTGGAGATCCTCCTGTCTCAGCTTCGCAAGTAGCTAGGATAATAGGCCTAGCTCATTTTATTGTTTATCTTTTTGTTTTTTCTCTGAAGATCTTTAAAGTACTTTTTGACCAGTTTTAAAGGAGATTTTTTTTTTTAAATTTGAGAGAGAGAGAGACGGAGAGAATGGGTGTGCCAGCAGCCTCACAGCCGCTGTGAACAAACTCCAGAAGCGTGTGCCCCTTGTTTGTATGGGCGACATGGCACACTTGTGTCACTTTTGCATCTGGCTAAATGTGGGACCTTAACCGCTAAGCCATCTCTCCAGCCCCCTAAAGGAGATTTTTCAACAGAAGGATTTTTAAAAAAATTTTATTTATTTTACTTATTAGAGACAGAGAAAGGAATTGGGAGAGAGAATGGATTTGCCAGGGCCTCTAGTCACTGCAAACAAACTCCAGATGCATGTGCCACCATGTGCATCTGGTTTACGTGGATACTGAGGAATTGAGCCTCGAACTGGGGTCCTTAGGCTTCACACGCAAGTGCTTAACTGCTAAGGCATCTCTCCAGCCCCTCAACAGAATGATTTTGACTCCATATCTTTGAAGACAAGAACAAGGCATACGAACACAACACCAGACACAAATATGCTAGCAATTCCAACTTTCCTGATGCTGCCATGTGGCTGCCAATCCAAAACTGAACCAGAAACAGACACAGCTGCCAAACCAGAGATGGACCTCCATTTGAGATCTCCAAACAGAGTCAATGAGGGATTGAGGGCAGCCCCTCGATCCCTCGTCCAGGGGAATTAATGCTGCATCCAGCTTCCCTCTTGGACCCAGAAAAGTGTGCAAAACCAGAAAACCAAAAAAACTAGAAAACAAAAATGAAAAACAAGGGTGGAAAAAGCACCTCTGGAGGTTTCTTACCCAATAAAGGAGGGTGCTTTCAATCCTTGGCAAAAGTTCCCCATCAACAGCTTACTTCCAACTCTTAAAACCAGGAACATGCAGATGGATAGAGATTTGGTTCTTGGACTGAGATTGGGGGTCTTTCCCTGGTTCTGTTGCCCAGAGTCAGGGAGGGAGGTCTTGAAATGTGGATCCAGGGTGAGCCCCCAAAATGTTATGGGGTCTGGTGTCTCACAAGTAAGACCATTGACTCATGGAATATGAGGCAAAGTTTTATTGGGTAAAAAAGAAAGAAAAGAAAAAGAAGAAATGCTGGTGCACCAGGGCTACACCCAGAGTTAGAGATTTCGGGGTTCAGCCAAAGGCTAATCTTTGTGCAAGCTAAGCCTTCAGCCATGGAATGCTATGCACCTTAGGTGGAGTATCTTGAAGGCAGGAGCTCACAGCTACTCCAAAGATTTCCTGATGAAATGATCATAAGCCAAACAAACTTACCAACATGGTCTGAATTGATAAGCACAAGTCAAGCAACTCATGGTCTGTGAGTATATACACAAGTCAATCAACTCATGATTTGTTGTATGTCGGTAATTACAAACATTCTTTCCATTCGGCTTTAGCTCCCATAGTTTCTATTGATGAATCCTAAATAAAAGCTGTGAGTACAGTCAGTGTGGGGCTCTCTCTAGAGAACTGACCCTCCTTTAACTCACATTTTGCATGTTGTATTTTCATTTCACGCTTATCCAAACATTGCTGGATGATGAGTACAGGTGGCACCCAAACAGGGACATTATCGCTGCAGGAGGTGTGAAAAGCTGAGGAAACTGAGAAGTAAGAAAATAAAACAAAGAGGAGCTCCATAGTGGAACCATAAGTAATGGGATATTCCACCTATCCTTGGGAAGTGATTCAGTAAGGGTAACATGGAGCAGTCATTATTCACAGATTAGAAAGAATATATTAAGGTGCTTTGGGACTTGTTGAAATCCTCAGGGGCTCAAGTCTCAGAGAAACAGCTCTTGAAACTGTTGCATGAAGTAGTTGAAATTAATCTTTGGTTTCTTGACAATGGCACAGTGGATCTGGCCCTGTGGGATCAGGTAGGATGGAATATGAGGCTTATGAGAAGGGAACCTCCAGTGTTGTCTCTCTGTCAGTTCTGCTTGGACCCAGTTCCTACTACTGGGGGAACAACCTTCTCTTTTTCCCATTAAACAGTTACTATTAGCCAGGACCACACACCTTGCCTGGACCCAAGATGGTAACCAAGCCCTCTTTCACTGTGCCATAGCAATCTCTCTCTTTCTTTGAAATATGTTAGATAATTTTGCTTACCTCTTTCTACAGTGCATAGCTTTTCTGATGGGTTATCATGCAGGCAGATTCACCAGATACTCTAACCACTCTCCTACCCTCAAGAGAGCAACTAGAAACACCATGGGAGAGCTCTTCTTAAAGCAGAACATTCTGGATTCAAAATATAAAAACATAGCTTTCTTCTAACCTTTTCCTGCCTATCTCATTGCTCCTCTCTTACTTGTTCTGTGAAACTGATAGCCTTAGGCAAAGAGACTCTCCCTAAATGCTGTTCTCTAGTCCTTCAGTTAAAGGAACTTATAGCTAGCCTTTCTCCTTATGAGCCTAAGCCTGAGCCTGATCTGTATTTAAATCTGCATCCTTGCTAGATGGTATTTTGAAGAACTTCCCCTAGCTTTCAAGGGCAAAATAATATAGACCAAAGAAAAGAATATTTAACATCTTTAAAAAAAAATTTCCATCTGTAAGGAATTTTTCCTTTCTGCTGTTTAGCTCTCAGAAACAAATGGAAAATTATCTGCTATAGATATGCATGAGTAACTTCACCAGTAATCTTTTATGTTATTGAGTTTTACATTTAAGAGATAAAATTTCAACTCAGACTGGAGAGATGGCTTAGCAGTTAGGGCACTTGCCTGTGAAGCCAAAGGACCCAGATTTGATTCTCCAGGCACATGTGCCTGTAGTTTGTAGTGGCTAGAGGTCCTGTACATGCCCATTCTCTCCCTCCCTCCCCTTCTCTCTCTCACACATACTCTCTTTCTCTCTCTTTTTCTCTCCCTATGTTTCTAATAAATAAATAAAAAGAAAAAAAAAAGTTTCAACTCAGTTTCCTTAAAGTGTACCTAGGGTTTATGTATGTATGTTATGTGTGTCCATAATGTTTTCATGGATTTTTTTGCATGTTGTAATGTCAAAAAGAGAATAACAATATAAAATTCAAAATATTATTTATTAAAATTATTATTCTTAATTTTGCTTTTAATATTTTTGGTGTACCAACTTAAAGTGCAAATGTGTGTGTGAATGTGAATGCTTTGGTGATAAATTAAAAGGCCTTGTTAGTACATATCCATAAACTTAAGTAATGTTAACTTTTAAAACCTACAAAAATGTTATTTTTAGATTTGCTAAATGTTCATGAAACTAAAGGCTACTTGTTTGGGCAATGTAATATTTATTGGATCATAAGATAAAAGTTTCATTAGGCTATACAGATTAACATTGGATGCATAAATTTTGATAATGATTTTTTCAAAGCAGGTTTTATAACAATCTATCCCATTTTTCTATGATCATAGGTAACAAAATAATTCCAAATATATACTGAGGGTCCCTTAATAAGATTAATCACAATGGATTTCTTTTTCAGGATGAAGGTACAAGTACCAAATATAAAATTTTATTATATTTGCTTGTTGGGGATTTTTTATGATATTCCATTTCTCAGTGGAGATTACAAAAGATAAAATTCCAGAAAACAGTGATATTCAAGAATGTGGGTAGACCTTTTGATATGTAAAAAGGATAGCTTTGGGGCTGGAGAGATGGCTTAGTAGTTAGGCACTTGCCTGTGAAGCCTAGGGACCCAGATTCAATTCCCTAGAACCTGCATAAGCCAGATACAGAAGGTGGTACATACATCTGGAGTTGGTTTGCAGTGGCTAGAGGTGCTGCTGGCATGCCCATTCTCTCTCTCTCAAGTAAATAAGTAAATAAAATATTATCTTTTATTTGAGAGAGAGAGAGAGAGAGAGAATGAATGAGTGCACCAGCAGCCTCTCAGCCATGGTGAATGAACTCCACATGCGTGTGCCCCTTGCGGGCAAGTGTGGCATTGCGCCCTTGTATCTCTTTGTGTCTGGCTAAACGTGGGACCTGGAGATTGGAACTGGTGTTCTTAGGCTTGGCAGGCAGGCAGGCACCTTAACCACCAAGCCATCTCTCCAGCCCAGTAAATAAAATAGTTTTAAAAGGATGGTGTAGTAGATAGCTTCAGGTCACTGAGATGAACTTCCAGACCAGGCACAGTTATGGAAGGGAAGGGATTTATTGAATCTTACAGATCCAGGGGAAGTTCCATAATGGCAGAAGAAACTGGCCTGCTTTCATAGGTCCAAGAAGAGAGAGAAGCCCCAAGCCACAAAAACAAAACAAAACAAAACAAACAAACAAAAAAAAAAAAAACCCCAGAAGTCACACCACACAACACACTTCAGGAACTCTAGGCACTTTGCATATCTTTAGACTGGAATTACAAATCCACCACCACATCTTAGGGCTGGACCCTAAGATCTGACCAGTGACACCTCCTCCAGCCATGTGGCTGCAGATCTGAATTACATACTCTAATAAAATCTTGAGTATATTGGAGGCCATCTATTCACACTACCACAGATGGCTTTGTTGTTAAGTCTTAAACTAATGTCTTATATTTTAGGCATATATTTATATTTGTAAATATTAAATATATTTAGATCAATTTTAACTTACAGTATAACATTAAGATATAAAAGTTATTATTACCTGTTTCTCTGTGCCCTCCTTCAAAAATTTTTTTTTTTTTAATTTTATTTTACTTATTTTTGGAGAGAGAGACAGACAGAGAGGGAGAGGGAGACAGACAGAGATGGGCGTGCCAGCAGTCTCTCAGCTGCTGTGAATGAAATCCAGATGCGTGCGCCCCCTTGTGGTCAAGTGCAGCATTGCACCCTTGTGTCACTTTGCATCTGGCTAACCGTGGGACCTGGAGATTGGAACTGGGTTCTTAGGCTTAGCAGGCAGGCGCCTTAACTGCTAAGCCATCTCTCCAGCCCTTTTTTTAAATTTTAACTTTTTTTATTGATGACTTCCATAATTGTTCCTTCAAAACAGTTTTGAGGTCTAAATTTTCTGTTTTATTTCTATTAAGTCATATCTTTTTGAGGTATAGATTTAAGAGTAAATATGAAAAAATAGCCAGACTTACAAAGCTTTAGTTCCTACATTTGAAAGACATATAAAAAGATCTATATGAATTTGAGGAAGGCCAAAATGAGTTCCAGGTCAACCTAGAATAGAGTTAGACCCTACCTCATGTTTCAACAAGTTTGTAGATTGGGACTGGGAAAAGACAAAAACTTATATTTAATCTGTACATTTTTGCCAAGCCATATTGAGTTTTTTTTTTTTTTTTTTACTAGAGAAGTTATAAACTAACTAGACAAAAGAATCAGATTTAAGAAATATTTTGTGGGCTGGAGAGATGGCTTAGCAGTAAGGCACCTGGCTGCAAAGCCTAAGAACACCCATTTGAATCTCCAGGTCCCATGTTTAGCCAGACACAAAGTGACGCAAGTGCACAATGTTGCACATGCACACAAGGGGGTGCTCAAGTCTGGAGTTCGTTCACAGCGGCTGAGAAACCCTGAAGCGCCCATTCTCTCTCTTTCTCCCTCTCTCTCTCTGTCTCTGTCTCTCTCTCTCTGTCTCTCAAATTAAAAAAAAAATCTTTTGTAAGGTATATCAGTTTTGTTTCCTCCCATTTCCCTCACTCAATGTCAGAGTTTCCACATTTCTAAGTTCCTATAGCTGATGCCCTGTCTTTAAGATTACTGAGTACTATAAAAAATAATAACTAGATACTTCTTTAATTTTTAAACTGACATATGACAAATTTAAAAACTACAGAATTTATTTGGCCTTTAAAATGGTCTTGTGGCTAAAGATGTCTGATGATGTAACTGACTTATAAGTGAGTGCTCATATAAATTAAATATCAATTATGTTATCACCAGCCCCTTGTTATAATGCTCTGTGTTATGTTTCATGTAGTTTGTCTTTATTTGTAACTAAATTTATGTCCACTAAATGTTCAAAGTACATGGATAAACAATACTAAATTGCTAAAATCAGGTTTACAATATATTTAAAATCATTCATCTTTAAGGCTTTGGCTTTGTGCTAGTTCATTCTTAGTACAACAATTTTAAAGTTACCTTCTGAACATATATTATGACTTAAAAATTTAACAAATTGTGTTTATGAACAAACCACAAAATATAGCTTCCTGAGTTTTAATTTTAATTTCTAAATTATAATCATAATAATGATAAAACTAGTAGTAAGAGACCACTCAATATAAAGAGATAAAATTACAAAAATAAGGTATATTTTCAATTTAAAAAGACATGTTTTAGATCAAGAAAGATACATGGTATATTAAAAAACCATGTTAGGCTGGAGAGATGGCTTAGCGGTTAAGGCACCAGCCTGATAAGCCTAAAAACGCTGGTCCCAATCTCCAGCAGTTCCAATCTCCAGGTCCCACGTTTAGCCAGATGCAAAGTGACGCAAGGGCGCAATGCCGCACTTGACCACAAGGGGGCGCACACATCTAGATTTCGTTCACAGCAGCTGAGAGACTGCTGGCGCACCCATCTCTATCTGTCTCCCTCTCCCTCTCTGTCTGTCTGTCTGTCTCTCTGTGTCTCTCCAAAAATAAATAAAATAATTTAAAAAAATTTTAAAAACCATGTTATTGGGCTGGAGAGATGGCTTAGCCGTTAAGGCGCCTGCCCGCTAAGCCTAAGAACCCAGTTCCAATCTCCAGGTCCCACGTTTAGCCAGATGCAAAGTGACACAAGGGCGCAATGCCGCACTTGACCACAAGGGGGCGCACATCTGGATTTTGTTCACAGCAGCTGAGAGACTTCTGGCTTGCCCATCTCTATCTGTCTCCCTCTCCCTGTCTGTCTCTCTCTGTGTCTCTCTCCAAAAATAAGTAAAAATTAAAAAAAAATTTTTTTAAAATCATGTTATTTAAACAAAAAGAAGGGGAAATAAAGGCTAACTAAACTACATGCTACAGTCATAACTCTTAAATATTTTAATATTCAGCCGGGCATGGTGGCGCACGCCTTTAATCCCAGCACTCGGGAAGCAGAGGTAGGAGGATCGCCATGAGTTCGAGGCCACTCTGAGACTATATAGTGAATTCCAGGTCAGCCTGAGCTAGAGTGAGACCCTACCTAGAAAAAAAAAAAAAAAAAAAATTAATATTCAAAAAGATGTTCTTGCTGGGCATGGTGGCACATGCCTTTAGTTCCATCACTTGGGAGGCAGAGGCCATGATGAGTTTGAGGCCACCTTGAGACTACATAGTGAATTTCAGTTCAGCCTGGGCTAAAGTGAGACCCGTCCTAGAAAAATGAAAAAAAGAAAAAGAAAGAAAAAGACATTCTCGTGGCTGCTCAAATTCAGAGCAACCCAAATCCATTCTGCTTCGCCCTCTGCTCCTGCTGCAGACAAGGCAGGCCCTATTATGACCTGATGGAGCCTAAAAAACTTTCCCGTCAGACTGAAGTGGTCCTCTTACTATGCTTGTGGACATGATGGCAGTCATCTCTTGTGTGGTGATGTATTTACCCAGAGTAAAAGGGAATGATTATTGGGCTTTTGTTGCTGACCTCCTTTTATGAGAACCCAGCAGCAATCACCTAATCTCCTTAAACAGCTCAATTTATAGATCAGGCTGTATGTAATGTAACTAGTACCCTTACTATACACGTGAGGTAGACAAAAAAGCTGCTAACCAGAGTACAATTAATTGAATCAGCTATAATGTATGATGGGTACCAAATTCAAGACACTCAGCTCCAGGCTGCTTTAAGTTGTGATTAGAGACATAAATCATTTGTATTACCCCATATCTTTAAAATAAATCTAACAATATATAGAACAAAACTAAAAAACGTCATCAAGGATCCCACCTTAATTATATCACTATAAATATTAATTGATTACATGACCAAATTAGTCTGGTCTTATAAAAAATATTAAAAAGATAATGATACCAGTATTTTGCCAACAATTTGTCCTGGCTTAATCCATCGTCCTGGTTTTAAAATACTTGGCTTTCCTTTTTGGTGGCTGTTGTATTAATTATCTTTACTTTATTTGTTCTTTGCATACTTGGAGGAATCAACTTAAAGATACTTACTTACCAGCAATGACAACATGTGTGGTTTGTCAGAAGACTTTTAAAAGAAAAAAAACGAGACATTGAGCTCAAGCTAAATTAGCAAAAGGCTAATTTTTGTATAAGCATGGTGGCTTACGCTTTTAATCCCAGCACTTGGGAGGCAGAGGTAGGAGGATCACCATGAATTCAAGGCCACCCTGAGACTACATAGTGAATTCCAGGTCAACCTTGACTAGAGTGAAACCCTACCTCAAAAAAACAAAAAAACAAAAAACAAAAAACAAAAAACAAAAAAAAAAAAAAAAAAAAAAAAGGAAATGTTATTTTCATTCTGAAAAGCACTCATTATTTCCTAAATCCAATAGGTTGCCCTTGAATTCTTGTTCTCAGTCCTTCTGCCTTACATGCCCAGGTAGCTGATAATACATGTTAGTGCCAGTTGGTCTGTCTTTCATATTTGTTTTCAATTTACATGTAAAGGAACAAGATCTTCAGTTGTGGTTCTAAGATGCATAGATGTATGCAATTAATTTTAAGACTGCCCAGCTTGACAGAGACTAGGAGATGTGTTGTTGGGGAACAAAACAAGTAGCTTTGTGAATGAGGGGGGATACTGTATGTATGTAGTAAGTATGTAGAGACCATATATGTGTGAATAGTATATAATTAGAGTCAGAGTAGCTACAGGAGAAACTTACCTTCAGAAACATGAACATGAGCCTTCTAGTTTTTGCATTTTCTTTCCCTCTTTTTTTTTTTTTTTTTTTTTTTTTTTTTTTTTTTTTGCGGTAAGGCCTCTCTCTAGCCAAGAACTGACCTGGAATTCACTATATAGTTTCAAGCTGGTCTCAAACTCACAGTGTTCCTCATACCTCTACCTCCTGAGTGCTGGGATTAAAGGCATGCACCACCACACCTGGCACAAAGAGAAAAAGAGAGAGAGGAGAGTACCTGGGTATACCAGGGCCTCCAGCTGTTGCAAACAAACCCCAGACACATGTGCCATTTTATCTGGCTTTATGTGTGGGTACTGGGGAATTGAACTTTGGTCCTTTGGTCCTTAGGCTTTGTAAGCAAATGCCTTAACCACTGACCTATCTCTCCAACCTTGTATTTTCATGAATTATGTGTTTTTTGATGCACAAAGGATGTTTGTAATGGCCCTTCGGTTTTGGTCCTTTTATGCTGGGTCTTCAACACCTGTCATCATTAGTCCTTACATGACCCTTTCTTATTTCTATGTCTGTCTATGTAGCCGTTCTTCCCTTCCTCCTGTGTCTAAATAAATTTTCAAATAAGTCACTGTGAATGTGCCCCTATCATGATTGCTGAGACTTTCACAATGTATACCCATGGCCACCTTCATCCATCCCTTCATCAGTCATTCTCCTTCCTCTTTCATATCTATATCCAGACTTAAATACCTATATGCTTCTCCTTCCCTCTGCTCCCCCACCTTGCCTCCTTCCTTGGTTCCCTTTTTTCTCCTCTTCTTTCTTTAGATGGAGTCTTGCTATATATTCTAGCCTGGCTTTTTTTTTTTTAAGTCTGCATTCTGTTGTGCTCACACATGATGGTGACCCTGAAATCATCTGAGTCTAGCCTGGCTTTTAATTCTTGATTCTTGGGTCTCAGTCTCTCAAGTATTGAGACTACAGGTATGCCAGCACACCAAGATTTTAAAATACATTTTAAATTTTACTTGTTTTATAACTTTTGAAAGAGAAACATTGTGAAGAATATTTGCTCATAAGAGATTTGTCACATAATTGTACTTTATTCAGAATTAGCCCTGTCGGACAAGTGATTGGACATGTTAATCACTGTGTATTGTGATCTCACTTTTGTAAAGATATACACAAGAAAAAGGTATTTATGTGTAGGTATGGAGAAAACAGGAGAGAAATCTATAAAAATGTTAAGTATGCATATTCTAAGTCATAAATTTTAATCTTCTCTTTTGTGTACTTTCCCTTATTTTTTCAAATTCTGAATTAAACCCTACATATGAAAATATAAGAGACATAGTTTCAAAGTGTTTTATTTTTAAGGGAATAATAGGTAGTTTGTTATTGAGCCAAATATGAATGTTGATGCTTTAGAACACTGATTCAGGTTGCCCCTACATATGAGTACATGAGATTTTATTAGTTACAGAGCAAAGAAAGTTATAAATTAGGCATTTACCAAATACATTGGTGGGGACTGCAGGAAGGTATAAAACAACAAAATGAAGTTGAACTCTGTTTTATGCTTTAAATGCTTTCTGATCATATTCTATGCTTCATGAATTGGTAGAAGCTAGTGGTCTGTTAAGGATATGTTTTAGCCGGGCATGGTGGTGCATGCCTTTAATCCCAGCACTTGGGAGGCAGAGGTAGGAGGATCGCTGTGAGTTCAAGGCCACCCTGAGACTACAGAGTAAATTCCAGGTCAGCCTGAGCTAGGGTGAGACCCTACCTTGAAAAACCATACGTACATACGTACGTACATACATACACACACACACACACACACACACATATATATATATATAGTTTTAAAGTTGGCAAACAGAGGGAACTAACTGTAAGGTCAAGTTCCCAGGAAAAAACAAAAGCCCCACCTATGTTGATGATTCAAGTCTGAATGATTGCCTAGAACTTTGTGAAGGTGGAGAGTTTGACTGTTGCAGATCCAACGCCAAATGGTCATTCATGGGCTCTTTTTAGTCCCCTTAATTGCCATACACTGCCTACCCTTTGTCTTATTTGTGACGATCACTCGATTTTTTTCTTAAGTCAAGGTGGGGTGATGGGGCCCATGTTTGTCTCAGACTCATGACCCTTCATTCCTGGAAGGAATGCTGGGAATGTAGGCTTTCACAGCTGCCATAGCTGAAACTTTGCCCCTGTACATCCATGCTGTGAGCCAGGGGTTTGGATGCAGGCCTGTAATCCCAACACTTGAGTTAGGGAGACAAGTTCTAGAACATGGCTTTGTCCAGCTACTGTACAGGTTTCTGGCTATTTTGGAAGACCACATGGCCACCCACTCTAAAGGTATTCTGGCTATTTTGTTCCTTTACCTGTAAGAATATAAATCTGGGGTGTCCCTCCAGGTCCCTAGCCCAGCTGTGCCTGGGGTGAGTTCCCAATTGGCCAGGTCCTCTCCTACTCTGTCTGAGTGTTTTTCAGGGTCTTTGGCAGCCAGGTGAGAGGGTGAGATCACAATTCCCCGGGTTCTCCCCTACTCCTGCTAGTAGGGGCCATTGGAGTATTTTCTGCTTCCTGATTGCATGAATCTAACGCACAGGCAAGGGCGCTGTTGTCTCCAAACCTTACTATGGGTTTTTGTTTTGTTTTGTTTTGTTTTGTTTTGTTTTACCTGTGTGGGCTTTCTCCTTGGATATTGGTTCCACACTTGTGCAGATTGGTTCCAGAGCCTTTCCTCTTGAGGTTGGTGGAGGATTTCTGAAGGTGCCAGGTATCTCCTTAAGGGCTTGGCTCATGTGTGTTGTGGTGGTGGTGGGGGGAGGGGGGTCTTGGACTTCCTAGTTCCATCCTTTTCCTCAGGCCTGGAAATGGTACCAAACTTTACCAATTAGATACTGGTTACACATGCAAGTTCAGTAAAGCCGTTTAATGAGCTAGCCACCATTTGGCTAGTGAAAAATGATTTTGTTTTTTTCCTTTATTTTCCTGGAGGCGTGGGGGGTGGGTCACAGAGTGGGAGTTTTGTTTATAGTCCAGGCTGGCTGGGAACTCCCACCTTCCATTCCAGGTGTTGCTCACTACTCAGTAGTTTTCTGTTCTCTTTTCCATTGTCTTTCTTTTCTTTTTGAAACATGTAGTTATTTTGTAGTTCAGTCTGGCTTGAAGTCTATGTATCAGGCCTGGCCTGGAACTGGCAAGTCTCCTGACGTAGCTTTTAGGAGTTCTTAGTTTTCAGGCAGGTCAAAAGACACTGGACTTTAACCCCCACCCTTTTTTTTTTTTTTTTATTTAAGCAGAGAGAGAGAGAAAGAGATATAAGACAGACAGAGAGAGAGAATGGGCATGCCAGGGCCTCTAGCCACTGCAAACAAACTCCAGATGCATGTGCCCCTTGTGCATCTGGCTTATGTGGGTCCTGGGGAATCGAACCTGGGTCCTTTGGCTTCGCAGGCAAATGCCTTATCCACTAAGCCATTTCTGCAGCCCCCTACCCCTTTTTAAAGATTATTTATTTGTCCTAAGAGAAAGAAAGAGGCAGGGGTTAGAGAAAGGGCACGCCAGGGCCTCTAGCCACTACAAATGAACTCCAGACACATGTACCCCCTTGTGCATCTGGTTTATGTAGGTCCTAGGGAATTGAACATGGGTCCTTTGGCTTTGCCGATAAGTGCCTTAACTGCTAAGCCATCTCTCTAGCCCTAAAACCCCTTTACATTCTAGCTTATTTTTCCTCATTGTTTTTCCTAGTAATGAGAATTGTTACCAGCCAAAATCTACATAGCCACACCTCTTCTTATTTTTTTATTGAGACATGGTCACCCAGGCCCACCTTGAACTTGGGGATTCCTTCACCTCATGGTCAAAAAAACCCACTGTAGCTGGGCATGATGAAGTACGCCTTTAATCTCAGCACTTGGGAGGCAGAGGTAGGAGGATTGCTGAGAGTTTGAGGCCACCCTGAGACGACATAGTGAATTCCAGGTCAGCCTGAGCTAAAGTGAGACTCTACCTTGAAAAAAAAAAAAAAAAGAAAAAAAAACCCACTGGATAAAATGTTTTTCAAATATTTTAGTATCTTTTTTTTTTTTTTTTTGTGAGAGAAAAAGAGGCAGAGAGAGAGAGAATGAATGAATGCGCCAGAGGCTTTAGCTGCTATGAGTAAACTCCAGATGCATGCTCCCCCTTGTGGCACATGTGTAACATTGTGTGTCTGGGCACATGGGACCTGGAGATTCAAACATGAGTTCTTAGGTTTCACAGGCAAGCACCTTAACCACTAAGCCATTGCTCCAGCCCCCTTGTTTCTTTTTTTTAAAAGTTTTTTAATTGACAACTTCCATAATTATAGACAATAAACCATGATAATTTCCTCTCCTCCCTCACTCTCTCTCACATTTTAAATTTGTGTCAAATTGTGTGAAATAATAGTATAGATTCTTTTTCACCATGTTGCCTTGTCTGAATTATCTAAATTACCTAAAATTGTTTCTACTATGAGCACGGTGTAAAAAAAAATACTTAAAAATTTTTTTATTTGGGCTGAAGAGATGACTTAGCAGTTAAGATGTTTTCTTGTGAAGCTAAAGGACCTAGGTTCAATTCCCCAGGACCCATGTAAGTCAGATGCACAAGGGGCACATGTGTCTGGAGTTTGTCTGCAGTGGCTAGAGGCCCTGGCACACCTATTTTCTCGGTCTGACTCTCCTCTCTCTCTGCTTGCACACACACACACACACACACACACACACACACACACACAGAGAGAGAGAGAGAGAGAGATTGAGAGAGAGAGAGAGAGAGAGGGAAAAGTAAATGAATATGGGTGTTCCAAGGCCTCTTGTCAGTGGAAATGAACTCCAGGTCTGTGCACCACTTTGTGCATGTGGCTGTACATGAGTACTGGGGAACTGAACCCAGCCCAACAGGCTTTGCAAGCAAGTACCTTTAACCACTGAGCTATTTCCCCAGCCCTACGACTTTTTTTAATCCTAGGAAGCAATTGGTATAGTCAGAATGTCAAGATTTGCAAAGTATTTGACTTATGAAGTGTGTGATTGTGGCATTGTTTTGAATTTCCATTATCATTAATGTTCTTGGAAATCTTTTTTTCTTCCTCTTAATTTGGAAGCATGCTTGGAGGTTCTTAGTGGTAGGCACAACTCCATGTAAACCCTTGACTGAGTAAGTGTCTTCTTAAGTGGGAAGAAGAGTCCTTTTACACTGGGCATCTCTTCCAAATGGTCAGACCTCACAGCTTTGAGAGGTTCATACATGGACACATTGGGGCTTGCACATAAGGCACACTGCCCAAGTGGTCTAGGCAGTGGAATTAGACCTAGTGATCAGTGGGGTGAGAGCTGGTAAGGTCAGAAATGATCCATCATTTTCACTTAGTTGATATACTGTCTCACTGTGGATTCTGGTCTGGCTTGGAATTCTCTCTTCTTCCTTCTTTGTCTGTGGCATCTTGGGATTACAGGCCTGCACCAACATGCCATTAATGTTGAACTTTTATTTGAGACATAGAGTTTTTATGCTTCAAGGCTGGTCTGGAATTTGATGTGTCCCAGGAGACCAGAGCTCATCATCCCTCCTCTGCCTCCTGAGTACTGGGACCACCAGTTCCTTTTTTGTCCCTCATACCTTCCTTTCTCTTCCTTTTCCCTTCCCTCCTTCTTCCTTTGTCCATCCTTCTAATCCTCCCACCTTTCCATATTCCTTCTCTCTGTCTTCCTTCCTGCATTCTTTCCTGCCTATTTTTTCCTCTCTATTATTTCCATCCTCTTTTGTTTCCTTCTATAACTTCCTTCCTTCCTGTCTTGTCTGCATTTTCCTTCTTTCTTTGGACTCAGTATATCTCCAGGCTGAGACTGCAGTCTGTAAAGCCTGCCTAGCCTTAAACTTGCTATCCTCTGTTAGAAGCAATAGTTAGATGTAAAAATGGGGACTCTTAAAAGCAATAGTTAGAAGTAAAAATGGGGCACTCAGCAGTGACAGAATCACCATGGCAACTAGGGGCCAAGACCAGAAACCTTTTGCAAGCTGATATGCGAATGAGCTAACCCTAAGGTGGCTACAGCAGCCAGGATGACTGAGGAAAAAATGGGTATAAGAACCCCAGCCAAAGCTCAGAAAATTGTCACTCAACTCAGTGTCATCAGTGCTAAACTCAGTAGTCAAGAGGCAGATTATGTTAATTCAGTTGCCAAACTTTATTCACTCCTCACACATGTTAATTAAACCAAGTCCCTTTTTTTCTTTGTTCTCTCAACTACTTTGACCTCCTGTCCCTAACCCCCTGGAGCACTTACATGGGACTCCACTTGTTCCATGGGGCAGAGTCCAGTCTGAGCCCCTACTCCACTCCATGCTGGGCTGCCCATGGGTCCCACGGGCTGTTGCTTCTCCTCACAGCAGGTTTCAACTCAGAGAGAGATGTGGAGTTGAGTGACAATTTTCTGAGCTTTTGCTGGAGTTCTTATACCCATTTTTCTCTTGGTCATCCTGGCTGCTGATAGCCAACTTAGGGTTGGCTTATTCACATATCAGCTCACAGAGGGTCCCTGGTCAGTCTCTGGTCTTGGCCCCAGGTTGCCATGGTGACCTGGTCATTTCTGGGTGAGTGCTACTTATCAGAGCAGCCAGTCTCTGGTAGTCTCTGGTTGTGGCCTCTGGTTGCCATGGTGATCTTGTCACTGCTGAGTGAGTGCCCCATTTTAGTTCTAACTATTGCTTCTAATATTCCCCATTGCTTCTAACTATTGCTCCTAACACTCCAAAAGGCAGACTCCATGTCTCTTTCTGTGTTGATACCCACCACGAGAAGAAGCAGCCTGTGGAACCCCTCCACATGGAGAGGAGCAAGGCCTGACTTGGATGATGCTGCCTGTGGACCAAGTGAAATCACAAGTGAGTGCCCCAGGGGGTTAGGCCCAGGAAGCTAGGGTAGTTGAGAGGACAAAGGAAAAAAAGGGACTTGGCTTAATTGACATGTGTGAAGAGTGAATAAAGTTTGGCAACTGAATTAACATAATCCTTGTTAATGAACTGGTGCAATAGTGGCATGTCTGCTCTTGGGGTAACCAACTGCTCCATAATTTTTGTACTGAAGGCCCTCTCTATGGGAGGGAATACATACCTGGTACTGAAAAACCTAAGCAAAAGTCTATGGCAGGGGAGGTCATGAGCCTTAGGGGTATAAAGCCTGCACTTGTCTGGTTAAATGTATATATTATTCCAACCAAGCTATCCTGAAAGCACTACGCTTAATGTTCATATTCAAATATTAATGCTACTCTCACTTCTGGTTAGAGAAGCTTCTCTTTTCAGATGGTGATGACCACTGGGATGACCCAAAAGGCAACATAGTGCTGATAAGAAGGGATGAAGGAGTGCCCAGCACTGAAACACCTCTGTCACACCCTTCAAGGCTCAGGGACCATTGCGGAAGAGGGGGCAGATAGAATGGAAGAGCCAAAGGAAGGGTATGACTTCTTACAATGCAACTGCCCAGACAGAAATTGGCCTCGATATCCATGACC
This sequence comes from Orientallactaga sibirica, assembly GCA_036365145.1. Taxonomy (NCBI): domain Eukaryota; kingdom Metazoa; phylum Chordata; class Mammalia; order Rodentia; family Dipodidae; genus Orientallactaga; species Orientallactaga sibirica. The sequence goes on along the minus strand of JAEOAD010001462.1, from coordinate 3,142,914 downwards.
TTGCAGTGCCTAGCAATACCTTCACAAGACCCTCAAAATAGAAGAAAAAGATGATGCCATCTAATTAAAAGAGAGACTAATGGAGAGAGGGAGAGGATATGATGGAGATTGGAGTTCTAAGGTGGAATGGGGGGAGGGGAGGGAAATATCATACTTTTTTGTATGTAAGTATAGAAGTTGCCAATAAAAAAAAACAGGAAAAAAAAAAACACAATCCACCTCTTGACTAATGGGTTTAGCACTCATGACATCCTCCTACCTCTGTCTATGAGTCCCTGGCCTTAACTCATTGACCAAAACACATTACTTTCAACCTGTTTTCCATTTCTTTCTTTTGTCCTAGTTTACTAGGGCTTTGTCTTAGGGAAAGACAAATCTATCTCAAGCCTTCTTCTTGCCATTTTTATTGTGAGATTAGGGTTAACTGATGACTGGCCTTCAGGTTATAGTGTTGCCCAGTGTGATGGTTAGTATTGATTGACAACATGCTCTTATATTCCCTAGTAAATGAACCAAGGGGAACGCCTGTGAGGGATTATCTTGATTAGGTTAATTGAGATGGGAACACTCAATGTAGGTAGAACAACATCTCCAGCTTTTCCAAAGGGCCCTGGACTCTATAGAAAGGAGCACAGGCATCCATTGCAGTGCAGTGCAGATGCAGCATGACCAGCTCTGCTTTATACTATGCCAGCACACCACTGCTATGATGGGATGTAACCTTGAACTGTAAGCTGAAACAAACTCTCTCTCCTTCAGTTGCCTTTCCAGGTATTTTGTTCAACAAAGTGAAAGGTAACTATTACATCAAGATAGGTCTTAGAGTTGTGATCCTTCTACTTTACGTCCCAATTATCTGGCCTTGCAGTCTTCTACCATGAGACATGGTCATTTTTAGGGGTTTTTGTATGTAGTTCAGTTGGTGCAATGCTTTCCTAGCATGCTTGGAGCCCTGGGTTGAAACCCAGCACCTCATAAACCAGGCATTGTGGTTCAGGCCTATAATGCTAGCACTCCAGTGATAGAAGGAGGACGATCAGAAGTTTAAGGTCATTCTTTGTTGTGTAATGAATTCAAGACTAGCCTAGTATACATGAGATTTTTGTCTCAAAAAATAAAACAAGGGATGGAGAGATGGCTTAGCAGTTAAGGTGCTTGCCTACAAAGCCAAAGGATCCCAGTTCGATTCCTCAGGTCCCATGTAAGCCAGATGCACAGGGGGTATGGGCATCTGGAGTTCATTTGCAGTGGCTAGAAGCCCTGGCACACCTATTCTCTCCCTCCCTCACACTCACTCTCTGTCTCTCTTCCTCTTTCTCTCTCAAATAAATAAATTAATAAAATACATTTTTTAAAAATCATGCTGTGAGCATACCATGTAAATATATGCATTTTAAAAAATAAATAAATAAAATATGATCCAGGCGTGGTGGCACACACCTTTAATCCCAGCATTAAGAGGCTGAGATAGAAGGATTGCTGTGAATTCAAGGCCACCCTGAGACTACATAGTGAATTTCAGACCAGCTTGGGCTAGTGTGAGACCCTACCTTGATGAATCAAAACATCAAAATAAATAAAAAAAAATAAAAATAAATAAAACAAAAAAACTCACTCATAATTATTTTAGTAATTAACTTTTAGTTTTGTTTTTGTGTTTTTGAGGTAGGGTCTCACTCTAGTCCCAGCTGACTTGGAAATCACTGTGTAGTCTCAGGGTGGTCTTGAACTCAATGGCAATCCTCCTACCTCTGCCTCCTGAGTGCTGTGATTAAAGGTGTGCACTACCACGCCTGGTGTAATTAACTTTTAAAAAGGATATAAATGTGTGTGAAATGTTTTCATGTGCTCTCATTCGCATAATGATACCTTGAACTAAATTATCTCCAGATGGTTTATGTCATTGGAATGTATTCATTTTTAAAAGTATTTTAGGGCTGGAGAGATGGCTTAGTGGTTAAGGCATTTGACTGCAAAGCCTAAAGATCCATGTTTGACTCTCCAGAGCCCAGATAAGCCAGACACACAAAGGTGAGGCAAGAGCAAGGTTACACATGCCCACTAGGTGTCACAAGCATCCAGAGTTCAATTGCAGTGGCTGAGGCCCTGACATGCCAAGTATCTCTCTCTCTTTCTCTCTCTCTAAAATAAAAAAATTGAAAATATTTATTTATTTATTTGCAAACAGAGAGAGAGATAGAAAAAAGACAGAGAGAATGAGAATTGGCATGCCAGGGCCTCCAGCCACTTCAAATAAACTCCAGATGCATGTACCACCTTAAGCATTTGGCTTTCATGGGTCCTGGGGAATTGAACCTGGGTCCTTAGGCTTTGCAGGCAAGCACCTTAACCACTAAGCATTCTCTCCAGCCCTGGAATGTATTCAGTTTGAGTGCATAAAGATACATTATTATATGCATATCCTATGATGGATAAACTCACCTTCTGTCAATGTTTGCTATGTTCTTTCAGATAGTTACTGTTGTGCATAATGCTAGGATGTGTCTATGTATTCTTCCTAGAATGCATGTATAATTTTCCCACAGATACATTTAGTAGTAGAATTACTGGGTCAGAAGAATATGTGAATGCTGCAGTTCATGAAATATATTTGCCCATTTTCTAAAGTCATCCTCCCAATTTATGCTGAGTGATATTTAAAAGATTGGGCAGAGGGACTGGGGAGATGATGCATTTGTTCAAGGTGCTTGTTGCAAAGCCTGATGGCCTGGGTTCAATTCTCACATAAAGCCAGATACACAAAGAGGCCCTTGCATCTGGAGTTCATTTGCAGTAACAAGAAGGTCTGGAACACTTACACTCAATTTCTTCCCTCCATTTCTCTCTGTTCACAGATAAAGAAAAAAAGATAAGTATTCTTGTCAACACGTGCTATTGTCAAAATCTTAAAGTGTTGCTAAGTGATCAGCTCAAGTAGCTTGTGATTATGACATTGAGTTTAATTCTCATGATTATTCATGTATTGATTATCTGGATTTTTTTTCACATATTGAGAACATTTTTACCCTATGGTAGAGTTTCACTCTAGCCCAGGCAGACCTGGAACTTACTCTGTAGCCCCAGGCTGGCCTCAAACTCATGTTGATCTACCTCAGTCTCCCAGTGCTGGTATAAAAGGCATGCACCACCACATCTGGCTATATGTTTGGAGTTTCTAACAAGAAATGGTTTACTCCTATATCCTTGACCAAACAGTGGTTCTCCTTTGTGGGGAAAAGCAGTGCTCCTCATTCAGGAGTGTCCTCATCTTTGACAGAGCATTCACCTTCATAGGAGACACATATGGAATGGTGATGAGTAAAGGGGACACTTGTCTCACCAGCCTGAGCAGCTCAGTCAACCCTGGCAATGTTGATGGGGTTAAAAATTTTACAGATTGCCCTCCCCAACTTGTTTTCATTGACATAACCTCTTGCTTTCTCCCTGAGTCCTAGTAGTACAGCAGAGGCTTCCAGTCAATCATTTTCTATTTTTTTTCTTTTGTGTGTGGTACAGAGTCCTATTCCATCCTGAGTCTCTACTGGAGTGTGTGTGTGCCTTGGCCTCATACTTGGGATCCTCCTGATTGAGCCTATCAGACCTAGGAACTGCAGGTGCACCTTACCACAGACTCTGAACTATTTTCTCTATTTTTCTTTTTTCCTTTGGTAACAGAGATTGCATCTAGGGAAAAATCAATGTCCCTAGCTGTGGTAGTTTGAATGTATATTCCCAATAGACTAAGGTGTTTTATTAAAGCTTGTCTCCCAACTGCCTGGTTGGAGGAAATGTCATTGGTGGGGTATAACCCTAAGGTATTATTGGCGACAGATCTGAATTCCAGGCCAACCCAAGGTCTGCCTGGGTCCCTGCTGTTTTGCTGTCCATTTGTGTTTGCTTGTGATGCTGGCTGCTTGGAGATGTTTCTCTCTGCTGGGATCTGTGAATGGGAGCCAGCTTCTTCCACTATTGATGGAAATTCCCCTTGTATCTGTAAGCTGAAATAAACCCTTTCTCCTATGAACTGTCTGATTTGGATGTTCATCCCAGCTGCCTGCACTATAAGCCCTTTTTTTACTTTTTCATTTGCAATAGGGTCTCACCAAACTGACCTTCAAGTTGGTCCTTCTGTGTCTGTGTTGAACTTGTAATCTTCCTACCCCAGCTTACTCAATAGCTGGGATTACAGGCCTATCCCATAATACTTGCTAAAAACTGACTTAATTTCTTTTTGTTTTGGTGTGTGTGTGTGTGTGTGTGTGTGTGTGTGTGTGTGTGTGTGTGTGTGTGATATATGCACCCATGTATGTAAATGCATGTGCCCTGCGTGCATGTGGGAGGCAAAGGACATTCTTTTCTTTATTTGAAGGAGGGAGAGAGAGAAAGAATGGGCATACCAGGGCCTTCAGCCACTGCAAATGAACTCCAGATGCATGCACTGCCTTGTGAATCTGGCTCATGTGGGTACTGGGGAATTGAACTCTGGTCGTTAGGCTTTGTAAGCAAGCACCTTAACTGCTAAGCTATCTCTCCAGCCCACTCATCCACTATTCTTGCTTGTCTCTCACTAAACCTGAAAGCTGCTACTTTTCAGTCAGACTCCAGGCCACCTAACTCCAGTGCCTCTCCTTCTGCATCCCTCAGGTTGGGCTAAAAGCATGCTTGGACATACCTGTGTATCTGTGTGGATGCTGAGGATTATTTACAGGGCAAATGCTTTTACCTGCTGAGCTGTCTCCACCCCACTGATTTTTTAGTTTTAACAGGGGTTTTTACCTTTTCAATGGAGTATCAAGTTGTGTGGATTATTTACATATATACTCATTCACATAAGATCATCTTTCATAGGATTATCATTATTGATGTATGTTGTTGTAATGTATTTCTTTTCATGCACATACAGTGTGTTATTGTACACGCATCCTGCAGTGGGTTAATGATCTCTTCTGTCCATGGATATTGTGGTGATTTGAGTATGAAATGTCCTCCATGGTCCCATGTGTTTTGGAGTATGCCTCATACATAATCCCCAACTGCTGGTACTGCTTGGGAGGTGTGTGGAGCCTTTGGAAGGTAGAGCCTTGCTGGAGGAGGTGTGTCATTGGAGGCAGGACTTGCACTGCTATACCCCAGTCCTGCTTATCCATTGAGGTAGCACACTTTGTCATTTTCTTTTCTGCTGCTATGGAGATGTGGCACCATGTTGTCCTGCTCCTGCCATGCTTTCTTTGCCATGATGAAACTTCCTCTCAAAATTCTAAGCTGGAAGTAAACCCTTTCCTTCCATAAGGTACTTCTGGTGAGGTCTTTCCTAGCAACAACTGTTACAGAAAATTGGTAGCAAGAAGTGGGGCTATTGCTATGACCATGTGGTTTTTAATCTTTTGGAACTGGCTTATGAAAGTGCATTGGTCAGGCTTCTCTAGAGGAACAGAACTGCTAGAATGAATTATATTAAAAAGGGAATTTATTGGATTAGTTTATGGTAGTCCAATAGCAGTTGCAGGCCTGAGAATCAAGGAACCCAGTAGCTGCTCAGTCCACATGGCCAGATGCCTCAGCGTCCCAATCCGGTACTGAAGGCCTGGAGGCATCCTGAAGAGCTGCTGGTCTTCAATCCACATGGGTCTTCAGGCCACACTGGAAGGCAGCAAGCAGCTCCAGCAGCCAAGTGGAAGGAAGGGGCTCTTTTCACCCAGAGCTTCCTTATATAAAGTTCGCATCTGAGAGGGGCTGCCCACTCTGGGGGAAGGACTTCCTCCTTCAGTTAATCCTGCCTGGAAGCAACCTCCGGAGACTCACCTGAAAGGGATTGCTGTGGATTACTAAACAGATCAAGTTGACAACACCTTAACCATCACAGAAAGGAATTGGGATTTTCAACTACAGAAGCTTTGCAATGCTATTACAGAGCCCAATGGGACATTCTTATGGGGGATTGAAAGATCAAAATGCAGAGACAGATGTGACTGTAGAGGCTTATAAAGTTTCAGAGAGTAAAAAAGAACTTTTTCAGGGGATGGAGAGAATTGCTTAGTGGTTAAAGTGCTAACCTGTAAAGCCTGAAGACCCATGTTCATCTTTTCAGGTCCCACGTAAGCAAAACACACAGTGATGCAAGTACACAAGGTCACACATGTGCACAAGGTGGCACACACATCTGGCATTTGATTACAGTGGCTAGAGGCCCTGTCGTGCTATTCTCTCTCTCTCTTTCTCTCTCACTTTCCCTCTCATAATTTTTTTTTTTTAAGATTAAAAAGAATGAAATTTCTTGGGCTGGAGAGATGGCTTTGGTGGTTAAGGTGCTTGCCTGCAAAGCCTAAGGACCCAGGTTTCAGTCCCCAGAACCCATGTAAACCAGATGCATATGGTGGCACATGTGTCTGGAGTATGTTTGCAGTGGTTGGAAGCTCTGGTGTGCCCATTCTCAATCTCTCTCTCTCTCTCTCACATAAATAAAAATAAAATATAAAAAATTATTTAAAAAAAAAAAAAGAACTTTGTGGGCTGGAAGGATGGCTTAGCAGTTATGGCATTTGCCTGCAAAGCCAAAGGACCCAGGTTCGATTATCCAGGACCCACGTTAGCCAGATGCACAAGGGGGCACACACATCTGGACTTCACTTGCAGTGGCTGTAGGCCCTGGTATGCCCATTCTCTGCTATGATCTGGCTGAGAACTTGAGTATGGTGGTGTTGCAGTCAGATTCACATTGCTGGCAGAAATCACCTGACTAAAAGCAGCTTGTGGGAAGAAAAAGGTTTATTTTGGCTTACAGGCTCAAGGGGGAAGCTCCATGATGGCAGGAAAAATGATGGCATGAGCAGAGGGTGACATCACCCTCTGGTCAACATAAGGTGGACAACAGCAACTGGAGAGTGTGCCAAACATTGACAAGGGGAAGCTAGGTATAATACCCATAAGCCCGCCCCCAACAATGCTCTACCTCCAGGAGGCTTTAATTTCCAGTTGGCCGTCAGCTGGGGAGACTAGCATTCAAAACACTTAAGTTTATAGGGGACACCTGAATCAAACCACCACATTCCGCCCCTGGCCCCCATAAACTGATAACCATACATTATGTAAAACGCAATGCATTCATCCAACTTTAAAAGTCCCCATATTGTTTATCAATCCTAATGATGTTCAAACAATCCCCATACTCCAAGTCTTTTAACTGAGCCATAAAACCAAAATAATCCCCCCAAAACCCATAATGACACAGAATAAACATTAACACTGCAAAGGATGGCATCGGACAAAGCAAAAGCAATATTCAACTAATACAAGATTTAAAACAACCAGGGCAAACATCAGCCTCTGTAACTCCAAGTCCAACAACTCTAGTCAGTGACAAATCCCCAAGTCTGGTAATTCTAACCAGCAACAAGTGTCTGGAATTCCAATTCCGCCCGTCCAGTTAGGCTACTCACAGTCCTGGAAAACTTCATCCAGGGCCGGCAGCTTTCCTCAGAAGCCATCTCGTGGTCCTGGCATCTCCGCTGGGTCTCCACTGCAACCCACGGTCTATCCTCATGGCCCCATAGGATCTCCATGCAGGCATCCAGCAAACCTGCTTCACACTGCCCATGGCCATTTCCAAAACACAAGACTGCTTTACAAACTCAATGACCCTCTCTTTCCTGCATTTATTATACCAGGTAGGGTGCCAATTTGTTAATCCAGGGGGGAATAAATCAGACTTTGAAGAACAGGACACTCCTTCAGTATTCAGGCCCCTTCAAAAGAGTCTGCATTCTTCCTGTTGCCCCATTGCAGGTCAGCTGGCCCAATCTCAAAGGTTGTAATCTCTCAACTGCAGCTGAACAGGTAGAGTTCACCCAAAGATACTATTTTTTCTGTGCCATATCCCTCTGCTCACACCAGTTCATTTCTACGCAAAGCAACCCTGCACACCTTCTCAGGACACGGGCTTAACAGCAAGCTTCTCACATACACTGATAGCCCAGTCCAAGTAAAGTTCTTTCTCACCCTCATAAGCCAAACCTCACAGTCCATAGTTCTTACTGCATTCAGGCCTTTCAACTCTGAGCAGAATAGTCCATTAAGCTGTACTTACAACACTACAAGGTGTCTCTTAGGCCAAGGTTTCAAATCCTTCCACATTCCTCTTGAAAATCAGCTCCAAAAGGCCAAAGACACACAGTAAGGTGTCTAGCAACAACCCCATTCTCGGTACCACTTTACTGTTGCAGTCAAGTTTGCATTGCTGGCAAAAATCACCTGACTAAAAGCTTGTGGGAAAAAAGAGGTTTATTTTGGCTTACATGCCAGATGCACAAGGTGGCGCATGCATCTGGAGTTAATTTTCAGTGGCTAGAGGTCCTAGTATGCCCATTCTCTCTCTCCCTCTCTCATATAAATAGCTAAAAATATTTTTTAAAGGCTAAGCCAGGTGTGGTGGCACACGCCTTTAATGCCAGCACTCGAAAAGCAGAGTTAGGAAGATTGCCATGAGTTCAAGGCCATCCTGAGAGTACAGAGTGAATTCTAGGTCAGCCTGGGCTAGAGCAAGACCCTACCTTGAAAAAAATAAAAAAATGGGAGGGTGAGCTTTTTAAAAGACCACTCTTGGCCTCCCCCTTCTTTCTTTCATTGTGTTCTGTGTAGGCCAGTCTATCATTGAATTTGATTCATGCTTCAGTTCAGGTTGAATTTAGGAGCCTCTTTTCTGTGCTTCCTAAGTGCTGAAATTTCAAATGTGGACCACTAGTGAAATTTTTCTTAGACTGGGAAACTATGTCATCTGGTCTTAGTCATGTGATCCTGCTATTCTGCCTCTCTAGGATTCCAGGCATATGTTTCCACATGGAATGTAAATCCTCCCCCATTTCCTCCCATTTTTCCTCTAGTTTTGAGGATTGTTCCACAGGATAGCTATAGTCTCATCCATGTTTTTACTTTTTTATTTTGAGACAGGCTCATTGAGTTATACACACTAGCCTTCAAGTTGTTCTTCAACTTCAAGTTGTCCTTCAAGTTGGAGTTTGAACTTGCCATGGTCATGCCTCAGCCTCCTGAATAGCTGGGATCACAGGCCTGCACCAGGCTTGGATAGATTACATGAGATTACATGAGTAATGCTTAAGTTTTTAAAAAGGTATCAAGTTATGTGGAATATTTGCATATGAACTTCTGCATTTAGTGTTATCCTGGATAGAATTCCTCCATTGACGGCTGTAATTCATTTCTTTTCAGTGCACATACAGTATGCTGTGTACTTACCCTGTGCTATTGATTAATCCACTCTTCTATCCACAGACATTTGTGGTGTTTTCATGTTCCCAATGCTAGTATGACTATATGTACCTGTCCCTAGGACAAATATGTAACAGTTAACCAGGTATATACTTAGGAAAAGAAATAATGAATCTTTTCCCATTTTTTTGATAAGCCTCTCCCTGAGTACTCTATGCTGTCCTGGAACTCTTATCTTCCTGCTTCAGCCTCTTACGTGCTAGGGTGATAGACATGTCAAACCACTCCTGCTGCTGAAATGTATATATCTTCCAGGCTGATGTACAAGTTGACATGGGTGCCAGAGGACATCATAGTGCTAGATGTCCTACAGTGTGCAAGACAATGTCTCAGAACACAATATTATACAACTTCATATACCAGCCTATCAAATGCAAGAAGCCCCAGTAGAAGATATAGAATCATGTTAGTAGGGTTTGTGGGAATTAAAAAAAAAAAAAAAAGAGATGGTTTAGCCTTTAAGGCACATGCCTGCTGGAGAGATGGTTTGATTCTCCAGGTCCCACATAAGCCACATGCACAAGGGGGCACACACCTGGAGCCCAACAGCTCCAGGTCCACATGCCCAATTTACTCTAAACTAACTTTCCCTGACTTGTCTCTGAAGAGAAATAAAAATCCTGGAAAAAGAAATTTTTGCATTCAAGACAAATTTCTGTTGTACAGATTAATGGGCAAAAGGTGGTTCAGTTTCTGAATTGCTTCATCTAACATGGGAGAGTTATGGAAAAGAAGACATGCATGCAAATTCTTATTTAGACCCCCTTATTTGCGTTTGTTTGAAATGAGATCTGCAGACCCTTTGGCTCTTTGTTTTTCATTCCCTCCCTCCTCTCCTCCTCCTCCTCCTCCTCCTCCCTCCTCCTCCTCCTCCTCCTCCCTCCCCTCCTCCTCCTCCCTCCCCCTCCTCCTCCTCCTCCTCCTCTCTCTCCTCCTCCTCCCCTCCTCCTCCTCCTCCTCCTCCTCCTCCTCCTCCCTCTCCCCCTCCTCCTCCTCTCCTCCTCTCTCCTCCTCCTCCTCTCTCCTCCCTCCTCCTCCTCCTCCCCTCTCCTCCTCCTCCTCCTCCTCCTCCTCCTCCTCCTCCTCCTCCTCCTCCTCCTCCTCCTCCTCCTCCTCCTCCTCCTCCTCCTCCTCCTCCTCCTCCTCCTCCTCCCTGGCATCATGCATGTGGGTTGCCATGAATAGGGAAATGTAGAAAGACTTGGGGCACAGACACGTTTGGTACTTGGGTGTGAGGGTGTGGTGCCTCCTGAGCAGGATGTTCCAGTTCCACAGCCGCCATGCTTCGCAGTGAAGTTCACTTGTTTTTAATGTTCCCTTTGGTTTGCCTTGTGTGTTCTGTGTTTTATAATAGTCTCTTGTTTGTCTTCTGCTGCCTGTTTGAACCTGAAGGTCACTTACCCTCCAAACTCTTCATCCTTTTCCCCTCTACTCTTTTCCATGCTGACAGTAGAGGGTGCTAGAAGACTTAGCTTGTAACCAGCACCACTTGTTCCCTGTTCTGTCTCCTGGTTTAGATTGCAACCTATGTTGGATATACCTGCTTCCTTATTTCCAGATCAGAGTACCTCACGTGAGTGATTACTGGGCATGATGTTGGTTCAAATGCTTTCTCAGGAGATACTTATCACACAGTTTGGTGAGTGGAAGTTCTCATTTTCTTTATGTAATCTTCATCTCCTTAGTCTCTGGTGCATTTTGAGTGTATATACAGTGTGCTATTTATGTATAGGTTGCAGTTTCCTGGTGATTGGGTTGTTGTGATTTTTTTTTTTTTTTTTGATTTGGAGTATTGTGCATGTGGGTGTGTGTTTCTGCTTCTAGGATATAGGTCTAACAGGTTCTCGGGGCCGTGAACTGAAGTAGTAAAGTCAGTGCATGTGAGGGTGTTTGGCTGCTGTATTTCCTCATTTAGAGCTAAACCACATTCTAAAATTGTTACCTTAGTTCCCACAGAGTAATAACGTGTAACATGTTCTGTTGATCTGCAGTTGATCTAGTCAGACTTTGGAAGTTTTCCCAAGTAATGAGCATAAGCAGCATGTGGATGTGCTGCTGGTTTGCATTCTTCTGACCATTGCTGATGGTGAGCATCTTTTTTAACATTGTTTTGAGAGATGCTTGCAGTCTAGCAGGGAAGTGCAGGACTCCAACATCTCTGTCCAAATAGCAGTCCTCCTCTATAGGGAAAGAAAGCTGTTCTCCATGGGGAAATCTCTTTCTCATTCTTTTTTTTCTAATTTTATTTTGAGAGAGAGAGAGAGAGACAGAGAGAGAGAGAGAGACAGACAATGGGTGCTCCAGGTCCTTTAGTCACTGTGAACAAATTCCAGTTATCTATGCCCCCTTGTGCACATGTGCAACATTGCACACTTGTGTCACTGTACGGCTGGCTTACATGGGACCTAGAGATTTGAACATGAGTTCTTAGGCTTCTCTGGCAAGTGCCTTAATCACTAAGTCATCTCTCCATCCCGGGAAATCTTTCTGTTGGTCAGAGCACACAGCTCCAGAGGCATGGCACATGGAGCAGTGATGGGAGAAGGGGAAGACTGCCTAGTCCTGTGAATCCATCGTGAGGATCAATAGAAAGAAGCAGAGGGTAAATAGTCTTCCCATCCATCTCTTCTCCCTGACTCTCTTCCTTCTTCCCTTTCTTCCTTTATTTCTCCATAGTACTTAGGAGTGTACTTAGGAAAACCTTGATATATCCAACCCTCTTTTTACTATTAATTTTGAAATAGGTTCAAAGTTCCCAGACTGACTTCAAGTCTCTGTATAGGTAAGAGGCACACTGGGTATTCCTTCTTGTGCCTTTCCTCAGATGTGGAAATTGGCATATAACAGGCACCACATGATTCCTCTTCCATCTCCTGGCTTAGAGAGTACACCCTCCATTATTGTGTATTTTTCTCCCCAACACCTAGTACCTGCATGGACACTTACTGTCATGTTCAGGGCACAGCTACATGACTCCTGAGCTTGATTGCTGTCTGTCCTACAAAGAGCAATCCAGTTGTTACTCTGGAAATCTTATATTTTCTTATATCATATAATGCTTATAAACAAGTATAATTTTAAAAGTACTTTGGACAAAGGTATTCCAGAGTACATCTCTATCCATAACTTAGTGATTTTTTTTCACAAAATTACAATTATGAAAAATTGCTCTTGAAGTGGTTTGTTGCACCAAAGCTTCATTAACACTTGTCTGTGGTACTGGAATTCTTTTATTACTCATGAGATTCAAAATCTATGTATTATCAGATCTTTTTCTATGAAACTCATATTGTGACCCTGTGTTGCCATCTGTATTCTAAACCTCAATTCTTTGTTATCTTCCCCTTGTTTACTCTGTGTCTGCTCCTGGATTTGGGCCTGCTTGCCCATTTGTTAAAGAATGTCTTCAGTGCTGAAGAGATGGCTTAGTGGTTAAGGTGCTTGTCTGCAAAGCCTGAGGACACATGTTAGACTCTCCAGATTCCACATAATCCAGACACACAAAAGTGAGACAAGCACAAGGTCATACATGCTCACTAGGTGGCACAAGCATCTGGAGTTCAATTTTAGTAGTTTAGGCCCTGGCATGCCAATTCTCTCTCTCCCTCTCTCTTGCTCACTCACTCTCTCCAAAATAAAAAAATAATGTCTTATTAAATGTTTCCTTTTAATGCAATAACTTTTATTTTTATTTTTCATTATACATATGTAGTCTTGATTGACCTCTCCCTTTTCCCTACTCCACATCCCTTCTTCCTCCCTCTTATCCCAAGAATCCCCCTTTGATTTTTATATCATATAAGTTCTGTTACTTTCCCTACCCATCCATCTTGAAGCCTCTTTTCTCACTCCTCATGGGCCCCTTTCTAGTTTCCTGGCATCCCCACATTCTTACTCCCACATAAATACACACATATAAAGATTCTTTATGTAATTGGATAATTTCTTTTAATATAATGATATATAGTCCATCCTTTTTCCTGCCAATGTCATAATTCCATTCTTGTTTGCAACTGAACGATACTACATTGCAGACATACACCACAGTTTATTTATTCTGATGAAGTGCACCTAGACTGATTCCATAACTTGGCTCTTGTAGTAAACATGGGTATGCGTTTCATATGACCCAATATCCTTGTGTATTCTAGTTGTGTGGGTATAAATGTTATCTCCAGGATTCTTAGCTGGGAGCATGATAATTTTGGGAGGTCTTTTTTCAGTTTATATTTTTGACATTTTCATGCATGTACATATTGTATTTATTTTTATTTTTATTTTCTTGGAGAGAGACAGAGAGAGACAGAGAGGGAGAAGAAGACAGATAGAGAATGGGCACGCCAGCAGCCTCTCAGCTGCTGTGAATGAACTCCAGCTGCATGCGCCCCTTTGTGGTCAAGTGCAGCATTGCACCCTTGCCTTACTTTGCATCTGGCTAAATGTGGGACTGGAGATTGGAACTGGCGTTCTTAGGCTTAGCAGGCAGGCACCTTAACTGCTAAGCCATCTCCCCAGCCCTACATATTGTATTTTGACCCCACTCCCACCTCTTCCATTAATCCTTAGTCCCCATTACTTCCCATATTACTTTCATGCCTTTTAAACTTTATTTTTATTTATTTGAGAGAGAGAGAATGGGCACACCAGGGCCTCCAGCCACTGCAAACGAACTCCAGCGCATGCACCACCTTGTGTGTCTGGCTTACATGGGTCCTGGGGAATTGAACCTGAGTCCTTTGGCTTTTCAGGCAAGTGCCTTAACTGTTAAGCCATGTCTCCAGCCCTTCATGCCTTTTTTTTTTTTTTTTTTAAACTCATTGAGGTAAGTTAGGGTTGCTTGCATGATTAAGGGTGGAAGGTTATTTACTGTGGAATGGGAAACTTACCAGTGGCTACACCACTGATAAATATGACTCACCCTCTTCTAACAACCTTTAGCTTCTCCAGGAGGTCTGGGATATCACTCATCTTTCCTCCATCAATGGTGAAGCACTGACAGGCTCAATCATTTTGTTTAACTATTTCATTGAAAACTTCCATAAGTATAAACAAAATACAATGATCATAATCCCTTTTAACCATCCTTCCTTTTCCCCCCTCCTTAGCCCCCCTGTACTGAATCCCTTCTTTCCAGCTATTCTTTCTTCTGTTTGTTTGTTTCCTTGCTTGTTTACTTGCTTGTGGTAGACTCTTGCTCTAGCAAGCTGACCTGGAATTCACTATGTACTCTCAGACTGGCCTTGAACTCATAGCAGTCCTTCTATATCTGCCTCCCAAGTGCTGGGATTAAAAGTGTGTGCCACCATACCTGGCATTCTGTCTTCTTTTTTGATGTCATCATTTTTCCCCTCTATTATGCAGGAAGACATTATTGTAAGCACTCCTTTCCTTCCTTTGGCTCTTATATTCTGTCTGCCACCTCTTCTGCACAGTCCCTGAGCATTGGAGGGTGTGATAGAGATACCTCACTTAGTGCTGAACATGCCACTATCATTTCTTCTCAGCACTATGGTGTGTTTTGATTCACCCAGTGGTCATAGACATCTGAAAAAAAAAGAAGCATTTCTAACCAAAAGTGAGAGTAGCATTAATATGCGGGCATAAACATAAGTGTGTAGGTGGCAGCTTTGTAGGCATAATATATCCATTCAACCAGACAACAGCAGTAGCTTCCCCTAGGGCTTATGGCCTCCTAAGCCATAAGCTTTTGATTTTCAGTACCAGGCAGGAATTCCATCCCATGGAGCAGGCCTAAAGTCCAATTAGAGAGCAGTTGATTTCCCCATAACAGACATGCTACCATTGCACCAGTAGGCATATTTAGCCTGGCTGGCCAGTCATAAAACTCTCACAGTCCACTGCTGATTAACATCATCGATGAATTCTCACCCAACAGGGTGCATACATCTTTCCAGCATCCTGATAGTCAACAAAGAGGAAGCTCCTAGCTCAGCTCCAACTTGATTTCTTAGTGACCTGCAGCCCAAGCATGTGGAGTCTTCAGCAATAGGATCTAACTAGTTCTGGTGGGCAACCAAGAACCTTGGCAGTAGCTTATAATGTTTTAGAAGCATCAGGGACCTCCCTGGCCAACAATTCCCTGGAAGGTATCCCATTGCTGGCACTGATTTTTTTCTAATAACAATCTGTGGCTTCTGGGCACAACATTATCCACTTCCACAGGATACTTTTGGACACTCATTTTTTTTAACATATATATTACTAGGCAGTGAAGAAGTAGGTGGACAGCATCAATCTTGTGCTAAAAAATCACAGCTCCTGGATTGGAGAGATGGCTTAATGGTTAAGGAACTTGCCTGCAATGTCAAAGGACCCAGGTTTGATTCCCCAGGACCCATGTAAGCCAGATGGAAAAGGGGCACATGCATCTGGAGTTCATTTGCAGTGGCTAGAGGCCCTGGTGTGCCCATTCTCTCTCTGTCTGTCTTCTCTCTATCTCACTTTCTTTCTGCTTGCAAATAAATAACTAAAATAAAATAAAATAAAATAAATCACAGCTCCTATGAGTTCATAAGTGTAACAGCCCTGTGAGTTCCAGAAGACAACATTTCACAGCCCTCCTGCACACCCCTCTTCTCTTGCTCTTACATTCTTTCTGCCCCCTTTTCCACACTGGGGTGGTTTAGATGCCTTGTTTAGGCTGAGTACATAGTTGTCACTTATTCTCTGCATTTTTGCCAGCTGTGAATCTCTGCATTAACTATTGTCCTCTGAAATAAGAAGCTGCTGGGGCTGAGACTTCAAGCAGTACTAACCTATGGGGAACAAATAGATATTTTGAAAACAGTTTGACATGGGCTTTTGGCCAGGTTTACAGCCAACCTCTAATCCAATCACAAAGTGCTTGTTACTCCCATAACATTCATGTCACTTCTCCACCAGCAGGCATAACTTTCCTGGAAGGTTGGTTGTGGAGTATACAAGGTCCCCAGCTTTGTGGGCCTATTAATGGCAGCTTGCATAACACCTTCTGGTATGAATAAAGGTAGCCAGCAAGGAGGAATCTTCCAGCTCAGTTCCAGCTTAGTTTCTCTATGCTCCTTTCTAGCTTCCTGGCATTTGTACTCACTCTGACTTAAGCCCACTAATGTAGTCAAATCTAGGATCTGCATTTTAGAAAGAACATGCAGTGTTTGTGCTTTTGAACCTATGTGACCTTGTTTAGTATGATCTTTTCCAGGTCTACCCATTTTTCCTTAAATTTCATTTTTCTCTACAGCTGAATAAAACTCCATTGTGTATATTTATCACATCTTCAGTATATATTCATTAGCTGATGGGCATCTAGACTGATTCCATTTGCTACCTATTTTTAATGGAGTAGCAATAAACATGGATGAGCAAGTATCTCTGAAGTAGAGTGTAGAATCCTTGGGTATTTACCCAGGAGTGGTATAACTGGATCAAGTGCTGTATCTCTTTTTAGATTTTGAGAAACTCTGCACCGGTTTCCATTATGGCTGCACCAATTTACATTCCCACCAACAATGAATCAGGGTCCCTCTTTGCCCACACCTTCACCAGCATTTCTTGTCATTTGTTTTCACCATGCTACCCATTCTGACTGGAATGAGATGGAATCTCAAAATAGTTTTAATTTGCATTTCCCTGATGGGTAAGATTGTTGATCACTTTTTAAAATAATTATTTTAAATTTTCCTTTCATTGTATTTTATTTGTGAGCAGAGAGAGAGAGAGAGAGAGAGAGAGAGAAGAGAAACAGATGGGGGAGGGGTAAATGGGTATACCAGGGCCTCTAGCCATTGCAAATGAACTCCAGATGCATGTGCCATGTGTATCTGGCTTTACATGGGTACTGGGAAATAGTACTCAGATTGGTAGGGTTTGCAGGCAAACACCTTAATCACTGAGCCATCTCTCTCACTCTCAATTTTTTGGTTGTTTATTCATTGTAGGGTCTTACTGTAGCCCAGGCTGACCTGGAACTCATTCTGAAGTCCCAGGATAGCCTCGAACTCACAGCAAGTGCTGGGATTAAAGGCATGTACCACCACTCCTGGCTTCACTTTTTAAAATATTTATTAGCCATTTGCAGTTCTTTTGAGAACTCTGTTCCATTCCGTAGCCCACTTTTTAATATTTTATTTACTTACTTATTTATTAGAGAAAGAGGGGGGGCAAATAGAGAAAGAATGGGTGCACCAGGGCCTTTAGCCACCATAAACAAACTCCAGACACATGTGTGCCACCTTGTGCATTTGGCTTACATGGGTCCTGGGGAATCGAACCTGGGTCCTTTGGCTTCACAGGCGGGTGTCAACCACTAAGCCATCTCTCCAGCCCCATAGCCCACTTTTGATTGGGTTGTTTGTTTTCTTGATTTTTTTTTTAGTTCATTGTATACTGTAGATATTAATCCTCTGTCAGATATGTAGCTGGCAAAGGTTTTCTTCCATCTGCAGGCTGCCTGTTCACTTGACTGACCATGTCCTGTGCTGACAAAAGCTTTTTAGTTTCATGTGGTCCCACTTATCAGTTGCCTACCTTATATCCTGAGAGATTGGAGTCCTCGTCAGAAAATCCTTACCTACACCGATGTCTTGGAGTGTACTCCCTACTTTTTCCTTTAGCAATTTCAGAGTTTGGGGTCTTACATTGAGACTTTTGATAGGTTTGGAGTTGACTTGTGTGCAGGGTGAGAGGTACGGGTCTAGTTTTATTCTTCTCATGTGGATATCCAGTTTCCTGGCACCATTTGTTGAAAATGCTACCCTTTCTCCAACATTTATTTTTGGCACTTTGTCAAAAATTAGATGGCTACAGTTGCATGGACTGACATCTGGGTCCTCCCCTATTCTATTTCTTGAGTGCTGGGATTACAGACATGAGTCATCAGTGATGGATTTACATTCTTTTTCTTATTTTTCTTATTTTTATTTTTATTATTTTTTTTGTTTTGTTTTAAAACATATCTTTTTAAAAAATATGATTTATTTATTTAAGAGAGAGAGGAGAGGGAGGGAGAGAATGGGTGTGCCAGGGCCTCCAGCCCCTACAAATTAACTCCAGATGCATGCACCCCCTTAGGCACCTGACTTATGTGGGTCCTGGAGAATTGAACCAGGGTCCTTTGGCTTTGCAGGGAAATGCCTTAACCATTAAGCCATCTCTCCAGCCCCCTTTTTTGTTTTTTTTGAGTCAGGGTCTCACTCTAGCTCAGGCTGACCTGGAATTCACTATGTGTTCTCAGGGTGGCCTTGAACTCACAGTGATTCTCCTACCTCTGCCTCCCGAGTGCTGAGATTAAAGGTGTGTGCCACCATGCCTGGCTTTTGTGGTTTTTTTATAGTGTATTTATTATATGTTCATTTATTTTTACATATGATATCATTCTGTCCTCAAGCTCGCATGAAATCTACAGAGCCTGAATGTGGAGGAAGTTTTTATCCTCTTGCCTCAATCTATTTATTGAGTGTTAGGAACACAAGCATGTGTCACCACATCACATTTTATAAACATTTATTTTTTAAAATTTTATTGACAATATCCATAAATATAAACAATATTCTGTGATCATAATCCCCTCCCAAATCCCTCTTCCATTGAATCCCTTCTTCTTTCTAACTAGTCTGTCTTCTATTTTGATGTCATCTTTTCAGATCTTGTGTACATAGCATCAGCCATATGAGGTCAGGAATATCAAGGCCACTTTGTTTGGAAGACACTATTATAGGCCCTCCTCTTCTTCCTTTGGCTCTTACATTTTTTCCTTCACCTCTTCTGCAGTGGACCCTGAGCTGTGGAGAATGTGATAGAAAAGTCTTGTTTAGACTACACTGTCACTTCTCAGCACTTTGATGATTTTTGAATCACCCCAGTGGTCACCACCATCCGAGAAGAGAAGCTTCTCTAAAGAAAGTGAGAATAGCATTAATATATGAGCATAATCATAAGTGTTTAGAGGGCAGTTTAGTGGGCATAATATGTCCATTTAGCCAGACAACAGTAGTTTTCCCTTAGGGCTTATGACCTCTCCAGCTGTTGACTTAACAACATCTCTTAAACTTCCCATTTCCCCTGCTCCAGGTAGTAAGGATTGCAGTTAGGCAAAAGCTATACATCTAGCCCCCCTTTTTTTCTTTTCTTTTGGAAAGGGGTCTCCAAAGTTTCTCAAATGGACTTCAGGTTGCTGCATAGTCTTCAATCTGCATAGCCTAAATATGGAGGAAGTTTTGATCCTCATGCTTCAGTACATTGAGTGTTAGGAATACATCATGTGCCATCTTGCATAGGCAAGGCAAGTTTGTGATTCTCCTACCTTGACCTTCTGAGTGCTGGAAGTACAGGTGTAACCACTATCCTGGGGAAATAATATCCTCTTGTATGTTCATTCACTATAGCTTTTCTGTTTCTGGAATGCCTTCAGGCCTTTGCTTTTTTTTTTTTATTATTTATTTAATAATGAAAGAGAAAGGGAGAATGCCATGCTAGGGCCTCCTGCCACTGCAAACAAATTCAGACACATGTGTCACTTCGTACATCTGGTTTTATGTGGGTACTTGGGAATTGAACCTGGCTGTTAGGCTTTGCAAGCAAATGTCTTTAACCATGAGCAATTTCCCCAACCCCTGATTCTTCATTTTGTATTTAGGTGCTGGCTTTCTGCCTTTCTTTCTTTCTTTCATTTTTCTTTCTTTCTTTGAGACAAAAGGAGGGAAGGAGGGAGAGAGAGAGTGTGTGTGTGTGTGTGTGTCTGTGTGTGTGTATGTGTCTGTATGGGCACACCAGGGCCTCTTGCCTCTGCAGATGAACACCAGACATACATACCAGTTTGTGCATCTGGGCATATGTGTGTAGTGGGGAATCAAATCTGAACCAGCAAGCTTTGAAAGCAAGGGCATTTAACTGCTGAGCCAGATCCCCAGCCCTGGCCTTTTCTTATACAGAGTGTGCATATCTATGTTATTCTAGCTGTGTAGGTTGCAGATATCCTCTGATTTATAGTTGTGTGGGTGATTTTTCTGGATTGTCTATCTACTTGATTATATACAACTGTCCTGATCATTACAGCTTCCCAAATAGGTTTGAAGCTAAGTCTCCATATCACTGTAGGGGTAGTCTGGCTGGTTTAGTCCATGCTCTGTAAGAATATAAATCTGACATTGTCATCCTTGGAGAAATTTAATTTTCCCATTTCCCATGTACTGAGGCGTTTATCAACATAATCATTTTCCTCAGGGAGCCAAGATTTAGATAGATAATGAAAATGTGATATATATACACAATGGAATTTTGTTCAGCCATACAGAAAAATGAAATGAAAATTTCAGGATAATGGATGGAACTGGAAAATGTTATATTGAGTGTAGTAACACAGGTCAGAAACAGAGCAAGAGCTCTTCCATCTGTAGAGCCTAGCTGCTAATTGTTATATATGTACATTTATGTGGGAGTGAATATGTATAAGGTCAGGAAACTAGAAAGGAGCTCATGAGAGGGGATAAGAGGGGCTGTAAGGGGTTGGTGCACAGGAGAACACATGTGAGATACAATGGAATGGGGTATACTGGAGAAGAAAAGGTTTAAGTGGGAGGGTGCAAGGGGCTACAGGAGTGCAGGCATGTCAGGAGAAGTAGAATATATGTGAGATGAAAGTGGTAGGGGAAATACTGGAAGGAGAAAGGTTTAAGTGGGGCTGGGGACAGGGAGAAGAGTGAAAGGAAGGTGTGGGGGAAGACCAATCAAAACTAAGGACATAAGAAAAAGCCATGAGGAAACCTACTGATGAGTAAAGTGGCTTAACAATAAAATTAACAAGGCTGAGGAGATGGCTCAGGGGTTAAAGGCATTTGCTTACAAAGCCTGATGGCTTGGGTTTGATTCCCCAGTACCCATGTAAAGCCAGATAACCAAAGTAAGTCACGATTCTGGAGTTTGTTTGCAGCGGCAGGAGGCCCTGTTGTTCCCCCGCCCCCCACACACAAGCATGCTCTTTTTCAAAAAAATATTTTTTAATAATAATAAAATAAAATAAGCAAAAAGATTTTAAATTTAAGTACCTTGCAGAGATGGGTGAAGCTGCTCCCAGAATCCCAGAGTCAGATGTGGGGTGCCTCCCTATGAGTTGCTGGTCAGAAAGATCCCTGAGTACCCTGAGCAACAAAAGCCATTGTCTTTCTCT
Source organism: Orientallactaga sibirica (assembly GCA_036365145.1). NCBI lineage: Eukaryota > Metazoa > Chordata > Mammalia > Rodentia > Dipodidae > Orientallactaga > Orientallactaga sibirica. The sequence continues at coordinate 3,121,469 of JAEOAD010001462.1, read as the reverse complement.
TGCTTGCCCAGTAGAACTAGAGGGTTAGCTGTATTGCTGAAGCACTTTGGTTGCAGGACATAAATCCAGCTGGAACCCAGCTGGAAGCTTTCTGCTAGCTAATGTTCATAGTGCAGGAAAGTGCTCTACAGACTGCCAGGGGAGAAAAGCCATCAGTGAGCTTACCCAGCTATGCAACTTGTGTACTACAATACCAACCTGCCAGACAAGAAATCCTACTAATGCAATAGTGGTGTGGTGGTTTGATTCAGATGTCCCCCATAAACTTAGGTATGCTGAATGCTAGGTTCCCAGCTGATGGAGATTTAGGAATTAATGCCTCCTGGAGGCCATGTATTGTTGGAGGAGGGCTTATGGGTATTATAGCCAGTTTCTCCTTGCCCTCGTTGAGCACACTCTCCTGTTCCTGTTGTTCTCCTGATGTTGGTGAGGAGGTGATGTCCATCCTGTGCTCATGCCATCATTTTCCTCTAGCATCGTGGAGCTTCCCCTTGAGTCTGTAAGCCAAAATAAACCTTTTTCCCACAAGCTGCTCTTGGTCTTGGTCAGGTGATTTTTGCCAGTAGTGTGAATCTGACTACAATAAGTGGCATGACTATGATGGGGGCTTACCAACTTTGAGGCTCACTCCACAGGAGGGAATTCATGCATGGTACTATAAACCTGATGAAAAGGTGAAAAGGGAGGTCATGGGACCTAGGGTGGAACTACTACAGATGTTTTGTTAAATGAACTTGACAAACTGCATTTATTTATTTGTAAGCAGAGAGAGAGAGAATTGGCACACCAGGGCCTGTAGCCACTGCAAACAAACTCCAGACACATGTGCCACTTTACGTGGATACTAGGAAATTGAACCCAGGTCATTAGGCTTTGCAGGCAAGTGACTTAACCACAGAGCAATCTCTCCAGTCCAACAAACTGCCTTCTAAGTACTTATGTTTATTCCTGTTGACTAGTTCAATTCTAACCCTTAGAGAAGCTTAGTTTTGTAGGGGGCAATGGTTGATAGAGACTTAAAACTGGACAGAATGCTGACAATAAGTAATTATTGAGTGCTAGGCCCTAAATGGGAAATTTACCTCATCCCTTCCAAGGCTCAGGGAACATGGCAGAAGAGGGGGTGGAAGGAATGTAAGAGCCAGAGGGTAGGCATGAGTGCTGTGAATGCTGTCTTATGGACATGACCTGGCCAATGCACTAATTATCTCAAAGCAGCTATGTAAGATTGAGCCCATAGATAGTTCATCATGAATGGTTTCATATGCATGGGATACAGTATAATTCTCAGCCTTGTTCAGAGAAGCTTATTGCAGTGGGTGACACTCATAACTGCTTAAAGTGCTGAAAACAAGTGACTGTTGAGTGTTCTGCTCTGAATGGGTCACCTGCATCAGCCCCTTTAGGGCTCAGGGAACATTGTGGGAGTGGGGTAGAAAGAATGTAAGGTGGAGAGGGTGAGGAACAGTGCTCTGACATGCTGTCTTCTGGACATGACATAACTATTGGACTGGTGAGCTCACAGCAGTTGTTTACTTGTACCAGACCTACACAAGATAGTGCCTACCAACATTTCATCATAGATAAGGGAGGGCTCACGAGGAGCAGTTGAGACAATTAATGGTTGCTAGGGGAAGTGTAGTCATTTTCTTGAGTGGCATAGACACTGGTAAGTTGCCTATGCTCCAGTAAGTAACCCACCACCCATGACCATGCAAACAACCCTATTAAACTCTGTGGGTCACAAAACAAAAATAAAAACATGAAAATAGGAGGGGTACTAATTGGGAAGAAGAAGGGGTTCCATAGGAATGAGAGAGGGATGAGAGGGTAATATGGGATAAATATGATCAAAATCCATCATATGCACACATTATGTATTATGAGCTAAAGTATAGATAAAATAAAGGAAAAGGAAACCCATACTCAGCTGTGTATACCAGCTAGTAAAACAAAACAAAGAATAGCAATAAAGAACAAGAAAAATTCTCAATGCCAGGGTTGGGTTGCCTCCCTATGCATGGTTGCTCAGGGAGGCTTTGGGGGCCCCCAAAACAATATAGGTATTTGCCACACCTGTTGATTGCCCACCAGAGGTAGTTGGTAATACACTGTTGCTGAAGACACCCCATGCTTTGTTTGTCTCAGGACTACAGAAATCAAGCTAGAACTGAAATGGACGCTTTCTCGTTAGTTCTCCTAATTCTGGGAGTACTATTCAGACTGCTAGGGGAGAATTTTCATCAAAAGTATTACTCAGCCACACTCTGTGCATTCCCTGCATGCTACACTGCCAACCAGCCAATTGAGTAAGAAATGCCCACTAGTGTCAGAGTAGCAAGTCAATAATAGGGTAACCAATCACTTCCTGATTGGAGTTGAGGCCCACTCCACTGAAGGAAACCCACGATGAGTGCTGTAAACCCAGTCAAAAGCCTATGGCTGAGAAAGACATACTTACCAGTGGGAAAGCTACTGCTGATATTTTCCCAATATGGGCATGATCTGCTCATCAAAGGACCTTTAAGTAATTACGTAGATGCTGCCCTCATCTTGGGCAAGAGAAGCTGCTTTTTCCAGTGGGCAGCAGCAACAGCAGAAAATAAGGGACTGTTGGATGCTCAATATAAGTGGAACATCTACCTCACCCCCTCCAAGGCTCAGGAAACATTGGAGAGAGGACATAGATAGAATGTAAGAGCTGGTGGAAGGAGTGGAGTGAGGTTAGTGGCTGTCTTGGGAGCATGACATTATCTTTGCACTCTTAGCTCACAGGGGTTGAGATTACCACAGCACAAGACTGGCACAAAATTGGGCCTCTCAACATTCTGTCAGTGAGAAGTGCCCATGGAGTCCCACATCACCCTGAGGTCTTAAACGTAGATAATGATAGAGATCCCGAGTCCCCACCCCTCCCTGAGTCTCTATAAGTAGTTAAATGTCCCTGGGACATTTTCTTCTGTGGTATAGCCACTGGTAAGGAGCACATACTTCTAAATATAATCCCCTCACCTAGGATCCTGTGGGTAACCCTAACTAAACTTATTGTGTAGAAGAAGGAGAAGGGGAAGGAAAGGAGAAAGGGGAGAAGAAGAGAAGTGAAAGTAGAGGGAACTAGTTAGGAAGAGGAAAGGAAAGAGAAGAGGATTATGTGGTAGTGAATGTGATAAAATTATACATTGTATATTTGCATGAAAATGTTATAGTGAGAGCTGGAGAGATGGCTTAACAGTTAAGGCACTTGCCTGCAAAGCTTAACAACCTGAGTTCAATTCCCCAGTACAAAGTGGCGCATATGTCTGGAGTTCATTTGCAGTGGCTGGAGGCCCTAGTTTGCCCATTTTCTCTGTCTGTCTCTCTTTATCTCTCTCTGCTTGCAAATAAATAAATAAATAAAATTTTATAGTGAAATTTATATGTATATATTATGTATAATTAACATATGTTAATATGATGTAATTAATATGCTAATATGGAAATGTAAAACCAGGAAGAGGTCTGTGATTATACAAATCACAGATTGGGAAAGTGCTCTCTCAAACCCATTTAGCTATAGTCTATAAACAGTCCATGATGCCAGGAGTAATGGGATAGCCAACAAGAATAGCTAGCTGCTTGCTGTGACTCAGGTAGGTCTGTCTGAAACAAACAGCGTGAATGGGGGGGGGGGGTTGAAGCCTCTTGGAGTATTTTGTCATGGGTTCCAGATGTCAGACATGGAACTGCAGCATTCAGTGTTCACCCTGTTGATTTTGATTTTCTGGCTTTCCTTGGTCCAGTTTTTCCTTGCTATGCCTTTTTTTTTTTTTCCAGTGGGATTGCTTACTCTATGCCATTATGTCCATTTTCCATAGTGAAACAGAGGGTTCTACACCTTCCTGGATTGTCTAAGATCACCCCCCACACACTGTTCCCAAGTGTCAGTTTCCTCTAAGATCATGTATAAAAGATTGTCTTGAATTGTACTGATTCAAAATTTGATCTTTTCAGGCTTGAAAGGTTTTCCAAGTAATGAGTTAAATAGCATGTGATTGTGGCATTTGTTTAAATTGCTGTGATCATTAAAGATATTTCACATGCCAATATTGCACCAGTGGGCATATCTTGTCTGGAAAATCAGATATGGAACACACAGTGTCCATAGCTTGGTGGGACTGTTGATGGCTTTTCTCCCCCAGCAGGTTGCATAGCACCTTCAGGTACAAAGAAAGCTAACTGACAGCTTCTCGCTCAGTTCCAGCTTAGTTTTCCTACATTCTGCGACCGAAATGTGTGGTGTCTTTAGCAATAGGCACTTACCATCTAGTTTCTGGTAAGCAACTGAGAGAAAATACAATAGCCTATATTGTTTCAAGAGCATCAGTAGCATCTGTGACCAGCAACTGATTGGGAGGTATCTCATTACTAGCACTGGAATTTATGATTAATAGTCTATGGCTTCTGTGAGCAGCTTCATCTACCCATGCAGGAAACCTTTGTTCAAACATTTCTTCTTTCTTTCCTTCCTTCCTTTATTTCACAGACAGAAAGAAAGAGAAAGAGAAAGAGAATGTGTGCACCAGGGCGTCTAGCAACTGCAAATGAAAGGGAATCAAACCCAGGTTGTTAGGGTTTGTAGGCAAGTGCCTTAGCCACTGAGCCATCTCTCCAGCCACAAACACTACTTATTTATTTAGTTACTTATTTATTTAGTTATTTTTTTTTTTAAAGACAGTGAGAGAGAGACAGAGAGAGAATTGGCATGCCAGGGCTTCAGCCACTGCAATCGAACTCCAGATGCTTGCACCACCTAGCAGGTATATGTGACCCTGCACTTGCCCCACCTTTGTGTGTCTGGCATACATGGGATCTGGAGAGTCAAACATGGGTCTTCAGGCTTCATAGGCAAGCGCCTTAACTGCTAAGCCATATCTCTAGCCCCCAAACACTACTTTTAAAAAATATTTTTACTTATTTGAAAGAGAGAGATAGAGGGAAAGTGAGTATGGGTGCCACAGAACCTCTTGCCACTGCAAATATTTGGACAATATATAACTACCTTATCTTAGGAGATAGCTGCCTATACTTAATCTTATTTGACAGACTCCTACACTCATTGATGTAAATTTCTCCCCTCTGTAAGCACAAGAGAATTCAGACAAAGGATTTTAAAAGGTATATAAGTCCAACACAATCTGAGTTCAGGGCCTCTGTTGGTTTTTGGTGTTAGCCAGCAGAGGTCCATGTGTGAATAAAGGCTCTCTCCCTCTCTCTGAAGTGGATTTTGCCTGATTATTCCATTGACTTATAAATTCCTATTATAGTTTTTTGAGACAGGATCTCTCACTAAGCCTGGAGCTCACTGATTAAACTATACTATCTACCCAGCATTCCCTGGGTATTCTTCCATTTTTGCTTCATGAGTGCTGGGGCCACAGGTGTACACACAGACATTTTATGTAAGTTCTGGGATCCAAACTCAAGTCTTCGCATTTGTGAAGCAAGCACTTTAACAAATGAGTCATCTCTTCAGCCTACTGATTCCTTATTAAACATCTGCTGGCACACACCCAAGAACTATGTCGTGCAACTACACGTAAAAATATACCTTTCTTAATTTTCAAAGTCTAATGGTTATCCAGAAACCTTAGAAACAAAGAAAGTGGTGTAAGTCTAAATAAAATCATTACTATCATATTATCTGTGGTAGTTTGAATATATGGCCCCCACTATATTCAGTGTTTTATTAGTTTATAGTTTGCATCTGCAGTCACCTTGCTGGAGGCAATGTCATTGGGCGGATCTTAAGGTGTGATGGTGGGTTTGAGATTCCATTGTAAAGATATGCAAAGTGTGCCCAGTTGGAGTTCCTGAAGTGTGCTGTGGCTTTTGGCTGTAGCTTTGCTCTGTGTGCTGTGTGGCTGGTGGCTTTTTTCTCTCTTGCTTGGATCTGTGAAGACAGGCCAGCTTTTTCTGCCATTATGGAACTTCCCCTAGTTCTGTAAGCTTCAATAAATAATATCCCTTCCTCCATAACTGTGCCTGGTCTGGAAGTTCATCTCAGTGAACCTGAAGCTGTCTGCTACATCATCCATCATTGAAATTCACTTACAACTTTATTATTCCTTATTTCAGTTTCTATTATTCGGCTATACAATACATTTTTCTCACTACATAAGTTCTTCAGTTAACTATGCCTTTATCCTAGTACAATTCCCATATGAATATTGATTCTTTCAAGTCATGAAACCGTTATTTCTAATGGACATAGAATATATCACGTGAGTATTTTCTGCTTCATTTGGAGAATGCAGGACATTTCCTCCATTGATGGAACTCCCACAGGTTTGCAAAAACTCCCCACTGGGCTTTGCAAGAACGAGACCCAGGTGGCCTGGACACCCATTCCCCTGGGCAGGGCATGTACTGTGTGGCTCCAACCCTACCCCACAGGGGCACATGGTTGATCCTGAAGCAGAGAAAGGGCTGAAAGGCCGGCAGCAGAGTAGAGTGTAGCCTTGGGCAAGAAATGCTATCTGTAGCCCAGTTGCTTACCTGTGAGGAGCAAGCTGAGTTGTCCCAGGACCACACAACTGATGTTTCCTGAGGGGCTGATCCAGACATTGTGGGGTTACTCAGTCTCCTCCAACCATGGGAGGCCTCCCATACACCACATCTGGGGAAACAAGTAGTGTGTGTGTGTGTGTATACGTACAGATGTGTGCACTCCATACAAGTGCATGCAGAGGCCAGAGAAGAATAAATGTCTGGTATCCTCATACCACTCATCTGTGTATTTCCTTGAGACAGGTCCCTTCAATCCGAAGCAGCTGTCCATCAGAGCCCAACAATTCTCTGGTCACCATCCCTCATGTACTGAGGTTGCAGACATGCATGGCAGTGCCCAGCTTTTTACATGTGAACCCATGTATGTGTGAAGGTATGCATGTACATGGTACATATGTTTGTTATGCACATGTGTAGCCCTGTTTTTGTACATGTGAGCTTGTGTGTGTGCAGGTACACATGTACATGGTACATATGCATGTGGAGGTCAGAGGGTGACATCAGCTATCTTCTTCACTTGCTCTCCACCTTATTCTTTGAGACAAGGTCTCTCCCTGAACCTAGAACTCACCAGTTTAGCTAAATTGGTTAGCTACTGAGCCCTAAGGTCCCACCCCGGACTCTCCCCCGGCACTGAGATTATAGGCACACAGCATACTTTTCATTCATATGTACACAGGGATTGAACTCAGATCCTCACACTTGTGCAGTGAGCTCCTAACTCACTGAACATCCCCTAAGCCCAGTAAATACACCTTTGAAGTATTTTTCATGGTGGCTTCTTTAAGAACTTTGTCAGATAATTCCAGCATCTGATTTATCTTGGCATCAGACTCTCTTATGTTTTCTCCTTATAGTCTCATTATTTCTCGGAATTTTCCTGACTCCTGGTATGACAACTGAGTTTTTGGTTTTGGTTTTGGTTTTTTGGAGGTAGGGTCTTACTCTAGCCCAGACTGACCTGGGATTCACTATGTATTCTCAGGGTGGCTTCAAACTCATGGCAATCCTCCTACCTCTGCCTCCCGAGTGCTGGGATTAAAGGCATGTACCACCATGCCCACTTGACCTACTTTTTAAAAAAATGTATTTTTATATATTTGCAAGCAGAGAGAGAAACACAGAGACAAGAAAGTGAGTATGGACACGCGAGGGCCTCTTGCCACTTGCTGCTGACAAACTCCAGACACATGCACCATGTTGTGCATCTGGTTTCATGTAAGTACTGGGGAATTGAACCTGGGCTGGCAGTCTTTGTAAGCAAGCACCTTTACCTGCTGAGCCATCTCCCCCACCCCAGCACGATCTACTTTTATAAGCTATAGGTCCAATAACATCATAATATCTGTATTTGTCAGGGTTCTCTAGAGGAACAGAACCGATAGAATGAATTGTATTAAAAGGGAATTTATTGGATTAGTTTACAACAATCCAACAATAGCAGTTTGCAGGCCTGAGAGTCAAGGAACCCAGTAGCTGCTCAGTCCATGAGGCTGGATGCTTCAGCAGTCCTAATCCGGCACCGAAGGCCTGGAAGCATCCTGGAGAGACACTGCTCTGCAGTCCATTTTGGTCCTCAGTCCACACTAGAAAGCAGCAAGCAGCAAGCAACAAACACCGGCAGCCAAGTGCGAGGAGGAGATCCTTTCCTTCCCCATGCTTCCTTAGATAAAGCCCCCCCACCCAGAGGGGCCGCCCACTCTGGGGGGAAGAGTTCACCCTGGGGGAAGGATTCCATTCGCCATGAGTTCAAGGCCATCCTTGAACTCGAATACATAGTGAATTCCAGGTCAGCCTGGGCTAGAGCCAGACCCTACCTCAAAAAACCAAAAAAATTTTAATTTTTTTTTTTAAAAAGTAGATCAAGCTATCCTACTAACTAACCCAGACCAGTCCACAGTCTGCTAGAGGAGAACATTGCAGAGGAATCTAGGGTTTCCTGACACAGCATCAAACATCTAGCATCAAACTCAGTTGTCATACCAGGAGTCAGGAAAATTATAAGAAATAATGAGACTATAATGAGAAAATATAAGATCCTCCCTGAAAGCAACCTCAGAGACCCACTTTTGGGTAATGTCTGTGGATTCCTAAACAGATAAAGTTGACACAAAACTTAACCATCACAGTATCCAAAGTATCTGCAGAGTTTTTCTTATCTGGGAACTTCACTTGCTGCTGTGGGAGCCTCCTCTTGGTGTGAGCTGAATGCAGGGTTCGGGGGATAAGGTGGAGGATATGCCTATCAGGATGCAGCTTTCAGGTGTCAATAGGAGAAGGCAATTCTCAGGAGAAAAGCATCTTCTCCCCTTTCTCTCAGCCTTACCACCTGATATCTGCAGGACTTCCACTTAATCTTAATCCCCATACTGGTCCTCTGTTCAGGTGGGAGGGGCTTGAAGACACCAGGCTCAGCAGGGTAAAAGCTCTTCTTGCCCATACTTCTCAGCTGCCTCTGTCCCTAGGGAAGAGACTAGGGTCATCTTTTGCCACTGGGTGTAAAGATATGAACAAGAAAATGAAAGATCAGTGTGTGTTCAGAAGATTGGCATTCTCCTGTCTCCTTTCTCCCTACCCCTGAGGGAAATCAGTTTTATAGCTCAGCTTCATTTCAGATTATCTCATCACTTGCAGTTATATGTCCTCTCCTTTAGGGAGATATTCTGCCGCATGTCATCTTTGTCCCCCTATTCTCCCTGCTTCCTTTGGAAGCCCCACCCACCTATGTTCCACTTCTCTGGGCCGCAGCTCTTAGCAATGAGATCACAAGATTGTAACTTTATGCTCAGTGGCAGATCCCATGATGGGGCATGTACCTCGGTCTGCTTTTATGTGGGATATGCTGGGGTGCCTCTAGGGCTTCTCTCTTTTGCTACAGGCTCCATCTAGCACCCTGCCATGAACCCAGTGCACCTCCCTCTTTCACTCCCAGGTTTCCTGCTGTGGGGTGTGCTTATTATCTCCCCCCCGCCGCCCCCCCCCCCCCGCGCCCTGCACCTCCCCTCTCTCCTGCTATCTGCCTCAGTGCTGGCCTGTGGCTTTTTGTGCCCATCTGGTTTACACCCAGAAATAACTTCCCAGTAACCCTGCAAATCTCCCTGAATCATCACTCAATGATTGTCTCAAGTCCTATATCCTGTCTTACTCTACCTACTCCACCTTCTGCCACTGTAAAGAGCCCCACAGCCCAAAGTGACCTCTCTGCTTCTGTGCTTTCCTTTCAACCAGGCTGTTCCTGCCACTTCCCCTAACCCCTACCAAAGATAGCCAGTCCTCATGGGACACACACACACACACACACACACACACACACACACACTGTCTTGATGGCAGTGCCAACATAAGATCTGCTAATGCTTTCCCTGAGTAAGCCTCTTCTAGACAGTTTGCAGGGAGACACCTGGAGGGTAGACATAATGTCTCCCTCTGGGTCACAAAGGACACAAAGGAGGCTATTGAAGCAAAGGATTCCTCACTCCATGCTCCACTCTCCTGGCAGTAGCTCATGATGTGTGCGGGTGTCACCTGTGGGCTTCATGCCAGCCATATGGTACTTGGAAACAACACCCCCCACACAGGCAGCCTGCTCGCTGAATGAGTAATAACGTTCTTTACCCCAACCCAGCGCCCTTGGGTCTCCCGTCAACATGCATGAAGTTGTAACAGACTCATTTACAAGATCACAACTTTAAAATGTGTTCAAAAATAGTATTTCTATTTCCTTTCTGGCCTCTCTTCTCTCCCTTACTCTTCTTGTCCTTCTCTATTTCTCTCTATGTCCTTCCTTCCTCTCATTGCACGCTGACTTATCTTTGATACCCCTCAGGACTTTGAGCTCCCGCCTGCTGCTCACTGTCACCTTCAAGTCACTTCCTCTGTAGGCAGAAGGACAAAACACATTGAATCAGATCCCCCTTTCTTTTCTCCTGGGGACATTTAGAAAATAAAAAACAACAACAAAAAAAAAAACTGTCCTCCCATTTTATCTGGACTGTGGGATCTCACCAATGTGGCAGGGCTTGATATTAATCCTGACAGAAGCAAGAGAAAGCTCCCTGGACCTGCCCACACCTCAGCCTGCTCTGGGGCACGTCCACTCTGTACAGTTACTGGGTGAAGTTAAATGGCTGTCTCCCCTTACCCAGTGACCCACACTGATGGTGTCCCATCTGGCAGCAGATGCATTAGGAATTGCTTAGCTCCCCTCCCCCACACTTTTTTTTTGCCTTGACTATGTGCTTTGAGTTTAAGGGACTCTCTATGAGAAGAACAATGCCGATGCAGCATTAGGGAGATTAAAATGTTGAAGGGATAGGTACTTAGGGCAGGAGATCTGCTCCAGGAAGATAAATGAGCCTCTATCTGTGTGGCCTAGCAGTACTGCCCAGTGCTGGGGATTCCAGAATCTCTCTTAACACCTGACCTTGTGTCTGGTGATATAGATGCTAGGATTCCACACCCACCTCACACAAAAATGAAGCTACAACACTGTAAGAAATGACTGTAGTGTTAGCAGGAAGTCAGAACAGGTCGAAGGAAAAAAGCTGTTTTCTGCTTGGACCAAAGAACTGTGAAACTCACAACTATGTAAGTGTCCACAGGGGACTGATGGCTCACAGCAGATGGCCTTGTTCACCTAGCTAATTGCTGCAGATGACTGTGAGTGCTTTGTCCTTTGAGTGTTCAATTCTGTCTTGTAGCCACCATATGGCCCCTTGTCATCTGAATAGTTGTCTGTCATTTCAGCAGTGACTTCTTTATTATGCCTCAAAAATATCTACGTGAATAATAAATCAGTACTAGTAAAAATACTCAAGAGAATCCTTCCTGTGAAAGTGACGGCTTGGGGCATCACCTTAAGCCCCAATCCTAATAGTTCCAAAGGAAAGACTTGTGTGGTGTGATGTAGAAAGAAAACCTACCTTTAACAGGCCTGGTGGTACACGCTTTTAATCCCCAACACTTGGGAGACAGAGTTAGAAGGAGTTCAAGGATAGCCTGAGACTACATAGTGAATTCCAGGCCAGCCTGGGCTAGAGTGAGACCCTATCTTGAAACAAAAACAAAATAAAACCCTACTTTTATAGGGTTTTTGTTTGTTTGTTTGTTTGTTTGTTTGTTTGTTTGTTTGTTTGAAAATTCATGTGTATAGGGGGGTGCATGTTTGGGGGGGTGCGCATATATGCATGTGTATGTGTGTGTGTGTGTTGAAGCCAGAGGACAATCTTGGGTCTGTCCTCAGCCACCATCCACTTTCTTTCAAACAGTATCTCTCACTGAACATGAAGCTTAACAAAAGCCTAGACTAGCTTGCCAAAGAGAGCCTGAGCCGGATTTACAGATGAGTGCCACCATGACCAGCTTTTCTCAGATGGGTTCTGGAGATGAACTCGGATCCTCATACTTACACAGCAAGTACTTTTCTGACTGAACTCTCTCTCTAGTCCCATTATGTTTAGTTTAGTTTAGTTTTTTAAAAATATTTCCAAGCTGGGAGATGGTTCCATAAGTAAGAGAGATTGCCACACAAGCATGAGGGTCTGAGGGCCTGATTCATCATGAGTTTACTTTCCTGGCACCCACATGTACAGCTGGATGTGGCCTTGCGTAACCCCAGTGCTGTGGGGAGCAGATATAGGAGCATCACTGCGTACTCTTGTCAGCCAGTCTGAATGAAAACAGCAACTCCAAGCTCAGTAAGAGACCCTGTCTCAAGGAAACAGACAGATGAGCACCAAAGGAGACCCCTGATGTTTTCTACTGGCTTCTGCATATATGCATGGGTTACATGTGTCTGCACATGCACACACAATATATATACATACATATGTACTTTTTTTTTAGCTAGTCACACTGTGTATATCCTGCAGACCTCAAACTTATGATCCTCCTGCTTCAGTCTCCCAAGTGCTGGGATTACAGCTGTCACCACCATACTTGGTTCTCCTTTTATTTTCAGATGTCAGCTGTGTCATAACACTCTGCTTAACTTCTATTAACTGCACACTTTGAAAAGAAAGCTTAGCTTCATTATTGAAATGCCGTCTCTGCCCACGCAGACACACGCACACATTTGTCCCTCCTGGAAAACATTAGTGATTGCTGCTCAGTTCACCTCACACCACAAAGGAGCACAGTGGCCAAGTTCTCAAAAGTTCCTTAACATTGTACAACTGTAGCCCTCTTGCACCCATGGTGTCAACATTTTCTTTCCTGGAGTGGTAGCTTTGTACAAATCTGGGTCTTCTATTATGATCTTTGAGCAAAGTTGTGGTGGCCCCCAGGGGTCACTAGAGTAGGATTTCTTTTTTGAAGCACAGTTTCATGTAGCTCATGCTGGCCATGAATTCTATATGTAGTTGAGTCTAGTCCTGAACTCTTGCTCCTCCTAGCTACTCCTATCAAGTGCTGGGAATATAGATTTATTAGTTAGGGTTCTCTAGAAGGACAGAACAGATAGGATGAATGTTTATTATAAAAAGCATTCATTAGATTAGATTGCAGGACACAGCTAGGCAGTCTGACAATGGCTGTCTGCAGGTGGAGCGTTGGAGAACCCGGAGCTGCTCAGTTCCCAAGGCTCGAAGCCTCAACAGTCCCAATCTGGCACTGAAGACCTAGAGTATTCCTGGAGAGCTTCACTCCATGTAGGAAGGCTGATGAAGCTGGGTTCTGATGAGGTAGCCAGGCAAAAGACCCTGTGTTCTCTTGGAGCTCTTCCTGCATAGTCCACCAATGGAAGGGCCGTCCACCCTAAAGAAGGTCTTCCTTCCCTCATCTTCCTGGAAATACTCTCACAGCCCCACCAAGTGGTATGTATTTTACTTGGCTCTAAATTTGGTCAAGTTGACAACAGAATTTTAATGTCACAGCTGGCATGCACCCACCACACCTGACAAGATTTTGGCACTGACCAGAGTGAGTCATCCAAGGACACAAATGCATCTGATCTTGTTATCACAGGAAGTTGCAGTCACAGGTCCTCACAAAACTAGGACACCGACTGCTTTTGCTTGCATGTTAAGTGAAGGGGCAGCCGAGGTTCATGTTCTCCCCTGAAGTTCACACCCAGGACTGGCTTGGTTTCCCTGAGGTAAGGAGAGTTCTGTGTTCCTTCTGCTTGTGCACTTGCGTTTTTCCACGTTCCTTTCAGGAAAGGATAAGGACTAGAGAAACGAAAATGGAGAAAGGAAAAGAAATGGAGAAAGATTGTATTAAGCAAAAGTCACATCTCAAGCTGGGCATGGTGGCACACATCTTTAATCTCAGCACTCAGCAGGCAGAGGTAGGAGAATCGCCATGAGTTTGAGGCCAGCCTGAGACTACATAGTGAATTCCAGGTCAGCCTGGACCAATGAGACCCAAAAAAAAAAAAAAAAAAAAGTCACATCTCTCTCAAGTTGGGCAAAAAGGTGTTACAGAGACATTGATCTTTCAAATCATACACGAGAGTGCAGCAATCAGACACATCCAGGGCCCAAGTCAGAAGCATGGTACTTCTGGAAGAAAGCGAGCCCTTTAAAACATTATCTAGATAATAGTAGAACACCCAAAAAGATGGCCAAGGAAAGCTAGGCCACACTGATGAAATGAATAACAGATAGAAACACTAAGAAATCCAATACTGGAGGTAAAGGAGGTACTCAGTGGGTGAAGTGCTTACTGGGTAGCCCCAGTCCTGTGGGGAGCAGAGACTGAATCACTGGGACTTAGCCAGTCCCACTGAAAATAGCCACTGGATCTCCAACACCCATGGTAAATGCCAGGAAAAGTAGCATGTGTCTATAATCCAGCACTAGGGAGGTGGAAATGGGGAATCCCTAGAGCCCTCTGGCTAGCTAGTCTCACAAAATCAGGGGTGTGGAGGCAAAAGGAACAGGAGTTCAACTTTATAGATCCTATCTAAAAAAAATAAAAATAAAAAGAATAACCAATTTACAGATACCAGCAGGTATGGTAATGCACACCTGTAATCCTGGTATTTGGTAAACTGAGGAAGGATGATGGAGAGTTCAGGGCCAGCCTGAGCAAGACCCTATTTGAAAATGAAAACGGTGTGAGAGATTGTAGCTCAATAGCAGAGCACTTGCCTAACATGAGCATGGTCCAGGGTTCAAGCCTTAGTTCCACAACAAACAAACAAATTAACTTACAGGGAGGTGGATTTTTAAGAAATTAAATTCTAGCAGAAAATGTAACAAAGGATTTCACTGTAAGCACTGTCTGTGTTTGAATTTTAATTGATTTTATTAGCTTCTCTTTAAAGATTTGCAGCAAGGTATGGATGTTATAAACACTGACAATGGAGAAATAATAGCACAAAATAGCAACACTTTGGAGTTGGAGTTGCAAAGAAGGTAGGAAGCTGTGTATCTACCATCTTGTGTGGCCATGGCATAAAGATAATGTGTGCATTTCAAAAAGCTAGATGAAGGAGCTCAGCGGATAAAGTGCTTGCTTGTAAATCCTGATGGTCCAGGTTCAATTTCCCAGTACCCACATAAAGCCAGATGCACAAAGTGGTGCACACTTCTGGAGTTCATTTGTAGTGACAGGAGGCCCTGGCATACCCCATCCTCTGTCTCTCTCTTTATCCCTTTCTTTGCTCCAAAAATAAAGCTAGATGAGGGCTGGGATATATCTTGGCAGTAGTGTTGCCTAGCATACACAAAGCCTTGGGTTTGATCCCCAGCACCACACACACACATGAAGAGTTTGAAAGTTTTTACCATAAAGAAGTGGTAAATATTAGAAGTGATAAATGTGTTTGACCTAATTACAATATGTATAGGCACTGGGCGTGGTGGTGCACGCCTTTAATCCCAGCAGTCGGGAGGCAGAGGTAGGAGGATTGCCATGAGTTCAAAGCCACCCTGAGAACACAGAGTGAATTCCAGGTCAGCCTGGGCTAGAGTAAGACCCTGCCTCAAAAAAAACAAAAACAAAAAAAAAAAACAAACAATATATATATATATATATAATATGGTACCCCTTTAATATGTACTTTTTTGGGGGGGGGTTAAGGTAGGGTTTCATTCTAGCTCAGGCTGACCTGAAATTCATTATGTAGTCTCAGGGCGGCCTCAAACTCAAGGTGATCTTCCTACCTCTACCTCTCGAGGGCTGGGATTAAAGGCATACTCCACCACACCCAGCTTATATGTACATTTTTAATGTTTTAATGTACCCATTAAAAATAAATTTATTTTATGAGGACATTTAAACCTTTTTGACAAGAGCTTGAGTTGAAACTGTAAGTACACATCATGTCATACTTTTCTCTCATGAAGCAAAAATAAGTAGATGCTGATACTGTCCTCAGAAGTCTAGAAACAGTGACCACATTGGTGATGGTTCCATGGCTAAAGGTCCTTGCTTGCAAAACCTGATGGCCAGGTCCAAATCCCCATTAACCCCATAAAGCCAGATGCACCAAGTAGTGCATGCATTTGGAGTTCTTTTGCAGTGGCAAGGGATCCTGGTGTACCTACTCATATTCTCTCTCTCGCTCTCTCTCCCCCCTTCTTGCAAATAATAAAATACTATCTGGAGAGTGTTTTGAGGTTCTTCCTAACAATGTAGGGAACAACCAGGAAATTCATTGGTGTTCATGGATTTTCAAAATAAGACTATGCATGCACACCTGTCATCACAGTACTTGGCAGGATGAGCCAGGATTGTGAGTGTGATGTTAGCCTGAGCTGCACAGTCTCACAAAACTTAAAAAAGGGCCTGAGGTGCTGGTCCTGTCAGTAAAGTGCTTGCCCTGAAAGCATGAGGACTGGAATTCAGACTCCCAGCACCCATGTAAATCCCAGCACTTGGAGGTGGAGAGGAGACCCCAGGGGCCAACCAGCAAGCTACACTAGCCAGTCATCGAGCCTGGGTTACACTGTCTCAATAAGTAAGGTGGAGAGTGATCCAGGAAGATACCTGATATCACCCTCTGGCCTCTACACACACATGGGCTCACACATAAACAAACATGCACACACATGAGCACATACAGTATATACACATACAGGTGTGTAATTCACCTTCGAAGACTAGTCTTTAGTTCCTCTCACCATATCTTTTCTCTCTGTCACTTCTGCTCATATGTTTGGTTAAATTCTTCTCAATTAAGCCTTGTTGAGTGTCTACTCTCTTCTATAGGGCCCTGCGTTCTGTCTTTCCAGCTGCTCATGGAAATGGTCTCCTACCCCTCCACATCCTTTTTTCCTCTCAGAGTTCTTCTGTCATTATATATCTCCACAATAAGCACCTCAACTCTGTGTGCCCAAAGCAAAAGCTTTATCTTATCACCATCAGTCTATTCTGCATATCCTGAGGTCCCTGGTTTAAGTATCATATCATATCATGTCATGCAACTGGAGAGTCTGGGAACCAAACCAACAATTTCAAGTTAGTCATCCCACTCTGATAACCATGGTTTTTTTTTAAAAGATATTTATTTATTTATTTATTTATTTATTTATTTATTTATTTATTTATTTAGAGAAAGAGAGAATGGGCATGCCAGGGCTTTCAGCCACTGCATATGAACTCCAGACTCAAGTGCCCCCTTATGCATCTGGTTTATGTGGGTTCTGGGGAATCAAACATGGGTCCTTAAGCTTCTCAGGCAAGTGCCTTAATTGCTAGGCCGTCTCTCTAGCCCTTTCTTTCAGACCCACGGGCTGGTCCACATGGAGGCTCCCATGACCTAGTCCTCCTTGAGTTTAATGAGTGTATTTGTTGGACTGCTGATGGATTACAAAGGCCTCCACACCCTCTTCAAACACCTTCATGTGTGCACCCATTTGGAAGCTCTCTGAAACAGTTGGTTGTTGAATTTTATTGATGCCTCATGACATAGGGTACATTACTGGTCACTGGTGATTGATTCAGTCTTTAGCTCCCTTTCTTTTTGTGGTACTTAATCCATTATATAAGTTTTTTTTTTTTTTTTTTTAAATTGTGTTTGCAAGCAGAGAAATAGAGAGACAGACACTGCAAATGAACTCCAGATGGATGCATTTGTGCATTTGGCTTTATGTGGGTACTAGGGAATCAAACCTGGATTGTTAGGCCTTGCAGACAAGTGCCTTAACCACTGAGCCATCTCTCTGGGCCTTTTCTTTTAAAAAATATTTTTAATATATTTTATTTATTTATTTGAGAGAGAGAAACGAGGCAGAGAAAGAGAGAATGGGCACATCAGGGCCTCCAACCACTGCAAATGAACAACAGATGAAAGCGCCCCCTTTTGCATCTGACTTATGTGGGTCCTGGAGAGTCAAACTGGGATCCTTTGGCTTGGCAGGCAAACGCCTTAACCACTAAGCCATCTCTTCAGCCCAACCTTGGTTTTTGTAATGGTTCACTTTATGTGTCAACCTGACCTGGCCACTGGACACCCAGATAGCTAAACACGGTTGCTAGCTGTTGTGTGGCAAAATTCCTCCACTTTGAAAGCAGTGAGCATCTATTTCCAGTTTTATCAAAAACAGCTGGAACAACTCATGAGAGAAGGCATGGGGAGGATCATTAGATCCCCACCTGAGAGCTCAGGTGTCCCCTGTGCCAACTGTATACAATAACACATAAGGTCTTGTGATCTCAGGGGGAGGTAGAGTATATAGAGGGTCAAAGATTGAGGAACAATGAGCTCCATCGAGGTGGTTTCTTTGGAGTCTCCATGCTCTGTAAGTAAGCCCTCACCTGAGACTGAGGTAGGAGCATCCATGAGGGTAAGGCCAATGTAGTGAGCCCCACTGAAGGGGTCCCATGCTCCTGGTCAGGGACAGGGAGCATCTGAAAGCAGTCATGGAGAAGTTGTCATTCTGGGTGGGATGAGACTTCTCCATGCTGCGGCTGCTCTGGGGTCCCCATGCTGTATGAGTAAGCCTCCATCCTGAGGCTGAGGGAGGAGCACCCCAAGGAATAATCTTGACACAGGAAGCTCCATCAAAGTAGCTGCTTTGGGGGCTCCGTGTTGCTGTAAATAACCCCACTCCATACTCTGTAAGCAACCCCAGTAAACTGATTGGTTCACCAAACTGGTATTGGTGCAATTGTACTTTGGTCTGCCATCTGAGCCCTATTTGGGATGACAACGTGTGTTCACATCTCCACAGGGGAAAAGTTTCCAGTGACACTAGCTTATCTGTGAAAACGTTTCCAGAAGAGATCCATACTGGAATTGGAAAACTGAGTAAAGTCTGGCCCTCCTTTGCCAATATGGTTCAATCCTATCCACTCTACAGAAGGCCCAAATAGAACAGCAAGGTGGAGGAAGCAGGAGTACGTCTCTGACTCCAAGCTAGTACATCTACCTTCTACTCTTGGCATTGCTAGTTCTCAGAATTACATCCTGGACTAGAATTTAGTCCATTGGCTCTCTGGCTCCACCACTTCCAGACCTTTAAACTACACCTGTAACTCTGTGGGGTTTCTCAGCCTCCATAATCATGTGCATCAATTCCTCATAATACATCACTTTAGATACATAGACAGACAGGCGGACGGATGGATGATGGCTATATAGAGACATAGATAAATGTCTTACTGGCTGTTTCTTTAAGGAACCCTGACTAATGCACTTCTAAATATTTCTTAGACTTGCCCTGCCTCTTTTCACCATCGCCTTCTTTCAACTTTGTCTGTTGCAAGCACCTTTGAGTACAGTGATTCTCAAACTGCTGCCTGGACCAGTGGTACCAGCATCCCCAGGCTAGCACATGCCAGCAGACATCCCCATAAAAGAATGTCCAAGCTGTGACACTCCAGAAACATGACCAGTTTATGAATTCTTGTCCATGAGAACACGAAAGTGGATGGATTAGATCTTGTCAAGACCTGCATTCCGTTCATGCGTCTCCATCCTTTAATTGTAGGACATAATTGCATAGTGTTTATAAAGTGACTCAAGGCGCCTGTGCTCACTGGCCACATGTTTACTCTGCATTTCTAAAGTCTTGTCTGACTGCTTTTGCTGGGAGATGGAAGGCAGTGGGGCTTTTGTTCTTACCTCTGATAACAAGGATCTGCTTGTATCCAGCATGCAGCTCTGTTTTTATGACATCTTCTATATGGTGAAGGCATTTCATGATATTGTTTCCAATTTTAAAAAAAAGAAAAAAATTCCTGAGTCAGGAGTTGACTCAGTGGGTAAAGTGCTTAACTTGCAAGCATGAGAACCTGACTGTGATCCCCAGAACCCACATTTACAAAATGCCAGGTGTAGAGTTTGCACCTGTAATCCCAGAGCTGGAGTCAAACAGGAGGGTCTCTAGGGCTCACTGGCCAGACAGTCTAGCCTAACTGATGAACTCCAAGCCAATGAGACATCCTGTCTCAGAAACGGGCAGATGGTGTTTCTGAGGATGACACCTGAGGTTTTTCTTTAGCCTCCACATGTACATATACCCACACATGTGTGCATCCACACCTACACTTTTTCTTCCTTTTTATCTTTTTTAAATTATTATTTTTTATTGACAACTTCTATACTTACAGACAATAAACCATGATATTTCCCTCCTCTCCCCCCCATTCCCCTTCAGAACTCCACTCTCCATCATATCCCCTCCCTCTCTCCATTAGTCTCTCTTTTAATTTGATGTCATCATCTTTTTCTCCTATTATGAGGGTCTTGTGGAGGTATTGCTAGACACTGCAAGGTCATGGATATCGAGGCCAATTTCTGTCTGCACAGTTGCATTGTAAGGAGTCATACCCTTCCTTTGGCTCTTACATTCTTTCCGCCACCTCTTCCACAATGGACCCTGAGCCTTGGAGCACACCCACACTTTTTAAATAATCTGACCCTGAACAACTGTTTTCAACCCCAATGAAAGCTTAGAATCAAGATTTTAAAAATATTTTTATTTGTGAGGAGGGAGGGGAGAGAGAGTGAGCATGATGCTAGAGTTTCTTGCCACTGCAAATAAACTCCAGATGCATGTGCTACTACATTCATCTGCCTTTACATGGGTACTGGGGAGTCGAACCCAAGCAGACCGGCTTTGCAAGCAAGTGCCTTTGATTGCTGAGTCATCTCCTGAGCCCCCTAGATTTGATTCAGGGCTGGAGAGAGGTCTCAGTGGTTAAAGTTACTTGTTTGGAAAGCTGGACAGTCCAGGTTCAATTCCCCAGTACCCATGTAAAGCCAGATGCACAAAATGCGACATGCATCTGGGGTTCATTTGCAGTGATAAGAGGCCCTGGTGGGTGCCTATTCTGCCTGCCCACCACCCCCGTGTGTGTGTTTGCAAATAAATAAAAAAATTTTTAAACTGCAAATAATGATAGAAAGAAAATTGAGCTGATGTTAAGGGGTGTTGGGTCAGGGTCTTTGATGCTGAGTGGACCCTCGGTCCCACAGTGGCTGCCTCAGAGGACAGACACATGCTTATCTGACTTTCTGCTCTTAGAACTTCACTAGGATGACTGTAGGCCTGTCCATTGGTTCTGAGGCTCTTGTTCCCATCTTCTTTATTGGGAGAGGAGGAACTTTGAAAGATCCAGTGCCTGGACTAGTGACCCAGGGAGGAGGAGAAGCCCAGGTACCAGACAGGGTCTTTTAAAGACCCCCGGTGTCAGCAATCTTCAGGTAGGGTTGAGAACCTGGTTTAAACTATTCCTTTATGAAAGTAGTCACAGACGTGCCTGATCTCCACTTCTTGGGGCTCAACCTCTTTGGTGGCCTCCTACAAAGGCAAAGAGGCAGAATGTTAGTGATAATGAAATACTATACTTTCAGGGATCATTTCTGTAGTTCACTAGTGAGAATGATAATGATATTTAATGTCGAATAGCCTCTCATAGAAATTTGTTTATTGAGAATTAAAAAACAAGAAATCAATGAAGAAATGCATTTTTAATCTTCAAATACAGATTTTAAAAACAAGATTCAGTGAGAAAAACAGATCAGCTAGATATTTTGTTTCCATTATCAAAAACAAAGGCACTGGTCAAGACTATGAGGTAGGTGTGTGTCGAGGTGTGGGGGAGGGGCGGTGGGGAGCCAGCCGCGAAGATGGTGGCCGTGGTGGAGGTGGAGGTGGAGGTTGGAGGAGGTGCCGCTGCGGAACTGGAGCTGGATGAGGTTGATATGTCAGACCTCTCACCAGAGGAACAGTGGAGGGTCGAGCATGCTCGTGTGCATGCCAAGCATCGTGGCCATGAAGCCACGCACGCCAAGATAGTCCTCATTCTCATCGCTACCTTAGTGGTGGCCCAGCTGATCTTGGTGCAGTGGAAACAGAGGCACCCCCGCTCCTACAATTGAAGCTGCATTGGTGGAGGTTCTTAGTGATCTGGATCTTCTTCTCTGCTGTCACAGCCTTTGTCACCTTCCGAGCTACATGGAAACCTCTAGTCCAGACAACCCCAAGGTTGGTGTATAAGTGGTTCCTGTTGATCTATAAAATCAGCTATGCCACTGGCATTATTGGCTACATGGCTGTCATGTTCACCCTCTTTGGTCTTAACTTATTATTCAAGATTAAACCAGAAGATGCAATGGATTTTGGCATTTCTCTCCTTTTCTATGGACTTTTACTATGGAGTTCTTGAGCGGGACTTTGCAGAAATGTGTACAGATTACATGGCGTCTAACATAGGATTCTACAGAGAGTCAGGTATGCCTACCAAACACCTTTCAGACAGTGTGTGTGCTATTTGTGGGCAGCAGATCTTCGTGGACGTCAGTGAAGAGGGCATCATCGAGAACACATACAGGCTCTCCTACAATCACGTGTATCCTGCCTTGTGCTCCTGGTTCACACTCCTCTGAGAGGCAGGGAGGGGAGGCAGTAGCTGTGACCCTGGGCATGTTATCCAGAGTTAGAATGTGGGAGAGAAAAGAGAAACTACAGCCTTCCTCTCCCTTTATCCTAGACTGGCACCCACTTCATATAAAAGGTTATGGAGGGGCTGGAGAGATGGCTTAGCAGTTAAGGCTTTTGCCTGCAAGACCAAAGGCTCCTAGTTTGATTTTCCAGGACCCACGTAAGCCAGATGCACAAGGGAGCGCATGTGTCTGGAACTTGTTTGCAGTGGCTAGAGGTCGTGGTGCACCCATTCTCTCTCCCTCTCTCCATATTTTTCTCTCTCAAATAAATAAATAAAAATTTTAAAAAAAAGACTATGAGGTATATGTGTGTGTGTTAGTGTGTGGTGAGTGTGTGTTAAGCCACTCACTCCTTTTATCTACTGAAGCAATGCACATTTGCTCAGCAGAGGGCAGACTTGCACAATCTCACAGCTGCAATATAGCCAGAGATGACTTGATTGCTGAGAGCACTTTAGGAAAGTCAGAAGCAAATTCTCTCACTGCTTTTACAAAAAGGCTAGCCTGAAGCCCAATATATTTATTTATTTATATTTACATGTGGGTCTCTGTGTAGTTACTGTAGAGCATTTGGCTACACCCCTCCATGAAAATACTGTGTTCATTGTGACAAAGAAGTCTAAGATAATAACTGAGGCTAGACATGGTGGTGCTCACCTGTAATCCCAGTACTCAGGAGGCTGAGGTAAGAGGAGTACTATGAGCTGGAGGCCAGCCTGGGCTACATAGCAAGTTCCTGGCCAGCAGGCCAACCAGGACTCTCATAGCTAAACCCTATGTCATTGTCCCAAAACAAGCAAATAAAGACAAAACAGCCTTATTGTGTTTGGTAATACAGAAACCTATTTTACTTTCATTAAAAAATAATAGAACTACATTATTGAATGTTTGTCTTTTGACATGTGTGTATACATGTTATGTTGATGTGAGTGCAGGTGTGTGTGCATGTATGTACTCATGCATCTGAAAGCCTGAGGACAACCTCAGGAACCATCATCAGAAATGCTGCCTATATGTTTTTCATTGTGTGTGTGTGTGTGTGTGTGTTTGTGTGTGTGTGTGATTGAGACAGGGACTCTCATTAGCCTGGAGCTCACCAAGTAGTCTCTGCTGGCTGGCCAGCAAGTTCAAGGGCTCCTCTTGTCTCTATCACCCTAGGGCTGGGATTATAAGCATGTGTCACTACCCACAGCATATGTGGTTCTGGGAATGGAGCTTATTCATGTCTTCATGCTTGCAAGGCAAGCACTTTATGACTGAGCCACCTCCCCATCACCACACACATAATGTTTATAAAAATACAAATTGGGGACTGATGATGTAGCTCAGTAGTAGAGTGCTTGTCTGACATAAGGGCCTGGGTTTGATCCCCGGCATCACAAAGGAAGGGAGGCTGAAAGATGGATTTTGCTTAAAAGAAAAGTTGAAGTATCTACACGTGTGTCAGCATTCTCAGCAAAGTCCTTGGGAAATCCCAGACTTAGAGTTAACAAGAGTGAAGTCCAGGATGGAGCTCAGGGAGGTCCTCCAGGCAGCAGCAGACCTGCATTCAGGACATCACCCACTCCCCACCACCATGGCTGCCTTTATGGCTCTGGAACCAGGCCATAGACTCACTAGCAGGCCTCTCAAGATATAAAAGGAGCCTCCTGGCACAGGGAGAAAAAGCAAGACAATACTAGGTGCTCTGCCTTTCAGAGCAGACCCCTAGCTGGGCTCTGAATACCCTGAATAAGAACGGAGCATGAGTGCCCTCCACTTCAGGGAACAGGGTAATGCTTTCAAGTTTGGCTCAAGTGAGGTTCCCTCCTTGAGAATGTTCCCCTTGGGCTAAGGAATCCCATTGTCTAATACAAACCTTCCACTGAACACATGACAACAGACAACCTAGAATTGTGAGAGGAAAGCCACACCAAGAGCAAAGAAATGGTCGAGCATGTTGGTGCAGACCTGTAATCACAACTACATAGGAGGTTGAGGCAGAAAAATCCTCAGATTGAGGCCATCCAGGGCTGCAGAGTGAATTCAAGGTCAGACTGGGTTATTTTAGTGAAACCTTCTCAAAACGAAATATAGAAAGTTAAACAGGGGCCTACAGATGTAGCTCAGTGGTAGAGCACTTGCCTCATGTTTGCTAGAGTTCAATCCCCATCCCAATACTACTAAAGAAAGGTAGAAAGTGAGAAAAACAAAAAGACCTGCTTTCAGTGATCGTAACTTGTATCTCTACTTAGCATTTTTTTTTTTTTTGAGAGAGACACAGAGAGAGAGAGAGAGAGAGAGGGGAGGAAGACAGAGATGGGCACACGAGCAGTGTCTCAGCTGCTGTGAACTAAATCCAGATGTGTGCGCCCCCTTGTGGTCAAGTGCGACATTGTGCCCTTGTGTCACTTTGCATCTGGCTAAACGTGGGACCTGGATATTGGAACCGCTGGAGATTGGAACCAGTGTTCTTAGGGTTAGGAGGCAGGCGCCTTAACCCCTAAGCCATCTCTCCAGCCCTCTACTTAGCATTTTAAATCTCTGCAGCTTTTGGACATCTGCCTCACCTTGGGGTCAGGTTTTTTTGTTGTTTGTTTTTTGTTTATATGTTTTTGACTCGGTCTCATGTAGCCCAGGCTGACCTCAAATTCATTACAAAGCTGAGTACAACCTTGAATTTCTCCTGCCTCTACCTTCTGAGTGTTAGGATTAAAGGTGTGCACATGCTCAAATTGTATAGTATTTAGTATTAAACCCAAGTTTTTGGCTCAATTGATTTTTCCTTCCTATTTTGGGTTGTATTGTCCTGCTTCTTTGTCTATATGGTGATTTTTTTTTCTTGGAGATTAATTTACCATACTGGTTGCTATATATTGTTTATTTTTTTGAAATATTTTTAAAACATTTTATTTATCTATTTTATTAATTTATTTGAGACAGAGAGAGGGAGAGAAAGATAGACAGAGTGAGAATGGGCATTTCAGGGCCTCCAGCCACTGCAGACGAACTCCAGATGCATGTGCCACCATGTACATCTGGCTAACGTGGAACCTAGAGAATTGAACCTGGGTCCTTAGGCTTCTCAGGCATACACCTTAACCATTAAGCCATCTCTCCAGCCCTGAAATATTTTTATTTATTTATTTGCAAGCAGAGAGCAAGAGAGAGGGGAAAGGGAGAGAGAAAGAGAATGATAATGGGCATTCCAGGGCCTACTGCCACTGCAAACGAACTCCAAGTACATGCGCCACCTTGTACATCTGGCTTTATGTTGGTACTAGGGAATTGAACTCAGGCTGGCAGGCTTTGCAAGCAAGCACCTTTAACCACTGAGCCACCTCTCCAACCCATACTGTATTTCTGTAAATATTTTTGACGTGTATTCTGGGATGTGACTGATGAGTCTGAAGCAGTTTGATCCTGTCTGAGCAGGCTTTCAGCTTCATTCCACAGTCAAATCTGAATTTCCGCTAAAGGGGAAGGCTGTTCTTAATACATTGACCATGGCAGGCAGCTTTCTGTTAGGGTGACAAAGAGCCTGAGAAAATCAACTTAAAGGAGAAAGGTTTGTTTTGGTTCACAGCTCCAGAGGTTTCAGTCCATGATCACTTGGCCCATTGCATTTTGGCCTATGTGGAAACTATAGGTCATGGCAGGGAAACACAGTGGTGTTCCCTTCATGGAGGCCAGGAAGCAAAAGGGAAAGGAGAAAGGAACCAGGAGCCTAGAACTCCACTCCACCCCATAAGGACATGCCCCCAGTGGCTTCATTTCCTTCTCCTGGGCCCCACATCTTAATGGTCTCGCAATCTCCCTCAGTCTGGAAACCATGCTGTTAGCACATGGGCTTCTGGGAGATGGTCGTAATATAAACCAAAGCACTGTACTCTTCCAGTTATGAGTCTTCATTCTGGCTTTTGGGAGAAGGCATTATTTTTTGCCTTTTGTTGTGTGTATGTATATGGTCTGTATGTATGCATGTTTATGTGGGGAGAAGGAGTGTAGAGGCCAGATGTTGATGTCAAGTGTCTTCCTCAGGAACTCTCTGCCTCGTTTTTTGAGCCAGGGTCTCACTTTGAAACTATAGCTCACCCACATGTGCCACCATAGTGTTTTACATGGGTTCTGAGAATTTGAACTCAGGCCCTCATGCTTTCATGACAAGTATTGTACCCCCCTGGGCATCTCCCTAGTCCTATTTTGGGATTTCATTTTATTTCATTTTGGTTTTTGTGTGTGACTCTAGGGATCAAATAAAGGATGTCACACACAATCGCCAAATGATCTACCATTGAGCTTCAGTCTCAGCTCCCCTTATGAGCTCTTTGAGGCATTGGTCTGTTTAAGCCTTCAGATCTATTCTGTGCTGCTTGTGCAGTTTCCCACACATTCATTCTGGTCAGTGGTCTGCTGAAGCTCCCAAGGGCTCCCTCACAGGTCTCCGCTTTCTTCCTGTGTGCAGCTCACTCCTCTGGGCTTCCCAGTTCCCAATTCTGTCTCAGCTCAGAGAAATGCTATGCTCCACAGAGTTAGCCATCCGTGACTGACCTAGAAGCTTTCTCTGAGCCATACAACCACATGACTTATGTTGTAGTTATCTTCACGTTGCTGGAACAAAACTTCTAACCAAAAACAACTGATGAGAGGAAAGGATTTATTTTGATTTAGAGTCTTGAGTGGCAAATTCATTATGGCAGGGACAGGATGGTCCTAGAACACAGGCCAGACATCGCCTCCTGCCACAGCAGGTGAAAAATAGGCAAGAGAATAAGTTGAGCTCTGGCAATGGGGGAATTGGCTACAATACTCCTAAGCCTACCCCTAATAATACACCTCCTCTGGCAAGGCTCCACCTCCCAAACTGACATCAGCTGGGGACCAAGCATTTGAAACACATGAGTTTATGAGGGATATCTGATTCAAACCACCACAGCTTGATTTCTTCCTTGATTTTCAGGATCACACATGTTCTGTGACATCCAGGGCTATGAATGGAGGTGCTTCCCAGGGCTTGTTTGCCACAGCAGAACCCATGAGACCCTTCTTACTCCATCTCAGCTACAATTAAAGTCTATTTTAAAATCCATATATTTAGGAGCTGGGGAGATGACTTAGTGGAGTGCTTGCTGCACAAGTGTGAGAACCTGAGTTTATATCCTCAGTACCCATGTGAATGCTGGGTGGATATGGTACCCCACTTGTAATCCCAGCGTGTGAGATTACTATGGCAACACAGCTAGATAGACTAGCCAAGTTGGTGAGCTCTGGGTTCAAGTGAGAGACCCTACCTCAGTTAACAGGTGGAGAGCAATAGAAGGAGACACCAGATGTTGATCTCTGGCCTCCACATGCATGCATATACACATGCATGTGCACCCATACATGCATGCACCCATATATGGAAACATGTGCACGCACATACTGAACACACATACATATACAAAATAAAACCCTGGCCAGGTGAAGGTGGCACACACCTTTAATCCCAGCACTTGGAAGGCAGAGGTAGGAGGATCACCATGAGTTCGAAGCTATCCTGAGACTACACAGTGAATTGCAGGTCAGCCTGGGCTAGAACGATACCCTACCTTGAAACAACAACAACAACCAAAAAAAAGAAAACCCTGCATTTTGACACTGTCTTCCATTTTTAGAGGCATCTGCTGCAGTTCCTTTGATTTCCTGCAGTTTTCCTTAGAATAGTAAGCCTAAAAATACACTCATTTCTAGACATCTGAAAGATGATTGGCATTATTATCACAGAAATTAATTCTCACACATCGATATCCAGCAGTCATTCAAATAACAGTGTGATTTTCTGTTATACTGTTCATCATTTTCTCAAAATGCTCCGTGAAATGATTCTGAAAGTTGAATCAAAGGCCCAGAACTAAGACTATGCTGTCACTATCCACTTCTTTTTGCACAGCTTTATTTCTTGACATATGTGTGAGTGGGGGCATGTGTGCCTCCGTGAGAGTGTGGAGAATAGAGGACAACTTTGAGGTGTCTGTGCTCCACCTTCTTTGATGCAGAATCTCTTGCTGCTGCTGCAGCAAACAAACTACCCCACTGCAAAGGACCAGCTGGTGGGCAAGATTCGGATTCTCCTGATCCCACCTCCCACTGTCATAGAGTTTGGGATCACAGATGCATGCACTACTTTGCATCCAGCTTTATGTGGATGCTGCGGAATTGAACTTAAGCCAACAGGATTTGCAAACAAGAACCTTTAACTGCTAAGCCATGTCCCCAGCCCATATCATACTTCTTTATAGAGCAAAAATGTTGTCATATTCTTACTGAATTTTCTGTACTGGGGTATTTAAAAGGTGAAGTAATAAGGACTTTAGTGCTTTATAAAATTTATACAAGTGCATTGCCATCACTTTTCTCTAGTATCCTTAAAGATATAACAGGTAGTCAGACATGGTGGTACACACCTTTAATCGCAGCACTCAGGAGGCAGAGGTAAGAGGATTGCCAAGAGTTCAAGGCCACCCTGAAACTACATAGTGAATTCCAGGTCAGCCTGCACTAGAGTGAGACTCTACCTCAAAAAACAAAAAACAAAAAAAAAAAAAGATACAACAAATATAAGAATATTTTTCATTGTAGATATATAACCACAATTTTCCTCCATTGTAGTATAGTAATGGCATATCTTCTTTCTTTTATATAAGTTTTTTTTCCTTATTATTAAAGTACCAGTCACTAAGCCTGGCATGGTGCTCACGCCTGTAATCTCATCACTTCAAGAGGCCGAGAGGGAGGATTTCCATTAGTTTTAGGCTATAATGACCTACATAGTGAGTCCCAGACAGCAATAGGGGCTGGAGAGATGGATCAGCAGGTAAAGCACTTGCCTGCAAAGCCTACTGACCCAGGTTCAATTTCATAGTACCCATATAAACTGAGATGCATGAAGTGAAGTGGCAAACATGCATCTAGAGTTCATTTGCAGTATCTGGAGGCCCTGGAGTACACCCATTCTCTACATCTCTTGTCTCTCTATTTTAAGTATTTATTTAAGAAGATAAACATTTAAAAAATAAAAAGAAAGCATACTAGTAATGACATTTAAGGACAACACGACTCAGCCATTACTGGTGGTCTCACAGTTTCTTTCCTACCTAACAGGAGGATTACAGGTTCCCCTGACAGGTCATACTGGTCTACAGTAATAGATACTCTTGCTCCTTCCCAACTGTGACTGTCCTACCCTACTCATTCCAGCAAATATAACCTCCTACCCCACTCCTTCTCCCACCAAATGTGACCTCCTACCCCACTCCTCCTCCCACCAAATGTGACCTCCCCTTCCCTACCCCCACCAAATGTGACCTCCTACCCACTTCTCCCACCAAATGTGACCTCCTACCCCACTCCTTCTCCCACCAAATGTGACCTCCTACCCCACTCCTTCCACCAAATGTGACCTCCTACCCCACTCCTTCTCCCACCGAATGTGACCTCCTACCCCACTCCTCCCACCAAATGTGACCTCCTCCCACCAAAATGTGACCTCCTACCCCCTCCTTTCTCCCCTCCTACCCCCAAATGTGACCTCCTACCCCCTCCTTCTCCCACCCCTCCTACCCCCCTCCTCCTCCCACCAAATGTGACCTCCTACCCCCTCCCCCACCAAATGTGACCTCCCACCAAATGTGACCTCCTACCCCCCTCCTTCTCCCACCAAATGTGACCTCCTCCCACCAAATGTGACCTCCTACCCCCCTCCTCCCACCAAATGTGACCTCCTGTGACCTCCCCCTCCTCCCACCAAATGTGACCCACCAAATCCTCCCCCCACTCCTCCCACCAAATGTGACCTCCTACCCCACTCCTCCCACCAAATGTGACCTCCTACCCCCTCCTTCTCCCACCAAATGTGACCTCCTACCCCCTCCTTCTCCCACCAAATGTGACCTCCTACCCCCTCCTTCTCCCACCAAATGTGACCTCCTACCCCCCTCCTTCTCCCACCAAATGTGACCTCCTACCCCCTCCTTCTCCCACCAAATGTGACCTCCTACCCCCCTCCTTCTCCCACCAAATGTGACCTCCTACCCTTTCTCCCAAATGTGACCTCCTACCCCCTCCTCTCCCACCAAATGTGACCTCCTACCCCCTCCTCCCACCAAATGTGACCTCCCCCCTACCCCCCTACCTCCCACCAAATGTGACCTCCTACCCCCTCCTACCCCCCCTCCCACCAAATGTGACCTCCTCCCACCAAATGTGACCTCCTCCTCCCACCAAATGTGACCTCTACCTACCTCCTCCTTCTCCCACCAAATGTGACCCCTCCCCCTTTCTTCCACCAAATGTGACCTCCTACCCCACTCCTTCTCCCACCAAATGTGACCTCCCCCTACCCACCAAATGTGACCCTACCCCCTCCTCCTCCCACTCCTTCTCCCACCAAATGTGACCTCCTACCCCTCCCTACCCCCTCCTCTTCCACCAAATGTGACCTCCTACCCCACTCCTTCTCCCCCCCAAATGTGACCTCCTACCCCCACTCCTCCTCTCCCACCAAATGTGACCTCCTGCCCCCTCCTTCTCCCTCCTACCCCCTCCTTCTCCCACCAAATGTGACCTCCTACCCCCCCTCCTCCCACCAAATGTGACCTCCTACCCCCTCCCTCCTACCCTCCTCTTCCACCAAATGTGACCCCCTCCTCCCACCAAATGTGACCTCCTACCCCCTCCTCCTCCCACCAAATGTGACCTCCCCCCTCCTCCCACCCCTCCTACCCCCTTTCTTCCACCAAATGTGACCTCCTACCCCCTCCTTCTCCCACCAAATGTGACCTCCTACCCCACTCCTCCTCCCACCAAATGTGACCTCCTTCCCAAATTCTTCTTCCACCAAATACAAGAAATCTGCTCAGGATTTCTCTGGTCTCACCTCAGTCTTATGTTTTGTAAGTCCCACTGTATTTTGTTGACTTGTTTGCCTTAGTCATACTTCTAGAGCAGTGATTTTCACACTGTCATGTGCATCAGCCACCCAAGAGTTGAAAACAGATCACTGAGCCCCCCTAAGAATTTCTAACATAGTCCCAACCATGCCTGCTCCTCCAAGGATACTTTTAGAACCTTATTAAGATGTACTTCTTGATATCAGGGTCTAAGTTTTAGATACCATTCATTCCACATAATACCTAGTACAGAGACTTTCAGAGAGCTGTTTGACAGTACTACTAAATCATACTGAACTTATGCCCTACAAAAGTGTATATTTAAAAAGTGTATATAAGCCTGCAGTGATAGTTTAATTGGCAAAGTACATGGCATGAAAGCATGAGGACTTGATCCCCAGAACCCACATTAAAAAAAACAGGGCTGGAGAGATGGCTTAGTGGTTAAATGCTTGCCTGTGAAGCCTAAGGACCCTGGTTTAAGGCTTGATCCCCTGGACCCACATAAGCCAGATGCACAAGATGGCGCATGCATCTGGAGTTTGTTTGCAGTGGCTAGAAGCCCTGGCATGCCCATTCTCTCTCTATCTATTCCCCCCCCCTCGCTCTCGCTCTTGCTCTCAAATAAATAAATTAAATAAACAAAAAAATTGAAAACAAAACACCAGGCTCAGTGGCATGTGCTTATAAATTCCAGCCCTGTGGAGGCAGAGACAGGAAGATCCCTGGAAATTACTGGCCAGCCAGTCTAGCCTACTCAGTGAGCTAGAGGCCAATGGGAAATCCTGTCTCAAAAAAAGTAAA
Source organism: Orientallactaga sibirica (assembly GCA_036365145.1). Classification (NCBI taxonomy): domain Eukaryota; kingdom Metazoa; phylum Chordata; class Mammalia; order Rodentia; family Dipodidae; genus Orientallactaga; species Orientallactaga sibirica. The sequence continues at coordinate 3,089,372 of JAEOAD010001462.1, read as the reverse complement.
TGTCATTCCTGAGTGGCAAACATTTGCTGCCTGAGCCATCTCTCCAGCCCCATATTTTTCCGGCTAAAATTCAGCATAAGAGCAATACCCATACCGCTTCTAAGAAAAAAGTTCTCAAGATAATACTGTGATTCCACATACCTCTGTAGGGATCATAGAAGCCAAAGGCAGTATAATTTTGGGGTACCCAGTGTTTTCCAGTCTCCACATTTCCCATTTCCTCCCAAATTCTCTTCATCTCTAGGAGAAGGGAGACAGGCATCTGCCCCAAAGAGTGGAGGGTAAAACTCACATCTTCCCACTCGTTCTAAGAAGACTGGTCTGGAGTGGAAAGGATTTCACATGAATGTTCCCACTATAGTCCAAATCCTGGCCATGGAGATTTAGAGTGGCTCTGATGTACAAAAAGATAATAAATCAAAGCAAGATGGTACTGAGCTGAAAACCTTCTCCCTGTAGACTAGCCAACTGAAAGCTGGAAAAAGCTGCATTGCATGCAGCCCTATAGAAGACAGAAATCATCAGTGGTGAAATCACTGGACACTGGAAACCTCAAGTTTGGCCAGACAGGCCAAATGACCAAACGAGTGCAATAGTGGCATGTCTGCTCTGGGGGAAACCAACTGCTCTCTAACTGAACTGAAGGCCCTCTCTATGGGAGGGAATACATGCCTGGTACTGAAAAACCTAATCAAAAGACTACGGCAGAGGAGATCATGAGCCTTAGGGGTATAAAGCCTGCTCTTGTCTGGCCAAATGTATATATTATTCCCACTAAGCTGCCCTGAAAGCACTATACTTAATGTTCATATTCATGTATTAATGCTACTCTCACTTCTGGTTAGAGAAGTTTCTCTTTTCAGGTGGCAACGACCACTGGGATGACCCAAGAGGCAACATAGTGCTGAGAAGAAGGGACGGAGGAGTGTCCAGCACTGAAACATCTCTATCACACCCTCCAAGGCTCTGGGTCCATTGCAGAAGAGGTGGCAGAAAGAATGTAAGAGCCAAAGGAAGGGTACGACTCTTTATACTGCAACTGTCCAGACAGAAATTGGCCTTGATAACCATGACTTTGCAGTGCCTAGCAATACTTTCACAAGACCCTCATAGTAGGAGGAAAACACAATTATGTCAAAATAAAAGAGAGACTAATGGAGGGGGGAGGGGATATGACAGAGAGCAGAAGTGAGGGAGGGAAATATCATGGTTTATTGTCTGTAAGTATAGAAGTTGTCAATAAAAAATAAAAATTTAAAAAAGTTTAACAATAGGTAAGACAAACAGAAAAAGATCTATTCAATGTGGGTACATCAGGAAGAGGAACAAAAAGGATTCCAGTGATGCCCAAGTTTGTTTTCAGTATGCATAACTGAGCAGTTCTGGTCAAGCTGTGGTCCCACCCATCATTGACCAATCATTGGTCCAGTATCTCCTGTAAGGTGATCCAGTAAGAAGCAAGCTCCCCCTCTGGCTGTCTCCAGGACTGCAGCCTTTCCCTTTCTCCCATCTGACACTCCTGGGGAAACTTTCTTTGTTCAGATTGTCTGATAGCACGAGTGTCTCTTGAGTTTATTTTGTGTGTGTATTGACCCAGTGTCTCATGTAGTCTAGGATACCTTTAAGCTTTCTATGCAGCCCAGGATGACCTTGAACTTTGGATCTTGCTGCCTCTACCTCCTAAGTGCTGGGATTATAGGCATGCACTAACACACCTGGTTTATGCACTGCTGGGGTAGAACCCAGGGCTTTGTGCATGCTACCAATTGAGCTACACCCCCAGGCCACAAATGCCTCTTTTTAAAATATCTTCTGTCCTACCAGGAGAGTTAACAATTGGTGCTGGTTATAAGAATCTACATGTGTAAACTCATAGAACTATAGATCTCTGAAAAGGTCAATAGGTCAATTGGTAACTTTAAAAAAAAAAATGTATCTTGAGCATATGTAGCAATGAAACGACAAGACCAGAATGGTGCAACAAAAAACTCATTGTCCCTTCTCTCTAATGGCTGGAGGTCAGACATATTCTGGCCCTGTTCAATTTGAATAGAGAGGCATTAAAATTGATTTTTAAGTGGAATTCCTTTATTAACACTGGCCAATTCGTGGTGGAGATTCTCACATGGTCAATGGCAGAAGGTCTCAGGACAAAGGAAATTCCTTACCTGTATAACCTAAGAAGGAGAAGGTCTCTAACTAGACATGGCCTTGCTACAGGACGGGTGGGACTCAGGTTACTAGAATCTGGGGCTGAGAGTCACAGCTTACACAGCCATAAATCAGCGTGTTATCTGGTCTTGCTGTCCCACCAGACTGCCAGAAGGAACTGCAGGGAGCCAAGGCAACTTTTATCTTTATAGGCCCAACATCTGTTTTCTTAAAGGAACAGCGTATATGATGTAACACAGACTACACAATGGTTGGTCAATGTTTGGAAAACATCTTCTGAAAACTGTCTTTCCTTAAATAGTGACCACACCAACTCCATGCTGTGCAAAGAAATATTATGTCTTTGAAATTTCTTAAGTAGTAGTAGTGGCAAAAAAAATTGTCATAGTCTCAGAGTCCCCTATTCTCATCTCCCACTCTTACTATCACCAGGACCAAACTCTGCAGACCTAGCCGATTTGGCTCCTCCCCCACCCCCCAGCACCAGCCCATACCTCCACAAGGTCCTCCTCTCACTGGGAACTCACCTCTCCCACAAGACATGGATATAAAAGCACAATACCCCTCAGTCCCTTCCTCTTTCCAGCCCTCTTTCCTGAAGTAAGGTGCATGTTCTTTACCCCTGGCTGTAATGTATCTTTGTTTCTCCCTCTTTGTGTCTCTGTCTCCACTGTCATCTGCCTCTCTCCTTATGCAAACATACCCCTTTCTCTCCAACTGCCTTCTCTCTCCCTTTTATCTTGGTTTCAGAGCCCCCCCTCCTACCTGTCCACTTCCTGTACCAGGCTGCACCACTGTGCACATAAATCTAAACTTGCTCATTCCTATATGCTGGCCTCCTAGGCCCCAGTCATCTCCCTCAAACTTTCGAGGTTCCCTGCACCTCCCTCTTCTTAAGACCCCTATCTCTGACCCACTAATCAAACGGATTCCTATATACTAAAAAAGGTATGGTCTCAGTCCTTTCATTTGGACCAAAACATATTCTGGAACAGAAATGTGGTATAAAATTTTCTTATTAGCAGTCATTATTAAATGATAACATTTACAGTAAATTTCTTTTTATTTATTTATTTTTTTATTTTAGAGAAAGTGAGGCAGAGAGAGAGAGAATTGGCATGCCAGGGCCTCAGCCACTGAAGTTAAATGCCAGATGCTTGTGCCATCTAGTGGGCATGTGCGACCTTGCACTTGCCTCACCTTTTGTGCATTTGGTTTACATGGGATCTGGAGAGTTGAGCATGGGTCTTTGGACTTTGCAGGCAAGCGTCTTAACTGCATCTGGATTTTGTTCACAGCAGCTGAGAGACTGCTGGCATGCCCATTCTCTATCTGTCTCCTTCTCTGTGTGTCTCTCTCAGTGTCTCTCTCCAAAAATAAAAAAATAAATAAAAATAAAAATAAGAAAAAGATGGATGAGAGAGAGAAGGGGAAGAGGGAAGAATGGAGGGAGAGAGAGAAGGGGTGTGTGGGACAGAGCAAGAAGGTTCAAGAGAAAAAGAGAGGGCCAAGAGAGTTTTAGGTGAAGAGGGACTATGGGTAATGTGCTGAAGTAGGGCCTGGGGAAGGTGGCATTTCATCTTCTCAGCCCAGAAGTATCCCAAAGGTGGTTCCAGAATCCCCAATCTAGTCTAGGCATGATCATCAGGCAGGAGGGAGAGTGAGCTCTGGGACTCTTATAAAAGTATGGAATCACTCACTCCTTGTTTGGGATCAGTATTTACCACACAGAACCACCACACCTGCTGTGTGACCACAACTTAGAAAATGGTGTCTGTCCCTTTTCAAGAGGCAGTTTCTTTCTCCCCATCCTGTGATGTTGTTGCAAAGACTTCCCCTCCAGATATAATTTGGGAGCAGAACAATATAGCAACCGCCAGGTCTATGGTAATGGAACTATTGGTACTCCCTAGTAGAAGGAGGAAGGGAGGGTCACAAGACCCACTCCTGGGATTCCAGGTATCGCTTGTTTGGGACACCCTTTCCTACCTCAGCTGGAAGTAATCTTCAGAGATGCTAAGGTATACAGGAAGTTGAAAGGTGAACTAAAAGAGACTCCATGACATAGCTTCCATGAGATCACCATCCGAGTTGGGGTGGATTTGCAGTGATGTAGCTGCCTTTGAGTCACCCACCCTCCTATAAGTAACCCCTCACCCTGCTCTGTAAGTATCCCTTCACCCCACTCTATAAGTAACCCCTCACCCATGCTCTGTAAGTATCCCTTCACCCCACTCTGTAAGTAACCCCTCACCCCACTCTGTGAAGTATCCCTTCACCCCACTCTGTAAGTAACCCCTCACCCATGCTCTGTAAGTAACCCTTCACCCCACTCTGTAAGTAACCCCTCACCCTGCTCTGTAAGTAACCCCTCACCCCACTGTGTAAGTATCCCTTCACCCCACTCTGTAAGTATCTCCTCACCCTGTTCTGTAAGTAACCCTTCACCCCACTCTGTAAGTATCCCCTCAGCTGCTCTGTAAGTATCCCCTCAGCCTGCTCTGTAAGTAACCCCTCACCTCAAGCTCTGTTGCGCACCAGCTCCTGGATCCCCTCAGGCAACCTGCTCTGAGTGCTACAGAAAAACCTATCAGCTTTGGGTCCCTGGTTTATTCAACAAGGGGGTTTTTATAAGCAGTTGAGAGAGAGCAGGAAGAGGGTCTGTATTAGTCAGGGTTCTCTGGAGGTGAATGGACAGAATAAATCAAAGGCAAATAGCAGGTTGCAGGAGCAGGGCTGCTCAGTGAGGCTGGAGGCCTCAGTGTCCCAATCTGTGCCTGGACAGGAGAGGAAACCCTGGTCTTCAGTCCACACTGGGAAGCAACAGCTTTAGAGAAAACACAGCTAGTAGCACCGGCAGCCAGGTGGGAGAGAGAGAGCCTTTTCCCAGAGCTTCAACAAGCCCCTCATCCAAGAACTGGGTTTTTATAAGGATTTGAGAATCCTTCCTAGAGGCAGGAAACACACTTATGAGGTCCCAAGTTGACACAAACTTAACCATCACAGGGTCCCAAGGGGATTGGTGGATTCAAAGGTTGTTTGCTGATGCCTAGTTGACATATAGGGATGTTCATTTCAGCACGTAAGGAGAGGGTCAGGTGATCTACATAGTGGCAGGAAGAGATACAGGATATGAGTCATAGGAGGATAGGCTGTGTAAAGGCTGTTGGCTGATACCATATAAGGAGTTTCCTAGGTAATTGGCCAAAGGTCCCAGGGCTATGAGTGAAGCCTAAGTCTTATCAGGACATCCAGGTGCTCTGGGCTGGGGGAAGGGAGTGGCCCTCCTCCTGCTGGTCTTAGGGCCCAAGATTTGTCCAGGGTCCAGGCTCACAGTGACTCCTGGGAGCAGGGAGGAGCCTTACTCCTGCTGGTCCTGGGACCCAAGATTTGCCTGGGGTCCAGGCTGCTGTAACCTCTCCACAGGATGGGGCCCAAGTCATGTCTGATAGTTTAGGTCTGCTTTAACCTGGGGCTCTGCCTGTGTCCTCACCTAACTCTGTAAGTATCCCCTCACCCTGCTCTGTAAGTAACCCCTCACCCTGCACTGTAAGTAACCTCAACAAACTCATTGTATTTTGGTGTAATTGTGCTTTGATGTGTTGTTTGAACCCTGTCTGGGGTGAACAGTCATCTTTTTTATTTTTTATTTTTTGAGGCAAGCCCAACAAACTGGCCCTTTTTTTGAGAGAGCGAGCGAGCAAGAGAGAAAGAATTGGTGTACCAAGGCCTCCTGCTACTGCAGTTGAACTCTAGATGTGTTTGCCACCTTGTATGTCTGGCTTACGTGAGACTTAGAGAGTTGAACATGGGTTTTTAGGCTTCACAGCCAAGTGCCCTGAACAGACATTTTTTAATGAAGGAGTTAGCAAATCTCTCTGTTGAGGCCTCAGGAATTCATCATACTTCTGCTGACTGCCAAGAACTCTGTCAGGAGACTGCTCCTCTGCTATTTTGATAACCCCAGGGGAGCCAGATAACTGGCTGGCTATCTCAGGAAGAAAGGAACTTCCTTCACAGTTGCTAATCCTTCTCCCCCCCCCTTCCCTGCCAACACAACCCCAGCCTTCTGATATAAACCCCTGGCCCAATGCTAAATGGCACCTCACATTTCCAGAGTCTAGACTGCTTAGATGTGAAGGATCACACTACCAATAAAGTCTGATTTCTTTGTCGTAGAGAGATTTTTAATTGTTTCTGACTTTTTCTAACAGTTCACATCTCACCAGGAAAAAAAATTCACACCACAAATGTACAACACATTACTTATGAGTTAATTCTGTTACTGGTAAAATGACAGGGCTCCTCTGGGTCTGGACAGGCTTAGCTTAGGGGTTAGAAGTGTAAATTTCAGTAGTCACTAATTCTCTAAGCCTGTAGCTCTTGAGTTGTTTGTTTTATGACTTGCAAAGAATTGGCAATTGCAGATACACAGAAAGACAAGTTAAGAAAAATTTGTTTTTAGTCTACAGCCATACCACCTGAACGCGCCTGATCTCTGAAGCTAAGCAGGGTCATGCCTGGTTAGTACTTGGATGGGAGATTTATTTTTAAAAAGTACAGCAGAAAGCCAGGCATGGTGGTGCATGCCTTTAATCCCAGCACTCAGGAGGCAGAGGTAGGAGGATCACCATGAGTCTCCTTCGAAGCCACTCTGAGACTATATAGTGAGTTCTAGGTCAGCCTGGACTAGAATGAGAGACCCTACCTCGAAAAACAAAATATATATATATATATATATATATATATATATATATACATATATATATATACATATATATACATATATACAGCAGAAAGCTCCCAAGCTGGGAGGGGTCCTGCAGGTAACTTGGATGGAATTTTCTTCAAACCTTGCAGATGTAAATTAGGCATCCAATTGGGATAAGTTTCACTGGTTAAGTCTAAATGTGTATGGACCTTGAGTGGCTGGTGAATCAAGGAGAAAGCACACTCAGAGCCTGCTCACTCTAGGCGGGGAGGGGGGGCAGTGGTAAAAATGTCCTAGAAGAAAGATCTAGGCCAGTTGTTCTTAACTGCCATCTTGAATCAGGTTTAAATTTTGAATGAAGTTGTTTTCATCTCGCCAGGGCAAGCTGATGTGTGTGTTCTTTTCGGCCTGTGTCCCTAACTGCCTACCTCTTTAAAAAAAAAAGAAGAAGAAGAAAGAAAGAAGGGGAGGGATGGAGGAAGAAGGGGAAGAAGGGAGAAGGCCACTGTGGTGGTTTGATTCAGGTGTCCCCCATAAACGTAGGTGTTCTGAATGCTAGGTTCCCAGCTGATGGCAGTTTGGGAATTAACACTTCCTGGAGTCCATGTGGTGTTGAGGGCGGGCTTATGGTGTTATGGCCACCTTCCTCTTGCCAGTGTTTGGCACACTCTCCTATTGTTGTCTATCTGATGTTGGCCAGACAGTGATGTCCACTTCTGCTCATGCCATCGCCTTTCCCTGCTATCATGGAGCTTTCCCTCAAGTATATAAGCCAAAATAAACCCTTTTTCCCCAGAAACTGCTCTTGGTCAGGTGTTTTCAGCCAGCAAATGCAAACCTGACTGCCACAACCACCTTGCTGCTGGTCTCTGTCAGCTCCAGGGAGACGTAATGTGTTTCCCAGAAAACAGAGAAGTGGTTAAGAGACATTTCAGGTTGGAGTGGCAAGCCCAAAGCCTGCTAGAGAAACACAAAGCCTGTCACTGACACTCAGAGCTGGGAGGGGAAAGGTGCTTTAGAAGAAATTACTTACGTAGACCACTTGGCTCATGTTGCCACACAGCATTGCTGAAGTCACTGACCTGGCCTTTTGTTTGTTTTTTTGTTTTGTTTTGTTTTGTTTTTGAGGTAGGGTTTCACTCTAGCCCAGGCTGACCTGGAATTAACTATGTAGTCTCAGGGTGGCCTCGAACTCATGGCCATTTTTATATTGTTTCATTTTCTGAGCTTCCTCACGTCTTTCTCTTTTAGGGTTATTTTTGATTCTAAGAACAGGCATTATTGATGACCATCTTGAGACACATGACCAAAATTATTACTCCCTAAGCAACACGTGCCTTTTTTGGTACCAGCAAAGCTCTGCATGGCCAGTCCTGAGATAATGGCCTAAGGTAATGACCAACCAGACCAATTCCAGTCCAAGTCCCCTGGACCTATCTAACAGAGCCTGCCATGAGAACTTTGAAGGAAGATTTAGATCAATTGAATGTGTAAGGAAAGTGTAAGAGAAAAGCAAAAGAGAATACCAGATTTGATCTCTACAGACAAAACTGTTGATTGAGACAGTGAGGGGCCTCAGCTTTCCCATGGGATGGAGGCTGAAGCACTGAGCCAGGCTGGGTATAAGTTTATAATGAGAATCTTAAGAAAAACAGAATGGACCAGGTACAGCTGATAAGAAAATTGTAGCTGTTTGTGTCCTTGTTCAGAATAGGCTTCTTCAGCCAGGAATGTCTAAGAGAGGACACTTGGATGGTCTCTGGTCCTTCAAGGCCATCTAGGCTAAGGGGAGTACATCAATCAGGGAAGGGTGCCAAACTGCTTTAGTGCCTGCAAGCTTTAGGGATAGCTATTAACTCTTCAGTTCCCTTTAGTTTTCAGGGAAGGCTATTAATACTTCAATCCAGACTCTGGAAGGATAAAAGAAATTGGGGAGAACTGGGGGTGAGTGGGACATTTTGAGGAGGACTACATGGGCCGGAAGAGGGGTGGCAAACTCTTATACTGCTTCCTGCTGGGGGGCAGGCAGTAGATCTCTCAGGTTGTCCCACATAGTCCTGTGGAAGCTGGATGTTCAGGGGCTGATATTCAGTGGCCATGAAGAATTCAGTGACTTGCTGTGAAGTGAAGGCATGTATTCTGCCTAGGAGGAATTCAGTGAGGCATCTGAGTATGCAAGGACCAAAAGAGAGGTGAACATCATAATGAGGGGGAAAAGTACATATCAGAGACAGGATAGGTTTAACTTGAAGGGAGTAGAGCTGTGAGATTTTTTAACTTATAGCAACAGATATCTTAGTTGGTCACAGAGAGATGTCAGGTCACATGTAGAGAAATAATATTACTGGTCATTAAAAGGGCTAATACAGCCCAAAATAATATTGGCTCTGGATTGGTAACATTTACCTCTCCACACTCATTGTAGTCCATTGTTGAAGTCTTAGTCACACAGATGAGGATTTTGGGAGTTTTAGCTTTTAGTTTTTCATTTGCCTATATTTATTTTGCAGTTTGTGTACATAGTAGGCTATTATCCCTCATCAATCTTATGAACAGGCAAGGAGGCAGTTCTTCAGGAGAGTAATAGTTATCAGAGCCATTAGGAAAGAAATGCCTAGATCATGTCAAATCTATTAGCCATTATGATCTGGTTATTATCCATGTATGAGTTTTTTTTTGTATGTGACATGACATTTACAGGTGACATGTACATTATATTTAAGGTAGAAAAATAATAATGTAGGAGATGAGTAAGGAAGGAGTTGTTAACTTGGATAAGAGGTTAATTGGAATTTGTAGAAATATAAAGAGTTGATTTAGGTAAAGTAGGAAGTATAAGAAATTATTGAATATTGAAGCAGTATTTGAAATGAATTATTTTAAATTTAGATATGATAGAAATTAAGACATTAACTAATTCTGAAATTTGGTTTAAAGGTTTTCTGTATGTTAAGTCTTTAATATAGAAGGTTTATGGTCTTTACTTACTTGGTCCAAAGATCAAAAAATCTTATCTTTAGGAGAACTAATGAAAGTTTATTAGGCTGAATGGCTAAAACTTTGATTAGTCTTGATAATTTGTTATTATAAGTTGTTTATTTTATAAACATAATGAAATTGTGTTTTATAGAATTATACTGGTTATAGTATACAATGAAATATATTTTATATAATTAGACTCAGTTTATTCCAAATAAAATTCTTACCCAGTAGGAAAACATATGAGTATAATATTTAAGAAACCTATTGTTATAAATAGGTATCCTATATAACAAAATAAAGATTTAGTTTTGCTTTTTATGTCACATTTAGATAGAGTTTTAAAAAATAAAACTACTTAAGATATCTTGATCTTGTTAACTCTGATATTGATATGGGAAATTAAAACTTAAGAACTGGCACCAGAGACGGAGTGGAGAATCAGTCTATTTTTACATAAGCGTGAGTCCAGGGGAGTCTCTTCCAAAGCCTGAGAAAATGGTTAATTAGTAGAAAGGTATCTGTAGCTGTGTTGTGGAGTTAAGAAGAAACAAGATACTTTTAGTACTGGCCAGAAGTTATAATATAAACTATGACCTTGAAACAGTACAAAAACTACAGTGTCAGTACAAAAGACTATGTAGTAGGGGACATAATTAGCATGAAAGTTTATTATAGTACAAAACATAACTTTGTGCCAGGGGCCTTTAACTTTTCTTTTATCATAAATGAGGTATGACATTATAAATAAATTTGTTACCTTATTATAGAGAATTGTTTGAACTATGTAAACATTAAGGCAAGAGAAATACAGAGAAATAGTTTTTTTATAAGGTAGGCACAACTTATTTTTTAAATGTGCAATAGTTATAAGTATAGGCAGAACATGTCAAGTAAGACAGCATAAAGTTTGGGCATTTGTATTTGGTAACATCTTTGATTAATTTAGATTTTTTGTATGGGTACCAATTACCCCACAAACTGGAAGCAGAACAGCAGCATGTAGGATCATTTTGTTAGAGTAGGGAACATGTCTTAAGTATCAATATATCTATAAGCAATGAACTTAAGATACAATAAATGAGACAATTATTTAAGTAAAACCTTGATTGAGACTGAATATACATAGTTTAAGAATAAAGCCAAGCCGGGCGTGGTGGCACACGCCTTTAATCCCAGCACTCGGGAGGCAGAGGTAGGAGGATCGCCAAGAGTTCGAGGCCACCCTGAGTTAATTCCAGGTCAGCCTGGACCAGAATGAGACCCTACCTCGCAAAACCAAAAAAAAAAAAAAAGAATAAAGCCAAACTTGGTCATTGTTGAGCTAAATTAGTCTGATTTTAACATACATGAGAGACATTATGATAGACATAAAGTGATTTCTTCACCGTACCTTTAATAATTGAATCATTTAAAAAATTTTTTTTATTATTTTTTTGGAGAGAGAGAGAGAGAGGAAGACAGAGATGAGTGCGCCAGCAGTGTGTCAGCTGCTGTGAACGAAATCCAGATGTGTGCTCCCCCTTGTGGTCAAGTGCGGCATTGCGCCCTTGCGTCCCTTTGCATCTGGCTAAACAAACGTGGGACCTGGAGATTGGAACCGCTGGAGATTGGAACCAGTGTTCTTAGGCTTAGGAGGCAGGCACCTTAACCCCTAAGCCATCTCTCCAGCCCCATTGAATCATTTTTAAGTTTAACATAAGGCAATATTTATGAATGGTAGAATATATGAAGCCTAGAACTATATTAACATTGTTTGTATACTGTAGGCATTTTTAGGACAGGAGGAGATTTTTCAGTTTCCCTAAGAACAAAGTTACAATGAGTAAATCACCTTTTATAAGACTTAGACAATAATTTCAGTGATAATCACACAGTAAAGCAGCATGAACAAGAATCATCTTAAGGTTACAGTTGTTTGTTTTTTAGATATAATAATCTTATTAAATAGTAAAAGGTTGACAAATAGAGGAATGTAGCAAACTTGGTTGAGAACTTTAAAGTCAGTCTTTTACAACCATTATCATGACCAGATTAATATCAATGAGTTAAAGTTTTTAAGTTTACCACCTGAATACCATAGCATCCTGTTACCAGCTAGGGCCATTCTTTGTTAGTCTGATATAAGCCTTAGGTCAATAGTCATTTTATATATCTCAAGGAGTCTGTAATCTGATCAAGTACTTTAAAACTTAGTTAAGCCAGGAATGGTGGTGCACGCCTTTAATCCCAGCACTCGGGAGGCAGAGGATAGCCCTGAGTTCAAGGCCACCCTGAGACTAGTGAATTCCAGGTCAGCCTGGGCTAGAGTGAGATCCTACCTTGAAAAACCAAAAAAATAAAAAAATTAAAAAAATAATTTTTTTAATTAAAAAAAATAAAAAAACTTAGTCAACTTTGTCTTTAACTTAGTCTTTAACCATCTGTTTAAGCTTACTCATACCTTCATCTACATCTTTTATTCATATCTTCATCTACATACTTTTATCTTACAATCTATGTAACTACCACACTGTAACAATCTTTTTCATCAAGCATTTACCAACATTTAAAGTTTTTTTTTCAGTTTATCTTCCTTAGTCAGTTCATCTTGTAATTACCCACAAAAACTTCCTTACCATAAGACTTTTAATATGACCATTTAAGTTTTTTTTCTACCTTCTGCTTGTTTGTTTGTTTTTTCCCTATGGTTAATTATAAATAGACTGTCTGGATTCTGATTGTCTGTCTTTCCATTTTTCTGGGTCAGCAGTCTCACTAGGCTCTCCTCTTTTTTTTTTTTTTTAATATTTAGAGGGTCAGTTATATAAATTTCACATTTTTAAATTTTAAGTTACATTTAGATAAGGTTTAAATAAGTAAAAACTCATTCAAATGAATATTGATTTTGTTAACAATTTAGGTTTTTTTTTCAGTAGTCAGAGTTTAACAGTAGGAAATATGAGTATAGCTCAAGTTACCTTGATTTGAAATGTGACAGTATAAATAAATTTATCAACTTATTACAAAGAGTAAAGTCTGAACTATATGAACAATTAAGGTGAGAAAAAACATGAAAAATGAAAACTTAAGATAACCCATTTTACCAGAGGCAATGCAAAACTTTCTTACTTTAAGTCCCATAATCTTTTTATATTATTTTTTATCCTTTTTAATAATATGTCTTACAACAATCTTTTACCTTATAAAGTTCTTATCCAAAAGTACATCTCATTCTGCAGAAGCAAGATTAGAATTAGGCATACAAATGTGTCTATTATTGTAGTAAGTATGAATAAGCACATTGTCAAAAACAGAGGTTAATTATTTAAAAAATATTATAAACCTGATTTTAATAATTTAATATCTTAAAATATATGAGCATCAGAACATTTAATGACCATAAGCATTAGAACAATTAATAATCATAAATTTAGTCATACATAAGGACAGACTACATGAAACATAGAACATATGACATGACATGGTTGGCCAACTTTAGACATGAAACATGGAGAGACATCCTTTTAAGATTTTAGTTATGTTTTAAATTGGTTAGGGCTTGATCTTAACAGGGCAACAGCCAGTGGTTTGAATTTTAAGTTGACATTTTTTTTCTTGGTGGCTTATAATGAAAAGAAGGGAGAAAGGAAACGGAAAGGAAAAACCCTAGAAGCTGTTTAGTTATTTTAACTTTTAGCAAGGAGAGAGAAATTTGATATCCATATATAGAATAAGTTAAAGAGGCCCAGTAAAGACAGGAGTTTCTTTAAGAGGGTAGAGTTTGTATTTGATTTAGTGAGATAGCTTGAATTTGGAGTGAGAGGGAGAGACCCTGGCAAGTCATACATAGCCAGATGGCAGGACTGTGTGTGAGAGAGGTAGAGTTTTAGAAGGGACAGGATTTTAGAGGGTTTCTGGTGACAGAGGAGAATTTGTTAGGTAGAACAAGAAGTACAAAGGGAAGGGCAGGAATGGAGGACAAAGAAGCCCTGAAGGTAAGGAACCTCTGACCACTTGCCATGTCTCTGAGGAAGTTATCAAGATCAATAAAAATATTAAAATCAAAAGTACCAAATTCAGGTCAGCGGTGGCCATTATCTAAGGAATATTATGGCCAAATTTGAACAGAGGGCCAGAGTAATTTGGCAGGCAGGAGCTCAGGAAGTTTAAACTCCTTTAAATTAGCCTTGAGACATGCCAATGGAGTGTCTTTTGGAACTGATAATTTAGAGCCCATTTTTGAAGGACAAGGACTAGAGTGGTCCATCTCACCAACAGGGACGTCTCCCAGGCTTAGAGAAGGCAAATGAAACCCAAGGTTTAGGAGGGAGCATCCTCGCAGTCCTAATGCTTGGGGTGTCCAGTGGAACGATAACGTGGGAGGCTCCTGGAGTCTCCAGTCGTCCACGGACTGCAAAGTGAAAAACTCCTGGAGTTTCTAAGGTCTCCTGAAGTTGTAATCTGATGAGGGTGTGGATGCAGCGGATCACATGGCGAGAGGCCTCTAGTCTGGAGTTCAAAAGTCCTGTTAGAGAGGGTGAAAAGAAGAAAGAAAGGAAGACGCCCCCAGGTATCAAGCTGGAAAGACTGGAGGTTTCAGGCCACAGGTGACTGTTTAGTTGAGAGTAGTGAGCACAGTGAGTTTTTCTGTACCCGAGTGAAACATTGGCAGTGAGGTAGAGAGGAGAGAGGAAAGGGAGGGGGAGTGCAGCCCAAAAGCCCCGAAGAGGAATCCGAGTCAAAGGAGAGTGTAAGAGAAAAGCAAAAGAACTCCAGATTTGATCTCTACAGACAAAAATGTTGGGGCCTCAGCTTTCCCATGGGATGGAGGCTGAAGCACTGAGCCAGGCTAGGGTGTCAGTTTATAATGAGAATCCTAAGAAACACAGAATGGACCAGGTACAGCTGGTAAGAAAATTGTAGCTGGTTGTGTCCTTGTTCAGAACAGGCTTCTTTAGCCAGGAGTGTCTAAGGGAGGACACTCAGATGGTCTCTGGTCCTTCAGGGCCATCTAGGCTAAGGGGAGTACATCAGTCAGGGAAGGGTGCCAAACTGCTTTAGTGCCTGCAAGCTTTAGGGCTAGCTATTAACTCTTCAGTTCCCTTTAGTTTTCAGGGAAGGCTATTAACCCTTCAGACAGTCCTAGTTACACTGTTACAATAATGTTCCGTCCTGCCTTTACCCCCACTCATTTCTGATGAATTCTCCAGGGTGTGGGGCCAAGCCTTATCCATAAGACTCTGGAATCAGGGCTTTTGTTCAAACTCTGGTCACACTTTAGTAGTCAGGGATTGGGAGAAGTGGTCTGTACCAAGAAAACAAGGTGGGCATAAATGCAGAGCACTGTGGTGGCTCAATGGACGGCAAGTCCAACCCTTGCAAACACACTCATCAGTTAATGTTTTTCAGTTAAGGTCCAAGGAGGCAAAATAATTACTAAGCTGAACGAGCTGGTAGGTAGCAGGGCCAGCACTAGGAAATTGGCTCTGTTTCATACCAGTGTGTACCATCCTTGAGAGCAGGAGGTGGCACACCCAGGAACTAGGTGTTCAAGACAGGTGCTTGTAGGTATAAGCTCTAGGGAAGCTTGTGGGGACAATTCAAGGGTCACCCCGCCATCACTGGCTGAGTCCTTTTTGTACCCCTCTTGCCTGTTACTGGGTCTTTTCCAGAGTTGAATTTAAGGTAGACCCAATCCCATTCTCACATGTGCTGGGATTATGTAACTCTCCAAGGAAAGACCAAAGTCCAGGAGGAAAGTAGATTATGTCAACCAGGAACCGTGGTCCAAGGGGAGGGGCACTGAGACAAGCAGGGGTGTCACCCCTTCCAACAGTACACACAGGCCTAATGCTCCCCAGCTGCAGTCCTCAGTCACTACTCTGATTGATGGCAGTCAGTAAGCAACAGATGGACACACTCAAGCTTTGAGGAGGATCAACCCAAGAAGAAAGGCTTAGCTTCCAGGGTAATGGGTTTCACCAGTTTGCCTCCTGGCTCTTCCCAATACCCTGGTGGGTTGGTAAGTCTATATCCGTGTCCATGAAAGTGAAGCAGCAACTTCATGATGCTTTCTGTGTTACACTCACTCAGAAAGCATTCTGGGTAGTTATTAAGGATAACACAGAGAATGGGGTAGGGTATGTGGATTCTCTTCAAGCTTTCAAATACATCAAAAACCTTTAAGGTGTCCCAGCATGACCTGCTTCCCCAAGTTTCACAGGTGACAGCTGTATCTTCTGTGCATGGACACATTACATGGAAAGGATGAATGTAGGAACAGTCCCAGTCAAGTGTCTATTCTTTGTAACAATGGTCTCTAGAAAAGTTTGTCAAAATTCATTCAATATGATCTGTCAGAACTATAGGCTACTGGGGCTGGGAGATAGCTCTGTTGCTAAATCACTTGCTTCATAAGCATGAGGAACTGAGTTTGGGTCCCCAGCACCCATATAAATGCCAGGCAAGCGTGGTGGCCAGTCTGAAATCTCAGCATTGGGAAGGTGGAGATGGGGGATTCCCAGAGCAAGCTGACTAACAACTAGTAGACTACAATCAGCAAGTTCTGGGCTTAAATGAGAAATCTGTCTCAATAAATAAAGAGATCACAGAATACACCTGAAATCAGCCTCTGGCCTCCACACATATATATATGTACACACACCCATGTGAACACACAAATACACACACACACACACACACACACACGGGGGTGGGGGGAGAACTACAGATTAGTGTTCTCATTTGCTGTTCTTCTGTTTAATAGGAGATTGAGCTCTAGGACCCCCACTGTGCTGAGTGGACTTCCTGGTTCAATAGGGAGAGGATATGTATACACTAAATGGTTGGAACCCCAAGCACACAGAAGTGTGCCCAGTGTCCCCACTGCCCATTAGCACATTATAGATTTCCTACATAACCACAAAAATCAATGCTGCTAAGATAGGAATAGGAATCTTGGAACATTCCAGGCATTCCTGGAAGGGCTGGAGATCAGAACCATGGGAACCAAAGACTCAGCCATCTCCTTACACTCACACTTGGAATGCAAGGACTACAGCTCTCTCTCTCTCTCTCTCTCTCTCTCTCTCTCTCTCTCTCTCTGTGTGTGTGTGTGTGTGTGTGTGTGTGTGTGTGTGTATGTGTGTTTGGTTTTTTCGAGGCAGACTCTCTGCAGCCCAAGCTACCTGGAACTCACTCTGCAGCCCCATACTGTCCTTGAACTCATGATGATCTTCCTACCTCTAGCAGATGCCAGAACTTCCAGCTCCTGGGGGTAGGGGGAGGTGTCCACTGTCCACTATGAGCAATGGTGGGAGGCCTTGTCTTGTGCTTAGTGGTACCCTCTCCCACTCCAGCCATCTAGTCCATCCGATGGTGAGCTGAGAACAGAAGGAGAAAGGTGAGTGAGTGCTCGTTTCAGAGCTGGGGTGGATGAGCACCTTCCCCAGCCCAAGGAGTACCTGGGACCAAGGGGAGTAGAGCCAACTGTAGACCAAACACTGACTCAGCCTGCGACCTGCAGACCAGACACTGGGAGTCAAGCTACGGAGACAGGGACCTTGTGAGGAAGGTCCCAGTAATCAGAGACAGTGAGGGAAGGAGCTGGCCATGGGGAAGTGCCCAGCACCTGGGCCTGTCCTGAAGGGGACCAGTGGACTTAGGACTGGCTGGATGTGGCATGAGGACAAGAAAGAGTCAGGGAAAGCTCCTGAGGGCAGGAATCTCAGAAGAATACTCTAACATCCACGATATCTGAGTGGCCTTGTCACTCATACAACCTTATTCAACAGGAAGGTTTTCAGATGGAACTTATGATCTCACAAGACTAACAGAATTTCATCGTGTTTGCTTATCCTCTGTCATATTTACATTTAACGTTCCTCCTTCCTTTGAGGTGGGAGGGGTTTTGTTGATTAAGACCGGAATTAGTAGTCAAGGAAAACAGTACCCACTGGGAGCATAATCAGCAATCGTAACAAACAAATGTGCAAGCATTAGAGGGGAAGATCAGAACTGGGGACAAGTGACAAAAACATTAAGGAGAGGACTCTTGTTTTAAATTTTTACTTACTTTTTGCAAGTGTGTGTATATGTGTATGTGCATCCAAGTGTGTGTGTGTGCGTGTGTGTGTGCATGCATGTACCAGGGGCCTCTTACCCCTGCAAGTGATCACCAGATACTTATGCCACTTTTTGCATCTAGATTACATGTGTGGCTTGGGAATTGTACTCAGGCTGGTAGGCTTTGCAAGCAAATACCTTTAACCATTGAGCCATCTTCCCAGGTCCCCTTTCCCCCTTTTATCTGACTGGGTCTCTGCTATAGAACTTGTTATGAAGTCCAAATTGGCTTCAAACTCTTGACCCTTCTCCTCAGCCTCCCAAGGGATAGAATTATGGAAATATGCCACTACTCCAACACTAATTGTGTCTGAAAGAAAATAATTTCTATATATTGTGGTGTTAAATTAACAGTGATTGGATTAAATGGCTAGTCAGTTTACACTAGGGCTCACTCTTGTGTTGTAGGTTCTATGGCTGTGAACAAATGCAAAATGACACGTATCCACCATTAAAGTATTGTGGAGTGCTCCCCTGCCCTAACAGTCTTCCATTAGGAAGCAAGATAGCTCACGCTTTCAATCCCAGCACTCGAGAGTATGAAGATCACCATGGAGGCCAGCCTGGGTTACAGTGATTTCCAGGTAAGTCTGGGCTAGAATGAGACTCTGCCTCAAAAAGAAGAAAAGAGGTGTCCCTATTACCATGTCCTCCCTGAAACCTGAGTTACCACTGATCTTTTTACTGTTTCCATGGTTTGCCTTTTTCAGGATGTCAGGTACAGCCAGTCTTCCACACTCACGGGTTCTACACCTGAGCTTTTACTCAGTTGCACATCAAAAATATGTTTTCTGGGCTGGAGAGATGGCTTAGCGGTTAAGGCACCTGCCTGCTAAGCCTAAGAACACTGGTTCCAATCTCCAGGTCCCACGTTTAGACAGATGCCAAGTGACGCAAGGACGCAATGCCTCACTTGCCCACAAGGGGGCGTGCAAATCTGGATTTTGTTCTCAGCAGCTGAGACTGCTGGCGCACCCATCTCTATCTGTCTCCCTCTCCCTCTCTCTCTGTCTGTCTCTCTCTCTGTGTCTCTCTCCAAAAATAAATAAAATAAAATAATTTTTAAAAAAGAATTTAAAAATATGTTTTCTCACAAGGCATAGTGGCACACACTTTTAATCCCAGCACTCAGAGGCCAAGGTAAGAGGGTCACATTGAATTCAAGACCAGCCTGAGACCAGGTCAGCCTGGCTAGAGTGAGACCCTACCTTGAAAAAAACCAAAATATATATATGGGGGAGTTTTTTTTGCAAGTTTTTTTTTTTTAATCAGAGGGAGAGAGAATTGGCACACCAGGGCCTCCAGCCACTACAGTCGATCTTCAGATGCATGTGCAATCTTGTGTACATGTGCAACCTTGTGTGCTTGTGTCACTTGTGCATTTGGCTTACATGGGATCTTGAGCATCAAACATGGGTCCTTAGCCTTCTCAGGGAATTGCCTTAACTGCTAAGACATCTCTCCAGCCTTATATATATGTGTGTTTTCTTTGTCAGTGTTCTGTAATGAATAGAAATGGACCTCTCATCCATGAGTGTGAATGGATGATGCAACTCAGCACTCTCACATGGACTCCTGAGAATGTTCCTCCAGTAGGAGGGACACTGGAGTGAGGAGGGATGGAATGAGCACCCTAGGTGGCAAGGGGTGTGCTAGCTACCCTGTCCTCAGATGCCATAGGCCTCATTTATATCTAGAGAGTAAATGCTGCTCCACTCTCAACCTCCTGAAGCATTTGTTAGAATCACACATTTCTTTTTTTCAGGTGAGAGTTTAAAGAGTTTTGTCAACTCTTAGGTGCACACACAAAAAAGTAGAGATTATTATTACTAAGAAACAGTAAGACTTATAGTTTTGGGCTAGTAGCTGAAAGCATCATTAGAGTTTACAACTAATACCAAGAAAAAGAATATGATTAAATTCTCTGACAATAGTAATTGCATTGTATTCAAAGTCTTTCTTCTGAGGTGACCTTGGACAATATGGAGATATTCATAGAGACTTATAGGTCCTAACTTTCCTTTTAGGAGGTAAATAAAAGGGAAGAAAACTAAGGTTATAGAAAATTTGAGGGCTTGTGATGATTACAATTGGAAAAATTAGCCTTTATTTCTATTGTTTGTGATAGGGTCTCATGAGGCCCAGGCTGGCCTCAGAGTTGCTATGTAGCCAAAGCTGGCCTTAAACTTCCGATCCTTCTGCCTCTGCCTTCCAGGTGCCAGGATTATAGGCATTCACCATCATGCCTGGCTTACATTTCTGTGTAAGCCCTGTTCAGTTTCTGTGGAGATGAGGTGTGAGCTTTTTCAAATGAAGTTCATAACCTGGGGCAAAGAGCTGCAGGACTGACTCACAAGAAGTTAAAAAGCCTTAGCCAGGCATGGTGGCACATGCCTTTAATTCCAGCACTCGGGAGGCAGAAGTAGGAGGATCTCCATGAGTTTGAGGCTGCTCTGTGACTACAGAGTGAATTCCAGGTCAGCCTGAGGCAGAGTGAAACCCTACCTCAAAAAAAAAAACAACAACAAAAAAAGCCTTTCCATCATGAGCTTTTGGATAAACTTCCTCCTGGGGAGCTCTAACTGTCCTGCTCTACTTCCTTACTCAGCTTGTAGAAGTTACAGTGGTCATCACCCCATTGCCCTAACAGCAGTTAGAATTTCGTCTCAGGAGGTAGGGAAGGATACAGGTTAGAAGCGAGATGGCTTCTTTTGCTGGTGGGTAGTTAGCTCAGGTCTGGGCCACAGAAACATAGATGCCACCTTGCCTGCTCTGGTAAGACTAGAACCTGGATGCACTAGAACCTCATCCAAGATGGCTACAAAAAAAAAAAAAAAAAAAACTTCCCAGCAAACAGCTTCCTGTTTTTTTCCTCAACATTTCGAAAGCTTAGCACACCTATGGACTGCCTGTTCCTGAGTTAGCCTCAGGCTGGGAAGGGGGGAATTTCTTTTTTGCCTGTCAACTTTTGTTTTGAGCAGTTTCCTGCTCTACTTTCTTTTTTAAAATGTTTATTATTATTATTATTAACAAGATGTTTCGTATGGATACATCATGTGATGGTACCCTCTTTTCCCTCGTCCCTGCTCCCATTCCATTGGGGACGCTCCTCAGTGGGGTTGCAGGTATTCCCCATGGGGTTGTAGTTTATGCATGGTGGGAACAGTAGTCAGTTATTTTGGGGGAGAAGGAATGCCTCTGGGTATGATGTCTCAACCTGTGGCTCTTACAGTCTTTCTGCCCCTCTTCCTTCTTCTGCTGGGTGAGTTTTAAGTCTACTTCAGTGATGAGCTCTTAGAGCCTCTGGATCTCTACTTTGGTAGAGAGAGTAGGATGAAGGTGCTGATTATTAGGTTCAGCATGGAAGCTTGGCATTTGCTTGTCTTTTCCTCTGTGGGTTCAGCTTGGTTTGGCTGAAGTGTGAGGGTTTTTATCTCCTCCAGTCTAGCTACCTTCTGAAAAAGAAGAACAGATTCTCCAACCATCATAGTTTAAATGAGATAAGCATTATTAATTTAGGTAGATTTTGATGTATGTAACCCCTCAAAGACTAGTGAGAATTTGACACTGGAGAACAAATCCTCCATAGGATTCTGATCTGCCTCCCTAGATATGGGTTCCTTTACACTGAGCAAATTCTTAGCCAACCAGAAAGCTTGGTTACCCCCTGAACTGTCATTTTTAAAAATCCTGTCAGTTTTTAGACCTCTGAGACCATTGTTACCATTTTCTCCCAGTAGCTCAGTAGAAGAAGACTAGACAGAGAACAGGGGACTGGGCATTCCAGCCAGGTCCTCCATGCCTGTGTCAATGCATGTGGTGTCTTCAGCAATAGAGTCTTAGCTTTTGCCTCAGGCAGGTAATCAACTGCTTGGACAGAAACCTGTCTTGATTTGGGGACCTAGTAGGTCTCTCCTATCAACAGCTCAGTATGGGTAGCAACCAATCTCTGGTACTGGGACTGAGACATCTTTTTTTCCCCTTAGGCTTAATCCCAATTCCACCCTCAAAAATATTTCAGGTGTCCCCCTTATTAAACATTTTTTAAGCTAGATGGTTTCTTGTCATCCTGCTCTACTTTCTGTGTGTGTGTGTGTGTGTGTGTGTGTGTGTGTGTGTGTGTGCATGCTCCTCCCAGAAGAGAGAGATTTATATGTTGGAGATTTTCTTTTACATTAGGCAGGCTGAGAATGGGGAGAATTTTCTTTGACTTTGCTTTATGTGCTAGATATCCTCACTCTCCTTAAAATAAACCTCATAATTTACCCTTTTCTGAGTCTACATTTAAAGTACAAAAGGACCTATTCATTCTGGATGTTGGATGTTTCTTTATAGTGATCTAATCCCTGCCAGGACTCCAACCTTGAATCACTGGGGAAGAACACTCCTCACTGCTCCATGTGCTGGGAGCACCAGTGGGATGGTGGATCGGGGTGGGAGCAGAGCACAGAACTCCTCATTGCTCAATGTACTGGGAGCAGCACAGGAATGGGGGATGGGGCAGAGTGCAGGACTTCCTCACTGCTCCATGTGCTGCCAACTTCTAACAGTCAGCCCTTCCCATCTTACCAGCCTTTTATTCAGATAGCATTCACCCAGGCACTCTTTCTCAGAACTTGACATTCTCAAGAACATTCAAATAATTAATGAAATGTTTTGAATCAGATGTTAAAGATGTCTCCGTCTTCTCATTGCTGGAGGTAATGTTCAGAAGTTTCAGGCCAAGGTCAACCCATTCCATTGCTGTGGCCCTGTGTGAAGTTGGCTGTCAGGAGTATGTGATGGAGTAAAGCTGCTCACAACTAGGAAGCAGAGGACAGGGAGAGAAGGATGAAGGAAGATAGAGATCTTTCTCGGCATTATTATTTTTGTTGTTTATTTTTTCGAGGTAGGATCTCACTCTAACACAGGCTGACCTTAAACTCATTCTGTAGTCCTAGGCTGGCCTCAAACTCATGGCAATCCTCCTACCTCTGCCTCCCAAATGAAATAAATAAAAACTTTTAAAAATCATTTTTAAAAATAGTTTTATTGATGTGTTTGCAAAGATTAGAGAGATGATGAGAGAGAATGGGCATTTGCCACCAAATGCATCTGCCACTGTGCATCTGGCAATATAGAACCTGGGTCTAAGCTTTGCAGGCAAGTACCTTAACCACTGAGTCATCTCTAGCCCCCAATTTTTAAAAAAATATCACCTTTATTAAACATTTTCAGATGTTTTCTTGTCATTATTTCCAAAATAGTAATGAGTGTAACAACTATTTATATTGTGTTAACATTTACATTATGTATTACATTTGCATTATGTTAGATATCGTCAACAAACTAAAAATGATTTAAAGTACAAAGGAGTACGTTATGTGGTTTCTTGTGGCAATCCTGGAACCAATGACCACCCCCATTCTGAGGAAGGCCTATAGTTGCAGCTGTACAGTGTAAACTCTCTCCAGACTTTGTTCCCCTCAGGGCCCTTTGTTTCTGATGGTTACAGGCTTGAACTGACATCTTATTTTATTCAGATAGATGGAAGTCCAAGAACATCCCAAATGTAATCAGACCAGCTGAGGAGAAAGATGGATCTTTCTTTCTCCCTTCCTTCCTTCCTTCCTTCCTTCCTTCCTTCCTTCCTTCCTTCCTTCCTTCCTTCCTCTGTGTTTCTTTCTTCTCTCTCTTTTAAATAAAAAGAATAATTTTAAAAAGATTGGTCTTCAAACATTAGTCAATGATGCCTTTGCCACTTGAACTAAAACTAAAATTTCAGAGAAGAAACTTTCAGCATAACTAACTGGGCACATGTGAGCACTGCTGGAGTATTTTTTCAAGCTCTGAATCTTTGTGCTTCAGCAGGAGCTGGCTCAACCTGGGATCTAGAAAATGAGAGGCTCCACCTGGGTCACAGCAGTGTTCACAGCTCCAGGCAAGTGCCTTAAGAGGAACTGAATCCCTTCTGGATGGAAGGACCATCATCCCAAAAGTTGTTTCTTTTGTTTGTTTGTTTGTTTTTTGTTGTTGTTGTTGTTTTTTCTTTTGTTTTTCATTTTTTTTCAGAGAATTGGGTCACTAGGCCTTGGCCAGGCTGAACTCAAACTAAAATCTGAAGATGCTTGCACCACCTCAGGGCACCTTGACTTGCCTCTCACGGTGCTTCTGGCTACCTCTTCCTCCCCTGGTGCTGGGGCTTAAGGCAAGTGCCTTAATCACTAAGCCCTCTGTCCATCCCAGGTTGTTTCTTTTTGTTTGTTTGTTTGTTTTTTGTTGTTGTTGTTGTTTTTGTTTTGTTTTTTCATTTTTCCAAGGTAGGGTCTCACTCTGGCCCAGGCTGACCCGGAATTCACTATGTAGTCTCAGGGCGGCCTTGAACTCACAGCGATCCTCCTACCTCTTCCTCCCGAGTGCTGGGATTAAAGGTGTGCGCCACCATGCCCGGCCCAAGTTGTTTCTTTTTAATGAAGAACAATATTCCCTGTTGGGGTGCAGCACAGTCTGTCCATTTACCTTTGGAAGGACCTCTGGTTGCTTCCAGTCTTGGACAATTGTTAATGCAGCAGTGACAAGCATTTATGGGCAACTTCTGTGTGGAATGAGCTTTCAGCTGCTGCAAGCTTGATTGCTGGAGCATATGATAAACATTTGCTTGATTTTAGAAGTTGCCAAACTCTCCTGCAAAAATTGCTGGACCACTGAGCCACTTGGAGTCAGCAGCAAACAAGAGTTCTCACTGCTCTGGAGCACTTGGTGTTCTTAGGGGTCGGAATTTGGGCATCCTAAAGGCCTGAAAAACTACACGGTTGTGAGTAATAGGATCTCAGCTCCCCGATGGTGGGTATAATATAACACTAGTTATAATCTCTACCATGGTCTTTATAATTAAATATCTAGAAACATTTTTCAGTTCAGCAGAATCATAAAACCATGACTCTCATGAAACATGAGACATAAAATCATCCTTTCATTCCAAAACAGTCAGTACTTGTTGTTATTACTATTGTATTGTGTCCAGCATTATGTGGGTTCCAGGGACCCAAACTCTGTTCATCAGGCTTTTGCAGCAAATGCTTTAAACTACTGAGCAATCTCCCCAGTCCCAAAACAGTACTTCTATTACATGGAAATAAGTTTTACAGTTATTTTATGAATTAAAGTAAATGCAATTTTAGCCTTGTCCCTTTAAAAAAAAACAACATGTGTTTATGAGCCAGGTGTGATGGCATACGCCTTTAATCCCAGCACTCGGGAGGCAGAGGTACGAGGATTGTCATAAGTTTGAGGCCTCCCTGAGACTATATAATGAATTCCATGTCAGCCTGAACTAGAGTGAGACCCTACTTCGAAAAGCAACAACAACAACAAAAAAAAACCCAACGTATATGTGTGTGTGTGTGTGTGTGTGTTTTTTTTTTTTTTTTTGAGAGTGAAAAAGAGACATGGGGGAGAGAAAATGGGCATGTCAGGGCCTCCAGCCACTGCAAACAAACTCCAGATGCATGTACCACCTTGTATCTGGCTTCCATTAGTTCTGAGGAGTTGAACTTGGGTCCTTAGGCTTCTCAGGCAAATACCTTAACCACTAAGCCATCTCTCCAGCGCTAGCCTTGTCTCTCTTTTTTTTTTTTTTTTTTGGAGAGAGGGAGAGGAAGACAGATAGAGATGGGCGTGCCAGCAGCCTCTCAGCTGCTGTGAACAAAATTCAGATGCACGTGCCTCCCTTGTGGTCAAGTGCAGCATTGTGCCTTTGTGTCACTTTGCATCTGGCTAAACGTGGAACCTGAAGATTGGAATCAGCATTCTTAGGCTTAGGAGGCAGGCGCCTTAACCATAAGCCATCTTTCCAGCCCTAGCCTTGTCTCTTTTAAAAAATACATTTATTTGTTTGTTTGCATGTGTGCATGAGTGGGTGAATGAGTGTGGCAGGGTCTCTTGCTGCTGCAAACAAATGTCTGGTGGCTTTATGTGGGTGTTGGAGAATTGAATCCAGGCGGGCAAGGCTTTGCAAACATGTCTTTAACCACTGAGCAATCTCTCCAGCCCCTTAACCTCTTCTTAAGAATATGTTGTGTTGTTTATAGATCTTGAAGAGATATGTAACTCTAATATACATATTTTTATTCTGCAGTGGTTCTGTATTGATGAAATACCTTTGAGTATTTCTGAAGAGTATTGTTTTGAGGAGGCAACAAAAATAAATACAAACAACATTAAAAAGTAAACAAGCAAATGAAAATCCTCTTTTAAGCTTCATAGATCCATTGTGCCTGTATTCTCATATCCTGTGATGCCACAGGAAAGCCCTCAGTGCACATGACTGAGAGTAGTGATGTCAGTGATGTCTACAGAGGAGGTGCTGATTATTTTGGTGGTGTTTGTCAAGTTAGGGTCTCACTCTAGTCCAGGCTGACCTGGAATTCACTATGTAGTACCAGGATGGCCTCAAACTCACAGTGATCCTCCTACCTCTTATCCCCCAAGTGCTGGGATCAAAGGCATGTGCCACCATATCTGGCTGGTGAACTTTAATACATATATATATATATATATATATATATATATATATATATATATCATTTATTTATTTATTTGCAAGCAGAGAGTGACAGAGAGGAGAGACAGACAGACAGACAGACAGACAGAAAAGAGTGGGGTTATGCCAGGGCCTCTAGCCTCTGCAAATGAACTCCAGATGCATGTGCCACTTTGTGCATCTGGCTTTACATGGTGTACTGGGGAATTAAACTTAGATTGTTAGGCTTTGACGGGCAAGCACATTAACTGTTGACCCATCTCTCCAGCTCCTGTTAATGAACTTCTGACAAAGTAATTTAATGGTATTTAAACTAGATCAATAAGTTCTGTTTAGTACCAAGGAGGGTGAATTTGCTCAGTATGGCATCCATGCAGAGACACCAAGAGCTGCCTGAGTTGATAAAGCTTATCTGTTCAACAAGTGATTTCTCAGAGGGATAAATCAAGACAAAATCATTTGCCAAGGCCACATGCTGGTTTTGTTATTTTGTTTTTAATATCTAATAGCTTTCTGATGCTTAAACTTTAGCTTCTCAAGATGTTTGTGCTGTTATTAAAAACACCTATAAATTTGGGGACTTAAAATTTTAAAAATCTAGCATAACAGTATGTCACTGAGTCTAATTTATTTCATTATTTTTCTTACAGGAAAAACAGATTTATGAAATCTGCCTAAGAGATTAACCAGACATCCACTGTACAGTCTAGGATGTACATCATAGAGTTCTTTAACTCCCATCTGGTTATAATAAGAATAAAAGTTAAAACACTAGGGAGTTTTATGTGTTACTTTAAAGAATAAAATATTTTATTTGAATTTTGAAAACAGCCTGAAAACTAATCTAAGGAAAGTCTAATATTCCTGAATAAATGTGAACTTCTTTCAGCTTGGAAGTGGTAATAAACTGTGGAATGTGGACAATAAAAGCACTCTTTTCCTGTACAGAGATCTTTGACCATGTCACTCTTCCTTTACAGGGACCTTGACCATGTACCTTTCAGTTCACATTTTCTGTCTTTCATTCCAGAGCCTAGAATTTACCTTTCATGGGCCCAGTTTTCTCTCAATGTTAATTTCTAAAACTGGCTTGAAAGTCTTCATCCTTCCTGAAATATGAACACATACGTAGTTTTCTTTCTTAAGAGGAATTTTCCATGTTCGTCCCAGGCAAGCACCTCAGGTTGGTGCTTTCACATATTTTTCCAAATACCTACTTCAAAAATTTCCTTTTGCTAATGTGTTTCATCTTTTCTTGCTAATTCATTTCTACATGAGAATAAATGGCCAAAATTAATTAAAGTTACTACTTCTCTAAAAGAGAGTTGTAACTTGATTGGCAGAGGGAGTTTGTATTCTTTACTTTTCTTGTTGCTAGGGCCGAATGCCTGACAGAAACAGCTTGCAGGAAGAAGGCTTCATTTTGGCCCACAGTTTGAAAGGATATGGTTCATCATGGCAGGGAAGACGCTGACTGCCAGGCGTGTGCATTGCGCATCAGAAAGTCAAGACCGCTGAGTTCACAGGTATGAGCATGCAGCACAGAGAGGTGCCGTGCACAGTCCTCCCTGGTCAAGTGACATCAGGCAAAGACTGGAAGAAGAGTTAAAAACACATAGGAAGACACTTAGATAGAAACATCTGGCCACAAGTGGTCCTGCAACATGAGAAATAGTGAGAATCACATATCTGTGTGTGATGGAGGTAGAGCTCCACATCAGTGGACAGAAGAAGCCATTCAGAGAATGGTTGGGGAACAAGTGATCCTAACTCTGGCAAACAGAAATAACCTTTATCCCACCCTAAACCTCATACCAAAGTAAGCTCTAGGTGGATTAAGGATCAAATACAGTGGCTTCCAGCCAAGGATGGATGGAACCCTCCATCCATTCATGCTTGCTTGCATCTGTCAAATGATAAAGGATTTTTTAAGACAGAAATGTACAAAGAAACAACAAAGTTTTGGGAAACTAGAAAGCAGTGTGATGAGTAAAAACTGATTTAGCAGAAGTCTGGCCACTATGGAAATCAGTATGGAGTTTCTCAAAAATCTACAAACAGAACTACCATATGACCCAGCAATTCTGCTCTTGGGTAAATTCCCAAAGGACTCTTAAGTCAATATACCACAGAGACCACATACCACATTCATGCTTTTTGCTGCATTATTTACAATAGCCAGGAAATAGAACCAGTCTAGATGTCCATCAACAGATGAATAGATAAGAAATGTGGTGCATATACACAGTGGAACTTTATTCAACTGTAAAGAAGAATAAAATCATGGCATTTGCAAGAAAATGGATGAGACTGGAGATGATTATGTTAAGTGAAATAAGCCAGATTAAAAAAGATAAATACCATATTTTCTTAGATTTACAATTATATCTATATGTATGTATGTATGCATGAATGAATGAATGTCTATTTGTATGTGTGTATATGTAATGAAACTAGAAAGTGGATCATTAAAGAGGAGGAAGAGGGCTGGAGAAATGGCATAGCTGTTAAGGCACATGCGTGCAAAGCCTAAGAACCCAGGTTCAAATCTCCAGGTCCCACGTAAGCCAGATGCATATAGTGATGCATGAATCTGGAGTTTGTTTGCAGTGGCTAGAAGCCCTGGCATGCCCATTCTCACTCTCCCCCCCCCAACTTTAATAAATAATTTTTTAAAGAAAAAAACATTTAAAGAGGAGGAAGAGATCTTAAGGGAGGTGGGGAGAGAGGGTAATGGAAAACATGTGACATGAATTCAGAAGAGATGAAGGGACCCAATAAGAACTGGACAGGGGCAGGGAATGAGTTAGAAGAAAGTATAATAATCCATGTGTATGAAAGTGCCATAATGAAATCCATTATTTTGTATGTCAATTTAATTTTAAAAACTCAAAAAAAAATCTCACAGCCTGAGAATTTGAGTTTCTGGTTGAAAAGATGTACTGAATATGAGTCACATTAAATAAGAGTGGGCCCCCACCAAAGCTCATTGTATAATTTCAGGATACTGGAAAGAGAAAAATGATTTACAAGATTCATTTAGATAAAAAGTAGGTCAACTACAAAGAACAAGAACCACAATGGCTTTTCAATTCCCAAAGCTGAAAGAATGGAGGCAGAGGTACAGGCAGGAGGGTCAGGAGTTCACAGCCAGCCTTGGCTACATAGCAAGTTCAAGGCCAGCCTGGGCTACGAGACCCTATCTCAAACTACCCTATCTGAAACCAAAAATAAGAGAAGGTGGGTAATGGGGGAGTGTCATCAATATTCCAATGGTCAAAATGTTCTTCTATACCTGACCTAAGTATGGATTGAATGTGAAGATGGAATAAAGACATATTAATAGATGAAGAGTTTAGAAAAAAAACTTATATTCAATTGTCTCCAAAAACTGTGAAGGCATTGGCCAAAATGAAATAAAACAAAAAAAGTATACTAACAAAGGTGAAGAGTTACACAACATGATATCTAAAAGTCCCTTCCCTGTAGTAACTGGGAACAGAAAAGGACATGATGGGGGACAAGGGTTCTTGGCCAGCTGGCCTCCATGGACCTGCCAGGCAATGCTGCTGCCTACCATGTACTCCTCACACACTTTCCCTGAGGTCCATTCTTCTTGTAGTGTACTTCCCTGTGAATATGTTTTCATACCCTCAGCTCCCATGTGCTAATTCTAAGTGATTTCTTCCCTCTCTGCTGCCCTGGTGCAGGTCAATGTGGGACACTATATGCCACAACTTCTACATCTACTGATTTGGCTGATCACAAATCAAGCTACAGGTTTTTAATTGTGTCTGAAGCTAGGTGTAGTGATGTAGATCTCTCATCCCAGCACTCAGGAGCTTGAAGCAAGAGGATCACTATAAGCTCAAGGCCTGCCTGGGCTACATAGTGAGTTCTAAGTCAGCTTGGACTATAGTGTGTAACTATTTCAAAACAACAATGGGCTGGGAGATTGCTCAGTGGTTAAAAGTACTTGCTCGCAAAACCTGACAGCCCAAGTTCAATTCCCCAGTACCCACATAAAGCCAGATGCACATGCACAAAGTACATGCTGGACTTCATTTGCAGCAGCAGGAGGCCCTGGCATGCTTTTAAATAACTAAACATATATACATACATACATACATACATACATACATACATACATATTATACATAATATATATTTAAAAACAGCAAAAAGATGTCTCTACTGAGCATTACAGACATTTTTGTTATGATTTCCTAAACAATGCAGTATAACAAATATTTACAGGGTTAGCACTGTATTTGATATTCTAAGTAACATAAAGATGAATTATAGCATAAGGGAGTGCATTAGTTGCTATCCTCTTTGCTGTGACCAAGTACCTGATGGAAGGAAAGGGTTTATACTGGCTTGCAGTTTTCAAGAGATGAGGTCCATCAGGCTGGAGGAAAGGCTTAGCAGATAAGGCGTTTGCCTGCAAAGCCAAAGGACCAAGATTCGATTCCCCAGGACCCACATAAGCCAGATGCACAAGGTGGCGCATGCATCTGGAATTGGTTTGCAGCAGCTGGAAGCCTTGGTGCACTCATTCTCTCTTTCTCTCTCTCTCTCTGCCTCTTTCTGTCTGTCAAATAAATAAATAAAAATTTTAAAAAGAGAGAGAGATGCAGTCCATCATGGTAGGGAAGGCACAGCAGCAGAAGCAGGAAGTTGGCTGGTCACATTGCATCCAGAAGCAGGAAACAGAGGACAAACAGGAAATAGTGCTCAGCTGTAAAACCTCAAGGACCAGTGACCCACTTCTTCCAGCAAAGTTCCACCTTCCAAAAGTTCCAACAGCCTGCCCAAACAGCGCCATTAGCTGGGGACCAAGTGTTCAAACACATGAGCTTACAAGGGACACATTTCAAGGGACATTTCACAGTCAAACCACAGAATTCTCATAATCTCAGTTTGAGTTGTTCCTGCCTCTCCCTCATCTGCTTTCTCTGCCATCTCCCTGCCCACCCCACTCCCATTTCTACCAGAATATTCCTACTAACAGCAAGCCCACTGCAGACAGGGCTTGGGAATATAACCTGAAGCTATAAGTGAAAGGTGCATGTGAATATTCATGGCTTTCATTTTCACTGTTTTCTTGACTAGAAAAGCAGTATTTCAATAGTTTGTCTTAGGGAGCCATGCCCTCCCAGTTTGCCTCATGACTGTATGGACTCTGTGCCAGAGAAGGGTGCCACTCAGGGTCCTGGGAAGTGCTGGGCATGGAGATTTAGGAATATGACTCATACAAAGCCTGTGTGGCCTCTCAGGTCAGGCTGTGAGGCAGTTTGCACACACATTGAAGAATTAATAAGGTATCACATTGTTACCTCTTTTTTTCCTGATGACAAATATATGCTCAGAAAACACTTTGAACAATGTTGAAAGCTTAAGAGGGCTAAAGAGATGGCTCAGCTGCTAAAGCACTTGCCTATAGAGCCTAAGGACCCAAGTTTGATTCCCCAGTACCCACATAAAGCCAGATGCACAAAGTGGCACATGCATCTGGAGTACATTTGCAGTGGCTAGAGGCCCTGGTATGCCCATTCTCTCTCTCTCTTTCTGTCTCCTTGCAAATAAGAATTTAAAAATAAAAGCATAAGAAAAAATATTAGCAAAGTGGGCCTGTTTATAATCCCAGCCACCCAAGAGGCAGAAGATCAGCATGTTCAAGGCCATTCTGAACAACTTGGTAACAACATGTCAAAATTTAAAAATATAAGAAGGGATGTGGATACAGCTCAGTAGTAGAGCTTTTGCCTAGCCTGGGCTCAATCTCCAATACCAGATTTTTAAAAAAAAATTTTTTTTAAATCTAGAATCTAAAGCTGGGCATGGTGGTGCATGCCTTTAATCCCAGCACTCAGGAGGCAGAGGTAGGAGGATTGCTTTGAGTTTGAGGCCACCCTGAGACTGCATTGTGAATTACAGGTCAGCCTGGGCTAGAGTGAGACCTTACCTCAACAAAGGAAAAAAAAAAATCTATAATCTACAAAACTGATACTCTATTAACATGTTGGTTTCCATCCTCAAAGACAAAGCCCTACACATGGACATACCAGACAATCAAAAGGGGACCAGATAGATGGAATTAGTCTGTTATAAGATCCTCTGAGGTCCTAAAAGTGCAAAAATCTCTACATTATAATACAAGAAACAACCACCACAAAAATTCCACCAGAAATTATAAATCCATCAGAAATTACCAGCAGTAAGACTGATTTAGATGAAATGCCTGAAAAAAATTAAAAAAAAATGATTTTATCTATGTTCAAAGAAATCAAAGAAGAAATCAAAGGAATTAAAGAAGAAAATAAACTCCTGAAGGAATCCCCAGAGAACATAGGAAACCAACTTAATTAAATAAGGAGGTCAATACAAGAAATGAGTAAGGAAATAGAAATAAGGAAAAAATACCAATCATGAATACTAGAAATGTAAAACATAGTAAGTCAAATAGAAAACTCTAGAAAGCCTCACCAGTAGAAGATCAAGGCGAGGGCAGAATATCTAAATCAGAAGACACAGTGGCAGATCTAATACAGTCCAACAAAGAAAAACTAATAGAAAGGCATGAATGGGAATTTCAAGACATTTGGGACAATATAAAGAGATCAAATATATAGTAGCAGGAGAAGAATTTCACTCCAAAGGCTCAGTAAGTATTTTCAACAAAATCATAGAAGAAAATTTCCCCCAAATAGGGAAAGAGATACCAATGCGGATACAGGAAGCCTTTAGAATGCCAAACAGACAAAATCAGGAAAGAGCCTCTCACCACCATATCATAATTAAACTACTAAACACACAAACCAAAGAAAATGTATTGAAAGCAGTTAGAGAAAAAAAGCAAGTTACTTATAAAGGCAAGCCCATCAGGATAACATCAGATTACTCAACACAAATTTTAAAAGCCAAAAAGGCTTGGAGTGATGTATTCTAAGTTCTGAAAGATAACAAATGTCAACCAAGATTCCTTTATCCAGCAAAGCTATCCACTCAAATAGACAGAGAAATAAAGACATTCCACACACACAAAACAAAAAAAAAAAAGGCTAAAGGAATATATGAGCACTAAACTAGCTCTACAGAAATACTTGAAGGGATCCTTCACAGTGACAAGAAAGAAAAGCACACACATAAGGAAACAGGAAAAAAATAAGTCATGCTCAAATAATAGTTAATACAAGAGAGTAAAGGAAAACAGGAAGAAATATAAAACAAGAAGAATGGCAAGAATAAATGCATGTCTTTCAATAATAATATCAATGACCTCATTGCCCCAACCAAAAGACATAGGCTTGCAGACTGGGTTAAAAAGTAGGATCCTTCTGTTTGTTGTCTCCAAGAAACTCACCTCTCCATAAGAAAGACATTGTTAGGGTGAAAGAACGGAAAATGGTATTTCAAGCAAATGACCTAGAAAACAAGCAGGTGTTGCTATCCTAATATCTGACAGGATAGACTGCAAACCATCATAAATCAGGGAAGATGTAGGTCACTTTATATTTATTGAAGGAACAACCCAACAGGAAAACATTACAATTCTAAACATATATGCACCTAACATGGGGGCTTCCAATTTCATCAGACAATATTAAACTTAAGGTCACAGATAACACCAAACACAATTCAGTGGGTGACTTCAATACCCCACTCTCATCAACTGACAGGTCATCTCAGCAAAAAATAAACAGAAGCATCTGGATTAAATGATCTCATACAACAAGTGGACCTCACAGATATCTACAGAACATGCCATCCAAATGCTGCAGAACACACATTCTTTGCAGCAACACATGCAACAGTCTCTAAAATAGACCATATATTAGGACACAAAGCAAACCTTAACAAATACAGGAAAATTGAAATAATTCCTTGCACTCTGTCTGGTCACAATGGGATTAAATTACAAATCAACAGTACGAAAAGCTATAGAGCATACACAAAATCATGGAAACTAAACAATATACTACTAAATGATGAATTGGTCAATGAGGAAATCAAGGAGGAAATCAAAAAATTCATAGACTCAAATGATCATGAGAACACAACATACCAAAACCTTTGGGGCATAATGAAGGTAGTCCTAAGAGGGAAATTTATAGCTTTAAATGCCTATATTAAATTAAAATGTTGCAAGTAAACAACTTAATGCTTCTCCTTAAGGCCAGTCTCAAGGTGGCCTTCTCAACCCTCCTTTTGTCTCCCTAGGCAAGAGCTCTCCTTGCTTATGTTCAGGGTTTCTGCCCCCTGTTCTTAAAGCTCTCCCACCTAAAGCTCTAAGCTATAATGAAATCTCTCTGAACCTTATCCTCTGGTCTGTGAATTTCATTCATTGAACTTATAAGACAAGAATCCAAGAATATCCCAAGTTATCAGCATGTTGGTGGATATTGGTGTATTGGCAAGGAACCCCAAAATTCCTGTATCATTACAACCTATTTAAAAAAAAAAAATTAGTTCTATGAGAGAGAAAGAGAAAGGAAAGAGAGAGAATGGGCACACCAGGGCTTCTAGCCACTGCAAATGAACTCCAGACTCATGTGCCCTTTTCTACACCTGGTTTTATATGGACACTGAGGAATCAAGCCTGGGTCCTTAGGCTTTGCAGGCAAGCACCTAACTGCTAAGCCATCTCTCCACCTCTCATTACAACCTTTAAACATGGCCTGCTGGCTTTAGGTAATTAGATCTAGGTTCTCCGGTCTCAATCTATTTTCTGTTGCTCAGCTTTCCACCATAACAAACACTTGAGATAGTCTGCTTATGAAGAAAAACACTACTTCAGCTCAGTTTCAGAGGTTCTGTTTCATGGTCTGGTGGGCCTGTTGCTTTTTGGTACATCATGGCAAGAATATTAGAATAAAATCTCTTGCAAGAAACCAACCACAGAGAAGAGGAAAGGGCTACTGGGATACCACACTCCCCTTCAAGGGTACACCTCCAGTGGCCTGAAGATGCCCCCACTCTGCTCCACCACTGAAAGGCTCCACCAGCTCCAAAAGCACCCTCACCTGGGGGGCCAAGCTTTTCTTTCTTTCTTTTTTGGTTTTCTGAGGCAGGGTCTTGCTCTAGCTCAGGCTGACCTGGACTTACTTCTTACTATGTAGTCTCAGGGTGGCCTAGAACTCATGGCAATCCTCCTACCTCTGCCCCCAAGTGCTGGGATTAAAGGTGTGAGCCACCACACCAGGCGAGGCCAAGCTTTTAACACATGGGTCTGTGAGGGAAGTGTGAGATCTATGCCTCAGCACACAGAGGGAGTAACTTATAGGTCACAGGGTACAACCTTGGGTGGCTGTGGCTTGAGTCCTGGCTGGTGGGATTCTCTGCATAGTTCTAATGTGGCCCAGGGAAATGTGTGGCAAGACACAGCAAGTGTAGTAACTGGAACCTTCTTCTCTTTTCATAAAACCATTAATGTAGCGTGGGGTCCCCTCCTCATGGTCTCATCTAACCCTCAGGCCTCTCCCAAAGGCCCTGTCACCAACATATGAGTTTGGGTGCTAAGTTCCCAACACTTGAATTACAGGGGCCACACAGTTGGTTAACTATGCGCTTCTGATTTTCTGTCTTTCCTTAACTGAAGGCTCACCAGGTCCTCCTTCTCCCAGCCTGACATCCTAACCTGCCCGCTTTGTCAGTAGTGCTGGGGAACAGAAGCTTAGCTGCTCTCCTGAGCTCACCCACTGGCCCCACTTTCACTTCCTGCCTTGGTAGTGAAGCCTGTGGGCCCAGCCATCAGGCTTCCCACCTCCCAGGCCATTCGGGTTATCAAGCTCAGCTCTTTTTTCCTAGCAACACTCTCATCTAGTTTCCAGATTCTAAAAACAAAGTGAAGCATCTCCATCTACTGCTGGCTTCCTTTCCCAGTGTCTTCACTCGAAATAAATCTCTTCCTTCTTTCCTTTCCTTCTCTTCCCTTCCTTTTCCTTCCTTCCTTTCTTTCCCTTCCCTTCTTTTCTTACTTCCTTCCTTCTCCCTCTTTTCCTTCCTTCCCTTCTTTTCCTTCTTCTTCCCTTCTCCCTCCTTTTTTCTTCCTTCCTTCTTATAATTAATTAATTTTTGATAATTTTATGCATGTATATAATGTAGTTTGACTATACTGACTCCCTTTACCCCCTTCCTTTCCTGCTAGGTTCTCCATTCTCAGTCTAGTTTCTGTTACTCAGCTTTCCACTGTAACAAACACTTGAGATAATCTGCAAGGACATTAGACTAGCCCCCCTTTTTCTCAACTAGTCCCCTTTCCTATTTTCCTGATTTTTGTGGGGGTTAGACTCACTGGGTTTAGTTAGGGTTGCTTGTGTAAGCATGGGTTGGGGTCTATTTACCAGAGCATGGGCAACTTACCAGTGGCTACACCACAAAAGAGGATGACCCCAAACCATTAACTGTCAATAGCTTCCTGAGGCCTCCCAAGCCCTTCCCCCATGTGAGTTTGTGAGTACAACAGCCATGTCATGTCCAGATGACAGCGTGACACAAAACTCTTCCCCATGCTCTAGGTCATAACAGTCTTCCACTGGATCTTCTGCAGTGTGTTTTGCATGCAAGCACTCTCACTGTCCTGAACTATTTTGATAGTGATCTGGTCCACCAAGCAGTGTTTAAGACAGCTTCCCAGCAGACTCAGCCGGGGACTGCCTCAGGAACTTAATAAAGACACACACCTCCATGTGTCCCTCCAGCAGTGCCATAGTGGGCTCTGGGAACACAGAGTTTTAAATCTCCCCACAGGTCCTTTATTATTGATGACCCTAATGTGAAAGGTCAGTGTTGATGGACACTTGTGGGCAACAAAGTTTTGTTGCCCACAAGTTCACATGTTGAAGTCCTAACTTCCATAAGACCTCATAATCTGCCTGTGCATAGAAAGAGGGTCTTTAAAGGTGACTAGATGGGATCCAATTCAATGTGACTCTGTCTTTATAAGAAAGAGACGGGGACACAAATGCACTGAGGGACAGCCACAAAGGCCACAGGGCCATTATGGCATCTGCCAGTAAAGCAGAGGCCTCAGAAGAAGCCAGTGCAATTACACCTCATGTTTCTGCTGCTGGCTTTGGGCTGAGAAAAGCTGCTGCTCACAGTGCTGTCTGAGACATTGTGCTATGGCAGCTGGGGTGGCCAGTACAGCACCCTAAATCAAGCGGGTTTTGTTGTCGTTTTAGACAGGGTCTCATCTAGTCCAGACAGGCCTGTAATTTGCTATGTGCTATGAAGCTAAGGATGACCTTGAACTCCTGATCCCCCTGCCTGTACCTCCCGAGTGCTGGGATTACAGGTATGCGATACTACATTGGGGTTATGTGGTGGTCAAAGCCAGGACTCTGTGCATGCTAGCCAAGCACTCTACCCAGTGAGCTACATCCCCAACCCCAGTCAAGTGCTCTTTGTAGCATGCTGAGAAGGACCACAGTAGGCCTGGGTCAGATAGTTAATCTTCAGAGAGGGAGACTGTTACTGTACCCTGGTTTCCAGGCTCATCCCACTGAAAAATAGACTAATAAAAGGGAGATATTATCATGTCTGTTGAGGGAATAGACATCTTTCAGAAATGCAGATGCCACCTCTTTTCTCTCCTTTCACATTCTGGTGTGCCCTGTCCTGGTGGCTGGTAGGTGACTTTAGCCTTTAAAGGAGGAAAAGAGGGAATAGGCAAGTCCAGGTAAGTTAACCCTGTGCTCGGCATTTGCATTTCTAGGTGACCAGCATGTCCGCATGCACAGCTGAGTAGGATCTGACCCAAAGGTTAAGGGAGCAAAGGGGACAGACAGTATATGTAGACAGAGATGCCGTCTCACATGGTGCATTTGGGCATGACATCTGCAGGCCTAAGTAAAGATCAGTGTTAGAGCTGAGAAGATAGCTCAGTGGGAAAAGCACTTGTCACACAAGCATAAGGATCTGAGTTTGGATTCTCAGCACCCATTTAAAAGCTGGGTGTAGTGGAGCCCACCTGTAATCCCAATGCCAGGAAGGCTGAGACAAGAGGCTTCCCGGAGCTCACTAGCTAGCTAGACTAGCTGAACATGTGAGCTCTAGGCTCAGTGAGAGATTATGTCAAAAAAAAAAAAAAAAAAAAGACATAGCAGTAGAAGATACCCAACGTTGACCTCTGGCCTCTACATGCACACCTGTACTCATACATCCACTCATACACACACACACGTGCACACACACACACACACGTCTGTTTTTTTCAGCAAAAGCACTGCCCCATCCTTGAAAAGTAAACGAGGCAAACTTTATCATTACAACATACACAGCAGAGGTGTTCTCCTCAGCAAAGCTACTGGGGGACTGTGACACATTGCCCAGCTGTGTGACCTCTAGCCTCAGTGACATTTTAGTCAGCTGAGAGCTTGGAAAGCTAGTGGATTTGTTTCTGTTCCCCTCAGTAACAGGACTAGCCTTCCACACAAGAGGGATTTATTAGACAAGCCAGGCCCAGCTAAGCCCAGCTTAGCTTGCATTACAATTACACAACATTCGCATTGATGACTTTAGAAAGCCACCCAGAGACACTCGCTGCTACTCGTAGACAAAGTGAATGGTCTGCAGCTGAACACTGTTAATTACCTTGGCATCACAGTAGACTGTGGTCTCAGCAGCTCTACTGGATTTCTAGTTTTCTAGGGGTTTTATGATAGCGTGTTTGCAGATGCCCACTCACTTTAGCAATTTGGTGCCACAAGTGCTTCTGGGATCCACTAACTTTTTAATCACTTCATTAGTATGAAATGATTTAATGAGTCAATGTCATCTCTGGGCAGTTGGCCCAGAATTTTCAGAGGGGCCAAGGAGAACACTTGCACAGAAGCAGCAGAGATGGGAAGCAGGGGGAGGTGACCAGCTGCCATCGGGTTAAGAGTATAAGTACCTGCCATGGCTGTGACCATGGGGTGTGGTCAAAGAACATGGGGCATGGTCAGAGGTCACTAGAAGCAGATGCATCAAAGAACAGCTAAGGACAAGGTCATGAGATGGAAAGGAGGTTGGCACCTTCCCTGCCTGGGTTAGCAAGTGAGTTCCCTCTTCCTGCCTTTCTTTTTTTTTTTTTTTTAAATTTTTATTGATTTTTAATCTTACATACCAAAAAAAAAACCCACCTGATATTTCCCTCCCCTCCCCCATTCCACTTTAGAACTCCAGTCTCCATCATATCCCCCCTCTCTCCATTAGTCTCTCTCCTAATTTGATGTCATCATCTTTTTCTTCTATTTTGAGGGTCTTGCAAAGGTATTGCTAGGCACTGCAAGATCATGGATATCGAGGCCAATTTCTGTCTGGGCAGCTGCATAGTAAGAGGTCATATCCTTCCTTTGGCTCTTCCATTCTATCCGCCCCCTCTTCCGCAATGGTCCCTGAGCCACTGGAGGATGTGACAGAGGTGTTTCAGTGCTAGGCACTCCTCCATCCCTTCTTCTCAGCACTATGTTGCCTTTTGTGTCATCCCAGTGGTCATCACCATCTGAAAAGAGAAGCTTCTCTAGCCAGAAGTGAGAATAGCGTTAATATGTGGACATGAACATTTAGTGTAGTGTCCCCAGGGCAGCTTGGTGGGAATAATATATACATTTAGTCAGACATGAGCAGGCTTATACCCCCAATGCTCATGACCTCACCTACCATAGACTTTTACTTAGGTTTTTCAGTACCGGGTATGTATTCCCTCCCGTAGAGAGGGCCTTCAGTCCAATTATGGAGCAGTTGGTTACCCCAAGAGTAGACACGCCACTATTGCACCCGTGCCTTTCTTTTTTAAATCTCTCTCCCTCTCTCTTTCTTTCTGCGCGCGCGCGCGCGTGTGTGTGTGTGTCTGTGTTGAATATAAACGTGTGGAGGTCAGATGACAACTTCAACTAGGCAATTGGTCCTCACCTTCTACCTTGTTAAAGGCAGGGGCTCTTGTTTACTACTACATTCACCAGGCAAGCTAGCCTGCCAGCTTCCGGGGATTCTGTCTTTGCCTATCTCTATATAGCAATGTTGAAATTACAGATGCTTGAGTTACAGGGTCATGCTTTACATGGGTTCTAAGGATCTGAACTCGGGTCCTCAACTGAGATATCTCCTCAGCCCCAAGTTCCTCTCTTTACCTAAGCTGATTTGAGATGAGTTTCACTCACAAAGAACTTGACACTTGGCATAGTCTATGCCGAGTGACAAAAGTCAAAATATGGAGGGAAATTTATCAAGATGGGAGATGGTGGGGCTCTCCATGACTTAGCTGTCCTAGGAAAACCTAAAGCAAACCTTTTCTCTCACTTTGGGATCAAACCACATCCTCTGAGCTTATCTACAGGGCTGAGTGGAAAATTCCAGAATACCAGGAAGGGCATTGGCCTTCTCCAGCCTTCTACTCTGAAATAGCTTCTCTTCAAACTGGCAGAAAAATATGGTTTTTCAGTTTGTTTGAAAAAACAAACAACTAAGTCACAGAGGAGAATCTTAATGAGTAACCAGAGATCCAGGACAAATGAAGGTCCAGCAAGTTTCCTGCCCCTACCTGGAGTTAGCAAGAGCAAGCAGCAAACTATGCAGGAAAGCTCAGGGGCTGTGAAGGACCAAAAGCGAAAGTGCCCAGGAGTGGACAAGGCTGGAAGAGTGGAGCGAGGACCTTGCAGGACCTTGGAGGAGAGTGCAACTAGAGTTTCTAGATCTTGAACCAATCCATCCCTTCCTTCCTTCCTTCCTTCCTTCCTTCCTTCCTTCCTTCCTTCCTTCCTTCCTTCCTTCCTTCTTTTTTGGCAAAAGAAAAATATCATTGTCATTTGGAATAAAATGTACAACTAAAAGAGCTCAGCATTTAGGGTAACAGAGAAGATGAAGAGACACCAAGGAGGCCATTTTAGAGTAGGGAAATGTACCTTTGACCCCTGCCCCTTGGCAAGGAAGGAAGGACCTTGCAAGCCTGTGCTTTTAGTTTAGTGTTTGTTTTTGAGGCAGGGTCTTGCTGCACAGCCCAGATTGACCTGGGACTTGCAGCAATCCTGCCTCAGCCTCCCAAGTCCTGGGATGACAAGCATGTGACACCATTGCCTGGCAAGACAGTCACTTTAGAAGGGAAGGGAAATGCATGCTCTGTTGGTTCTTTTTCTGGGACAGGTCTTCTGTCAGATACCGAACACTGTCTCCATGAAATTACATCAGAGCCACAGTGACAAAGTCCTTGGAAATAATACAGCACTTCTTCCCCCAATCATACACATGCGCACAGGTAGATAGGGAAGGGTCCACATCCTAAGTTATACCCGAAGAGGTGGACTAGGGACTAGGACACCTGGGCAGATTGAGCAAAGTCCTACAGCAGCAAGCCTGGATATGCAGATCATGTCAGTCAGTCAAATAAATGACCTAGAGAGGAAAGGCTGTGGTTTTCAAGTAGCAGCCACTGTTTGGTGGTCCCTGACCTCAGTGAAAAGTGGCTATAGAAAGGCCAAAACCTGGATGGTGGTCATGAACCTCAGGACTTTGGGGTTTTTTTTTTTTTTGTTGTTGTTGTTTTGTTTTGTTTCATTTTTGGTAGCACCCAGTGGTGGAGCTTTCCTGCCAGCTCAGCTTCTTAGAGCCATTCAGTTCAGTAAATGGTGATGCTTGAAGGCCCCTGGGCCTGGGTGAGGCATGGGAGAAGCCAGAAGCCAGAGTGCTGGAGTAAGCTGTGTCCTATGTCCTTCTCTCCCTACCTCCAACTTCAGAAGGGTCCAGAGAGGAGATGGGAAAGGCCAGAGTGGCTTCTTGTTTTAGGGTAGTAGGCTGCCTCTTCCTGCATCAGAAAAGAGCTTAGAATCTCTTTTCTTCAGGCTGAGAAGTTATGAGCAGCTCTTTGTTCCAGAAGTCCCACCAGGCTATCACGTGTACTCCGGGGTGGCAAAGATAGTGTATGCTGCAGCCTCACCACGGCGTTGAGGCGGCAGACAAGGTGGTAGCCAGGACATGGGAATGCACAGCTGAGGCAGTGGTTCCATTAAATGAAGGCCATCAAGGCCACCAGGAAGCGAGGTGCCAAATGCAGGCCAATGCACAGCGCCACATGTAGTGCTGGGGCACGTCCCTGCCGATGGCAGAGCTCACCCAGGGCAGGTAATTCGGTATTCAGAGCCACTGGTAGAGATAGAATTCCAAACTTATCTATGGCGTTCCAAGGCATTCCCACACTTCCATCCATCTGCGGCACCCAAGAGGGAAATGGACTAGTAAACCCTAGTAATGGTGGTAAGGGGTTGAAGCCATGTGGGCCAGGGGCTTCACTTCCTCCTTCCTCCCTCCCTCCCCTCCCTTCCTTTCCTCCTCCTCCTCCTCCTTTTTTTTTTTTTTTTTTTTTTTGTTTGTTTTCTTGAGGTAGGGTCTTGTTCTGGCCCAGACTGACCTGGAATTCACTATGTATTCTCAGAGTGACCTTGAACTCACAGTGATCCTACCTCAGCCTCTTGAGTACTGGGACTAAAGGCACCACCACACCCAGTTCCTTCCTTCTGTCTTTCCTTTCCTTTTCTTTTCCTCCCTCCCTTTCTTCCTCCTTCCCTCCTTCCCTCCCTTTCTTCCTTTCTTCCCTTAGTGTGTGTTACGTGTAGATGCCTGTACCCAGTGTGCACACGTGTAGAGGCCAGAGGAGGATGTTAGGTGCCCTCCTCTATTGCTCTTCTGACATTGCTCCTGAGACAGGCCCTCTCATTGAGCCTGGAGCTTGATTGTAGACTAGTTAGCCAAGGATTCCCCAGTGAGCCTCCTGTCTCCATCTCCCTCATTGCTGGTTTCACAGGCATGCAGGGCCTCACCTGGCTTTTACATAGGTGCTGAGGATAGAGCTCAGCTCCACATGTTTACCAGCAAGCAGTCTTACCCTTGGTGCCATCTTCCTAGTCCCTGGGCCACCTGTGTACCAAAGGGCTTGCATGACTCCCATTGAAGCATGTGTCAGACAGAGCCGAAGCTTCTGCCCAGAGCCCCAGGGAGATTAAAGCTGCCCTAGCTGGGCTCCTAAAACCAAGGGACTGCGCCAGTCCTGTCTGTGGATGGTCTCATTACAGCTTCTGGGCCTTCACTGGTATGGTGGCATGCTGGGGACCTGGGGATAGTTTTTATCACTAGGATGGTTATGTCTGACTGAATACTAATAGAGCAATTTACAAGTGATTTTTATTTCACTCATTTCCAATTAGAGAGTGGTGTTGATTATTTTGGCTAACGGGCACAAATTGGCTGTAATGGCAGTGAACTTCATGTTAGGATAGTATATATTGTGATTCCGAGGGTCTTTGTATGACGGCAGATGACAGGCAGCAGAGGGTGTAGTGTTCAGTAGAGCTGAGAACCACTAGTGGAGGGTGTGGCCCTTCCCTTCTCAAAGAGTCAATCTTTTTTATAAAATTATTTACCCCTCTTAAATTCCATCTGTTCATGCCCAGGAATAATACAACTGTAGTGGTTTAAATGTATAATAGATCCTGTGTTTGAACACTTGATCCCCAGTGATGATACTGTTTGGGAATGTTGTGGAATCAAAAGGTGGAGTTTCACTGGAGGAAGTAAGTAGGTGACTGGTTGGGGACAGGTCTTGAGGTTTTACATCCCAGCCCCACTTCCTGTCCACTCTGACCTTCCTGACTCTACACACAGTCTCCTCCTGCCTCCATGCC
This sequence comes from Orientallactaga sibirica, assembly GCA_036365145.1. Classification (NCBI taxonomy): domain Eukaryota; kingdom Metazoa; phylum Chordata; class Mammalia; order Rodentia; family Dipodidae; genus Orientallactaga; species Orientallactaga sibirica. The sequence continues at coordinate 3,045,226 of JAEOAD010001462.1, read as the reverse complement.
TTCCCCTCAATGAAGGGCTGTACCCCTTCCTTAAGTTTCTTCTTGTCAGGTATTTGGACACAGTGAGAAAGTAACTAATGCCACAACCTGCTTAGGCACACAAGGTTCTCTTTTTACCTGTTTTCTTGGAGAAGAATCAACCCCTCCCTCAACATAACCAAGATTTGCTCCAAAATAACCTACACCAACAAAGTGAGGGTGTGATTTCTGGCAGGGCAATGGAAATTATTTAGAATGCTTAATTATGGTTAAGAAAGGCAGGCAGGCAGTATTTACTCGGCACCTGCAGTATGCTTAGTTCTGGGCTGTGCTTGGGCACACATCACCTCATCTAATCCCGACAAGGGCAGCCTCTGGTCTTCCTCCCTGGCTTGAACCTGACATGTCATGTGTAAATGAAGTCCATCTCTCCCCAACTCCTGAGGTAAGACACTGAGAACACCCTAAACCACACAGTATATTGAAATGAAAAAATGGCTTTAAAAAAAAAGTGTTGTGAGATGTGATTAATGCCACTTAATGCTTAGGAAACTGAGGCTTGGAGAAATTACAAAACTGTGATAGTCAACTGGGAGTGCCAGCTTCATGAGGTCATGGCACCCCATGATTTGGCCAAACATTGGTCCAGACATTGCTGCGAAAGGATTTTATTTATTGTTTTATTTATTTAGTTTACTAACAATTAAACCCAAGGGCTTGTGCATGTTAGGCATGTCTTTACCCAAGCCCTTGTGACATATGTTAAAGATGTGACTAACAGGCTAGCGAGATGGCTTAGTAGTTAAGATGTTTGCCTGCAAAGCCTTGGCACCCAGGTTCGATTCCCCAGTACCCATGTAAGCCAGATGCCCAAGGTGACACATGCATCTGGAGTTCATTTGCAGTGGCTGGAGGGCCTGGTGTACCCATTCTCTCTTTCTCTATCTGACTCTTTCTCTCTCAAATAAATAAATAAAATACTTTTTAAAAAAAGATGTGGGTCTGGAGAAATGGCTTTGCAGTTAAGGTGCTTTCCTGCAAAGCCACAGGTCCCAGGTTCAATTTCCCAGGACCCACATGTGCCAGATGCACAAGGTGGCACATGCATCTGGAGTTCATTTACAGAAGCTGGAGGCACTGGTGCACCCATTCTCTCTCTCTCTCTCTCTCTCTCTCTATATATATATATATATATATATATATATATATATATATATACACACACACACACACACACACACACCTGCCTTTTTCTCTCTCTTACTCTCTCTCAAATAAGTAAATATGTTTAAATATAGTTCAAAAATTAAAAAATATCAATTTTTTTAAAAAGATGTGAATAACATTTATAACACTAGACTTACTAACCTAGTTACCTTCTATGACATAAGTGTGTTACATAAGAAGTTACCTTCAGCCCAGCGTAGTGGCACACGCCTTTAATCCCAGCACTTGGTAGGCAGAGGTAGGAGGATCGCTGAGAGTTTGAGGCCACCCTGAGACTACATAGTTAATTCCAGATCAGCCTGGACCAGAGTGAGACCCTACTGCTGGGACAAAACACCAAGCAGAAGCAGCTGATGGGAAAGGGGGATTTATTTTGGCTTATAGTATTGGAGGGAAACTTCATGATGCCAGGGGAAAGCATGGCATGAACAGAGGCTGGACATCACTTCTGCCACAGCAGGTAGAAGATAGCAGCAAAAGTAAGCTGGGATCTGACAAGGGGGAGCTGGCTATAATATCCCAAAGCCCACCCTGAGAAATACATCTTCTCCAGCAAGGCTCCACCTTCCAAATTACCCCCAACCGGGGACCAAGCATTCAAAACACATGACTTTATGGGTGACATGTGATTTAAACCACCACAGTGGGCCTCATTCAATCAATTGAAGAACTGAAGAACAAAATCTGAAATTTACCCCAAATTTCAAGATTGCCTGCTGGGTCTCTGGCCTGCTGGCTGGTGAAATTCTGATCAGTACTAAATATTAACACTTACCTGAACTTTCAGCCTTTTCCAGCCTACCCTTACAGATAGTCCACATAGGCAGATATAGACAGATGAGGGCTATGATAGATGGATGTGGGCAGGTGAGGGTAAATCTAGATAGGATAGGCAGATATAGATAGGTGATGGCTATGCCAGACAGATGTAGATAGGAGGTTGGTCAATCTAGTAGGAAAGGCAGATGGATGCTAGATGACAGATGGAGAGAGAATGGTTTGGGATTTGTCTCTCTTCCTCTCTGGCATCTATCCATACAGTCAATTCTCTGTATTTCTTAAGAGCCATGGCTGCTGAGCTGTGCAAACTCTTAACCCATCCTGTCAGTGTCAAAGCTCGTATATGTGCTCAGTGTCACAGCTCACACATGTGCTCAGTATCAGAGCTCACAAGTGTGCTCAGAGTCATAGCTCACAAGGGTGCTCAGTTTCAGAGCACACACATGTGCTCAGGGTCAGAGTTCACACATGTGCTCAGTTTCCCCTTGGATGCTCCCTTATCATCAGTAGCCCTAATTCTTTAAATATTATTTACATATTTATTTATTTGCAAGCAGAGGGGGGGACAGATAAAGAGGAACAGGCACTCCAGGACTTCCAACCACTGCGAATGAACTCCAGATGCATGCACCACTTTGTGCATCTAGGTTTACATGGGTACTGGGGAATTGAACCCAGGTTGTTAGGCTTTGCAAGCAAATACCTTAACCACTGAGCAATCTCTCCAGCCCCTGTAGCCCCAGTTCTTAGTAGTGACCTGCTGCCTGGCCAGCCTGGAGAATCTGCCAGCTACTCTCAGACTCATGCTCCCAGCAGTATAAAAAGGGTGGAAGATGTCAGCAGCAGCAGAGATGACAGCACAGCTCCACACAGTCATTAGCCTGAGGATTTCCTTCCTTGTTAGGGACCATCCACTCAGGCCAAACTAGGACTCCTGCTTTCCCCACAGAAAAGAATTTCATAATGAAGCCGGGTGTGGTGGCTCACACCTTTAATCCCAGCACTCAGGAGGCAGAAGTAGGAGGATCACCATGAATGAGACCTTACCTCGAAAAACCAAAAAAAGAAAGAAAGAAAAAAGAAAGAAAGAAAGAAAGAAAGAAAGATTTCATAATGAGCCAGTAGGAAGCAGAGTTGGGAGTTATTTAAGATACTGTTAAAAATATTTTTTTTTATTTATTTATTTATTTATTTATTTATTTATTTATTTATTTATTTATTTAAAGAGGGACAGACAGAAAGAGGCAGACAGAAAGAGAATGAGTATGCCAGGTCCTCCTGCAGCTGCAAATGAACTGTGCATCTAGCTTTACATGGGTATTGGAGAATTGGACCTGAGCTGTCAGGCTTTGCAAGCAAGTACCTTTAACCACTGAGAAATCTGTCCAGCTCATAAAAGATATATATTTTTAATTTCTTTGAAATAGTTTTTATTTATTTGAGAGAGGGGAGAGAAAGAGAGAGAGAGGAAGAGGCAGATATATAGAGAGAATGGGTATGCCATCTCTCCAGCCCATTAAAGGTATTTTTAACATAGAGCTTAAGTACAGGGTTATTAGAAATAATATGCACAGAAATAATAAGACATGCCTAGGGTGGGTGAGTCATGTAGTGTCGATACAGTGGCATATATATGATCCTATGGTTTTCTAAGTCACATTGCTTAGGAGAGCAATTTACAAGGTTTAAAGGTTAAATAATTTCCTTTTGTAAACAAAACTATATGGTGGACTTGAGGGGTGTAGTTTAAATTTAGGCGTGAAAAGAGGTGCTAAGAACTCAAGGCTTTAAGTCATGTAGGCTTTAAGTAAGCAAAACTTATTTATTGTCTTTGACATTCTTGGTTGAGATGTCTTTATTTATTTTTTTTTTTGAGGTAGGTCTCACTCTAGCTCAGGGTGGCCTTGAACTCACAGTGATCCTCCTACCTCTGCATCCCAAATGCTGGGATTAAAGGTGTGCACCACCATGCCCAGCCGTTTGAAATGTCTTTAGGAAAACGTGTTGCCTCAGTATGGGCCACTTGGGCTTTATCAATGGTATCTAAAGTTTTTGGACTGTGTTAGGAGGAAAGTAAACCAAATCCTGGGATGAAGGACCTCTTGTCCTCCTTCCCATATCACTATAATTTTCCTGCCTTTTTAAAATATTTAATTAATTAATTTATTTATTTTGAGAGAGAGAGAAAGAAGCAGAAAGAGAGACAGAGAGAGAGAGAAAAATGGGTGCTCCAGGCCTCCAGCTGCTGGAAATGAATTCCACATGCATGTGCCACCCATGCATCTGGCTTACATAAATCCTGGGAATCGAACCTAGCTCCTTTGGTTTGTAGGCAAGCACCCTAACAGCTAAGCCATGTCCCCAGCCCTTTCCCTGTCTTTCTGTCTTGCTTCAGAAAACGCCTGCATTTCCTTACCCCAAGAATCCACCAGGAGCCTGTAGTTCTGGTGAAGAAGCCAAGACAAAATAATATGGGCAATGCAGGGGAATAGTGCCAAGATGCTTTTCAACTATTAACACTGTGAGTGAATTAGTACTTTTACATCTGTGACCACATTCCAGGCAGAAGCCTCTGAAGGGAAGAGCTCTTTATTTGGGCTCACAGTTGAAGGATACAGTCCATTCTGACTGGGAAGGCCTGGCATCTGGGGTGGATTGATCCATGGTGGTAGGAACTTGTGGCATGGCTTACTCACATCTTGCTAGATCAAGAAGCAGAGCACCCAGGCCAGAGCCACAGGTCAGAGCCCTCAGACCAGAGCCACAGATCAGATCCCTCAGTCAAGAACCACAGGTCAGAGCCCTCAGACCAGAGCCACAGATCAGAGCCCTCAGGCCAGAACCACAGGTCAGAGCCCTCAGACCAGAGCCACAGATCAGATCCCTCAGTCAAGAACCACAGGTCAGAGCCCTCAGACCAGAGCCACAGATCAGATCCCTCAGGCCAGAACCACAGGTCAGAGCCAAACAGGCCACAGATCAGCCCTCAGACCAGAGCCACAGATCAGAGCCACAGGTCAGAGCCCTCAGACCAGAGCCACAGATCAGAGCCCTCAGGCCAGAGCCACAGGTCACAGCCCTCAGACCAGAGCCACAGATCAGATGCCTCAGACCAAAAAGATCAGCCCCAGGCCAGAACCCAGAAACCACAGATTCCCTCAGTTCAGAGCCCTCAGAATCCACAGGTGGATATACCCCAAAAATGATTTGTTAGCTAGAATCCCATGTCCCAAAGATTCCATAGTCACTCCAAACAGAGCCACTAGCTGAGGACCCTGGACTTAAACAAATGACCCTGTGAGGGACATTTTTAGATTCATCATTTTTTTGTTTTGTTTGAGGCAAGGTCTCACTCTAGCCCAGGCTGATCTGGAACTCACTCCAAAGCCTAATCTGGCCTCAAACTCATAGCAATCCTTCTACCTCAGCCCCCCAAGTTCCAGGATTGAAAATGTGCACCAGGGCTGGAGAGATGGCTCAGGGGCTAAGGCGCCTGTCTCCTAACCCTAAGAACAATGGTTCCAGTCTCCAGCAGTTCCAACCTCCAGGTCCCACGTTTAGCCAGATGCAAAGTGAGGCAAGGGCACAATGCCGCACTTGACCACAAGGGGGCGCACACATCTGGATTTCGTTCGCAGCAGCTGACACACTGCTCGTGTGCCCATCTCTGTCTTCCTCTCTGTCTCTCTCTTTCTGTGTGTGTGTGTGTGTGTGTGTGTGTGTGTGTGTGTGTCCAAAAAAATAATAAAAAATAATAAGTTTTTAAAAATTGATTTTAAAATGTGCACCACCACACCTGACAACAGTTTTTGAATTAATTATTACTTAGGAAGATGCATTTATCCTTCCCATATTTGAACAAACCTGATTTGTGGCTGGCAGTTTGCTCAGACAAAAAGAGAACACACACACAGACACACACATACATGTACACACAGCTCCATGGAAGCATATAGACCTGGAATAGTCAACAGCGTGGGAACACATGACCGTGACGCTATGATGTTTGCCATCACAGACTTGGGAGAATGGCAATGAAGTAGTAACCACAAAAGGCCCGATCCCTCTAGGGCAGTGGAGCCTCTGAAGGAGGTCATGCCCAGAGAACATGAAGGGAAAGGCTAGAAAGAAGCAGGGAGGCTGTATGAGGAGAACATTCTAGATGGTACAGCAGGTACCATACGCAACTATAAAACACTGCAGCATATTATAAAATTTACAAGTGCTTTGGAGCTGCTGGCTTTGTCATTGTGAAATATATATTGGGTCTGTGTTCCTGTTTCCTGGCATACAACTCCAGCATTCCTGGAATCTTCAAATCTGTCTTCTGTGCGCTGAATGACGAGCTCAATGATGGTTGAGCCAGTGGGCAGCTTCAAAATGGGAACAGGTCCCAAGGAAGACCAAGGTAGGGTGAGAGGGTCCCCATCCTCCAGAGAAGAGAGAGGGGATGAATGTTAACCTGCTCAACAATAGCCAGTACGGGATCAGTTCTGCCTGTGGAATGAAGCCACCATGAAAACTCAGGACAGGGAGGGGCTGGGAAGATGGTTCAGTGGTAAAGCTCTTGCTGCACAAGCGTGAGGACCTGTGTCCGGATCCCCAGCACCCATGTAAATGCAGCATGGCAAGCTGCCTGTAAGCCCCACCCTCTGGAGACAAAGACAGGGGTCTCTCACACAAGCTGGCTAGACTACCTGAATCAGTGAGCTCTGGGTTCTGAGAGCAATTCTGTCTCAGTAAATAAAACAGAGAGTGCTAGAAGACACCCAACATCAAGCTTGGGCATATACACACACATACATGCAAACATGGCAAGCACACCACCCCGTACACATGAAAAATACGAATAATAACTGGGACAAAGCTCCAGTGAGCATGGAAGTGCCTGGAGCAGTTTGCCTCATCGTCCCCTCAGGCTTATAAGCTTGGTGTTCCTTCCCACATATCTTGCCCTAGGCATCTTTTCCACCTGACAACTTCATCTATATCCTTTGTAATAGACACATTTCCCTGAATTCTGTGAGCTACTGTAGCAAATTAATTGAACCCTAGAGGGGTGCAGAGCTCCAATTATAGCAGGTCAGTCAGAATCCCAGGTTGGAATCATAATGTGGGCCTTGTGATAGGGGCCTTGTGGGAGGAAAGGCTTGGGAACTGAGTTCTCCTCATGAGGGTCTCACTGTCTCTAGTTAGTGCTGGGACTGACTGACAGAGGACCAGCTGCTGTCCATGCCAGAGCCCACCGTCCGCACACATCTGGTCACATCACAGAAGGCATCCATGTTGAGTGCTGCAAGAGTGTAAGGAGAAGCTGAGATTGGTATTTTCCTATACCCTCACTAGCTTTATGGACTTCGGGGAGAAAGAGAGGCAGCATTGTGGGTGGGTTTGCATACATGTGAAGGTGAGGGGGAGTGAAGTAGCCAGTCAGAAGGGAGGGTCCAAAGAAAGAACACCATGCCTGCCTGCTTTACAGAACCAGAGTTCATGGTCTCATCCAGCATCAGTCAGCTCTCTCTCAGACTCACCTGAGTCTCAGGACAAAGGCCACCACAATAAGATTATCTATAGATCCTTACCAGGTGGGCAAGCCCTCTTCATTGACTTTCATCTCTCCTGAACTTCTAGGATCCTGGCCTGGTAAGCCTCCCTTTGTCTCAGCCCAGCGAGGGGATACCCCGATCTCTTACTCCCACATGGGCTCTCTACCCCCTCCTGCCTCCCACGTGGCAGGAGCTCTGTGCACTTTATTCTCTCTTCTCTCTAAATCCCTTTTCATGTTCCTTCCAGGACCATGCTTACTTCCCACATGGGCTCTCAGAGCACGTGAGTGTATCCATTTCTGTTCCCTTGGTTCTATATTTCCCCCCAAAAGTGATAATATAATAATTATCAGCCTTGTTTTATCCCAATTCTTTGGCAAAAACAGACATGAACTCAGGGTTTGGAGTTTTAGCACTCTTCTTGAACTCCAACAACCCCATTACAAAGAATCATGGGATTTTTTTTTTTTTCCTCTAGGCCACTGGCATCAGCTGAGCTTGGGATTACAACCTCTTTGAGAACCTGAGCAGAACTATGGAGCACACCCACAATCAATCATGTGTATTTACAGTTCAGAGGGTCCATGGAGGCCCTGAAGAGCTGTGAGGACACTGGATGGGGGATAAGAGTTCCTGGACTTGGCCCCAGAGTCCCACTGCTGGAGTTCAAGCTGGAGAAAGATGCTTTGTTGCTCACATAACAGACATGCGGCAGATAGCAGAATTGAGGATGAGTTGTCAGTGGTGACAGGAACAGGAATGGAAATTGGTTCCATGCTGTTGCCCCCAGCAGCCTGAGGAGTTCCTTTAATCTTTGAGGGTCTTCCACTCAGGTAACACTGGATCCTTGGCTTTGAAACAGAAAAGAATTTCAGGGAGAACCAGTATAAAGGAGAGTTTGGGTTTAGTAAAAGACTTTATAGGTTTTTTTTGTTTTGTTTTCTTTTGAAGGTAAGTTTTCGCTCTAGTCCAGGCTAACCTGAATTCTCTAGGTAGTCTCAGGCTGGTCTCAAACATTGATCCTCCTACCTCTGCCTCCCAAGTGCTGGGATTAAAGGTGTGTGCCACCATGCCCAGCTTAAAAGACTCTCTCTCTCTCTCTCTCCATATATATATATATATATATATATATATATATATATATATATATAAAAATAGTGTATATGCTCAAGTGCTTTACCAGGGGCTTTTGCTGCTGCAACCAAATGCTTTACTTAAGTGCTAGGGAATTGAACCCAGGCTGGCAGGCTTTGCAGGCAAATGTCTTTAATTGCCAAGCCATCTTCCCAGCCCAAAAAGCTTTTTAAATATAGATTTTAAGCACTCGGTTTAAGAGAAGTAAAGGGGACTGGAGAGATGGCTTAATGGTTAAGGCGCTTGCCTACAATGCCTAAGAACTCAGGTTTGATTCTCCAGTCCATGTAAACCAGATGCACATGGTGGCACATGCATCTGGAGTTCGTTTGCCATGGCTAGAGGCCCTGGCATGCCCATTCTCTCTCTCAAATAAAAATAAATAAATAAATAAGTAAAGGGGTGCTCTGGAAGAAAGTGAGACATACCCAAGAGTGAGGGTATGGACTTTTCTAAAAGAGACACCATTCATTGTCTTTACAACAGCCTTGCATACCATTGTAGTGGGCTTTGATAGTGGTTCCTGAGGGTTCCTGATGGATGACAACTGAAGAGGTAAAACTATGACCACAGGGATGCTGGGAAGTAGGATATCTTTATTGTAAACAAAGTTACTAGTCCTGTTGAGATTCCCAGAAAATGTCTGGGAAAAGAAGTGAGGCCCTACCCAAGGTCATGCACATTCAGGCTTTAGGCTGGCTCACTGCTCTCTTAATACAAATTAGCTATACATGAAAGGAATATTATCTCATAGTAAATGTAGATTGTCTTGTAGTTCTTTGTGTGATGCAGTATCTCACTCAATCACCCTCATGTAGAAGCCAGAGGAGAGCATTGGGTGTCACCCCCATGTGTTTCCTTTACCCAGTCTCTTCACTGATTCTAGAGCTTGCCATGTTCATGAGCCCCAGAAATTCTCTGGTCTCTGCTCCCTACAGGGCTGGGGTTACAGATCTGGGGACTCAAAGTCAATGCTCTCAGGACCCTTCAGGCCCTGATGCTTGTGCAAGAAGCATTTTTTTTTTTTTTTTTTTTGAGGTAGGGTCTCACTCTAGCCCAGGCTGACCTGGAATTCACTATGTAGTCTCAGGGTGGCCTTGAACTCATGGTGATCCTCCTACCTTTGCCTCCCTAGTGCTGGGATTAAAGGCATGCACCACCACCATGCCTGGCTTTTTAAAAGCTAGATGGAATGGTGCCTAGGGAGGTCCTGCTTTTATCAGAAAAATTAAAATTCAAATCAGGCAGGATACAGCCATGGTACAATGGGTGCCTATCATGTGTGAGTCCCTGGACTGAATTCCCAAAACGACCCACCCCACCAAAAAAATTAAAATAAAAAAAGAAAAGCCATAGTACTTGGGAGGCTGAGGCAGGAGGATTGCAAAGTCAAGACCAGCCTGGCTGCAGAGGGAAATCCTCTCAACCTCTTCCAAATAATAATAAATACATAAAAGCAACATGTTTATACCAAACTGACAAGAACGTGTGTTTCTGCAGACTCTTGAGTTTTTTTTTCTTCAGCATCAGCATCCCTCTTTCACCTTGCTCACCTACTACATACTGTGCGCCAGATACTGGGAGTTGCAGTGAATAGACAAAAATCCCCCGCTTCTCACAGGCCTTCCATTCTGGGACTTCTTCAAGTTATAGTCCTGGTGGCATTCAGCCTGGTGGCTTTGCTGGGAACTTGCCAGAATTTCGAGTCCTTGGCCTCTCTGTCACTGTTAGTAATGTAGTTTAATTTTCAAAGAATACCATATTTTTAAAAACATTTTTTAAGTTTATTTATTAATATGTATGAGAGAGAGAGAGAATAGGAGTGCCAGGGTCTCTAGCCACTGCAAATGAACTAAAGACGCAGTGCACCACCATGTGCATCTGGCTTACGTGGGTTCTGGGGAGTCGAATCTGGGTCCTTAGGCTTTGCAGGCAAGCACCTTAACTACTCAGCCATCTCTCCAGCCCAAGAGTACCATATTGAAGAGTACCATCATCTTACCCATTTTCAACTGAGTTCAGTCTTTGTTTCCTTTTCTGAATTGCCTCTAGTTGGAAGTGGTCTGGAATTCATTGACAGGGAATTTCCATGCCTTTTATAGTTTAGGGCTAGAGTCAGGTTTAGGATGACCTGCATCCTCTTTCATACATCATTGCACCATGCAATGCTCACCTAGGACAGCTTGTGTGCCCAGAATGACTCTTCCCTTCAATCCCACATTATTGTGCATCTTACCAGGGAAAAAAAGGCTACCCAAATTCCAGCTAAATTTCACCCCTTAGGATCTCCACCAGCACAAATGACAGCGCTGTCATTCCACAGTGACACTGCAATTCACTTCTGAGTAGTGGCATCAACACTAGATTGAACAATTGTGTGTCTTGGGATAGATGAAACAATGGCAGCATCAGTCCACAGGTAACCTGAAGGGTGGAGCTGGGACAAGCTAACAGCCACATGCAGCATAGCTTTTCTGGGTCATTATTGAACAGCCTTTTTAATTTTTTTAAAAATATTTTATTTTTATTTATTTATTTTACAGAGAAAGAGAGAGAGAGAATGGGAATGCCAGGGCCTCCAGCCACTGCAAACGAACTCCAGATGCGTGTGCCCCCTTGTGTGTGTGGCTAATGTGGGTCCTGGGGAATCAATCCTGGGTCCTTTGGCTTTGGAGGCAAACGCTTTAACAGCCAAGCCATCCCTCCAGCTCCTTTTTAATTTTTTTTATTTTGTGGGGAAGGGGGGATCTTGAGACAAAAATCTCACTCTGTCCTGAGCTCACTGTGTAGACCAGGCTGACCTTGAATTTATAGCCATCCATCTCAGCTTCCTAAGTACTGGGATTATAGGTGTGAGCCACTATGCCTGGCTTGTCATTTTCTTTTCTTTTCATTTCTTACTTTTTTTTGGTTTTTCGAGGTAAGGTCTCACTCTGGCCCAGGATGACCTGGAATTCATCTGTAGTCTCAGGGTGGCCTCAAACTCTTGGAGATTCTCCTACTTCTGTCTCCCAAGTGCTGGGATTAAAGGCATGCACCACCACATCCAGCTTTTTCTTTTCATTTTTTTAAAGACAGTTCCATATAGCTCAGATTGGCCTCAAACTTGTTATGTAGCTAAGAATGACCTTGAACTTTCTGACCTTCCTGCCTCTACCTCAGAGTGCTGGTTTGCAGGCACGCACCACCAGGATGGTTTTACACAGAGCTGGGGCTCGAACTTGGCTTCATGCGTACTAAGCAAGCACTCTGCTAGCTGAGCCGCATCTCCAGCTCCGCACAGCCACCGGAGTCTGGACAATGTGTATATGGAGCTTCTCCTCTTAGCCAGAGTCAGAGCAGGTGAATCCTCACACTGCCAGGCTTATGGAACTTCAGGCAGCACACGGGGAAGAGAGTGGTTCCAACAAGCTATGTGTGGCACCCATACAGACAAAGGTGGGCTCAGAGTGTTTGGGCACTCTGTCTGAGGTTCCCAGACTCAGCATGTCCTGTCCCCAGAGCCTAGATTGCTCCATCTGTGAGCTCTAGCTGAGGCAGCCTCAGTGTCCTCTGGGTCACCAGCAGCCAGAGCAGAGCAGCAGCTCCTGCAGGCAATCCCGCAGATCCCTGGAGATGTGCAGCCCGCCCCCTCTCTCTCCAGTCAAGGTGAACTTGGGGGTAATTGGAGGTGGCAAGAACACTGGAATGTAGAAACATTCCTTCCAGACTCCCATGACGGGCTCTGCTGTGCTGGAGGAAAGCCATAAATACTTGTCCGGTTGCATAGTTTGGGCTTGTGAAAATCAGAACAGAGAAGCAAGCTCTGTATTCTCTTTCCAAAAGCACTACTTGAACTCTGACCTCCGGCCCTCCCCCTCATCTCTGCCTCATTTTCAATCTGTTATCTATTATCGTGCTTCACGTGCTTGTGTGTGATTGGCTAGAAATGCTGAGAGTCAGGGTCAGCCGTCCATCACAGTATTATCCTGAACTTAGCTGAATAACTCCCTATCTTATGAAAATACTTACTTAGTGGGTTGATCTGACACCCCTCTTTCTATCCCATCGGTGGTCCACTTGCCCAACAGAGGAGAGTGGAGCCTTCAGAATGGGTCCTACCTAGGGTTTTTTTGTTTGTTTGTTTTTTGGTTTTTCGAGGTAGGGTCTCACTCTGGCCCAGGCTGACCTGGAATTAACTATGTAGTCTCAGGGTGGCCTCGAACTCACGGCGATCCTCCTACCTCTGCCTCCCGAGTGCTGGGATTAAAGGCGTGTGCCACCACGCCCGGCTCCTACCTAGGGTTTTTATGTCACCCTGTACACCCCTAAACAGGACCACGTGTGTGTGTAGCTGGGCTATGGACCGGGTGATTCCCTCAGGTGAGCCAGCCACCTCTGTCTCTCAGGCTTCCCTGAGTCTGTCTTTCTATCCAGTCCTCTGCTCAGTGGCCTCTTGCATCTGTGATTCCTGAAGAGGGAGGTTCCCACAGTTGTGGAATTCTTGATTATGCATGCATCTGTGCGTGGGAAGCCAACCAAGGGGCCTGGTACTGTTCATGCTGCTCCAAACAGCTGTTTCCAATCGGTCTGCTTCAGCCCAGTGGGCCTTTTTCTTTCCTGGATGCACAGTGCACCACACCATGGTGCTAGCTTGTGTAGTCAAGGAGATAGGGGAGAAAGACAGGGGTGACCCTTGACCAGACTAGTGGAGAGGTGAGGCAGTGAGGCTGAGTCTTTAGGACACAGAATGGGCACACCTGCGGGGGTCTGCCTGCCCTAGCTGGGGAAGAGGAGTGCCTACTTCCCCATTGTGCCACAGGCCTTTCATGCTACAGGCTGTGTCTCTGAGCACAGGCTGTGTCACTGTACGTGGGCTCCAGGTTTAATGAGAGACCTTGTTTCAAGGAAATAAGGTGGCCTCTGCATATGTGTGCACGGGGCCAGAGCATCTACAAGCACAGGTGCAGACGTGCATACCTCAGACACCCATAAACCACACATGTTACACACATACACACACAGCACATATGATATACACACATGATACACACACACAAAAGAAGGAGGGAAAGGCAAGGGCCAAAGGAAAGGGGAAAAAAGTGAAGAGGAAGGGACAAGGGGGAAAAGGAAGGAAAGGAAAAGGGAGAGAAATTGAAAGTATTAGAATGAAACACCATTCATGGGGAGATTTCTCTTATCCACTGCCAGCAGCAGGAAGGGAAAGAGAGACACAAAGAAAATAATCTCATGGGTGGTCCTGGAGAGTGTTGGCATTAACGCTGAATTTCTGTAACTCCAAGTCTGAACTTTCTCCACTGCATCTCCAGCCCCTCCTGTGTTAAATGTGAGCCTGGCAGCCTGGCCAGTCTCAAATTACCATCCCTGGAGTGCCACATTCAAACCGGAAATGACTGTGATTGAAAGCACTGGGCAAATACCAGATTTAGGTTTGTTCATCGTAGTGTGGGTTGCACAGCTGAGCAAACAAAGAGGAATGTTGGCTGTCCATAGGGAGCTGCCCAGCCACTCAGTCCCAGCCTGAACTTCTGGCTCAGCAAACCCAACATGAAGGTGTGTGCCCATGGGCTCCCCAGGAACTGCCCTTGCTCTAATCTGATGTTCTTGAGCATTTCTCTCTCTCTCTCTCTGTGTGTGTGTGTGTGTGTGTGTGTGTGTGTGTGTTTGTTTGCAGATAGACATGCACACATGTCAGAGGCCAGAGACAGGCATCAGGTGTCCCCCTCTATCACTCTTCCACCTTATTTCCTTGAGACGAAGTCACTGCACCTCTTGCTGTTGTTTGTCCATGAGTCTGGCTGACCAGTGAACCGCAGTGATCCTCCTGTCTCGGCCCTCCTCAGCACTGGGGTTATAGGCATGTGCAGCCATATACAGCTACTTTATGTGGCTGCCCGGGATTGAGCTCAGGGCCACATGCTTTAAGCTTAGGCCCTTATGCTTGCACAGCAAGTTCTCACTGAGCCATGTCCCCAGCCCCATCTCAGGATCTTATATAGACAGGCCCTGCCATCTTCACATTGTGCAGGTGGAGAAGGTGAGCCCTGGATGCAGGAGCTATCTTGTTGTCACATGACAAGTGGAGAGTGGCAGAGCCCCTAGCTTATCTCGTTTCCCTCCATGGTGCTGTCTGGGAAGCAGCAACCCACAAGAGAGGCATGAGCAGCTGGAGGGTGCCACAGACCCAGAGAGGGACAGTTTGGATGTCAGTCACCCTGCAGTTCAGCTGTCCCCAGTGGGATGCTAACCTGGCAGAGTGAAGGATAGGATACTCCCACCTGCATCCAGTGAGACAGCTGGCTGTTCACAAATGTCATTTTGATCCTGTGTGTGTGCATGCCAATCTCTGTGTGCACAGTTTTACAATGCACTGACAGGTCAAGGTTACATTTTTCTTTTCTACCTTAAGTGTGCGCTTAACACACTTGATGGTAAAGACCAAGATCCCCAGCAAGCAAAGACAGGACAGCTGGAGTCACTGACAAGTGTTTCCTAAGTTACCAGAATATTCCCAAACTCTGTCAGCAACACACAGCACACAGATTGGGAAATCACCTTTCCTGCATCCCTATCGGTGGCTGGCTTGCCTTTCCACCCGAAGGCTCTGGGTGACTAGAGGTGTTTGATACTGTCTGAGGCGGGGGCTGGAGAGTTGGTGCTCTTCCTGTTGATTCTGCATTTCCTGCTGAAATCGAGCTTCCAGCTTTCAGCAACTCCACTGAAAGCAGGATTCCCTGAAAGCCAGGAGATGGGAGCCAGTCTCCCCATGTGGCTCTGGATGCAGAGGGATGAGGTCATCACATGTGACTGAGGAGTGGAGAGCTTCAGCCTTCGAGAAACCCATGCTGTCCACCCATCCATCTGTCTCCTGAGAAGACATTGTGGAAGCCAGGTATTAATCAACAGCCTTGGAGAGATCACTGATGCTTAGAAATGGGTGAATTTTGATGGCAGGCTGTCTTGGGTTTAAAGCATGAGTTTTGCTTGTCTGTGAGAACACCCTCTTTGTGAGATTTTGTTTTTTAAAAAGCTGGGCTGAAGAGATGACTTAGCAGTTAAGGCACTTGCCTGCAAAGCCTACGGACCCAGGTTCGACTCTCTAGATCCCACAAAGGTGAGACAATGCAAGGTTGCACATACCCACTAGGTGGCACAAGAGTCTGGAGTTTGGTTGCAGTGGCTGAGGCCCTTGAATGCCAATTCTCTCTCTGTCTCTCTCTCTCTCTCTAAAATAAAAAGAAGCAGGCTGGAGAGATGGCTTAGCATGCCTGCAAAGCCTAAGGACCCTGGTTGATTTTCCAGGTCTCTTGTAAACCAGATGCACATGGTGGCGCATGCATTTGGAGCTTATTTGCAGTGGCTAGAGGCCGTGGTATGCCCATTCTCACTCTCTCCCTCTCTCTGTCTCTAATAGATAAATAAATAAAAATAAAATAAACTCTTAGCCGGGCATGGTGGCACTCACCTTTAATCCCAGCACTCAGGAGGCAGAGGTAGGAGGATCGCCATGAATTCGAGGCCATCCTGAGAATACAGAGTGAATTCCAGGTCAGCCTGGACTAGAGTGAAACCCTACCTTGAGAAAAAAACCAAAAATAAAATAAAATAAAATAAAAAGCTGAGGAAGTGGCTCAGTGGGTAAGAGTGCTTGCTGTACAAACATGAAGACCCAAGCTTGAGCCCCTGCACCCACATAAAAAACCAAGCATGGGGCTGGAGAGATGGCTTAGGGGTTAAGGTGCCTGCCTCCTATGCCTAAGAACACTGGTTCCAATCTCCAGCGGTTCCAATCTCCAGGTCCCACGTTTAGCCAGATGCAAAGTGACGCAAGGGCGCAATGCCGCACTTGACCACAAGGGGGTGCACACATCTGGATTTCGTTCGCAGCAGCTGAGAGACTGCTGGCGCGCCATCTCTGTCTTCCTCTCCCTCTCTCTCTCTCTGTCTCTCTCTGTGTCTCTCTCCAAAAAAATAATTTAAAAAAATTTTTTAAAAAGCTAAGTATGACAGTGTATGCCTGTAATTGCCAGCTGAGGGGAGCAGAGACAGGAAGATCACTGGGGCACACTGGGAAGCCAGTCCAACTGAAACATGGAGAGCTCCAGGTTCAGTGAGAGACCTTGTTTCAGGGAAGTAAGGTGGAAGCGTGATAGAGAACATATGATGTCCTCCTCTGGCCTCTGCACATGTGTGCACATACATGTGCATACACCAAACACACACCCACACAGCATATACTACATACACATCTCCAAAAAATGGGGCTGGCATAATGGGCAATGCTTAAGCATGTGGACCTGAGTTTGACCCCAGCATCCACATAAAGAGCTGCACATGGCTGCATAGGCCTGCAAGTCAAGCACTGAGAGGAGCAGAGACAAGAAGATCTCAGGAACTCTCTGTCAGCCAGCCTAACTGAAAAACCAGGAGCTCCAGGTTCAGTGAGAGACTCTGTCTCAGGGGAACGTGGCAGAAGAGTGACAGAAGACAGCCTCTGCACTCATAAACATGAGGTACTGCATGTACACACCACACATACTACACATACCAAAAAAAGAATCTATTACCACCTATTCAGGATCTGCATGCATGAATGTATACACCACATGCACACATGACACATACTACACACACACACCAAAAAAAGACACTGCTGAGCCGGGCATGGTGGTGCACGCCTTTGATCCCAGCACTCAGGAGGCAGAGGTAGGAGGATCACTGTGAGTTCGAGGCCACCCTGAGACTACATAGTGAATCCAGGTCAGCCTGGACCAGAGTGAGACCCTACCTCGAAAAACAAAACAAAAAAAAAAAGACAAGAGAGAGAGAGACTCTACTGCCACCTGTTCAAGACCAGCCTGGGTTACACAGGGAGGCCAATCTGAGCTAGAGTGAGACCCTGACTTACTGACCCTCTAGGAAGGCGCTAAATATGTGCCCTCCCAGGTGGGCTTCTGGCTCAGTGAGTCCAGGTCCAGCTCCAGGAAAGAGTGAGCAGCAGAGTAACAGGGTGCTGCCCTGTCTACAGCTTGTCCACACTGCAAAGCAGCCCATCTGGGAAGACGGTTCTATCATCCCTGTTGCCTGGAGGAGCCCATCTAGGAAGAAAGCTTGATCATCCTTGATCAAGAGAAGCCCACTTAAGAAGATAGCTCTGCCATCCCTGTTGAGTGGAGAAGCTGAGTTAGGGTGGCTGACACAGTTATCTCTGCCCCCCAACCTCTAGGTCTTGTATGGCAAGATTATCAGTTTTGATCAAAACCATTTACATATTGAGTAAGCAGCCCTCATGTTGCCAGGACTTGACCTCATGGGTTCATTGTATTTTTATAACAGAGAATTTGATTCATTTTCTATTCTTTGAATTTATCGTGATTTTTGGTGTGTATTAAGTGTGGTGTGTGTGTATCATACATGCATCTGTGTGCATACATACATGTATGCAAATGCACACACTCCATGAGTGTACATTGAGGAGTACGTCAGGTGTTCTCTGCTACCACTCTTCCACATGACTTTCCTGAGCCCAGAGCTGCTGAATTTTAAGGTCAGACTGGCTGACCAGCGAGCCCCAGTGATTCTCTGGTCTCCACCTCTTGCAGGACTGAGGTTACAGGCATGTGTGTCTATGGGTGCTGCTGGTCAAACTCAGGTCCTCCTGCTTGTATGACAAGCATTCTTACATGTTGAACCATTTCCTACCCTAAAAAATCTTTTTACACTATGCTTTTGGAGCAGTTTCAGGTTTGTGACAAAATGGAACAGAGAGTATAGAGATTCCGCTATACTCTCTATTACCACCCCACACTTACCCATTCTTAACATCCCCACCCATGGGGTGTGTTTGTTTTCAGCCCAGAGCTTATAGGACGGTTCCCTCTTGATGGTGTACATTCCATGGATTTAGGCAAATTATGACACGTGTTCCTCCATTCCAGTTTCATAGTGCTTGGCCTGTTCACCATCCCATCGCCCCGTTCTGCAATTATTTCTTCCAAAGTGAAGCATTCCCAATAAACTCATTGGTTCACCAAGTGTGATGGTTTGAGTGTAACTGTTACAAATGGGTCTTGTGTTTTGAATACTTGGTCTCCAGCTGGTGGAAATTTGAGGAAGTTATGGAGCCTTTGGGAGGTGGATCTCCAGGTTCATTTCGCATCTTGGGCTGGAGATGGCTTAGCAGCTAAGGCACTTGCCTGCAAAGCCTAAGGACTCACGATCAACTCTTCATATCCCACGTAAGCCAGAAGTACAAGGTGATGCAAGTGCAAGGTCACACATACACACAAGGTGGTGCACGAGTCTGGAGTTAGATTACAGTGGCTGGAGGCCCTGGAGCACCAATTCTGTCTCTCTCTTTCTCACTCTCGCCCTCACTCTTTCTAACATTTAAAAAAAAGGTCAGAGCCAGGCATGGTGGTGCACGCCTTTAATCCCAGCACTCAGGAGAGACAGGAGGATATCCATATGTTCGAGGCCACCCTGAGACTACATAGTTAATTAGTTAATTCCAGGTCAGCCTGGGCCAAAGTGAGACCTTACCTCGAAAAACCAAAAAAAAAAAAAAAAAAAAAAAAAAAGGTCAGACTGTTGGGCTTGCATCAAAAAGAAAATGGATCTCTCACTGGATCTCATAAATAAATGAATGAATAAATGAATAAATTTTTAAAGGACTAGAGAGATGATTTAGAGGTTAAGGCACTTGCTTGCAAAGCCTGAGGACCCATGTTCAACTCCCCAGATCCCACATAAGCCAGACACACAAGGTGACACATGCACAAGGTTATACATGTGCACAAGGTCATGCATGCGTCTGGAGTTTGATTGCACTGGCTGGAGGCCCTGGCATGCCAGTTCTCTCTCTCTTTCTGTCTCTCTCTCTCTCTCATTAAAAAATAAATAAAAATGCAGTGGAGGGCTACAAAGGTGGCTCAGTAGTTAAGAGTGTTCTTGCGCAAGCATGAGGGTTAGACAGTGGCTGAGACCTTTTAAGTTCAGTTTCTCAGCACCCACATAAACAGCTGGACATGGCCATGCATGTTTGTAGCCCCAGTCCTGCAGGAAGCAGAGATTGGAGAATCTCTGGAGCTCATGAGAACATCAAGATCCGGAATCAGTGAAGAGATTCCATCTCAAGGAAAGATCAATGGATGGAAGATGGAGGGAGACACCCAGTGTTCTCTGGCCAGTGCAGTGAGCACACGGGGCACACCTGCACATACACATGCATGTACACACAGACCACACCACACATACTACACACATGCAAAATTCAGTGGAGAGCAACTGAGGAAGATACCCAACATTGATCTTTTGGCTCCACATACATGCATACATGCACACCCACACACATGGGTGCACACAGGCCTATGAACATCCATAACACACACATGCTCATACCAAATACACATGCACATGGAAAAAACAGAAAACAGGCACTGCCTTGTTGGTCTTTTCTTACTTTTTTACTGATGACAGTGCAGTGTCTATATTTTTAGGCAACACAAAGTCAGTTTCCAGAGTCCCGCAGCTGGGTGGTCAGCAGGGCTGTGCTGGCTCCTAGGGGAGGCAGGACAGCAGCTAGGAAACAGGACACTGAGCCTGAGGCTCATATTTGTTCCACTGCCCACATCGTTACTATAAACTAGATGAGCACCATCACCATGGCTCTCCCGGCCACACGTCCAGCATGATGGTGCTGCAGGATGTGTTTAGCAGTACAGAAAACTGAGAGGGAGTGCTCCATCTCGCTGCGCTGGCCAGAACCAACACAGTAGCAAGAGGTGGCAGCCACTATGACTAACATAAAGTCCAGGAAGCCAAATAGTAACCCCTGGAAAGTGTTCCAAATAATCAGTAACGGATTAATAATTGATAACTTCTGCTTTGTTGGGTTTTTTTTCTTATTTTTTTCTTTGTTTGTTTTGTATTGCTATAACAAAACTCCTGAAACTGGGTAAGTTATGAAAGTGGTTTGGGGTCTACAGAGACAGTTCAGTGGTTAAAGGTGCTTGCTTGCAAAGGCTGAAGGCCTGGGTCCAATTCATCAATACCCATGTAAAGCTAAATGCATGAAATAGTACACGTGTCTAGAGTTTGTTGCAGTCTCTCTCTTTGCCTCCTCTTTCTCCCTCCCTACTTGCAAATAAATAAATAAATAAAATATTTTAAAGAGAGGTTTATCTGGCTCATATATCATGCATCATTAATGAATTGGGGAGTTTTTAATAATATTTTTTCCATGCTAAACATATTATTACTTTAAACTTTTTTTTTTTTTTTTTTTTGGTTTTTTGAGGTAGGCTCTCACTCTGGTACAGGTTGACCTGGAATTAGCTATGTATTCTCAGGGTGGCCTCGAACTCATGGCACTCCTCCTACCTCTGCCTCCCGAGTGCTGGGATTAAAGGCGTGCACCACCACGCCCAGGTACTTTAAACTTTTGAATTACCACAAGCCAACACATCTAGGAATAAAACCATTTTTAAAAATATTATTTATTTATTTATTTATTTGAGAGAGAGAAAGAAGAAAAAGAGGCAGAGTTTTTTCGAAGTAGAGTCTCCTCCAGCCCATGCTGACCTGGAACTCAGAGCAATCCTTTATCTCTGCCCCCTGAGTGCTGGGATTAAAGGTGTGCACCACCACATTCAGTTTATGAACTAAATTTCCATTTTTCTTGTTATATTCAAATATTTGTTTTTCATGAGTCAGTTTGAATGACTTATTCAATTTTTTTCAAAGTCATCTGACAAAAATTGTACAGATGGCGCACACCTTTAATCCCAGCACTCGGGAGGCAGAGGTAGGAGGATTGCCATGAGTTCAAGGCCACCCTGAGACTACATAGTGAATTCCAGGTCAGCCTGAACTAGAACAAGACCCTACCTGGAAAAATAAAACAAACAAACAAAAAAAAAAGTTAAAAAAAAATTGTACAGAGCTCCTCATGTAGATGTATACATAGTAGTCATTACTTCATCTGGTCTCATAAAGACCTAACATTCCTAGTTTGGGGGTTTAAAAAATTTTTTTAAAGATTTTATTTATTTGTTTATTAGAGACAGAGAGAGGGAGGGAGAGAAAGTGAATGAGAATGGGCGCATCAGGGCTTCTAGACACTGCAACAAACTCCAGACACATGCGCCACCATGTGCATCTGGCTTATGTGGGGCCTGGAGAATCGAACTGGGGTCTTTAGGCTTTGCAGGCATGTGCCTTAACCACTAAGCCATCTCTCCAGCCCCTAAAATTTTTTAAATATTTACTTAAATTTATTTTTTATTTTTATTAAATTTATTTATTTATTTGAGAGAGAGAGAGCTACAGAGAGAATGGGAGTGCTAAGGCCTCTAGCCACTGCAAACAAACTCCAAATGCATGCACTACCTTGTACATCTGGCTTACATGGGTACTGGGGAATTAAATCTAGGTCCTTGGACTTCTCAGGCAAGTACCTTAACTGCTAAGCCATCTTTCCAGCCATGTTTTTCTTTTTAATTTGCAAACAGAGAGGGATAGAAGAGAGACAGACACAGAGAATTAGAGGGTCAGGACCTCCAGTCACTGCAAGTGGACTCCAGATGCATGCACCACTTTGTGCATCTAGCTTTACATGGGTACTGGGGAACCAAATTTGGGGTTAGGCTTTGTAGGCGAGAACCTTAACTGCTGAGCCATTTCTCCAGCCCCTTTCAATTGCTTTCTACCATTGTTTTTGTTTTTGTTTTGTTTTTTGAGGTAGGATCTCGCTCTCGCCCAGGCTGAACTGGAATTCACTATGTAGTCTCAAGCTAGCCTTGAACTCACAGCAATTCTCCTACCTCTGCCTCCCCAGTGCTGGGATTAAAGATATGTGCCACCACGCCCAGCTCTACCTTGTTTTTGAAGCAGGGTCTCTCACAACCCAGAGCTCAGCAAGTCATTAGGATACTCCTGGCTCCACCTCCCCAGCCCAGGGATTACAGGCATATGCAATCATGCCTGGCTCTTACATGCATTATGGAGATCTGAACTCAGGTCCTCAGGTCCTCATGCTTGTGCAGCTGTCACTTTACACACCGAACCATCTCCCCAGCCCTGGAGTAGTTTATACATTTCCAAATCTTTAGTGTGGGAGGGATTAAAGCCCTCCTGCAGGTGAGGTAGAATTATCCAGAACTTTTACAAGGTACTCTGTGATATGTAGAGTGACTGCCAGGGTATAGATACTCAAGGTATCTGTGAAGGCCCACAGGTGTATTAAAGTCTTGGTCCCTAGAGCAGTAACATTGGGTGGTGGTGGAACTTTTAAGAGATGGGATCCAGTGAGAAGTACCTGGAAATGTGTCTTCAAAGGTGACCATGGGACCCTAGTTGTTTTTCTTCTCTCTCTCTCTCTTTGTTTTTTCAAGGTAGGGTCTCACTCTGGCCCAGGCTAACCTGCAATTAGCTATGTAGTCTTAGGGTGGCCTTGAACTCATGGAGATCCTCCCACCTCTGCTTCCCAAGTGCTGGGATTAAAGGCATGCGCCACCACACAGCTTCTTTTTCTCTTTCTCTTCCTCATGAGGTGAGCAGCTTTCTACACACTCCTACTCTGCCATGGCATTAGTCAGGGTTCTCTAGAGGAACAGAACCAATAGAATTAACATATGGATTTAAGGGATTTAATGAATTAGCTTCCAGGCTATGAGCTAGGCAGTCCGACAATAGTTGTCTGCAGGATTGAATGTTGAGGAACCTGATAGATGCTCAGTCCACAAGGCTGGGTACAGGCTGGAGAGTCAGCAAACTCAGTGGCTGCTCAGTCCACAAAGTTGGATGCTTCATAAGTCCCAAACTGGGGCTGGAGGGCTGGAGGGTTCCTGGAGAGCTGCTGGCCTTCAGTCCATGCTGGGTTCTGATGTCCAGGGAGGACAGCAGCAGCAGGGTAGATGCACGCACAAGCAAGTAGCATAGGGAGCGAAGAGAAAGGCCCTGTGCTCTCTTGGAACTTCCTATAATATCCACCCCTGAAGGACTGCTCACTCTAATGTGTTCCATATCCCATTAATCCTTCCTGAAAATACCATTACAGACTAAGTCAAGAGGCGTGCCTCTTATTTGATTCCTAATCTGATCAAGTTAATAACAGAATTTAACCATCATGCTGTGTTTTCCTGACACAGGCCCAGAGCAACAGATCATGGATGGGAGGCTCCAAAACCATGAACCAAAATAAATGTTTTTGTTTTATGAGTTGATTGTGTCGTGTATTTTGTTACATTGGCAGAGACCTGACATACACCCAAGGTATACTCACTGTGTGATATAGAGCTGCATGCCTGCTTTATGCAATGCTGAGGATGGAACCAGGCTTTGTGTATGCCAGGCAAGCACACTATTACCAATCAAACCACATCTCCAGACCCTTGGTATCTTTTTACCAGGCTTTCTCAGGATCCTCAGCTTCTGGGATAGTACCTAAGGCAATCCAAACACATTTCCTGAGAAAATAAGATAAAGGCTTCATAGTTTGGAAAGTAGAAATGAATCTTGCTCACCAAAAGAACCACTAAGGAAAAATGAGCATTGTTCTGAGAATATGGATGGCACATAGGCTGTGGTCAGTGATGGCTGCATTAGGGGGCTATGCCCAAAGGACTAGATTATAAAGTTGTCACTGCTGTGGGCTAATGGGGTGGGAGGGCTTCAGGGACCTAAAGAGCAGGCTGAGTTCTGTATGGGTGAGGTGACATCTGTCTCTTTCCCAAGAAAGCTCTGGCTAGAGTCCCACTGCCCCTCCAGCCTCCTGGTTATCATCATAGTCAAATCTACAGCTTTGGGGCTTTGTGAATTCCCCAGACAAAATTCATATAATTCTGAAGAGTGAGTCTAAAGCTTGCACCACAGTTCCAAACCAGAAATGCCAAAGTCTCCTGACCTAGATTTCTAGATTCCTCATCTCACCTTCCTTCTCACTCACAGTTAATGAGCCCTTCACATTCTATGTGATGCAGGATTTTGGGGTCCTGTGAACCCCAGCTTTTGGGTTCTTACCTGATTTAACAAAGTATTTTTAAAAAATGGACTCTGAGGGCTGGAGAAATGGCTTAGCAGTTAAGGCATTTGCCTGTGAAGCCTAAGGATCCTGGTTCAATTCTCCAGGTCCCACGCAAGCCAGATGCACAAGGGGCACATGCGTCTTGAGTTCATTTGCACTGGCTAGAGGCCCTGGCGTGCCCATTCTCCCTCTCTCTCTCTTTCCCTCTCTCTGTCATAAATAAATAAATAAATAAATAAATAAATAAATAAATAAATAACAAGAAAATCTTTAAAAGATGGACTCTGAGAAGGGTAAATTATGAATTAGGAGGGTTTTATTTTTTGGAGGTAGGGTCTCGCTCTAGCCCAGGCTGACCTGTAATTCACTGTCTCAAGCTGTCCTTGAACTCACAGCAGTCCTCTTACCTCCGCCTCCCAAGTGCTGGGATTAAAGGTGTGTGCCACCATGCCCGGCTCCTTATGAGGTTTATTTTATGGAGTATTGGAATCCAGGGAGAAGTCTAGCTGGAAGACTCAAGCCAGAAGGGAATTCCCCTCCTAGCTGGGCTAGAAAAAGGGGGAGGGGAGGTGGAGAAAACTCTCCTTCACACAGAAATCTCCCAGGAAAATGTCCCTGGCACAGACACACATGTGGAAGACAAAACATGAGAGCCTGGGGCCAAAAGATTCAGAAGAAACACACACGCACACACACACACATGAAGCAAAGCACCTTCACAAAGAAAGCTAAGAGATTAGATAGTAAAGGGCTTATTGTTTAGAGAAAAACATACATGTAACAAATCGAGGACGTATCCTGGAAACAAAATACATGTTAGAAACAAACTGGAAAATACCCAGGCAAGGAAGAAGCCCCCATCCTCTCCTGGGTTCCCAGCCATTCTGGGAAGGGGAAAGTTTATTAAACCAGGGACCAGGAGAGTCTGGGGCCAGGAGAATAAATAGTCAAGGGGCGGGGGAATTACATACATAGTAAGGCTCTTTATGATCAGACATCCAATTAGGATGAGCCTTACCATCTGACTCAGATGTGTAAGGGAGAGATTTGATTGGCTCATAGGCTCAAGGGGTCTGACTCTAAAGGAGTCAATCCACCCAGGTGGGCTTAGCTGAGGTAGAAGCAGGAAGTTGCTGCCAGGGAGTGTTGTCTGTAGCCATCTTGGATGAGACTGGATCAGATGCAGGTTTAATCCTACCAGGGCAGGCAAGGTGGCATCCATGTTCTCCTTGGGCCTGTTTCTCTGGCTGACTGCCTATATATATATATAAAAAAATATCTTTGTCCTGTTTCTCCTTCAGCTTACTAGTAAATAGGGTTTTCTGGCCTTCCTGGTAAAGGGGAAGGGTGCCTATGGCAATCCACATCTTCTTGTATTCACATCTTAATTTTCGTCAGCTCAGGATAACCCTTATGCCAACATGGCACATTTTTTGATGGCATGCTCTGCTACCCTTCGCTGCTTTGGTTCTCTGATATCCACTTAGGCTCCCAGCTCATCTACACTGTTTCTCATCAGTCCCTGAGGAGGCTGTCCACCACTCATCCAGATGTGAGTGAGGGCCTAAGACTTAGTTCCTCTCATCAGTCCCCAGTTTCCGCCTAAAATACTGGAGGTGATGGTGTAAGCCTTTAATCCCAGCTCTGGGGAGGCAGAGACAGACAGTGGAGATCAAGGCTTAGCTAGTCATGCCAAATCAGTGAGAGGCCCTGTCTCTAAGAATAAAGTGGAAAGAGATTGGGGAAGATATCTAGCATCAACTGCTGTCTTTCACATGCATGGACACATGCTCCCACACACATACAAACACATATACACACAAACATACACACACACAAATATAAGAGGCCTGGAGAGATGGCTTAGCAGTTAAAGTGCTTGCCTGTGAAGCCTAAGGAACCACATTTGACTCTCTAGATCCCACATAAGCCAGACACACAGGTGACACAAGCTCGCAAGGTCACACGTGCACAAGATGGTTCAGGCATCTCGAGTTCAATTGCAGTGGCTGGAGGCCCTGGTGCCCCAATTCTTTTTTTCCTTCTCTGTCTCTCTCTCTCTCTCATAAAAAAAAAAAAAAAAAGAAATGGACAGGTCTGGCAGCACATATCTTTAATCGCAGCTACTCAGAAGGCTGAGGCAGAAGGATCACAAGTTACAGGCCAGTCTGGTTTAGTAAGACCTTTCAAAATTAAATAAAACAGGGCAGGAAAGATGGCACAATGATTAAGTCACTTGCCTGAAAAGCCTAAGGATCTAGGTTCAGTTCCCAGTACTCATATAAAGCCAGCTGCACAAGGTGGCACATGCATCTGGAGTACATTTGCAGTGGCTGGAGGCCCTGACATGTCCATTCTCTGTCTGTCTGTCTGTCTGTCTGTCTGTCTCTCTCTATCTCATAAATAAATAAATAAAATATTTTTTAAAGTTTAAAAAAACAGACTTCTGGTCAAGATGGTGTCTGTCTAACCACACCTGACCTAGCCGGGAAGGAAAGACAAGACTTTTAGGGTACATTAGGTTTCAGTGGGAGTGTGCGGAGGAGCAAAGTAGTGAATCCACTGATTCCCACATTCTCAGGTATCCCACCAGTCCCCCAACCCCCTCAAGCAGCCATCCTAGCTGCAATCCCAGCTGCAGGTTCCTCCTGCACTAACTGCAGGCTAAGTGGACCCAGGCCAGCAGACTAGCATGCCCCCTGCCCTAGGCTCTGCCATGGAGCTCCACACATGAGCTCCACCCCCCTCGCCATCCCACCCCCTGTGTGTGGGAGCTCCACATGAGAGCTCTGTCCTCCTAGTAGCTGCCCCACCCCCCCATGGGTGGGAGCTCCACATGCAAGCTCCATGCCCCTTGCCACCCCCGCTCGTGTAGGAGCTCCACATAAGAGCTACATCCCCCACTGCTGCCCCACCCCCTGTGCACAGGAGCTCCACATGCAAGCTCCATCCCCCTTGCCACCCCACCCCCACCCCCATGTGTAGAGCTCCACATGTGAGCTCCATCCCCCTAGCCGCCACCCTACCCCACATGTGAGCTCTGTTCCCCTCACTTCCCCATCCCCTTCCCCCATGCATGGACTCAAACCCAGGAAGCAGGCTCTTCTTCACCCTTCCCTCTGCTTTCCCAAGGCCACCCCACCTGGACTGCCACCAATACCCTCCCCTGTGTTTCACCTGATACATAGCAGTCCCATATCCCTGCCTTGCCATGTCACAGGACCTGGTAGTCCCAGCCACTCCCTGCAGCGTAGTCCCAATGGACCCACTGTCCCATCCCTTCAACCCTCAGCATAGCAGAACCACCATGCATTCCCATCCTCCCTCACCTCTGCAGCCCAACTGTAACACCAGTCTGCTTTGTCCCACTCCCCTACTTCCTGTCCCCTTGGGCCACCTGACCACACAGTCCCATACCCTGAACCACCAAGCAATAAGCCCCTTCATCAGGTTCTCAAGCCCTCACCAGAGCCTCATGGGCTCCTGCCTTCTGAGCAGGCAGGCCCCACTGCCATCAGAAGCCTAATGGAAGCAAACATAAAAGGGAATAATCACTGACAACATCTCAAGGGTAAACTACAGTTTCCTCTAGGTTTAATAAGATTCCTTCACTCTGATGGGCAGACTACAGTGCAAAAGGTATAACATGAAAAACCAAAGGCAAGTAAATCCAATAAGATTGCCCAGTCCCACAGTAGATGTCTCCAATCAAAACACAGAAGAGACAATAGGACCAGAACCCCATAATGAAGATACAAGCTATACAACCCTGGCCAAGCAAATAGCAGAACTTGCAGAAACTCAACAAAGAACCAATAATTGTATGAATGGTGTCCTTGCTAGATTATACCTAATAGAAAATAACCAGGAAGGGTTCAAAAGACAGTTAAATGATCTGAAGGAGAGCGAAAGAAAAGAGGACCTCAATAACCAGCTGGATAAACTCAATGAGGACATAAATAAATGAAAGAATGAATTCCAAGAAGCATTAAGAAAATCAGAAAATGATGTGAAAAGGGAACTTGACAGAGGAATGAAAACTATAGACAAAAAAGCAGTAGAGGGAGGGGATATGATGGAGAGTAGAGTTCTGAAGGGAAGTGGGGGAGGGGAGGGAAATATCATCGTTTATTGTCTGTAAGTATAGAAGTTGTCAATTAAAAAATTAAATTAAAAAAAGCAATAGAAAATACAAACCAAATTGAACAAGCCCAAAACTCTGTAGAAGCTCTCAAGAACAGAGTCGGCCATGTGGAGGATAGAAACTCAGAACTGGAAGACAAAACAGAAGAAACAATTCATGAGTCCAAAAGTTTAATAAGTTCAAAAATTTCTGTGAACAGAACATGAGGGAACTATGTGATACCCTTAAATGTCCTAACATTCAGATCATGCGAATACCAGAAGGGGAAGAAATTCAGGCCAAAGGCATGGAGAACTTATTCAAAAAAATTATCAATGAAAACTTTCCCACTCTCAAAAGAAAGTCCCATCAAGTTACAAGAAGCTAACAGAACTCCAAACAGACTGGACCAAAGGAGAAATTCTCCAAGACATATTATCATTAAGACTCTAAATATTGATAACAATGAGAAAGTCCTAAAAGCAGATAGGGAGAAACAACACATTACATATAAAGGTAACCCCATCAGAATTACTCCAGACTTCTCATTGGAAACCCTGAAAGCCAGAAGGGCCTAGAATGGAACACTGCAAAGTCTAAGAAATTATGGTTTCCAACCCAAACAACTCTACCCAGCAAAAGTATACCTTTTGGTGAAAGAAAAACTTTCCACAATAAAACTCAGCTTTACAACTATAAGAACACAATGCCAAACCTACAGAGAGTATTTCAGGGAATTCTCCGCACAGAAGAATCAAATAACCAACCTCAAGAACCTACAAGAAGCAGATCACAATAAACAAACTCAAAGAAGGCACAAAAAACTACAAAGTCCCAAAAAAAACACCAAACTACACATAAACCACCACAATATGGCAGGGATTAAATCAAACCTCACAGTTATTTCCCTGAGTATTACTGATCTTAATTCACCCATCAAGAGACATAAGCTAACAGGGTGGATCAGAAAATTAGACCCCTTAATCTGCTGTCTTCAAGAAACCCACCTCACCAATAAAGTCAGACACCTCCTCAGGGTGAAAGGATGGAAAATGATATTCCAAGCAAATGGAAATAAGAAACAAGTAGGCATTGCTATACTAATATCTGATAAAATAGACTTTAAACCAAAAATAATCAAAAAAGACAAAGAAGGCCACTTCTTACTTATCAAGGGAATAACCCAACAAGAGGATATCACAATCATCAATCTTTACACACCAAACACAAGTGCACCACAATTCATAAAACAAAACCTACTTGACAACAAAACAGAAATAACCACCAACACCATCATACTTGGGAACTTCAATACTCCACTATCAGCAATAGATGGATCATCCAAACAGAAAATTAATAGGGAAGTAAGAGAGCTCAACAAAACCATAGATCAATTAGATCTAACAGACATCTACAAAACATTCTACCCCAAATCCACAGATTACACATTCTTCTCAAAAGCCCATGGAACCTTCTCTAAAATAGATCATATACTGGGGTCATAAAGCCTGCCTCCATATATTTAGGAAGCTTGACATAATTTCCTGCATGACATCAGATCACAATGCTGTATTGCTAGAAATTAACAACAAAAGATGCACCAGGAATCCCACCAGCTCCTGGAAACTGAACAACACACTTTTAAACAATAAATGGGTAGTGGACAAAATAAAAAATGAAATTACAAAATTTCTAGAAATGAATGACAATAAGAACACAACATACCAAAACTTATGGGACACAATGAAGGCAGTCCTCAGGGGAAAATTCATAGCACTAGATGCCTTCATAACAAAGACAGAGAGATCCCAAATTAATAACCTAGCCATCCACCTAAAGGCACTGGAAAAACAAGAAGAATCCAACCAAAAAGCTCCAAATGGAAAGAAATATTTAAGGTTAGAGCAGAAATTAATGAATTGGAAACTAAGAAAACAATTGATGAAACAAAGAGCTGGTTCTTTGAAAAAATAAATGACATTGACAAACCCTTGGCCAATTTGATCAAGCAAAAAAAAAAAAAAAGAGATGCTTCAAATTAACAAAATTAGAAATGAAAAAGGAAGAGATCACAACAGATATAAGTGAAATTGGGAGAATCATCAGGACTTACTTCAAAAACCTCTACTCCACAAAACTGGATAATATGGAGGAAATGGATGAATTCCTGGACACATACCACCTACCAAAGCTAAACTCAGAGCAGATTAATCTCCTAAACAAACCTGTCACACCCATCGAGATTGAAAAGGTAATCAAACACCTCGCAAAATAGTAAGAGTCCAGGACCAGATGGCTTCTCAGCTGAATTCTATCAAACCTTCATGGAAGAACTGAAACCAATTTTTCTCAGACTGTGCCACACAATCGGAGAATAGGGAAAGCTCCCCAACTTCTTCTATGAAGCTAGTATCACCCTAATTCCAAAACCAGGCAGAGATGCCACAAGAAAAGAAAATTATAGGCCTATTTCTCTGATGAACTTAGATGTAAAGATCCTGAACAAAATCCTTGCAAACTGAATTCAACAACACATCAAAAGCATTATCAACCTTGATGAGGTATGCTTCATCCCAGGAACACAGGGGTGGTTCAACATATGGAAATATGTCAATGTAATACAACACATAAGTAATCTTAAACACAAAAACCACATGATCATTTCAATAGATGCAGAAAAGGCCTTTGACAAAATACAACATCACTTCATGATCAAAACATTGGAAAGAGCTGGGCGTGATGATGCACTCCTTTAATCCCAGCACTTAGGAGGCAGAGGTAGGAGGATCACCATGAGTTCAAGGCCACCCCGAGACTACATAGTGAATTCCAGGTCAGCCTAAGCCAGAGTGAGAACCTACCTCAAAAAACCAAAAAGAAAAAAGAAAAAATCAGAAAGAATATCAAGTTCCCACCAATTGTGGGC
The DNA here is from genome assembly GCA_036365145.1 of Orientallactaga sibirica. Lineage (NCBI taxonomy): Eukaryota > Metazoa > Chordata > Mammalia > Rodentia > Dipodidae > Orientallactaga > Orientallactaga sibirica. Next base: position 3,013,487 of record JAEOAD010001462.1, on the reverse strand, counting down.
TACAAGAGGGCCTACACCTATTAAATTCTCTCTAAAATAATAATTGTTATCCCATTTATCTGGTGCTGAATTCACTCTCCATTGGAGAATTTGCTTCTCTTTTTCAGATGGATGCCAAACCTGAAGAGAGAATCAGCCCATCACATCTCACCAGGGCCCAGCTAAAACCATAGAATAATTGGGGAAATGTGAAAAGGTGCTGCTTTCTTAGTGAACCTGGTACCAACACAAGAGAGAAGGAGATAGCCAAAGAGAACACTCAACTCCTACCAAACCAGATATCCAGAGACACAGAGGCTCCCAAGACCTCATCACTGAAGTAGACCTAAAATGAACCCAACATGGCTCAGGGAAATTTGCAGAAGAGGGGGCAGAAAGATTGTTAGAGCCACAAGTTGGGAAATTATGCACAGACACATTGTCTCTTCCCCATAACTGATGGCTACCCCCACAATGCACAACCCACATTCCCCAATGAGGAGGGTCCCTTTGGAGGTGAGAGGACAGGGAGGAGGCTAATGATGGTACCAACATGACTGTATTCACATTATGTACATAACTAATAAAACAAAAAGAAAACATGAAGGCTGGACATGTAGCTCAGTGTTGGCACATTTGCTTAGAGTGTGAGAGCCCCTGGGTTACATCTCAGCACTGTAGGTTTAGCTCCATGTTAAGAGTATTTATTTGCTTGGTATGCTAAGGGCTTCGGAGTTTGATGTCTAGTGCTGAAAAAAATTAAATAGCAGAAAGGGGACATGTGTAGAGTTTGTTTGATTTTCAAGGAGGAGTCTCACTCTAGCCCAGGCTGACCTGGCATTCACTATGTACTCTCAGGGTGGCCTCAAACTCACAATGATCCTCTTACCTCTGCCTCCCGAGTGCTGGGATTAAAGGCATGCACCACCGTGCCTAGCTAGAGGTTAGCATTCTTTTTTTATACATTTTATTTATTTATTTGAGAGAGAGAGAGAGACAGAGAAAAGGTAGATATATAGAGAATGGGCCCACCAGGGCCTTTAGCCACTGCAAATGAACTCCAGACATATGTGCCACCTTGTGCATTTGGCTTCACGTGGATACTGGGAAATTGAACTTGGGTCCTTTGTCTTTGCTGAGCTATCTTTCCAGCCCAGAGGTTAGCATTCTTTTTTAAAAATTATTTTGTTTATTTATTTATTTAATTTGAGAGAAAGAGGCAGAGAGAGAGAGAGATTAAGAATGGGCACGCCAGGATCTCTAGCCACTGCAAATGAACTTCCAGACACATGCACCACCTTGTGCATCTGGCTTTATGTGGGTTCTGGGGAATCAAACCTGGGTCCTTTGGCTTTGTTAGCTAAGCCATCTATATAGCCTGAGGTTAGCATTCTTAATGTTCGTGATTTATATATACTAATTGAAGAGGGCAGGAAACATAAAGGAAAAAGTGGGGCTTGGTGGGGCATGCCTGATAACAATGCTTGATAACAATACTTTTAAACATGTTTCTTTCCTAGCAATGCATCTAGTACCCCCACTTCAAACAGTGGAAATAAATTACTCCTCTTAACAACCCCTTGGTAGTACCCTATTCAAACATGCTTTGAGATATATCCAGGATTGCAATAGCAGGGGCTGTCAGACCTGGGTTGGTTTTGGCTGCATGTATAGTAAGACAAACTGTATCCTCTGAGAGTGAACTTTTAGGAGGAATCCCCTATTTACCATCTAATGCCTGTACATGAGTGGGTGCACATATGATTAAAATCATACACATCATGGGGAAGGACAAGCATAGAAGAAAAAAGGCCATTAACACAAGTCTGTCAGTCAAAACAGAGTCACCCCAATTGTGCCCCCCCCTAGTAACCAGCTCCTCCAACACTTGGGGGTCATTCCCCTTGTCTCTCACCCCAGGGAGATCTTGCTTAGATTCCAGATGCAATTCTATTCTGACGCAATCTGCTGGAGTTAGTCCAGAACCCACGGGCAGAGGGTCCAGTCTTAGAAGACTGCCTGCAGCAATGGACACCACTTGCAAGTCCCAAGGGCCACCTATACTTATGACCAGCCAGTAATCAATCTGGAGTTCCCACACCCCTTCCTAGGGTTTGATAACTTGTTATGACAGCTCACGGAACTCAGAAAAACACTCCACAGTTACTAGTGTCAAAAGGTGAAACTACAAGTTTAAAGATCTCAGTTGGCTTTGTGATTCTAAAATAAAGAAACATTCCTGTGGTTCAGGTGTTCCCTCTGCAGGCCTGCTGAAGGATCAATGTTTTAGCCTGTTGTTCAGCATAAAGGGATTTGTAGTATCATTTCCTTTTGGGTCTCTATTTGTATCCCCCCACCTTTGTCCTCCCTCTCACCCTTACTCTCCCTCCACCCCACCCTCCCTATTGTCTGGTCCTCAGAGTGCTTATTAGGCTTGGCAGCATCTCCGGTGGATTCAGGTTAGGAGTGACAGATAAACGAGACCATGCGATGATTATCTTTTTGTGATTGGGTGAGCTCACTGAGGATGATCTCTTCCATGTTTGACCATTTTTTTTTCCGAATTTCATTATTTCATCTTTCCTTATTGCTAGGTAGAATTCCATAGTGTAGATATACCACATCTTTGTTATCCATTCATCTAATAAAGGACACCTGGGTTGATTCCAGCTCTTTGCTATTATGAATTGAGCAGCTATAAACATGTTTGAGCAAATGTCTCTGATCTGAGGTTTGGAGCCTTTAGTGTAAATGCCCAGTAAGGGAATAACTGGATCTATTGGTAGGTCTATAGTCATCCTTTTCAGGAGTCTCCATATAGCTTTCCATAATGGTTGAACCATTTTACAGTCCCACCAGCAGTGAAAGCTTGTTCCTATTTCTCCACAGCCTCGCCAACATTTGTTTTCATTGTTTTTTTTTAATGTTAGCCATCCTTACTGGGGTAAGGTGGAATCTCATAGTTGTTTTAATTTGCATTTCCCTGAGGATTAGGGATGTTGAACATTTTCTTAAATGTGTGTTTGCTATTTGTATTTCTTCCTCTGAGAAATCCCTGTGCAGTTCTCTGCTACGCATATAAAATTCCCTCCAAGATATCTATGGCCATCCATATATCTAGTAATAACTCTCTCTCTTTCCGTTGGAGAATTTGCTTATCTTTTTCAGATGGAAAACGAACCTGAAGGGAGAATCACCCAATCACACCTCACCAGGGCCCCAGCTGAAACCAGAGAGTAATGCAGGGGAAGGGCAAGAGCACACCGTTCTTGGGGATCAGGACACCAGAAGATGGCTGAAGGAGATAAACACAGAGAACATCCAACTCCTACTAAGTCAGATATCCAGAGACCCAGAGGCACCCAAAACCTCATCACTGAAGGAGAACTAAAATGACCCCAATGTGGCTCAGGGAAATTTGTGGAAGAGGGGGCGGAAAGAATGGTAGAGCCACAAGTTGGGGCATTATGCACAAAGACTTGGCCCATCCCCCATAACTCTTGACTACCCCCACAATGCATGACCCATGTCCCCATTGATGAGGGCCCTTTGAAAGAGGGAGGACAGGGAGGAAGATAATGGAGTCACCATTATGAATGTAAAATTAGAATAATATAAATTTTTAAAAAGAAACAGGGCTGGAGAGATGGCTTTGCAGTTAAGGCGCCTGCCTGCTAAGCCTAAGAACCCGGTTCCAATCTCCAGGTCCCACGTTTAGCCAGATGCAAAGTGACGCAAGGGCGCAATGCCACACTTGCCCACAGGGGGCACACACATCTGGATTTCATTCACAGCAGCTGAGAGACTGCTGGCGTGCCCATTCTCTGTGTCTCCCTCTCTCTCTGTCTCTCTCTGTGTCTCTCTCCAAAACTAAAAAAAAAGAAACATTCCATCCCATAAAATATAATAAACATTATGATGGTGAAATAGAGGGACTTGGCTATGTAGATACAAAAGGGCAAAGAAGGAAGCAATAAACAAACGGCAGACTAGTCACTTCAAAATTTCAAAATTACTTTCTTTTTCTTAATTTTTATTTTTGAAAGAGAGAGAGAGGGAGAAGAGGTGGAGAGAAGGAGAGAATGGACACACCAGGATCTTCAGCCTGCTAAAAATGAACTCCAGATGTGAGTGCCCCCTTGTGCACATGTGCAACATTGCATGCTTGCATCACTGTGCATCTGGTTACATGGGACCTGGAGATTTGAATATAAGTTCTTTGGCTTCACAGGCAAGCGCCTTAACCACTAAGCCATCTCTCCAGCCCTCAAAATTACTTTCCTTTTAAGGCAGGGACAGAGAAAGAACAATAGAAAAACAACACACTGGTTAGTACTGTGTTACTTTTTGTGAGGATTGAAACAGAGCACACTTGATAATGCCAACTGCAAGTGGGAAGACTTGTGGTTTTCTCTCCCAGTTTCTTAGAAGCTTGGATAAATGTAGCTCTAGTTTAGAGCTCTCGTATTAGTGGCTCTATTTTAACAAAAGCCCGCTGTGTTGGGCCCAGTGCAGCAAAACAATGGTCTATATTTTATTTAGTGCTGATTTAATATAAAAGATAATAGGAAGGTTATAAACAATTAGATGAAGAGGTAAAGGGAGTGTGGTGCAGAGTCCCGAGCCCAGGTGCATCCGTCTCTCTGTAGAGTGAGGTGTGACACTCTCCCAGCACCAAAGTGGGCTTGAAGCTTTCCAAATCTTCTTATGCAAGATTTCATAGAAATTACCTGGACAGGGTGGCATACACCTATAATCCCAGCACTGGGGAAGTGGAGGCAGGAGGACCACGAGTTCAAGACCATCTTCAACTACAAAGCAGAACTCTAAGCCATTCTGGCCTCAAGAAGAAATAAAGGATGTTTCACAGAAACCAGTGTCAGGGCTTTCTCTCCCCAAAAGTCAGGGACTGAAGCTAATGCTTAATTGGGTGTTTGGTCTTTCTAAGAATCCCCCCTCTCACGAAGCTATTTAAGGGCCTCAGCTTAACACCCCCTCCTTAATTCAGGGGTGGTGGTAGAAGGGGTTCATTACACATAATGAGAGACGCCATTAGGAAACTATAAGGGTTTTAGGAAAAAGTTAGATAAATAGATCATGAAATGTCTTTACTGTCCTCTGGGATTTGAGAGGATTTCTGCTGACACCCCATATGCAGAGCTGAGTGACACGGGGGCAGGGGTGAAGTGATGGGGGAGGCTTGGAGACAAAGGAGGGATGAGCACCAGAAGGGCCCAAGTTACACAGGGGGAATGAATGACAGAAGTGGGCTGAGTGATACTGGGGTGCTCAGTGACACGGGGACCTGAGTGATCTTCAAGGCAAGTGGAGAGATGCCTCCTTACTTTGAATCCTGTTTTACTTCCTCATCACTGCCACCAAATACCAGATAGAAACGATTTAAGAGAGGAAAGATTTCATTTTGGCTCACAGTTTCATAAGCATCAGTCCACATGGCATGGTGGAGCATTACAGTTCACATCATGGTGGCCAGGAAGCTGAGAAAAAGACATACAGGAAGAAACCAGGGCCAGATATGGTCCAGTGACCTGCTTCCTCCAACTAAGCTCCACATCCTACCTTTTACCACCTCCCCATAATGCTATCAACAGATTAATCCACTCATTATGTTAGAGTCCTCAACAGATTAATCCACTCATTATGTTAGAGTCCTCTGCTTTATGAATCTCTAAGGTGTTTCAGTCCAATCAAGTTGAAAATAGAGATGAACCACGGCAGATCCCTCTCACAGTCAAGATCTCATTTTCCAAGAATAGACTAGGTCCCTCTAAGGGTCAACTAATTTGGGGTCCTTTTGACATTTGTAAAGTCCCTTCTTACGGGACTTGGGTTAGTATGTCACTGAAAACCAGAGAGGAGATATGTGTCCACCAAGAATCTTGGAAAACTTCAGAATTTCACCTGCCACAACAGTGTTTAGAGTCCAGGCTGAACATCCCATATCTGTAATGCTTGGGATTAGACATGTTTAGGACTTCAGGCCTTGACAGGTTTTTAAGTATTTGCATGTACATAATGAAATAGCTTGGCAATGGAACCTGTGACACTTAATTTTCATTCTCTACTTCACTGAATTTAGTGTCACATAGGAGTTTGAGGCACACCTCTGGGTGTGTCTACAAGGATTAACAGAGAGAACACCTACCTGAATGTGGGTGGGACAACTCTATGGGCTGGGGGCCCAGATAGAAAAAATGGGAGGAAAAGGGGAAAGCTAGAGAATGCTGGCATTCTCATCTTTCTGCTTCCTGACCCACCATGATGTAAACTGAGCCTCTCCACCATGCCTCACCACATCATGATGGATCAGCCCTCTGAAACCATCAGCTAAATAAGTCTTTCCTCCTTTTAAGTTGTTCTGTTGCATATTCTGGTCAGAGTCATGTAAAAGTAATTAATACAAAACCAAAGTCTAAATATGAAATTTATTTACATTTCATACAGACTTTTCATATAAGGTAATTTATTTTATTTTATTTATTTATTTTAGAGAGAGAGAGAGAATGGACAAGCCAGGGCCTCTAGCCACTGCAAATGAACTCCAGACACATGCGCCACCTTGTGCATCTGGCTTACGTGGGCAAGTAAGACTTCATAGGCAAGTGCCTTAACCACTAAGCCATCTCTCCAATTCCTGTAAAGTAATTTTTATACAACATTTTAAATTATTTTATGCATGAAACAAAGCTTCATGGTGTAGAATTTTCCACTTGTGACTTAATGTCAACACTCAAAGGACTAAGTTTTTGTTTGTTTGTTTGTTTTTGTTTTTTTAAGGCAAGGTCTTACTGTAGTCCAGGGTGACCTAAAACTCACACTGCAGCCCCAGACTGGCCTCAAACTCATAGAAATCCTCCTACCTCTTCCTCTCAAGTGCTGATATTAAAGGCATGTACCAGTATGCCTGGCCAGGATTAAGATTTTGGAACATTTCAGATTATTAATATTTTTATTTGGATTCTTAACTTGTAAATAGTGGTAAAAATGGGAGCTCAATGTAAGCTTAGGTTCTGAAGGGTTAGACAATAGAAGTTCTGGATGTCTGGAAGAGAGATCACTATGTAAAGTGCTTGCCCCATAAACATGAAGACCTGAGATCAATCCCCAGAACTCACATAAAAATTCTAGGTGTTTGTTGTAATCCCAGCTGTTGGGAGGCAGAGGCAGAAGGATCCATGGGGCTTGCTGGCTAGCCAGTCTAGACTTACTAGTGAGAGACCCTGTCTCAAAAAAAAAGGTGAATGGTGTTCCTGAGAAATGATATTCAAGGTTGTCTTCTGGCCTTAACATGCACACACATGCACATGTGCAGACACACATATGCAGGTTTAAAAAGAAAGAGAGAGGATCTGGAAAAACAGCTCAGTGATTTAAGGTGTTTGCTTGCAAAGCCTGCCAGCCCAAGTTCAATTACCAAGACACCCACACAAAGCTAGACACAAAAAGTGGCACAAAGTGTCTGGCATCCGTTTCCAGCAGCAAGAAGCCCTGGCATGCTCATTAACACACATACACATACATAAATGTGTGAATAGATAAATAATTTTTAAAAGAAATTCTAGTACATTGTGTGTGTGTGTGTGTGTGTGTTGAACATGTTCATGTGTATGTGCATGTGTGTTTGGGTGCATATGCATGGATTTGTGCAGTTTGTGCATTGGATGCCAGAGTTTGATATCAGTTATCTTCCTCTATTGCTCTCACTTCAGATGTTTTGAGACAGGATCTGCCATTGACCTTGGAGCTCACTGATTCCACTAGAATAGCTAACTAGCCAGCCCCCGGGATCCTCCTGTCTCTACCAGTGCTGAGACGACAGGTGTGCACCTGTATTACTTGTACTTTTGTGGCAAGCATTTTACAGGCTGAGCATCTCCTCAGCACTCGGGTACATCTTTGAATTAAGGTTTGCACTCAAGCTAGATATCATTCATTATTTAGGACATTGGTTATAATGTACCTATCATTGTTGTTCTTTTAATCTCAACTCCCCCATACTTTATTTTTTAATTTTTAATTTTTTTATTTATTTTGGTTTTTCAAGGTAGAGTTTCACACTAGCCCAGGCTGACCTGGAATTCACTCTGTAGTCTCAGGGTGGCCTTGAACTTATTGATCCTCCTACCTCTGCCTCCCGAGTGCTGGGATTAAAGGTGTGTGCCACCACGCCCGGCTATTTTTTTATTCTTATTTTATTTTTATTTATTTTTTATTTTAAAGAGAGGGAGGGAGAGAGAGAGGGAGGGAGAGAATTAGTACGCCAGGGCCCCAGACACTGACATTGAACTCCAGACACTTGCAGATGCTTGCACCACCTACTGGGCATATGTGACCTTGCACTTGCCTCACCTCATCTCTCCAGCCCTACTTTCTTTTTTTTTTTTAATTTAATTTTAATTTTTATTTATTTTATTTGAGAGTGACAGGCAGAGAGAGAGAGAGAAAGAAAGAGAGAGAGAGAAAAGGTGCGCCAGGGCCTCAGCCACTGCAAACGAACTCCAGATGCACGTGCCACCTTGTGCATCTGGCTTACGTTGGATCCTGGGGAATCGAGCCTCAAACCAGGGTCTTTAGGCTTCACAAGCAAATGCTCAGAGGCCCAGTGTGATGTTTCAGCACCTGCCCAGAGCACATAGAGCAGCCACTCAAACTCTCTTGGCTGAAAGGCACAAGCTCTTCACTGGTGCCCACTGCCAAGTAAAGGAGGAGGAAGTCTGGCATCTCTGCCTTCGCTTTGCATCTGTCTCTACTTTGGGCCAGGCTCCTCCTTGACTACACAAAGACATGCCAATCACTCAGGCAGTGATTGTCACAAATCCAGTGAAACCTCACCCATCTCATCCCCCTTCAAGGCTAAAGGCCCAAACAGAAGAGTACCTGAGGCATCTTGCTATCAGATGTATAACATCCTACTCCAGACCTCCAAAAGGCACTGGACGTCTGCAATCACTGTCCTCGCCTTCAGTCACCTTGGATCCAGGAACAGCAGAGACTACAGGACAGATCACCTCATGAGGAGACCATCCCCAGCAGGAGCAGTTATCCCATGGCAAGATCACGGCTTCTCCAGGGCCACCTTGTAGAACCACAACTGAGACAGTGATCAGTCAGGCCCCAGGCTCTCCATGATGCTGAATTCTGCACACCTGTCTCCTGCTTGTATCCTTCCTCTACTTAAACCTAAAACTCATGTCAGTTCCCTGAAGATGGGCTGAAAGGTTTTTGATTAAAATTCCTTTCTGTTTCGTTAGTTAGTTAGTTAGTTAGTTAGTTAGTTAGTTAGTTAGTTAGTTTGTTTGTTTTGAGGTAGGGTCTCACTCTAACCCAGGCAGACCTGGAACTCTGTAGTCCCAGGCTGGTTTCAAATTCACAACAATCCTCCTACCTGTGCCTCCTGAGTGCTGAGATTAAAGGCGTGCACCACCACACTGGGCTCTCCTTCCTGATTTTGCACCATTACTTTTACTTGCTTTCTTTGGCAAGTGGCCAGATCTGCTTTGCTGGAACCCACTTTGCTGGGCCTCTGGACTCTGGTTACAATTTCTATTCCTTGATGGTGGCTGTTTGGAGAGAGGCCTTTTAGGTCCCAAGGAAATAGTCACAGGATTGTGAGGCTGGGTGAGAGTCCTGTTTAAGACTGCTGGTTTCCACCAACACAAAGTCTGAAAATGTCATCAGATAGCATTTCCCTGATGTGCTGTAACCAACTTAGCTGATACTCCTACTAATGTATTTGAAAAGTGCCTTGATTTATGACTTTCTTTGTTCTGTTACTATAAAAACTTCATAAAACACCACATTGGAACATGGTATTTGAAGCAACATAAATATGTGTTCCTGGACCATGGCTACTCATATTTGACTCAAGAATAAACTATCTTTTATTCCTATAAAAAACATCCTCCAACCTGCAAAAGGCACCTGGACGTCTGCAATCATTGTCCTCGCCTTCAGTCACCATGGTGGCGCATGCCTTTAATCCCAGCACTCGGGAGGCAGAGGTAGGAGGACCGCCGAGAGTTCGAGGCCACCTTGAGACTACATAGTTGATTCCAGGTCAGCCTGGACCAGAGTGAGACCCTACCTCGAAAAACGAAAAACAAACAAACAAACAAAAGAGTCCAGGCTGGAGAGATGGATTAGTGGTTAAGGTGCTTGCCTAAGAAGCCTAAGGACCTAGGTTTGATTCCCCAGTACTCTGTAAGCCAGATGCATAAGGAGGTACATGCATCTGGAGTTAGTATGTAGTGACTACAGGCCCTGGTGTGCCCATTCTCTCTCTTTACCTCTCTCTCTCTTAAATAAATGAATAAATTCCTTGATGGTGGCTGTTTGGAGAGAGGCCTGGTCCCAGAAATGGTCACAGGATTGTGAGGCTGGGTGAGCGCCTGCCTGCTAACACAAAGTCTGAAAATGTCATCAGATAAGAATGCTGGTTCTAATGTCCAGCTGTTCCAATCTCCAGGTCCCACTGTTTATAAAGATGTAAAACACGTGATTGGCAAGGAAGCAACATAAATATGTGTTGCACTTGCTACTCATTTTGACTCAAGAATAAACACATCTGGATTTCGTTCCTTTAATCCCAGCAGCTGAGACACTGCTGGCGCCCCATCTCTATTGATTCTGTCTTCCTCTCCCTCTCTATCTCAAACAAACAAACAAAAGAGTCCAGGCTGGAGAGATGGATTAGTCTCTCTCCAAATTAAAAAAAAAAAAAAAGTTTTAAAAAATAAATGAATAAAATATTTAAATTATTTTTTAAAGAGGCCTATTTAGCTACAAAGAAGGGTCCCACACATTTTAAATGGGAGAAAGAAATTCTGTAGGAAAAAGGAGGGAAAGTTTCTCCCCTTTTTTTCTTTTTTCTTTTAGAGAGAGAGAAAGAGAGAATTGGAACACCAGGGCCTCAGCCCCTGCATTCGAACTTCAGATGCTTGTGCCATCTAGTGGGCATGTGCAACCTTGTGTTTGCCTCAGCTTTGTGTGTCTGGCTTATATGGGATCTGGAAACTCAAACATGGGTCCTTAGGCTTCACAGGCAAGCGCCTTAACTGCTAAGCCATCTCTCTAGCCAGGAAAGAAAATTTTTTTAAAAGAGGCTTAATTGTCCCCATGGAAAATAAGGGGATAGGGCTGGACAGATGGCTGAGACCTAAGAATCATGGGAGTCCCCACAAGCTCTGGAATCAGTAAGTAAGCCTAAGTCTCAAAACAAAGACCAGGTGGAAGAGCAGTGACGCAGGACAGTTGACATTCTGCTTTGGCTGCCATAGGTGAGAATCATCCACAGCAGGCAAGGATATTGGGTGCCACAAAACAAGAGAGAGAGAGAGAAAGAGAGAGAGGGAGGGAGGGAGGGATAGGTGGAGGAAAGGAGGGAGAGAGTGAGAGAGAGAATAAACAAAAAAGCAAACAAGGACTGGCTGGTGAGATTGCTCACTGGTTAAAGGCACTTGCTCCACAAGCCTGCCAACCAGAGTTTGGATCCTCAGCACCACAGTAAGCCAGACACAAAGTGACACATGTGTCTATAACCCCACCCCATCTATGCTAATGGGAAGCTGAGTCAGAAGAATCCTGAAGTTCTTGGGCCACCTGGTCTGGATTTCCCAGTAGCAAACAACAAGACAGTCTGAAAGAGGGTGGGGAGGACCAGCACTCCTGAGTTGTCCTCTAACCTCTATATGTGTACTGTGGCATGTGTGTGCCCACACACACACACACACACACACACACACACACACACACGCAAATAAAATATTTGTCTAACATGTACAGTGCCCAGGGTTCCATCCCTGGCACCACAGACAACTTAAAAAAAAAAAAAAACACCAAACACTAAAAAGAAAAACAACCTGAGACAACCAACATATAAGGAGGAAAGGTTTATCTGGGTCAGAGTTTCAGAGATCTCAGTCAATGGTCTCTTGAGCCCTGTTTTTGAACCTGTGGTGAGGCAGCACAATTGGGCAGATGTGTGCAGTGGAGGAAGCCACTCACCTCATGGCAGCTAGGAAAGAAGATGAAAGATGGAGAGAATCAATCGAGACAGGGAGGAAGTGAGAGGAGTGGAGGACTCCAAATCCCTTTTCCAGAGCACAGCTCCAATGACCTGACATCTTTCCACTAGGATCCACTACTTAAAGCTTCCACCACTGCTCAGCAGTGCCACAAGCTGCATCCAAACATTTGCCTCCTGGGCTTTTGGGGCACACTTAGCCACACCATAGCACGCAGGTTAGCAGAATCCTCCTACACTTGATGACTTCTCTTCTCCATTTTCCATCTACTTGCCCCCCCCCCACCCCCGCCGCCCCGATCTTTACTATCACTCTCTAGAGGTCTCTGCTGCTTTGGGAGTTGAGCCCTTCTCTCTTCCCTCCTGCAAAAGCCAAGAATAAAGTGTCCCTTATTCTCTTGCAACCCCAGCATCCAGAGGATTGAAGCAGAAGTACTGGAAGTGTGGGTTCATCCTTGGCTGCTAGAGAGACCCTGGCATATGTACCTGATGTGTATATCTGATGTATGTGTATCTGATATATATGCATGTGATGTATATGTATTTGTTATATGATATATATGTATGTGTATGCAATGTATATGTATTTGTACATATGATATATATGTATGTGTATATATTATGTATATGTATGTGTGCATATAATGTGTATGTGTATATGATGTATATGTATGTGTGTATGATATGCATGTGTGTGCATGAAGCATGTGCATGTGTGTGTTGTGGCTGTTGCTTGTTTTATCAAGTGTCGGAATAATTTTTCTTTAACCTTGTTGAGAAGGAAGGAAGAAGTGGCTGGTTGTCACATCTAGTTCTGTTCATAGCAGTGACTAACCTATCACCGGTGTGGTGGACAGAACTGTCTGTTTCTTTATTTAGTAAATGAAAGAGTGAGCATCAGTCTCAAAATCTCACCACTCTCTAGTCCCTGACCACAGAAGAACAACGTGTGGGGAAAGAGTATGTCTAGGAGAACAGCTGTGATTATCCCCAGAGGAGCTGGTAGGAAAGTACAGAGTTCAAAGTCTAATGTTTACTTCTTCATTCTCAGTCAGAGGCAAACCACAGTGTGTTAAGGGGAAAACGCGTGCACGTGTGTGTGTGTGTGTGTGTGTGTGTGTGTGTGTGTGTGTGTTGTACAATTGTCTCTGGGTTTATGTTGAATGCATTTGTATGGAGCAGGAGCATTCCATCAAGTCAGTGAAAAAAAAATTTTTTTTCTGGTTTTTGAGGTAGGGGTTTGCTCTAGCCCAAACTAACCTGGAATTCACTATGTAGTCTCAGGGTGGCCTTGAATTCATGGTGATCCTCCTACCTCTGCCTCCTGAGTGCTGGGATCAAAGGCATGTGCCACCATGCCCAGCAAATCAGTGAGTTTTTAAATTTTTTATTTATTTATAAGCAGAGAAGGAGAAGGAGAGAGTGAGTACAGAAATACTAGGGCCTCTTGCCACTGCAAATGAACTCCAGATCATGCACCACTTTGTGTATCTGGCTTTACATAGGTACTAGGAAATCAAACAAGCAACTTCAGTGGCTGAGCCATCTCTCCAGCCTCCAGTTTTTATGTTTAAGTAATTAAAGGGGATCATGATCAAAATACATTATGTACAGCCAGACGTGGTGGCACACGCCTTTAATCCCAGCACTGGGGAGGCAGAGGTAGGAGGATCACTGTGAGTTCAAGGCTACCCTGAGACTACATAGTTAATTCCAGGTCAGCCTGGGCCAGAGTGAGACCCTACCTTGAAAAAAAAAAAAATACATTATGTACATGTAAGAAAATTGTCAAATAAAAAGTTTGAAGAAGGGCTGGAGAGATGGCTCAGCAGTTAAGGCACTTGCCTGAAAAGCCTAGAGACCCAGGTTCTATTCCCCAGTACCTATGTAAAGCCAGATGCACAAAGTGGCACATGCATCTAGAGTTCATTTGTGATGGCTAAAGGCCCTGACACATGCCCATTCTCTTCCTCTCTCTGTCTCTGTCTCTCTCTCTCTGCCTCTCTCTGCCTCTCTCTGTCACATACCCTCTCTCTGTCTCTCTCTGCGTGCAAATAAATAATTTTTTTTCAAGGTAGGGTCTCACTCTAGCCCAGGCTGAATTGGAATTCACTATGTAGTCTCAAGGTGGCCTTGAACTCACGGCGATCCTCCTGCCTCTGCCTCCTAAGTGCTGGGATTAAAGGTATGCGCCACCATACCCAGCTTACAAATAAATAATTTTTTTAAAAGTTTAAAGATATAGGTGTGGTGGCACATGACTTTAATTCCAGTACTCTGGAGATAGATGTGGGAGGATTGCTGTGAGTTGGAGGCCAGCCTGAGACTACATAGTGAATTCCAGGTCAGCCTGGGCTAGAACAAGACCCTACCTCAAAAAAAAAAAAAAAAAAAAAAAAAAAAAGTTTAAAGAGAAAGACAAAAGAATTTCCCACTTATGGAGAAAATCCCCCAAAATATGAAGTTATATTTTCCAACTGCTCCTTTAAATTTGTTTGCACAACTCTTTGCAAAGAGAAAAACAAGAGGGAACAATAACACTAATTGATTCCTGAACACGTGCAAGTCAGGTACGTCAATATTACTTTCATAATCCACCATCCTAAATGTTGCCCAGAGATGGAAACCAGTCAATTAAGCAAGGCAGGGTGTATTAAAGCTGTTGGTGCAAATATTGACACTATGATTACTCTCAGCAAAGTCCAGAGACTAAATGCTCACCACGAAAGATTAAACTGCTGTGCAAGCAAATTCTCACATGCTCTGAGAGGTCCCTCAGCCCTGTGTTTGATTTGCAGAATCTCCACTACTATTGAAGATTCAGTCGTTTTGTTTTATTTTTCAGTCATTTTAAGTCTTTTAAGATAAAAATGAAATACCTTTTTTTTAAGTGCAGGGTGGCCTCAAAATCACTACGTAGTTGAGGATGACCTTGAACTCTTAAACCTCCTGCCTCTACCTCATAAGATCTGGAATTACAGATATGCACCTCCACACTTGATTTATGTAGTGCTGGGGATTGAACCCAGGGCTTCATGCATGTTAGGCAAGGACTCTACCAACTGAGCCACAGCCTTATCCCTGAAAGAGATATGGATAAATACTGTTGATGCTATTTCCAAGGGAAGCTACTAAATCAAGCTTGTCAGGGCTGTGTGGGAACAATATATGATCTCTACAGTTAAGTAAATTAAATAGATTTCTAGGGAAAATACTTCTCTGAATATCAAATACAACATACAGAAAAAAAATGAATCAAAGTGTTCACGTATTCCAGCACAGTTTGTATTATTACTTTAAACCATTCTATATAAAATGCACAAGGCCTGGCACTACAAAACAAATGAGATAAATAAATAAAACACAGAGTATAAAATGTATAACAGTTTATATAGACAGTTATTTATTTATTTATTTATTTATTTATTTATTTATTGTGGTGCTAAGGCCTCATGTATGCTAGGCAAGCCATCTGTCACAGCCCAGCTCCATACTACCAGTTTACATTGTCATCATTTCCTCTTGACCTGGAGACTAGAAGATTGAGCCCACTGCCAAAGAAAAGAAAGAGAAGGGAAATTGTGGCTGTTACAAGAGAGGCACAGTCTTCACTTTTATTTTATTTTGTTTTATTTTATTTATTTATTTATTTATTTATTTATTTATTTATTTATTTATTTGGAAGTAGGGTCTTGCTCTAGCCCAGGCAGACCTGGAATTCACTATGTAGCCTCAGGGTGGCCTCAAACTCATGGCCATCCTCCTACCTCTGCCACCCAAGTGCTGTGATTAAGGACCTGCGCCCCACTCCCTGCACAGTTTTCACTTTAAAACCACAGTTTTCATCAGAGAAAGACAGAACTTTAGATACCAGGGGAGTTAACAATAGAATAGGATTTAGTTAAGCATCTAGGTTTCTTTTTTTCTCTTGGAAGATAGTACATTTGGGAAAAACCTCTAGATGTTGGTCCATTTTTTTTTTTCTTCTAAGAGCTTGCCAGTCATGGATTTGAGATCCTAAGTCATTGAGATATTTAGCTTTTCAGGGCCTCAAGTTGTTTGGGGTACTGGGGTTCAAACCTAGGACCATGTGCATGTTAGGCAGACTCTGTCACTGACCTATATCCCCAGCCAGCCCCTTTCTTACATTTATTTATTTATTTAAGAGAGAGAAAGAGGCAGAGAGAGAGAGAGAGAGAGAGGGTGGGAGAGAATGGGTGCACCAAGGCCTCCAGCCACTGCCAATAAACTCCAGATATATGTGGCACCTTGTGCATCTGGCTTACATGGGACCTGGAGAATTGAACTGGGATCCGTAGGCTTTGCAAGTAAGTGCCTTAATCACTAAGCCATCTCTCTAGCCCCCTTCCTTACTTTTGACCTCAAAAGTACAAGAAGAAGATGGCCCTGGAATACTTGGTCCATGCCCGCACGACCAATGCAATTTATACTTTAACAGCCTTTTGAGTGTGTGTGTGTGTTTGCATAATCTTTTCTTTTTTTTTCTTTTTTTTTTAGTTTTCTGAGGTAGGGTTTTTCTCTAGCCCAGACTGGCCTAGAATTCACTTGGTAGTCTCAGGGTGGTCTCAAACTCACTGTGATCCAACTACTTCTGCCTCACGAGTGCTGGGACAATATACTATGATCATAATCCCCTCCCATCACCCCCTTTTATTTACAAGAAATGCAAAGAATATAGACAATAAAAGAGAATAAATGAGGCTGGAGAGATGGGTCAAGAGTTAAGGCGCTTGTCTGCAAAGCCCAATGACCGGGGTTCCATTCCCAAGTACTCACGTAAGCCAGACGCACAAAGTGGCACATGTGTCTAGGGTTCATTTACAGTGGCTAGAGGCTCTGGTGTACCCATTCCCCCACTCCTCTCTGCCTCCCTCCTTTCTACTTCATCTGAGGCCCGGTTTCTCTCTCTGGATGTCACTCTGCTGTCATTCTTTGCTCTGGGAAATCTGCTGGGCTCCCCTCTCCCATATTTACCATCAGTATACTAGGATTACAGTAAAATAAAATGTTTTTTATAAAGGGAACAAAACAGGCTTGAAGAGATAGATGGTTAGCGATTAAGGCTTTTCCTGTGAAGCCAAAGGACACAGCTTTGATTCCCCAGCATCCACATAAGCCAGATGCACAAGGTGGTACAGGCATCTGGAGTTCATTCGCAGTGGCTGTAGGCCCTGGCATGCCCATTCTCTCTCTATCTGCCTCTTTCTTTATGTCTTGAATAAATAAATATTTTAAAAGGGGGGAATAAAACAATCCTTCCACCATAATGCACATATATTTATAATTTTGATATATTTTCTTTGTATTTTATTATTTATTTATTTACTTAGGTTTTTCGAAGTAGGGTCTCACTGTAGCCCGGACTAACCTGGAATTAACTATGTAGTCTCAAGGTAGCCTCCAACTCACAGCAATCCTTCTACCTCTGCCTCCCAAGTGCTGGGATTAAAGGTATGTGTCATCGCCATACCTGGCTTCTTTGTATTTTCTTTTACTTTTTTTTTTTTTTTGGTTTCGAGGTAGGGTCTCACTCTAGCCCAGACTGACCTGGAATTCACTATGTATTCTTAGGCTGGCCTCAAACTCACATCAATACTCCTACCTCGGCCTCCTGAGTGCTAGGATTAAAGGCGTGTACCACCAAGTCCAGCTGAAACTTTAAGTCTTTTTTTTTTTAATGATTCCTTTTTATGTTTATTTGATTTATTTATTTGGGTTCAATCCTAAACACCACAAGCACCAAAATAAAATGTGTTAAATCCAAGCGTCCCGTTTGTATGAACTTGAGGCCATCAGATCCTTTTCTCTTTTCAATATGACCACAGGGGATAAATCTCCTTTCTGTTATTTTGACAATTATTTGTTTCTTTAATTGGCATATTGGGGAATTGTGGCCAGGACTAGTGTTGGGACTGTGAGAGTACAGGCTTTCACCCTGAGAATTCTGGTAACAGTTCCACTGAACTATGCCCCAGCCGTGCTACTGTTTGGGGGGTTTTGTTTGTTTGTTTGTTTCTTGTTTTCAAAGTAGGATCTCACTCTAGCCCAGATTACCTGGAATTCACTATGTAGTCACAGGCTGGCCTTGAACTCACAGTGATCCTCCTACCTCTGCCTCCTGAGTGCTGGAATTAAAGGTGTGCACTACCATGCCTGGCATCATATTTATCTTGATGGAAAATATTTCTCTAAACACCTGTGCACACATATATAATTATTTCTATGTGATAACATTTTAGAAATCTATTTCTCATAAAATATATGGCCATTGCAAGTTTTGATAGAAACTTACAAATAATTCTATTGAAAATCCTATTAAAAGTTCCAAGCAAACTTTTATCAGTGGGTGGTCTTCCTCCTCATCCCAGTTTGTGAGCTGAAAAAAAAAAGCCACACAGTGTAAAGATTCTACAGGGCTGACTAGAACTTCATGACTATGGAGGTCAGAAAGCTGCAGATTCAGATCCAAGTTATCTTGGGATATCTTAATCCTTTAAGTAGTCATTTAGTGTCCATCTGTGTGTCTGCCCTAACTTCCTGTGACTATTAGGTAAGTCCTGTTGGAATGTACTGACAGACCATATAAGCTTCCACCAACCCCGAAACAAAGCATGCCCTCAGATCGCATCTGAAAGTTAAAGCTGAGATTTCCCCACTTTGCTGTAACCTGACCACCTGGTGTCCCCACCAATGTATTTGATTCATGACGTTTTTTTGTTCTGTAACTATAAAAGCTGTTCATGATGGAGATTGGAGTTCTAAAGTGGAATGAGGGGAGGGACGGGAAATATCATGTGTTTTTTGTATGTAAGTATAGAAGTTGTCAATAAAAAAATAATAATAGAAAAGCTTCATGAACTATTTTCACATTGGAACATTTTTTTGGTGTTGTGTGTGCATATGTGTATCATGTGTATGTACGTATATTGTGTATATATCCCGTGTGTGAGTGGAGGAACACATGTCCACAGTGCTTGGGCAGAGGTCACAGGGCAGCTGGGTGTCAGTTCTCCCCTCGCATCTTGTTTGAGGTACAGCCTCTCATTCTCACTGTAGTTGTTCACCACTATGTTTACCAGGCTAGCTGGCTGTTGTAGACAACTCCACGTTGCTGGGATGACCATCCAAACCAGGCACAGTTTAGAGGAGGAAAGGATTTAGTTCAAGCTTACAGATTCAGGGGAAGTTCCATAGATGGCGGAAGAAGCTCCTTCCGTACATCCAAGCAAAGAGAAAAACTACAGCGAGCAAAACACCAGTACCAGCACACGCACCAGAAAGCAGCAAGCAGTAGGGAGTCCACCAGATCTCACACTTCTCAGCATACCTTTGGGCTGGAATTCAGATCCACCCCTCAAACACACCTTTGGGCTGGACCTCAGGATCAGCCTCCTGTGACACCTTTTCCAGCCAGGTGGCTCAAGATCCAAGTTACAAGCTTTAATAAAACACTGAGTATATGGGGGGGCATATATTCAGACTACCACATTACCAGGCTAGCTGGCTGCTGGGCTTCTGGGAAATTTTCCCATCTCTGATTCCTTTCTCACCGTAGGCATGCTGGGATTATAGAAGTCCACTAGAGCTTTTGGCTTTTACTTAGAGCCTGGGGAACCAAACTCAGAAAAGTCAGAGATAGGAGAATGCCCCCCCCTTGTGCACATGTGCAACATTGCATGCTTGTGTTACTGTGCATCTACCTTACATGGGACCTGGAGATTTGAACTTGAGTCCTTAGGCTTCACAGGTAAGCACCTTAACCACTAAGTCATCTCTCCAGTCCCAAAGGGGCCTTTTCTTAATGAGAGAGAGAGAGAGAGAGAGAATTGGCACGCCAGAGCCTCCAGCCACTATAATAAAACTCCAGACACATGCGCCTCCTTGTGCATATGTACAACTTTGTGCATGCAACATCTTGTGCGTCTGGCTTACATAGAATCTGGGGAGTTGAACTGGTACTATAAACAAACTCCAGAAGCATCTGGCTTTATGTGGGTACTGGGGAATTGAACCTGGGCCACTAGGCTTTACAAGCAGAGGCCTTTAATGACTAATCCATCTCTCCAGCCCTCGAAGGATACTTCCTTAGCCAGTGATTATTTCCTGAACCTTTCAAATGCTACTCCTGAGACATGTCCTGAAAAGAGAGAGGAGACAGAGAGAGAGAGAGAGAGAGAGAGAGAGAGAGGAAATAAGGACAAGCAAGAGTAGTTAAAACTCTTGCCTGCAAGCCTGCTAGCTGAGTCCAATTCCCCAGCACCTAAGTAAAGCCAGAATCAAAGTGGCACATGTGTTTGTGATTTCAATGTGCCTGTGGTAATGGGAGGTGGAGACAGGAGATTCTGGAAGTTCATAGGTCAGCTAGACTGCCTTATACAGCAGCAAAACAAGACAGAGACCATGTCTTTTTAAAAATTATTTATTTATTATTTGAGAGAGTGTGTAAGAGAAACAGACGGATAAAAAGATAGAGAATGGGCACTCCTGGGCCTCTAGCCACTGCAAACGAACTCCAGACACATGAGCCACCTTGTGCATCTGGCTTTTTGTGGGTCCTGGGGAATGAAACTTGAGTCCTTTGGCTTTGCAGGAAAGCGCCTTAACCGCTAAGCCATCTCTCTAGCCAGAGAGACCATGCCTTTAAGAATGAAGGAGAGGTCTCCTTCAGACCTCAACAAGCGCACACACACACACTAAATAAATAAATAGATAGATAAGAAGGGAAAGGAAAGAAAGAATATGAGTTACCCAATGCCTCAATAAGAACAAGTGATAAAAACAATAATTAAAATGTTCAGGTTAAAGCTGGGCGTGGTGGTGCACGCCTTTAATCCCAGCACTCGGGAGGCAGAGGTAGGAGGATCGCCGAGAGTTCGAGGCTACCCTGAGACTACATAGTTAATTCCAGGTCAGCCTGGGCCAGAGTGAGACCCTACCTCGAAAAACCCAAAAAAAAAAAAAATTCAGGTTATAATGCAAATATCTTTTCCAAAGAGACATGAAGTCAAACAAATGTAAAATAAGGATGAAGGGACAAATTGTCTAATTGCTGGGCTGTGGCTTACATTTATTGTCAGTAGAGATCTGGGGGTGAATGTCACATACAGGCTAATCCTTGGGCCAGGATGACTTAGATTTAGGATGTTTCGGGATTTTGAAATGTTTGCATATGCATAATGAGATATCTGCATAATGAGATATCTTGGGGGTGGGACCCAAGTTTCAACACATCATTTATGTTGTATGTGGCCCTCACATACAGAGCCTGAAGGTAATTTTATATATTCTTTTTTTTTTTTTTTTTTTTTTTTTTTTTTGGAGAGAGACAGAGGGAGAGGAAGACAGATAGAGATGGGTGCGCCAGCAGCCTCTCAGCTGCTGCAAACGAAATCCATATGCATGTGCCCCCTTGTGGTCAAGTACAGCATTGCGCCCTTGCATCACTGCATCTGGCTAAACGTGGGACCTGGAGATTGGAACCAGTGTTCTTAGGCTTAGGAGGCAGGCGCCTTAACCGCTAAGCCATCTCTCCAGCCCAATTTTATATATTCTTTGGGGTTATTTATTTAATTATTTAACCAAGGAAAGAATTTAATGGTTCATCTGGATCCAGCAGTGTATCACATTGCCAGACAGCTCCATTTGGCAAGGGTGGTTCACATGATGGCTTCCAAGATGGAATGGTTAGTGATAGACAGGTTCAGAAATACTTCACCCAAGGCTCTTTGAAGGGTTTCAGACCACCACCCTTGCAGAAAACACTGATGCCCACCATCCCGATATGGGGTCCAGGATATGGGTCTTCCAAGTTCCACATGGGGAGGGAGAGCAAACATGTTTCTGTACTGTAATTAAAAGGGTCATTTGGACTGGGCAGGGAGTAATACGCTATCACTCATAATGGGTGGCTCTGTGAAAGATGACTCAAATGACCATGAACCATGCAGAGATGTCATAAGCCCTTCCACGAGCTCCTGTGTGACAGACATGTTCTTTCTTGTGGGTCGGTAGGTCGTGGCTGAAGTGGAGACACGGGACTCCTGCCTTGATCCGTAGAATCCTGCCACTCCCAAGAAACCTTGGGCAAACTCACCACTTGACACCCAGGATCACATCAGTGATTGGTAGGAACCAGCAGATGGTATCTAAAAATGTGTCCTTACCCAGGCCAGATATTCCATAGTTCCACTGCACCTAGCTCCAGACTCATCTCACTTGGTCTGCAGAGTAGGCACTTCGGGAGGAAGCACAGTGCCACACCCTATGTCCTCTCTATTTTATTTTGAGACAGAGTCTCATATAGCCTAGGCTGGCCTCCACCTTGCTATATAGTCTAGAATGCCCTTGAACTCTTGCTGAGTACCACCACACCCACCTCATTCTTTCTTTTTTTTTAAATATTTTATTTTTATTTATTTATTTATTTGCCAGAGAGAGAGGGGGGAAAGAAAGGGAGAGAGAATGGGTGCACCAGGGCCTCCAGCCACTGCAAACGAACTCCAGATGCATGCACCCCCTTGTGCATCTGGCTAACGTGGGTCCTTGAGAATTGAACCTGGGTCCTTTGGCTTTGCAGACAAATGCCTTAACCGCAATGCCATCCCTCCAGCCATCATTATTTCTTTTTATAACTTTGTGCAGATAACACAATTTATGTACACTGAGCAAGTGGACCTGTGAGGTCATGTCAGCAGTGAAAACACTGCAGGTTCAGGAGTGTTTTGGATTTCAGCAGGTATTTGGATTCCAAATGTCCAATTTGTGGGAAAGGAAAGCAGAAAGAGAAACTGCTGGTGCCGTCTGGTGGTCCTTCCTCACCTGGTGACAGAGGTGGGAGTCTGCTTTCTCTTATCCTTGGCCCAGACCCCCAAAATTGGGCTACTTTAGGGATATAGAGCCCTGGTTCCCCCCCTTTTTTTTCCTGCAGAGTTCTGTCTGGATGTGAAAATTCATTAATAAGTGTATTACAAGAGTCCTGGGTGCTGCAGATGCATCAGCCACTTATGGATGAGTATGTAGAATGCTGGGGAAGGGGCTGGGGATATGGTTCTGTTGGAAGGGGCTTGCCTAGCATGCACAAAGCCCTGGGTTCTCATACTCAGCACCACATAAACCTGGAGTGGTGGTGGCACACCTGTGATCCCAGCACTCAGGAGGTGGAGGCAGGAGCGTTAGAAATGAGTCTGGGCCGGAGAATGACCACACAATCCAAAGTATATTAGCAAGGTAATGTTTACTTCTGCAGAAGGAGACACAGCCATAAAGAGTCCAGGCAAGGGTTGGAGAGGTGGCTCGGTGGTTAAGGTGCTTGCTTGCAAAGCCTGAAGGCCTGGGGTCTATTCCCCGGTACCCAGGTAAAGCTAGATGCACCACGTAGCACATGTGTCTGGAGTTCCTTTGCAGTGGCAAGAGACCCTGGCACACCCATTCTCTCTCTCTCACCCTCCCTCCTTTACAACAAATAAATAAATATAAATAATTAGATTAAAAAAAGAAGAAGAAGAATCCAGACAGGCCAGCACATCAGCAGAAAGTCTTCTGGGTTTTTATTTCCTAACTCCAGGGTCCTGTGTCTCACTTTGATTAGTCAGAGCTTGACCTCACACTCTTACGCTATTGGCTAAAATATAAAAATGGTGCAGTATCCAGGGAAAGCCTAAAGGAATGGAAGCTTTAGGGGCTTTTTACCAAATGCAGAAATAGAAGCTTTGGTTTCAGAGATTGTTGACTTTTATGGTCTCAGGAACAGCTGACTCACGCAGGGTGCTTCCCATGGAATGGACGCCCTTCTAGAATTGAATTTCTCTATCCTATCAACCGTTTAACAGAAAAGACAGCATGTCTCCCTTTCTTTCGTATTTCTTACAGGATATCAGAAGTTCAAGGCCATCCTCAAGCTGCATAGCAAGTTTGAGGCTAGCCTCAGTTACATGAAACCCTATCTCAAAAAAAAAAAAAAAATTCTGGGAAGGGAAGAGATGTGTCTGTGCTTGTCCTGTATGTGAGTTTCTCAAGGTTTCTGCTTGTCCTGCATGTGATGACTTCTCAAGGCATCAGCAGGAACTGCAGATCACTGCTCTGTGCTGCCAAGCTCACTCTTCCCCTCTAACCTCTCATCTCCCATTGCGAGATGACAGAAGCAAACAACCCCTTCTCCTATCTGAGAACATCTCCAGCATGGACATGAAAACAGCAGCTGTTCAAATGGTGACCAGAGATGTAGCAGAAAGGCAAATGAGTTTTAACGTGAATATGCTCTGTTTCTTGAATGTTCCCATGCTCAACACTGGACTTCCATATTCTTATAGTCTCTGCTTAGAGCATACAGACTTTCAACAAAGCTTTGTTAAAATTTCTGAATTACAGGCTGGAGAGATGGCTTAGTGGTTAAGGTGTTTGCCTGCAAAGCCAAAGGATCCTGGTTCGATTCTCCAAGACCCACATAAGCCAGATGCACAAGGGAGCACATGCGTCTGGAGTCTCTCTCTCTCTCTCTGCCTCTTTCTCTTTCTCAAGTAAATAAATAAATAAACTATATATTTAAAAAAATTCTGAATTACTATATGCTATGATTTGAATGTGATTCCCAAACACAATGTGCTAATGAGTAGTTGGAGGTGGGATCACTGGCAGATAATTCAGATGGGGTCATGAGAATGGGGCCCCTGGGATGACATTAGTGGCTTTATAAGAAGAGGAAGAGACCTGAGTTGGCACATCTGCTTCATCAACCCCTATGATGCTGTCTGCTATGTTGTGACACAGCAGAAGGTCTCACCAGATGCCACAACCTCAGACTTCCTAGGCTCCAGAAACATAAGCATTATAAACCTTTCTTTTTTATAAAATGGATGGTCCCAAGTATTTTATTATACTAACCAAACCCAAGAAAAGACAGAATGCTTTATGCTGCTCCATGAATCTTCACAATTTAATAGCCTCCAGTTTTGATATCATCCCCACACTGATGGCAACATCTGCTTGATTGCAGTGTGTGATGTCTTGCTTTAATAAAGTCCTGTTCCTGTGTATTGCAGTGGCATGACTCATCTGCATGAATCTGCCTGTAGCTAGGCCCCCTCCTGTTTGGGAAAGATAATGTCCAATGAGAATAATTAAGTAAGATTCTAAATGTTATGAATTTAAGTGTGAATATCCCAGCTGTTACATTTTTTCTCACCACTAAAATCATTCCAACATGGCAATGAAATTTGTCCCCAAAGTGGGGAAGCACCGAAGCCATGGCAATGGAAGATGTTGTGAGAAGCACAGGTGCACTGCTTGGAGACCAACGAGTACAGTTTACTTGCCAAACTAAAGGGCTAAATTTAGACTGCAGGAACGAGGCATCCATGTTACGGGAAGTTGTTTCTTCTCTGGATACCCAGAATAAAACAGACTATCTGGACTTGAAATGACTGAAATTGCAGATGGAGTTTTGCGGGGAACGGAACAGCCAGCTGACTGACTATGTTATCTTGGGATAGCCCTACGGCCGGGACCTCTGTGCGTTGGATCTCAGTGTACTCATCCACACATTGATGGGTGTTCCAGATTTCATTAAGACTGAGGGTGCTCACAACCCAAAGAATCTCATTGTTCATGGGAACATTTGAAAAATAACTCAAATGGATGAAAACTCCAGCTATTCTCATGGAATGGTGATGGGGCAGGTGTTGTCTCCATACCCCCCTGTCCTGTGAGGGCCTGGGTGCAGGAGGGACAGCCAGTGCCTACAAACACAGTATATGGGATGAGAGAGATGGCTCAGTGGGTAAAACACTTGCTGCACAGGCATGAGGGCCTAAGTTCAGGTCTCCAGCACCTACATAAAATGCCAGGTATGGTGGTATACACCTGTAATCCCAGGGCTCCAGACTCCCTGGTGCTCACCAGCTAGCTAGTCTAGCCAAATCAGCAAGCTCCAGGTTCAGAGAGAGACCCTGTCTCAAAGAATAATGAGAGTGAGTGACTGAGGAAGACTCCGGATGTCAACCTGGTGGCCTCTATACACATATGCACCTGCACATACATGTGCAAGCACATGCACATACCAAAAACAAAACAAAACAAAAAACTAGCCAGGTATGGGGGCTCATGCCTTTAATCCTAGCATTCAGGAGACTAAGGTAGGAATATCAACTGTGTTTGAAACCAGTTTGAACTACAGAGAGAGTTTCAGGTCAGCCTGGGCTAGAGTGAGACCCTGCCTCAAAAATAACAACAAGGGCTGGGCATGGTGGTGCAGACCTTTAATCCCAGCACTCGGGAGGCAGAGGTAGGAAGATCATCATGAGTTCGAGGCCAGAGACTACATAGTGAATTCCAGGTCAGCTTTGGCTAGAATGAGACCCTACCTTGAAAAACTAAAAAATAATAATAATAAATAACAACAAGGGCTGGAAAGATGATTCCATGGTTAAAGGCACTTGCTTGCAAAGCCTGTTGGCCTGGGTTCAATTCTCCAATACCCATGTAAAGCCAGATGCACAGAGTGGTGTGAGTATATGGAGTTCATTTGCAGTGGCAAGAGGCCTTTCTTTCTTTCTTTCTTTCTTTCTTTCTTTCTTTCTTTCTTTCTTTCTTTCTTCTCTCTCTCTCTCTCCCTCTCCCTCTCTCTCTCTCTCTCTCTCTCTCAACTAAATAAAGATACTTAAAATCAACAACAGTAACTGAATATCCCTGAGCAGTATAAGGAGAACCGGCTTTTCCTGATCTCCTGGACTGCATGTCATTCTGGTTTCTATTGCTTCTAGCCAACCACCCCAGAAATGATAAAGCTGTAGATTCAGAGGAAGTGCATCTTCTGACTTTCTATGAGCCAACTTCAGAACTCACAGCTCTTCTCCACAAGTGGTGCTGGTAGATGCCTCCTGAACCCAGTCTGGGACTGACTATCCTTTATACCTGGGAATTCTGCTGCTTTGTAGGACGTTCCTTCCTAACAGTCCTGGGAAAGAAAATGAAGGGTGTGGACACAGACCTCACCTTTTTGCTTGTTGAGACAAGGTCTCATATAGCCCAGGTTGAGCCTTGAACTCTCTGTGTAGCCTCAGATGACTTTGGATTCTGAACCCTCCTGCCTTCACCTCCCAAGTGCTAGGATTTCAGTTGTATACCATCATACTGTTTTATTGGGCACAAGGACTGAATCCAGGGCTTCATGTATACTAGAAAAGCACTCTACCAACCGAGCCACATCCCAAGCCCCCAGATCTGGCCTTTGGAGGAAGGAGCCCAGATGAGAGTGCAGAGATTTCTATAGCCATCCTTGGAAAGCACAGATTGCCACACACTTTATGAGAGGAGAGAGTCAACATAGGGAGGTGCCAAGGCCTGGACTATTGCCTAGTTCTCAAAGGGCACCAGTTACTACACAATAAGAATGCCAAAGATACAAGTGGCAGTGGATTTTTGGCTCAGACAGCCACATAAAATGCATTCTAGCATAGCATGGTGGCTCATGTCTGTAGTCCCAGCCCACTGGAGAGTTCAAGGCCAGCCTGGGCTATATAGTAAGTTCCATGCCAGCCTGACCTACATAGTAAGACAAAAACAAAACAAACTAAAAGCGTTCTAAGCCCATGATGATGGAGCCCATGGTCATTCCATTTGGGAGGTGAAGGCAGGAGGATCTCAAGTTTGAGGCCAGTGTGGACTACATAGTGAGAGCCTGGCTCAAAAATCAGAACAAATAACCAGCATTCTAACTCATATTCAAGTCAATTCTCCAGCGAATTTACAAGTGTAATGTTTGCAATATGTGCGTTGACATGCAGGTATTAGGGAGGTCTTGGGGTTTTATAAGCCAAGTTTATCATGCACCCCATCCAAGTGCTGGCAAAGATTAACAGAAAGAAGTGTGTCTGAGAAGAGAGCTGGGCAAAATAGCTCACACCTCTAACTCCAGCATTTAGGAGGCTGAGTCAGGAGAGACCAGCCTTGGCTACATAAGGAATTAATTCTGGGCCAGTCTGGGATGCAGTATGAAATTGTTTTTTAAAAAAAGAAGAGATCCAGTCTGTGAGTTCAAGGCCAGCCTGCATTACAGAGTGAGTTTCAGGTCAGCCTGGGTTAGAGTGAGACCCTGCTCAGAAAAAGAAGGACAGAAAGAAAAGACAGAGGAAGAGAAGAAAGGAGGGAGGAAGAGAGAGGGGAGAAAGGAAGGAAGTAAAGAGGAGGGAGGGACAGAAGGAGATAGAGAGGAAGAAGGAAGGAGGGGAGAGAGGGAGATAAAGAGAGACGGGAGAAAGGGAGATTAAAGGAACTAAAAAAAAGCATCTACCATGTGACCCAGCTATTTCTGGACATATGTAATCAAAGGAAAGGAAGTCAGAGTCTGAAAGATGCCTTCAGGCCCATGTATATTGCAGGACTATTCACAATGCCCAAGATTGGGTGAATGAGTAAATGTGTTATATACACGCAGTTGAGTATTATTCACTCATAAAGGAGAATAAGCCTGTTGTTTACAGTAAAATAGATGAAATTGGAGGACATTATATTAAGTTAAATAAGGCAGACAGGTCAAGTAGTAAATGTTCTTTCGTATGTAGAAACTATAAGAAGGCTAACCCAGTGCTGCCAGGAGATTACTAGGAGTGGGAGGGGCAGGTAGAGGAAGAAAAGTTAGATATTTTCAGTGCAGATGTCCTCAGCTCTGGGAACCCCAACAGACCAGGCCCAATATGCCAGTTAGAGACTAGTAGTGCTGAAAGGCAGAGAGTTTTTAAACTTTTTATTGACAATCTCCATACATATACACAATATACAATGATCATAATCCTCTCCCACCACCCTTCCTTTTTCTCCTCCCCAATATCCTTTCCATTGAATTCTTTCTTCTTTCCAGCTCCTCACTCTTATATTTTGATATTTTTCCCTTCTATTATGCAGGTCTTGTGTAGGTCAGCCACTGAAAGGTCATGAATATCAAGGCCACTTTGTGTCCTCTCCCCATCCTTTGGCGCTCACATTCTCTCTGTCCCCTCTTCTGCAGTGGTTCCTGAACTTTGTGTGATAGCGATGTCTCACTTAGGGTTGAACCCTCCACTG
Organism: Orientallactaga sibirica; assembly: GCA_036365145.1. Lineage (NCBI taxonomy): Eukaryota > Metazoa > Chordata > Mammalia > Rodentia > Dipodidae > Orientallactaga > Orientallactaga sibirica. Next base: position 2,984,389 of record JAEOAD010001462.1, on the reverse strand, counting down.
TCACTTCTTCTCAGAACTGGTGAGTTTTAAGTCTCCCTAGTGGTGACTGCCATCTGAAAAGAGAAGTTTCTCTAACAAAAAGTGAGGGTGGCGGTGGTGGTTTGATTCAGGTGTCCCCCATAAACTTGGGTGTTCTGAATGCCAGGTTCCCAGCTGATGGCAATTTGGGAATTAACACCTCCTAGAGGCAGAGTATTGTTGGGGGCGGGCTTATGGGTATTATAGCCAGCTTCCCCTGGCCAGTGTTTGGCACACTCTCCTGTTGCTGTTGTCCACCTTATGTTGCCCAGAGAGTGATGTCCACCCTCTGCTCATGCCATCTTTTTTCCTGCCATCATGGAGCTTCCCCCTTGAGCCTGTAAGTCAAAATAAACTTCTTTTTTTCCCACAAGCTGCTCTTAATTGTGTGATTTCTGCCAGCAATGCGAACCTGACTGCAACAGTGGCATTAATATATGGGCATAAACACAAGTGTTTAGAGGGCAGTTTGGTAGGCATAATATATCCATGTAACCGAACAATAGTAGTTTTCTCCCTAAGGCTTATGGTGTCTCCACCCATAGGCTTTTGATTAGATTTCTCAGTACTAGGTATGAATTCCTTCCCATTGAATAGGCCTCAAATCCAACCAGGGAGCAGTTGGTTTCCCACATAACAGACGTGCCACAATGGTACCAGTTGTCCCATTTTGCCTGGCTGTCCAGTCATAAAGCTTGCAGGGTCCACTGCTGGTTAAGGCTGTTGATAACTTTTCTCCCCCAACAGGCTGCATAGCTCTTTCCAGTATTCTGACAGCTAGTCAGCAAGGAGAATTTCAGCTCAGCTCCAGGTTGATTTCTCAGTGACCCACAGCCCAAGCATGTGGAGTCTTCAGCAATAGGGTCTTAGTATCTAGTTCTGGTAGGCAACCAAGAGCCTTGTGAAGCAACTCCTCCACTCCAAAACAATATAGGGCAATGCTAAGGTTCTTGGCTGCCCACCTTAAAGATGCCATATGGTCTGGTTTGCAGGCCATTGAGAAGTAAAGCTAGAACTAAGCTGGAAGCCTCCCTGTTGACTAGTGGTCATAGCACTAGAAAGTGCTATCCAGGCTGCTGGGGGAGAAAAGTCCACATCAGTCTTAATCAGCAGTGACCCTGCAAGCCACACACCTGGCCAGTTAGTCTAGATGTGCCTATTAGTACAATAGTGGCATGTCTATTATGGGGGAAACCAACTGCTTTCTGATTGGACTTGAGGCCCACTCCATGGGAGGCACTTCATGCCTTTTAGTGGAAACCTAGTCAAAAGCCTATGGCTGGGAAAGTCATAGACCCTGATGGGGGAAGTTACTACTGTTGTTTGGCTACATGGATATATGCCCACCAAATTGCCCTCTAAATATTTATGTTTATGCCCATAGCGTAGCACTACTCTTATTTTTTGTCAGGGAAGTGGTGACTACTGGGGAGACTCAAGACTCATCAAAGTGCCGAGAAGAAGTGATAGTTGAATGTTTAGCACTAAATGAGACATGTCTATATGTCTATTATACCCTCCTCCAAGGCTCAGAGATTGTTGGGGAAGAGGTGGTAGAAAGACCATAAGAGACAAAGGACAAGGAGACACAAAGTGGTGGTTGTCTTCAATGACCTCACAGTGGCTGTCATTACCTACACAAGACCTGCATAATATTGGTCCCGTCAAGATATTGCCAACTATGATAGAGGAGGGCTTAAAAAAAAAAAAAGACATCAAGCCAGGTGTGGTGGTGCTCGCCTTTAAAGCCAGCACTTGGGAGGCAGAAGTAGGAGGATCACCGTGAGTTTGAGGCCACCCTGCGATGACATAGTAAATTCCAGGTCAGCCTGAGCTAGAGTGAGACCCTACCTCGAAAAAAAAAAAAAAAAAAAAAAAAAAAAAAAAAGACATCAAAATAGAAAAGGAGCTAGTTGGAAAGAAGAAGACGTTCAGTGGAGGAGGGATGAGGGACAGGGAAAAAGGAAAATAGGATTAGAGTACATTGTGTATATGCATCGATGTTGTCAATAAATATTTTTAAATATTTTATTTATGTATTTATTTATGAATGAGAAAGAGAGTGAATAGGTGTGCCAGGGCCTCTAGCCACTGCAGACAAACTCCAGATGCATGTACCACCTTGTGCATCTGACTTTATGTGGGTACTGGGGTATCAAACCGAGGTACTTTGGCTTTGCAGGCAAGCACCTCAACCACTGAGCCATCTCTCCAGCCCAGTAATTTTTAAAATTTTTTTATTATTATTATTATTTTTTAAAAATATATTTTATTATTTATTTATTTATTTGAGAGAGAGAGAGAGATACAGAAATAGGCAGGTAGAGAGAGAAAGAGAATGGGTGCGCCAGGGCCTCCAGCCACCGCAAACGAACTCCAGATGCACACACCCCCTTGTGCATCTGGCTTACGTGGGTCCTGGAGAATCAAGCCTTGAACCGGGGTCCTTAGGCTCCACAGGCAAGCGTTTAACCGCTAAGCCATCTCTCCAGCCCCCCAATTTATTATTATTTTTTATTTATTTTTGGAGAGAGAGAGATAGACAGAAAGGGAGAGGGAGACAGAAATGGGCGTGCCAGCAGTCTCTCAGCTGCTGTGAATGAAATCCAGATGCGTGTGCCCCCTTGTGGACAAGTGCAGCATTGCGCCCTTTCCTCACTTTGCATCTGGCTAAACATGGGACCTGGAGATTTGAACCGCTGGACATTGGAACCAGCATTCTTAGGCTTAGCAGGCAGGCGCCTTAGCTGCTAAGCCATCTCTCCAGCCCCCAGTAATTTTTTTAATGCAGAAATCAAGCAAGCAAGAAAGTAAAAGCTCCCTAGATAACTCCAATGTGCCGACACTGATGAATTAGCTCAGGGAGAGTCAACAAACCCAATACTGTCCACACAGAGCCTCAGGCAATGACCAAAAACTGGAGATGAGGATGTAGCTCAGCATTGAGCACTTGCTTAGCATATGTAAGACCTTGAGTTTGATCCTTGTTCCTGGGGGAATGGACTATAAAACAAAGTTAGTATGTGGTGGGGTGCACATGTATTCCTAGCTACTAGGGAGGCTGAGGTAGGAGGGTAACTGTCAATTGAGCTAATGAGGCCTATTTTGAGTGCCACAAGATATGCCATCACTGAAGCCTGAAGTCAGACTCAAATTTGTCTTCCGCAGAGCAAGTATTTATGAAATGACCAGGTGGCTATGGCGTGGAGAAGGTGATGGGAGGTGAGGATGGTGACACACTCAGTGGCCTGCTCATGGGTACACAGACCAGACAAGCTTCATGACTTTTCACAGGCTCATGTTCAGGAAGTAGTGATACCAGCATGATTTTATAGGTGGAGGTTTTGACCCTCTGAGGTCAAAAGGCCAAAGGCCACCCACTGGACTCTTGTGGAGGCACAAGTGAAAGTGGCTGGGGCAGGACTATTCCAAGTTTGAGGCCAAGCTGAGGTTACACAGTGAGAGTGACTCAAAACAAAAGCAAAAAGAATGAATCACTGACAAGGGGTCCTTTGTGTCAGAGAAGCTCTCTAGTAAAGTGGGAGGGTTCTATTGTGACTTTTTTGTTTAGCTGAACTTTCTTTCTTTCTTTTTCTTTTCTTTTCTTTTCTTTTTTTTTTTTTTAGATAGGGTCTCACTCTAGCCCAGGCTGACCTGGAATTTACTATGTAGTTTCAGGCTGGCCTTGTATTCACAGTGATCCTTCTACCTCTGCCTTCAATACCTCCAGAAAGCTAGGATTAAAGGTGTGCACCACCATGCCCAGCACCTTTCTTTCTTTCTTTTTATTGACAACTTCCATAATTATAGACAATAAACTATTATAATTTCCTCACTCCTTCACTTTCCCCTTCACAACTCAACTCTCCATCAGTCTCTCTTATTTTGATATCATCATCTTTTCTTCCTATTATGAGGATCTTGTGCAGGTAGTGCCAGGCATGGTGAGATCATGGGCATCCAGGCCATTTTGTGTCTGGAAGAGTGCATTGTAAGGACTCCTATTCTTCCTTTGACTCTTTCATTCTTTCCGCCACCTCTTCTGCAATGGACCCTGAACCTTGGAAGGTGTGTTAGACATGTTTCTGTAATGAGCATCCCTGTATAACTTTTCTCAGCCCTATGGTGCCTTTGAGTCATCCCAGAGGTCACTGCCATCTGAAAAGAGAAGCTTCTCTAACCAAAAGTGAGAGTAGCGTTAATATATGGGTGTGGACATTAAGAGAAGTGCTTACTGGGCAGTTTGGTGGGTATTATATATATATATATATATTTAGCCAAATGTCAGCAGGTATTACACCCCTAGGGCTCATGACCTCCCTCCCCATCATAAGTTTTCAATATCAGGCATGTATTCCCTCCAATGGAGTGGGTCTTCAGTCCAATTAGAGAGCAGGTGGTTTCCCCCATAACAGACATGCCACTATTGCACCTATTGGCTCATTTGGCCTGGCTGACAAATTTAAGGCTTGCAGTGTCCACTGTTGCTTATCTCCTATGATGACTTGTCTCTGTCCTATACAGCTGCATGCAGCATAGTTTTTTCCAGCTTTCTGTCAGCTGGTCTACACAGAGGAGGCTTTCAGCTCGGCTCCAGCAGGATTTCTCAGTGACTTTGCAGGCCAAGCCTGTGGAGTCTTCAGCAATAGGGTCTTACCATCTATTCCTGGTAGGAAACCAAAAGCCTTGGCAATGACTTATAATGTTTTGGGGGAATCAAGGACCTCCCTGTCCAACAACTCACTGGAAAGTATCCCATCCCTGGCATTGAAAATTTTCTACTAACAAACTATGGCTTCCAGGTGTGCCATTGTCCAAAAAAGTAGGCTACCATATGGATTATTCAAAATATCTTGAATTTTGATTAACCCTCCCTCCACCCTTCTTTTACTCAATCCCCTCCCCTGACCTCACTTAGGCCTTTCCAACTCCAGTAATCTGTTCGTCTACTTACATATACATACAACACAATCCCCTTAAGTCCTACCCTCTCTTTCCTTTTTTATACCCCCTTTCTAGCTTACTGGCCTCTGCTACCAAGTTTTATTACAACTCACATACAAATTCAAACATTTGTATCTAGGATCCACATATGAGAGAGAATATGTGACATTTGGCTTTCTGGGCCTGGGTTATCTCACTAAGTATAATCCTTTTCAGGTCCATCCATTTCCCTGCAAATTTCATAATTTTGTTTTTCTTTACCACTGAATAGAACTGCATTGAATAAATGTACCACATCTTCATTATACACTCATCAGTTGAGGGACATCTAAGCTTTTCTTGTTTTATATATATATATATATGAGAGAGACACAGAGAGAGAGGGAGAGGAAGACAGATAGAGAATGGGCGCGCCAGCAGTCTCTCAGCTGCTGTGAACAAACTCCAGACACATGCGCCCCCTTGTGGGAAAGTGCAGCAGTGTGCCCTTGCATCACTGTGTCTGGCTAAATGTGGGACCTGGAGATTGGAACCTGCGTTCTTAGGCTTAGCAGGCATGCGCCTTAACCGCTAAGCCATCTCTCCAGCCTTTTCTTTTTTCTTTTTTTTTTTTTTTTTTTTGGTTTTTCGAGGTAGGGTCTCACTCTAGCCCAGGCTGACCTGGAATTCACTCTGTATTCTCAGGGTGGCCTCGAACTCACAGCAATCCTCCTACCTCTGCCTCCCGAGTGCTGGGATTAAAGGTGTGCGCCACCACGCCTGGCCTTTCTTGTTTTTTTTAAGACAAGATTTTATTGTGTAGCCAAGGCTAGCCTGAAACTAATTGTGTTCTTGCCTCAGTTTCCTGGGTGCCAGGACTACAGGCATGTGCCAGCATACTTGGCTGAGAAAAAAATTATTCTTAATTTCATTATGGGACTCAGTTATGTTGATGGACTTGAAGACTCAATGTAATTAAAAAGGCAATTTTGCTGGGCATGATGCTCATACCTATAATCCCAACAAGTGGAAGGTTGAAGAAGAAGGATAATCATGAGTTCAAGACTAGCCTGGGCTACAGAGTGAGTTCTAAGTCAGCCTGGGATAGAATGAGACCCTGCTTCAAAAAACAAACACAGGACTAGAGAGATGGCTTAGTAAAGTGCTTGCCTGTGAAGCCTAACAACCCAGGTTCAATTCCCCAGCACCCACACAAGCTGGATGCACAGGGTGGCACATGTGTCTGGAGTTCATTTGCAATGGCTGGAGACCCTGGAACACTGATTCGCTCTCTCTCTCTCTCTCTACTCATCCTCTCTGTCTCAAGTTTTTAAAAATATTTTTAAAAACAAACACAAACAAAAGGCATTTCCTACTACATTGATGTGCAGGTGTTTGCAAAGTCTGTTGGCCCAGGGTTCAATTCCCCATTGTCAGATGTAAAAGTGACATCTGGTGTTCATTTTCAGTGGTAAGAGACCCTGGTGAATGCCCCCTCCACACACACACCAAATAAAACTTTTTTAAAAAAGTGTTTGCTTGGTGTGTAGGTTCAGTGCTATTCCTTTTAAAATTTTAGCAAGAAGGCTGAAGATATAGCCGCCCCATGGAGGAGTACTTGCCCAGGAATTAATGTGCAAAATTCTGGGTTTGCTTCCCAGCACTGCAAAAACAAACAGCTCCCAGACATAGACAAGATCATTCTACAATGTATTTGGGGGCTGGAGAGATGGCTTAGTGGTTAAGGCACTTGCCTGCGAAGCCTAAGGATTCATGTTTGACTCTCCAGGTCCCACATAAGCCAGATGCACAACATGACAAAAGGGCGCAAGGTCGCACATATGCACAAGATGGCGCACGTGTCTGGAGTTCGATTGCAGTGGTTGGAGGCCTTGTCGTGCCAATTCTCTTTCTCTTTCTCTCATGTGTGCTCTCTGTCTCTGATAAAAAAGTAATAAAAAAGAAAAGAAATATAATGTTAAAATGCACATGGAAAGACCAAGAAGAACAAATAGCTACAGCAATTTTGAAACTGAGTAAAATGGGAACCATCAGTTGATTTGATTTCAAGGCTTATAATATTGACATGGTAATTAAGATAGTGTGTAGTATTTACAGAGTTAGACTCAAGGGTCAACAGAGCACGACAGAGGACTCAGAAAGAGACCCATACAAGGGTGCCCAACTGACCGAGAGAACACCTTTCTACTTCTTCACCCATTGCTGCTGAGCACCTGGACCTCCATAAGCAAAATGACAAACTTGGCCTGTGTCTCACACCTTATAGAAAAATTCATTCAAGTGGATCATGAACCTGAATGTAAAATGTAAAGCTATGTAATGAAATTTGCAGGAAAATGATGAACTTGGAAAATATCCCAAGCAAGGTCTTGCAGTCTAAGAAAGACAAATGCCACATGTTTTCTCTCATAGGTGGCTCCTAAAATAGACCAGCTGAAGAGGAGGGCAAAAGGCAGTAAGCATTAGGATTATGGGCATATAACTAGAACAAGACCAGGAAAAAGTGAAAACAGAGAGGAGAGGAGAGGAGAGGAGAGGAGAGGAGAGGAGAGGAGAGGAGAGGAGAGGAGAGGAGAGGAGAGGGTACCAAACTAGCAAAAGGGAAGAATATGTGGGGTGGGAGGGGGAAGGGTTGGGACAGAGGAAGGTGGGGAGGGGAACTACATAAAACTAAAGACTATAGTAGTTAGCACAGGAGGAACCTTGCTCCTGATAGCAGTATACAGGATAGAACTCAGTTAAGGGAGGTGGTCAGACCAGAATGATATTCCCAGTGGAAGGTGGAGAAAGTTTAATCCTACAACCATTGGCTTTGGTTTGTGAATCTCAAGACCAGAACTGGGTTACCCTGCATAGTGACTAGCTTGCTAGGGAGATTTGTGAGGTCCCCCAAACAATGTAGGCCCTTGCCAAGCACTTGGTTACCCAACAGAGCTACAAGGTAAGACCCTATTTCTGAAAATATCACAGGCCGCTACCTCAGGACACCAAGAGACCACATGGGAACTGAGAGGAAAGTGCTATAGCAGCTACTGTGTGACAACGGTCACAAATAACAGGAATAACCAGGAGAGCCTGAAAGCTGTGCAATCCACCACCCAGACAAGAAGTACACACCTGTGCAATGGTGGCACACAGCCTTCACGGAGAACCAACTGCCCTCTGATTGGACATGAGGCCCGCTCTGTGGAAGAGAACTCATAACTGGTACTGGGGGCCAAGTCAACACCCCACAGGCAGGAAGCTCACAACCCCCAGAGAGAAGCCCTCATTGTTCTCTGGAAGTTGAGTGGGTGTCCTCATCAAATGTCTGTCAAACTTCTATGCATACCCCCTTAATCAAAGCTGCTCTCACCCTTGGTTGGAGAATCTGTGTTATTGTACAGATGGCAGAGAATACTGGGGAGATCCAAGATCCATCAATACAACAAGAAAAGACAGCTGACTGCTCACTATGAGATGTGCCACCTCTACCATATTCACTGGTGTCCACAAGCATCTACGGAGGAAGCAGAGACCCAAGAATTGCGCCTGATGCTAACTTGACAACCATTTCCAGGGAAATGGCAACAAACACTGTGGTGAATCAAAACACATCATAACAGAAATACAGAGGCTAGGGGCTGGAGAGATGGCTTAGCGGTTAAGGCATTTGCCTGCAAAGCCAAAGGATCCTGGTTCAGTTCTCCAGGATCCATGTAAGCCAGATGCACTAAGGTGTGCATGCATATGGAGTTTGTTTGCAGTGGCTGGAGGTCCTGGCACGCCCATTCTCTCTCTCCCCATCCCTCTCTTAAATAAATAAATAAATAAATAAATAAATAAATAAATAAATAAAATACATCTTACAAAAAAGAAATACAGAGGCTACAGAGAAGTCAACAGTAAAAACAAACTGCTAAAACACCCTCCAAGGCTCAGGAACTGTTGCAAAAGAGGGGTATGAAAACTGTAAAAGCCACGGGGTGGGTAGAACTACCCTGAGGTACAGCAACCCCCCTGAGACTGACAGAGACCCTAATTACCCCACAGTGAACACCAGGGACTCCACTGAAGAGGGCCCTCTGGGAAATGGAGACCAGGGGTGAGGGGATACAAGACTATAACCTATGCGATAGATAGATACATAGATCCTAGACAGATGATTGATTGACAGATAGATAGATAGATAGATAGATAGATAGATAGATAGATAGATGATAGGCAGATTGATAAAAGAAAAATATAAAGTTGTAAAATTTGTAGGAAAATACTGGTCTTGACACTGAAAGTAGAGTCTATGAACAAAAAAGCTGATTGATTGTTGCATTAGATTCCCCAGGACATACATTACAAATATCCACTATCTGGAAAACTTAGGATGATCGAAGTGTATTCTCTCCTGGTTCTGGAGGGTTGACAGCTGAAATCAAGCTGTCACATGCCCGTGTTCCCTCTGAAGACTCTAGGAAAAGCCTTCCTTGCTTCTTACCTCTGGAAGTTACTATGACCCCTTGGCTTAGGTCCACTGACACATCACTCCCATCTCTTTCTCACCTCCCTGAGGCTCAGGGAGAGAGCCCTGTTAGGGTTGCACTTGGTGGCTCTTGTCTCAGACCTTTCCAAGGGACAGCAGTGGAGTGATGTAATGCACTCAGCTCATGGCCCCACTGATGAGCTTCTTTCCGCCCCACCCAGTCTTTCTCTTATACCCCTGGGGATGTCTCTATTTCTGTGTCCTGATCTTCTGATAATATGCAATAACAACACACACACACAGCTCTCACCTCAAACGGAATAAGAGGTAGATTATTATGGGGCCAAATATGAGTGATTATAGCTCAGAAACACAAACTTAGTTTACTCCAATGCCAAGTTCCAACATAATAACAGTATTATAAAGTTTTTTAATTAATTAATTTATTTATTTACTTGCAAGCAGAGAGAAACAGAGGGAGAGAGAAAGACAGAGAGAGAGAGAGAGAGAGAGAGAGAGAGAGAGAGAGAGAGAGAATAGGTGCATCTGGGCCTCTAGCTGCTGCAAACTCCAGACGCATGTGCCATCTTGTGTATCTGGCCTTATGTGAGTACTGGGGAATCAAACCTGGGTCATTAGGCTTTGCAGGCAAGCAACGTAACTACTGAGCCCTTTCTCTAGCCCTCGTGAAGTTTTTATAGATATGGAACAGAAGAAATTCATAAATGAGCCAGGTGTGATGATTCACACCTTTAATTTTAGCACTTGTAAGGCAGAGGTAGGAAGATTGTTGTGATTTGAGGCCAGTCTGCAGTTACAGAATTCCAGGTCAGCCTGGGCTAGAGTGAGATCCTACCTCAAAAAAAAATTTCAGTTATAAATGAAGATTCTCTTCAAAACATTGGTGGAACACCAGAAAGGCTGGTGTAGCAAAGGGGATCTCTGCCACAGGCCTCAAATGCTGTCTGGTGGCATTCTTAGCTTTTGGGTTGGTAGAAGCTAGGCATCTATTCATATAATCCAAAGGATTTATCTAATAATCATAGGATGTTGGGTCACACACAGATATGGGTGATAGTGGCTATTAAAGGGGCTAAGATAGCCCAAGATAATTTGGCTATGGGCCTGCAATATTCTAACGCCCTACAATCACTAAAATCCTAATTAGTCAATCATCTGTGAACGCTAAACACTAGAGTGGCTTCTTTCCGGGAACTTTAGTTCACACTTCATAAAATGATGCCACCAAAAAATTGAAAAACAAAAAATAAATAAAAAAAGAAAATGAGCTAAGGTCATCAAGAGACATTTCTCCAAGAAAGGTAGACAGAGAAGGCAAACACTCAGTGCCACGGAGATTGTTTTAAATCATGCTTTATTAAAAACCCACTAATAGGGCCTGGAGAGATGGCTTAGTGGTTAAGGCGCTTGCTTGCAAAGCCTAAGGAACTATGTCTGACTCCCCAGATCTCACGTAAGCCAGATGCACAAGGTGACACATGTGCATGGTCGCACTTGCACACAAGGTGGTGCACACATCTGGAGTTCAATTACAGTGGCTGGAGGCTCTGGCATGACAATTCTCTCCCTCTCTCTTAATCTTGCTCTCAGTCTCTCTCTTTAAAAAAAACAAAACCGCCATGCATGGTGCTGCATGCCTTTAATCCCAGCACTCGGGAGGCAGAGGTAGGAGGATTGCTGTGAGTTTGAGGCCATCCTGAGACAACAGAGTGAATCCCAGGTCAGCCTGGGCTCAAAAAAAACAAAACAAAACAAAACAAAACAAAACAAAACAAAACAAAACAAAAAGGGGGGGCTGTCTGTTCTTGCCTCAAAAAAAAAAAATAAGCCAGGTGTGGTGTCTCATGCCTTTAATCCCAGCACTCGGAAGGCAGAGGTAGGAGGATCGCCACAAGTTCGAGGCTACCCTGAAACTACATAGTGAATTCCAGGTCAGCCTAGACTAGAGTAAGACCCTACCTCGAATGAATAAATAAATAAATAAATAAATAAATAAATAAATGCCATTAATATATGGCTTTGTTGGGATGGGATGACTGAATTTATATGGTAATGTGGCCAGGTCACATTATGGGTAGAATGCTCCTCGTAGAGAAAAAGTCAAGCTGAGACAGTATAAGGTTTACAGGGCCCTGAAAGTAAATTAAAAGCAGCTGAAAGTGTGGGAAATGTCCTTGAGCCTGTAAGGGGAAATCTGGTTTGCCTTATCTCTTTTCTCCTAAACGAGTCCTGCAACATCCACCTTGCTGGAGGCCAAAATGTTAGAAGGTTCAAGGCTCACCTCTTTTTCCCTAAAGGAGTTCCTCTTCCCTTAAAACCAGAGGTAAGATTCCAAGGGGCCTAGAAACCTGGCATGGGAACCTGACTAACCAGTTCAGATCCCATCCACTAAAGCATTATTCATATAAAAATTCCTAATCAGGGCTCGGAGAGATGGCTTAGCAGTTAAGCGCTTGCCTGTGAAGCCTAAGGACCCTGGTTCAAGGCTCGATTCCCCAGGACCTACGTAAGCCAAGTGCACAAGGTGACGCATCCCTCTGGAGTTCGTTTGCAATGGCTGGAGGCCTTGGTGCACCCAATATCTATCTATCTGCCTCTTTCTCTGTCTGTTGCTCTCAAATAAATAAATAAAATAAACAAAAAAATAAAAAAATTCCCAATCAGAGTTACCATGTAGATAACCTGCTCAGGACCCCTCCTGTTGTATAGGAGCTCTGACTTTTTTCCTTCTCTTAAGCTCCATAATAAAATCTTTCTAAATCTCACCCTCTATGGTCTGTGGATTTCATTCTTCAAATTTTCCTGGAGTCCATTGACTCAATGGAAGAAGTTTTATGTGACCATGAATGTCCAGCACCACAACTCCTAATTTAAAAGCCCAGCCAAGAACTGAGAATGGTCCATTGCTCTGAAGGATACCTCATAATTCCTGCATCAAAGCCCCAAAGAATCCAGACACATGTAAATGAGGCGCTATGTGCAATGGTGAGCCTTCAAAACGAAAACTGAGGAGGTCTGGGCATGTGGTATTGCATGCCTATAATTCCAGCATGGGGGAAGCTGACACAGGAGAATCAAGTCATCCTCAGCAACATAGCAAGTTGGAGGCCAGCCCGGGATGTGTGAGTCCCTGTTCCAACAGCAATTACTTTGTGAAGAGCAAACCATTCTATGAAGGCAGTAGTTTGGGGCTGGGGAGATAACTCAGGGATGAAGCACTTGCCTCACAAGTACGATGAGTATTGAAAGTTCTTCTTGGCTTTGAATTACTTTAAAACAGGATTCTAGGTGAGGCTTGGTAGGAGGTACAGGAAGGAGATGAGACCCTGTCATAAACAAACACACAAAGGCTTCTGAGATCTCAAGGCAGGGATCTGAAACAAAATAGTTTTGAAGTCTATAGCAGGGTTGGAGACCCACATGCCCAGTCCACAACGATATATTTATGTGGGAGATTTGGGAAGAAGGGACGAGTCATCTCTACCTTTCCTCCTGAGATGGAGATGCATCCCTCTAGCCAGGTTCTGTAGCCCAAGCCTGTATCCCATCTACTTAGGAAACTGAAATGGGAAGCTCAAATGACCCAGGCTAGGCTAGAGAGATGGCTCAGTGCTTAAAGGCACTTTCTTGCAAAGCCTAAAGATCTGGGTTCAATTCCCTAGTACTCACATAAAGCCAAATGCACAAAGTGTCACATGTGTCTGGAGTTTGTTTGCAGTAGCAATAGGCCCTGGCACACCCATACACTCTCTTTCTCTCTCTTAAATAAATAAATAAATAAATAAATAAATAAATAAAATATTTTGAAAAAAGATCCAGACCAAGGGTGTTGCTGGGAATACTGACATATGCCAACAGACCATGATTAGTGGATCAAGTGCTTGCTATACAAATATGAAGACTGGTGTTCAGATCCCCAGCACCATGTAAATGCTGGGTGGCCTTGACCTGCCTGTGATCCCAATGCTTGGGAAGCAGGGAAGGGACTCCCTTGGCAAGCTGACAGGCTAGACTGGCTGAGTCAGTGAACTCTGGGTTCAAACGAGAGCCCCTGCATCCAAGGAGACGTCCATCACTGGAAACTTTTCCTCTGGGGAGACATGAACACTCAGAGAGGACTCAGATGGCAAAGTACCATTGCACCTAAACCAGTTTGGTGAACCAAAGAGTTTATTGTGGTTATGTATGGAGCTGGGTGAAGGGTTATTTACAGGACCATGGAGCCCCCAAAGCAGTTGCTTTGATAAGAATCCTTGTATCAAGATTACTCCTCAGAGGGCCCCCTGCAGAAGGAGGCAGGGAGGAGGGAAAAGATGATAGCAACACATGATGTATCCATATAAAGTATGTTCTTAATAATAAAAAAAGAAGCAAAAAAATTACTCCTTTCAACTGCAGGGTGAGGGCTTGTTGACGGAGCATGGGGACCTTAGATCAGTCACACTACTGACAAGTCTCATCCCAACCTGGATGACGACCTCCCCACAGGATTACTCCTGTGGATGCTCTTCCCTCAGTCTTAGGGTGAGGACTTATTAACACAGAATGGAGACTCCAAAGCAGCACTTGGAAGGGGCTCATTGTCCCTTGATATTGACTCTATATAATCTAGCTCCCCCGATACCATGAGGCCTCGTGCATCATTGCATATAGCTGGCGCTGATTCCTGAGATCTCAGGTGAGGGTCTCATGACCCTCCCTCCACATGTCCCAGCTGATTTTGATAAAGCTGACAATGGTTGTTTGCTGCTTTCAATGTGAAGAAATTTTGCCATACAACATCTGAAATCAATCTCCACATGCATGCATACCTACATGCACCCACCCACACAAACATGCATACACACATGCATGCCCACCACACATATGCACACAACAACAAAAAAAATAAGATCCAGGTCACACAGGGTTACATAGTGTGTTAATTCTAAGTTTGCCTGGGCTAGAAGGAAAGCCCCTCTAAAAACAAAACAAAAGCTTGAAATCTTTTCTACTGGGTAAAGTTATATTCCACAATAGTGTAGAACTCACTATTTAGTCCTGTCTGGCCTTGAACTAATACAGGAATTTGGGATGACCTTGAGGGCAAAGGAGCCTCTCTTGGCTCTTGGGTGAGCAATAACTTGGGAGCAAGGTTACTGGACACTCATTCATACGACGCTTCCACTGAACCAATGGCCTCTGGGTTCTTATCTCATGAACTCAAAAAATGACATTCACAGACCACAGAGGGTTAAGCTTATGAAGATTTCATTATAGAGATGATAGATAGAATTTATGAGAAAGAAGGAACACGGAGTTCTTGCCCAAATGGAGGCAAGAAGGGGTTCCAGAAAAATAGAAAAGCCCACCCAGAGACCCATATTGGGGCTGAAGTTCCCAGATGTGATACTAGGTTTCTAGGTTAGGGGATCAGGTTTTCTGGGAAAGGGGCAATTTTCCCAGGAATCTTAGTCCTCCAGGAAGGGTGTGACCTCATCTCTTCTAGGAGAGGAGAACTCCTACAGGACAGAAGAGAGGAAGAAAGGCCAGAGCCTACCTCTAGCAAAGTAGAGGATGCCTTCAGGAAGAAGGAGAGAAGGAAGACCCAGGTTCTCCTCGTACAGGATCACACACATTCCCTCTCTTTTACTTTTGGGACCCTATCACCCCTAAATTTTCTCATAACTTTAGAAAAATCTCCTTAGGTCCCTCAAGTGCTGAAATTACAGGCATGGGCTTCTGTGCTAACCCAGTTTTCTTTTTAAAATGAGGTTTTTAAAAATTTTTTTATTTTTGGAGAGAGAAACAGAGAGAGACAGAGAGGGAGAGGGGGCCAGATAGAGAATGGGCGTGCCAGCAGTCTCTCAGCTCCAGATGCGTGCACCCCCTTGTGGTCAAGTGCGGCATTGCGCCCTTGCGTCACTTTGCATCTGGCTAAACATGGGACCTGGAGATTGGAACTGGGTTATTAGGCTTAGCAGGCAGGTGCCTTAACCGCTAAGCCATCTCTCCAGCCTCTAACCCAGTTTTTGTTAACTTTATTCTTAGGGCTAGAGAGATGGCTCAGCCCTTAAAGGTACTTGCTTGTAAAGCCTATAGGCCCTGGTTCAAATCCCCAGTACTAACATAAAGCCAGATGCACAAGGTGGCACATGCGTCTGGAGTCCATTTGCCATAGCAGGAGGCCTTACCACACCCATTTCTTCTCTCTCTCTTTAAAAAATACATAAAATATTTTTAAACAATTTATTCTTAAACACTTTATTATTTTGGAGTTTATTATTAGATGAAATTTTCTTCATTCCATTTTCAGTTTGTTCATTGTATATAAATGCAATTAATGTTTTTCTTTCTTTCCTTGGAGTCAGTGTTTCACTGTAGCCAGGCTGGTATGGAAATTGTAGATGACTATCTTGCCTCTGCCTCTTGAATGTTGGGATTATAGACAAGTGCCACCAAGCCTAGCTGAACTTTTTTCATTTCTTTTTTTTTTTCTTTTCTTTTCTTTTTTCCTTTCCTTTCCATTTCTTTTCTTCTTTCTTTCTTTCTTTCTTTCTTTCTTTCTTTCTTTCTTTCTTTCTTTCTTTCTTTCTTTTTGTTTTTGAGGTAGGGTCTCGCTCTAGACTGGACTGACCTGGAATTTACTATGGAGTCTCAGGATGGCCTGGAACTCACCACAATTCTCCCACCTCTGCCTCCTGAGTGCTGGGATTAAAGGCGTGCACCACCACACCTAGCTAATTTTTTTATTTAAATTTATTTTTTATTGACAACTTCCATAATTGTAGACAATAGCCCATGGTAATTCCCTCCCTTCCCCCACCTTCCCCTTTGAAATTCCACTTTCCATCATATCCCTTCCCCCTTTCAATCAGTCTCTCAATTTTGATGTCATGATCTTTTCCTCCTATTATGATGGTCTTGTGTAGGTAGTGTTAGGCACTGCAAGGTCATGGATATCCAGGCCATTTTGTGTCTGGAGGATCTCATTGTAAGGAGTCCTACTCTTCCTTTGGCTCTTACATTCTTTTTGCCACCTCTTCCGCAATGGACCCTGAGCCTTGGAAGGTGTGATAGAGATATTTCAGTGCTGCACTCCTCTGACACTTCTTCTCAGCACTATGGGGCCTTCTGAGTCATCCCAAGGTCAGCACCATCTGAAAAGAGAAGCTTCTCTAACCAAAAGTGAGAGTAACATTAATATATGGGTATGAACATTAAGAGAAGTACTTACTACACAGTTTGGTGAGCATAGTATATACATTTAGCCAGACACCAGCAGTTATACCCCTAGGGCTCATGATTACCCCCATTGTAGATTTTCAGTATCAGGGATGGGTTCCCTCCCATGGAGCAGGCCTCCAGTCCAATTAGAGCACAGTTGGTTTCCCACATAACAGATGTGCCACTATTGCACCTGTTGGCTCAATTGGGCTGGCTGGCCAAATTTAAAGTTTGCAGTGTCCACTGTTGAGTATTTTCACTAGTGATTTCTCTCTCTCCCATTGACCTGCATGCAACACAGCTTTTTCCAGCTTTCTGTCAGCTGGTCTACATGGAGGAGGCTTTCAGCTCAGTTCCAGTAGGATTTCTCAGTGCCTTTGTAGCCCAAGTATGTGCAGTCTTCAGCAATAGGGTCTTACCATCTATTCCTGGTGGGAACCAAGAGCCTCGGCAATGGCCTGTAATGTTTTGGGGTTATCAGTGACCTCCTTGGCCAACAACTCACTGGAAGGTATCCCTTTCCTGCCACTGAAAAATTTCTAGTAACCATCTATGGCTTCTGAGTGTTTCATTGTCCAGAAAAGTAGGTTTCCATATGACTTATTTATAACCTCTTAGATTTTGATTAGCCCTCCCTCCAACTTTCCTTTACTCAATCTTTTCCCATGACCTCACTTAGGCCTTTTTACCCCCATTAATCTGTTCTTCTACTTACATATATACAATACCATCCTCTTAAATCCACCCTTCCTCCCTTTTTATTCCCTTTATATCCTCTTTCTAGCTTACTGGCTTCTGCTTTATATCCTCTTTCTAGCTTACTGGCTTCTAAGTTTTATTCCTACTCACAAAGAAGTCCAGTCATTTGTAGCTAGGATCCACATATGAGAGAGAACATGTGATGTTTGACTTTCTGGGCGTGGGTTACCTCACTAAGTATAATCCTTTCCAGGTCCATCCATTTTCCTGCAAATTTCATAATTTCATTTTTCTTTAACACTGAGTATAACTCTATTGTATAAATGTGCCACATCTTCATTATCAATTTATCAGTTGAGGGACATCTAGGCTGGTTCCATTTCCTATGTGAATAGAGTGGCAATAAACATGGTTGGATGTTTTAAATTTTCATTGTAGAGATTCTTCACTTCCTTGGTTAGGTTTATTCCAAGGTACTTTATTATTTTTTGATGCAATTGTGAATGGGAGTGATTACCTGATTTCATCCTCAGCATGTTTGTTGTTAGAATATAGGAAGGCTACCGATTTCTATGTGCTTGTTTTATATCCTGCTACATTGCTAAAAGAGTTTTTTGGCACTAAAAGTTTGCTGGTAGAGTCTTTAGGGTCCTTTATGTATAGAATCATATCATCTGTAAATAATGATAATTTCATCTCTTCCTTTTCAATTTGTATCCTTTTCATGTGTGTCTCTTGGCTTACTGCTATGGCTAAGACTTCCAGTATTATACTAAATAAAAGTGGGGACAATGGACACCCTTGTCTCATTCCTGAATTTAGTGGGAAAGCTTCAAGTTTTTCTCCATTTAGTATTATGTTGGCTGTAGGTTTGTCATAAATAGCCTTTATTATGTTGAGATATATTCCCAGTCTCTGTAGGACTTTTATTATGAAGGGATATTGGATTTTTGTCAAATGCTTTTTCTACATCCAATGAGATGATCATGTGATTTTTGTCCTTCAGTTCATTTATATAATGCATTATATTTATTGATTTGCATATGTTGAACCACCCCTGCATCTCTGGGATAAAGCCTATTTGGTCAGGATGAATGATCTTTCTGATATGTTCTTGTATTCTGTTTGCCAATATTTTGTTGAGAAAATTTTGCATGAGGGAGATTGATTTGTAATTTTCTTTTTTTGTTCTTTGTCTGGTTTTGGTATTGGGGTGGTGCTGGCTTCATAGAAGGAGTTTGGTAGGATTCCTTCCTTTTCTATTTTATGGAAAAGTTGAAGAAGC
Organism: Orientallactaga sibirica; assembly: GCA_036365145.1. Lineage (NCBI taxonomy): Eukaryota > Metazoa > Chordata > Mammalia > Rodentia > Dipodidae > Orientallactaga > Orientallactaga sibirica. Next base: position 2,965,760 of record JAEOAD010001462.1, on the reverse strand, counting down.
ATTGGTGTTAGTTCTTCCATGAAGGTCTGGCGAAATTCACTGGTGAATCCATCTGGACCTGGACTTTTTTTAGTTGGGAGATTTTTTATAACTGTTTGGATCTCCACACTTGTTATAGGTCTATTTAAATGGTTAATCTCATCTTTATTTAATTTTGGTAGATCATATAAATCAAGGAAATCATCCATTTCTTTTAGATTTTCAAACTTAGTGGACTATATATTCTTAGAGCATGTCCCTATGATTTTTTTTTAATTTATCTGATATCTGTTGTGATGGTGCCTTTTTCATCTTTGATTTTTATTAGTTTGTGTCTCTTCTCTCTTTCTTTTGGTCAGATTTGGTAAGGGTTTATCTATCTTGTTTATCCTTTCAGAGAACCAACTCTTTGTTTCATTGACTCTTTGGATTTTTTTTTTTTATGTTTCATTAATTTCTTCCTTAATCTTTATTATTTCTTCCTGTCTACTGATTTTCAATTTGCCTTGTTCTTCTTTTTCCAAGACCTTAAGGTAAAGAAGTAAGTTGTTTACTTATAACCTTTCTAATTTCTTAATATAGGCACTTAAAGTTATACATTTCCCTCTTAGGACTGCCTTCATTATGTTCCAAAGGTTTTGATATGTTATGTTCTCATTATCATTTGATTCTATGAATTTATTTCCTTCTTGATTTCTTCATTGACCCGTTCATCATTTAGTAGTGTATTGTTTAGTTTCCATGATTTTGTGTAGCTATATACCTTTTCTTGCTATTGATTTGTAGTTTAATCCCATTGTGATCAGATAGAGTGCAAGGAATTATTTCAATTTTCTTGTATTAGTTAAGATTTGCTTTGTGTCCTAATATATGGTCTATTTTACTGAATGTTCCATGTGTATCATGCAGCATTTGGGTGAAATTTTCTGTAGATATCTGTTAGGTTCATTTGTTCTATGACCTCATTTAATGCAAATGCATCTGTTTATTTTGTGCTGGGATTATCTGTCAATTGATGAGAGAGGGTTGCTGAAGTCACCCACTACAACTGTGTTTGGTGTTATCTGTGAACTTAGTTCTAATAGTGTTTGTTTGATGAAATTGGGAGCCCCCATATTAGGTGCATATATGTTTAGGATTGTAATGTCCTTTTATTGGAGTGTTCCTTTAATTAATATAAAGTGACTTTCCTTATCTTTCCTAAGTAATGTTGGACTGAAGTCTACCCTTATCAGATATTAGGATAGCGACATCTGCTTGTTTTCTAGGCCCGTTTGCTTGAAACACCATTTTCCAGCCTTTCCCCCTAAGATGGTGTCCATCTATTGTGGAAAGGTGAGTTTATTGGAGGCAACAAATTGAAGGATCCTGCTTTTTAATCCAGTCTAAAAACCTGTGCCTTTTGGTTGGGGCATTGTGGCCATTGATATTGAGTTATTATTGAAAGGTGTGTATTTATTTTTGATATTTTTTCTTGTTTTGTAATTCTTCTGGTTTTATCTTTGCTCTTTTATATTAACTAGTATTTGAGTATGGTTTATTTTTTCCAGGTTCCTTACATGTCTTTCTCTTCAGTATGGAGAATCCTGTCAAGTATTTTCTGTAGAGCTAGTTTTGTCTTCAAATATTCCTTTAGCCTGCTTTTGTTATGGAATGTCCTTATTTCTCCATCTATTTGACTAAATGGCTTTACAGGATAAAGTAATCTTGGTTGATAGTTGTTATCTTTCAGAACTTGGAATACATCATTCTAAACCCTTCTGGCTTTTAAAGTTTGTGTTGAGAAATCTGCCATTATCCTGATGGGCTTGCCTTTGTATGTGACTTGATTTTTCTCTCTAACTGCTTTCAATATATTTTCTTTGGTTTGTGTGCTTTTTAGTTTAATTATAATATGATGGTGAGATGTTCTTTCCTGATTTTGTCTGTTTGGCATTTTATAGGCTTCCTGTATTTGTGTTGGTATGACTTTACCTATTTGGGGAAGTTTTCTTCTATGATTTTGTTGAAAATACTTCTTATGCCATTGGAGTGAATTTCTTCTACTATGCCCTGAATTCTTATGTTTGATCTCTTCATAGTTTCTTGAATGTATTGAAATTCCCATTCATGCCTTCCTATTAGTGTGTCTTTCTCTTTGTTGGACTGTATCAGATCTGCCACCTGGTCTTCTAGTTTAGATATTCTGTCCTCTCCTTGATCCATTCTGCTGGTGAGACTTTCTACAGAGTTTTCTATTTGACTTACTCTGTTTTACATTTCTAGTATTTCTGATTGGTATTTTAAAAATTATTTCTATTGCCTTACTCATGTTTTATATTGACCTACTTATTTCATTAAGTTGATTTCCTGTGTTTTCTTGGCATTGATTCAGTAGTTGGTTTTCTTCTTTGATTCCTTTGATTTCTTCGAGGATAGATATAATCAATTTTTTAATACCTTTGTCAGGCATTTCATCTAAAGCAGTCTCATTAGAGGTCATTTCCGATGGATTTGTAACTTTTTTTTTTCCCAAGGTAGGGTCTCACTCTAGCTCAGGCTGACCTGGAATTTACTATGTAGTCTCAGGGTGACCTCAGACTCCCAGTGATCCTCCTACCTCTGCCTCTGGAGTGCTGGGATTAAAGGTGTGCACCACAATGCCCAGCTGGATTTGTAATTTTTGGTGGTATTGTATTGTCTTGATTTTTGTGTTTCTTGTATTATAATGTAGAGATTTTTACATCTTGAGTTAATTTGATGCTTGGGTTTTCTTTTTTTAAATTTATTTTTTATGTATATTATTCTAATTTTTACATTCATAGTGGTGACTCCATTATCCTCCTCCCTGTCCTCCCTCTTCCATAGGGACCCTCATCAATGGGGAATGTGGTTCACGCATTGTGGGGGTAGTCAGTCAAGAGTGATGGGGGATAGGCCAAGTCTCTATGCATAATGCCCCAACTTGTGGCTCTAACATTCTTTCCGCCCCCTCTTCCGCAAATTTCCCTGAGCCACATTGGGGTCATTTTAGTTCTACTTCAGTGATGAGGTTTTGGGAGCCTCTGTGTCTCTGGATATCTGGCTTAGTAGGAGTTAGATGTTCTCGGTGTTTATTTTCTTTGGACTTTTTCTGGTGGCGTGATCCCCAAGAACACTGAACTCTTGCCCTTCCCCTGCATTACTCTATGGTTTCAACTGGAGCCCTGGTGAGGTGTGATTGGCTGATCCTCCCTTCAGGTTCATTGTCCATCTGAAAAAGATAAGCAAATTCTCCAATGGAGAGAGAAGTTAGTACTAGATATATGGGATGGCCATAGATATCTTGGAGGGAATTTTATATGGGTAGGCCCTCTTCTAGCCCACATTTGGTGGTATCTTGATTGGAGACTGTGCTCATTTTTTTGTACATGGTTTTGACTTATTTCCCAGTTCCAGCAATGAGTTCCATTCCACTGAGTGGATCAATTAGCCAAATCAAGAGCTGTTGGTTGCCCACCATGGCTGTGTGCCAGTACTGCACTTGTTTGAGCATTATGTCAAGTTGTTTCTTGCTGGGTATCTTAGACTAGAAGTTGTTTGGACCGATGTTGGCCATTTTCCCCCAGTTGCTCGTGTAGCACCCTCTAGCACTAGACTAGCTAACTGTCTAGGGACTGACCCTCTTCCAGATTCTGGCCAGGTCTCTCCAAGTTTGGTCTCACATGTGTATGCTGTTTTTGACAGTAGGGTCTTACCATTAACCTTTGGTAGATCATCAAGAACTCTGACAGAAATCTGTCTTTTTTGGGAAATGTTGTAGGTGTCTTGGATCTACAGCTCATTGTGAAAGTTAACCCTGTGCTGGTACTGGGAGTTATAAGTCAGTGCCTAGGAAGGTGAGGGGAGAAAAAGATAGATAATATAAAAGAGAGAGTGAGTATAGAGAGGTGATGGAGAGAAAAAGAGAGAGAGGGAGAGAGAAGAGAGAGTAAAGCAGGAGAAAATTAAGGTTGGTCTTCATGATGTTTTCTCCAGTTTCCTGTGGTTCAGGTGTTCCCTCTGTGGGCCTGCTGAAGGATCAATGTTTTAGCTTGTTGTTCTGAATATAGAGTTTTATAGTATCATTTCCTTTTGGGTCCCTATTTGTATCCCCCCACCCTTGTCCTCCCTCCCACCCTCTCACTCCCTCCCACCATCACCCTCCCTCCATCTCACCCTCCCTATTGTCTGGTCCTCACAGTGCTTATTAGGTTTGGCAGCATCTCCGGTGGATTCAGGTTAGGAGTGACAGATAAACGAGACCATGTGGCGATTATCTTTTTGTGATTGGGTGAGCTCACTGAGATTGATCTGTTCCAGGTTTGACTATTTTTTTTTCAAATTTCATTATTTCATCTTTCCTTACTTCTACATAGAATTCCATAGTATAGATATACCACATCTTTGTTATCCATTCATCTAATGATGGACATCTGGGTTGATTCCAGCTCTTTGCTATTATGAATTGAGCAGCTATAAACATGGTTGAGCAAATGTCTCTGATCTGAGGTTTGGAGCCTTTAGGGTAAATGCCCAAGAAGGGAATAACTGGATCCGTTGGTAGGTCTATGGTCATCTTTTTCAGGAGTCTCCACATAGCTTTCCATAATAGTTGAACCATTTTACATTCCCACTAGCAGTGGAAGCTTGTTCCTATTTCTCCACAGCCTTGCCAGCATTTGTTTTCATTTTTTTTTTTTTAATGTTAGCCATCCTTACTGGGGTAAAGTGGAATCTCATAGTTGTTTTAATTTGCATTTCCCTGTTGATTAGGGATGTTGAACATTTTCTTAAACGTGCATTTGCTATGTGTATTTCTTCCTCTGAGAACTCCCTGTGCCATTTTGTGAGTGGGTTGTTTGATGATTTATGGTTTAGGCTTTGGAGTTCATTGTAGATTCTAGAAATTAGGCCTCTGTCAGTTGTGTAGCTGGTGAAAATTCTCTCCCATTTTGTGGGTAATCTGCTGGCTTTGGTTATGGTATGTTCGTCAGTGAAAAAGCTTTTCAGCTTCATGAGATCCCACTGGTTGAGTGATTGTTTAATTTCCTAAGCTGCTGGGGTTTTGTTCAGGAAGTCTTTTCCCACTCCTATTTTGTGGAAGGTTCCTCCTATTTTTTCTTCCACTAGTAGCAGAGTTTCTGGTTTTATATCTAGGTCTTTGATCCATCTGGACTTGATTTTTGTGCATGGTGGATGCTTGGGTTTTCTAATTATCTGCAGTGTTCTTAGCCATGTCAATCCAACTTTATATATCTTCAGTGTAGGAGTTTAAGGTGTAGCTCTTATACTCCAAGAAAAACAGCAGAAGTGACCCTAGGTGTTCAGTTTGCCTAATATTCAAATATTGTGGTAGACTGGGTAAAGCAAATTACTGGCAAGTTCTATAATTCAACTAAGCAATATAGCCATTCAATCAAAACCACCATAGAGTATTTATACAAGCGCGGGGATTAAACTAAACAGATAATCTAATAAAGCCAAAGTCCCTAAGGGTATGTGTTGTCCCACACCCTTAGTACTGTCAGCTAGGAGTTGAGATTTCTAGTCTGAAATGGGTTCCAAGTAAGCCTGGGGTGAGTCAGTACCTGCCCCCAATAATGACAGAAGAAAAAGACAAAGGACCTAAAAATCAGGAAACACCAAAGGCAACAATAGTCAACATGAAAATACAGCTTATTTGAGAAGGTAAAGCCAACCAAGAATATATCATTTAAATGTAATACATCATCTTTCCTGACATGAAAAGAGAGATTAGCACTTCCACTGCAGGCCCATGTATCTGGCTATGTATATGTAGGCTTTGTTACCTTTTGGGATGGTCTCCAATCTCACCAATGCTGAGTGCGACCTCAATCCCTCTCAGTGCTGGGTGGCCAGGGGTGAATGAGTTCTCCAGGCATTCACAGCCCTGATGGTTGGGGGATGGGAGACTTTTCAGGGTGCCTGGAGTCATACCAGAGTTTCTTAGCTTGTCCAGTTTGTATTCTCCTTTAGCAGCTGCTCAGCTAGTATCTTCCCTTTAAGGTGTCTTGCCTTTGTGAGGGGACTGATGCAAGTGGAAAATCCCCTCACTTTATTTCTGCTTCTGTCGTTCTGCGCCATTGGCCAGGCAGGCTCACAGATTGGGGCTGCTGGCACTTCAGTGGGATTCTGACCAGTGTCCCCCTTTCTTTTTTCTTTCTTTCTTTCTTTCTTTTTTTTTTTTTTTTTTTTTTTTTTTTTGGCTTTTTGAGGTAGCGTCTCACTCTAGCTCAGGCTGACCTGGAATTCACTATGTATTCTCAGGGTGACCTCAAACTCACGGCAATCCTCCTACCTCTGCCTCCCAAGTGCTGGGATTAAAGGTGTGCGCCACCATGCCCGGCTTTTTAAGTGTCCCCCTCTCTGGAAGATCTTGGTCACTCCTGCTTCTCTGCTGTGGTTGATAATAACTTATACACCTTTACTTTTCAGTAGAAGAGTTTATTTTGCTGTCTTTCTGTTTATTTCCCTCCCTAGACTGCTTTGGTATGGCTAATATGTTGCCATCTTACCCAGAAGTAGTACATGGTATTTTTCCCAGTAGTTAGAAGTGGGAAATGCCACTAGGTTTACAGAAATCTGGATGCTTTCCTTATCTCCTTTCTTCCCTAGAAAGATGCTCTTACCAGGAAAGATCTCTAGATTAAGTTTGCACCCTTCTTAGATGATCTTTACCTAAGCTTTTTGGGAACATTGCCCCATATTTCTGAAATCCAGTCTTTCTCACCTTGAAACTGTGAAATCTGGTCCTTGTCACTTAGCAGTTAGTACAATGTGCACTAAAAACCCTAACTAAAATCACCCAATGAGTTCTCCTCCCTGGAGATTCCCTCCTGTCTATACAGACAGGAGTCTTCCCTTTTCTATCAAGCTCTAATAAATATATAAAAGCTATACTTCACCCTCCTGTGGTCAAGTCTCATTCATTGAATTCATAGGACAAGAATCCCAGAGAGCCCCTGACTCAGTGGAAGCTCTGTATGACCGTGAGTTTCCAGTACCTTAGCTCCAGAGATACAGCCCACCTACAAGCCAAGACAAGGTTCCATTGCTCTCAGAGACACTCAAAAAGTCCTGTACCATTATGTTGTTCAACTTTGTGGAACTCATGTATTAGTTCTATAAGGTTTTTATTTATTTATTTATTTATTTATTTATTTATTTATTTATTTATTTATTTTGCTTTTTCAAGGTAGGGTCTCACTCTAGCTCAGGCTGACATGGAATTCATTATGTAGTCTCAGGCTGGTCTCAAACTCAGCAATCTTCCTACCTCTGTTTCCTGAGTGTTGGGATTAAAGGCCTGCACCACCACACCCAGCTCCTAGTTCTATGAATTTTTACTGGATTTCTAAGGGTCAAATGACCTTGACTTTTACAGCTTTTTGGGGGGTGGGTGGGTGAGGGGGTTTAAGGTAGGGTCTTGCTCTATCTCAGTGCAATTCACTATGTAGTCACTCTCAGACTGGCCTCCAATTTACAGCAATCCTCCTACCTCTGCCACCAGAGTGCTCTTTACTTTTCAGTAGAAGAGTTTATTTTGCTGTCTTTCTGTTTATTTCCCTCCCTAGACTGCTTTGGTATGGCTAATATGTTGCCATCTTACCCAGAAGTAGTACATGGTATTTTTCCCAGTAGTTAGAAGTGGGAAATGCCACTAGGTTTACAGAAATCTGGATGCTTTCCTTATCTCCTTTCTTCCCTAGAAAGATGCTCTTACCAGGAAAGATCTCTAGATTAAGTTTGCACCCTTCTTAGATGATCTTTACCTAAGCTTTTTGGGAACATTGCCCCATATTTCTGAAATCCAGTCTTTCTCACCTTGAAACTGTGAAATCTGGTCCTTGTCACTTAGCAGCTAGTGCAATGTCCACTAAAAACCCTAACTAAAATCACCCAATGAGTTCTCCTCCTGGAGATTCCCTCCCTGTCTATACAGACAGGAGTCTTCCCTTTCTATCAAGCTCTAATAAATATATAAAAGCTATACTTCACCCTCCTGTGGTCAAGTCTTATTCATTGAATTCATAGGACAAGAATCCCAGAGAGCCCTGACTCAGTGGAAGCTCTGTATGACCGTGAGTTTCCAGTACCTTAGCTCCTGAGATACAGCCCACCTACAAGCCAAGACAAGGTTCCATTGCTCTCAGAGACACTCAAAAAGTCCTGTACCATTATGTTGTTCAACTTTGTGGAACTCATGTATTAATTCTATAAGGTTTTTATTTATTTATTTATTTATTTATTTATTTATTTATTTATTTATTTATTTTGCTTTTTCAAGGTAGGGTCTCACTCTAGCTCAGGCTGACATGGAATTCATTATGTAGTCTCAGGCTGGTCTCAAACTCAGCAATCTTCCTACCTCTGTTTCCTGAGTGTTGGGATTAAAGGCCTGCACCACCACACCCAGCTCCTAGTTCTATGAATTTTTACTGGATTTCTAAGGGTCAAATGACCTTGACTTTTACATCTTTTTGGGGGTGGGTGGGTGAGGGGGTTTAAGGTAGGGTCTTGCTCTATCTCAGTGTAATTCACTATGTAGTCACTCTCAGACTGGCCTCCAATTTACAGCAATCCTCCTACCTCTGCCACCAGAGTGCTGGATTAAAGGCATGCTCCACTATGCTTGGTGCCTTTTTTTTTTTTTTGAGGTAGGGTCTCACTCTGGTCCAGGCTGACCTGGAATTCACTATGTAGTCTCAGGGTGGCCTCGAACTCTCGGCAATCCTCCTACCTCTGCCACCCCAGTGCTGGGATTAAAGGCGTGCGCCACCACTCCTGGCATTTGTTTGTCTTTTTCTAACAATACCAGGGGAGGCAGGGAGAAGGTAGGCTCAAGGACACTGACCAGCCTGCTGCACACTGCACATGTTTCTTGCTCCCCTTTTCTCTAGTTCCCCCTTAAAACTCAGGCTGAGCTTCAAAGCTGTTCCCATGCATCAAAGACAGAGCTGTCTTCTCTATTCTGTGAGGGCCCTTACCACATTCCGTTTACCACAGTGTATGTATGTGCATGTTTGTTTGTGTATGAGTGCAGGCATGCAGGTGACATGGCGTGCATGTGGAGGTCAGAGGACAACTCTTGAGTGTTAGTCCTCATCTTCCACTTCTTTCCAGGCAGGGTCTCTCATTCTTATTGTTTACCACTGTGTTTGCCAGGCTACCTCACCCAAAAGCTTTAGGGAAAATCTTGTGTCTGCCTCCCATCTTGCTGTCAGTGTGCTATCATTTCAGAAGCCTGCCAAAGCTTCCAGGTTTTACATGGGGTCTAGGGATCCAAACTTGGGTATTCAGACTTGAGTGGCAAGTGCTTTATGTACTGTTCAATCTCTCCAACCCCTAATTTTAGTTTTTCTTTTAATTTTCTTTCCTTCTTTCTCTCTCTCTCTCTTTCTTTCTTTCTTTCTTTCTTTCTTTCTTTCTTTCTTTCTTTCTTTCTTTTTTTTCCCCCCAAGATAGGATCTTGCTCTAACACAGACTGACCTGGAATTCACTATGTAGTCTCAGGCTGGCCCAAAACTCACAGTAATCATCCTACTTCTGCCTCCTAAGTGATGGGATTAAAGGCTTGCCCACCCAGCTGAATTTGGAAAAGAGTGGGATCCTGTTACTTGGGATGGAGATTTGTGGGAAGACATTGATAAAGCTGGGGACATTGAACACTCAGATTCTGATGAATTTATTTTGCCTATGGAAGTAGCATCCCTTAGCAATGGTTGTATCCCTATCCCTATGCCCCAAAATATTGCTCTCCACCCTTGTCCTGAAGAAATTTATCCTACTTTGAGGAACTGGCAATAACCTTCCCTGAAGGAGACGCCAAACAAGACCATGTTGATGCCCCAATGCCCACCCACCTTTGCCTTTAAATCCTAAAACTATTGAGAAAATATATTACTAGTGTTCCTTGCCTATATTAGTCTGGATGCAATATAATAGATGTATCTATAAGAAACATATAGATACATCTAAGACTTTCCATAAAGCAATAAAGATTGCACTTCCTGCTTCTGGAATTGTAGCTAGGAAGGTTCCTTTAAAAATTTATTGTAAGGCTGGGTGTGGTGGTGCACGCCTTTAATCCCAGCACTCGGGAGGCAGAGGTAGGAGGATTGCCATGAGTTCAAGGCCACCCTGAGACTACATAGTGAATTCCAGGTCAGCCTGAGCTAGAGTGAAACCCTACCTCGAAAAACCATATATATGTATGTGTGTGTGTGTGTGTGTATGTATGTATATATATGTTAGGGCTGGAGAAATGGTTTAGTGGTTAAGACGTTTGCCTACAAAGCCAAAGGACCCAGGTTCGATTCCCCAGGACCCATGTAAGCCAAATGCACAAGGAGGTGCATGCATCTGGAGTTCCTTTGCAGCAGCTGGAGGCCCTGGCACACACATTCTTTCTCTTTTTCTCTCAAATAAATAAAGAAAAATTTAAACAATATTGTAAAAGTCAATGTACTAACAGATAGGAATTTTGTAACAATACAGCTAAAGTTAAACAGGTAGGAACTGACTAAAGGGCCTGACCCCTTTTAGGCAATATAGAACTACCTTATCTGGAAGACAACAACCTGTAGTTAATCTTATTTGACCGAAAGGAATGTTAAGTCTAAACTCATGGACCATAAATCTCTCCCCTCTACAGCCAACAAAGGTCTGTGCATAAAAGGATTTCAATAAAGCTCTCTCCCTCTCTGAAGTGGATTGGCCTTATTACTCTCACTCAGTTTATTTTCCCATAACATAACCAGACACTAGGCTAGGCAGACTCCTAATGGTGAGAAAGAAGGCATGACCCACGAGGAGGTGCAATGCACCTGCAACGAACTCTATGAGTGTTCTAACTCATATAAGCAGAAGCATGGAGAATATGTGTGGGAATGGATTTTAAGGGTGTGGGATGATGGAGGAAGGAATATAAAATTAGATCAGGTTGAGTTTAAAGAAACATGTGTTAGGTAGGACAAGTGTTCTAGGATGGGGTAGAGATGAAGGAAGAGAATGACAGCAGCCTGACTGAGGCAACTTCAGATGTTTACATTGGTTAACCCTTACTCCCCTGACCTAACAATGCCCTTGGCCAGTTTTCCTGTCAAGACAACCGGGCTCCTCTTCTGATAGCAATCCATTCTTTGATTACCTACTCAGTTTGATCCCTGCCCTCCCCTGAATTTCTCAGTCTTTTTGTCTTCTGTATCCCCTTCTCAAAAGGAAAAACTCTATAAAAACCCAAATTAAGCCGGGCATGGTAGTGCACACCTTTAATCCCAGCACTCAGGAGGCAGAGGCAGGAGGATCTCAATGAGTTGGAGGCCACCCTGAGATTACATAGTGAATTCCATGACAGCCTGGAGTAGTGCGAGGCCCTACCTTGGAAAAAAAATAGGGGCTGGAGAAATGGCTTAGTGGTTAAGACGTATGCCTGTGAAGCCAAAGGATTCCAGTTCAATTCTTCCAATAAACAGCTCTTTCCCTGCCTCAGAATGGTTGTACAGTTTCTTTGGTCATCCATGAACCTTACAATGTGCCCATTGAGCAGTGATTCTAGGTTTAGTGAAGCAGGATTTGGGGGTTTAAGAGGGGTTCCCCAGAATTTATGAAACCCAAGTTTTGGGTCATGTCCTACCTTTAATAAAGAATTAATAAAGAGGGCTGGAAGGCCGGGCGTGGTGGCGCACGCCTTTAATCCCAGCACTCGGGAGGCTGAGGTAGGAGGATCGCCGAGAGTTCGAGGCCACCCTGAGACTACATAGTGAATTCCAGGTCAGCCTGGACCAGAGTGAGACCCTACCTCGCAAAAACAAAAAAAAAAAAAAAAAAAAAAAAAAAAAAAAAGGGCTGGAGGGATGGTGTGGTAGTTTGAATAGATGTCCCCCAATATATTCAGTGTTTTATTAGTTTATAATTTGCATCCACAGCCACCTTGCTGAAGGCAGTGTCTCTGGGTGGATCTTAAGGTGTGGTGGTGGGTTTAGAATTTCAAACTAAAGATATGCAGTGTGCCTAGTTGGAGTTCCTGAGGTGTTCTGTGCCATGTGGCTTTGGGCTTGTGGCTTTGTTCTGTGTTTTGGTCCTGTAAAAGCAGGCCAGCTTCTTCTGCCATTATGGAGCTTCCCTTGAACCTATAAGCGTCAATAAATATCCCTTCCTCCATAACTGTGCCTGGCCTGGAAGTTCATCTCAATAAACCTGAAGCTGTCTGCTACAGAAGTTGGTACCAAGGAGTGGGCTGAGATGAACCTGACCATGTGGATTTTGATCTTTTGGAACCTTTGTTTTGGAGGAACGGGCATGGACTTGGTCCTTGCAACTGAAGACGCTTTCTGGAGTGGTAAGCCAAGGTTTATGGACTATTCTGATGAGAGTTTGAGAATGCTAAGTGCAGACAGTATTAAACTTCAAGACTTGACTTATGAGCTTTCTAAGAGGAAGGAAAGACTGCAGAGGACTTTGTTGGAAATGGGCTACTGGCATAAGGGATGGCTGCATTCTGCTACCCAGGCCCAGAGAGTTTGATCAAGGTTAAATTTGTAATGGACTGATGTGTTTGGCTAAAGGTATTGGACTGAGAGATTTAAAATTTTAAGTTGGAAAATGTCAAGCAAATTAAAATTAGAGGCACTGAGACTGGTTTTAGGTTGCTGGAGCTGCTATTGTGAAACATATTAGCAATCTTAAGGAAGATGGCCCAACTGCTTTACATTAAAACAATGGAGAAGATGATTGAGGAAAGACTGTTAGAAATGCAAACTCTTTTGGAAAGAGTAGACTGGAGAAGGAACCTACTTTTCAAGGTTAAGGTTTATTTCATCCCTGAATTAAGAATATGACTGTATCCTGCACACCTGGTATTAGTTTTGGAAGCATGAAAAATGCGTAGAATGGTCATGAATTGCACACAGTTCCAGGAGCCACTGCTGAGATGCAGCATGAGGCAGGGCATGATGCCATTAGGCTGAAAGAGCCTTTGGAAGATAAGCCGTGGTTTGCATGGAGACCTGAAGACATGTTGGATATACCAGGACTGTGCAAGGGCTACCATGGAGTGCACTGTTAACCTGGGATGGAAGATTTCCCTGGCTACTCTGCTCAGCTGGAGGGGCGGAATTGGAAAACCTGGAGACTGTCAGTCTTGAGTTATATTGAACTTGAACTGCAGAAGTTTGATGTTTGCTTGATGGTTGTTGAGTTTGCATTGTTCTAGTCTCTCCTTGCTATGCCTCATACCAGTTGAAAATGTTTACTCTGTGCCTTTATATGTTGAAAGTATTTAACTTGTTTGATTTTACAGGACTCACTATCTTAAGTTGGTCAAGACCGTGGGGACTTTTGAAAGTGGTCTAAATACAATTTACAATGTATGGTTTTTCAAGATAGGGTCTTATTCTAGTTCAGGCTGGCCTGGAATTCACTATGTAGTCTCAGAGTAGCCTCGAACTCACAGTGTTCCTCCTACCTCTGCCTTCCCAGTGCTGGGATTAAAGGCATGTGCCACCACACCCAGTTTCCTAGCTCTTAAAAAAAATTTTTTTTTTTGAGAGAGAAAGAGAGAGAGAAAGGGCACTCCAGGGCCTCTAGACAATGCAAATGAACTCCAGACACATGCTGCACTAAGTGCATCTGTCTTTTTGTGAGTACTGGGGAACTGAAACTGGGTCCTCAGCCTTTGCAGGCAAAGGGCTGGAAAGATGGCTTAGCAGTTAAGATGCTAAGCGAAGCCTGAGGACCCATGTTTCACTCTCCAGGTCCCATGTAAGCCAGATTCACAAGCAATACAAGCATGCAAAGTTGCACATGCCCACAAGAGGGCGCATGCTCTGGAGTTTGATTATAGTGGCTGGAGGTCCTGATGCGCAAATTCTCTCTCCCATGTGTTATCGCTCTCACTCCCTCTCATAAAAAGTGGGGGGAAGCCGGGTGTGGTGGCGCATGCTTTTAATTCCAGCACTCAGGCGGCAGAGGTAGGAGGATTGCTGTGAGTTCGAGGTCACCCTGAGACTACACCGTTAATTCCAGGTCAGCCTGGACCACAGTGAGACCCTACCTCAAAAAAACAAAAAAAAGGGGGGGGCAGTCTGTTGGGCTTGCCTCAAAAGATTATTTATTTTGAAGCATAGAGAATATGAATGGGCACACCAGGGCCTCTAGCCACTGCAAATGAACTCCAGCTACATATGCCACTTTGTGTACCTGGCTTTATGTGGGTACTGGGGAATTGAACCCAGGTCACTAGGCTTTGCAGGCAAGCGCCTTAACCAATGAGTCATCTCCCAGCCCCTCTTTTCTTTTTTTTTTTTTTTTCCTGAGGCAAGCCCAACAGACTAGCCTTTTTTTGTTTATACAAGAGAGTGAGTGAGAATTGGAATGCCAGGGCCTCCAGCCATTGCAATTGAACTGCAGACGTGTATGCCATCTTGTGCACATGTATGACCTTGTGCACTTGTGTCACTGTGTATCTGGCTTACATGGGACTTGGAGAGTCAAACATGAGTCCTTAGGCTTTGCAGGCAAGTGCCTTAACTGCTAAGCCATCTCTCCAGCCCTATTTTTCTGATTCTGAGATAGGGTTTCACATAGCACAGGCTAGCCACAGACTCATTATGTAGCTGATGGTTGTTATAAACCAGAATGTCTCCATCTGAACTATGAACTCTAATGGCCATTTCACCATGCTGGAATTTCTGATTCCCACAAGTGGCCCAGGCCACCAGTCTCAATTAGAAAACAATGTATAACATGTCATTTCCCTGAAATGGTCCAAGTCACCTGTCTAATCATTTCCCTGAAGTAACCCCTGACACAAAAGCATTTTAATGGCCGTATGGCCCCCACAGGAACACCCTGGCCTGTAAAAGAAGTTGCTCTTGACCACCTGGCTGGAGGCCTTCTCAGACTTTCCTGAATAAAGCGTGGCTGTTGTTGAGCCGGGTCTTTCATTTCATTCTCCACCTGTCCATGGCTTTTTTCATAACAGGAGTGACTTTGAATTCCGGATCCTTCTAGTCCTAATACAGTAGCGTGCACCACCATGCCCAGTTTTTTTTTTTTTTTTTTTAGGCATTGTCTGGCTGAGTCCTTAGCTTTGAACTCATGATCTAGCCTCAGACTGTCAAATGCTACGACTACTGGCATATACCAACAGGCCCAGCAAGATTTTGCAATTTTTATTTAGCTGAGAGATAAACCAGCAAACTTTCACCAGCATAAGAAATACTCAGTTTATTTTTATTTCTTTATTTTACTTATTTGTAAGCAGAGAAAGAATAGGAATGCCAGGGCCTCTAGCTGCAGCAGATGAACTCCAGATGTATGTGCCACTTTGTACACCTGGCTTTAAGTGGGTACTGGGGAATCGAACCCAGATTGTTAGGCTTTGTAGGCAAGTGCCTTAACCACTGAGCAATTTCTTCAGCCCAAGACTCTTCGTTTTGAAAATTGCAACCAACCTGCCCTTTGCTCCTACTTTTGTTCTCTTTAGTCTTTTCCCAACTATTCCTACTAGCAGCCTACACTGTATATGGATACTCAGGATTCTCAATTCCTTAATGGCTCTTGGCTCAGACAGTTAAATTTACTTTTATTTTTTATGTATTTTTGAGAAGGCAAGACAGAAAGAGAGAATGGGCATTGCCATGGCCTTTCAGCTGCTGTGAAAGAACTCCTGATGCGTGTACCCCCTTGTGCACATGTGCAACATTGCACATTTGAGTCACTGTGTGTCTGGCTATGAGGGACCTGGAGATTTGAACATGTATTCTTAGGCTTTGCAGGCAAGCACCTTAACTGCCAAGCCATCTCCAGCCCTAAATTTACTTAAAAAAAAAAATTTGTGCCAGGCGTGGAGGCACCTGCCTTTAATCCCATCATTTGGGAGGCAGAGGTAGGAGGATCGCTGTGAATTTGAGGCCACCCTGAGATTACATAGTGGATTCCAGGTCACCCTGGGCTAGAGTGAGACTGTATCTTGAAAAACAAACAAAAATTAATCTATTTATAAACCGAGATAGAAGAGAGACAGAGAGAATGGGTGCACCAGAGCCTCCAACTGCTGCAAACAAACTCTAGATGCATGCACCACTTGGTGCATCTGGCTTTATGTGGGTATTGGGGAATCTAACTGGGTTTGTTATGCTTACAGTCATCTTTTCTGCTTAGCCATATCTCCAGCCCCCAAACTTTATGTCAAGTTTCTCTCACGGTGAAGAAGCTATAGTGTGGGTTCCAGATGCAACATGAAACAAGCAGCCAGGCCCTCCAAGCAGAATGGGAAGTGCCAGAGGCCAGGGCGCCTAGGACTGGGTGTGGCCCTGTCAGTCACATTGTCAGCAGGGATAGTCCTCAAGTTCTCATTGTCAGCTGGTAAAGACTCAAGTTAAGCTGGGAGTCTGAAGAATTTCAGAACAAGTCAAGTTGGGGCTCATTCATTTCATTAATTTTTAAAATGGATTTTGATGATTTTTTTCACACATGTATATCACTGTATCTTGTTCAGATTTGACCCCCTTCCCATAGCTTATTAAGGTTTCAATATAGGTGTAGGAATATGCCTTATAGGGTTTGGTGTGATCAGTTGGTGGCCTGTGATTGGCTGAGACTCAGTTATATACCAGATAAAATGCACTCAGGTTAGGTTACAATTTGTTTACACATCCATTGGAGATAATTTACTATTTTGGAGGATGCTTTGGGCTGCACTCTATCCTGAGAATAGAGAAGGTGCAGGCCAAACTTAGTTTAGCTGGAGCTGTCAATTGTGACTTTCAGAGTTCTGTCTGCAGTGTCTCTTCAGGACCAACAGAAGAGCTGCCTCTGGCCCAGAGAGGCCACTACTGGTCAGCAGGTCTATAACTCTAGAGCTGCTGGGAGGAGTGGGAGACATACCAAGTGTCAACATGTTGATGCAGGATTGTGGGGCTCGGTGGGGTCCCCCAGGCCTGTGAGGCCCAACCATTGGGTTCTTTTCCATTTTTCAAAAAATATTTATTATTATTTATTTAATTGGAAGAGACAGGAAGCAAGAGAGGGGGAGGGAGAGAGAATATGACAATGGGTGTGCAGAGCCACCTGCTACTGCAAAGGAACTCCAGACACATGTACCACTTTGTTCATCTGGCTTTATGTGGGTCCTGGTGTACTGAACCTGGACCATCAGGCTTTGCAAATAAACACCTTTAACCACTGAGCCATCTCTCCAGACCTTCTTTTCCATTTTACCAAGGAATTGAGAAAACAGACTCTGAGAAGGGTAAATTATGAATTATTAAATTTATTTAGGGAAAAATTATGAATTAGGTTTATTGTACGGGGAATTAAGATTCAGAGAGGGGCTGGACAGATGGCTTAGTGGTTAAGGCGCTTGCCTGCAGAGCCAAAGAATCTGGGTTTTATTTCCTAGGACTCACGTAAGCCAGATGTACAAAGTGGCACATGCATCTGGAATTTGTTCACAGCGACTAGAAGCCTGGCATGCCCATTCTCTATCTGCCTTTCTTTCTCCCTCTCAACTTAATAATAATAATAGAAATACACGGAGGAGGCCAACTGAAAAGACTCAAGCCCAATTACTTCTGGCTAGGCCTCACCTCTTAAACGTCTTACCACCTCCTAACATTACCAAATTGCTGACCAAGCTTCAAACCTTTGGAGGTCATGCTCAAACCATAGAAGCCATATAAAGTGAAGTGAATGCAAAGTTATTTATGTCCCTGGGATATATGCTGGCTATTGAATATCCTTTACTATGCTGAATAATTCTAATTTCATAAAGATTTTGGGGGTAGGTTTCCAATAATTTTATCAGGGCCAGTGGGGTTCAGTACACTAGGGTCCAACTGAAATTTACGCCAGGCCTTTGATAGGTCTTTCTTCCATTTCCACATCAGTAGTGTGTATTCATTCTCTGGGCAAAAAAATCTCCCCAAACAGTATAGGAACCCCAAATTAAAGCAGAGACTCACCTAGCATGAAAAGAGACTTTTAATGCATGAACTTGTATTTAATCACCTTGCTGTGGAAGGGAACATGTATGTAGGACCTCCAGGTCAATCTTCAGAAGCCCAGTGTGGTTGAGAAACTGTAAAAAATAAACTATGCAGTCTAGTTTCAGGAAATACTTGGTTAGCCAGCTGGAGGAAAGCAGGGGCTGCTTTGGGAAATTGAATTAATGTGGTTAAGATCCTAGAAATTTGTAGATTACTTGTATTCTGTTTTTCTAACTTTTTGAGTTCTCCAGGAAAGTTGGAAAAGACTAAATAGTGAACATTTACAAACCCATCCCCAGGATTCATCAATTGTCAATATTTGATCAATCTGAAAGTTAGTGTTAGATTTCAGGGTCCACAATGGAGGACCAAAACAGATGGCTTCTTGGATCTAAGACTTTATTCTAACAGGGGAGAGAGAAACATGGGGGGAGAGAGAGTAAGGAGGGGGGTATGTGCACCACAGAAAGGGGGAGAAGAGAGAGGGGAAAAAGTGTAATTCACCAACCTGAGAAGCCTGAGGTGTGGGCTGGGAGGTGACCTTCCCTTCTCTTAGCCCAGAAATACAACTAATTATTTTACCTGGAGGCAGTCCCAGGGTTAACATGGCCAGGAAATTTGGAGGGAGTGAGAATGGGAAAGAGTAGAGAGCTCTTAGACTCTTAAAGATAGTTAGAGCCACCAGGACTCTTTTTTTTTTTTTTTTTTTTTCTTTGAGATAGGGTCTTGCTCTAGCCCAGGCTGACCTGGAATTCACTCTGTAGTCGCAGGCTGGCTTTGAACTAACAGTGATCCTCATATCTCTTACTTCCGAGTGCTGGAATTAAGGGTGTGCCCTCTTTACTCAACTTTTTTTTTTTTTTAAATGAGAGAGAGAGAGAGACAGAATGAACTGGCGAGCCAGGGTCTCCAGCCACTGCAATTGAACTCCAGATATGTGCGTCACCTTGTGCACATGTGTTACCTTACATGCTTGTGTCACCTTGTGCATCTGGTTTACATGGGACCTAGAGAGTCGAATATGGGTCCTTAGGCTTCACAGGAAGGCTCCTTAACCATTAAGCCATCTCTTTAGCCCTGAACTTTTGAGACAGGGTCTCCCTATGAAACCCAGGCTGGTTTTGAACTGTTGGCATTCCTCCTGCCTCAGCCAGGATTACAGGAGTGTGTGAGGCCTCGTTAATTCTTGGCTTTAAACAATCCACTTTAAGATGAAGGACATTCTTTTAAATCACTAAAGCTGAAAAACTCAAGAGATTCAATATTTCCCAATATACACAATATCCTTGTTCCCCAATTGCTCCTCAAATCTCATAGCTTTTTCCTTCAACAGAGTGTTGGATCAAAGGCCAGTTGAACTTGGCTGGGTTTCCTTTGCCTGGTCCAGTCACATACCTGTTTTTCCAGATTGGCTTTTTGAAGAGTCCTCTGGAGTTTTGTACAATGTCACTCAATCTGGATTAATCTGTCCCCGTGCCCCAAGTACTGGGGATTGAACCTAGGGCCTCACACAAGCTAGGAAAATGCTCTGCCACTGAACTACATCGCCCCAGCCAGGCCAGGCTCATTTTAAACATTTACTTTTTTTGGCTGGTACCCATGGCTAACATAAAAACTATGTTCAGTCCCCCAATTTAGACACTCATAGTTCTGGGGTGTGGTCTTTTTAAGACTAAACTGCCAAGAGCTGTCCCTAGCCTGGCATTCCTGATAGGCCCCTGGTGACCACCACCAGAGGCAAAAATTAAACTAGGGGTTGGGAAGAAAAGCAAGGAAATGTATCTGACACTGGAGGTTTTCGCTTAACAATACTGCGCATGAGGGTCTGCTACTGTAATGGAGGGCAATAGTCCTCAAAACACAGTACAATTATCCACCCAGGTGGGTAATTCCAGCACCCTGGAGGCTGAGGCAGTAGCACCTCAAGTCAGAGGCCTGCTTGGGTTTACAAGAGTTCCAGGGCAGCCTGGCCTACAAAGTGAGATACTGGTCTCAAACGAAACAAATCAATTCCCTCTCTCAGTCATCAGGCCCCAAATGTCAATAGTGCTGAGTGGTAATATCCATGCATCACATCAATTTTTTAGGCTCTGCCACTACGGCCTTCCCAACACAGATCCTACCCTGCTCTTGACAGACTCCGCTATCAAACTCAGAACAAAAATAAAAACTAATCATTTCTCAATACTCACGAATTGTATTGAAACTAGCCCTGTGGGTTTGCTGTATGTCGCGCTTTGCCAAGTATGTCCTCTGAGACATCACTTTAATGTGACCAGGCACCTATCAATCTTATTTTGAAAAAAAAAAAGGTGGCAGAAAAATCCCAAAGAGCACCAATAACTAACAATTGTGCTGCAGGTTGGCGTGCATGGAGTGCTTTCCAATAACGTCCTGTAACTTGAGCTGACAACACTCCGGGAGGCGGAGGTGATGATGCAGGCTGCAGACGCACTCGAGGAACCAGGTCGGGGACCAGCTGGCGGCACACACCGGGCAGGGAGGGGAGGAACCGGAGCTGGGCGCCGGGCTGGCCCCAGCGCGTTCTCTCGCTTCCTCTCCCCTTTCCTGCCTCCAGCCGAGAACGCACTCCGAAGGCATCTTCACCGACACGGAAGTCCCACGCGTGTTCGTGCGATCGTGGGAATTTCTGGCTGCTAACCTTGCGACGAGGAGCTCTGCGATGCGGCTGGAAACAGGCCGGCCCAGGTCCTAAGCAGGTGAGGTTCTGCGGCCGCGGCGAGCCGGCGCCCCTCCGCAGTGCGGTGGAGGAGGACGCGTCGGTCACTCCCCGGCAGTCGTTTCTTTTAAAGGGCCCGCGTCCTGCGGCCTGCACCCGGCCGGCGGCGCAGAGCTGCGCGTCGTTGCGAGCGCACCTGCCCTGCGCACGGCCGCGCCATGTGATCCGGCCTCATCCATCTTCGCCGCGTGCGAGCCTAGAGACTGCGGACGCTGTTGACGTCTCGGGACAAAGGGGCCCGCGACTTCTCTGAAGGCTTCGAAACGAAAACCCTCCCCAGGCCACCAGCTATCCGGAGCGAGCCGCGCTCCCGCCGGGCTCCGGGATCTGCGCGCGACCTAAGGCGGCGTCTGCCCAGCGCGCACCTGGCTGCCGCGGGCCCGAGCCCCGCCCTCCAGGTGAGCCGCGCCAGGCCCCGCCCCTGCGCACCAGGCCCCGCCCCCGCGCCTGCGTAGTGCGGCCGTCGGCGCTAGGCGCCGGGGCGGCGCGGCCGTCGCAGTTCGGCGGGCGCAGTGCGCGTGCG
Organism: Orientallactaga sibirica; assembly: GCA_036365145.1. NCBI lineage: Eukaryota > Metazoa > Chordata > Mammalia > Rodentia > Dipodidae > Orientallactaga > Orientallactaga sibirica. The sequence goes on along the minus strand of JAEOAD010001462.1, from coordinate 2,944,507 downwards.
CCGTGGCGGCTGGGGGGCGGGCGGCGGCCGAGGCGGCGAGGAGCGGGGGTGGGGAGGCGCCGTCTGGCTCGGGCTGGGCCGGCGGGAGCGCGAACGAGCCACGGCGCACCCGTGGGGCCTGCGGCCGGCGGCCGGCAGGTAAGATACGTTGGGCGAACGTGGGTCGTGAGGGGGAAGCGGGCGGCGGACGCAGCGGCGGCCCCCGGGACTCAGGTGAGCACGGCCCGCGGGCCCCGGGCGCATTGTCCGCGGGCGGCGTCCCTCAGCGCCCCCTGCCGGTCGGGCGCGGCGGGCTGGGCCTGGGGCGGGCGGGCGCGCGCTCCTTTGTTCGTCGCCCCCACCCGGTCCTCGCCACCCCCGCCAACATGGCGGTCGCCCCGGCCCCGTCCCCGGCTCACCGACCGGCCCATTCCCGCGCGCTTTGTTCCGCGCTGGGCGGGGGGCGGGGGCGGCCGCTTGCGGCAGCGCGGGGAGCATTGCATAACCCCGGGGGCGGGGCGTGGCGGGACCCCCGGGCCGGGTCACCACGGTGACTGCGGCCTTCCTGGGGCGGCGCCTTCGTGGGGGGCTCTAGGGACGCCCCCGCCCTGCTGTGCGCCCCGCCGGGGGGCCGTGGGATCCCCTCCTGCGTGACCTTGGCTGTGCGCGCAGGAATGCACCCGGATGGCCGTGAGCACTGCGCGGGGATTGCGCAGCGCCGGGGGTCGCAGTCCTCACGGCTTCCTTGCGCGGATGGTGCGTTCTTGGCATTACTGGGCGGTCGCTTTGAGGGATGGCATCAGTCATTCACGTCGGTCCATGCCCACCTCAAAGTTTGTTTACGCCATAGCTTTTATATTGATTTGGTTTTCATGATTTGTGGATTGGGTTTCGGGTTTGCCTGGGGATTTTGCGTGTGGAAGTGTTTTTACTCTGTATAAAGGTTTGTTTAGTGTCTGCATTAAAAAGCAATGCAAGGCATGTTTAAGTCTTTTAAAAGGATTTCAGCATGTACTGTGATATGGGCCGGAGATGGTAGTTATACCGAAATGCGAATGCCTCAATAACTTTGATCTCTTAGAATTTTCTGGAAGGAATTCTGCAGTCTGAAAGGACTGATGGAGAATAGAGTGCATAGCTTTTGTTCAACAGTGAAATTTAAACCTAAACCTCGGCATTTTTAAGTAGGCTTACTGAGCACACCTTTAAGAAGTGAAATTTTGTAACGGTAGACTGAAAGGAGACCTCTACTCTCCTGGCATTAATAGGCAAACACCAAAAAAATTTCATTAAAGAGGAATTGCAGAGTATTCATTGTCACATTTGATAATTATGTGAACTAAAGTTCCGGAAAAGTAGCTGCACCCACATCAAACATCCCACAAGGCTGATTGACTGCTAGAACTTCTATGATTGGGAAGAGGGGGCATGTTACAGAGGCTGAGCCAAATTACTTCCCTTTAGTAATAGCCATTTATTACCCACCTCTGTGCCTGACCTAACATTCTTGTGATTTTCAGGTGAAATTTTTTGGAATGTACTAAGACTACTAGCTTCCACCAATCCAAAGGCCAAGAATGTCATCAAATGGCATCTGAAGCCTACAGCAGAGATTTTCCTGCTTTGCTGAATTTCCACCAATGTATTAATATGTTGGCACATGGAATTTGAGATCATCTAATCTTTGTTCCCTGGCCGTGGTCACTTTTACTTAGCTCCAGAATAAACTCTTCTTTTAGATGAAAGCTATGTACTATGCATGGACATAAACTTGCACAGTATGTTGGTCAAAATTAGGGGTGGTATGAGAAATATATTTTACTTTTGAAATATTTTGTGTAGCTGAAGTTATTGACAAAATGATTATGAAATGGGTTAGAAAAAGAGCCAGTTTATGCTTCTACTCTTAATTTTTTTTTTTTTTTTTTTTGGGAGACAGGGTCTCACTTTTTACCCTAGATTGGCTTTGTGCACATCATCCTCCTGCCTCAGCCTCCAGAACACAAGCTGTATCATCCATCATCCCAGCTGTCTCTTTATGTCTAATTTAAGATATAATATATAATATATGTATGTATATATACAGTTGAGAGAGGGAGAGACAGAGAGGATGGGTGCTTCGGGGCCTCTTGCCATTGAAACAGAGTATGATTACACTGATTTCCAGCATTTTGCTAATAAAATACAGGGGAGATTGCTTCTGGAACTTACCCCTGGAATAACCAAGTCCTTCATATAAAATAGTTTTAGTATTCACTCCTCAAGCATACTACATTCCAGCTACTTCTCTTTGTAATCTCTAAGTTATATTGATATAAGACATAGTGGAAAAATTAAGGAAAGCAAGGATTTAAATCTTCACTGCTTTTCTCAGCAAAGTTCTGCTGACAAGCTTGTGGTTTCTCCCCATTAATAGGAGCTTCCTCTTTGTGTCAGGGACTTTTTTACACTTTTTTTTTTTCTTTTCAAAGAACTAACCCATTTTTTTGTAAAGTGCTTGGTTTTTTGCAACTTTATGCTATTAGCCAATCAACAAGTAAGTTGCCTTTTAAATATTTATTTATTTATTTATTTATTTATTTATTATTTTGGATATTTTTGAGGCAGGGTCTCACTCTAGAGAGCTCAGGCTAACTTGGAACTTCGTAGCTCTAGGCTGGCTTCCAACTCCTCCCCAGCTTGCAGAGTGCTGGGATTAAAGGTATGCTCCACCATGACCAGCTAGTTGCCCTTTTTATGCTGTAACCCACAACCCAAAGTATAAAATGTAAGAATTTCCTCCCTTGAGGTCCAGACTTTGAGACTCAGTCCTCTGGACCAGGCTGCAACCTGAATAAAACTTGCTTCCTGAACATTCCTGATGTCTTGTCTTAATCTTTCCTGCACCAATGCCTGCTACCACCCAGCCTTGTGACCTAGGTTTCTAATCCCAGCTACTTAGGACAATCAAAAGTCCAAAGCCTGCCTGGGCTACAAAGTGAGTTCAAGGATAATTTGGGCAACTTAGTGAGGCCTTGTCTCAAAAAGGAAGGCTGGGGTGTATGCTAAGTGCTGGAGCGCTTTCTTAGCCCATATGAGTCTCAGGTTCAATCCTCAGAAGAAAAAAGCAAAACTAAACCATGTAAACACTATGGAAATAGTTATACTGTTGTTTAGTGAGTGAGGACAAAGAAAATAAAGGATGTGGAAGCCATGATAGGGAAGGCTGACTGCAATGGTTTTGATAGTGCCTTAAAAAAATATTTTTTAATGTATGAGAGTGTGAATGAGAATGTGTGTGTATGTTGTATGGGTGTGCCAGTGCCTTCTGCCACTGCAAGAAAATTCCAGACCCACGCACTACTTTGTATGTCAGAGTACTGGGGAATTGAACTCAGGTAGTCAGGCTTTACAAGCAAGTGTCTTTAACCTAGAGCCAGCTCTCCAGCCCTTGATAATGACCTATTCTGAGCCGAATAATAGTATCAGATAACAGTAGTTTTGGAAGATCTGCTGCTTGGATGATGTTCTTTGGGTGTGTGTCCTCAGAGTTGCTACAGGGATATCAGGGTTCCTTGGTCAGATATTTGGGGCCATAATTAACACATTGTAGGGTCACTGGCAAAAACTGTAGTAGCATTTTCCATGTTTTACCCCATATTTTGTTTTGTTTTTTGGTATGATGTTAATGAAACCCAGTAAACTAGATGCTCCCTGAAATAGCAGAATGTAGGCCATTAGTATTCTCCATGAACAGAACTACACTTTGTTTAAAGATCTTATTTGGCTTTATTTGTGAATCTAGAATTGGGCAATACTTTGTTCAATAAAATAGACTATGTCCCAGGGAGCCATTACGGCTATTTTGGAACTGCTTGGCTTTTGTGATCCTCTGACATCAGGCTCTGTGGTAGCCTTGTCCTGAGTCTGTAGGTTCTGGACTGAAAAGGACTGTCTTAAAGTTACTTCCGTGGGAAGGTAGGAACTGGGAGAATGTAATAGAAGAATGACTAGCTAACATCAGGTTATAAGGATTAAGGGCAGGGAGCTTGATTATCATGTAGATTGAATCCCCATGTTGGGGAAATTTGGTGGTTATCTTTCCTGATTTCCCTGAAGGTCAGATAGTTTACTTTCATTTTGCCTGGCTTCAGTATGAGGGATGCTATTTTTAAAAACTTCTTAAAAAATATTTTATTTTTATTTATTTGAGAGAAAGAAAATGAGAATGTATGGGCACACCAGGGCCTCTAGCCACTGCAGACAAACTCTAGATGCATGTGCCACCATGTGCATCTGGCTTACATGGGACCTGGAGAATGCAACTTGAGGCCTTAGGCTTCATAGGCATGCACCTTAACCACTAAGCCATCTCTCCAGCCCCCATTTATTTATTTATTTATTTATTTATTTATTTATTTATTTAGGAGAGGGAGGGAGGAAGAAAGTGGGCATGCTAGGGCCTCTAGTCACTGCAAATGAACTATACACGCATGCACCACCATGTGCATCTGGCTTACATGAGTATTGGGGAATCAAGCCTGGGTCCTTAGGCTTTGCAGTCAAGTGTCTTAGAACCGCTAAGCCATCTCTGCAGCCTGAGGGATTCCATTTGTCCACCCTCTGCTCATGCTATCATTTTTCCTGTCATCATGGAGCTTCCCCTTGAGTCAGTAAATCAAAATAAACTCTTTTTTCCCCCACAGCTGCTCTTGGCAATGCTGACTGCAACCATTAAATTTGGTACTAGAGGAGTGGGGTCATTGCTACCTGACTATGGCTTCTGGCCTTTTGGAGCCAATTGGAGGGAGGAATGTGGAAGGATTTGAAACTTTGGCCTAAGAGACATCTCGCAGTGCTTATAAGTACAGCTTGACCATTTTGGTCAGAGTTAAAGGACCTGAAGAACTATGGACTGTGAGGTTTGGCTTATGAGGGCGAGAAAGAACTGGTCTAGAAGCATTTTGTGTGAAAGGCTTTACTTCATACCACCTGCCAGTGTCCTAAGAACTTGTGCAGGCTTGTATTGTGTAGAAATGGGCTGGTATCGGGCTGGAGAGATGGCTTAGCGGTTAAGGCGCCTGCCTCCTAAGCCTAAGAATGCTGGTTCCAATCTCCAGGTCCCACGTTTAGCCAGATGCAAAGTGACACAAGGGCACAATGCCACACTTGAGCACAAGGGGGCGCACGCATCTGGATTTCGATCACAGCAGCTGAGAGGCTGCTAGTGCACCCATCTCTATCTGTCTTCTTCTCCCTCTCTCTCTGTCTCTCTCCAAAAAAAAAATATAAATAAATAAAAAAAGAAATGGGCTGGTATGAGCAGAAGGATATGGCACTGAAAAAAAGAAATAAAAATCTTTGGGCCAAAACTACTGCCCGTTCAGCTGCAATTGTTGGGAGATTACAATCATTGAGGTTGGGCCAGTTGATCTATGTTGGGATAACAGGAAGCATACAGACTCTTTAGTTTTTGTTTTTCTCTCAAGTAAGGTCTCATTCTAGCTCAGGCTTGCCTGGAATTCACTGTGTAGTCTCAGGCTGGTCTCAAACTCACTGAGTGCTGGGATTAAAGACTGCACCACCATGCCCATCAGGGAATACAGACTCTTGAAGGGGCCTGAATGCTGAAGGAATGTCCTGTTCCTCAAAGTCTGCTTTATTCCCCCCCTGGATTAACAAGTTGGTAGGCCACCTGGTACTATGGAGTATAACAAAGGCAGGAAAGAGGGTCATTGAAATTGCAATGCAGTCTTGTTCTTTTGGAAATGGCCATGGGCAGTGTGAAGCAGGTTTATAGGATTACCTGTGTGGAGGCCTGATGGAGCCATGAGGATGAACTGTGGGTTGTAATAGAAACCCAGTGGTGATGCCAGGACTATGGGGTGGCTGCCAAGGACAGCTGCCGGCTGTGAGCAGGCAACTGGAGGGGTGGAATTGGAACTCTTGAGACTTGTCACTAGTTAGAATTATTGGATTTTAACACTTGTCACTGTCTAGAGTTGTCGGTCTTGGAGCTACACAGTTTGATGTTTGGCCTGTTTGTTTTAAATCTTGTATTAGTTGAATATTTCTTTGCCATGCCCAATGCCATCTCTTGCAGTGTGAATTTTTTTTTTTTTTTTTGGTATTACGGCTCAGTTAGACAATGGGACAGTGGGGATGTTTGACCATTATTGGGATTGATAAAAATTATGGGGACTTTTAAAGTATCGAATGCATTGCATTTTACGTCATGGATGGTTATCAGTTTAGGGGGCAAGCAAGGGGAATGTGGTGATTTGATTTAGGTGTTCCCCATAAACTTAGATGTTTTGAATGCTAGGTGCCTAGTTGGTGGCAATTTGAGAATTGGAGTCTTCTGGAAGAAGTATATTGTGGGTGAACTCATGAGTGTTATGGCCAGCTTCCCTTTGCCAGTGTTTGGCACACTCCTGCTGATGTTGACCACCTGATGTTGGCCAGGAAGTGATGTCCACCCCCTGCCAAACCTTTTTTCCCCACAAGCTGCTCTTGATTGGGTGTTTTCTGCCAGCAACATGAAGCTGACTGCAACATCTTCCATGACTTACTTTATGACACAGGATTACAACTTTACTAAGCATATTCCTGAATTTTTGATATCCTTTTTCCTGGAGTGTTAGAAATACCTGAAAGGAGCCAGGTGTGACACACAGCTTGTAATCCCATCCCTGTGTTGGCAAAGGCAGGAGGATCTTCGGAAGTTTGAGGCCAGGCCAAGCACAGTAAGTCCCTGTGTCTTTTTGCCCCTGAAAAGGACTACTTTGTGAAAGGGCTACTATTGTTTTCTGAAAGGGAACATGTGGATTATTTAGAGATTGAAAATAGTGCCTTCGGGCATTTTTTTGGGTATACTTACTGGTAGAACCTCATTTTTGTTCAGAGGAACATTTAAATTAATATACTTATTTCATTTGTTATTATTTAAAGATATTTGTATTTATTTGAGTGAAAGAGAGTTTGTGCACACCAGGGCCTTTTGCAGCTGCAAATGAACTCTAGACACATGCACCACTTTTGTATATTTGGCTTTACGTGGGTACTGGGGAATGGAACACTGGTTGGCAGGCTTTGCAAGCAAGTACCTTTAACCACTGAGCCGTCTTCCCACCCCATTAATATTTCTTTTCTTTTCTTTTCTTTTCTTTTCTTTTCTTTTCTTTTCTTTTCTTTTCTTTTCTTTTCTTTCTTTTTTCTTTTGAGGTAGGGTCTCAGTCTAGTCCAGGATGACCTGGAACTCACTCTGTAGTCCCATGCTGACTGGAACTCCTCCTGACTTCTGGGATTAATGGCATGCATCACCATGCCCAGCCTTTTTTGTTTTTTTTTTTTTTGCTATTAATATATGTATAAATATTAAGTACTTTTGTTTATTTGCAAGCAGAGGGAGGTAAAAGAGAAATAGAGAATGGGTGCACCAGAACCTACAGCTGCTGCAAATGAAGTCCAGATGCATATGCTTCCTTGTGCATCTGGTTTTATGTCGGGAATTGAACCTGGGTCATTAGGCCTTACAGACAAGTGCCTTAACTGTTGAGCCATCTCTCCAACCCTGCCATTAAAATATTTTTAATGTGTATTTCCCTTTCCCTGAATTAGAAGTTGGAAGAAGCAGTTTGCCCAGTCACTTGGTTCAAGTTGGTATTGAAAAGAATGTGGGTTTTGAGGGGCATGGCAATAAGTTAGGACCCTCTGGAGGGAGTCAAGACAGGCCTAAAGCAACATAGCAGGTTGATCACATAGCCTTTTAAATCTTCCTTACTTGCAAATGGACATGAAATCTGTCACATGAAACTTATTATAGAGATGCATGATAAAAAAGAGTCTGGGGTCTTGAAAAAGACGACACAATTCAAAGTAAATCTGTAAGGCAAACTTCTGCAGAAGATTGTGCAGCCAGGAAAACTTGAGGCAAACAAGCACACCAACGGGAAATCTGTTGGGAGTTCTTATTCCCTAATACAAAGTGAGGGTTCTGTGCTTCACTCCTACTGTGCAGCTTTACATCCTTATGCTATTGACTAAGATATGAAAGCAGCACAGTTATCTGAGGAGAGCCTGAAGAATGGGAGGATCTAGGGACCTCTTGTCAGGTGCAAAGATGGAAGCTTTGCTTTCCAGGATTGTTTTGGTCTCAAGGGCAGCTGATTATCTTGGTCTCATGATTTGTCTAACCCTTTAAGTTTCAAAGACTATTGACTCAGGAGAGGCTTCCTGTAATCTAGTCTCTTTTCAGAGCCAAGTTTATTCTTAACCTTTACTCAGAAAAGGCAGAAATACAATTTGTGCTAGTAAATGTTGATTTCCTCCCTTGTCCCATTTCCAGCTTGACTTGGTGTAGTTACTCTTGTTGATCTTCCCCATTAACTATTGAATTAAATAGTTAAATATTGAATTAATTAACTATTGAAGTTAAATAGTTTGATGTATATAGTGTTCATGCAGTCCAGTTTAATTTTAAGTTAAATCTTGGCTAACTTACCTTTTTACATTTTTAGTAGAGAGAAAGAGATAGAGACACTGGGCTTGCCTGGGTCTTTAGCCATTGCAAACAAACGCCAGGCACATGCAACCTTTGTACATCTGGCTTTATGTGGGTACTGGGGAATCAAACCCAGGCCAGCACATTTTGCAAGCAAGTACCTTTGGCCCCTGAGCCATCTTTCCAGTCCCCTGATTTACAGTCTTAAAAATGTCATAACTCCTTTGTAGAATAAATCCTGTATAACATAAGTACATAACCAGAGATGTGTCTTTGCATTTATTTATTTATTTTATTTTTTGAGGTAGGGTCCCAGTAGCAGACAGCCTCACCTTGCTAGAATGAACCTCCAAATCAGACACAGTTTATTGGAGGAAGCAGGGATTTATTTGAAGCTTACAGATCTAGTGGAAATTCCATAATGGCAGAAGAATCTGGCCCACTTTTACACCCCAAGCAGAGAGAGAGGAAAGCCAAAAACCACCAGCACAAGCAAGCACACTTCAGGAACTCCAGGCAAAGCTCAAGCACTTTCCATATCCTTACACTGGAATTCCAAATTCACCCCCACACCTTAGGGCTGGACCCTAGGGGTTTGTCCACAATGACACCTCCAGCCAGGTGACTGGAGATCCAAATTACAAGCTTCTAATAAACTCATGAGTCAATTGGGGGAACATCCATTCAAACTACCACAGGTCCCACTCTAACCCAGGCTGACCTAAAATTCACTATGGAGTCTCAGGCTGGGCTTGAATTCATAGCAATCTTCCTACCTCTGCCTCCTGAGTGCTGGGATTAAAAGTGTCCTCCCCCTGCCTCCAGGTGACCTGGCATTCACTATGTAGTCTCAGAGTGGCCTTAAACTCATAGGCGGTCTTCCTACCTCTCTCTGCCTTCCAAGTGCTAGGATTAAAGGCTTGCCCTACTATGCCCCCCCTTTTTTGTTTTCCGTTTTTGAACCACTGATCCCAGGCAGTCCTTGAACTTGTTATGTACATAACCAATGATGCCCTTGAACTTCAGATTTTCCTGTCTTCACCTCCAAGTCAAGTACTGAGATTTCAGGCATGTACCATTGTGCCACTACTTGCTTGAGTTGAGTCTTGACATAGGCTATAGGGTAAGAATATTCTTTTTTCAGGTTTAGAGAGATTTTACTAGATTAAGAGAAGGAAAGAAAGATAGTACAGAATGCTCCTCCTGTCCATGAGAAGGCAGGTAGTGGTAAAGCCCCTCTTTTCTGCTTGGAGTGGGAGGATTGGGAGTGGAAAATTGCTTTCTTCCTTTCTCTGCTTTCAGGATGACTGTGGACCTGTGGATTTTCTTGTGCCCCATATATTTTAATCATAATCACTATTTTTCCTTAGCTTGTTGCACCTTGGGCTTGTTGGTTCTTTCAAACTAGTTCCCTTTTCTTTGACATGACACAGTTCTCTTTGAAGTGTTTACTTCCTCACACAGATATCAGAAGTTCACAGTGTGCTTTTCCTGCCAAGTCTTTATTAGTCAGCTTAGCTCCTTTTATTGGGGAGTGAAATTGAGATTCCCTAGTCTGTGCTCTGTGTGTCCTTGTTGCTACCAGGAGGTTCCTACTTCACTTGCACTATCTTGGGAACTATACACATTTTGATAATGTATGGATTCTTTTTTTTTTTTTTTTCTTCAAGGTAGGGTCTTACTCTAGTTCAGGCTGACCTGGAATTAACTATGTAGTCTCAGGGTGGCCTTGAACACGTGGCAATCCTCCAACCTCTGCCTCCCAAGTGCTGGGATTAAAGGTGTGCACCACCACGCCTAGCCGGATTCTTTTGATTACATTTTAACTTCAGGGTTTTATGTTGAACTTATTCTTTTTCTCCAACATTGAGAATTTGCGGTCTTTGCAACATTAATGGAATTGCTTTATCTTAGAAATACAGATGTAGTTAGAAAATAAAATTACTGAGACAACTGTAGGCTTATATTTGGCTCTCAGTACTTTTTGTTTGTAAAACATATCTACATAAGGAGTATAGTTGACATTTGGAAAAACTTTATAATTTTGTAAATTTATGACTGTATTATTTATTTGCAAGGACAAAGAAAGGGTATGCCAGGAACTCTTTGCCACTGAAAACTCTAGATGAATGTGCCACTTTGTGCATCTAGCTTTACGTGGGTACTGGGGAATTGAACCCAGCCTTCAGGCTTTGCAAACAAGCTTCTTCAATTGCTGAGAAATCTCCCCAGCCCCTATAGTTGATATTCTGAATGACAAAGCCAACTCATTTTAAAACATTTTCTCAGCCGAGCTTAAAGGCGTATGCTACCACATGGGCAAGAGTTTCTTGAATTTGTTATTTGGATACTGCAGCCTTGGAATCTGATGACCCAGGTGGCTACTGAGTAACTCACTGAGTACTGTTTATAGTATGGATACTGTAGACCAAAAGGATTGTTAACATCCTGGGCAGTACAGAGCAGAATTTCACCATGAAACTCAGAACAGTTTTCAGTTTACAACATAGGAGTCATTTTGGGATCTTACACTTAAAATCCCAGACTTCCATTGTGTACATGTAGCTGAAGTGGTGGAAGGCCTGCAGCATTTCCTCTGTACTCCTTCCTGCCTGCAAGGCTGGCTGTCAGTCTCCTGTGCTCCCTGCCTGTTTTTTCCTTCTGTCTCTGTCTCTCTTCCTGGCCTCTTTCTTTCCCTTGGTTTTTTACTATCATGTTAATTATACCTGAAATCTGTTTTATTGTGACATTTTCATATATATATAAACAATTTTGATCCTATTCATTCACCTCTTATTACTCTGTCTTGTCCCCTTTCACCTGAAGTGCTTTGTTTTTTTTTTGGGGGGGGGAAGAGTTGGAGGTTTGGGGTTTTTGCTTGCTTGTTTGTTTTTTCAAGGTAGGGTCTCATTAGCCCAGGCTGACCTGGAATTCACTCTGTATTCTCAGGGTGGCCTCGAACTCACAGCAATCCTCCAACCTCTGCCTCCCAAGTGCTGGGATTAAAGGTGTGCGTCACCATGCCTGACTGGTATTGTTTTTTGAGGTAGGGTCTTACGGTAGCCCAGGCTGACCTGAAACTTACTCTGTAGTTCCTCCGATATCTGCCTCCTGAGTGCTGGGATTAAAGGCCTGGGTTGCTTTGCCTTTTTTTTTTTTTTTTTAAACTTTTTAGTGACAACCTCCATACATACAGTCAGTATACCATGATCATAATCCCCTCCCACCATTCTTCCTTCATATCATCTTCTATACCCCTTCTACTGAATTCCTTCTTTCCAACAAGTCTCTCTTCTATTTTGATGTCATCAGTTTTGCCCCTTCATATTAGCAGTCTTGTGTAGTACTAGCATCAGCCACTGTAAAATCATAAATGTCATGGCCATTTTGTGTCTTGAAGACAGTATTGCAAAGCACTCCTCCCCCTTCCTTTGGCTCTTACTTTCTTTTTTTTTTTTTAATTGTTTTGTTTATTATTTATTTACTTGAGAGTGACAGACGGAGAAAGAGGCAGAGATATAGAGAGAAAGAGGCAGATAGATAGAGAATGGGCACACTAGGGCCTCCAGCCACTGCAAATGAACTCTAGATGCATGTGCCACATTGTGCATCTGGCTTACGTGGGTTCTGGGGAATTGAGCCTTGAACCAGGGTCCTTAGGCTTCACAGGCAAGAACTTAACTGCTAAGTCATCTCTCCAGGCCTTGGCTCTTACTTTCTTTCTGCTACCTCTTCCTTAATGGTCCCTGAGTCTCGGAGGGTATGTGAGATATCTCATTTAGTGCTGAACATTCCAGGGTAAATGTCTCAGTACTTTTGATTAAGTTTTTTAAAAATTTTTATTTATTTATTTGCAAGCAGAGAGAGATAGAAGAGAGGCGGACAGAGGGAGATTGGGCACACCACGGCCTCCAGCCAGTCACCACTATACCAGTTGTCACATTTTGCCTGGCTGACCAGCTGTGTAGCTTACAGGGTTCACTGCTGATTAATAAGATTGTTAGTGACTTTTCTCCCCCAGCAGGCTGCATAGCTCTTTCTAGGATCATGACTGACCGTCAACGGGGAAGCTTCTAGCTCAGCTCCAGTTTGATTTCTCAGTGTCATGCAGCCAGCCCCAAGCATGTGGCTTTTTTTTTTTTTTTTTGTTTGTTTTTTTGAGGTAGGGTTTCACTGCAGCTCAGGCTAACCTGGAATTCACTACATAGTTTTAGGGTGACCTTGAACTCATGGCAATCCTCCTACCTCTGCCTCCTGAGTGCTGGGATTAAGGGCGTGCCCCAGCTTTCAGACTCTTATTCAGCTAGCAAAGAAGTAAGTTTCTATATGGTTTATTTATAACATCTTTAATTTTGGTTAATCCTCCCTCCACACTCTCATCTTTATTCCCTCCCCTGAGCCCACTTAGACCATTCCGTTCCTGTAGAATATTAGGGACAAATGTGGAAGAAGAGGGAGTAATTTTGGGATGGTAAAGTAGCATTGTCCCAGAGTTTGTAAATCTGAAGTGTGCATCTGAAAGGGGAGCTTGCCTTTTATTAGAGAAAACGCATCTTGTTTACCATCAAGGTTGTAGGTTAAAAGTTAAGTAACTAATTACCAAACAAAACAGCACATGTGAGTTTGTAACTGAGCAAACTCTGAAGTGTGCAGCTGAAAGGGGAGCTTGCCTTTTATTAGAGAAAACACATCTTGTTTTACTGTCAAGGTTGTAGGTTAAAAGTTAAGTAACTAATTACCAAACAAAACAGAGCACATGTGGGCATTGTTTATGAAGGCTAATCATCGAAGAGTTTATACGTGGAAGAATGTAAGGATTTATCCTATCTAGGGAAATAGTGAAAAGACTTAGAATTGTGGCTGATGTGTCAGCTTTCTAAACAGAACAGAATATATAAAGATAGCCTATATAAGGTTAGTGAATGCATCTACTTCTCAGGATTAGCACTGTACCAGCAAGGCAGGTGCAGAGTGGGTTAAAAGTTTAACTTTGAGTTGGAGAGAGAGGCGGCTTAGCAGTTAAAGCACTTGCCTGTGAAGCCTAAGTTCAATTCCCCAGGACCCATGTAAGCTGGATGCACAAGGTAGCACCTGCTTCTGTATTCATAAGTAGTGGCTGGAGGCCCTGGTGTGCCTGTTATTTCTATCTGCCTCTTTCTCAAATAAATAAAAAAAAATTAATTGAATCCCAGTACCCCTGGAGTATTCTGCTCCTCTGTTTACCCTCTCTTTATGCCCTCCCTTCTCATATGTCCCTCCTAGCCCCCTGGTCTCTTCTAATTTAGCTTTAACTTACATACAGATCTAAAAAGTTGTATCTAGAACCCATGTATGAGAGAGAACATGAGGGTTTGATTTTATGAGCATGAGTTACCTCACTTAGTATAATCTGTCCCAGATCCATCTGTTACCCTGCGATTTTTTTTTTTTTTTTTTTTTTTTTTTTTTTTTTGAGGTAGGGTTTCACTCTAGTCCAGGCTGACCTGGAATTCACTCTGTCTTCTCAGGGTGGCCTTGAACTCATGGCAATCCTCCTACCTCTGCCTCCTGAGTGCTGGGATTAAAGGTGTGCGCCACCACGCCCAGCCCTGCAAATTTTATAACTTCATTTTTCTTTATGGCTGAATCAAACTCCATTGAGTAAATGTACCACATCTTCATTATCCATTCATTGAAGGGCATCTAGGCTGGTTCCATTTCCTAGCTATTGTGAATAGAACAACAATAAACATGGGTGGGTGAGCAAGTATCTGTAGTAAAGTGTAGTGTCTTTCGGTTATATGCCCAGGAGTGGTATAGTAGTAGGTCTATTTTTAGCTGTCTCAGAAACGTCCACATTGATTTCCAAAATGGCTGTACTGCTTTACATTCCTACCAACAATGGAGAAGGGTTCCTATTTTCCCACATCCTTGCCACCATTTATTGTCATGTGCTGTGATTTCTTGATGATGGCTGTTCTGACATAAGATGGAATCTCAAAGTAGTTTTAATTTGTATTTCCCTGATGGCTAAGGATACAGAACTTTGGTTTTTTGAAGTAGGGTCTCATTGTAGCCCAGACTGACATGGAATTCACTATGCAGTCTCAGGCTGGCTTTGAACTCCTCCTACCTCTGCCTCTCCAGTGTTGGGATTAAAAGCATGTGTGCTATACCTGGCTAGAACTTTTTTTAAAAAGATACTTATTGGTCATTTGTATTTCATTTTAATTTTTTATTATTTATTTATTTATTTGAGAGTGACAGAAAGAGGCAGAGAGAGAATCATTTGTATTTCTTTTGTGAACTCTATTCACTCTATAGCCCATTTGTTTGATTAGGCTGTTTGGTTTTCTATTTAAGTTTTTGAGTCTTTGTATGTCCTACATATTAATCCTCTGTCAGACGTATAGTTGGCAGAGATTTTCTCCCATTTTGTAGGCTGCCTCTTTGCTTGATTAACAGGTGTCCTTTGCTGTACAAAAGCTTTTTAATTTCATGAGGGTCCATTGGTTGATTAGTGACCATGTTTTTTGAGCAACTAGAGTTATATTTAGAAAGACTTTATCTATGCCTCTATGTTGAAGTGTTCTCCCTAAGTTTTCTTTACTTTTTTCTTTTTTTTTTTTTTAATGTTTGGTTTTTTGAAGTAGGGTCTCACTGTAGCCCAGGCTGACCTTGGAATTCATTGTACAGTCTCAGGGTGGCCTCAACTCAGAGATCTTCCTACCTCTGCCTCTCAAAGGCTATTTGTGGGGATTAAAGGCATGTGCCACCGCAGCTGGCACCCTGTTTTTTCCTCTAGCTGTTTCAGAGTTTCACATCTGTTAAGATCATTAATCCATTTGGAGCTCATTCTTTTTAAAAAACTTGTTATTTATTACTATGTTTATTTTATTGTTTTAGTTTTTACTTTTTTTCACATTATTGTTCCAAATCTTAAGACAAAAGACAGTGGGCATTAAGAAAGGGCTGCACCCCAGTCTTTGGGATCTAGTGGTTACTCTTATGTGTGGAGTTGGTTCTTGTGCATGGAAAGAAAGAGATAAGGGTCTAGTTTAATGCTTCTTCATATAGATTACCATTTGTTAAAGAGGCTGTGTTTTACCCAGTGTGGTAGTTTGAATAGATGGCTCCTAATATAATCAGTGTTTTTAGTTTGTAGTTTGGATCTGCAGCCACCTGTCAGGAGAAGGTGTGGTGGTGGATTTGAGATTCCAATTTAAAGATACACCAAGTGCTTGAGCTCCTCCTGGAGTTCCTGAGATATGTTGTGCTGTGTGGGTTTTGGCTTGGGTTTCTCTCTCTTGCCTGGTTCTGTAAGAGCAGGCCAGCTTGTTCTGCCATTATGGAACTTCCCTTGGTTCTGTAAGCTTCAGTAAATCCCTTCCTCCATAACTGCCTGGTGTGGAAGTTCATCTCAGTGAACCTGAAGCTGTCTACTACACCTAGTGAATGTTTTTGGTATTTCTGTCAAAAATCAGATGGCTGTAACTACCTAGGTTTACATATGTGGGTCCTCTGTTCATTTCCATTGATCTATATGTCTTTTTGTACCAGCTATTTTGTTAGTATGGCTCTGTAATGTCTTAAAATCAGACATGTTAAAACTTCTAGCATTATTTTTGTTGCTTAGGATTGTTTTGGCTATTTGTGGGTTTTTTTTTTGTGTGTGTGCTTCCTAATGAGTTATAAGGTTTTTTTTTTCTATTTCAGTGAAGAATGCCATTGGTATTGATAGGGATTGCATTAAATCTATAGATTGATTTTGGTAGTATAGCCGTTTTCACAATATGATTCATTTGATCCATGAACATGGGATGTCCTTCCATTCTGAAATGTTTTTCTTTTAAAAATCTTCTCTAGTCTTTAAAATTTTTACTTTATTTTATTTATTTGAGAGAGAGAGAGGGAGAGAAGGGAAGGAGACAGTGAGTATGGGTACACCAGGGCCTCCTGCCGTGCATACAAACTCCAGACACTTGTACCATGTGCATTTGGCTTTACATGGGTACTGGGGAATCAAACCAAGGCCACTAAGCATTGCAAGCACTTTAACCACTGAGCCATCTCCATCTCTTTAGCCCTCTAGTCTTTTTTTATTTTTAGTTTTGCTCAAGTATTTTCCCCTCTGCATTTTTTTAAATTTTAAAAATTATTTTATTTATTTTTGGAGAGAGACACAGAGAGAGACAGACAGAGAGGGAGATAGAGATGGGTGCGCCAGCAGTCTCTCAGCTGCTGTGAACGAAATCCAGATGTGTGCGCCCCCTTGTGGTCAAGTGCAGCATTGCACCCTTGCATCACTTTGCATCTGGCTAAACATGGGACCTGGAGATTGGAACCCGGTTCTTAGGCTTAGCAGGCAGGCGCCTTAACCGCTAAGCCATCTCTCCAGCCCCCCTCTGCATTTTTTTTTATGGTTCTGAGTAATTAAAAGAACTCACATAAATCTTTTATTAACACTTATACATTCACTCTTTCAATAAGCATTCATTGATTAATGACTCTGTGCCAGGCCATGTATTCAGAAATGAGCAAGATGAAGTTCTTTCCTTCAAGGTGGTGACATACAGTAAATAAACAGATCTTTTTGCACAGTTGTATGATGTAGGGACTTGGACGCTTGGAACAGAGATTTATGCCTAAGTCTCCAACCTAAGCTCAACCTAAGCATTTCCAATTAATTTTACACGTCTTTCTATAATGGGTTTTTTTTAAATTATTGTTTTTTATTGACTTTTATACTTACATACAAAAAAAACCCACCTGATATTTCCCTCCCCTCCCCCCATTCCACTTTAGAACTCCAATCTCCATCTTATCCCCTCCCTCTCTCCATTAGTCTCTCTTTTAATTTGATGACATCATCTTTTCCCCCTCTGCATTTTTAAGTGACATTTTTCTGTGTGACTAGACAGCGGCCATTAGTTTTCTAAAATTCTTAAGTCTTTTTCTTTTTCTTTTTCTTTTTTTGGTTTTCTGAGGTAGGGTCTCACTGTAGCCTAGGCTACCCTGGAATTCACTCTGTATTCTCAGGGTGGCCTCAAATTCATGGCGATCCTCCTACCTCTGCCTCCTAAGCTGGGATTAAAGGTGTGCGCCACCACATCCCACTCTTGAGTTTTTTCTTGATCTCTCTAAAGCCACGTACTCCTAGAACTTTTCAAAAATAGTGTTAACTTTGCCTGATAAAAGTCAGTTGTTTTAGTTTTCTTAAAATGTGTTGCCTCACAAAAGCAGACATGGTTCTGGTTTGCCTGGTACTCAGCCTGGTCTAGGCTTAGAGTGCTTGTGCTATCCTGTGCAGTAGCCAGGATTCAGTAACAAGGAAGCAAAGGCTGTGATTGTGTGATGGTCTTGTTCTACTGTACAGATATCTGTCATATGGTTGTTAAGTAAATAGTTGCTTTTCTTTTTAAAATTTTTTTCTACTTTCTTTTTCTTAGAGAGAATGGGCACGCCAGGACCTCCAGCCACGGCAAACGAACTCCAGATGCGTGCGCCACCTTGTGCATCTGGCTTACGTGGGTACTGGGGAATCGAACCTGGGTCCTTAGGCTTTGCAGGCAAGCGCCTTAACCACTAAGCAATCTCTCCAGCTATCTATTTAATATTGGGCATTGAACCTGAGGGCCTGTATGCCTAAGCAAGTACTCTCATTGAACAGACCTCTAGCCCTAGAGTGTTTTTCAGAGTCACAAAATTAGGGCCAGTCAGAAATACCCCTGATGGGACAGATGATATAGCACATGGATGTGTGATTGATGGGATCTATGCAATGCATTGAGTTGACCAGTGTGGGGGCTGGCCAAACACCTGTCCTTTGTGTGCCATGCCAGCTCTTGTTCCTTCTACCTTGCTTGTGTGGATATCCTGTAAGAGCAGGACTCTTGGCAGAGCAAAACACAACTCAGGAGGAAGAGAAGCTCCAGGAGTGTTTAGGCAAAAGGAGAGTCAGAAATCAACTCTACATATCATTGTTATTAATGGAAGAAATTACCTTGCTGTACCTAATTGGACAAGATTGTGTTTTTGGTGTGTGGCAAGAAACTGGACAGGCTGAAAGTTGGAGGTCTGCCTACCTGCTCTTAAGCCCCAATGTGGTCCTACCTTCCTTGAGAACTACCTTGTCTTTGCCAGAGTGTTTGTGTTCTCATTATCTTTTTCTCTGCAAAGACCCAATATTCTTTCATTGTGAACATAACCTGGTTTATCTTCTGAAAAATTCTCTCTCTCTTTTTTTTTTTTTTTTTTCCTGCAGTAGGGTCACAGTCTATCCCAGGCTGACTGGAATTCACTATGTAGTCTCAGGCTGGCTTTGAACCAGCTATAATGACACTCTTGCTGCAAACTCTCCCCCCCTTCCCTTCTTGCCCAATGAAACCTCAGCTCAAGTAAATCCTTTCTTTTCCTAAGTCACTTTTTCAAGTGTTCTGTCCCAGTGACAAGAAAAGGACCTATAGTTACTTTGAGCTTTGAAAATTTAGAGACATCTCCTCAAGCTTGATCCAGCTTCTCAAACTTTGGGTGGCTATCTCCTATGGGTCATGTAGCTTCTCAAACCTTGGCTGTCTCCTATGGGTCATGTAGCTTCTCAGACCTCAGGTGGTTGTCTCCTATCTGTCATGTAGTTTCTAAAACCTTGGTTGGCTTGTCTCCTTTGGGTCATGTAACTTTTTAAACCTTGGGTGGCTGTCTCCTATGGGTCATGTAGTTTCTTAAACTTTGGGTGGCTATCTCCTATGGGGCATGTAGCTGAATGTAGGGGTGCAAATGTGATGACAGTAAGTAGTATTTGAACATGCCACAAGAAAAACTTAATTCAAAATCAGACATGTAATGAATCTAAGGTGTTTCTTGGTAGTGGTCAGCTCTGTGACCTCTGTTGTATTGTAAGACTTCCTGTAGCCTTAGTTCTGAACACAAGAGGTATACTTTGCACTTGCCTGCTGTTGTGCCTGCAGTGCCAACCAGTGCTGCTGCAAACATCTATGATCAGATTTGAGACTGTCGTATGTTGTCAGTTATGGGGCTTTTACTATACACAGTTACCTGCTCTATAGAATCATAATGTTTTTAATTGCAGAAAACAAAGGTAATTTCCTATTGTTGTTCCTTAACTTGTACCAGATTAGTATATCTTTGGATTGCATTGTTAGGGTGTTTGAATTGTAAAAATTACTGTTGGAGTTTTCAACTTGAGTTTAATTTTAAAAAATCAGAATACTTGCTCAATTCTAAATTATTGAAGATGCTGAATGTCCTGCAGCGTCAAATATCTAAGATTTAATTCTTTACATAATTAAGCAAATGTATATCAAAGAATTGCTCTAAAGTAATTATGCATAGTTTATTATCAGTAAATGTTTCATTGGTGTATCTATTCTGTGTCTACATAACTCAAGTTTATGTAAAAGCTTTTCAGGCAAAAAGGGGTTGTAAGTGGAAAAACTTAGGAAGTCTGGAGATAGATCTCAGTCTCTTACCAGTCCATGCATCTTTCTGAATTCACAAAGTGACTGTTGAGCCCAGGAAAGTACAAACTTTGATTATAACAGATCAGTGTCAGAACAGGATATGAAGGAGAGCCAGACCAGAGATGTGTAGATGAGGGTCCCAGATATGTGGCATCTCCACCCTCCTGCTCTTTTGGCAGATCCATGTGTAACTTAAAGCTTCTAGAGGATTGTCAGTTGGGGAAACTCAGATGAGCCTGTGTGTCCAGAGTTTTTATTGACAGTTCATTATATTAGCATGGTTAATTGAATTATTGGTAGAACTTGGACTGTCTCTAGCACATCTCCTTGGATGTTGTTCTACTATTGTCATGTGGCTCAAAGCCCCAGCCGTCTAGTCCCATGGTTGGCATTTCTGAATCATTTGTTAATATTAACTGTTTAGGACCTCATCTTGAACCTGAAGTACTTATATTCTTAGGGAATTTTAAGGACTTAGAGGGCACTTCTCAGGAATGGAGTCAAAAGCTAGCCAACCAAAACTCTTTGGCATACACATCACCACTTCTGCTTTCACTGTGGTTGCTAGGTCTAGCTATTGCTGTGTATCTGGCTAGTTGCTTTGCCTGAGCTTCTGATAGGGAACCCGTCTTTCTTTCTTTTTTTCTTTATAATTTTTATTCGTTTATTTGCGAGAGCAGGGTGGGGGGTGGGCAGAGAGAATGAGCACGCCAGGGCCTCCAGCCACTGCAAACGAACTCCAGATGCATGTGCCACCTTGTGCATCTGCCTCACGTGGGTTCTGGGGAATTGAACTTGGGTCCTTTAGCTTTGCAGGCAAGCACCTTAACTGGTAAGCCATTCCTCCAGCCCAGGAACCCATCTTTCTATTGTAGCAACAGGTCCAGCAATTGCCAGCTAGAAGTAGCTCATGTATTGAAATCTGTTGATACGCAACAGATGTAATGAGTTAGGAAGGTCTGTAACTTGTGTTGTTGAAAGTCAAAGGTACTGCTGATAATACTTTGATAAAATCAGAGATATTGCTGGTTGTAGTCTGAGAACCTCAGGGACTGCTGATAGTACTGATTTGGTACAAATTTCAGAGGATAGCTAAAAAGGAAGATAGAGATTCTCTCCTATCCACATCCATGATCCTTGTGATTTTTGTTCATGCTTAAGGGCTCCATTATTAGAACTTGGTGTTTAGTGATTAAGACCGCAATGATTTTGCTTCAGTTGATGAGTGTTGGGCTTTGAGGAGCTTAGATGTCCACTTGAAATGTGCACTTTAATCAATCATGCTTAATTATTAGAACGGCACCTTTTTTTTTTTCCCCAAGGTAGGGTCTCACTCTAGCCCAGGCTGTCCAGGAATTAACTATGTAGTCTCAGGGTGGCCTTGAACTCAAGGCAATCCTCCTACTCTGCCTCCTGAGTGCTGGGATTAAAGGCATGCGCCACCACGCCTGGCTAGAACTGCACCACTTTTTCCTCCCTCCCTCCCTCCCTCCCTTCCTTCCTTCCTTCCTTTCCTCCCTCCCTCTTTTCTTTCCCTTCTCCTTCCCCTTTCCCTTTCTCTCCCTCTTTCTCTCCCTCTTTCTCTCCCTCTTTCTCTCCCTCTTTCTCTCCCTCTTTCTCTCCCTCTTTCTCTCCCTCTTTCTCTCCCTCTTTCTCTCCCTCTTTCTCTCCCTCTTTCTCTCCCTCTTTCTCTCCCTCTTTCTCTCCCTCTTTCTCTCCCTCTTTCCCTCCCTCTTTCCCTCCCTCTTTCCCTCCCTCCCTCCCTCCCTCCCTCCCTTCTTCTTTCTTTCTTTCTTTCTTTCTTTCTTTCTTTCTTTCTTTCTTTCTTTCTTTCTTTCTTTCTTTCTTTCTTTCTTTCAGCTCAGGCTGACCTGGAATTCACTATGTAGTCTTTGGGCAGCCTCCTTTTCTATTTTTATTTATCTTTTGGTTGTATAGTATGTGTGTGATGTGCATGTGCATGCATGAAGTGGCTAGAGGATATGTCTTCCTCTATCACTCTTCTGACTTATTCATTAGTCTGTCACTTGAATCTGGAGTTCTGTTTTTCTGTTAGACTGGTTGATCAGGAAGCCCCAGTGATCCTCTTATCTGTGACACCTCCCCCCACCTTGGCTCTGGGGTTACAGGCATGTATGCCATGCCACCTTTTTATGTGGGTGCTGAGGATTGAACTCGGGTCCTCATGTTTGCACAGCCATCTCCCCAGTCCCGGTAGCTGTTTTAAATGTCATATGGGTGGTGGGATTTGAACTCAGGTCCTCATGTCTGTGCAGCCATCTCCCCAGTCCCCGTTTTCTTAATATCTTGGGAGTAAAGGATTTAGGATGTAACTCATTTGGTGGAGTGCTTGTTTTGCATATGTGATTCCAGCTTAGGGAGGGTGCACAGACCTTATCTGAAAAAAGGAAGAAAGGAAAGACAGCTGAATTATTGTGGCCAGTTCTAAACTTCAACTTATTTTCCTACACTGATTCTGTATGCTCCTCCCCCAGGCTCTTTTTGTTTTGGTTTGGTTTAGTTCTATTTTGTTTTTAAGACAGGGCTTAGGGGCTGGCAAGTTAGCTCATTGGTTAAAGGCACTTGCTTGTAAAGGCTGATGGCCTTGGTTCAAATCTCCAATACCCACAGAAAGCCAGATGCTCAAAGTGGCTTGTGTATCTGGAGTTTCTTTGCAGTGTCAGGAGGTCCTGGTGCACTTGTTTTCACTCTGTCTCTCTCAGATAAATAATTTTT
This sequence comes from Orientallactaga sibirica, assembly GCA_036365145.1. Classification (NCBI taxonomy): domain Eukaryota; kingdom Metazoa; phylum Chordata; class Mammalia; order Rodentia; family Dipodidae; genus Orientallactaga; species Orientallactaga sibirica. The sequence continues at coordinate 2,921,851 of JAEOAD010001462.1, read as the reverse complement.
TTTAAAGACAGTCTCACTGTATTGTCCAGACTGGTCTAGAACTCACTATCTCTTCCAGGTTGTCCTGGAACATATGTTGTTCTTCCTGCCTCAGTTTCTGGAGTGCCAGGATTATAGGTGTGAGCCACCATACCTGGCTTTGCTTCCTACATTACTAAGGGGAATTTTTCTGCACAGAGGAGAGTTGTAACTATAATTGAGTGGCCTAAACTATATACTCTTCACAGAGATTTCATTTGTTATTTTGCTGTTTTTGTTTATTGCATCATTTGAAAGTTACCTTAAATTGATACTTTTAAAGATAAGCATATCAGTATTTGTAAAAAGATAAGTATATTATTCTTTGTAACTGATTACCATGCCTAAGAAAATTAACTTTTTTTTTTTTTTTGGTTTTCCAAGGTAGGGTCTCACTGTAGCTCAGGCTGACCTGGAATTCACTATATAGTTTCAGGGTGACCTTGAACTCATGGTGATCCTCCTACCTCTACCTCCCAAGTGCTGGGATTAAAGGTGTGTGCCACCACGCCCAGATCCCTGTAAATATTTTTGAGAGCATACATTCTTTTTTTTTTTTTTTGAGGTAGGGTCTCACTGTAGCTCAGGCTGACCTGGAATAGTCTCAGGGTGGCCTCGAACTCTTGGCGATCCTCCTACCTCTGCCTCCCGAGTGCTGGGATTAAAGGTGTGCGCCACCACGCCCGGCCCGAGAACATACATTCTTTCCACCATGTTAGAAATAAAAAAATTCTGTGTCTGTCACCCAGCACACAGCAACTTCTGTGACCAAGTGTTTGTGGAATTTTCCCCACACCAAGTTCTGTATTTCTCTGGACATAACTAGTTGTTGAACTCAGTTCTGGCACCATCTACTTGGAAATAGTTTTATATCCCCTAAGATTGCCTACTTCTATGCCAATTATAAGTCTAGGTTGTCATTTTTTTCTTTTTTTTAAATTTAGTTTAATTTAATTTGTTTATTTGAGAGAGAGAGACAGATAGAGTGAGTGAGTGAGCAAGCGTGCCAGGGCCTCTAGCCACTGCAAATGAACTCCAGACGCGTGTGCCACCTTGTGCATCTGGTTTATGTGGGTTCTGGGGAATCGAACATGGGTCCTTAAGCTTCTCAGGCAAGTGCCTTAACTGCTAAGCCATCTCTCTAGCCCTCTTTTTTTCTGACCCACAGGCAGTTCCACATGGAGGCTCCCATGACCTAGTCCTCCTTGAGTTTAATGAGTGTATTTGTTGGACTGCTGATGGATTACAAAGGCCTCCACACCCTCTTCAAACACCTTCATGTGTGCACCCATTTGGAAACTCTCTGAAACGGTTGGTTGTTGAATTTTATTGATGCCTCATGATGTAGGGTATATTACTGGTCACTGGTGATTGATTCAGTCTTTAGCCCCCTTTCTTTTTGTGATACCTAATCCATTATGTAAGTAAGCTTTCTTTTTTAAAAAAATATTTGTTTGCAAGCAGAGAAAGAGACAAAATGGATGTGCCAGGGTCTCTAGCCACTGCAAATGAACTCCAGATGCATGCACCACTTTGTGCATTTGGCTTTATGTGGGTACTAGGGAATCCAACCTGGATTGTTAGGCCTTGCAGTCAAATATCTTAACCACTGAGCAATCTCTCCAGGCCTTTTCTTTTTAAAAAAATTTTTTTAAATATATTTTATTTATGTGAGAGAGAGAAAGGCAGAGAGAGAGAGAGAGCAAGAGAGAGAATGGGCATGCCAGGGCCTCCAGTCCCTACAAATGAACTCCAGATGAATGTGCCCCCTTGTGCATCTGGCTTACATGGGTCTTGGAGAGTCCAGCTGGGATCCTTTGGCTTTGCAGGCAAATGCCTTAACCACTAAGCCACCTCTCCATCCCTTTCCAGGCCTTTTCTTTTTGGAGACAAAGTCTCACTATGTAGCTCAGGTTGGGCTGTCTTCCAATTCACTTTGTAACCCGGGCTTGCTTTGAACACTCTTAGCATCCCAAGTGCTGGGATTACAGGCATATATCACTGTGCCTTTCTTATGTGTATATGTGTGTTTTGTTTATTTCATTAGTGCTACTTGTACTGTGTATATCTTGACTAAGCTATTGTAAGTTCTGTGTTGACATAATTTTAATTAATATATGGATCAAACCAGGGTTGTTAGGTGTTGCAGGCAAGCGCCTTGACTGCTGAGCCATCTCTGTAGCCCCCATTTTATTATTATTATTTGAGACAGGGGGAGGGAGAGAAACAGAGATAATGTGTGTGCCGGGGCCTCTAGCCACTGCAAATGAATTCCAAGACACATGTTCCATCTTGTGCATCTGGTTTATATGGGACATGGAGAATCGAACCTGGGTCCTCAGCCTTTACAGGCAAGCGCCTTAACTGCTAAGTCATCTCTCCAGCCCCTTATGATGTTTCTAAAGTTTAATGATGATCCATAATGTCTGACATTTCATTTAGTCCTTACTTAAACTTCCCCAAATGTTTTTAGTTGTGTTTTTTTTTTCCGTGCCTTTTCCCAGTCTAGGGGTTACTCATTGTGTTTATTTGGGTTCTCTTGTTCTTTTAACATGTTGTGTCTACTTTAAAGACTATTGACCTTTTGAGGATTATGGCCTATTTATCATGTACAAACTACTTGCCTTTCACACTACCTCATGTTTGTCTCCCTCCTTTTTCTTCCTGCCTTTTTAAAAAATTTAATTTGTTTATTTTTTTATTTTTTTAATGAGAGAGAGAATTGGCCTGCAGCCACTGCATTTGAACATCAGACATGTGTGTCACCTAGTGTACATGTGCCACCTTGTGTGTTTGCATCACCTTGTGTGTCTGGCTTATGTGGGATCTGGAGAGTTGAACATGGGTAAAATACTTGTATAACTTGTTGTTCTAGAAACAATGAGATTTTTCTGTCTGCACTTGAAATTTAAAATTTTTTCCTTAAGTTATTTATTGAATTTATCTTCTTAATATAATGACCAGTAGCTGATATATCTTTTTAGAAAACTTGAATAAATTACGTTGAACTGGTTCTAGAATTTGTCTTAGAAATGCACTAATTTATGTTATTTCTAAAGTGTCACATGACAGCTATTTGGACAAGCTCATTAGTGCTGGCCAAGGCTTCTGATGGCTCTGTCTGCGTTTTTTTGTTTGCTGGTTTTAAATAGGAGTTGGGGTAAGATTTGACTGTTTGTAAGCATTTATTAATTGTAACTTAAGATAGGGCAAGGCATTTTGAATTGTTGACTCAAACATAGCTCTTACCTCAAAGGGAATAAGAGAGTTTATTTTTTTATAAGCACATTTTATTTATTTATTTATTTATTTATTTATTTATTTATTTATTTATTTATTTGAGAGAGAGAGGCAGATAGAGAGAAAATGGGTGCACCAGGGCCTCTCTAGCCCCTGCAAACACATGTGCCACCTGGCTTATGTGGGTCTTGGGGAATTGAACCTGGGTCCTTTGGATTTATAAGCAAGCGCCTTACCTGCTAAGCCATCACTCCAGCCTGAGAGTTTATTCTTGAGTTAAGTATGAGTGAACATGGCCCAGGAACATGGATTCAGATTGTCCCTAATAATGTGTTCCAATGGGGAAATGGTTTCATTAAGGCTTTATAGTTACAGAACAAAAGAAAGTCATAAACCAAGGCATTTCCAAGTACATTGGTGGAAGCATCAGGTATGTGGGTTACTTTGCTACTGGTCTCAGATGTTGACTATGGCAGTCTTAGCTGTTGGATAGAGGAAACTAGTGGTCTGTTAATGTTCCAAAAAGTTTAACCTAAAAGTCAAGGATGTTAGGTCAGAGAGGAGAACAAAGATAGCCCAAGACTAGTTCTGCTGCATTCCAACTCTCCATGGTCATGGTTCTAAACAGTCAGCCTTGATTGAAGATTCCTTAATCTTTAAAGCAGTTTTGTAAAGAGAAGCAGAAAGCCAGGCATGGTGCTATACTTGGGAGGCCGATGTAGGAGGATTGCTGTGAGTTCAAGTCCAGCCTGAGACTACATAGTGAGTTACAGGTCAACCTGGGCTAGAGGGAGATCCTACCTCTAAAAACAAAACAAGAGGGCGGGGGGGAGGGGAAGCAGGAAGGGGTGGAGTCTTGGACTAACCCTGGGAAGTGCAACATTATTTATTGTATGCTAGTAATACTCTAGAGGGGAGAGATTGATGCCAAGGATAAGGATGGGATTGATTAAACAAGTGACAGGGCTGTGCTTTGATGGCTCAGAGTATCTCATCAGTGTTAGGGCAGCTAAGGCACTGATGAGTAGCTCGTTTTGGTAGAGAATTGTGCTTCGATTTTCCTAACAGATAGCAAACCTCTTTATTGAGGGCATGTATGGTAATGCAAAATAAAGGACCAATCCTAAGAGAGACTGTCTAGATCATCAGTATTGTGGCCATTTAGCATTTGGAAGTGTCTTCAGATGCAAGAAGTCAGTATTTTTCAGTGAACATTTGTGAAGAAGATATGAATTACTTATATTGGAACTACATTGGCTGTAGAGAACATTGGGACACTGGGAAGTGGACTAAGTCCCGGGGTAGGTGGGTCATCTGAAAGGAAGGAGTAGTGCTTATTATTGCTTGCTTCTTGGTTGGTTCTACAAGTGGAATGTGGTGTTGCTGGTGGCTAACTTTCAACACACAGGAGAGAAATGTGGAGTGGTTACCCTCTTGTTGGTTTAGCCCAAAGCTGTCAGTGTAATAAAACTCCTTTCTTCTGCCCTGTAACTTAATTTAGAACATAACAAAATTCTTATCAGTTGCATCAAAAATGGTTCAGTGATAATGTTAGAATGGGAAATCTGGTGGTGGGTGTGCAGTTTGAGGGGAGAGCCTAGGGACAAGCATTATAGTTATGGATGTTAGAGTTGCCCATGGGAATCTTGGTGGAAAGGAAATAAACGAAAGTCTTCAATAAGTGTGTACAGATGATAACTGGATTGCAGCAAACTAGCAAGCTAATTAACTTTAAAGGGGGGCCGGGAAATCACTGTCAGTATAGTGTATTGCATGTCTTTCCAAATGTAGGTTTGGGGAAGGAGAACCTGTGTAAGAGATGCAGTGAGAAAGACAAGTAGCCACCATTGCTGTGGATGATGAGGGTCTTTTGGTGGTAGGAGATAGTATTTTACTAAAGCTGTTTGCCCTCTGAAGAAGATTGTAGTAGGAAGGAGAGGAGGATGGTAGGTACGTCTCATTAAATATGCTCCTGAGTAAGCTAAGTGAGGGATGTGAGGCTTGGTGTGGCAGAGACTCTTGGGGAAGATGGGTAACCAGCCAGTTTCCCCGCCTCTTGTCCTTGGCAACCTTCATTGGAGGCCTGGTCTCTGTGGGTAGGTTGGTGCAGTTCCACCTAATGAGACCTTCTGAAACCCTGGAGAGAGATGGCTCTGCTGGTGGTGTAGTTGGCTTCAAATTGCTGGGAAGAACATCCAACTAGACACAGTTTATGAGAGGAACAGGTTTATTTCAGCTTACAAATCAAGGGGAAAGTGCCATCAGTGGAGGAAGAAGCTGAGTCCCTTTCACAGATCCAAGCACAGAGAAACCACCAAAGACACATCCACCAGAGCTCAAACTTCTCTTCTACACTTTTGGACTAGAATCTGAACTGCCCCCAGTGACACCTCCTCCAGCAGGGTGCTGGAGACTTAAGCAGGAAGCTTAACCATAATTAAAAATACCCAAGGCTGTGAGGGACATATGTTCACATTCAAACCACCACACTAAAGGAAGCACCACGTCCAGATTAGCTGCCACCCATTTTCTCTGCTCTATTTATCAGTATCTGAAGTACTTTTATTTGACTTATGTTTACATTTGTGTTGCATTAGTGCCTCACCAGGTGTGTTGCTGTCTGATGCTTTTACAATAAACACCTCACTGTCTTACAGAGTGCTTGTGATTCCACGTGTTTGTGCTGAAGTTGTTCGAGAGAGACTTGGATGGTGGATTAACAAGAACACCGACCTTCTGTGGACAGTTGTGTATTGGAGAAGAGTGAATTTTCACCCTAGTCCAGCAGCTCTGCTGCTCACATAGATACAGATGAATGAAGACCCCATTCGGGAAGACACCTGGCCAGCGGGCCAGAGCTGATGCAGGTAAGTGGCACAGCTCTGCATGCTGTAGTGTAGGCTTTTTTTTTTTTGTAAATTTTTAAAAAAATCTATTTATTTATTCAGTAGAGAAAGAGGGAGAGAGAGAATAGGTGTGCCAGAGCCTCCAGACATTGCAAACCAACTCCAGATGCATGCACCCCCTTGTGCATCAGGCTAACGTGGGTCCTGGGGAATCGAACCTGGTCCTTTGGCTTTGCAGGCAAGTATCTTAACCACTAAGCCATCCCTCCAGCCCTGTAGTGTAGGTTTTAAAACAAGTGTGTTCATGTGAGTCCTACGGTTTGCTGTTTTGGAAGCTTCTGATGCCTAGGTGTTCGATGTATATAACATATGAAAGAACAGCTTTGCTTTCTTGAAAAGGGAACAATCACTAATTTTTCTGTGTAACCTACAATTTATAGATGTAAACTTGGATGAGTTGCAAGTACCTATGTGATGTGACCTGTAGTCACATCGAGGAGCTGTTAGTGAGCAGAGAAGGTGAGGTTTTTAGAAATATAATTGTCTTTAGTGAGGCTTAGGATCCATTGGGCAGTTCTAGGGCGGAAAAGTAACCTAACAGCATTTAGACTTTACTTTCTTAATAATTTCTTTTTTTCTTTTTTCTTTTTTTTTGCGGCAAGCCCAACAGATTGGCCTTTATTTAATGTGTGTGTGACAGAGAATTGTACCACCAAGGCCTCCAGCCACTGTAATTGAACTTGATGCTTGTGCTACCTTGTGCACATGTGTGACCTTGCACATATGTCATCTTGTGTGTCTGGCTTATGTGAGATCTGGGGAGTGGAACATGGGTCCTTATGCTTCTCAAGCAAGCACCTTAACTGCTAAGCCATCTCTCTAGCCCTATTTTTTTAACATTTGGGTTTTTTTTGTTTGTTTTGTTTTTCAAGGCACCTTTTTTTTTCCCCAAGGTAGGGTCTTACTCTGGCCCAGGCTGACCTGGAATTAACTATGTAGTCTCAGGGTGACCTCGAACTCATGGCAATCCTCCTACCTCTGCCTTCTGAGTGTTGGGATTAAAGGCATGAGCTACCACACCCGTTGTGTTTTGGTTTTTTGATGTAGAGTCTCACTCTAGCCCAGGCTGACCAGGAATTCAGTGTCAGGATGGCCTCGAACTCTTGGTGATCCTCCTACTTCTGCCTTCTGAGTGTTGGGATTAAGGGTGTGTGCCACTATGCCTGCCTAGACTCTTTATTTGCGAATACTTGGCTGGTATGGATCTGAAGTGAATTTATTTAGGCAGATTTAAGGCTGTGTGCTTGTTGTACCAAAACTCTGGAGGTAGGGCAGGAGGATTAGGAGTTCAAGGCTATCCTCTATCATCCAGCAAGCAGACCAAGTGTGGTGGTACTCTCCTTTAATCCCAGCCCTTGGGAGGCAGAGGTAGGAGGAGCACACTATGAGTTTGAGGCCACCCTGAGACTATATAGTGAATTCCAGGTCAGCTTGGGCTAGAATGAGACCCTACCTCAAAAAAAAAAAAAATACAAAACAAAAAACCACACACATACACAAAAGGGGGAAGGAAAACCTACTAAGGAGGAATTACATGAACTCTTGTTTTGTGGCACAGCTAACACAAGAATAGGACAGATTTTTAACTTTCCCCTAAAATAGAAATAAACTAAAATTTTACACCATGCATTATAAAACTAATAAATAACTCATAATTAGAGAAGCTTTTGCTATGTAGGCCTTGAACTTGTGACAATCCTCCTGCTTCTGGCTTCTCAGTGCTGGGATGTATATACACATGAGCCACCATGTCTGGTTGGTAAATAATATAATGTATAATATAATATGAATGTATTTTTTTTTTCTTTTTTCAAGGTAGGGTCTCGTTCTAGCCCAGGCTGACTAGGGATTCACTATGCAGTCTCAGGGTAGCCTTGAACTCAAATAATCCTCCTACCTGTGCTTCTTGAGTGCTGGGATTAAAGGCATACCCCACCATGCCTGGCTCTTTTTTTTTTTTTTTTGTATTCACATTACAGATATTTGGGCATTGGTAAAATTAAGTAAAGTTGTTAAGGTTTCAAAAATCTGTTGCTATGTGATTTAGAATTAGTTTTTTTTTTGGGGGGGGGTGTTTCAAGGTAGGGTCTCACTCTAGCTCAGGCTGACCTGTATCTCATTCTGTAGTCTCAGGGTGGCCTTGAACTCATGGCGATCTTCCTACTTCTGCTTCCTGAGTGCTGGGATTAAAGGTGTGTATCACCACACCCAGCTTTGTTGTTAAATTTTACTAACTACAGTGTTAGGAGTTTTTTTTGTAGGAGAGTTACAAGGATTTTGATTTCTAAGGGTGTTTTTAAATTTTAGCTTCTGGGGCTGAAGAGATGGTTCAGTGGCTAAAGGCACTTGTTTGCAAATCCAGATGGCCCAGGTTTGATACCCTAGGTACAAAGTGGCTCATGCATCTGGAATTCGATTTACTAGCAAGAGGTCCTGGTTGGTTGGTTGGTTGGTCAGTTTGTCTCTCTTCTTGCAAATAAAATAAATAAAATTTACAAAAACTTGTTTGGTTGTCAGTAAGATAAATCTGGGATAGCGATGAAGTGTGGAAGCTCTCTGAATTGTATTCTGAGCATACCAGGATCAGCATTGTAAAAGTTGGTACATTTCTTAGTCTTAAGATCCTTAGTTAGTTTTTTTTTTTTTTTGAGAGAGAATTGGCGTGTCAGGGCTTCAGCCAGTGCAGTTGAACTCCAGATGCTTGTGCCACCTAGTGGGCATGTATGACCTTGTGCTTGCCTCACTTTTTGTGCGTCTGACTTATGTGGGATCTAGAGAGTAGAACATGGGTCCTTAGACTTTGTAGGCAAGTGCCTTAACCATTATGCCATATCTCTAGCCCGATCCTTAGTTTTTCTCTTCTAAAACATGGAACTGTTAATGATATTAAGGACTAAATGATATGTGTGTCAAGGGTTTCTCTACCTGAAATTGTAATGATGAAAATTTAGCAGATAGGAAGCAGTTAAAAATCAAACTGCCAGGCTGGAGAAATGGCTTAATGTTTAAGGTGTTTGCCTGAAAAGCCAAAGCATCCAGGTTTGATTCCCCAGGACCCATGTAAACCAGATACACAAGGGTGTGCCCACATCTGGAGTTTGTTTGCAGCGGGTGGAGGCCTTGGTGCACCCATTCTCTCTCTCTCAAGTAAAGGAAAATAAAATATTAAAACATTTATTTTTATTTATTTGAAAGTGACAGACAAAGAGAGAAAGAGGGGCAGAGAAAGAGGCTGAGAATGGGCACACCAGGGCCTCCAGCCACTGCAAATGAACTCCAGATGCATACGCCACCTTGGGCATCTGGCTTATGTGGATACTGGGAAATCAAGCCTTGAACCGGGCTAATTAGGCTTCACAGGCAAGCGCTTAACTGCTAAGCCATCTCTCCAGAAAGCACAATGTTATACTTTACAGTACATGACATCACATGATTCAGCTGTATTCAGTATTTGTTCAGCAAACTGCATGGCTAGTGAATGAAGAAGATGCTATGTTACAGAGCCAAATCTTCAATAGAAGCCAATACTAAACATCAAAAAACGGTTGGTCAGGGGAGCTTGTTTGTTTTTATTTCAAATAGTCTCATGTAGTCCAGACAGTTCTTGAACTTGTTATGTAGCTAAAGCTGACCTTGAACTCCTGCCTCCACCTCCCTAGTGCTGGGTTCACTAGCATGCACCATGACACTTGACTTTGTTGGGTTCTTTTTATTTTTTTTTTAATTTTTCTTTTTACTTTTAAAAATATTGTTAAAATTGTTATTTATTTATTTGACAGGGAAAGAGGGAAGGAGGGAAAAACAGAGAGAATGGGCACGCCAGGGCTTCTAGCCACTGCAAACGAACTCCAGATGCATACACCTCCTTGTGCATCTGGCTAATGTGGGTCCTGGGGAATCAAACCTGGGTCCTTCGGCTTTGCAGGCAAATGTCTTAACCGCTAAGCCATCCCTCCGGCGCTGGGTTCTTTTTCTTTATTGCATGGGCTGCGTTCAATTTTGGTGTGTACCCTTGTGTAGGTGAAGAGTACATCTTTGCTTTAAGAGTAGGCCGAGAATGAGTATATTGGTAAAGATGCAAATGGAGTAATATATACATTGATGCATTCATTTCTACTTTAGTGTGTGCTTGAAATTCTTTAGTGACAAGTTTTCAAAACAAATGTGCATGGGGGCAGTATTGTCCTTGTGCTCTTGAACTTGATAAATACCTCAGGCTGGCCTCATACTAAAAATTCTCCTGCCTCAGCACGCCCAGTGCTAGGATTACATGCCTGGCTTGCATGTTTTCTTCAAGTTGTTAAAAATATTTTTAAAAATTCATTTAAGGGAGAGGAATAATGAATGAGAATGAACATGTGTGGATAAGGGCCTCTTGCTGCTGCAAATAAAGTCTAGATGCATGTGCTACTTTGTGCACCTGTCTTTACATGGGTACTGGGGAATCACACCTGGGCTGTCTGGTCCTGTAAGCAAGTACAAGGCATTTCCTCAGCCCTGTTTCCTTCAGTTTTAATGAGGTACAGCTTATGCATTTTTTCATGGATCATGTGTTTGGTCCTGCAGTCAGCTCCACATTGCTGGGCCGAACATCAGCCAGACACAGCTTATGGGAGGAAGGGGTTTATTTCAGGCTTATAGCTCCTGGGGAAGTTCCATCTGTGGCAGAAGAAGCTGACTCCCTTGGTAGATCAAAGCAGAGAGAAACTACCACATATCCAGCAAACACCCAAAGCACCAAGCATGAACCATCAGAACTCCAACTGCTCTGAACTTACCTAGTAGGGCTGGACTCAAAGATCCACCTCCCAGTGACATGTCTCTGGTAGGAATCTGCCTGCTAGGAACTCACGTAGGAATTTTAATAAAAAATGACTGAGTCTGTGGGACAAAACATTTAAACTATCACATTCAGAGTACCATAGGTGATATCTGATATCTAAAGGTTACACCATGCCCATGATCATGCATACCCTTTCCTAACAATGCTCCTGGCAACCTTGGACGCCTGCCTGCACCAAGCTTCAAACTATGCAACAGGTCCTCTTTCCTAGCAGCTCCTTGGCAACTTCCCTATTGTGGTTAGTTTTTATTCAAACACATCCTAGAAGCATGTCTTGGAATTAGAAGTAGGGGCTAATTCAGCTTGGATTGGTTCTGAGTGCATGCTTAGTAAGGCCTAACTAGGTAAGATTCCATTTATCATCATATACCTGTGCATGACTATGCATGCATATGATTAAAATTAGATGCATCCTGGGAAAGGGCATATGCAGTGAACTAACCTACCAGTCAAAGCCAAAAGACTACCTACACCCTGTCCCTTGCAACCAAGTCCTCTTCCTCAGTTCCTCATGAAGGAAGCTCCATGTAGTCACCTGCTGCTCATGGGCACTGTAGTTCATGTTCCCACTGCTCTCTTATGGTGTGTCCCATGTTGTCGCTTTAAGTAAAAGTTCTTGCTGCTTTGCTACTTTGTATGCTTTTTCAGTTATTTTCTGAATTCCTGGAATAAGATGCTAAGAACTTGGAAAACCCCAGTTCAGACAAGAACACCAGTTGTTTTGAGTGGTTAGGTTGTAATCCTCTTTGTATTATCTTCTTGCCTTTGATTCTCTGGTTGGTCTAAGAGCTTGGGTTTTTGATTTGTTTCAGTTGCTGATAGGACAAATTGCTGACTGGAAGATGTTGATTCCGTTTTCAATCTGCAAGAGCAGATGCTGTCTTTTTCTCTGGCCTCTTCATTCCCTGTGAGCACAGTGACAGGTTCCCTTGCACGGCACGCCAGCTTCTCATTATCCCTTCATTCCATGCAGCATTGGGGCAATAGCATTGTTGTTTTTCATCTTTCTTACCTCTTTGTTGCTTTGGATTGTTTCTTGTCTCTTCACACTTAGGATTACAGGACTGTGTGGTTATGGAGGCTAACCTTTTCTTAGCTGAGGAAGTAGCAGAGTCTCTTCTAAAACTGTCAACTTTGGGGGGTGGGTGATGGTGTATGGAGGATTGGAGAGTTTTACTTTAAGGATCAGGGAGTCGCTTCCCCAGAAGCCAGCCTGCTGTGTACCCAGTGTGGAGTTATGGGGACTGTTTGGAGGTGAGGTGAGATGGAGCTGTGGGGAGGACAGAGGGGATTACAGCATCTGGTACAGTTCCAGTAGACCTAGAATTAATCTTTATCCTCTAATTCTCTTTTTTTCACTTGCTTCCTCCTACCTTGTCTTAGCTCAGAGGTGTCCTATTTCTGGCCTGTGTCTTTCCATCATCATTTGTGGTGTCATACACTCCTTCATCACACCTTTGTTCCTTGCTCAGTGCATAAAAGATTCTGGTAGAGTAGGTTGAGGTGGTCTCCTGGCAGTCTGTCCCAGCTCACCATCCTGAGCTGTTGGGCTTTCTGTACCAACTGGCCCTTAGTCCCTTCAGTTGATGCTGGGATGTTGTAAATGTACTGCAGAAATCTGTATTTTAAAAATGTACAACTCAGCCGGGCGTGGTGGCGCACACCTTTAATACCAGCACTCGGGAGGCAGAGGTAGGATCGCTGAGAGTTCGAGGCCACCCTGAGACTACATAGTTAATTCCAGGTCAGCTTGAGCTAGAGTGAAACCCTACCTCGCAAAATCAAAAAAAAAAAAAAAAAAAAAAAAAAAAAAAACAACTCCCTAGGCATGGTGGCATACACCTTTAATCCCAGCAATTGGAAGGCTGAGGTAGAAGGATCACTGAGATTTTGAGGCCAGCCTGGACTACAGAATGGGTTCCAGGGCAACCTGGGCTAGAGTGAGACCCTACCTCAAAAAAAAAAGGGGGGGGGCTAGAGAGATGGCTTAGCGGTTAAGGTGCCTGCCTGCTAAGCCTAAGGACCCAGTTCCAATCTCCAGGTCCCACGTTTAGCCAGATGCAGTGACACAAGGGCACAATAACGCACTTGCCCACAAGGGGGCACACACATCTGGATTTCGTTCACAGTAGCTGAGAGACTGCTGGAGCGCCCATTCTCTATCTGTCTCCTTCTCCCTCTCTCTGTCTCTCTGTATGTCTCTCTCCAAAAATTAAAAAAAAAAAAGTACAATTTAAATAAGGCTGTGGAGAGGGAGCTGTGCAGATAGTACTGGAACAAGCACCCCATCTTAGTTCTTCCACACCCAGAACACCCCTAGTTCTGACCTTATGAAGACCTTCTTCCTAAATCCCTTTGTCTAATAATTTTGGAGAGGTGGGCATGTTGGACATTTGAAGTGTCATACTGTTGAATGTTGGCATTTTGTTGACATCTTTTAGTGTTAGAGAAGTAGATGTTGAGGATGGGTTTTTAGTATGCTGTGTTCCATAGGCCACTGCAGACTTCCTAAGAAGTTTTTTTTGGAGGTAGGGTCTCTCTCTCTCTAGTCCAGGCTGACCTGGAACTCACTCTGTAGTCCCAGGCTGGCCTTGAACTCACAGCAGTCCTCTTACTCAGCCTTCCAAGTACTGGGATCAAAGGCGTGCACCACCATCTAGCTCTTAAGAAGTCTCTTTAAAAACATTATTTATTTATTTATTTATTTATTTATTTATTTATTTATTTATTTAACTTTTGGTGTGAGTCAGTGTGTACAGGCATGCATGTTGAGATCAGAGGACAATTTTGGGGTCCAGCCTTGTCTTCTACCTCATTTTGAGGCAGGGTCTGTGGTTCACCAGGCCATGGGAGCTTCTGAAAAATTCTCTTGTATACACTTCCCATCTCACAGGCCTGTACAGCCTGTACAGAGCAAGCACTTTATCCATTGAGCCATTTTTCCCTTAAAAAAAATTTTTTTTTCCTGATTGCCCAAATGTCTTAGGGGGGACTAGATGGAATTTGAACAACTTTATTCTATGACTTTTTAGCATATTTGTATTTAGCTCAAGCCTGAACTCCTGCTACCTGCTCTGCCCATACTCTGCCGCACATCTCCAGTCTGATGCATCACTTGGCAAAGCTGTTCCCCTTCACATACTATCATCCAAAAATGACTCTTGGAACAAGTTCAGGGTCTGAGGCCCATGTGCCTCTTTCCTGCCTCAGTCCCTAGAGACTTTGGTGCCTGTGCTTTCTTCTGAGGCTTCATGGGTTTCTTCCTGATCCCAGGTTATGAGGGAAGGCAGGATATGTACCTTTATTGCTTCATGGCTGGGATTGTTACTTTATGTTGTTATTGTTTTGTTATTTTGATGGCTGATTTGGGAATGGAGAACTGTTGCTTCTGCTATTGTCTGCCCAGTGTCTCCTTTTTAAAAGCTAAGTCATGTTGGCTGTTAATGATTTATTTTCAGGCTTTATGTAAGTTTTCCCCAAGATGTTATTTATTTATTTATTTATTTGACAGAGAAAGAGGGAAAGGGCACACCGGGGCCTCTAGCCACTGCAAACAAACTCCAGACATATGTGCCCCTTGTGCATCTGGCTAACATGGGTCCTGGGGGAATCAAACCTGGGTCCTTTGGCTTTGCAGGCAAACGCTAACTGCTAAGCCATCCTTCCAGCCCTAAAGTATTTTTTTAAATTTACCTTCACTGACCATAACTCACCTTTCTTATAGGCCATGCTGGAGTATCTGCAAACATGATGAAGAAGAGGACGTCCCACAAGTAAGCGATTCTGAAACCTGACTATAGATAACATGTTGTAACCCTTAATCACCCAGCACACAGACTACCTCTTATACCAGGGTCTTCTTAGCTCACTTTGGCCTTATGTCTGAGAACTGTGGTCATGTTTTTGGTCCAGTCCCTGTCTGGCTGAAGGTTGCTAGGTATGTCCTTCAGTTGTTAAAGCCCCTGAGCCATGTGCATCCCTTATCTGATTGAGTGCCTGTCTGAAGGCAGGAAATAATAGCTGCATAAAGACACACACTCAACTGGCCAGTCTCCTTTGTCAGGCAGTCTGGGGGTGGAGTGCACACAGGATTCTTTTCCAGTTCTCCTGTTTACCAGGAACTTTGTTTGCATAGTGACTTTATTTTGTGTTAGAGGGCCACCTAGCTGCTGTCATTTCCTCTGCCTTGTCACTTTGTATTTGATAGAAAGCATGCCCAACTATAAAACAAACTAACATCTATGTTTTTTGATTGAGGGTCTCACTGTAGAGTCCAAGGTGTCTTCTATCTTGTAGTTTTCCTGTCTCAAACCCCCAACCTCTGGATAGGCTATGTAACCAGGCCTTGCAGGACCATACATTTAGAGTGACAAGTATGTCTAGACCTACAGTCAGCGTACAGAAGATGCCTTTATCCTGTGTCATGCACTGGTGGCTGTGGGTACTACATTTCAGAAATGCTGCTCTGACAGAATTGTGAATGAGTACTGGCATTAAAAAGTGCCCAAAGGAGGAAGCCCTCCCCCACCCCAACCATTGCCTATGTAATAGTTGTGTCCTTTAGTCCCTTTGTTGTAAAGGTTGATGATGGTGAGAGACCTCTTGGTCATGGCAAGTCTGGTGAATTAAGAGTGCCCTTCAGGAATGGCTAGTGATTGAAACAGACTTGTCTCCTATTCATATGAATGCACGCTGTGTAATGTAAATACAATATTCAGCTTAGGCAATGACCTAGTAGGTAAATATTGGAGAGTTGGATGATATGTTCTTCCTTTGGGCATAATAAAATCTTGTCAAATAGTCCTCATTGTCTTCCTGGTTTGGTTGTACCCAGTGATCATGGCATGAATGGTAAGCCATGTTTTGTCTCAAGTAGAAACTAAAGACAGTATAAACCTCAAACATTAGGCAGTGGGCAGGGCAAGTGAAATATCAACTTTGCAAGGCCAAATAGCTCATTTCATACTAGGTTTGTCACTTTAAAAACTTCAAGAATGTTGAGATACATTTGTTTTAGCCCCTTTTACAATTATTTTCCAGTAATTGCCCAAGTTCATTTACTTAAAATTTAAAATTAGGTTTGAACTCTTTAAGTGTTTTGTTCATGCATTTTGTACAAGGATTCATGTGCCTTTCCCTAAACAGTGACATATATTCATTATCTCATGGGGTTGACTCCTTCAGGCACAAGAAATAGACACTTACCTGTTAGAAAACTTTAAAGCTCATAGGCACTGTGGCTGAAAGAACTTTGTACTTTGTGTCCCACATTGTGGGAACTTGGCTTGTGCTTTCACAGGCTTGGTGTGGAAGGCTAAAAGCCTTGAGTGCATTGCTCTGCAGCAGAAGTTGAAATGAAGGGAGAAGTTCTCAATCCTAGTTTTCTGTTCTCAGTGCAAATTTTAAGACAAACTGGAACAAGTTTCTGCACTGGTGGTGGTGCCCAGTATCTTCTGGATGGAGTAAGGAGTAGGGGTGGACACATAGAGCTTTGGGGAGACTCCTTGCCACTGGCCTTGGAGCTGGCTATGGCTTGCAGATTCCTTCTTGTGTCTGAAGCTTGGCCTACATGTCTGAAATTAAGGTATTGGACTCGATTAGAAAGGTTTCAGCTTTTCAGCATAGGTTTCTTTATACAAATGAAATCTTTATGGACACCTAGTATGAAACAGCACAACTATAAGCCTCTTGTCCTTGAAGGGGTTGCTCTGGTCCTGAGGCAGCATTGGGTTCTAGGATGGTGGTCACCTTTCCTGCCTTCCCTCCTAGTGAGAGGGCTTAGAAGAACCTCAAGTGTAGATACTTATGGTTGCTTGAGGGATAATCTGCACAGCTATGCTCAAAGCACACCTGACTCTGGTAGGTACAAGGAAGATTCAAGGGACTGCAGAAGGAATGCTGCATGTCTTTGTTCTGATCTCAGCCCTGCCCTGCCCCCTACTAGGGGGTCTACTCAAGCTCTTAGCATGCTGGGCAAAAGCTCTCCCATGGTGCTATCTCCCTGCCTTTAATTATCAATCAGCTATGGACTGGGATACCTGCTGGGTTGACTTTCCGTGGATCCTTTTGGGAATGCTGTTGCTTCCCAAGGACATCTTGAGAGAGTGTCTAAGGTGAGCTTATTTACAGTGTGTCTTTTTATTTTCAGGTGTTAGCTCTCCCATAGGTACCACTTTGAGGGACTATCCAAAGGAGTGACTTGGGCATATTTGTCACTAATTTGCTTTTAAAGTAAATATTAAGTAGTTTTTATTCATTTATTTGAGAGGGAGAAATAGGCAGAGAAAAAGAGAGAGTGGGCACACTAGGGCCTCCAGCCACAGCAAATGAACTCCAGATGCGTACGACCCCTTGTGCATCTGGCTTACTTGGCTCTTGGGGAATTGAACCTTGGTCCTTTGGCTTTGCAGGCAAGTGCCTTAACCGCTAAGCCATCTCTTCTAGCCCTTAAGTAGTTTTTTTGTTTGTTTGTTTTGAGGGAGGGTCTCGCTCTAGCCCAGGCTGACCTGGAATTCACTATGTAGTCTCAGTGTGGCCTCAAACTCACAGTGATCCTCCTACCTTGGCCTCCTGAGTGCTGAGATTAAAGGCGTGCAAAACCGTGCCCGGATTGTAGATATGTTTTTAAGACTTCTTTTTTCTTCTCTTCTATGAGACACAAACACCGATGGAGAATATTGCTCATACTTCTTTGTTGTCCCTAGTGTAGTCTCAGTTTTCAGGGTAGTGTCTGTCCTGGTGGATCTGTTAGCCCTTTTTACAGAGGAAGAAACTGATGCCTAGAAAAATACTAAACAACTTGCCTGAGGTTAGTACTTGTTAGTACCACCAGTTGGCACTTGACATAGGTCTAGTAGAAGAAGGTCAACTACCACAGCATGTTCACCAAGTATCAAATACTTTTGTCATGTTGCAGTAGCTGTCCATGCACTTTGGAGGTTCCTTAGACACTGGAATGTTAGCTGTGGACACCTAGCACTTCCATGGTATGTGCAGATGAACACTAGTGACTGGGATGGAGGGTAGGGCTGTTTTTACTGTGTCTTATTTTTTCTTTTTTGAGCTACGGTCTCACTCTCACCTAGGCTGTCCTGACATTCCCTCTGTAGTCGTAGTGATCCTCCTACCTTTGCCTCCCAAGTACTGGAATTAAAGATGCGTGCCACCCACCACACCTGGCTTGTTTTTTTTTTTTTGTTTTATTTATTTATTTTAGTTATTTATGTAGTTATTTATTTATTCATTTATTTATTTATTATGGTTTTTTGAGGTAGGGTCTTATTCTAGCTCAGGTTGACCTGGAATTCACTATGTAGTCTCAGGGTACCCTTGAAGTCACGGCAATCCTCCTACCTCTGCCTCCCAAGTGCTGTGTTTTGTTTTATTTATTTATTTATTTATTTATTTATTTATTTATTTATTTATTTGAGAGAGAGAGAGACAGACTGAGAATGGGCATGCCAGGCCCTCGTGCCACTTCAAATGCACTTCAGACACGCACCACCAGCTTTTCAGCCCAGGCTGTCAGGCTTTGCATGCAAGTGTCTTTAACTGGTGAGCCATTTCTCCAGCCCAGAATATTTTATGTATTTATTTGCAAGGAGGGAGGAAGAGAGAATGAAAATGAATATGGGCACACCAGGGACTCCTGCCACTTCAAACAATCTCCAGATGCATGAGCCACTTTGTTCATCTAGCTTTATGTGGGTACTGGGGAACTGAACCTGGGCCAGCAGGCTTTCAAGCAAGTGCTTTAACCAGCCCCAGGCTTGTTTTTATACTGTCAATTCAAACCATGAAGTGACAGGATTCAGTGTAGATGTTTAACTTGCCAGCAAAGCAGGCATTTTTCTTTCTACTACTTGGTTTGTAGCTTACAAAAAGGCAATGATTGTGATTTAACTACATTTTTTTTCCTCCTAAAATTACTGGAACCCAAAGAAATGAATTACTTGTATATAATAATGCCCACTAGACTGGAAAGAATATCAGTGATGTAGTCAGTATGGAACATTTGACAGATGTTGACTGCTTCATGGTAGAATTATGACAGTTGACAAGCTAGTATGTGTGTATATATTTAAGTAGCTACTAAAATAAGATTTTTTTTCTTGTCTTTTTAGTGGTTTTTTTTTTTTTTTTTTTGGCTTTAAAAAACTGTTGACAGTTTTCACACATGTATATAATACATTTTGGTCATAATTCCTTCCCATTACTTTCTTTTGTCCCCCTCCCTGTTTCCCTTCCATTAAAGAGCAACTTCTTACCAACTATTCCCTCTTTTATTTTTAAAAAATGTTTTATTTATTTATTGGGGGACAGCTAGAGAAAGAAGGAATGATGCTCCAGGGCCTCTAGCCATTGCATACGAACTCCAGACTCACCTGCCACCTTGTGCATCTGGCTTACATGGGTACTGGGGAGTTGAACCTGGGTCCTTAGGCTTTGCAAGCAAGCGCCTTAACTGCTAAGCCATCTCTCCAGGGCCTTCTTTTATTTTCATGTCAGTATTTTTGGACTTGCTGCATCATTCATGATAGAATATTGATGGACCCACTGTTGTATTGGTCTTGAGCAGGTAACAACAGCCACTGTGATGTGATGAATGCAATGGCCATTGCATGTCTAGAAGAACCTGGAGTAAAATGAGCATTATTTTGAAAAAGACTGGAGAGAAGAGGCAGCTTGTCCAGTTTTTAGAGGAAATGCTCTGCTTTTTTTCCCACTTAGTAAAATATCAGATACAGGTTCATTGACTACATCCTTTTCCAGGTTCTTCAGGACTTTTATTATGAAGGCATGTCCCTGAGTATTTATATATTGTGTATTACATCCAAGATAAGATGTTTAAATGCTGATTAGGATCATCTTTCATTTTAGGCTGCTGGGGAATGGGTGGAAGATGGAAGGTTTTCTTTAAAAAAGGGGGGGCTGGAGAGATGGCTTAGTGGTTAAGTACTTGCCTATGAAGCCTAAGGACCCCTGTTCAAGGCTCGATTCCCCAGTACCCACGTAAGCCAGATGCACAAGGGGGCGCATGCATCTGGAGTTCATTTGCAGTGGCTGGAGGCCCTGGTGCACCCATTCTCTCTCTCTCTCTGCCTCTTTCTTTCTCTGTCACTCTCAAATAAATAAATAAAAATAAACAAAAAGTTAATTTTTTAAAAAAGCTTTATTTATTTGCAAGGAGGGAGAGAGAGGGGAAGAGGGAGGGAGGGATAGACTGTATGGTCATGCTAGGGCCTTTTGATACTGTACACGAACTCCAGATAAATGCACCACTTTATATGTCTGGCTTTATGTGGGTACTAGGGAATTGAACCCAGGCCATCAGATGGCTCTGCAAGCAAGCCATCTCTCAAGTCCCAAAATGCTTTTCAGAGTGTGTAGAATGGCGCTTTTGAAATTTCAGGTATTGAGCAGATTATGGCAATCTCTGTACATTCTCAGTTGACTTCAGAAGAATGTGACATGTAGAAAAGTTAATGTTCTGTACAGAGTGTGGCACTAGCTCATGGTCACTCAGAAGCTTGCTGGGAATCCTTGACTTTCAAGTCCAGAGCCTCTAGGGGCCTGACAAGGACATTTTCTTAAGCTTAGGTGACTTGGACATGACTGGCCTAAACCATTATTTGCAAATGCCCTTTTAAGCAGATTGGAGAACTAAACAACAACAAAGAGGGTGGTAGTGCTTCGTTAGTTACCATTTACTTAGACCCAGCAGCAAGGAAAGCTCTTCTCTAGCAGTCATCCGTAGTTTGTCCCTGCAGGCCACTCCCCCCAAATCATGTGTTTCTAGAAATATTTCTGGAGACAGTAAATAACAACAGAGGTTGCAGGTGTTTAATTCTGGCTTTTCTGTTTTCCTCCTTGAATTAATAACTGGTGTGACTTGAGCCTCCATAGGCAACATGGAATGTCCTGTATTTATTCTGAGTAATAATTCTGAATGTCAGGCCTTTTCCATCCCCAGGATGGCATAAACTGAGAGTGGTCACACATCTAGCAGTCATAAGTTAGAGGTAGATCCATTCTCTGGTGCAGTAAGTTCAAGACCAGCCTGGGATACTTGAGACCCTGTCATGAGAGAGGGAGGGAGGAAGGGAGACAAAGGAGGAAGAAATTAAAACTTGTTAAGAGCTGGGTGTGGTGGTGCACACCTTTAATCCCATCATTCAGGCAGCAGTAGTAGGAGGAGTGCCATGAGTTTGAGGCTACCAGGTCAGCCTGGGCTAGAGTGAGACCCTACCTTGAAAAACAACAACAACAAAAAAACAAAAAAAACTACATTAAGAATTATTCAGTAGGCATTCTTTCAGTTTTTATAAGGGTGTGTTTCATCATTAACAAAAATCAAGCCATCTGCTGGGCGTGGTGGCGCACGCCTTTAATCCCAGTACTCGGGAGGCAGAGGTAGGAGGATCGCCGAGAGTTCGAGGCCACCCTGAGACTACATAGCTAATTCCAGGTCAGCCTGGACCAGAGTGAGACCCTACCTCGCAAAACCAAAAAAAAAAAAAAAAAAAAACCAAGCCATCTATATAAATCTTGCATCCTTCCAACATTAATGCAAACATTTTAGACTAGAGATGGAGCTCATTGGCAGAGCACTTGCTACTGTGTATACAGGTTTGGTTTGATCACCAGCTATAAAAACAATTTAAAAGGGTATCTAGACACTTGACTGATGTCAGACATTCTTGGATGCCTCTTGTTTGTTAGGAAACACTAAACCAATCTTGAAGTAGATGTAGTAGGAAGAACTTCATTATTTATGTTTCTATGCTCTTTATATTGAGCCTGGCATTTTAAAAAACCACCATTTTGCATTTAGCATTGTTTACATCTTACCAGTAAGTAAACTTTAGCAGTTTATTCATTCAAGACCCCAAAATTGGAAGTTTGACTTCTGATTTTTAACAAATAGTGTGTCATTTAAATTACTACTCATTTTTACTTTGTTATTTATTCCCGGAAAAACTGTCATTATGTCTTTTATACCTAAGTAAATTTGGGAGAAATATTTATATCAAGCTGACTGACTTCAGTGCTTTTTGAACTGAAGAGATTGTGGTTTCTGTTGTTGTGGGCTGTGGCACCTTGGTATCCCAGGGGCATCCAGGCAATGGTGGAGCAGGGTCTTGAGTGGCAGTGAGTGCCAAGGGAAGAAACACTCGGGAGACAGCTTCAGAGAACAGCTTGTTTATTTGCCAGGGGAATGGGTTAATAAGCGTTTGTGAAAGAGCAGGAAGAGGTACGGGTTGGTATGGATCATAAGGGGATTAGTCAGTTCAAAGATCCTACGAATGCCTAATTAGCATGTAGTGATGTCACGGGTGAGTGGGGAAGGGTCACATGGCAGGAAAGTTACAGGGAACCAGTCAGTCTTAGGGGTATTGGTTGTGTGAAGGTTGCTGGCTGGTACCTCATTAACATAAAGGGACATAAGTGGACAAAGGTCACAAGGCTCTGGGGAAAGCAAAACCTAAGTCTTAATCAGGATGTCCAGATGTCCTGGGCTGAGGGGAGGGAGTGGCCTCACTCCTGCCTGTCTCGAGATTATGGGGTCTAGGCTCACTGCAACCTCAGGGTTCTGGGGGTCCTAGGGCCCTAGTCATGCCTGACAACTCAGGTCTGCCTAAGCCTCCAGTAGTCTGTGGGCCTTCAACTGTGCCCTACAAGGGATGACATTTTGTTAAATACAGGGATTGATGGGGTTAAGATACAAATCTGGGGCTGGAGAGATGGCTCAGCGGTTAAAGCTCTTACCTGCAAAGCCTAACGACTTGGGTTCAATTCTCCAGTACCCACATAAAGCCAGATGCATGAAATAGTGCATGCATCACAGCTTGTTTGCCGTGGCTAGAGGCCCTGGCGCACCTATTCTGTATATCTTTCTCTGCTTGCAAGTAAATAAATATATTTTAAGAGAAGAGAGATCTGCTTTTATGTATAATTTTTTGAGGAATTATATCTATTGAAATGTAATGCTTAGATGATTGTAGAAAAATTTGAATATCTAGGGGAAAAACAGAATTTTATCTAATGCTATCACCCAGCTGGTAATAACTTGTATTTTAATAATTAATAATGTGTATTTTAAGCTTTTCCTATATACTTTTACAGATACTTGTACACCTCAGTTTTTGCTTTCTTATTTTTAATTTTTTAAAATTTTGTGTTTATTTTGTTTATTTGAGCGAGAAAGAGGCAGATGGGGGGCACATGAGGGCATTCAGCTATTGTAAATGAATTCAAGATGCATGCTCCACCTTGTGCATCTGGCTTACATGGGTCCTGGGGAAACCTGGGTCATTTGGCTTCACAGACTTTTAACTGCTAAGCCATTGCTCCAGCCCTATTTTGAAGTTTTTTTTTTTTTTTTTTTTTTTGAGGTAGGGTTTCACTCTGGTCCAGGCTGACCTGGAATTAATTATGTATTCTCAGGGTGGCCTTGAACTCACGGTGATCCTCCTCCCTCTGCCTCCCAAGTGCTGGGATTAAAGGTGTGCGCCACAATGCCTGGCTTTTGAAGTATTTTTAAAAATTTTTTAATTATTTTTTTGGAGAGAGACAAGACAGAGAGAGGGAGAGGAAGACAGAGATGGGTGCTCCAGCAGTGTCTCAGCTGCTGCGAACGAAATCCAGATGTGTGTGCCCCCTTGTGGTCAAGTGTGGCATTGCGCCCTTGTGTCACTTTGCATCTGGCTAAACGTGGGACCTGGAGATTGGAACTGCTGGAGATTGGAACCAGTGTTCTTAGGCTTAGGAGGCAGGCGCCTTAACCCCTAAGCCATCTCTCCAGCCCTCTTGAAGTATTTTTTAAGCAGAGAAAAAGAATGGTTGCACCAGGGTTTCTTGCCCCTGCAAACAAACTCCAGATGTATGTGCCACTTTATGCATCTGGCTTTACATGGGTACTGGGAAATCAAACCCAGGCCATCAGACTTGTAGCCAAGTGCTTTTAATCACTGAGCCATCTCTCTAGCCTAACACCCGAGTTTTTAAAATGTCTTTAAATTCTTATTAATACTCTAGATTTTTTGCCTTTGTGATATTGTGGATCAAACTCATGGGAATATTCCACCATTGAGCTATAGCTCCATTCCTTTTGCATAATTTCAATAGCTGAATAGTTCTTCATTGTGATAGGCCATAATGCTTTAATCCGTGAGGTCTAGTACTGAACATTGTTTCTAGTTTCCTGTTAGCAGTGTCTAAGCATAACCATTGTTTGCTTTTAAAAAATATTTTTATTTGTTTATTTGCAAGTAGAGAGAAAGAGAGAAAATGAGTACACCAGGGCTTTTAGCCGCTGCAAACAAACTCCAGACACATGTGTCACCTTATGTATCTGGCTTATGTGGGTACTGGGGAGTCAAACCTGGATCCTTACTTAGGTTTGACAGGCAAGCACCTAAACTGCTAAGCCAACTCTCCAGCCCCTACTCTTTGCTGTTTTTTTAAGGATGTCTTTAAAAAAATATATTTTATTTATTTATTTGAGAGAGAGAGAGAGAGAAGAGAAAATGGGCGCACCAGGGCCTCCAGCCACTGCAAACAAACTGCAGATGCATGTGCCCTGTTGTGCATCTGGCTTATGTGGGTCCTGAAGAATCAAACTTTTTAAATTCTTTTGGCTTTGCAGGCAAATGCCTTAACCCCTAAGCCATCTCTCCAGTCCCCCACTCTTTGCTTTTGATAAATCCCTACATGTGGACTCCCTGGGACTCAGATGCACCAAATGGTAAGGCTTTGGGTACCTGGTATCATACTTGTTCAGTAGAAAGGTTATATCTGTTCTATAAGCAAAGAAAAACATGGAACTTCAAGCCAGTGCTGTGCTACTGCACACCTGTAATTCCCAGCACTCAACAAACAGTAGATAAGCTAAAAGTAGATCTTTTGTAACTGAAGAACAGTGGAGTTGGAGATTAGATAGCTCTTGGGACAGATATCCAGAATATAGTTTGTGGGTGTGCCACCACAAGTAGCTTGAGCTGAGAATTTTCTCAAGGTGGAAAGTATGCTGAGGCCTTTGAATTGTGGAAGATGACTTCATGAAGTGCCATTCTTTGTCCAGTGAGACCCTAACGGATGGATAAATACGGACGGTAATTTGCTCAGCTTTTTTGACTAGTAAGAGGTCAAAAGTCCTGGAGACACTTGAATATTGAAACAAAAAATAGCAAGTAACTTAAACAGAAACATTGTCCTCAAAGGACATTGATGTCTACAATCTTGAAGTCTAGATGACAGAAGAAAGTGAAAATATTTCTTTCTACCCAGCTACTGAGGGGCAAGATTTTCTAACCTGACTTGTTTTTGTTTGTATATAAACTCTGTTTTATCAAAAATGTAAACAGGTTACAAACCCATCATACATTCCACTGTTTCTGTTCCTCTCCAACTCTTTTTTGCTCTTTGAATTTTTTAATTGAATTTGTTTATTGACAACTTCCATAATTGTGGACAATAACCCCTGGTAATTCCCTCCCTCCCCCACTTTCCCCTTTGAAACTCTACTCTCCATCATACACCCTCCCCCACTGAATCAGTCTCTCTTTTATTATGATGTCATGATCTTTTCTTCCTATTATGATGGTCTTCTGTAGTGTAGGCACTGTGAGGTCATGGATATCCAGGCCATTTTGTGCCTACCCTTCCTTTGGCTCTTACATTCTTTCCGCCACCTCTTCCACAATGGACCCTGAGCCTTGGAAGATGTGATAGAGATATTTCAGTGCTGAGCACTCCTCTGTCACTTCTTCTCAGCACCATGGTATCTTCTGAGTTATCCCAAGGTCACTGCCATCTGAAAAGAGAAGCTTCTCTAGCCAAAAGTGAGAGTAGCATTAATATATGGGTGTGAACATTAAGAGAAGTGCTTACCGGGTAGTTTGGCAAGCATAGATATACATTTAGCCAGACACCAGCAGACATTAACATCCCTAGGGCTCATGACTACCCCTGTTGTAGGTTTTCAGTATCAGGGATGTGTTCCCTCCCATGGACTGGGCCTCTATCCAGTTAGCAGTTGGTTTCCCCCATAACAGATGTGCCACTATTGCATCTGTTGGCTCATTTGGCCTGGCTGGCCAAATTTAAAGCTTGTAGTATCTATCTACTGTTGAGTATCTCCACTGGTGATTTCTCTCTCTCCCATTGACCTGCATGTAGTGTAGCTTTTTCCAGCTTTCTGTCAGCTGATCTACATGGAGGAAGTTTTCAGCCCAGCTCCAGCAGGATTTCTCAGTGACCTTCTAGCCCAAGTATGTGGAGTCTTCAGCAGTAAGGTTTTACCATCTATTCCTGGTGGGAACCAAGAGCCTCAGCAATGGCCTGTAATGTTTTGGGGTTATCTGTGATCTCCCTGGCCAACAGCTCACTGGAAGGTATCCCATCCCTGGCACTGATAATTTTCAAGTAACAATCTATGGCTTCTGAGTGTTCCATTGTCCAGAAAAGTAGGTTTCCATATGACTTATTTATATCCTCTTAGATTTTGAATAGCCCTCCCTCCACCTTTCCTTTACTCAGTCTCTTCCCCTGACCTCACTTAGGCCTTTTCACCACCATTAATCTGTTCTTCTACTTACATATATACACCATCCTCTTAAGTCCCTCCCCCCCCTTTATTCCCTTTATATCCCCTTTCTAGCTTACTGGCCTCTGGTACTGAGTTTTATTCCTGCTCACATAGAAGTCCAATCATTTGTAGGTAGGATCCACATATGAGAGAGAACATGTGGCATTTGGCTTTCTGGGCCTGGGTTACCTCACTAAGTATAATCCTTTCCATATCCATCCATTTTCCTGTAAATTTCATAATTTCATTTTTCTTTACCACTGATTAGAACTCCATTCTGTAAATGAGCTACATCTTCATTATCCATTCATCAGCTGAGGGATATCTAGGCTGGTTCCATTTCCTAGCTATTGTGAATAGAGTGGCAATAAACATGGTTGTGCAAGTATCTCTAAGGTAGTGAGATGAGTCCTTAGGATATATGCCTAGGAGTGGTATAGCTGGGTCATATTGGTAAATCTATTTTTAGCTGTGTCAGGAAGCTCCACATTGATTTCCACAATGGCTGGACCAGATTGTATTCCTACCAACAGTGTAGAAGGGTTCCTCTTTCTCCGCACCCTCACCAGCATTTATGGTCATTTGTTTTTATGACAGTAGCCAATCTGACAGGAGTAAGATGGAATCTCAAAGTAGTTTTAATCTGTATTTCCCTGATGGCTAGGGTTGTAAAATATTTTTAGATGTTTAAATGCCATCTGTATTTCTTCTTTTGAGAACTCTATTTAGTTTCATAGCCCATTTTTAATTGGGTTGTTTGATTTCTTATTATTTAGTTTTTTTTGTATATTTTGGATATTAATCCCTGTCAGATGTATAGCTGGCAAAGATTTTCTCCCATTCTGTAGTTTGCCTCTTTGCTCTATTCAGTGTCCTTTGCTGTACAAAAGCTTTGTAATTTCATGAGGTCCCAGTGGCTCATCCGTGGTTTTATTTCCTGAGCAACAGGGGTTATATTCAGAAAGTCTTGCCAAGACCTAATTTTGGGTCTGATACTAAGGTCTTTGATCCATTTGGACTTAATTCTTGTGCATGGAGAGAGATAAGGATCTGTTTTCATCCTTGTACAGATACATATCCAGTTTTGCCAACACCATTTGCTGAGGAGACTGTCTTTTCTCCATTCAGTATTTTTGGCATTTTTGTCGAAGATCAGGTGAATGTAGCTACCCGGACTTATACCTGGGTCCTCTGTTCTGTTACATTGATCTACGTGTCTGTTTTTGTGCTAGTACCATTCTGTTTTTATTACTAAGACTCTGTTATATAGGTTAAAATCAGGTATGGCAATACCACCAGCCTTATTTTTGTTGCTCAAAATTGTTTTAGATATTTGAGGGTTTTTTTGTGTTTCCAAATGAATTTTTGGATTGTTTTTTCTATTTCCGTGAAGAATGCCATTGGAATTTTGATGGGGATTGCATTAAATGTGTAGATTGCTTTTGGTAAGATTGCCATTTTCACAATATTGATTCTTCCAATCCAAGCAAAAGGGATGTCTTTGCATTTCCTAGTGTCGTCTGCAATTTCTCGCTTGAGTGTTTTAGTTTTCATTGTAGAGATCCTTTACTTCCTTGGTTAGGTGTATTCCAAGGTACTTTATTTTTTATTTTTATTTATTTTTTAAAACTTTTTTTGGCTTTTTGAGGTAGGGTCTCACTCTAGCTCAGGCTGACCTGGAACTCACTATGTAGTCTCAGGGTGGCCTTGAACTCAAGGGGATCATCCTACCCCTGCCTCCCAAGTGCTGGGATTAAAGGCTTGTGCCACTATGCCCGGCCTTTATTTATTTATTTTTTGATGCAATTGTGATTCTCTG
The DNA here is from genome assembly GCA_036365145.1 of Orientallactaga sibirica. Classification (NCBI taxonomy): domain Eukaryota; kingdom Metazoa; phylum Chordata; class Mammalia; order Rodentia; family Dipodidae; genus Orientallactaga; species Orientallactaga sibirica. The sequence goes on along the minus strand of JAEOAD010001462.1, from coordinate 2,893,436 downwards.
ATGTCATCCTCTGTGTGTTTGTTTTGCATATAGGAAGTGTGTGTGTTTGCATATAGGAAGGCTACTGATTTCTGTGTGTTTATTTTGTATCCTGCTACATTATCTGGTTTGCTGGTAGTGTCTTTAAGGTCCTTTATGTATAGAATCATATCATCTGCAAATAATGATAACTTGATTTGTTCCTTTCCAATTTGTATCCCTTTTATATGTGTCTCTTGCTATAGCTAAGATTTCCAGTACTAAATTAAATAAAAGTAGGGACAGTGGACACCTTTGTCTTATTCCTGATTTTAGTGGAAAAGCTCCAACTTTTTCTCCATTTAGCATTATGTTGGCTGTAGGTTTGTCATAAATAGATTATGTTGAGATATGTTCCTTCTATTCCCAGTTTATGTGGGACTTTTATCATGAAGGCATGTTGGATTTTTTTCGAATGCTTTTTTGGTATCTAATGAGATGATTATGTGATTTTTTTTCCTTCAGTCCACTTATATAATGTATTACATTTATTAATTTGCATATGTTGAACCATCCCTGCATCTCCGGGATGAAGCCTACTTGCTTGGGGTGAATGATCTTTCTGATATATTCTTGTATTCTGTTTGCCAGTATTTTGTTGTGAATTTATGCATCTATGGTCATGAGGGAGATTGGTCTGTAATTTTCTTTTTTTGTTCTGTCTTTGTCTGGTTTTGGTATTAGGGTGATGCTGGCTTCGTAGAAGGAGTTTGGTAGGATTCCTTCCTTTTCTATTTTATGGAAAAGTTTGAGTAGCATTGGTGTTCTTCTATGAAGGTCTGGCAAAATTTACCAGTGAATCCATCTGGGCCTGGACTTTTTATAGTTGGGAATTTAAAAAAAAAAAAAAAATATATATATATATATTTGAGAGTGAGAGGCAGAGAGGGAGAGAATGGACATTCCAGGGCCTCCATTCACTGCAGATGAACTCCAGATGCATGCTCTCCCTTGTGCATCTGGCTTATGTGGATCCTGGAGAATCAAACCGGGATCTTTTGGCTTCGCAGGCAAACGCCTTAACCGCTAAGCCATCTCTTCAGCCTGGGAAATTTTTTTATAACTGCTTGGATCTCCATACTTGTTATAGGTCTATTTAAGTGGTTAATCTCATCTTGATTTAATTTTGGTAGGTCATATAAATCAAGGAAATTATCCATTTCTTTCCGATTTTCAAATTTAGTGGCATATATGTTCTTATAGTATGTCCCTGTGATTTTTAAAATTTTCTCTGGTATCTGTTGTGATGGTGTCCTTTTCATCTCTAATTTTATTAATTTGTGTCTCTTCTCTCTTTTCTTTTGGTAAGATTTGCTAAGGGTTTATCAATCTTGTTTATCCTTTCATTTCAAAGAACCAACTCTTTGTTTCATTGATTCTTTGGATTGTATTTTTGGTTTCTTTTTCATTGATTTCTGCCCTAATCTTTATTATTTATTCCTGTCTACTGATTTTCAGTTTGTTTGTTTGTTTATGAGAGACAATTGGCATGCCAGGGCCTCCAGCCACTGCAAACAAACTCCAAACACATGCACCACTATGTACATTTGGCTTACATGGTACTGGGGAATTGAACCTGGGTCCTTAGGCTTCACAGACAAGCACCTTAAGTGCTAAACCATCTCTCCATCCCCCAAAATTATTATTATTATTATTTTGTTTTGTTTTGTTTTTCGAGGTAGGGTTTCACTCTAGCCCAGGCTAACCTGGAATTCACTATGTAGTCTCAGGGTGGCTTCGAACTCATGGTAATTCTCCTACTTCTGCTTCCCTAGTGCTGGGATTAAAGGCATGCACCACCATGCCCAGCCCCCAAAATTATTTTTAAAAAGAACTCTATGTACAAGGTGGTGCACAGGTGTGTGGAGGCAGAGGTAGAAGGAGTGCTGCAAGTTTGAGGCCAGCCTGGGACTACAGAGTATGTTCTTGGTCACCTTGGGCTGGAGTGAGACCCTACCTTGGGTGAAAAAACCCCAAAAATTAAAAAAGTGAATTTTTTTAAAAGCCTAAATTTAAGCATTCCAGTAGAAGTAACCAAGTGTGTCTTTAGTTTTTTAATTTTTATGTGATATTTTAAATATTTTATAATTAAATATTTATTTGAGACAGAAAGAGGCAAACATGGAGAGATAATGAATATGGGCAAGCCAGGGCAAACTCCAGACGTATGGGCCACTTTGTACATCTGGCTTTATGTGGGTACTGGGGAATCCAACCCTGGGTGTCAGGCTGTGCAAATAAGCATCTTTAACTGCAGATCCTTCTCTCCAGCCCTAAACTGTTTTTATTATCTGTAAGCAGAGAGAGAATGTGAGGGACAGGTTTCCTGCCACTGCAAACAAACCCCAGGTGAATGTACCACTCTGTATTTGGTGTTTACGTGGGTACTGGAGAATTGAACCTTTTTTTTTTTTTTTTTTTTAATATAGCCCAGGCTGACATTATCCTACAGTCATCCTACCTCAGCCTCCAAAGTGCTGGGATTAAGAGTGCCAACACACCTGGCTTTTTTTTTTTTCTGGCCAGGATCCTCGGGTATCCCAGACTGACTTCAGATTCCCTCTGTCGCCGTGAATGCCCTTGATTGACTTCCTGGTCCTCCTGACTCCACCTCCCATGCTTGCTGCTATGGCTGAGTGTGTTGGGCAAGCCTGCCTTCAGCCGTTCCACACCCTCATCCCTGAGGGGCTCAGCATAGGTGTCCATTAGTCCATTAGTGCAGACTTGGGTGTATTTAGAAAGTTGAAGGCAATTCTGGAATATGAGAAGATGACTAGCTTACTCTAGAAAGGTTCCTTTGGTGTAAAGGAACCTCACTGTAACTGTAAATAGAGAGGCAAGGAAATAAAAAAAATACAGGCAATAGAGAACCAGATAAACTGTCTGGAAAAACAATCCTTGTTGAAAGGCCTCTGCTGGGAAGTATAGGAGGGACAGAAAGTTGAAGTAGAAATCCTGCTGGGTAGGGTCTTGGTCTAGCCCAGGCTGACCTGGAATGAAAGGGGGGATGATGGAGAGAGAGAAAGAATGTGAATGAGAGAATGAATGGAAACTCAAGGGCCTCTAGATGCTGTAAATGAACTTTAGATGAATGTGTCACTTTGTGCATCTGGCTTTATGTGGACATTGGGGAATCAAACTCCAATTGTTAGGCTGTGCAGGCAAGTGCCTTAACCACTGGGCAATCTCTCCAGCCCCTCATAGTGTTGTTGAAGATCAAAGTGGTCTGAGTCTAGAATACCTTTTCTGATTACAAGGCTTCACATAGAAGGTACCAGTCACAGGCTGGTGAGTCTGCAGTCCACAGGGATGCCAGCATTGGAGGCTGATTACCTAGCTTCGGAGCAGGTGCTCCTGAGGTGCTTTCCTCTGTATGGGATGTGGCCTCCTACATACATAGGGTAATTGCTTACTCAGTATGGGATTTAAATAATTCTAGCTGGCACTAGTCAAGAACTGTGACATCGCCACAGTAGCACATAATGAACCACAGTGGGTAAGGGTGCCATATTTGCTTAATTTGATAGTAATGACAGAGTGTCATCAAATTACAAGATGGGGCATGTTACTGAATCCTTTCTTCAGAGAGGTGTAGGAACCTCTCTTTGCTTTGGCTGAATCTGGCCCTGTGCAGGGATAACACTGATACTGCTTATACATCAAAAGGTGATAAGTCAGGATGTTGAGCTGGAGAGATGGCTTAGTGGTTAAGGTGCTTGCCTGTGAAGCCTAAGGACCAAGGTTTGATTCCCCAGGTCGCATGTAAACCAGATGTACATGGTTGTGCCTGTGTCTAGGGTTCGTTTGCAGTGGCTAAAGGTACTGGCGCACCCATTCTCTCTCTCCCTCCTTCCCTCCCTATTTATCTCCCTCTGTCTCTAATAAATGTATAAATTTATAAAAGGAGATATGTCCTTGGTTGAGGACTAAGAGAAGAGGGATTACTGAGTATTCTAAAAGAAAATGGAACCAGTCATTTCATTTCCTAAATGGCAAATATCTATTCATAGAAATTACAAAAAAAAAAAGTATCTAGAAATGTGCAAGCTTTTTGGAACTGAATGTAGTAGTTCTGAGCTTGACTTGAGTGTGCTTTGTTTAAGTGGTCTTTTCCTCTTTGTCATGTTTTAAGCCTGCATATTTTGTATATGTGTTTGTGTATGTTGGGGATTGAGAATTGTGTTAAACCTGTAATATCAGAACAGATGACAGTTACACAGTTTGACTGGTCTCGGAATTTAGAGTCCGAATTGTGTGACTCAGTTACACTTGGAGCTTTAGACAGATGTGTAATGATTTGTGGGGAGGAGGAGGGAATCACAGCTAGATCTTAACAGCCAATAAGCTTCTGTCATGCTGTGTAAAATACATGTAGATAGTAATGTGTTTTATCATGTACTATCATAAAATCCACATCTATTATAAAGAGGTTAAGCTGGGTGTGGTGGCACATGCCTTTAATCCCAGCACTTGGGAGGCAGAGGTAAGAGGAGCACTGTGAGTTCGAGGCCACCCTGAGATTACACAGTGAATTTCAGGTCAGCCTGAGCTAGAGTGAGACCTTACCTCAGAAAAAAAAGAGGTTAAATGTACCAAAACTTACACAAACACAAGAAGCTTGCTTGGGCCTGTTTTCAGAGAAATGGAAACAAATGTGGAGATGAGCATTAAGCCCTAAGCCTTGACCTTAGTGCATGCTGTACCATGGGCACAATCTCAGCCTCTTGTTGTTGCTGTGAGTGCACGTCTGTCTGTTGCTAATCATCTCCGTGGGAGCAGCTGTCTCCACTGAATTAGCAATCACAGGGAAAAGTGATCACTTCTGGGTCATATTTTGTTTTTACCATGTATGATGTATGTCAACTGTTTATATTATTAGTAAGGTAGTAGTTCCGTGGGCCCCTCCCCTCTCCTTTCCTGGCTACCCTGGAACTTCCTGTGTATCCTAAGCTGGCTTCAAATTTGAGTCCTCCTGCATCAGCTCCAGAATGCTGGGATTACACACATGTGCCACCATGCCTAGTTAAGTGTGTAAGGAATTTATTATAATTTTTTTTTTGAGAAAATCTTACTCTTTAGTCCAGGCTGACCCTAGAACATGTGATCCTCCTGCCTCAACCTTCCCAATTCTAGGATTATAGGCATGTGCTACTGTCTGGCAGTATGAGGGTATTTGATTGTCTGGGCTGGGCTTTGTTTCCCTAACTACCCATTCTTGTTCGGGGGTCAGTTGTATCCTGTTTTTTGGCTCCTCTTCTTCATTTGTTCACAGTTGAGTGTACCCACTGGGCTGGGGCCTCCACAATCCCTTGTTGATTGAAACTTGTAGAGCTGAAGCATCCTTCATGCTCTTAACTGTTCTATTTGTGTTTTTAAGTCTTCCTAGCTGAGTCTTAAAATCCTTGACTTATATTTTTTTTTCCCTGAGAGCCCTAAGATTTACCCCATTGTCTTCTGACAAAACATGTTACCGCCAAAGTTCATTTTCTTTACCTTCCATGTGATTTGGTCCCTTTGATTTGTAGGGGATGAGTTTGTTCAGGTGTTTGTTTTAGGGAGGGTTTCTTGTTGTGATGTCAGTGCTCTTTTCTATATCTTTGATTTTAGGGTACAGCTCTTCTGTTATACAGTTGTTCCGCCTGTCACCTTTATAGCATCCGTTTCCCATATGAGCTCCCATGCTCTCATTCCTCAAATTCCTCTAGTTCTGACTTCATTTCTAAAAATTTTTTTTTTCAATTTGCCTGGTTCTTTACCTTGTCTCAGTTTTCTCCTGTAGTTTACCTAGCTATCTCATCTCTGAGCTTTTCTGTTTCTGGTAGGTATTTCTCTGTAAGTAATCTCTGGAACAGAACCAGTAGGGATAGAGGAATATAAAGATTATGTGAAATCATGCAGTATACAAGCTGGAAACCCAGAATGGTTCAGTCCAAGTGGAAAAGTCTGAGAACAGAGGAACCCTGGTTATAAATCCCAGGCCAAAGGCAGAGAGAACAGATGTCTGCCTTTTGCCATGTTCAGTCCTCTATAGAATGAGGCATGCCTTCTTTCCTCAGATCATCTCTTGTAGAAAACATGCTCAGATAACACCCAGAAACAAGTGTTTAATCTGGACACTCCTTAGCATAGCCACCCTGACAGGTTCTCCTTCGTGGCTTCTGTTGTTTCCTTCATTATAGCAATTTTCATCTACTAGAATATATAGATTATATAGAACTACAGCTTTAAATATTATAAATAAATTTTAATGATTGCTATAAGTTGTATATACCCATAATGTGGGAAGGGAATTCTTTTCCACTTCTTCCACTCATGGCCTGTATTAGCATCTGTCAGGTTGGTTTTTGTCCCTCATCTTGCATTCAAGCTCTGAATCTTCTCACTTGTCCTTGGATTCCAAAGTGAATGAAGATTTTTTTTTTCACCTGATGTCAAGAACCAGTGTGTTATTTCTAAGCATTTATGTAAATTGTTCACTTATTAGTAGTGCAGAACACCAAAACAAAAAAGATGGGATGGTCCCTAAAGAAGTATGGCATGCACATCAATGATAGAAGCTACAAGGACTGCAGTAAAAGTGAAATGTTCAGCTCATTCCTTGTGTTTAAGCTAATAGGGACAGTGTTCTGACAATGAGATGAGTGAAATAGAAGAAGAGTTAGCTGCACATTTCTGCTTGACCTGACTTGGATTGTCCTATGTAAAATATGTATGTGGTTCACATTGTAAGGTACTTCATGTAGTTGGCACTTCTCTTTAACTTGGTAATTCTGAGTTATCTGGGGAACTCCATAGAAAACCTGCTTCCTAAAAGTGGTTTTCTTCCTCTGAATGTGGCTGTGTGCCATTTTCGGTCCCATGAGCACTGCCTTTCTCAGCAGGAGTGAGACAAATTTTGGGGTGTGTATTTGTTTTTGAAACAGGGTTTTGCCATGTAGACCTAACTAGTCTCAAACTAGCAATCCTCTGCCTCCGTTTTCTGAGTATTGGGATTACAGGCTTCACACACTTGGCTTCAAATAGTTTGCAGTGCACTGGGGTTGTGTGTGATAAGAGCATGCAAACTAGTGTTTGTGTGAGGTGTAAGTCTACATACTTGTGAGAATAATACATTATGTGTGTGAATACAGAAAACATCGGACCAGTGTGGGGCCAAGCAAGCCTGTGTCTCAGCCCCGGAGGAACATCGTAGGCTGCAGGATCCAGCATGGGTGGAGAGAGGGCAACGGCCCTGTCACCCAGTGGAAGGGGACTGTCCTGGACCAGGTGCCTGTGAATCCTTCATTGTATCTCATAAAGTACGATGGATTTGACTGTGTTTATGGACTAGAACTTAATAAAGACGAAAGAGTGTCTGCGCTTGAAGTCCTCCCTGATAGAGTTGGTAAGTTTTCTTTTAACTGTATGTTACCACTTTATAAAAGTGATGGTAGAAATGGATTCTTTTTGGGGAGAGGGTTTGAGGCAGGTCTTACTCTAGCCTATGCTGGCCTGGAACTCACTATAGCCAGGCTGGCCTCAAACTTACTGCACTGCAACCCTACCCTATCAGCCTCTGAGTGCTGGGATTAAAGGTATATGCCACCAAGCCCAGCTTGAAATGGCTGCTTTTTGATTATTTTGTATTATCAGTATTTCTACATTTTTCTTAAAAAATTTATTTATTTATTTATTTATTTATTTATTTATTTATTTATTTGAGAGAGAGGCAGATAGAGAGGGAGGAAGGGAGAGAATGGGTGTGCCAGGGTCTCCAGACACATGCGCTACCTTGTGCTTCTGGCTTACGTGGGTCCTGGAGAATTGAACCTAGGTCCTTTGGGTTTGCTAAGCCATCTCTCCAGCCCATCAGTATTTCTACTTCTATCAGAAGTTAAGCAGTTCTGATAAGCATTTAAATCACTCACCTAAAACCAAAAAAAAAAAAAAAAAAAAAGATGTTTTGGAATTACAATTGAAGGAATCATGAAGGAGGTGAAGATTATGAAGTATTGGCCAAGAGGTTTGTAGTCTAGCAATTTCTTACATGGCTATTTCTATCATCTGGCTCCCAGTTAGTATCTGACTCTGGTGGCAGGGTCACCATTGGCTCAGATGTCTGTTGTATTGATTGCATGAGGTGCAGTGGCTATGATGTGATGTGATGTCTGTGTCTCATTGTATGTTACATAAATGCTAATTGTACTTTGAGCCAAGAAGGACATGAGCTTAATCCATTCTTCAGGGTTTGTCTGAACAATGTGGAAGTACCAGTTTTGCATTGCAAATGTTCCTAAGTTAAGTAATAACTGATACTAGTTTAAGTAGGGTAGAAATACACAAGTTATTAACTTTCTAAAGTGTTTATTTGGGGCTGGGGAGATGGCTCAGTCCCTGGAGCCCACATAAATGCCAGGTGGGCATGGCAACCCAATTCCAGCATTGGGGAGACAGAGACAGGATCCCACTGGGCAAGCTGGCTAGCTAGACTAGCTAAATCAGTGAGCTCTGGGTTAAAGTGAAAGACCTTGCTTCAATAAAGAAAATATAGAATGATTGAAGAAGACATCTGTGCTAGTCTCTGTCCTCCACACATATGCACACACATGTACATTGACACGCATGGGCCCATACCTTACATACACTTAGACACACAACACAAGTTTTTTTTTTTTTTTTTGAATTGTTAAGTGGCAGGGCATGGTGGTGCATGCCTTTAATTCCAGCACTCCTGAGGCAGGAGTAGTACATAATGAATTCAATTCCAGGAAAGAAAGAAAAGAAAAGAAAAGAAAAGAAAAGAAAAGAGAAGAAAGGAGGGAGGGAAGGAAGGTGGGAGGGAAGGAAGGAAGGAAGGAAGGAAGGAAGGAAGGAAGGAAGGAAGGAGAGAAGAGAGAGGGGGAGGGAGGGAGGAAGGGAAAGGAAAGCAAGAAAGAAAGAGAAAGAAGGAAGGAAGGAAGGAAAGGGGAAAGGAGGAAAATAAATTGTTAAGCTATGTTGCTGCTTAAAAAAATGTATTTTTAGCCGTGCATGGTGGTGCATGCCTTTAATCCCAGTACGCAGGAGGCAGAGGTGGAAGGATCACCATGAGTTCGAGGCCAGCCTGAGACTACATAGTAAGTTCCAGGTCAGCTTGAACTAGAGTGAGACCCTACCTTGAAAAAAACAAAAAAAAAAAAAAAAAAGAATAAGCATAAAAAATATTTTTACTTGAGAGAGAGAGAGACAGAGTATGGGCACACCAGGGCCTCTTGCTGCTAAAAATGAACTCCAGATCCATGCACCACATTGTGCAGCTGGGGCATCAGGCTTTGCAAGCAATTACCTTTAACCACTGAGCCAGCTCCAAATGCTGCTACCTTTTTACTAACATGGAAAGAATTAGGCTTCATTAAGGTGTTTCCAAGCAAAAAAAAAATTTTTTTTTTTTGAGGCTGGGGCTTGTTCTATCCCAGGCTGACCTGGAACTCACTGTAATTCTCCTACTTCAGCCTAATTTAATTCCATAGTGCTGGAATTAAAGGCGTGATCCACTACACCCAGCTCTCAAGTTTTTATTTCCCTTCTCCACCCCCACCCCCCGACTTAGCCTCCTTTCTGCTTGCTTTTTGTCCTTTCCCTCCTTCTTGTCACCTCTTGTTTTCCTCTCGTTGTCTCCTATCTCAAATAATAGCCCATACTTGGTCTCCCATCTGCTTATTGGCATACATACAAACATTTAAAGTTGGGATTAGGGTTAGGCATGAAGCTTAGTGGTAGAGTGCCTGCCTAGCTTGCACAAGGCCTGGATTTGATCCTCAGTACTGCCCAAAACAACAAAACAAAACAAAAAACCACACGGTGGTGATGTAATAATAGTTAAGATTGAGAAAAGGATAACAATTAAAGTTAGGATCTAGGTTTAGAGGATGGTTCAGCAGCTAAGTGTGCTTATATATGAAGGCCTGAGGGGACCTGGGACTGCCCAAGTTCAAATCTCCTAAACCCACATTAAAGTTGGGACATGGTCATATGTGCCTGTAACCCCAGTTCTGTAGAGAGCAGAGACCTGAGCACCACTAGTCCTCTTAGAGAAACAGTTCCAGGGTGAGTGAGTAACAGAGCAAGTCATCTGACTTTCTGCCACTACAAATGCATGGGGTGCCACAAGGACACACACATGTACATACAGCACACACACAGGCCTGAAAAAGAAAAAAAAAAGGATCCACATATGAGAGAGAACATGGCAATTTTTGTCTTTCTGGACTTGGGTTATCTTACTTAGTATAATTTTTTTTTCTAATTCTATCTATTTTCCTGAAATTTTTATGACATTGTTATTTACAGTTGAGAAGAACTCCATTGTATATATGTACATTTTCATTATCCAGTCATTACCCATTTCCTAGCTATTATGAACAGAGCAGTAATGAACATAGATGTGCAAGTGTCTTTGTGGCAGGACATAGAGCCATTTGGGTTGATGCTGCGACCTCACAGTTATCCTCTACCTCTGCCTCCCAAGTGCTGGGATTAAAGGCGTGCATCACTATGCCTGACTGTGATGTTACTACTTCTTAAAATACTGGTTTGTACTTTCAGAATAGTAAAGCAGCACAGATCTGGACTTGGAGCTAGAAATATAGAGACCAAGTTGTCAAAGGAACAATCCAGTCCTCTCCCTTTTTCTTTTTCTTTCTTTGGATGTGGCGTGTTCTGTGTGTGAGTGTTGGCATGTACTGAGTAGAGAGATCAGAGGACAACTCTCAGGTTCACAGCTCCATTTGCCAGGCTAGCTCATCTGTTCCAGACAGATTCTCCTGTCTTTACTTTGCTTCTCTAGGCAGGCTTGGATATGCTGGCTTTTTCATGGATCCTGGAGGTCTGAAGTCAGGTACTCAAGCTTGTACTTTATCTACCAAGCTATCTGCTCAGCTTCCCTCCCTGTTTCTTCATACGGTCATTGCACGCTCTTGGAACGAGAGTTCGCCAACAAGGTCATAAGTCAGCCACTTAGCAAGTCATTTTGTTAGTCTTCCCTGTAGATATGACACGCTAGATCTGCTCATTCCCGTATATACATAGTTTCATGTGACCCTCCTACCAGCTGGGACTGCAGATGTGCACCACACACTGTTCTTAAGTGTGACAGAACTCCTGTCGGCCTCTTGAGTGAACGTCCTCTGTTTGTTCTTGATCTTGACGCCGGTTCATTTCCTGCATGGGAAAGAAACTAACTCCATAGTCACCATGCAGTATTTTCTGACCCAGCTCACTTGAGTCTTGGTTTCTATTGCTCTGTTTTCAGTCCTTTTTTCATCATAGAACAGAAAGAGCCATGCATGCACTTCTGGTGATGTGATCAAGTGCTATACATGATCTGTCTAGTTTTGGATAGACATTAATTGATGTTGTAAACTGTAAGGCAATTTACAGAAAAAAATACCCCCCCCCCTTTTTTTGGGGCAGGGTCTTTGTATTCCAGATTGGCCTCCATCTCACTACAGTCCTGCCCATTGAAATTCGAAGAAGAAACCACCATGCTGGCTAATGAGGTGCTTTAACTTTAGTCTTCATGATTATAGTGGTATCTATAAAGATGCTTGCTTGACTTTTCTATTCTGTGTAGGAAGAAAAAGTCTTCTCCCATTTGCTTTAGTTAGCACATTGGGCTGAAGTTGTGAACAAGTCTCAGAGCTCTACCTAACCCTCTCTCCTCTACTACCAGGTCATGTTAACTTAACTCAAGAACTGCCTCCTTGTATGGTCATTCCCATTCTTGGGGTAAAAGGGGAAGGGGCCATCTTCTCCCAACTCCTAAGTCTGAACACCGCCAAAGGTTCCCCCCACTCATGGAGAACAGTTTCTTTTATCTCCATAAACCCCTCCCTAGTCCTCATTCTTTTCAGCTCTCCTGTTCCAGGGTCATGCATCCCTCTGTCTCTCCCTCTCTCTTTCCCTTTCCTTTACTTTCTCCTCTCTCCCCTATTACAGTAAAGCTTTGAATCGAAGAAACTGTCCATCTTGGTCCTCCGTTTTGAACCCCAAAATGGTAACTGTAGTTATAAGGCAGAGCCTGCTGAATGAGGAAGTGTGGAGTTGGGGATTCACACAGGAGAGCAGGAGCCAGGAAGAAGATGGGAAAACCTGCACAGCTGCACAGAGGGTTAGGGGTGGTAGGCAGAGAACATTTTAAATGACATAATCTTATCAGTCTGGTTGTTGTAGGGAATAGATTATAGGCTAGAGAGTTAAAGTATAAAGCAACAAAATCCACTTATATGTCAAGGTTAATTTTCTTTGAAGGTGCCTGCAACCATACCTAGCATCAAATCCTTTTAAGTAAATACTTACTTATTTGTTTGTTTGTTTGCATGTGCGTATATGTTTATGAGTTGGGGGTGGGAACTCTTTTTAACACAAAAAATGAATGCTTGTTTAGCTTTACATGGGTGGCTGGGGAATTGATCCTGGGCAGACAAGCATTCTAAGGCACCTTTAAAAACTGAGCCATTTCTCCAGTCTCCCCCTGCCCCTTTGAGGCCAGGTTTAACTTTACCCCAGGCTGACCTGAAACTTGCTCTAGAATTGGTCCTCAGCCTCCTGAGCATTGAGATTACAGGTGTGAGCCTCTACCCTGGTAGATTCTTTGTTTTCTTGAATGTCAGCATGAAGGGAAGCAAGGTGAACTGTATATGGGAACTGTACTATTTTGGAAACTCTGCTGCTGTAAATCTGAAGTTACTCAAAATTCAAAGTAACTTAAGCAATAACAAAACATCTCCTAACTTGAAAGTATAGTAAGCTGTGATTTACACACAGTACCAAGCCCAGAAAAATTAAAAGAAAACATTCTATACCTGTCTTGGACCAAATCCCTTCTTGTTTACTCCATCTCTGTGCCCTGTGGTTTGGTGGCCTTAAATCTTGAGGAGCTACTAATGGTTCTCATGTTCGCGAATACATTGCATGGACAGGATGTTAAAATCTCCTTTCATAAATTCAGTTTGTAGCAAATATTCAGTGAAGCATTTTGCCCTCTTTTCCCCTTTGATTTCCAGCAACGTCTCGAATCAGTGATGCACACTTGGCAGACACAATGATTGGCAAAGCAGTGGAGCACATGTTTGAGACGGAGGATGGCTCTAAGGATGAGTGGAGGGGGATGGTCTTAGCACGGGCACCTGTCATGAACACATGGTTTTACATCACCTATGAGAAAGACCCTGTCTTGTACATGTACCAGCTCTTGGATGACTACAAAGAAGGTGACCTCCGCATCATGCCTGACTCCAGTAAGTCTACCAGCAGCTTTGGTTTTGATAAGATGAAAGGAATTGGTATAAAAATCAAGGTATTTGATTAACTACTGTGCAGTTGTATTTTTGGATACTCTTAGTAACGCACATACATAGGTTGTCAAGTTTTTCCCTGTGAATTTGATCAGTTTTCTTAGCTTCTATAATAAAATGAAGGCTATTTAAAAATGTTTAATATTACTGTGTATTTTTACTGTTTATTATTTAAATTCAGCTTGAGCAGTTATCATTCCAGTCTTGTTTAATCTACTCTTTTCCCAGTTAAATCATTTTGTAGGTGATCGATCTGTAAATATTTGAAATCAGAAAACTGTTAATTGGGGACTCAAGATACAGCTTATTGGAAGACAAAGGGCTATCACCAGCACAAGTGTGGCCCTTTGTGGAATCCCCAGCACCACAAAAAAAAAAAAAAAAAATTAAAACAAACAGTAACTAAGGAAGAAACCACTACATCACAGGTTCCATATTTAGATCATGTAGCTATTCCCACAACAGCTTCCAGCTCATGTAGATAAAGTTTGTATCTTCTTTTTCTTTCTTTTTAGACAGTCCATCACAGCAGAGGCTGGCCTTGACCTTGTGATCCTCTTGACTCAGCCTCCATGTGCTGGGATTAATAGGTATGCACCATCAAGCCAAGTTTGGCATTTAAAACTAAACAGGGGGCTGAAAATGGCTTAGTGGTTAAGTGCTTGTCTGTGAAGCCTAAAGACCCTGATTCGAGGCTTGATTTCCTAGTACCCATGTAAGCCAGATGCACAAGGTGGCGCATGCAACTGGAGTTCGTTTGCAGTGGCTGGAGGCCCTGGCACGCCCATTCTCTCTCTCTCTGCATCTTTCTCTATCTGTCGCTCTCAAATAAATAAAAATAAACAAAAATTTAAAACTAGACAGGGATTGGAGAGACAGCTCAGTAGTTAAAGTGCTTGCTTGCAAAGCCTAATGGCTCAGGTTCAGTTTCCCAGTACCCACGTAAAACCAGATGCGCAAAGTGGCACATGTGTCTGGAAGTTCTTTTGCAGTGGTGGGAGGCCCTGATGGCACTCATACTCACTCTCTTTCTCGATTAAATTAAAAAAAAATTTTTTTAGGGCTGGAGGGATGTCTTAGCGGTTAAGGCGCTTGCCTGCAAAGCCTCAGGACCCCGGTTTGATTCCCCAGCTCCCACGTAAGCCAAATGCATAAGGGGCACATGCATCTGGAGTTTGTTTGCAGTGGCTAGAGGCCCTGGCACACCCATTCTCTCTGTGTCTATCTTCTCTCTCTCTCTCTCTCTCTCTCTGCTTGCAAATAGATAGATAGATAGATAGATAGATAGATAAAATTAAAAGATAGACAGGTTTATTGTGATACAATTTTATGCCAACCAGTTAACTTGAATCGTACAATTCAGGAATTTTTAGTATATTCACAAATCAGTTTTAGAGCATTTTTATCACTTCAGAAGGAACCATTTTATCTTTTATTCACCATCTTCATTTATTTATTTATTTATTTATTTATTTATTTATTTATTTATTTAATTATTTATTGGAGAGGGTCAGAGAGAGACAGACAGAGAATGGGCACGCCAGCAGACTCTCAGCCATTGTGAACGAACTCCAGACGCGTTCGCCTCCTTGTGGGCAAGTGCAGCATTGCACCGTTGCGTCACTTTGGTCTGGCTAAATGTGGGACCTGGAGAACAGGTGTTCTTAGGCTTAGCAGGCAGGTGCCTTAACCGCTAAGCCATCTCTCCAGCCCTTACTCACCATTTTCTTATCTCCTGTCCCCTTCCTCAAAGCTCTAAGAACTGCCACCAGTAGTTTACTTTCTTGGTGGATCATCCTACTGTGGACCTCGTGTGGGTGGGTTTTGCAGGGTATTTCTGACTTGATTTTAGTGTTCAGTCATGTTGTGACATGCATTAGTTCTTCATTCTCTCTAATGACCACATGTGGTTCCATTTGGCTATTTCTACTTTTAGATTGTTAAGAACATTGCTGCTGTAAATATTGGTGTCTGAGATGCTGTGGGCATTTGTTCTGTCTTTGTTACGTACCTATGAGTAGTCACTGTAGGATTAATTTTACATTCCCACCAACAGCATGTGAGGGGTCTGCTCTTGTCACACTCTTGGTTTCTTTGCTGTTCTGCAATGCTATGAGTATGAAGTGGCTTGATTTGTGTTTCCTTGATGACTCAAAATAAGTGCTACAGAGATCCCTTCATGTGCCTGTTGCCATGTGTGTCTGTTTAGGTTGGAGCCCTTGTGGTGTTTGTGTGGCATTACTGTTTTACATGAAAGTCCTCTGAGAGCTGGCTGGCTGATGTTTTCTTTTATGTTGTGGGCTGTCTGTGTCCTTGGCTGTTTATAGCTTTTTCTGCTGTGAGATCTCGCTGTGGAGCTCTGGCTGCCTACAGCTTAATGTAGCCAAAGCTGAGTTCTCCATCTTCTTGCGTCAGCCTCCGAAATACTGGGGTTACACACTTGCACTGTCTTTTCACTTCATGATGATGGTCTTTGAGGCACAAGTTATCTTTCCAGTCCAATTCATGTTTTTCCCCATTTGTGCATTTGGTGTCATAGCTGAAAATTTCTTGCCAAATCTAAAGTCATGACATAACCTGTATGTTTTCTTTTAAATGTTTTGTAAATTGACGCATTTAACATTAACACTTGCTTACTGTGTGAGGTAGGGATTAATTTCATTCTTTTTCATGTAACTGTCAATTGACTTAACATTGTTTTTGAAAAGATTTTTCTTTCTTCCATAGAATGATTTTGACACTTTTGTTCAAAATTAGTTAACTTGGATATAGGAATATATTTCTAAACCCCATCTTCTATTTCTACTTGTTTACTTAGTGTCTATGTGATTCCCACACTGTCGTCTTCATATTGCTATGTAGTATTTTAGACCTCCTGTTCATTCAGGACTGCTTTGGCTTTTCTGAGTTTCTTGCAATTCCATATGAATTTTGAAAGCAGGTTGTTAATTTTTCTTAAGACTACTAGCATTCGATATTATTGTGTTGAATTTGTTGGCAGAGTATTGCCATTTTAACAAGTCTGCCTGAACATGGATGCTTTTGAACTTGAGATCTTTAAATTTTTTTTAAGCTTGTTTTATGATTTCACGGTGTAAGCATTTCCTTTGCCTTTCTCTCCTCTTCTTTCCCTTCCTTCTCCTCCCCTCCTCTCTTTGAGAAAAGGCCTCATGTAACCCAGGTTGGCTTCAAACCACACCCAGTTTATGAAGTGCTGGGTATCAAACCTGTGACAGTGCATGCTATTTTCTTATCTCCTGTCCCCTTCCACAAAGCTCTAAGAACTGCCACCAGTAGTTTACTTTCTTGGTGGATCATCCTACTGTGGACCTCGTGTGGGTGGGTTTTACAGGGTATTTCTGACTTGATTTTAGTGTTCAGTCATGTTGTGACATGCATTAGTTCTTCATTCTCTCTAATGACCACATGTGGTTCCATTTGGCTATTTCTACTTTTAGATTGTTAAGAACATTGCTGCTGTAAATATTGGTGTCTGAGATGCTGTGGGCATTTGTTCTGTCTTTGTTACGTACCTATGAGTAGTCACTGTAGGATTAATTTTACATTCCCACCAACAGCATGTGAGGGGTCTGCTCTTGTCACACTCTTGGTTTCTTTGCTGTTCTGCAATGCTATGAGTATGAAGTGGCTTGATTTGTGTTTCCTTGATGACTCAAAATAAGTGCTACAGAGATCCCTTCATGTGCCTGTTGCCATGTGTGTCTGTTTAGGTTGGAGCCCTTGTGGTGTTTGTGTGGCATTACTGTTTTACATGAAAGTCCTCTGAGAGCTGGCTGCCTGATGTTTTCTTTTATGTTGTGGGCTGTCTGTGTCCTTGGCTGTTTATAGCTTTTTCTGCTGTGAGATCTCGCTGTGGAGCTCTGGCTGCCTACAGCTTAATGTAGCCAAAGCTGAGTTCTCCATCTTCTTGCGTCAGCCTCCGAAATACTGGGGTTACACACTTGCACTGTCTTTTCACTTCCGCGATGATGGTCTTTGAGGCACAAGTTATCTTTCCA
The DNA here is from genome assembly GCA_036365145.1 of Orientallactaga sibirica. Taxonomy (NCBI): domain Eukaryota; kingdom Metazoa; phylum Chordata; class Mammalia; order Rodentia; family Dipodidae; genus Orientallactaga; species Orientallactaga sibirica. Next base: position 2,876,086 of record JAEOAD010001462.1, on the reverse strand, counting down.
GTCCAATTCATGTTTTTTCCCCATTTGTGCATTTGGTGTCATATCTGAAAATTTCTTGCCAAATCTAAAGTCATGACATAACCTGTATGTTTTCTTTTAAATGTTTTGTAAATTGACGCATTTAACATTAACACTTGCTTACTGTGTGAGGTAGGGATTAATTTCATTCTTTTTCATGTAACTGTCCAATTGACTTAACATTGTTTTTTGAAAAGATTTTTTTCTTTCTTCCATAGAATGATTTTGACACTTTTGTTCAAAATTAGTTAACTTGGATATAGGAATATATTTCTAAACCCCATCTTCTATTTCTACTTGTTTACTTAGTGTCTATGTGATTCCCACACTGTCGTCTTCATATTGCTATGTAGTATTTTAGACCTCCTGTTCATTCAGGACTGCTTTGGCTTTTCTGAGTTTCTTGCAATTCCATATGAATTTTGAAAGCAGGTTGTTAATTTTTCTTAAGACTACTAGCATTCGATATTATTGTGTTGAATTTGTTGGCAGAGTATTGCCATTTTAACAAGTCTGCCTGAACATGGATGCTTTTGAACTTGAGATCTTTAAATTTTTTTTAAGCTTGTTTTATGATTTCACGGTGTAAGCATTTCCTTTGCCTTTCTCTCCTCTTCTTTCCCTTCCTTCTCCTCCCCTCCTCTCTTTGAGAAAAGGCCTCATGTAACCCAGGTTGGCTTCAAACCACACCCAGTTTATGAAGTGCTGGGTATCAAACCTGTGACAGTGCATGCTAGATAAATACGATTCCAACTGAGCCATATCCCCACCCCCAAGCATTGCATCTTTTGTAAACTTGCCCCTTAATATTTTATTTTATTTTATTTTTGGTTTTTCGAGGTAGGGTCTCATTCTAGTCCAGGCTGACCTGGACTCAAGGCTATCCTCCTACCTCTGCCTCCCGAGTGCTGGGATTAAAGGTACGTGCCACCATGCCCAGCTAAATATTTTTTATCGTCTCACAAATGATTTGTTTTCTGAAAGTAATTTTTCGATAAATGTGTTTATTTATTTAATTTTTGGTTTGTTTTGTGAAGGTGTCTTGCCATATAGTCTAGGCTTGCCTCAAACTCTTGATCCTGTTACTCTAGTTAGTAATGGAGTTAATAGGCATGTACCACCACACTCAGGCTAAATCAATTCTTTTATTTTTATTATTTTTAAAAAGTATTTATTTGTGTGTGTGTGAGAGAGAGAGAGAACAAATATGGTACAACAGGGCCTCTAGCTACTGCAAATAAACTCTAGGCATACATGGACTCTTGGCCTCATCACATGTGACTGTCAGATACTCCGCATGTTAGTATGTGTGGTGCATGTATACATTCTCCTTGGACTTGTGTGTGGAAGCCTGAGGCTAATGTAGGGTGTCCTCCTCCTCCTGCCCTCCCCGTGTGTGTGTGTGTGTGTGTGTGTGTGTGTGTGTGTGTGTGTGTGTGTGTGTAGGTAGACCTGAGGCTAAAGTTGAGTGTCCTCCTCTGTCGCTCATCTGCAGATTTTCATGAGAGTTTATTTCTGAACCCAGCACTGCAATTTTTGTGAACTCAGTCAACACTACAGACTGGGGTTACAGGCATGCATGGTCACATCCAGCTGCTTTTACATGGGTGTTAGGGAACTCAAACAGTCTTAGGTCCTCTCAGACCTTCACACTTACACCCAACACTCTCCACCTTCTAGCCCTAAATCATTTCTTTGTTGTTGTTGTTGTTGTTTTGTTTTGTTTTTCCAAGGTAAGGTCTCACTCCAACCTAGGCTGACCTGGATTTCACTCTGTATTTTCAGGGTGGCCTTGACCTCATGCCATCCTCCTACCTCTGCCTCGCAAGTGCTGGGATTAAAGGCATGTGCCACCCCGCCTGGCACCTAAATTATTTTTTTAAAGTTCTATATATGAGGAAGTCAGTTAAGGAACTTATTGATGGGCTTATCTGTTCTACAATACATAAATTTATTTTTTATTTATTTATTTATTTATTTATTTTTGGTTTTGCAAGGCAGGGTATCACTCTGGTCCAGGCTGACCTGGAATTAACTATGTAGTCTCAGGGTGGCCTCGAACTCTCAGCGATCCTCCTACCTCTGCCTCCCGAGTGCTGGGATTAAAGGCATGCGCCACCACGCCCGGCTACAATACATAAATTTAAAGTTTGTCTACTTTGTTAGAAAAGAATTATATGTATTCCTAGAAGTTAAATTATCTGAGAGCATTCCTTAAAGGCATATCTTCAGCCTGAGAGAAGTTCATTTTTAACATTTTTGTAGGGAAAATATCCAGTCACAGGAAGTATTGTTAATCTAATGGTAGAAAGTACAAGGTTGTTTGCACACATATTATGGCTTTTCCAATTTCTTACTTCCTCACTCCTTTCCCCCAGCCTATAAATTCCTTGTAGGTGGTGTGGGAATAATGTGATGTTCTAATAAAACACCTTGTGAGGTGGTTCTGTCACCTTGTGTGGGTCTGAGCACTGTTGCTGGAAAAACACACCTCATTGAGACCCAGAATCTCACAGCTATCGTCCAGATAGTATGGCATGAGCTGCCTGGAGTTCCATGAAGGCATGGTCGTAGTAGGATGGTGCTGTTTGAGGAAAGAGAATTTTTGAAGAGAAGAATTTAGCTTAGATTTCTTTTTTTACAACCTGGTTAAAAGAATCAGTTGTGTGCAGGTGTTTTAACTGCATTGTATGTATTTGCACCAGTGATCACGAGCAGTTTTGTAGATTATTATTCTGAGAGGATTTATTATAATCAGAGGTGTAGTTAATTTAAATGGTCAGACTAGGGTGCTTATACTGTAAACTGGAGTCTACTACGAATGGAGGCAGGGTAATTCATGCAGACTGAGGTGTCTGGTCCTGTTTGAAAGCCATCTCTGTTCCAGTGAGAAAAAGAACATATTCAGAACCTTCTGAGACTTGTACCTGCCCTGCACCCCTCCCCCACCTTCTTGTGAGTAGTGATGGCTTCCCAGAGTGCTGTGTTGGAGGCCTTCTGAGTAGTGCAGGTGCCTGGGCCTTGCTTGGAGATGCGTTGACTTGGTTTGAGGTGTTTACTTAGTGCTTGTTCATAAAGCACGAGGAACCTCTTTTATTCTGAAGTTGGGTTAGGAAGATGATTTGAAATGTAATGAAGCTGAGGGGAAGGAGCTTTAAGGATTCCTAGAGTAAAACCAGTAGTACTTAAGAATTTCACGTAACATTTTTTTCAGTTTCAAAGTCACTTAAGTTTTTGTTTTTTTTTTCCGAGTAGGGTCTCACTCTAGCTCTCAGGCTGACCTGGAATTCACCATGTAGTCTCAGGGTGGCTTTGAACTCTCAGCGATCCTCTTTCCTCTGCCTCCCAAGTATTGGGATTAAAGGTGTGCGCCACCATGCCTGGCCACTTAGATATTAACAACTTAATATGAGCCTAAGGGATTTCATTTATAATGTTTATTTGTTTGTTGGATGGATGGGTGGATGAATGAATAGGACTGTGCCAGAAACTCTTGCCAGACCAACTCCAGACACATGTACCACTTTGCGCATCTGACTTTATGTGGTTACTGGGCAATCAAACCCATGCCAGCAATCTTGGCAAACCAGTGCCTTTAACTGCTGAACTTATTTCCCAGTCCCCTCAGATAGATAGATAGATAGATTGATTAATTGATTTTTTTTTTTCTTCTTCAAGATAGAGTCTCACTCTAGCCCAGCCCAGGCTGACTCAGCACTTATTTTGTAGTCCCAGGCTGGCTTCAAACTCACAGCAATCTTCTACCTCCCCAGTGCTGGGGTTAACAGTGTGTGCTACCAAGCCTGGCTCTCAGTTATAATTTTTAAAGTTGCTCATATATCTATATAGATGAGAGTTGACAAGCATTTGTAAGTGGGATGTTGTTTTAGAACATGTCTACTCATTTCTATATCACTCTTGGCCACTTGAGTGGTTAGGACATTGGCCATGTGCTTCTCAGACCTAAAGTACTTAGGATATGGCCCTTTAAAGAAAAAGTAGACTGAGGGCCAGGTGTGGTGGCACACACCGTTAATCCCAGCACTCGGGGCAAAGGTAGGAGGATCGCTGAGTTTGAGGCGAGCCTAAGACTACACAGTGAATGCCAGTTTATCCTGGGCGAGAGCATGACCCTACCTGGAAAAACTAGACCAGACCCCAGATCAGAAAATAAATAAAATAAAAGCATACTGAGCCTTGGATAGTCATGATGAGTACAGAATATTTAAGAAATTTATAATTAATAATAAAACATGATTGGCAATGTCTCCAAAAACTTGACAAGTTTTTTTTTTTTTTTTTTTTTTTTAATATAGATGATTCGCCTCCAGCAGAAAGGGAACCAGGAGAAGTTGTGGACAGCCTGGTAGGCAAACAAGTGGAATATGCCAAAGAAGACGGCTCGAAAAGGACTGGCATGGTCATCCACCAAGTAGAGGCCAAACCCTCCGTCTATTTCATCAAGTTTGATGACGACTTCCATATTTATGTCTACGATTTGGTGAAAACATCCTAGATGTCATCATGAACTTTGCCAAATTTGTGGAACTATTAAATGTATAATTTGTAGACATAAAGACTTGATTGCTTTCCAGTTTAATGAAAGCTTAAATGTCCCTGCGAACCCACAATCTCTGCCAGCAGAACTGGTTTTGTTCTGAGTAGTACAGATTGGTGTGAACACAAAGCATTTTGTGTATGGAGAACCCTTTCCTCTCACAGGATGTCTGTTGAGAGGGGCGTTACATACAAGTTGGGTAAAAGTTAAGCTAGTGTCATGTCATTTAAATCTGAATTGATCTGAACCATCTCCCTCCACTCTTAACACCATCTTACGCTGCTGCCACAATGCAAGCATAGTTGGTTATTTTTGTTACTGCCTTTTTTTTTTTCCAGAGATATGTATCTATAGCTACCTGTCTATATCTGCACCTGTGTGCTTACGTATATAACATATATATATACACACACACACACACCACTGGCAGTCCTTTCCTCTTGGATTGGGATGGGAGCGATAAAATTTTCTCCAGTTTAACAGGAGTGCTGGACCCAAGTCAGTCATACTTATGATATGCCTGCTCTTTATTTAAAATTGGAGCACAGGAACAGTAGGGACGTTTAGGTGGTTTTTAAAGTCCACAGTGCAGAGTAGCATGTCAACCTGAGGGCTTTAAACTGTAAGTCCAAATGTAAATTAGTTGAGAACAGTTAATGACCCATATTAGAATTTAGGAAACTGTTGAGAAATCTGGGTGAAAGGCTGCCTTCAGTTCTGAGCTTTGTTAACTTTTTAGTTTTGTTTACACTTTAATCATAAATGCTTTTAAATGAAGCCCAGGTCCTCGGTTCACATGGTATAATAATGTAGGTGTGTTTTGAACAGCACATTTGGCCCATTATTTAAAAAGCAACAGTATATCAATGGTTTGTATGTGTGTGTGTACATTCCTGGAGGAACAGTACATTTATGTTAGAGGTGTAAATTTTTAAGAATGGCAGTGTTGCCTTCTAGCAAGTTCTCTGGGACTTTTAAATTTTTGTTACTATTATTGTTGCTATGTGATTATGGTCAAAGGCCTTGTCTCTCCTTCCTTGTTCCTGCCTTCCCCCACCAGGAATGTCTTGACAAACACCAGCTCACTCTCTTGATCCCTCTGTGGTGGTGCCTGCTCTTGGCTCCAGGTGTGCTGTTGATATGAAGTCATTCCCTCAGCCCACAAGCTCTGTACGTCATTGACGTGTCACCACAGAAGGCCCAGTCGTGCTCTTCAACACAGTCTTTTGTGGCTTATTCCTTCAAGGTTGTTTGAAACCAAAATACAATTGCAAATGTGGCTGGTTGGTCACAGCCAAATGGCTACTCTTGCTTTGTCTCGGAAGAACCCTGGTGGCCTGATGGCTGAGAGAAAGGTGGTATGTGAAACCAGTCTCCTGTGGAGATGGGAAATTGCCCCTGTGGTCTGAGCAGACCCTACACATGGTGCATGCTGTCATTCAAACACCAGAGGTTTGGAATTCTGGTCTGCATGCCTCTGTTGGACACTTCCTGATATAAGAGACCACTTGATGGTTTCAAGGCCTCAGTTCATGGGTTGCTAGATACCCATTTAGCCTTTGCAAAGGCTGATGCCTTGTGCTTTTGAGTGGTGACAACCACTCACCATGTGACCACAGTACCTCAGTTCTGTGTCTGTGGCTGCAGTGTCCTGTGCTCAGTGTTTCACCACAGGTGCCAGGGACAAGCTTCTCAGAGCTGTGTGATACCATAGTCTTAGGTGCTTCTATGTGTGCACAGGTGTGGTCCTTTGGTCTGCTGTGGGATCCTGCATGTAAGCCTCAGCTGAGCCTGGCATAGACAGTGCTGAGCACAGTGACTTCAGGCTGAAGTGTCCTGAGGGCAGGGCCAAATGAAGCATTTCTAGCATTAAAATGACTTGCATTGTGGTTTTTCTGTGAGCAACTTCAGTGACTTTGATATACCCATTATCTCCCAGTCTAGAGGAATGACCATTGTTCCATTATTGCCATTAGGGCTGAGGGAAGGGGAAGGAGTTTTTATTTTTGTTTTTGCCCCCCCCCCCTTTTGGTGGTTTACACCACACTTAATGACGCTGTGACTCACTGCTCCCGAGCCACAGGCCTGTTAGGCTCATGGTTCAGATCTGCATGCGTTGCTTGCATTTTTCTGGTATCTGAATGTTGATTCCTTGTTCTAGGAATTCAACATGAATTTCCAAAATTAATCATGGGGCTTGTGGCAACACAAGACGTGAATCTGTGTATAAAATTTATTGGCCTTCCTCACCTACCTGCTCTAGTATTGTATCGTGTGTGCGTGCGTGTGTGACGTCAGGCTGCCACGTAACTTCGGAGAAGAACCTTAAAGCAGACCATCCTTTTTTGCATGCTGTATTCTAAGTAGAATGTTCAGTGTAACTAACTAAAATTGCATGTTAAAGATATTTAGGTTTTTTCTTTCTTTCTTTCTTTTTTTATTTGCTTTCAGTTTCCTGTATACTTGCTTCCTGTGCTGTTTAGTGGTCGTAGGATAAAAATGCACTGGTGAAGCAGACGTAGTGCCGACAGCAGGCGATTTCCAGTTGTGAATGTCACGCAGCATCTGAAGGGACTGTGCATTCGTAAAAGTCACGGTTACTTCCAAACCAGATTTCATTTCTACTCTTGTTTTATGTGCCAAACCCCAGAGTGCATTGGGCTCGAATCTCTGAACACTGTAGACCGTTCTGATTGTCAGAAATTGTAGTGCCTGAAAACACACTCAGCTGATTGTCTAAAAAGTGAAAGTCCTCCAAAGATGAACCAGGAACAATTACCTTAACAACATGATGATGATGGTCAGTGTCTGGTTCCGTGGAAAGAAATGCTGCGCTATTGTATCTTCCATCGTCAGTGCAGTTGGATGAATGTGTGTAGTTCAGAGGTCTTCGTGTTCATATTTAAAACTAGGTAAACGACCTCATTCTTTTGAGCTTGAATTCATTTTTAATTTTAATTTTATTTTATACAATGTGTAGACAGTTCCCTGTTCTCTGCATTTAGAAGTATACACAGTATAAATCTGTTAATTCTGTAAGTAATTTTTATAATTATGATGTAACTCTATCCTTCCTTAAAACATTCAAAATAAACCCTTTATGTGCAACTTCTGACTGTAGATTTTGTGCTGACGAGCAAAATGTGATACGTTAAACCTGCTTCTGAAGTAACCATTTTCACTGTATGTCAGTGTCAGATTTGACAGAAATGAGAAATGTGAGCTGGATGGTGACATTCAATAGTGCCTTTAAAGGCAGGAACAGTAGTATATTCCAGGGATCTATAACCAGTAGCATTTCTGATTTGACAGTAATTGCAAGTTTTAGTTTATCTTGACTTTAAAACTAAAGGATTATTTTAAGCAGCCCTCAGTAAGTGTGTTCTATGTTTCCCATGTCCTTGCCCTCTGAGCATTGCTTATGGTACTTTTATTCAGTGTAAACACCAACCAGTGGCTCAGTCCTGTGAACAACCCAGTTCTCAGGGAAGGATGAAGAAATGCAAAGATGTGAGCACCTATGTGTTCTGTGTTCTAATTAGCAAAGTCAACATGGAATCTGTGACATTCTCTAATTAGATATGTGTTTTGTTTCCACATTTACTCTTGAGAAAAGGACCCTGTGCTTAAGGCTAGGCTAGGGAAAGGCCATCTTTTTCCTGCCTTGAGGAGCATAGTTGATGCCTGATGAGGACTGAATACCTGTACCTCAGGACCCAGGCTTTCAGGTTCCCATCAGCTGGGATGCTCTGCACCATTCTCTTGAGTTGTTTGAGGCCAGAGCTGTATGGGAAGAGGGCTGCAAGGAGGAGGAGAGAGGAGGAGACAGGCCCTGTGGTACAGTATGGTTTTTGTAACCTTTCTTGGAGACTAGTCACTGTGTTGTGTACCAAAGACTACTCAGTAAATATTGCCCCTCAAATGCAACAAAATGAGTCCAGCCTGAAGGTCACATGTTGATGGCTGTATTTGTAAACCAATGATTAAAGAGGCTATCACTCCATGAGAGACCTAGGGAATGAGCCCACTTTTTCCTGTTTGTTGTGGTGCATTTAAGCATGGGCATGAAGAAGCAGAGGTTTGGTATTAATATAAATAAGTACCTGTGCTTGCCAGATTCCCCTTCAGTTACTAACAGTCCTGTGGGAAAGACTTCTTCCTTGTGTTTTGTAGATAGGGAGGGGCAGGAGTGAAGACTGTGTCCAGGATTCCAGGAGTGGAGAGGATGCAGACCTGCCAAGCTGTGTTGCCAATGCCTCGGTAATAAATACTTCAATAATTAATAGTGTAGTATCTGAATAACTTCTGAAGACTTAAAGAGTTGATAGTGATAAGATTTAAAAACATTTATTTATTTACTTATTTTGAGACAGGTTCTGACTGTATAGCTTAGGCTGTCCTGGAACTCTGTACACCAGGCTGGCCTCAGACATTCCAAGGTCCTGTAGTTTCTGCCTCTTATGTGCTGGCATTACAGGTGTGCATCATCTCACCTGGACCAGTGTTAAATAGATATGTAAGGAGTGTGCATTGCTTTAGGCTCATAGTACACTTCCTCAAACAGTGTCTTTGGTGAATGGTTTGTCCTGTTACATATTCATTGTGAGTTTTGAGGCTGCACAGATTCTGCGAAGTGTGTACTTTTCCATCTCCTTTAGGTTGGTGTGACCGGATTTGGTGAGTTTGTTGCCACATAAGTACACCTCAGAATGTGGCATTTTCTCAGCTTGGTTTTTAAGTGAGAGCACTGAGCCCACCCACCAGTGTGTTGGTCCCTAGCAGCTCTGACTTGGAAAGTGCTCTCCCTAAAGCCTTGTTTTCATTGGTTATTAGCACTAGTTGAGTAGGGCACTCCTGGCTCTATTTTTAATTATCCTCTACCTGTTACTTTCTGTTTACACTTCATGGAAGAAAGCTAAGAGCCAATTTATGCATCGTGTGAACTAAAGTTTATTGTAGGGTTGGCTGATTATACATAACTTTAGATTCTTTTTTTGTGTTAGAACTGTTGTAACATGGTGCTGATGTTTAAAAGGACAGAAGGTTGTTTTAAAACCTTGATGTTAACTTAAATCACCTTATCAACACAAGATTGAGTTGCAGTCTTCTGAATTGTCTTCACACACAGATTATGAAAATAGCATTAAAGCTTTGTGCCTTGATCTTGTCTCCTCAGGCGTTGTAGGAAATTTGACATCCACTTTACAATACATTTCCTTCACCTGCACACACAGAGGTATATGAGGGTTTGTGGTATTCACTGAGAAGACGGGATGGGGTGACAGTGTCCTGAAGTTCTATACCATATATTTTGTGTACTGTTTACTGGGACCTGATTTTAAGCAAATGAGGTTTTGGGTTGTCCTGTAGTTCTTTTGTTAAAAAATAGTTTCAACCTTGAGTTTGTTTCTTTAGCCTGAATTTGACTTGTCATGCTAGGAAGGACAAAGCTTGTCATTTTCAAACACCTGTTGAACAGAGGACTGTGCTAACCTGTGTGTCTGTGGTGGTAGAGTACAGAACTGGCGTGTCCTTTCAGCTAGCCCAGGGAGGGTATAGTCGTTGGGAGTCATCATGGGAGTTCACTTGAAATAAACAGTTGTCTACAGGCAAGAGTCACACCCTTTTACCAGTAGCTAGTTTATTATACATATTAATCCAAGATACAGAAATGCCTCAAACATTGTCTAGCATTTGAGGGGGTGGTAATTGCATACTTAAAAAGTTTCCCACTCTGGGCCAAATGTTATATGGTGGTCTAAAAACTTTTTTCTGGGCTGCTAGTCTTCATACTGTGTGTATTGGCCTGGGCGGCTATGAGTACCAGATAGGGTAGCTCACATACCAGACATTTGCTTCCTCACACTTCTGGAACAGAGATGAAGGTATGGGCAGGGTTGGTTTCTTTTGAGGCCTCTCTTTGTATCCAAATGATTGACTTTGTGTGTTCTTGTTTCTTGTCCATGTATGTGGCTTGTCCCTTAATCTCTCATAAGGACACTAGTCAGATTGGGTCCTAAGGACCTCATGTCAACCATAATCACTTCTTTGGCCAAATGCTCCTGCCTCAGCTTCCCAAGTGCTAGGGTTACAGGTGTGCACCACGATGCCCAGCTTTATAATAGTCGCTGGGTTTAGAGCTCCAACCTGTGAATATTGGGGTAACTCTTCAGCCTATAATACCAACATTAGATGTTGGGCTTTTTTTTTTTTTTTTTTTTTTTTTTTGGTTTTCCAGGTAGGGTCTCACTCTAGCTCAGGCTGACCTGGAATTCACTATGTAGTCTCAGGGTGGCCTCGAACTCTCAGTGATCCTCCTACCTCTGCCTCCCAAGTGCTGGGATTAAAGGCATGTGCCACCACACCCGGCTAGAAACTAAAATTTTAAAGTATTTATTTATTTATTTGTTTGTTTGTTTGTTTGTTTATTCATTCATTCATTTGAGAGAGTCAGAGACAGGGAGAGAGACAGACAGACAGACAATGGGTGTACCAGTGCCTCCAGCCACTGCAGACCAACTCCAGATGCATGCGCCATTTTGTGTATCTAGCTTACGTGGGTCCTGGGGAATTGAACTAGGGTCCTTTTCCTTTGCAGGCAAACACCCCAACCGCTAAGCCATCCCTCCAGCCCATAGAAACTAAATTTTTAGTAACACTAATGCTCCATTTGAGTATAAAAAGAGCCAGATGAAAGCTAGAATACCAAAAAGAGCAGAAAAGACAGGCATGGTGGTACACACATATCAGTCCTGGCACCCAAGGGACCCTGAGGTAAGAGGGAATTCAAAGTTATCCTTGGCTACATGGAGAGTTCAAGGCCAGCCTGGGAAATATGAAATTCTTTCCAAAACAAGTCAACTAGCAGTTTCTCAGGTCGCCTACCTAGCTCTCGGAGCAGTCTGCCAGTAGGAGACTTCTCAGGTTTCCTTCACTTTGTGTTTGAAATCACACATGTAGTCCCACAAGTTGATTTCACTTATACTGACTGGGTCATTGGGAAGATGGCGGTTATGACAGCGCATTAGCACTAGCTGCCTGCAGTGGGCATAGTAGCATGGTTGAAGGCTGGTTGGCTGTGCACACTGTCTACTCTGGCTGGCTATAGACTGCAGACCCAGGTTTTATGAAAGGTGCGTACGTGTTTCCATTGCTCATCACTGCTTCTGATTTTGGAGTGAAAAGCATGGTGTGTACTGAAGAAGCTCATGGCCCTTGGGCAAAAATAGGTCTGCTTTCAGAGTGGAATCCTGCAGGGAAGAAATCCTGGGCTCTGGAGGGAAGCCACAGTCCAGATGTGTGGATAGCAAGGGAGCAGCCACAATTGCCCCTCCCTCCTTGTCCTTCGTGCACTGTGCATTTCCTGCCGGCCTGCTTCTCTCACCATCTGGGATGATTTGTCTTTGGAGAAGCTTTACACATTCCTAGAGGAAAAAATTCCAAGTTAATGTTCACTTTAGTTTTTAAGGCTTTTCTTTTAGCGCGTTTGTGTATGCATGTAGGTTGTATGTACATATGTGTGCAGATGTGCTGTGCCCCAAGCATGTGGAAGCCAGAGGAGAACATCGGGTGTCTCCCTCTGTTACTTTGCTTTGTTTCCTTGAGGTAAAGTCTCACTGAACCTGGAGCTGCCATATTTTCAGTTAGACCATTCAACCCAAGATATTATCAGGGCTGATATCAGCCCTGACAGGACTTGTTACAGGTGTGCATGGCTATGCCCAGCTTACCTTAGTTTTTGACATAACATCATTAACCGGGTGTAGCTTTGTTACGTCAGTTGGGCCTTATTCTGAGTAAAGCTAGCTGCTTCATAAATAACAGAGTCTCACTCTGTGTTCATGTTTACTGCATCTTTCTTCAACCTCACACTTTCCATCTGTGCTATCTCAGCCACATGAGGGGCATGCAAGGGTTATTTCTAAAGCCGACCTAAACTGGAAAGCTGCCCCCGCTGTCTAGGAAATGTGGTAAGTGGATAGAGCATGAGGATGGTAGCAATAGTGAGGTAAGAAGAAACATTTTGGCCCTTCTGAGAAAGCAGTTAGTAGACAGGCTTTCTGAAGGGTTCATCATTTAAGCCATTTCCAGCTGCATTTTCTAAACTGTTAATTTAACTTCTTTAAGGTAGGTTTCAAATGTTGATGTCTTCCGGATCTTTATCATAACACCCGGAAGTCGTTACTAACCCAACTGAGATTTAATGTTACAGTAGCAAAAATAAGTATTCTCTTTGTTTCTGTTTTGGTTTATTGAAACAGGATCTTAGGTAGCTGAGGATGGTCTCCACCTCCCCAGTGCTGGGATCATAGGTGTGTACCACCACACCTGGCTTTATGTGGTATTAGGGATTGAACCGAGGGCCTTGTGCATGTTGGGCAATCCCTCTACCAACTGAGTAACATCTCCAGTCCTCCTAATTTAGTGTGTGTGCCTAAAATTTCACAAGTCACCTAAAAGCATTTATAGAACAAAGTGGATATGACTATTTTATTTTTGAAAGTTCTCTATTTCATTGTGTCTTTAACCTGTCATGTTGGACATTGCTTTTTCCTTCCCAGATAAATCTGAACTGATTGGGTATGTATCACCTATCTGCAGAGGCAGTTAGCAGAGTAGCTTCTGAGATCTGTGTCTGTTACATGTTTACAAGTTCTTAGTGGAGTTCCTTGCGGCTATAGCCTGGGAGCTGCCTTGCTGGGGTAGCAGCTGGATTTTGCAAGAAATTTAGGTCTTTAAGAACCAGCGTTAGGGCAGGGATTTTTGAGTTTTCTCAGCTCTTAAAAACCTCTCTGTTTCCTTGCAGGATTTTCCTTTTAGTTTTTCTAGGTAGGGTTCTCCCTCTGGCCCAGGATGACCTGGAATTCATTATGTAGTCTCAAGGTGGCCTTGATCCTCCTACCTCTGGGGATTAAAGGTGTGCACCACCACACCCTGCTGGATTTTTTTTTTAAATGTATTGACATTTGTTATACATATGCATAATATATTTTGATCATAGTCTGCTCCCATTGTTTTCTTTTGCCCTCCTCCCCATCCCCTTTTATACTGAACCCCTTCTTTCCAACTAGTCCCTCTTCTGTTTTTATGTTTTTCTTTCCTTTTCCATCCTCTATTACAGCAAGTTGATAGTTCCAGTACTATGCAGGACTTGTGCAGGTAGCAGCAGCCACTGTGGGGTCATAAATTCAGTGGTCACTTTGTGTCTGGAAGATAGCATTCCAAAGTATTCCTGCTTATCCTTTGGCTTTTAGCTTCTGTGCCACCTCTTCTACAATGGTCCCTGAGCTTTGGAGGGTGTGATAGAGAGATCTCTTGATGCTGAACACCCCACTGTCATTCTCAGCATTTCAGTGAGTTTTGAGGCACCCTAGTGGTCACCACCATTTGAAAAGAGAAGGTTCTCTAACCAAAAGTAAGAGCAGCACAAGTCTATAGGCATAAGCAAATATTTACAGGGCAGTTTGGTATCCATAAGATACATAATGTAGCCAAATTGATAGTAGCATACCCTCCACCCTGGGCTCATGACCTTCACGCCATAAGTTTTTCATTAGGTTTTCAGTTTGGGGCATGAATTCTGTCTTGTAGAGAGGGCCTCAAATTCAGAGAGCCCTTGGTTACCTCTATAACAGACATGCCACTATTGCATTAATGGGCATATCTTGTTTGGTCAGTTGTGTAGCTTGCAGGATCCACTGCTGGTTAAGACTTTTCTCCTCCAGAAGGCTGTATAGTGCTTCCCAGCATTATGACAGCAAGAGGAGGCTTTCAGCTCTGTTCCAGCTTTATTTCTTAATGTTCTACACCTGAAGCATGTGTTGTCTTCAATAGTTCTGTGGTCAACCAAGATCATTGACCATATCTTATATTATTTTAGAAGCATCCACCATCTCCCTGACCCAACAAATCACTGGAAGGTATCCCACCCCTGGCACTGCGATTTTCCTGCAACAGCCTGTGGCTTCTGAGCACAGCATTATCCACCCCCATAGAGCACTTCTGTCCCTCCCTCCCTACCTACCTATCTACCTACTTTTCCAATCCATCCATCTATCATCTATTTATTAGCCACTGGGTTGCATCTGGCAAATTTCAGATGCATATGCCACTTTGCATCTGGCTCTATGTGGGTACTGGGGAATAGAACCTGGGCCTGGTATCAGGCTTTGCAAGCAGGTGCCTTTAGTTGCTGAGCCATCTCTCCAGCCCTTTCCAAATCTCCCCCCCCCTTTGTTGGTTTTTCAAGATAGGGTCTCGCTCTAGTCCAGGCTGACCTGGAATTCACTATTGGCCAAAAAATCACAATGATCCTCCCACCTCTGCCTCCCAATCCCAAACCTTTTAAACATGTCTCTAGGTTTTGTTTGTTTGTTTTAAACTCAGAATAGTAGTATGGGTTTCTGTTTTGGAGAAAGTAACTTGTTTTTGCAGTATTTGTCAGAATCCATGGTCCATGGTAGTCCTAAGTGCCTGTGAAACTAGCAAAATTTGGAACACTGGCAAGCCCTTGTCAGTATAGCACTAGAGTCTGGAATGTTAGCATGTCACAGACTTCATTGCTCCACACTCCAGTCATGCACTTTCACTGCCAGAACCTTAGATTGAGCAGGTGCCATTGGAGGCATACACCTGGTGGAAGTGGGCACTGGTGACCTGACATGTTCTTTCCCCATGCTTCCCACTGTGGAACCCAAGTCCACAGTTTTCTCCTTCAGGGATTTTAATTCTGTGAGGCAGAGGAAAAGGAAACAAAATACAAATGATAGCATATTTTCAATAGGCAGTTCTCCCAGCTGGCTGTTAGTGGACTGAATGGTGATGCTTTGGAACTCAGCAAGGGCTGTTTGTGCAGTGTGGCTGGCTGGCCAGGCACTGTACCCTGCACACAGGAAGTACTGCCTGCCTTCTGGCTAAATCCTTTGAGCTGTGGTCAGGACTTTGGCTGTTCAAAAGATCATGTCTCAAGCTCCCAGGGTGCATTATTTATAGTTTTTAAAAATATTTTAATTTATTTATTTGACAGAGAAAGAGGGAGAGACAGACAATGGGTATGCCAGGGCCTCAGCCACTGCAAACGAACTCCAGACATGTGTGCCCCCTTGTGCATCTGGCTAACTTGGGTCCTGGGGAATCAAACCTGGGCCCTTTGGCTTTGCAGGTGAACGTCTTAATTGCTAAACCATCCCTTCAGCCCTATTCTATAGTTGTATCATGTGTGGAAAGGTGAAGTTTCAGGCTACCTCTCATTACTATCAGAAAGTCCAGATATTGAATTTTCTGGTGGGAATATTTAGTGGGATTTTATTAAATTTTTAAAAATTACATATCTTGATGAAAGAAGCTACTAAAATGAGAGTTCAGTGAGTCAAAATGTTTTAATGTCTTCTTTGCACTGTAGAAAGAATACTAGGTTTTAGTTACTGGTTCAAGATTGATCTGAGTAATTAATGTTTTTCAAAGCTAGTATTAGAGGCTTTCAATAAATAATGTGATTTAATCTGAGGCATTTTTTTTCCACAAAAAGCAGTTCCTCTTAGAATATGAAATGCACTTCTACCTTGAAACTAATACTAAGCTGTCGTGCCTTTTTTTTTTTAGAGAGAGAGAGAGAAAGCTAGAGAGAGAGAGAATGGACATACCAGCGGCCTTTCTGCTGCTGTGAATGAACTCCAGACGTGTGTGCCCCCTTGTGGGCAAGTGTGACATTGCGCCCTTGCGTCGCTTTTTGTGTCTGGCTAAACGTGGGACCTGGAGATTGGAACCGGCATTCTTAGGCTTGGGAGGCAGGTGCCTTAACCACCAAGCCATCTCTCCAGCCCCTGTCTTGCCTTTTTAAAGGATTCTTATCTAGGGTCATTTATATAACCGCTTGATTTACTTATTTTTTTATGATCTTTCAAAGCAACATTTTACAACCTGTGTCATGAAGGAATCTCACTGTCAATCCTAGTTTATTGTTTGAGAAGCTCTATCTAGAGTTGGTATCATTTTGAAAACATTCTATGTTTAAATGCGTTTGAGAAGAAAATTCCCAACAGCGAAGACTATGATAGTACATTATTAAGAGAAGGAGTTTTACACCTCAGGTACCTTTAGCATTAGCGGCAGTACTGGGCAAACTCATGTCAGGTTCATCAGTCCATCCTTTGGAAAGCCTTCATCTTGGGTTGTAGACACACAGAGCCACCTTCAGCAACTCTGGCCCACCTGCTCCACTCTGCTTGTTCTCCTACTGCACCTAGGTCAGAGTTGAAGCACACCACTTCCTGCAGTGCCATGATTGGTGTCACAACACCTAAGTGTTGCCATGGTCACCTGTGGAGCTCAGTAACATCTGGAGCAACTCAGGCCTGATGCCGAAGAGAGTTACGGTCTCAGATGTTGACAGAGTGTGTTCTGTGACATTGAGGGGACATGCCTCAAGAAAGCAGGATATTTGCCAGCTTGGAGGCCACTGCTGTGAACCATCCCTTGAGACTGAGACTGGAGGAAGAGGAGGGCTGCAGACAGAGGAGCAGCATCCAAAATTCCAAAGTCTCACTGTTTGTCTAGTGTGGGCCCCAGGTGAAGAACATGTATCTTTGATGGCAGAGTCACTAGAACCTGTGGTCATGAGCTCAAATTCAAGCCTTCCAGAAAACACAGCCACTACCTCAGATCCTTAAAAGGTGGAATTTGATGTAACCTTTATAATCTGTGTCTGTCACAGAATTACATCCTCTGGAGGCTGACTTGGGTGACAATCAGGAGGAAGGAGCTCATTGCACAACAATTTTGTTTCATCTGGGGTAGCTGGTCTTCAAGAATCCATAAGAATGCAAACTTGTCTGTGCTAATCCCTCTTGGGCTAGTGCTGTGCCTGCAGCATGAGCTATATCACTTGAGTGGGTTTCAAAATGCCATTTCAGAGCCGGGTGTGGTGGCACACGCCTTTTATCTCAGGAGGCAGAGTTAGGAGGATCACCATGAGTTCAAGGTCACCCTGAGACTACATAGTGATTTCCAGGTCAGCCTGAGCTAGAGTGAGACCCTACCTCGAAAAACCAAAACCAAAAACAAAAAAAAAAAAATGTGGTTTCAGGGCTGGGGGTGGCTCAGTGGACAAAGTGCTTGCACATACCCTGATGACCAGTGTGGATCCCTAGTATTCATGTACAAACTGGTCACTGTAGTAGCCATCTAATACCAGCCATCATGGGCCAGCTAGTGTGAAGTATGTACTGTGGGTGACAGGAGACCCAGTCTCAAACCCAGGTATGTCACCAAAGTCCACGTGTTAAGGTGGGAGGAATCTTACATCCCACAAAGATCCATGAAATGTGAGGACGAACATTTGATACGTGCACTCCATATGCACACTGTCAACATGTATACCTGCATAAACACATAGAAGGGATTATTTTTGTGGGGGTGGAGTTCGAGGTAGAGTCTCATTCTAGCTCAGCTTGGTCTGGCTGGAAGAGAATTTATTTTTATTTTATTTTTTTGGTTTTTCAAGGTAGGGTCTCACTCTAGCCCAGGCTGACCTGGAATTCACTCTGTATTCTCAGGGTGGCCTTGAACTCTTGGCAATCCTCCTACTTCTGCCTCCTGAGTGGTGCTGGGATTAAAGGCATGCGCCACTATGCCCGCCGAGAATTTTTTTTAATGAATTAATTTACAAGCAGAGAAGAGACAGACTGTTGCAGACAGCTTCACATTCCTGGGATGAACCTCCAAACCAGTTTATGGGAGAAACAAGATTTATTGAAGCTTCAGATCCAGTGAAAGTTCTGTAATGGCAGAAGACGCCAGCCCCCTTTACACAGATCCACACAGAAAAAAGCAACCAGCAGCTCTAGCAAGCACACTCCAGAAACCCCAGGCAGAACTCAGGCACTTTGCATACCTTCAGACTGGAATTCAGGTCCACCCCCACACCTTAGGGCTGGACACTAGGATCGGCCCACAGTGACACTATGTTACAAGCTTTAATAAAACTCCTGAATCTATTGGGGGTCAGCCATTCAAACTACCACATTCTGCCCCTGTCCCCCAATAAATACATAATCATCTAATGTTGTAAATTGTATTTAGTTTAACTTCAAAGGTCCCCGTTGTCTTTACCAACTTAAGATAGTCTGAAAATCCCAAAACTCTGAGATTTAAGATTGTCTCTTAGCTGTGAGTCCTGTAAAATCAAAACAAGTTATATACTTTTTAACATGTAAAGGCACAGAGCAAACATTTCTGTTATAAGGCATAGCAAGGAGAGACTGGACCAGTATAAACTCAATAAACATCAAGCAGACATCTGTAGTTCATGTCTGATATCCATGACCAGTGACTGACAGTCTTCAGATTTAACAATTCTGACCTTCCAGCTGGGCTGAATAGCTAGGGAAAACTATCATCCCAAGCCAACAGAACTCCATGGTAGCCCTTGTACAGTCCTGGTATATCTAAACATCCTCGGGCCTCCACTGTAAACCACAGTCCATCTTTTATTAATTAATTAATTTGAGAGAAAGGTAGATGGAGAGTGGACATGCTAGGGCCAGACACATGTACCACCTTGTGCAGCTGGCTTATGTGGGTACTGGGAAATAGAACCTGGTTCCTTAGGCTCTGCAAGCAAGTGCCTTAACCACTTTGGACTGGAATTCCAGGTCTGCCCCACACCTTAGGGTTGGATCCTAAGACCTGCCCACAGAGGCACCAAGTTGCAAGCGTTAATGAAACTAAATGTATTAGGGGACATCCATTCAAACTACCACACAGACAGAATGGATGCGACAGGGCCTCCAGACACTGCAAACAATCCAGATGTATGTGCCACTTTACACATCTGGCTTTATTTACTTTTGGCTTTTTGAGGTAGGGTCTCCCTCTAGCTCAGGCTGACCTGGAATTCACTATGTGGTCTCAGGGTAGCCTCGAATTCACAACGATCCTCCTACCTCTGCCTCCCGAGTGCTGGGATTAAAGGCACGTGCCACCATGCCTGGCCACACATCTGGCTTTATGTGGGTACTAGGGAATTAACTGAGTCATTAGGCTTTGCCAGGTAAGTGGCTTTACCGCTCCAGCTTCATGGTGAAGAGAATTTGGTTGGTTGGTTGATTTTTCAAGGTAGGGTCTCTCTCTAGCACAGGCTGACCTGGAATTCACTATGGAGTCTCAGCGTGGCCTCGAACTCACGGCAGTCCTCCTGCCTCTGCCTCCTGAGTGCTGGGATTAAAGGCCTGTGCCACCATACCCAGCTCAGAATTTTTTAAAAGTTATTTTTATTTATTTATTTTGAGAAAGAGAATGGGCATGCCAGGCCTCCAGCCACTGCAAATGAACTCCAGATGCATGTGCTCCTTGTGCAGCTGGCTTATGTGGGTCCTGGGGAGTCGAACCTGGGTCCTTTGGCTTTGCAGGCAAGTGCCTTAATTGCTAAGCCATCTCTCTAGCCCCCAGCTGAGAATTTTTTGAGTATAATTTCCTAGATTGTGTGGCTTGGGTGTGCTCCCAAAACACTCATGGAAATGTAATCCCCCAACCTATGGAGACTTAATTTCATTATGGTGTTTGCAGTTGGGGGGGCTTTGATTAGATGATGTCCATGACTGAATCCTAGTGGCTTTAGAAGAGGGAAGGAGGCCCAGGGAGATAAAGGGACTCCCCATCTTGCTGTGAGATGTTGTCATCACATATATATATATATATAGTATAGCCCCTTGACCTTGGACCAGAATTGTGAGCCAAACTTAGCTTCTTTCATTATAAAGTTACACAGCCTCATATATATCTTGTACAGTAATACAAAATAATAGTGAGAGGGGTTGGGGAGATGGCTTAATGGTTAAAGGCCCTTGCTTGTAAAGTCTGCTGGCCTGGGTTCAGTTCCCCAGGATCTATGTACAGCCAAATGTAGAAAATGGCACATGCATCTGGTGTTTGTTTGCAGTGGCAAGAGGCTCTTGCATGCCCATTCTCTTATTCATATTCTCTCTCCCCAAATAAATAATATTAGATAATAATTAAAAAGAAGAAAGAATACTCTGGGCTTCATATACTTTGCATCCCATACAATGGAGAAAGCACTTGTCCTACCCTAAGTAGCTTTAGGGTGGAGAGCTGCTATCACTGGACTTTGGTAATCTCAGATAATCAGCAGGTGGAGTACTGCTGTGCTTCATCGTCATGAGTTAGGCATCACGTCTGCCTAACCTGGGCTGAGTGATGCTGGTTTGCCCTGGTTTGCCCTGGTCCATTAAAACTGTTCCTGACAGTTAACCCCCCTCAGGCTTCAGTATCCAAGTGGTGTGGGCACCTTCATTAGCAGGTTTGAATCTGGTCTATAAACCATCTGAATCATGGGCCTGTGGTGGCTTCATGTATAACACGATTGCTTCCCAGGCTGCTATCAGTGATTCCTGGGCTCTTCCAAGTACCATCCAGGTCCCAGTTTGCTTAGCTTCTGAGAGACACTATGCGGAATGCTCAAGGTGGTGTGGCCACAAACCTGAGCCGCACGTGTGAAGCACGGTGTGGAGAGCTTCATCTGCTCACTGTCAATCTTTAGAGCCTGACAGAGCTTGATTTGGGGAGGAGCTAACATTTTATGTTGAACGTGCTACCTCCTGGAAAGTTTGTTACCTTTCACCTCATTGGAGGCAGGGTCTTTCAAGCAAGTGAGTGCCTTTAACCACTGAACCATCTCTCTAGCCCAGGATCTTTAATTCTTGTCTACTGCTGTGCTCACTGCTGGTATGCGAGCTTCTGGAAAATTGTACTGTTGCAGCCTCCTGTCACACCCTCATTGTGCTGAGATTATAGACACCCACCACAGTTTCTGGCTTTTTAAGTGTGGTCTGGAGCTCTGAACTCAGATACTCATGCCTATATGGCAAGTGTGATACTCACTAAGCCATCTCACCACCTCTTATTTCAGTTCTATGTAGGCCTAACTATGGTATTGCAATTAATGGTTTTAGAGATATTGGGGTACCCAAGGATGGTCTGTATAAAGGGTTGT
This sequence comes from Orientallactaga sibirica, assembly GCA_036365145.1. Lineage (NCBI taxonomy): Eukaryota > Metazoa > Chordata > Mammalia > Rodentia > Dipodidae > Orientallactaga > Orientallactaga sibirica. The sequence continues at coordinate 2,854,502 of JAEOAD010001462.1, read as the reverse complement.
CTTGTTTTCTTTCCCTAGTGTTGGGATCAAATCCAGGGCCTCATGCATGCTAGTAAGTGCTCTACCCAGCCTCCAAAGATCTCATCTTGAGTGACAGGCAAATAGCAGAGTTGCAGTCAAGTTGTCATCTCATTTGTGTGTAAGAGTTGGATAAGATTTCATGAAAGGCCCCATAGAGCTTCAACTACAGGTACAGAGTGTACTTGTTCTAATTCTGGACTGATCACTCTGGCTCCAGGGGGTCTCTTGGGAGGTGCAGCAGGGTAGGGGCTGGTACCCTTGGAACAACCTTGCAGGAGTCCCTGTCCCTCAGAAGGACCTTCAGGTCTGTAAGGATTAAGGCCTGTGGCACTGAGACCCACATGCAGGGCTCCTGCTTCTGCCCCTTGTGACCCAAGTGCCCAGAATCAAGACTCAATGTGAGGGCTGGGGCATGGCTCAGTGGTAGAATGCTTGTTTTAGTGCTCACAGGGCCCTGAGTTGGATCCCCAGCACTACAAAGACAACTCCACAAAGCCAGAACCACGTCATCTGCTCAGCTTGGTGGGACAAGAAAGCATCTCCATCTCACCGGGTGGTGCGCAGCAATGCCATGAATGTTTGTTTTTATTTTTCCCCATGAGGGAAAACCATTTCTCCTTAGAGACACAATTACTGACAACCTGTTTTCCCAAAGCAGAAACATTTCTTGTGTTTGTGCTAGTGTGTGGAGTGGGAAGGAGAAATCGCAATAGGAGCCTCCTGAAAGAGGTAGAAGCTTCCTGCAATGATGTTTGGTTGAGGATGTCCGCTACCAGAGTGTAGCATTACCCTGTGTTCTCTTGTGTGCCTGTGTGTACATGTGTGTGGTGTGTGTGGATCTGAAGACCAGGAGACATCCTCATGCTTTGTTTTTGTTCCTCAGACACCTTTTATTTTTAAACATATATGTATGTATATGTGTGTGTGTGTGTATATGTATATATATATATATACACATATATATATATATATATATATATATACATACACACACACACACACACACATAGATATATATAATTACTTTTATTTATAAGATAGAGGGAGAGAGAGAATGAGCACTCCAGGGTCACTGCAAATGAGCTCCAGATGCATGTGCCACCACGTGCATCTGGCTTATGTGGGTTCTGGAGAATCAAACCTGGGTCCTTAGGTTTTGCACACAAGTGCCTTAAGTGCTAAGCCATCTCTCCAGCCCCATCCACCTTTTTTTGACACACTGTTTCTCATTGCTCTGGAAATCTCAAGTAAGTTAGCCTGACTGTCCAGCAAGCCTCAGGGCTCTGCCCGCCTCTGCCTTCCCAGTGCTTGGATCTATGTTTTTCATATGATCTCTCTTGCTACTAATGAGGTGTGGTTGCATCTCTGAGCAGCTCTCAAGAGATCCTGTCATTTGGGCTCAGAGGGTGACAAAATCTGCAAGCTCTAAGTACGGCATATCTGGAGAGCTGTCTCAGAGGCTGTGTTGAGCAAAGGCCAGTGGTTCACTGGCTGGTGGCTTTGGGTGCACCCCCCACCCCCAGGACTGGCACTCGTGAGACCAGCTCTTGTAGCAACCATAGAATTGGGATTATCCTTCAGTATGTTAGTTACTGTCTTGTTGCTATGACAAAATACTTGAAAAAAAGCAGCTTGAGGGGGCTGAAGAGATGGCTTAGTGATTAAGCCTAAAGGCCCAGGTTCGATTCCCTAGAACCCATGTAAGCCAGATGCACAAAGTGGCACATGTATCTGCAATTTGCTTGTAGTTGCTAAAGGCCCTAGTGTGCCCATTCTCTCCCCCCGCCAATAAATAAATAAATGAATAATTTTTTTCTTCAATTTATTTTTTATTGACAACTTCCATAATTATAGACAATAACCCATATTAATTCCCTCCCTCCCCCACTTTGCCCTTTGAAATTCCACTTTCTGTCATATCCCTTCCCCCTCTCAATCAGTCTCTCATTTATTCTTTTATTTTGATGTCATGATCTTTTCCTCCTATTATGATGGTCTGGTGTAGGTAGTGTCAGGTACTGTGAAGTCATGGATTTCCAGGCCATTTTGTGTGTGGAGGACCACGTTGTAAGGAGTCCTACCCTTCTTTTGGCTCTTACATTCTTTCTACCACCTCTTCTGCAATGGACCCTGAGCCTTGGAAGATGTGATAGAGATATTTTGGTGTTGAACACTCCTCTGTCACTTCTTGTCAGCACCATGGTGCCTTCTGAGTCATCCCAATGTCACTGCCATCTGAAAAGAGAAGCTTCTCTAACCAAAAGTGAGAGTAGCATTAATATATGGGTATGAACATTAAGAGAAGTGTTTACCAGGTAGTTTGGTGAGCATAGTATATACATTTAGCCAGACACCAGCAGACATTAACATCCCTAGGGCTCATGACTACCCCTGTCATAGGTTTTCAGTATCAGGGATATATTCCCTTCCATGGAGCAGGCCTCCAATTCAATTAGAGAGCGGTTGGTTTCCCCCATAACAGACATGCCACTGTTGCACCCATTGGCTCATTTGGCCTGGCTGGCCAAATTTAAGGCTTGCAGTGTCCACTGTTAAGTATCTTCACTGGTATTTTCTCTCTCCCATTGAACTGCATGCAGCATAGCTTTTTCCAGCTTTCTGTCAGCTGGTCCATATGGAGGAGGCTTTCAGCTCAGTTTCAGCAGGATTTCTCAGTGACCTTGCTGCCCAAGTATGTGGAGTCTTCAGCAATAGGGTCTTACCATCTATTCCTGGTGGAAAACCAAGGACCTTGGCAATGGCTATAATGTTGTGGGGGTACCTGTGACCTCCCTGGCCAACAACTCACTGGAAGGTATCCCATCCCTGGCACTGAAAATTTTCTAGTAACAATCTATGGCTTCTGAGTGTTCCATTGTCCAAAAAAGTAGATTTCCATATGATTTATTTATATCCTCTTAGATTTTGATTAGCCCTCCCTCCACCTTTCCTTTACTCAATCTCTTCCATGACCTCACTTAGGCCTTTTCACCCCCATTAATCTGTTCTTCTACTTACAGATATACAACACCATCCTCTTAAGTCCTACCCCCTCTCTTTCTATTCCCTTTATATCCCCTTTCTAGCTGACTGGCCTCTGCTACTGAGTTTTATTCCTACTCACTTAGAAGTCCAATCTCTGAGCCTGGGTTACCTCACTAAGTATAATCCTTTCCAGATCCAACCATTTTCCTGTAAATTTCATAATTTTTCTTTAGTACTGAGTAGAACTCCATTGTGTAAATGTGCCACATCTTCATTATCCACTCATCAGTTGAGGGACATCTAGGCTGGTTCCATTTCCTAGCTATTGTGAATAGAGTGGCAATAAACATGGTTGAGCAGCTATCTCTAAGGTAGAGAGATGAATCCTTAGGATATATGCCCAGGAATTAAATAATTTTTTTAAAAAAGCAGCTTTAGGGCTGGAGGGATGCCTTAGAGGTTAAAGCATTTGCCTGCAAAGCCAAAGGACCCAGGTTCAATTCCCAGGACCCACATTAGCCAGATGCACAAGGGGGCACATACATCTGGAATTTGTTTTCAGTGGCTGGAGGCCCTGGCGCACCCATTCTCTCTCTTTCACTCTCTCTGTCTGTCAAATAAATAAATATAAATGAAATGTTTTTTAAAAAAGCAGCTTTAGAGAGGAAGGGCTTATTGTGGCTCACAGTCAGAGGTGCAGTCTGTCATGATCGGAGCATGGCAACAGAAGCGCAAGGCGGTGGTCACTGTATATCTGCAGTCAGGAAGCCAAGGTGGGTGGTGGTGCTCAGCTCAGTTTTTCTTTTATTCAGTCCAGGACTCCAGCCCCAGGAATGTTTTTCACCTACAGTTAGGGTGGTCTTCCTACTTCAATTAACCCAATCTCGACTCTTTCAGTCATACCCAGAAGTTTATCTCAGGGATCCTAGATTCTGCCAAGTTAACTATTAACCATCACACAATGGGAAGGCATAGGAGTGTGGATTTATCTTTTTTTAAAACATGCTGAGGGCTGGAGAGATGGTTCAGTGGTTATGGCATTTGCCTGCAAAGCCTGAGGACCCAGGTTTGATTCCTCAGTACTCACATAAGCCAGATGAACAAAGTGACACACGCATCTGAAGTTTGCAGCAGTTGGAGGCTCTGGCATGCCCATTCTGCCTGTCTGTCTTTGCTTGCAAATAAATAAGATATGTTTTAAAATGCCTTTGATCCCAGGCAGAGGTTGGAAGATCCCTGTGAGTTGGAGGCCAGCCTGAGACTACATAGTGAATCCCAGGTCAGTGTGGGCTAGAGCAAGGACTTTCCTCAAAAATAAATAAAATAAATAGATAAAAATAAATAAATAAATAAATAAGTATTTTGTAACAGCTCTTACTTGGGGTCAAAGCAATGACAAATATTATCTCCACCCGCATCATATGAGGTATGCTTTATGATTTAGTAAAAGACAATGGCGTGTCTTTCACAGGCATTCTTTCAGGTTTTTTTTTTTTTTTTTTTTTTTTTTTTTTTTTCAAGGTAGGGTCTCACTCGGGCCCAGGCTGACCTGAAATTAACTATGTAGTCTCAGGGTGGCCTTGAACTCACAGTGATCCTCCTACCTCTGCCTCCCAAGTGCTGGGATTAAAGGCATGTGCCACCACGCCTGGCTTCATTCTTCCAGGTTTAAGGGAAGGAGAAAATTGTGTCTCTTTACTAGATAACTGGAAGAAATGGAGAGGAATAGGGGAGCCTAGAACCAGACAGGATCTTGGAGATGCCAGCGCACTCACTTCTTCCCCAGCCAGATAAATCTCCAGGATGATGTTTTCACCTGTGGAACAAAATAGAGAATCACTCCCTTTGTTTGTATATGTGTGTGTTGTGTATGTATGCCTGTTTATATGCTTGTGAGCACACATGTAGGTGTGTAGGCGAGAGGCCAACACTGTCTACCTTAGTCACTCTACATCTTATTATTTTTTTCTTTTATTTAAAATATTTTTTCTAGGGCTGGAGAGATGGCTTAACGGTTCAGGCACATGCCTGTGAAGCCTAAGGACCCTGGTTCTATTCTCCAGGTCCCACGTAAGCCAGATGCACAAGGAGGCGCACTTGTCTGGAGTTTGTTTGCAGTGGCTAGAGGCCCTGGTGCACCCATTCTCACTCTCCCTCTCTCTCTTTCCCTCTCTTTAAAAATAAGACCTTAAAAAAAAGCTAGCTCTTCTTTAAAAAAAGAAAATATTTTTTTTCTATTTTATTTATTTTTATTGACAACTTATATACTTACAGACAATAAACCATGATGTTTCCCTCCCCTCCCCCCATTTCCCATCAGAACTCCACTCTCCATCACATCCCTTCCCTCTGTCCATTAGTCTCTCTTTTAATTTGATGTCATCATCTTTTTCTCCTATTATGAGAGTCTTGTGAAGGTACTGCTAGGCACTGTGAGATCATGGATATTGAGGCCAATTTCTGTCTGGAGAGTTGCATTGTAAGGAGTTGGACCCTTCCTTTGGCTCTTACATTCTTTCCACCCCCTCTTCCACAATGGGCCCTGAGCCTTGGGGGGTGTGATAGAGATGTTAAGTGCTAGACACTCCTCCGTCCCTTCTTCTCAGCACTATGTTGCCTTTTGGGTCATCCCAGTGGTCATCACCATCTGAAAAGAGAAGCTTCTCTAACCAGAAGTGAGAGTAGCATTAATATGTGAATATGAATATTAAGTGTAGTGCTTTCAGGGCAGTTTGGTGGGAATAATATATACATTTTATTTTATTTATTTATTTGAGAAAGAGAAAGAGGCAGATGGAGAGAAAGAGAGGATGGGCATGTCAGGGCCTCTAGCCACTGCAAACGAACTCCAGATACATGCGTCCCCTTGTGCTTCTGGCTTATGTGGGTCCTGGGGAATCGAACCAGGGTCCTTAGGCTTCACAGGCATACTAAGCCATTTCCTCGGCCCCTCTACACCTTATTTTTTGAGATAGGGCCTCAGAAAACCTGAGGTAGCTAGTGCTAGAGCCAGTACTAGGTAGCCAGTTAGCTCTAGGGATCTGCCTGTCTCCACCTCCCAAACACAGATCTTAGGTGCATGCCACCCATTCACAAGAGTGAAGTGAGTTTCTCTATTGCCAGATGCAGCCCATTGACAGATTAGCTTGTGTCAAAGAGATGAGAGCGTGGTTCTTTATGGCTGCCTTGTTATCTGAATGTGTCACTTGGGCTTCCAGGTTTGCGAGATGTGAAGCACATATTTTCACCTGAGCCTGGAAGGCCTTAGGCCTTTGCACATAATAAACATGACCCTGGAGGGGTGGTGGCACGCCTTTGCCCGCCCTGGAGCATGGGGATGTTGAGCAGCCACCTCAGAGTGGAAAAGAAGAATGATTCACAGCTTTGAAAGCGAGCCACTTTCTGGACTTAGGGAGGGACAGAGATCTCAAACCATGCACACTCAGCTGTCCGTGATGAATCCAATTCATAGTCCAAAGCCAAGGGCTCAGTGGCATCCCTCTCCACCGTCTACCACAAGCTACTTCACTCTGACCACTTCCTTCTGCAGCTCCTTCAAATTGCAGAGCATGAGTGACAAGATGTTTCAGGGCACTTCAGCCAATGGAGAGCAATGCCTTTTTGTTTGTTCAGGAGAGTGAAGCCCCTCACAGCTGAACCCACCCTGTGAAGGCAGAGGAGGAACAACTGAGACCTCCATGGGCAGGCGAGGCATGGCCCCCCAGCCCCTGAGCAGCCTCACAAAGGTTGTGTGCCTGAACGTGTATGTATGATACACATCCATGCATCCACACTCACAGGTATCTGCTCAGTTCAGACCTGACACGATTTTCTTTTCCTCTCTTTCTTTCTTTCTTTCTTTCTTTCTTTCTTTCTTTCTTTCTTTCTTTCTTTCTTTCTTTCTTTCTTCTCCTCCCCCCCTCTTCCTCCCTCCTTCCCCCTCTCTCTCTCCCTCTCTTTCTTTCTCTCTCCTTCTTCCTTCCTTCCTTCCTTCCTTCCTTCCTTCCTTCCTTTCTTTCTTTCTTTCTTTCTTTCTTTCTTTCTTTCTTTCTTTCTTTCTTTCTTTCTTTCTTTCTTTCTTTCTTTCTTTCTTTCTTTCTTTCTTTCTGGTTTTTCAATATAGGGTCTCACTGTAACTCAGTCTGACCTGGAATTCGCTATGTAGTCTCAGGGTGGCCTCAAACTTATGGTGATCCTCCTACCTCTGCCTCCCAAGTGCTGGGATTAAAGACGTGTGCCACAATGCCTTGCTTTTTTTTAAATTTAAATTTTAATTAATTATTATATATATTTTTTGGCTGATAGGATTTTTCTTAGGTGATTGTGGTTTTTTTTTGTACTTTTCTGATCAAGCTCAGCTGATGACTTAGTGGTCACCTGCAGTGGGCTTGTCTTGAGACTGAAGGCCCATGCTGTGGTCCTCAGTAGGATGCTTGGTGTGGTGAGCTAATTTGGGAAGTGGAAAAATGGTTCTGTCAGTCTTTGAAATAGCTGGAAAAAGTGCAAAGCAGAAACAGAACACTAAGAATAGACTGGAGAGATAGCACAGTGGTTAAAGGCGCTTGCTTTCAAAGCCTGACAGCCTGGATTTGATTCGCCAGTTGCCATGTAAAGCTAGATGCACAGAGTAGTGAATGTGTCTGGAGTTTGTTTGCAGCAGTCAGAGGCCCTAGTGTGCCTGTTTGCAAGTGACCAGCACTTACCAGCATCAGGGGCTCCTGACAGTGGCCAGTGGAAATGAAGCAGGCTCGGGTTGGAGGGATCCCAGCGAGGCTGAGACAAGGTTATTTGCAGAGATTCAGACTTTTTTTTTTCTCAGAGGAGAAACTATTCTAACTTTGCAACATCAGGAAAAAACTGCAGTTATACAATCATAGCATTCTGCCAGAATAAGCAGGAGAAAACTGGGTGTAACACAAAGGACTTCTATCACAAACAGGTAAGGAAAGCAGCATGGTTCAGTGCTCAGCGCAGAACATATAGTTCCGCATTCCTGGGTCTAAAATAGACTTCTCGGAAGCTTAGCATGACCCCAGGCCACACTCCTTCAAACCTGTGTGACAGCCACTCTGTGCTGACCCCCTGCACCCGTTCTCTATCAAATAAACAAAAAAGAACAAAACACACCAAGAGCAAAGACCCTGGACATCTGGCAGAGAATGCGGTGTGCTCAGTGTCATAATGAGGAACATCTTTTGGGTGCTTATGAGGTGTTTCTGAAAATGGAGAGTGGGTGATTTTGGTGTGATGACGTAAGTTCACAGAGAGGTGATTCTCTGTGCTTTCCCGATGGCTCTCCTACTCCTTTGTCCCTGTCAGTTGTGCTCTTGCTCCCCAGAGGTCATGGGCTCACACCTTGCTGTGACTGCAGCTTTGTCTGCTTGGAACCCCCTTACCCATGGGGGTCTGGTCAACCCTGACTTCCTGGACTCCAGATAACCCATACTAGATGGGCATAAATGAATGCAGGCATTTATTTATTTATTCATTTCGTCTCTGTGCATATGTGTAATGTGTGTGCGTGTGTGTGGAGGTCAGAGGACAACCTCCAGTGTTGGTCCTTGCTTTCCACCTTGTTTGATATAAGGTCTCTTGTTTGCCACTGTATGTGCCAGGCTAGCTGGCCTGTGAGCTTCCCAGAGTCTTCTGTCTCCACCTCTTGCCTCTTCATAGGAGTGCAGAGATTATAGACATGTGCTACCGTATCCAGCTTTCTGGGGTTTCTGGGCATTGACCTCAGGTCCTCTCATTTCTATCACAGGTGCTTTATTCACTGAGCCATCTCATCAGTTCTTAGCCCTTTTTTGTGTTTTATATTTTGGAGGCAGGGTCTCACTCTAGCCCAGGCTGACTTAGAATTTATCCTGTAGGCCAAGCTGACCTCAAACTCATAGCAATCCCTCCTACTCAGCCTCCTGGGTGCTGGGATTATAGAGGTGAGCCACCACTCCTGGCTTCTCATTCATTTATTTGAGACCCAGTCTCATGTAGCCCAGGCTGACCTCTAACTAATTCTGGAGCTGAGGATGACCTTGAACTTCGGCTCCTCTTGCCTCTGACTCCAAAGTGCTGGGATTACAAGTTTGTGCCTGTTTATTATTAGCAGTTTATAGGATGCTATGGATTGGACTCAGGAATCGCCACATGCTAGGCAGGCACTCAGCCAGCTGAGCTATATTCCTAGCCCCAAAAGCTGGTATTTATTTGTTCCCCCTGGGGCCACATTTCTTAAAACGATAAGCAAAGCTCTTGTGAGATCCAAATTGCATGGACTGTGAAACTTCTGGAGGAAGATTCCAGGCTGACATGTATAGGACCATTCTTGGGTGAGTGAGCTGAAACTGCCTAACATCTGTGCATTGGTCAGACCTCTCAATGCTGTGACAAATATCCAGTGAGATGGAGGAGGGAAGGGTGATTTGGGCTCATGGATTCAGAGGTTTCAGTCTGGATTCACTTGGTTTCTAGGCTCTGGTGTGGAGAGGCAGCACACTGGCAGAGAACGTGTAGTAGGTTGGAAGAGTTGACCTCATGGAGGGCAGAAAGCAGACAAATGAGAGGCCCCGGACGAGATACCCTTCAAAGACACACCCCCAGTGACCCACTTCTTTGAGCCACACCCACTTTCAACAGTTGCATGGCTTCCTAGAAGTCTAATTAGATTTTGGGGGGTGTGGGGATAGTTTCAAGTAGGGTGCTTCTCTAGCTCAGGCTGACCTGGAATTCATTATGTATTCTCAGAGTGGCCTCGAACTCATGGCGATCCTCCTACCTCTGCCTCTTGGGTGCTGGGATTAAAGGTGTGCACCACCATGCCTGCCCTCATTAGATTTCTGAATGGGCCAAAGAGATGGCTCAGTTGGTAGGACCTGAATGTGGATTCTCAGCACCTATGTAAATGCCAGGCTTGGTGGTGCATATGTGTAGTTCCAGTCCTGGGGAGATGGAGACAGAAGGATCCCTGGACCTTGCTAGTTAGCTGGTATAGCCAAATCAGTGAGCTCTCAGTTTAGTGACAAACCCTGTATCATAAAAATAAGTTAGAGGAGAAAGATACCAGACATTGACCTCTACCCTACACACACACACACACACACACACACACACAAACACACACACACACACACACACATTGACCTTTATTTGTAAGCGGTGGGGGCAGGGGGGTGAGAGACTAGGTGTGCCAGGGCCCCTTGCTGCTACAAACACATTCTAGACACATGCGCCACCTTGTGTATCTGGCTTTACATGGGTGCTGGGGAATCCTACCCAGGCCGTCAGGCTTTTTAAATGCAGGGAATCAGCACAGAGTGGCTTTCATGCAGGTTTGTAGGAGTGTGGCCTGGGGTCATGCTAAGCTTCTGAGAAGTCTATTAGAGATCTGGGAATGCAGAACTATATGTTCTGCACTGAGCATTGAACCGTGCTGCTTTCCTCACCTGTTTGTGATAGAAGCCCTTTGTGTTGCTCCCCTGTTTTTCTCTTGCTTATTCTGGCAGAACGTTTGGATTGTATGACTGCAGTTGTTTTCCTAATGATGCAAAGTTAGAGTAGTTCCTCCTCTGTTCTGGGAAACATAAAAGTCTGAAGCTCTGCAAATAACCTTGTCTCAGCCTCGCTGGGATCCCTCCAACCTGAGCCTGCTTCATTCCCACCGACCATTGTCAGGAGACCCTGATGCTGGTAAGTGCTGGTAACTTACAGGAAGCAAGTGCCTTTAATGGCTGAGCCATCTCTCCAGCCCACAAATCTTTCTTTTTGAATTTGTTTATTAATTTATTTGAGAGAAAGATAGATAGATAGATAGATAGATAGATAGATAGATAGAGAGCGAGCTTAGTGATTAAGGAACTTGCCTGTGAAGCCTAAGGACCCAGGTTCATTCTCTGGTATCCATGTAAGCCAGATGCATGGGGTGGCCCATGCATCTGGAGTTTGTTTGCAGTGGCTGGAGGCCCTGATGTGCCCAACTCACTCACTCTCTCTCTCTCTCTCTCTTTCTCTCTCTCAAATAAGTAAATAAATAAATATATTTTTAAATACAGCAGTGGATTCAACCATGGAAGAAGGCAGGATCCTCATGATTCAGCTACATACAAAAATCCAGTCACCTGGCAACCAAGCCCCCAGGACATGAGCCTGTGGAGCACATTTCATATTTATTATGGTGGTTAGATTCAGGTGTCCCCATAAACTTAGGTGTTCTGGGTGCTAGGTTCCCAGCTGATGGAGATTTGAGAATTAACACCTCTTGGAGGCAGTGTATTGTTGGGGGCGGGCTTATGGGTATTATAGCCAGTATCCCCTTGCCAGTGTTTGGCACACTCTCGTGTTCCTGTTGTCTATCTTATGTTGGCCAGGAGGTGACGTTCACCCTCTGCTCATGTAATCATTTTTCCTCTGCTGTTATGGAACTTTGCCATCAAGTCTGTAAGCCAAACTAAGTCTTTTTCCCCCCAAAGCTGCTCTTGGTCAGGTGATTTCTGCCAACAATGCGAACCTGACTGCAACACTCATTGTAGCCATTGGGCCAGGTATTCTGCTGCATATGGAGAATTCTGCCATCAGGCAGAAAAGGAGGGAGATGCACATGGGTAACTCCCATTCTGTCTCAGAGAAGTCATGGGTCAAAGAGATCCCTCAAAGACAAATAGAGAGAAAATTCGGAGAGGCAAGAGTCTTAAAGGGAGACCTTGTAGCTCAGCACTGAGTGGTCAGAGCTTCTCTTCTGTCCCTTCACCGCACTGTCCATCTTCCCGGGTTTCCTTGGGTAGCAGCTCTCTTGAAATAAAGAGGAGTCACAGGATGGACATAAAAGTTGTGAGGTCATAGCACATCTAAGACTCTGGGCGGGTTTCCCTGACTTCCCTGTATCTTGGTATGGATGTCCCTCCCGTAGGCTTGTGTGTTTAAACACATGGTCTCCAGCAGGTGGCGCTGTTTGGGCAGGTTGTGGAACTTTCAGGAGGTGGAGCCTTGCTGGAGGAAGTGGTTCACTGTGTGGGAAGGTCTTGAGGTTATATACCATGATTCCACTTCCTGCTCTCTCTCCTCTCTGCTTCCTGATTATGGATTCAGTGTGACCACCCAGCTCCTGTTCCAGCTGCCATGCCTTCTCTGCCATGGTGAACTGTATTCTCCTGAAGTGTGAGCCAAATAAACCCTTCCTCCCTCATTGTCAGATGGTATTTGGTTACAGCAGGAGAAAAGGAACTACCATACATGGCTTTCCATTCTGCCACTTCTAGAGTAGGAATCATTCCCGGGTGGAGAGCCTGGGAAATGGTGTGGAAGCCACTGAGAGAAGTGTGACATCAGTCAGAGAAGCGTGGGCTAAGAAGGACTTCCAAATTCATGATGCAATATGTAACATGAAAGAAACCATGTTTGTTAATCCACCCCTATTCTCCTGGGAGGTGTCTAAGCACTGGGAAGGTAACAAGCTTGTGGTCTGGGTAAAAACTCAACTTTTTCCAGAAAGATGGAATGAGATCATAGACAACAAATGACACCAGCTGTTAAATTGACAGGTTTAATTTATTCATTCCTGAGTTAATGTCCACCAATTAGCCATGTGTATTCATAATTCAGCTGCCAGTTATCACTCATGAAAACATGACATCACATGAAAAAAGCCACTAGTTTATTGGCAATTCAGACAACTGCATGAGTGGGTGTCCTCAAGAAAAACACCACACACTCATGCCACACAGTGAAGCTTCAATCACTTCAGTTCACATTTGTGAGTGTGGTCCCACAAGCTTATAATGGACCTGAAAAACCTTGCTCACCTAGTGCCATCAGAGCCATGGTGACATTGTGGCACAAAACATTACTTGTGTGTTTGTGACAGGTAACTTTTGTTGTTTTGTTTTTAAACAGGGTCCCATGTAACCCAGGCTGGCCTCAAATTCCATAGGTAGCCTAGGATAGCTTAAACTTCTGATTCTGCTGCCTCTGGACCTGAGGAGGTGTTACAGATATGCCACCACACCTGGTTTATACAGTGCTGAGGAGTACCTTGTGCATGCTAGGCAAGCACCATCAACTGAGCCACACAACCAGCCCCTGTCCTGTAGTGGGGTTGTGAGTGAAGCATGCAATTCCAACAGCAGTTGGTGCCACTGACTTGATTTGTGTCATACCACTATTGCCTCTGTATTAGGGTGAATGTCCACACAGGGAAGAAGGCAGATGTCACATTGGTGTTATCTGGAAAACAGTCTCGATCATGAAAACTACTTCTGTGGGCGGTAGCTGACTAACCAGGGCTTTATAGAACGCATAGAGGACTGAGGGAGCTCCCCAAGGATGGGTCATTGGTGGTTTGAGTTTGGAGGCTCAGCAACACCACGATAGGACGATATCTCTGAAATTCTTTTTGCTTTTCCCTGTCAGTCCTAAAGTGGCAGCCACAGCTCCAGCCTCACATCATCACTCAGCATTCCAAGTCAAGAAGAGAGGGTAGCACCAGGCAGCTGGTTACTCAGGAGAGCTGCCATCCCCCTGGGCAGGCCTAGTGGAGGTGTGGAAGGGAATGACTGCTATCCTGTCTTTGTGGAGGATGGCAGCAAGATCAGGCAATGGGAAGCCACAGTACTCGATCAAGTAAAGTGCTTTCGGCCTCACTGTTCAGCATTTTTTTTTGATAGAGACAGAGAAAGAGAGAGAGACAGAGACAGAGAATGGGCATGCCAGCAGCCTCTCAGCAGCTTGAATGAACTCCATTTGCATGCACCCCCTTGTGGGCAGGTGCAGCATTACACCCTTGTGTCACTTTGGTCTGGCTAAATGTAGGACCTGGAGAATCAAAGGGGTGTTCTTAGCCTAGCGGGCAGGCACCTTAACCACTAAGCTATCTCTCCAGCCCCTGTTCAGCATTTTTTAATAGAACCAAAGTCTACATTGCCAATTTCAGTCTGTTTTCTAAGAGAGAAGTCACATATATTATTATTATTTGATTTTTGTTTTGTTTTATCTTTTTTTGTTTGAGAGAGAAACAGAGAGAGAGTTGGTGCACCAGGGCCTCAGCCACTGCAATTGAACTCCAGAGGAGTGCGCCACCTAGTGGGCACGTGTGACCTTGCACTTGCCTCACCATTGTGCATCTGGCTTACATGGGATCTGGAGAGTTGAACATGGGTCTCTAGGCTTTGCAGGCAAGTACCTTAACAGCTAAGCCATCTCTCCAGCCCTGTTTTGTCTTTTTTGTATGTAGTGTGTACATGTGTTCATATGTATATGGGTACATGTGGGGTGTGTGCTATATCTTTGTGCATGTGTGTAGGCTAGATCTTAGTCATGGGTGTCTTTCTCAGTCTCTCTCCACCTTAGTTGTTTAAATATATATAGGTTTTTCAGTTTTTCAAGGTAGGGTCTCACTCTAGCCCAGGCTGACATGGAATTCACTATGTAATCTCAGGGTGGCCTTGAACTCATGGCGATCCTCCTACCTTTGTCTCCTGAATGCTGGGATTAAAGGTGTGCGCCACTACACCCAGCTTAAAAATATTTTTTAAGGGTACAGAGAGATGGCTTAGTGGTTAGGTGCTTACCTGTGAAGCCTAAGGACCCCGGTTCAAGGCTTGATTCCCCAGGACCCACATAAGCCAGATGCATGCAAGCCATGTGGTGCATGCATCTGGAGTTCGTTTGAAGTGGCTGGAGGCCCTGGCATGCCCATTCTCTCTCTTTCTCTCTGCCTATTTCTCTCTCTGTCTGTCACTTTCAAATAAATAAATAAATAATAAACAAAAAATTAAAAAATATTTAAAAAATTTTTTTAATTTGCAAGGAGAGAGAGACAGAGAGAGAGAGAGAGAAAAGAGGCAGGGAGGATGGGCACACCAGGGTCACTAGCTGCTACAAACGAACTCCAGATGCATGTGCTGCTTTGCAGATCTGGCTTTATGTGGGTACTAGGGAATTGAACCTAGGTTGTTAGGCTTAACAACCAAGTGCCTTAACTGCTGAGCCATCTTTCCTGCCCCCACCTAAGTTTTTGAGATGATCTCATACAAACAAGTCACCAGTTGGCATAAACTAGCCAGCCATCATGTCCTAGGGATCCACCTGTCTCTGCCTCTCCAGTGCTGGGATTACAAGCATGTGTGATAATGTCCAGCATTTTATGTAGACGCTGGAGATCCAAATTCAGGTTGGCATGCTTGTGTGACAAGCACTTTACCCACTGAACAATCTTCCCACTCCCTACTTGAAAATTTAAAAAAAAAAAAGTTTATTCATTTGAGAGAGAATGAGAGAGTGGGAGAAGAGAGTATGGGTGCTTCAGGGCCTCTTGCTGTTGAAGAACTCAACACTTGTGCTAATTCATGCATCTTCTATCTTTTAAAATTTTTCTTATTATTATTTTATTTATTTTTGAAGAGGAGACACAGAGAGAGACAGACAGAGAGGGAGAGGGAGACAGATAGAGATGGGCGCGCCAGCAGTCTCTCAGCTGCTGTGAACGAAACCAGATGTGTGCGCCCCCTTGTGGTCAAGTGCAGCATTGCGCCCTTGCATCACTTTGCATCTGGCTAAACATGGGACCTGGAGATTGGAACCGGGTTCTTAGGCTTAGCAGGCAGGCGCCTTAACCACTAAGCCATCTCTCCAGCCCACATCTTCTATCTTTATGTGGGTGCTGGGGAATCAAACTGAGCCAGCAGTCTTTATAAACAAGTGCCTTTAACTGTTAAGCCATCTTCCCATCTCCCTATTTTAAAATATTTTATTTATTTATTTGAGTCAGAAAAAGAGGCAGACAGAGAGTATGGACGTGTCTTGCCACTTCAAGTGAACTCCATATGTGAGTGCCACTTTATGCATCTGGGTTTATGTAGGTACTGAAGAATTAAACTGAGGCTGTCAGGGTTTGCAAGCAAGTGCCTTTAACCACTGAGCAACCTCTTTAGCCCCCTATTTAATTTTTTTTGGGGGGGTTTGAGGTAGGGTCTCACTTTAGCTCAGGCTGACCTGGAATTCACTATGTAGTCTCAGGGTGGCCTCGAACTCTCAGCGATCCTCCTACCTCTGCCTCCCAAGTGCTGGGATTAAAGGCGTGTGCCACCATGCCCGGCTCCTACTTAAATTTTGACACAAGATCTTATGTGTGGTCCAGACTGGCTTTGAACTCTCAGCAATCTTCCTGCTCTACCTCTTGAGCACTGGGATTGTGAGCATGGGCTACCATGTCCAGGAGAAAAAAAAAAATATATATATATATATATATAAATATATATATATATGATCATTAAAACTTTTTTATTGACAACTTTCATAATTATAGACAATAAACCACAATAATTCCCTCCCCTCCCCCCTTTCCCTTTCACAAATCCATTCTCCATCATATCTCCTCCTCTCTCCTTTAGTCTCTCTTTTATTTTGATGTCATCGTCTTTTCCTCCTATTATGAAGGTCTTGAGTAGGCAGTGCTAGGCACTGTGAGGTCATGGATATCGAGGCCAATTTCTGTCTGAACGAATTTTGATTAACCCTCCCCCCATTTTTCTTTTTTACTCAATCTCTTCCTCTTACCTCACTTAGGCCATTCCATCCCCAGTAATCTGTTCATCTACTTACATATATATGTTTTTGCAATGCGCTTCATGGGACATTTTTGAGGTTTGAATAAATTTACATAAAATAGGGAAAGTACCAAAAATGATGAGTGGCACATAGCTCAATAAATGCATCATTCTTTAGCACCAGGCCTTCCGACTGCCTGCCATCCAGTCACACAGCTCACCTCACCAGTGACTGTCTGCTCTCCCCACACAGTGTCTACTCTCTACCATTTCTCTCCCTAATCTCTCTTGGTCTGCCTTCAACCACTTCTTTAAAAAAATTGGGGCTGGAAAGATGGCTTAGAGGTTAAGGCATTTGCCTGTAAAGACAAAGGATCCCGGTTCAATTCTCCAGGATTCACATAAGCCAGATGCACAAGGGGGCGCATGCATCTGCAGTCCATTTGCAGTGGCTAGAGGCCCTGGTGCTCTCTCTCTCTCTGTCTCTCTCTCTCCCCGCCTCTTTCTCTCAAATAAATAAAAAAAGTTAAAAAATATTTTTTAAAATTTAAAAATTCTTTATTTAAATATTTACATAATCCCTCCCACCATCCTCCTTTGTCTTCTCTTCCCCACCTCTTTTCACTTATCCCCTCTCCTATTCAACTAATTTCTCTTCGCTTTTGATGTCCTTTTCCCCTCCTTCCATCATCTATGACAACATACCATTGGGCCCAATATTATCTCTGTCTTGTGCTAGTAATGACAGCTGCTGTGAGGTCATGAATGAAGCTACTACTTTGTTTCTGGAAGACAGCATTCCAAAGCACTCCTCCCTCCCCATCCTTTGACTCTTGCATTCTTTCCACCACCTTTGCAGCAATGGTCCTTGAGCCCTGTGGGGTGTGATTCCCACCACTTCTTGAAGTCCAGCCTTTCTATGAAGTCTTTCATTAGTATGCTGAAGTCCTAACCCTAGAAGCTCAGGATAAGATCTTATTTGGGGACAGATAATGTTATTAGTTAAGATGATGCCGTACTGAGTGAAAATGAGTGTCCAAACCCAAACCAGGACCAGTGTGCCTAACACTTTATCTCAGTACTCCATTTGTATGCTGAACTGTTTTCCCCAAATTCATATGCTGAAGCCCTAACTCCAATGTGACTGTATCGGGAGATGGGCTTTCTGGGGAAGAAATTAAGTAAGATTAATGAGTCCTGGGGTGCCCTGGTCTGATAGAACAGGTGTTTTTATAAAAGAGAACAGTGAAGCTCTCTCCACTAGATGAGGTGGCTGTTGGGGGTGGGGTGGAGTGGCTCAGTGGATAACAAGTGTGCCACAGGAGCATGAGGACCTGAGTTCACATCCCTAGTACACCCATGTAAAAAGCTAGGTGTGGCATCATGTGATGCTAACCCTACCATTGGAGAGGTAGAAACAAGAAGGTCCAAAGCACTTGCTGAATCAGTGAGCCCCATTCTCCATGATAGACACTGTCTCCATGGATAAGGTGGGTCTGCAGAGGTGGATCAGTGAGCAAAAGTGCTTGCAGCGCAAGTGTGATGATCAGAGTTCAGATCCCTAGAACCCATGTAGAAAATGGATGGTGTAGTGAATGCCTATAATCCCAGCCTTCCTGTGGCAAGAAGGTAAGCAGACAGGAGAGTACCAGAAGCTCATGGGCCAGCTAGCCTGGTGTGCTTAGTGGTAAACCACAGAGACTCTGCTTCAAGCAATGTGGAAACAAAATAGATAGTAAGACCCTATTACTGAAGACTCCACATGCCTGGGCTGCAAGGTCACTGAGAAATCAAGCTGGGGCTAAGCTGAAAACCTCCTCCGGGCTGAGCCCTTTTCTTTTTTGCCTGACCATGTACAAATATCTCCTTCATTTACTTTATTGTTCTCTCTGTACTGGAAAGCAGCTCATGATAACAGGAAAGGAAGGGCCTCTCTCTCTTACCATGTGGGCTTGAAGTGCATCTGACTAGATACTAACCCACACAAAATGTACACGGAAGTGAGTTCCCTTCCTGAAAACAGCACCTGTTTATTTAAAACAGTCTTTTTATTAAAATATGCATGTGTATATTAATGCTACTCTCACTTCTGGTTAGAGAAGCTTCTCTTTTCAGATGGTGATGACCACTGGGATGACCCAAAAGGCAACATAGTGCTGAGAAGAAGGGATGGAGGAGTGCCCAGCACTGAAACACCTCTGTCACACCCTCCAAGGCTCAGGGACCATTGCGGAAGAGGGGGCGGATAGAATGGAAGAGCCAAAGGAAGGGTATAACTTCTTACAATGCAACTGTCCAGACAGAAATTGGCCTCGATATCCATGACCTTGCAGTGCCTAGCAATACCTTCGCAAGACCCTCAAAAATAGAAGAAAAAGATGATGACATCAAATTAAAAGAGAGACTAATGGAGAGAGGGAGGGGATATGATGGAGATTGGAGTTCTAAAGTGGAATGGGGGAAGGGAGGGAAATATCATGTGTTTTTTGTATGTAAGTATAGAAGTTGTCAATAAAAAAAATAATAATTAAAAATAAATAAATAAAATATGCATGTGTGGCCAGAGCGTGGTGAGGCACACCACTAATCCCAGCACTTGGGAGGCAGAAGTGGGAGGATTGCCATGAGTTCAAGGCCACCCTGAGACTAGTGAATTCTAGGTCAGCCTGGGCTAGAATGAAACCCTACCTTGAAAAAAACCAAATCAGGGCTGGGGAAATGGCTTAGCAGTTAAGGCGTTTGCCTGTGAAGCTAAGGACCCCGGTTTGATTCCCCAGGACCTACACATGCCAGATGCACAAGGGGGCGCATGCATCTGGAGTTTGTTTGCAGTGGCTGAAGGCCCTGACATGCCCATTGTCTCTTTCTCTCTGCCTTCTCCCTGCTCTCAAATAAATAAAAATAAAATATTAAAAAAAAACAAACCAAGCCAAAACAAAAACATGCATGTGTGACCTGTATATAGAAAAATAACTTTGACATTTTTAAAATTAATTTTGATCTTGGTTTTTCTAAAACCACATTTCCCCCTCATACCTAAGCTTGTTGCAGAAGAGGGAGATTGTAAGAGCCACAGGATGGGTAGAAATAGCCTGAGGTACAACCCCCCCCCTCCAGAAACTAACAGAGGCCCTAATTACCCCACAGTGAACACCAAGGACCCTACTTAGGAGGGCATTCTGGGAAATGGGGACCAGAGATGAGAGGACAGAAGACTATAACCTATGTTTAAAAAATAAATAACAGTTGGGTGTGGTGGTGCATGCCTTTAGTTCCAGCACTCGGGAGGTCAGCCTGGACTCAAAAGACCAAATAAATACATAAATAACATGGGCTGGAGAGATAGCTTAGCCGTTATGGTGCTCTCCTGCGAAGCCTATGGACCCAGGTTCAACTTCCCAGAACCCATATAAGCCAGACACACAAGATGACACATGCATCTGGAATTCCATTACAGTGGCTAGAAGCCCTGGTGGCCAATTCTCTCTCTCTTTCTTTCTCATAAATGAATTTTTAAAAGAGGGCTGGAGCCGGGTGTGGTGGCGCATGCCTTTAATCCCAGCACTTGGGAGGCAGAGGGTAGAGGCCCTGGCATGCCCATTCTCTATCTGCCCCTCTCTCTCTCTCTCTCAAATAAATAAATAAAATGGAGAGTTCTATTCAGTGGTAAAGAAAAATGAAATTATGAAATTTGCAGGGAAATGCATAGATCTGGAAAGGATTATACTAAGTGAGGTAACCCAGGCCCAGAAAGCCAAATGTTTCATGTTCTCTCTCACATGTGGATCCTAGATACAAATGTTTAGACTCTTGTGTGAGCTGAAACCAAAAATCAGTAGCAGAGGCCAGTAAGCTAGAAAAAGGCTATAAGGGAGGGAGAAGAGGGAAGGACTTTAGGGGATGGTATTGTATATATGTAAGTAGAGGAACAGATTATAGGGAGTGGAATGGCCTAAGTGAGGCCAGGGGAAGAGATTGAGTAAGAGAAGGGAGGGGGGGTCAATCAAAATTCAAGATATTCTGGATAAGACATATGAAAATTTACTTTTTTTGATAATGGCACATCTAGAAGCCATAGATTGCTACCAGAAGATTTTTAGTGCCAGGGATGGGATACCTTCCAGTGAGTTGTTGGCCAGGGAGGTCTCTGTTGCCTCCAAAACATTACAGGCTATTGCCAAGGCCCTTGGTTTCCCACAAGTAACAGATGGTAAGACCCTATTGCTGAAGACTTCACATGGCTGGGCAGCAAGGTCACTGAGAAATCAAGCTGGTGCTGAGCTGAAAACCTTCTCCTGGTAGACCAGCCAACTGGAAGTTGGAAAAAACTGCACTGGCTGGGCATGGTGACACATGCCTTTAATCCCAGCACTTGGGAGGCAGATGTAGTAGGATCACTGTGAGTTTAAAGCCACCCTGAGACTACATAGTGAATTCCAGATCAGCCTGGATTAGAGTGAAAAAAAAAAAAAAAGCTGCACTGCATGCAGTTCTATGGCAGACAGAAGTCATCAGTGGTGAAAACAGTGGACACTGGAAGCCTCAAGTCTGGCCAGACAGGCCAAATGACTGAACAAGTGCAATAGTGGCATGTCTGCTCTGGGGAAACAAACTGCTTTCTAATTGGACTGAAAGCCCACTCTACAGGAGGGAATAAATGCCTGGTACTAAAACCTAACCAAAAGCCTATGGCAGGGCTGGAGAGATGGCTTAGTGGTTAAGATGCTTGCCTGCAAAGCAAAAGGACCCCAGTTCAATTCTCCAGGTCCCACGTAAGCCAGATGCACATGGTGGTGCATGCATCTGGAGTTCGTTTGCAGTGGCTAGAGCCTCTGGCGTGCCCATTCTCCCTCTTTCTTTCTCCCTCTCTCTGTCTCTAATAAATAAAAATTTTAAAAAGCCTATGGCAGGTGAGGTCATGAGCCTTAGGGGTATAAAGCCTGCTCTTGTCTGGCTAAATGCATATATTATGCTCACCAAACTGCCCTGTAAGCAGTACACTTAATGTTCATATTCATATATTAATGCTACGGCACACCACTAATCCCAGCACTTGGGAGGCAGAAGTGGGAGGATTGCCATGAGTTCAAGGCCACCCTGAGACTAGTGAATTCTAGGTCAGCCTGGCTAGAATGAAACCCTACCTTGAAAAACCAAATCAGGGCTGGGGAAATGGCTTAGCAGTTAAGGCGTTTGCCTGTGAAGCTAAGGACCCCGTTTGATTCCCCAGGACCTACACATGCCAGATGCACAAGGGGCGCATGCATCTGGGTTTGTTTGCAGTGGCTGAAGGCCCTGACATGCCCATTGTCTCTTTCTCTCTGCCTTCTCCCTGCTCTCAAATAAATAAAAATAAAATATTAAAAAAAAACAAACCAAGCCAAAACAAAAACATGCATGTGTGACCTGTATATAGAAAAATAACTTTGACATTTTTAAAATTAATTTTGATCTTGGTTTTTCTAAAACCACATTTCCCCTCATACCTAAGCTTGTTGCAGAAGAGGGAGATTGTAAGAGCCACAGGATGGGTAGAAATAGCCTGAGGTACAACCCCCTCCAGAAACTAACAGAGGCCCTAATTACCCCACAGTGAACACCAAGGACCCTACTTAGGAGGGCATTCTGGGAAATGGGGACCAGAGATGAGAGGACAGAAGACTATAACCTATGTTTAAAAAATAAATAACAGTTGGGTGTGGTGGTGCATGCCTTTAGTTCCAGCACTCGGGAGGTCAGCCTGGACTCAAAAGACCAAATAAATACATAAATAACATGGGCTGGAGAGATAGCTTAGCCGTTATGGTGCTCTCCTGCGAAGCCTATGGACCCAGGTTCAACTTCCCAGAACCCATATAAGCCAGACACACAAGATGACACATGCATCTGGAATTCCATTACAGTGGCTAGAAGCCCTGGTGGCCAATTCTCTCTCTCTTTCTTTCTCATAAATGAATTTTTAAAAAGAGGGCTGGAGCCGGGTGTGGTGGCGCATGCCTTTAATCCCAGCACTTGGGAGGCAGAGGGTAGAGGCCCTGGCATGCCCATTCTCTATCTGCCCCTCTCTCTCTCTCTCTCAAATAAATAAATAAAATGGAGAGTTCTATTCAGTGGTAAAGAAAAATGAAATTATGAAATTTGCAGGGAAATGCATAGATCTGGAAAGGATTATACTAAGTGAGGTAACCCAGGCCCAGAAAGCCAAATGTTTCATGTTCTCTCTCACATGTGGATCCTAGATACAAATGTTTAGACTCTTGTGTGAGCTGAAACCAAAAATCAGTAGCAGAGGCCAGTAAGCTAGAAAAAGGCTATAAGGGAGGGAGAAGAGGGAAGGACTTTAGGGGATGGTATTGTATATATGTAAGTAGAGGAACAGATTATAGGGAGTGGAATGGCCTAAGTGAGGCCAGGGAAGAGATTGAGTAAGAGAAGGGAGGGGGTCAATCAAAATTCAAGATATTCTGGATAAGACATATGAAAATTTACTTTTTTGATAATGGCACATCTAGAAGCCATAGATTGCTACCAGAAGATTTTTAGTGCCAGGGATGGGATACCTTCCAGTGAGTTGTTGGCCAGGGAGGTCTCTGTTGCCTCCAAAACATTACAGGCTATTGCCAAGGCCCTTGGTTTCCCACAAGTAACAGATGGTAAGACCCTATTGCTGAAGACTTCACATGGCTGGGCAGCAAGGTCACTGAGAAATCAAGCTGGTGCTGAGCTGAAAACCTTCTCCTGGTAGACCAGCCAACTGGAAGTTGGAAAAAACTGCACTGGCTGGGCATGGTGACACATGCCTTTAATCCCAGCACTTGGGAGGCAGATGTAGTAGGATCACTGTGAGTTTAAAGCCACCCTGAGACTACATAGTGAATTCCAGATCAGCCTGGATTAGAGTGAAAAAAAAAAAAAAAAGCTGCACTGCATGCAGTTCTATGGCAGACAGAAGTCATCAGTGGTGAAAACAGTGGACACTGGAAGCCTCAAGTCTGGCCAGACAGGCCAAATGACTGAACAAGTGCAATAGTGGCATGTCTGCTCTGGGGGAAACAAACTGCTTTCTAATTGGACTGAAAGCCCACTCTACAGGAGGGAATAAATGCCTGGTACTAAAACCTAACCAAAAGCCTATGGCAGGGCTGGAGAGATGGCTTAGTGGTTAAGATGCTTGCCTGCAAAGCAAAAGGACCCCAGTTCAATTCTCCAGGTCCCACGTAAGCCAGATGCACATGGTGGTGCATGCATCTGGAGTTCGTTTGCAGTGGCTAGAGCCTCTGGCGTGCCCATTCTCCCTCTTTCTTTCTCCCTCTCTCTGTCTCTAATAAATAAAAAATTTTAAAAAGCCTATGGCAGGTGAGGTCATGAGCCTTAGGGGTATAAAGCCTGCTCTTGTCTGGCTAAATGCATATATTATGCTCACCAAACTGCCCTGTAAGCAGTACACTTAATGTTCATATTCATATATTAATGCTACTCTCACTTTTGGTTAGAGAAGCTTCTCTTTTCAGATGGCAGTGACCACTGGGATGACCCAAAAGGCAACATAGTGCTGAGAAGACATGACAGAGGAGTGTGTGGCACTGAAACATCTCTGTCACACCCTCCAAGACTCAGGGTTCATTGAAGAAGAGGTGGCGGAAAGAATGTAGGAGCCAAAGGAAGGGTCCGACTCTTTACAATGCAACTGCCCAGAAATTGGCCTTGTTAGCCATGACCTCACAGTTCCTAGTAATATCTTCACAAGACCCTCATAATAGGAGAAAAAGACAAGGACATCAAAATAAAAGAGAAACTAATGGAGAGAGGGAGGGAATATGATGGGGAGTGGCTTTGTGGAGTAAGTGGGGAAGGTGGGGGAATTCTCATGGTTTATAGAGGTTGTCAATAAATAATTTAAAAACACACAAAAAGAACCAATGGGGTATGCTCAGTGGGTGTGGCAGCTGTGAGGGCAGAGCCTCTGGGGAGGTGGGAGGAACCAGAAAATGCATGCTAATGGGAGTGGGAGGTGAGGAGCAGGGCGTGGCCATAGGCATGGCTGTGCCAAATTCCACATGTTCTCTCTCATATGTGGATCCTAGCTACAAATTATTGAACTTCTATGTGAGTAGGAATAAAACTCAGTAGCAGAGGCCAGTCAGCTAGAAAGAGGATATAAAGGGAATAGAAAGGAAGGGAGGACTTAATAGGATGGTATTGTATATATGTAAGTAGAAGAACAGATTAATGGCGGTGAAAAGGCCTAAGTGAGGTCATGGAAGAGATTGAGTAAAGGAAAGGTGGAGGGAGGGCTAATCAAAATCTAAGAGGATATAAATAAGTCATATGGAAACCTACTTTTCTGGACAATGGAACACTCAGAAGCCATAGATTGTTACTAGAAAATTTTCAGTGCCAGGGATGGGATACCTTCCAGTGAGTTGTTGGCCAGGGAGGTCACAGATACCCCCACAACATTATAGGCCATTGCCGAGGCCCTTGGTTTCCCACCAGGAATAGATGATGAGACCCTGTTGCTAAAGACTCCACATACTTGGGCTGCAAGGTCACTGAGAAATCCTGCTGGAGCTGAGCTGAAAGCCTCCTCCATGTGGACCAGCTGACAGAAAGCTGGAAAAAGCTATGCTGCATGCAGTTCAATGGGAGAGAGAAAACACCAGTGAAGATACTCAACAGTGAACACTGCAAGCTTAAAATTTGGCCAGTCAGGCCAAATGAGCCAACAGGTGCAATAGTGGCATGTCTGTGATGGGGGAAACCAACCGCTCTCTAATTGGACTGGAGGCCTGCTCCATGGGAGGGAATACATCCCTGATACTGAACACCTATGACGGGGGTAGTCTTGAGCCCTAGGGGTATAATGTCTGCTGGTGTCTGGCTAAATGTATATACTATGTTCACCAAACTGCCCAGTAAGTGCTTCTCTTAATGTCCACACCTATATATTAATGCTACTCTCACTTTTGGTTAGAGAAGCTTCTCTTTTCAGATGGTGGCAACTATGGGATGTCTCAGAAGACACCATGGTGCTGAGAAGGGACAGATGAGTGTTCAGCACTGAAACATCTCTAACCCACCTTCCAAGGCTCAGG
The DNA here is from genome assembly GCA_036365145.1 of Orientallactaga sibirica. NCBI lineage: Eukaryota > Metazoa > Chordata > Mammalia > Rodentia > Dipodidae > Orientallactaga > Orientallactaga sibirica. Next base: position 2,828,869 of record JAEOAD010001462.1, on the reverse strand, counting down.
GTCCATTGCAGAAGAGGGGGCAGAAAAAATTTAAAAGCCAAAGAAAGAGTAGGACTTCTTACAACGTGCTCCTCCAGACACAAAATGGCCTGGATATCCATGACCTCACAGTGCCTGACACTACCTACACAAGACCATCATAACAGGAGGAAAAGATCATGACTTCACAATGAAGAGAGACGATTGAGAGGGGGAGGGGATATGATGGAGAGTGGAGTTTCAAAGGAGAAAATGGGGAGAAGGAGGGAAGTACCATGGGATATTGTCTACAATTAAGGAAGTTGTCAATAAAAAAAAGTAACTAATTTAAAAAGCGAAAAAGAACCAATGGGGTACCCTAAGTGGGTGTGGCAGCTATGGTGGCGGAACCTCTGGGGAGGTGGGAGGTGGGGAGCAGGGCGTGACCGTGGGCGTGATCGTGGGCGTGTCCTGGCGTCTTTGAGCTGAGCGCGTGGAGGCAGAACCAGCGGTTCTTCCCCGGTGGCTCCTGGAGCTGGTGGGTCCCTCGACGTCGCCGTCGTGGTGTCTTGCTACCACCTGGGCACTGGTGCAGCCGGGCATCCTCTGCTCACTGGCCCCCTCGGCGGCTCTGGCCGTCGGTCGGCGGCATGGTGGACGTGCTGGGCGGCCGGCGCCTGGTGACCCGCGAGGGCCAGGCGGTGGACGCGGACGCGGCGCTGCAGAACAAGGTGGTGGCGCTGTACTTCGCGGCGGGCCTGTGCGCGCCCAGCCGCGACTTCACGCCGCTGCTCTGCGACTTCTACTCGGCGCTGGTGGGCGAGGCGCGGCGGCCCGCGCCCTTCGAGGTGGTCTTCGTGTCGGCCGACCGCAGCATGCAGGAGATGATGGGCTTCATGCGCGAGCTGCACGGCTCCTGGCTGGCGCTGCCCTTCCACGACCCCTTACGGCTGTGAGTGGGGCCCCGGGCTCGGGGTTGCCTGATTCCTCCTCGCTCTCCTGCCTGCCCAGTCCTCGGAGCAGCTAAAACTGCACTCAGGCTCGGGGTCCTGGGCATCTCCAGGCTTGCACACCGACCCGCCAGATTCTGACTCCGAGGATGCGGAGCTCCTGGGAATCTGCATTTCCCAAGAGCCCTGGGCTGGTGTTGCTGCTGGCGGCTCCTGGGTGGGCGGGCCGGCGGAGGCAGGGACAATCCTAACCAGAGCCGGCTGAGGTTGTGGGTGGGAGTACCCTGGGGCGGGGGGGTGGTGGCGTGCAGGAAGGAGAAGATCCCAGGCAGGAGCAAACCAGTGCTGGACACCGTCTCAATTTCATGTTTCCTCGGAGAGTGATGGAGTTTTCATAACTATAACAGGCAAAGTTCATTAGGATGAATGTTTTCACTGTAGATGTAGGAGGAGCTAGGTGCAGGCAGACGTCAGAGGTCAGAGGGTGTGACAAAAATCTGCTTTCTGATGTGAGCGTGACCTTGGTGCCGAAATAAATCTGCGAAGAGTTAAGTTCAGTGCCTCTCTGGCTGGGGTCCTGGACGTCAGAAGAGGAGCAGGGAAGGGTGGAGTATGGCAGGGTACTGATACATGGAATTGTCTGTGATGTTGGAGTCCACACGCAGGCTTAGCTCGCGGGTCATAAAAGCGCGTGGTTCCAGCCCTGTCCCCTCCTGTGCACATGTGAATTTCTGGGTATTGACTGACTTCAGGTCTCTTGGGGCTGTTTTTCAGTTGTGTTCCACCCTCCCCGTTCCTTTCTGGAAAATGAAGCCAACCTTAAGAAATTCCATAGAAACCCAGAAATCCGATTATTCTCCTAACCAGACACGTGGTCTTTGGTGATTCCCAGGCTTAGAGTTGGAGGGCTGTAAGGCCTCACTCATGCCAGGACCACACACTTTGATAGTAAGTCCAAGTGACAGCTGATTAGCTCTGAAAAAGAGTCATTAGAAACTCTTCCGGGCCTGCACATTACAAGATGGCTTAAAGGCTGGGGAGATGCTCAGTTGGTAAAATGCTTGCTGCGTAAGCATGCGGGCCCTGGTCTGGATCCCTGGTGCCCATGTGAAAACTGGACACAGTGATGCACACCTGTAATTCTAGTGCTGGGGAGGTGGAGACAGGAGGATCCCTGGGGGCTTGCTGACTAGTCTAGCTGAATCAGGGAGCTGTACATTCAATGAGAACTCAAAAATAAGGAGAGTGATCAAGGAAGACACCTATCTTTGACCTCTGGCCTACACACACACATACACACAAACATACATATACATGCAACTATGCCATACACACTTATAGAATATAACTGGACTTGCATGACACTCAGTTGACATGCAGCTTTTGAAAGGACACACTTGTTTTGCAGACGAGATGATGATAGTGTTAGTAAATAGGCAGAGAACTGAGTCCCTGGAGAGCTGGCTCTGGGATTACCCATGGGGGATAAGTAAGTTGCTTCATGTCTGGACACACTGACGCACAGACGGTGAACAGGCTCCTGGCAGCGTGGGCTGTTGATGGATGGGCCAGTGTGCTGGTCTATTGCCTCATTTTCCAGATGTGCTACTTAGAGAGTCCAGTTCTCCTGGAGCAGGGGTATCTTTCTATCCTTTCCTAGGGTGATAAGTTTTCCCAGGTGCACTTGGGCTCCTTCAGAAAGGGAAGGGCATCCATTGTGTTAACTTTTTCTGGGGATACATACATGTCAGGACACCCCAAATGCCCAGCTTGTGCAGCCTCTGACCTCTGCCTTCCAGGGCAACAGTTGTCTGCTGGGGTACCTCACCTTCAGCAGACATATTTGGATTTGTTAGACATGCAGACAGGTTGGGGCTTCATGTCTCTTCTCTGGCAGAGAGTGGCTCAGGATTCCTTGACTCAGTGGGGAGGAGCTAGTACCCCTCAGGATAATTCCTTGTTTTATCTCCTGTTGACTCCCTCCAGCCCTGGGTTCCAGCTTCCTCCTAGCTCCCCACATTCAACACCTCCATTGAGTCTTCTCATTTTGGATCCCGTCTGTCCTCCACTTCTTTCACATGCAGGATGTAGACTATTTCTCCAATTGCTTCCCAGGGCTCCATCTCACTGGCTCTAGGTTCAAAGGCAGCTCTGGTCTGGAATCACTTTGTTCCAGGGCTTTTGACATGGTTCAGGAGCTGGCTCCCATGGGTTGTGTGTCTCCTGGGTGCCTGGAGTAAGTGAGCAAAGCAAGTGCTTGAGGGAGATTTGCCTAGCAGCAGTCCAACCTGGGCTAAGATGGAAAATAACTGGAGTCAGAGGTGACCATGGCAACGGGGAAAGCCCTTATATCAATGTAGCTGGGTTAGGTGAAGGGAGAGACAGACATTGCAATAACACCAAGGATGGACCCAGCTCTTGGATTTCCCTGAAATGGTTAAAACATCCCCAGTAACTAGCAGCATTTCTCCCAAGCATTTTGTTTTGTTTTGTTTTTTTTTTTTTTTGAGGTAGGGTCTCGCTCTAGCTCAGACTGACCTGGAATTCACTATGTAGTCTCAGGGTGGCCTCAAGTTCATAGCCATCCTCCTACCTCTGCCTTCCAAGTGCTGGGATTAAAGGTGTGCACCACAATGCCCGGCCCTCCCAAGCATTTCTGTTTTCTGTGGCCACAGCACAGTGCCAGGGCTTCAGGGGAAAGTGGTGGTTCTAAAGTGGCATTTGTACCCAGGCAGTGAGGCAAGGGTTGTCAGGGTGAGGATTGAAGGGTCAGAAGTTAGGGAAAGACAGGTAAACACACACCTCAAGCCCAGCTGGTTTTACTCCCCTCCCCCACCGACTGAACTGGATTTAATGTTGCAAGTGATAAAAGAACAGGGTCTGTACTCAAAAGAGCTTGAACTGGAAAGGTTATGGAGTGGCTTGAATGAACACTGCACAGCCAGGAGTTGGGCTCAAGAAAGGCCAGAGGTCACTGAGGATGCCCTTTTGTGGCTTGCCTTCTGTCAGGTTGCTTGGTACCAGGCAGGAAGTGGCTGCTTGGTGAGTCTGATCTCTCTTCATGGTGGCACAAAGGTTGCTGTGTCTCAGCACCTCAGAACTTCCTCTTAGCACACAGGTAAGGGCTTCATGACTTGGTTCTGAGTCTGCTAGTTGGGTACAGACATGTGCTATATGGAATTCTTAAGGGACATCTGTCTCTTCCACACCCATCCTGCCTGCTGCCTGTGTCCCAAACATGCAGGTCCTGCTGGACTTGTTCCAGGCTTCTGTGTTTGTGGAAGGGCTGGTGTGCCCTCATCCTGCTGTTTGACAGGAATGTGCAGCTGCTGTGTGTTGGTAGCTTGGGGTGTCAGCTCTACATGTGCCCGATCCAGCACAGCAGGCTCTAGGCTCCTTTTCACTATGTGTGTTTTTATATAATGTGTGTGTGTGTGTGTATACACCTTCCTCCCATGTTTCCTTTCCCTCCTCACATGAGTAGGAGGGGGTGGCTTCCAGAACTGCTGGGGTGGAGGCCGAGTGCACAGCTTCTTTAGGAAATGGTGGTCCTGGAGTTGTATCCTCCTGACAGCCTCCCTTGCAGGAAGGTCAAGTCTATACTGGAGCTGTACAGAGGCAGCCTGCCCTGTCTGATTGCTGATACATGTGTGAATTCTTTTCTCTTGCTAGAGGTTTGTCTCACAAAGAACCAGAGTGGCTTGCGTGGCTCACCCCATGTTCAGTTTTGTTGATTCATTTCCTGTTTCAGTTATTTCTGTCTCAACCTTGTTTTGCATTTTACCTCTCTGTGCTTTTGCTCCACTGTGATTTTTCCTCATTATTGGGGTTTGAATGTGAAATGTCCCCCACAGGCTCATGTATTTGAACACTTGGTCCCCAGCAGGTGGTGCTGTTTTTGAAGGTTGGAGGATCTTTAGGTGGTGGACATCCATGTTTCACTGGGTCATTTGGGGGCAGGTCCAGAAATTTTACAGCTTGACCCTGCTTCCTGTTCATTCTCTGCTTCCTGACTGCAGATGCCATGTGACCAGATACCTCACACTCCTACAGCCAAGCTTTCACTGACATGATGGATGGTATGTTCTCAAACTGTGAGCCAAAGTAAAACACATCTCTCCTTAAGTTGCTTTTTGGTCAGGTGTTTGGCCATAGCAGTGTAAAAAATAGCTAATATGGTCATCAGCATAGGACTTTTTTTTTCTTATGGTTGTTAGGTTACCTTCAAGTTGCTCGGACAAAACATCTGACCAAAGAAGTTTATGGAGGGAAAGAGTTTCTTCTTTCTGGCTTCTAGGGGATGTTTCATCATGGCAGGGATAGCATGACAGGAGCAGACAGCTGGGTGTCACATCTCCACAGTGCCAGAAGGAAGTAAAGAGTGTGAGCTAGTGCTGGCAAGCCTGGCTGGACCATAACCTCCTAAGGCCTGCCCTCCCCTGACAAACCTCCTCCAGCAAGGCTCCACCTCCCAGATGCTCCACCAGCTGGGGATCGAGTATGAGGGTTAATTACAAACACATGAGGTATGGAAGGCATTTTTACATTTAAACCACCATATTAGGCTTATTTTTTGAGATGAGGTCTCACTGTGCAGCCCAGGCTGATGTCACATGCATGCATTGATGGGACCTAAAACAGATGAGACTACAGGCTGCATGAGTTCTGGTAACTGTTAGTGTTTTAGCTCCCTAAGAGTGTGTTCTATCAGCACTTGAGGTTAGTATCCACTTGTCTCTTGGATCCAAGGGGAATTGTTTCTAGCATCCTATGGGTTCCCAAATCCAAGATGCCCACCTCCCTTGTGTAAAACAGCATAGTGTTTATGACAGTCAGCTTTGCATTGCTGGCAGAGATCACCTGATCAAGAGCAGCTTGTGGGGGTGGGGGGGAAGAGGTTTAGTTTGGCTTACAGGCTCGAGGGGGAAGCTCCATGATAGCAGGGAAAAACGATGGCATGAGCAGAGGGTAGACGTCACCCCCTGGCCAACATAAGGTGGACAATAGCAACAGGAGAGTGTGCCAAACATTGGCATGGGGAAACTGGCCTATAACAACCATAAGCCTGCCCCCAATAATACACTGCCTCCAGGAGGCTTTAATTTCCTGTTGCCATCAGCTAGGGAACCTAACATCCAGAACACCACGATGTTTGCTATGCACCTCTTTCCACAGACTTCAAGCCACCTGTAGCTTATTATAGCAAATAGAAGGAAATGCTATGCAGATGGTTGTTATATTATTTAAGGAATAATGACAAGGAAAAGTGTGTGCATGTTCAATACAAATACAATTTTTTCCTAAATATTTTCAGGAATGCTGTTTTCATAAAAGGAGTTTTGCAGAGTTCCTTCCTTTTCTGTTTCATGGAATAGTTTGAGAAGTGTTGCTATTCCTCTTTGAAGCTCTGGTAAAATTCTCCATTAAATCTATCTAGACCTGGACTTTTTTTAGTTGGAAGATTTTTTTTTTTATTATGAGTTCCTTGATCTCATTGCTTCTTATAGGCCTGTATAAATGATTTATCTCATATTAACTTAATTTTATTTGGAATATGTGTGTATGTATCTGGAATTTTATGTATTTCTTTTAGATTTTACAAGTTAGAGGATTATATGCTTTTAATGTACTTCCTTGTGATTTTAATTTCATTGGTATGTATTATAATGGTTCCCTTTTGCATGTCTAATTTTATTAATTTGCATCTTTTGTTGCTTTCTTTTGGTCAGTTTTGCTTATCCTTTCAAGGAACCAGCTCTTTGGAGCTGGAGAGATGGCTGAGTAGTCAGGCACTTGCCTTTGAAGCCTAAGGACCCCTGTTTGAGGCTTGATTTCCCAGTACTCACATAAGTCAGATGTGCAAGGTGGTGCATGCATCTGGAGTTCATTTGCAGTGGCTGGAGGCCCTGGTGCACCCATTCTCTCTCTCTCTGCCTTTTTCTCTGTCGCTCTCAAAAAAAATTAACAATTTTTTTTTTTTTTTAAAAAAGGATCACTTCAAAAAAAAAAAAAAACCAGCTCTTTGTTTCGTTGATTCTTTTACCATTGTTTTTGGTTTCTATTATATTAATTTCTGCTCAGATCTTCGTCATGTCTTTCTGTCTACTGATTTTTGGTTTGACTTGTTTTCCTTTCTCTGAGGTCTTATGGCGTAATATTAAGTTGTTTGTGACCTCTCTAATCGCTTACTTTCTGTTTTAAAAAAATGTATATATGGGATGGGAGATGGTTCAGTGGATAAAGGTGCTTGCTTGTAAAGCCTGAAGGGCCTGGTTCAAATCCCTAGTGCCCACATAAATCCAGATGCACAAAGTAGAGCATCTGGAGCTAGTTTGCAGTGGCAGGAGGCCCTGGCTTGCCCATTTATATTGTCTCACTCTCAAATAAATAAATAAATGTTTTAAAAATTGTTTATTGTTTTGCTTGTGTGTGTGTGTGTGTGTGTGTGTGTGTGTGTAGGGGGTGGTGTTCCAAGGTCTTTTGCCACTGCAAATTAATTAACACCAGACAGCTGGGTGTGGTGGCACATGCCTTTAATCCCAGCACTTAAGAGGCTTGCAGTGGGTTCGAGGCAACCCTGAGACTACATAGTGAATTCCAGGTCATCCTGAGCTAGAGTGAGACTCTACCTCGAAAACAAAACAAAACAAAACAACAACAACAACAACAACAACAACAACAACAAATAAACACCAGACATTTGCATACCTTTTTGAGTCTGGCTTTATGTAGGGGGCTGGGAATTGAACCAGGGCTGACAGGTTTTGTGAGCCACTGAGCCATCTCCCCAGATCCATATTGTTCTGTTATACATGATTTATAATCTGCATGACTGTTTCTTCTACAAGATGTACTTAAACAGATCTCACTTTGTATCCCAGGCTGCCCTGTAATTCACCCTGTAGCCCAAACTGGCCTCACACGAGTGCTGGCATTATAGACATGAGCCACCACACCTTGGTTTAAACTCATTTGTCCTGTTCTGAAACAGTGTCTCATGTAATTCAGGCTGACCTTCAGCTTCCTATGTGGCACAGGATGACCTTAGCCTTCTGATCCTCCTCTCTCCATGTTCAAGCACCCTACCATCTGATCCACGTCCCCAGTTCCAAATGCTTTCTTTCTTTCTTTTTTTTTTTTTTAAGAGAATTGTTTTCCTTTTTAATATTCTTTTAAAATTACTTCTTATTTATTTGAGAGAGAGAGAGAGAGAGAGAGAGAGAGAGAGAGAGAGAATGGGTGCACCAGGGCCTTCACCCATTGCAAACAAACACCATATACATGCATCACCCAGTGCATCTGGCTTATGTGGGTCTTAGGGAATCAAACCTGGGTCCTTTGGCTTTGCAGGCAAGCGCTTTAACCGCTAAGTCCTGGAGAGATGGCTTAGTGGTTGAGGTGCCTGCCTGCCAAGCCTAAGAATGCCTGTTTTAATCTCCAGGTCCCACATTTAGCCAGACACAGTGATGCAAGGACACAATGCTGCACTTGCCCACCAGGGGGTGCACACATCTGGAATTTGTTCAGTGGCTGAGAGGCTGCTGGTGCACCCATTCACTGTCTCTTACTGGTTTCAAGTTCCCTTCCATGATGCTCTGAATGATGTTCTTTCTTTATTTATTTGAGAGAGAGATGGAAAAAGAGGCATATAGATAGAGGAAGAGAGAAAGAGAAAATGGGCATGCCAGGGTCTCAAGCCACAGCAAATGAGCTCCAGACATAGGCACCACCTTGGGCGTCTGGCTTATGCTTTTTGCAGGCACGTGCCTTAACCACTGAGCCAAATGATGGTCTTTATACTCTAAATCCTTTGAAACCTACCAAGACTCCTTTGTGGGAGAGAATGGAATTGGTTTTGTCAGAGCTTCACAAGTTTCAGAAAGTAGCAGCATGTGAGCCTGTCTGATGACTGTGGGTATATATACTTTCCTTTCTTGACTGAAGGGTACTTTTTGAACTTGGTGCCGGGTGGCAGCATGGGACCCTCCCTTCATGTGGAGTGTGGGTATACCTGCTTTCCTTCTTGAGTGAAGGGCTGTCTTTGACCTGGGCCAGAAGACAGCAGAGAACTCAATGAACATGTCCTCGGTGAGGCTCTCTCCTTCCTCTGCTATGCTGAGGGGTCCCGCGCCTCTTTCCTTCTTCTGCTGTGCTGAGGGGTCCCGTGCCTCTTTCCTTCTTTTGCTGTGCTGAGGGGTCCCGCACCTCTCTCCTTCCTCTGCTGTGCTGAGGGGTCCCGTGCCTCTTTCCTTCCTCTGCTGTGCTGAGGGGTCCCGCGCCTCTCTCCTTCCTCTGCTGTGCTGAGGGGTCCCGCGCCTCTTTCCTTCCTCTGCTATTCTCAGGGTTCCCACATGTGTCCTTCCCCTAGGGGCCTAAGCTGAGGGCTGCAGGTGAAAGAAATCAGATTAGTCAGGGCCTCACAATTGCATGAACAAGAAAGGGATTTTCCCTGGCTGCCCTGTCCTCATGGAGGTAATCCCTGTGAAGGTGAAGGGGAACCTTGCAGAACTCAGGAGGTCAGTACCATTTTCCCCAAGGAATACAGACATCATGAAAAGCCACCATGGTACAGGTTACAGATGACGGTAAAAGGAAGCACCCTGTTGGTAGATCACTGAGTTTGTAAGGTGGGAAGCAGTCTGGCTTCACATGCATGTAGAGCTCAGGGACCTTTCACTTTCACTCTTCCACATCCTGGATAGTGCCTTCTCTTGGGAGGAGGACATAAAATACATTTAGAACAACACTGTCCACTACCAGAGCCTCCGGCTACACGTGGCTACACATGCCTGGAATCCCACTGTTGGGAGGCTCAGGCAGGAGGGTTGTCATGAGAGGTCAAGGTCAGCCTGGGCCACATAGTGAGTTCCAGGCCAGTCTGGGCCACAGAGTTAGATCCTGTCTCAAAACAAATGACAGGCTGGCGAGATGGCTTAGCAGTTACGGCGCTTGCCTGTGAACCCTATGGACCCATGTTGGACTCTCCAGGTCCCACGTAAGCAAGACATACAAGGTGATGCAAGTGTGCAAGGTTGTACATGCGCCCAAGGTGGTGCAAGTGTCTGGAGTTCTATTGCAGTGGCTGGACACCCTGGCGTGCCAATTCTCTTTTGCATAAAAAAAAAAAAAAAAGACCAGGCTGTTGGGCTTGCCTAAAAAAAGATGGAGGGCTGGTAGAGCAACAGTTTAACAGTTAATTAAGCAGAGAGATTCACTTTCTCAGGCCACATGCAGCAGCTTCTGAGTGTGTTCCTGGTGGCCATGATGTTGGTAGTGCAGTTCAGGGATAGTTTACTGCAGACGATAGTCTGGGTCAGGACTGGCTCAGGAACCACCGGGCCCATGGGCAGCCTTGTGAGTGGGATGTGCTTTCTCCTGGGTCCCTTCCTGTCAGATGTGCTGAAGAGCTAACTCCAGCCCCTCTTCTCTCCCACAGGGAACTGAGGAGGAGGTACAACATCACGGCCATCCCCAAGCTTGTGATTGTCAAGCAAAATGGGGAGGTCATCACCAACAAAGGGCGGAAGCAGATCAGGGAACGCGGGCTGGCCTGCTTCCAGAGCTGGGTGGAGGTGGCCGACATCTTCCAGAATTTCTTGGTGTAACACTCTAGGAACCCTAGAGTCCAAGACAGAGCGGCTCAGACTCCAGCAAAGGAGGAGACATTGGTTTTTCTCTCTGATGGCAGAAATTTGGTTATATCTCATTTACTTGAATTGTGTCAGAAAGTAAAAGTTACTCAGGAAAAAAATGCTTTCCCTGTGTGGCTTCCAATGCTGAGTAATAGTGATCTATATTCTTTGTATTTATATATAGTGAATCTATATTCACTATAGTGATCTATATTCTTTGGACAGGGCCTGTGTATCTGCCCTGAGTGACCAGCAATCTATGCAAAGTTTTATTTCCACAGGTTTTTTCAGGTAAAATGATCAGTTATTGATACACAGGTTCTATCATTTTTTTCATGATAAGCTTTCACAGACATTTATTAAACAAGTTTGCAGACTGTGTCCTTTAATAAACCAATATTTACACTTTGAGCAGCTCTGACTCTTTCTTTCTTGTTCTAAAACAAACCTCAATAGAAGACACACAATATGGATTGATGAGAACTGGCTTAGTTACAGTGTAGAGAATTCTACCCAACAGTTTATTCTATTGTTCCTGTTTTCTTGCTTGCTTGTTTGTTTGTTTTGGAGACAGGGTCTTGCTGTGTAGCCTGGGTTGCCCTGAAACAAAATCATCCCGTTACAGGCGCCCTAGTGCTGGGGCTTCAGGTATGCAGCACCACACCTGGTTTGTCTTCGCTGTTTATTCTTCTTGCTTTATGTCTCGCTGGATTTAAAAAAACTTTTTATTGACAACCTCAATACTTATACACAATATACCATGATTATATGATCAAAATCCCTTCCCACCGATCCTCTCTTTTCCTTCTCTCCTATCCCATCCTCTGCATCCCTTCTTTCCAACTAGTCCCTGTTCTGTTCTGATGTCATCTTTTTCCCCTTGTATTATTCAGGTCAGATATAGGCAATGTCACCCACTGTGAGCTCACAAATGCCGTGACCACTTTGTGTCTGGAAGATAGTATTGCAAAGCCCACATTCTTTCTACTACCTCTTCCACAATGGTCCCTGACCCTTGGAGGGTGTGAGAGAAGTCTCATGTAGTGCTGGACACTCCACTGTCACTTCTCAGCACTATGGTGAGTTTTGAGTCACCCCAGTGGCCACTGCCACCTGAAAAGAGATGATTCTGTAACCAAAGGTGAGAGTAGCATTAGAATATGGGCATAAATAAATATAAGAGTTTAGAGGGCAGTTTGGTGGGCATGATATATGCAATTGGCCGGACAACAGTAGTAGCTCCCCCCCCACCAGGGCTTATGACTTCCCTGTCCATAGATTGATTAGGTTTTCAGTGCCAACCATGAATTCCCCCCTGTGGAGTAGGCATCAAGTCCAATCAGAGAGCAGTCGTTTTCCCCCAATATCAGGCATGCCACCATTGTACCAGCTGGCACGTTTGCTCTGGCTGGCCAGCCATGAGGCTTGCAGGGTCCACTGCTGGTTAAGACTGTTGAACAACTTTTCTCCCCCAACAGGCTGCACAGCTCTTTCTGGCATCATGACAGCTAGTCAGCAGGGAGGAAGCTTCCAGCTCATCTCCTCTTGTTGGAGTTTTTGAGTTTTATCCACTCAAGTTCTCTGTGTGCTTTGTTACTTTTCACATATATTTTTGCTGAGGCATTTCTTTCAGTTCGAGTCACCTTGACAGTCTCTGCCAGGCAGTCCTATGTGCCTGTGGCCAGTGGGCAGCAGGCAGGTGGGTGCCTGTGTCTTCTCTGCCTCTTATTCTGTGGCAGGTTCATTCTCATGTCACTTTAGAATTCCAAGTGACAGAACCCTGTTAAGTCTCTTCCATGGCACCTTGCTATTGTTAGGTGACTAGCTTTTGCGGCCCACCACAGAAGTCACTTCCACATCTGAATTGCTGTGCAGCGACGGCGAGGACAGGCAAGAAGTTTGCTGAGTGTTGGGCTTCTTGCTACTTCCTTATGGGACTTAGAGCAAAGACCTGTGCTGTTTGCTCAGCTCAGCGCTCTTTTGGAGCTGGTCCTGTGTTTTGGAGAAAAGCTAGGAGAAAAAAGAAAGTGAGGGAAGGCGGGAGAGAGGTTGGACGTTTAACCTCTTTAAAGGTCCTGTCTCACATTAGGTCTTCAACATGTGAATCTGGCAGTGCGGGGGAAAGAGGGAGGTGGCACAAAAGCAGTCCTTGCAGCCCTGCCACAATCCATAGTACTTAAATGTGCCCTGTGTAGAGCCTGGCCCCCAGTGGCCCCCAGGAGATGCTAACTGCCCTTGCTATTAGCAGTGACTGTCCCCTTGGCTCTAAACTTCAAGGAAGAACATTGGCCTGATTCCTGGGAATGCTGGGACATCTTGGCCCTGCCTTTAGAACAGCTTAGCCTGCAAAGCTTTCTGAGGCCAGAATTACTTCTGGCAGCTGCTCTGTGCCCTGGAGCCAAGGACTCCTTTCAAGCACTGTGGCGGAGATGGTCCCAGCTCTCCCTCCTGTGGTGGTTTGAGTCAGGTGTTGCCCATACTGCTCTGATACTTGGTCCCCAGATTATGGCAACTTGGAGGTGGAGCCTTGCTGGAGGAGCTGTGTTGCTGGGGGTAGACCTTGAGGTTTATGAGCCCCTAGCTCGCCAGTGTTAGTTCAGCTCCATCTCTTTTCCACCTTCTGTGGTAGAGGTGACGTCCAGACTCTGCTCAGGTCATGCTCTCCCCTGCCATCATGAAGCTTCCCCTCGAGACTGTAAGCCAAAATCAAAACCTTTCCTCCTGTCAGCTGCTTTTGGTCAGGTGTTCTGTCTCAGCAATGGGAAAGTAACTACAGCACCTTCTCGTGCACCCTGACTTCTGATCAGCGAGCTGTTTCCTCAGCATGGTGGTCCTGTGTTTTTTTGTATGAAACCAAACCATTCACTGGATTCCTTCAGTACTTATCAACAAGTACGCCAATGGAATGGAAAGATCAGGAAGGCTGTCAATGGCAAAAGAGAATTGTTCAAACCAGGCTCTTTGTCTTTGAGGTGGGCTGCAAGACTTGAAGGGTGGCATGTTATTTTCTTTCAGTCTTTCTGTAATTTTAGGATTCACTTTTAGCAGGATACAGCCTGCAAGGATGTAGGGGAAATTGCCTCTGTCCCTTCCACCCACACACTGTTCTTAAAAGAGCTCCAGCAAGAACAAAGATTTTTTTTTTTTTTTGAGGAAGGGTCTCACTCTAGCCCAGGCTGACCTGGAACTCACCCCGTAGTCCCAGGCTGGCCTCAAACTCTCATAGTGATCCTCCTATCTCTGCCTCCCAAGATCTGGGATTAAAGGCGTGTGCCAGGAACAGAGATTAGAAGCTGCATGTTAACTTTGTCCTGAGGTGGATCTGCAGGAGGTGCTCAGAAGGGCCAGATGCTCACTGGAGATGCGTCTACAGACACTTCTATTTGGAGGGCATCAAATATCAGAGTGGTGTTGTTGAAGCTATAATCCCCAGTATGGCTGGGCTTAGAAGTATGTCTTCAGCACTTGATTAAGATTAAATAAGGGCAGAAGGGCAGGGTCCTCACCCTATAGGATTAGGGTCCCTACAAGCAAAGAAAGAGACATCTCAGTGTAGGCTGTCTTTCTTAACCATGAGGGCATAGGGATAAGATGGCTGTCTGAAAACCAGAAAATAGGTGTCACCAGCAAGTGATTTCACCAGCACCCTGATTTTGACCTTTCTCTTGTCTAGAAATAAATGCTTGTTGCTCAAGCTACTGGGCTTATGGCATTTTGTACTGGCAACCTGAGCAGACTGACATAATCATCTAATACTCAGCAAGAAAAATAATACAAGTTTGAGATCAGGAGTCCACCTTCAACTCAGGGAGAATCTGGCCAGGGTCAATCCTGTGCGTGAAACATGTGGGTCACCAGCCTGCATTTCCAGAGGCCCTGGAGACCGGACACTTCACTTCTGGAGAGTGGGGTTCTTAATTTGGGTAGAGTGATAATCTCCCATTACATCCATTTTTCTGCAAACGACATAACTTCATTCTTCTTTCTGTCTGAAAGATTCCATTGTTTATGCATACATTTTCTTTATTCCTCTATTGTTGGGCACTGAGCTATTATGTATTCAATAAATGCTGATGTGTGTTGTGTTAATTTTTCCTTGGGTCACATGAACAAATGTTTATTCATATCAGGTAGGGAACCTCTGACAGGCTAAAGAAATGATTCCGCTGATGTACAACTCGGCAAACCAACGAGTTTGTTGGGTTGCTTACAGGAGCACGGATGACTCAAAGGCAGCTGTGTCACCAGAAACCCCACCTCGGCGTGGGTGATGACCCGGAGAGCTGTAGCCCTGCACTACTTGCAGGCCACTTTGTTATCTGGGAGGCTTCCTCCCTACCTCCCTACTTCCTGAAGTAAGGTAGCCTTCTTCCAGGACAGAATTTAGAATTTGGAGGCGCTTACTCCACCACAAAGTATCCCCGTGATATGTTGACTTAGAGACCTCATTTAGCCCTGTACCCTTACTGGGCTGTGAGACAGCATCCTTGGGCCTCAGACCATCCCTGTGTACTGGTATGTGGACGTCACCAGGCATGGGTTGAGTTTTTTCACCTTAGGGAAAAGGATCTCTCCCTCTCTCTCTCTCTCTCTCTCTTTTGAGGTAGGGTCTTGCTCTAGTCTAGTCTGACCTGGAATTCACTTTGTAGTCTCAGGATGGCCTTGAACTCATGGCGATCCTCCTACCTCTGCCTCCCTAGTGCTGGGATTAAAGGCATGCGCCACCATGCCAGGCCTTTTTTTTTGAGGATCTCTTATTGTAGCCCTAGGCACCATAGCCTGTGCTGTCACGGTGCGGTATGTGCTAGGACTGGGATAGCATGAGTGGGACTGAATTTGACTTCTAATCTTACCTTGTTCTGCTACTCTGCTGCCCCCTTCTGGATGGAGTCCATAGTTGTCTCTGGAACAGGACTAAAAAGAGCTGGGAGGGGGGAGGATTGAGCATGATCATGCATGAGAAGGGCTTGCCCTCCCCTTTCTCTCCAGCACTGGTGGTTCCCTGAGAAGCCCTGCAATCTGGGTGTGTGGAAGACACACTTAGGCACGCTGTGGGTGGGCATTGGGTGAGCTTGGTGGGCATGAGCACTGCCTCTCACTCCACACGCTGTGGGGAAGGGCGCCCCCTGCAGGACGATAGTAGACATGCAGGCCAGGTGGAAAGCAAGTCCAGGAAGAGTTCTCTGCACCAGGGACACATGATCAGGTAACAGATAAAGACAGTTTTATTAAGAAAGAAAAAGGTAGCTGGGCATCATGGCCCACGCCTTTAATTCCAGCACTTGGGAGGCAGAGGTAGGAGGATCGCTGTGAGTTCAAGGTCACCATGAGACTATACAGTGAATTCCATCCAGGTCAGCCTGGACTAGAGTGTGTCTCTACCTTGAAAAGCAAAAAAACAAAACAAAACAAAACAAAACAAAACAAAACAAAACAAAACAAAACAAAAAAAAGGTGTGCTTGGGATATTGCTTAGTGGATCAAGTGCAAGCATGAGCAGCCGAGTTCGGCTCTCCAGAACTCCTGTAACGTGAGATACATAGTGTGTCTGTCATCCCAGTGCTCCTACGGGGAAAGGGAGGTGGAGACAGGAGAATCCCAAAGTTTATGGGCCAGCTGGCCTGGTGTACCCAGTGACAAACAAGAGAGACTCCGCCTCAGTGGAATGTTGTCCTGTGACTGTGTATGCTCTGTAGCACACATGCACACAATGAAACAAAGAAAAGAATGGGAATGGTTTAGTGAGCTGGGAAGTCATATTCTCAAGAGCTCTGTCTGGGCCTGGAGTCTGGTGATTACAGGTTATCCACATAGCACTTTCCTGTGTCTGTACAGGAGAGTTTTCCAACCCCATGCTGGGTTGTTACCTGCAGTCCAGGTGAGGTAGGGTTTCTGGTACTCTGTCAACTGGCTTCTTTTACATGTCAATCTTTTTTTAAAAAATATTTATTTATTTATTTATTTATTTATTTATTTATTTATTTGAGAGAGAGGGAGAGAGAGGGAGGCAGAGGCAGATAGAATGGGCTTGCCAAGGCCTAGCCTCTGCAAATGAACTCCACATGCATGCGCCACTTTGTGCATCTGGCTTATATGGGTACTGGGAATCAAACCTGGGTTCTTTGGCTTTGTGGCAAGCACCTTAACTGCTAAGCCATCTCTCTAGCCCTCATATGTCAATCTTGATGCCTCTCTGTCCACTTCTCACTAGTCTCTCCTGGCTTTAAAATAAAGTCAGAACTGGGCATGGTGGCTCACACCTTTAATACTAACACTCAGGAGGCAGAGGTAGGAGGATCACCATGAGTTCAAGGCCACCCTGAGATTACATAGTGACTCCCAGGTCATCCTGGACTAGAGCTGAACCCTTCCTTGAAAATCCAAACAAAATAAAGCACAATAAAATAAAATAGAAAAGTTTTGGTTTCAAGAAATGGCTTGTTTTGGTGCCTCGATCTTGAACCTAGAACTGGACTTTTTTTTTTTTTTTTTGGGCATGTAGCCCAGGCTGGCCTCCAACTGGTTATATAGCTAATAACCTTGAACTTTTGTTCCTCCTGCTTCTATTGGGATGTTCCACCACACCTAGTTAATAAGGTGCTGGATTTAACACAGGGATTTCTGCATGTTAGGCAAGCATTTAACCAGCTGAGTTACATCCCCAGTCCTTTTTTGTTTGTTTTCTTGTTAAAAATGAAAGAAAAAGAAAAACAAAAGACTCCACTCTCTTAGCTGGGCCAAATTGGAAAACTGTGGCTTTATCATCCAGGAGTTTGTTCTCTCAAAGGGAGAACTGCGCATACACACTGTAGTTCAGCAACAAGTTTTGAGGGGTTTCAGGGACTGCTCCACCAGCAGGGGGCCCAGAACTCCAAGTTAAGAATGGCCTAGGAGAAAAATTTGCAAAGTGCTGGAAATAAAATGAAACTATATTCTCTCACCTGTCACCATGGATGTTTGCCTGTCCTTTCAGCCTTTCTTAGACATGCATGCTTTTCAAAGCTCCTATGATAGCTCTCCCCAAACTCTTTGAATGTCTACATAATACTTCATGACCAGAACCCTAGCCTATATTGGATAGTTAGGGGGTTCCTGCTTTTTAAAAAGTTTTTATTGACAACTTCCATACATATAGACATAGTCCCCTCCTACCACGACCTCGCCCCCTCTCTAGTCCCTCCTCCTCTGAATCACTTCTTTCCAACTAGTCTTCTATTTTGATGTCTTCAGTTTTTTTCTTCCTATTATGCAGATCTTGTGTAGGTAGTGTCAGCTACTGTGAGGCCATGCAGTCCATGACCATTTTGTGTTTGGAAGAGAGTATGAGTTGCTGTTTTTTTTTTAAAATACTTTATTTACTTATTTAAGAGAGAAGAGAGGGGAGTATGTACATGCCAGGCCTCCTACCACTGCAAACGAACTGCAGATGCATGCACCACATTGTCCATCTTGCTTTACATGGGTTCAGGGGAATCAAATCCAGGCCAATAGGCTTTGCAAGCAAGTACCTTTAACCACTGAGCAATCCCCCCAGCTCTGTTTATGTTAATTTAAAAAATATTAATTTATTATCAAGGAGAGAAAGAGAGAGAATGAATAGGCATGCTAGGGCATCTTACAGCTGAAAACAAACTCCAGGTGTGTGTGCATCTGGCTTTACATAAGTACTGAGGAATCAAACCTGGGCAACTAGGCTTTGCAAGCCAATGTCTTAATTGCTGGGCCATTTCCCCACCCCCTGTTTTTTTAATATCAGATGTGACACTTTAAAAAAATATCTTTATTTTTGTTTATTTACCTGAAAGAAAGAGGTAGATAGATAGAGAGAGAGAATGGGCACGCCAGCTAAGAGAATGTCCAGCTGCTGTAAACAAACTCCAGATGCATGCAACACCTTGTGCACCTGGCTTACTTGGGTAATCAAACCTGGGTCTTTTGGTTTTGCAGGCAAGCGCCTGAACCACTAAGCCATCTCTCCAGGTCTGTAACACTCTTGTAATGTCTGTGCTGATACAATATTTTCTCTTCTCTTGATTTCTTTTGTATATATTTCTAGAAGTAGAATCATTAGGCTACAAGATTTAAAGATTTTTTTTTTTTTTTTTGATTTTGTTTTCTGAGGTAGGGTCTCACTCTAGCTCAGGCTGACCTGGAATTCACTATGTAGTCTCAGGGAAGATTTAAAGATTTTTAAGTCTTTTCTTCCCCACTTCCCCTTTCCCTATTTTCTTTTTCTCTCCCTCTGTCTTTCTCTTCCTTGTGCTGGAGACCAAACCCAGGGCCTCTTGCATGCTGGGCAAGTGCTGTCCTAAAGAGCCACACTGGTGCCAAGGTGCATATGGTCTTGATGTGCATGAAGTTCTGACTTTCAGACACATTGGTCCCATTTATAATTGCATTTGTGTGCATGATAGGGAGTGATCTTCCCATTGCATTCTTTCTGCCACAAAATTTTGGTAATTTTGCTTATAGTGTGAAAGGTAAAAAAAATGCTGTCCTAATTTGCTCAGAAACAAATTTTCTTGTAGGACTATTGTGATTTTTTGAGAGATGTGTAATTTCAAGATTACTGTTATTAAATAATTTTCATGTTCATGAACTTCAAAAAAAAATACCATTCTAAGCTGTAGACAGAGCTCAG
Organism: Orientallactaga sibirica; assembly: GCA_036365145.1. Classification (NCBI taxonomy): domain Eukaryota; kingdom Metazoa; phylum Chordata; class Mammalia; order Rodentia; family Dipodidae; genus Orientallactaga; species Orientallactaga sibirica. Next base: position 2,809,688 of record JAEOAD010001462.1, on the reverse strand, counting down.
CCTGAGCTAAAAGGTAAAATCCTGTTGATGAAGACACCACAAGCTGCCGACACAGAACATGAGAGATCATGCTGGAATCTGGAAGGAAGCCAGCTCCCTGATGGCTAGCCTTCATCGTGCTGGAAAGTACTAAATGAGCTGCTGGGGTAAAAGTAGCCACCAGCATTGTGAACAAGCAGGGATCCTCCTAGAGACGAAATCAACCAGTCCAGACAAGATGTACACACCTGTGCAATAGTGGCACTCAACCTAGATGGGGAATTAATTGCTCTATGATTGGATAAGAGATTCTCTCAATGGGAAGGAACTCATGGCTGGTACTGGGATCCAAGTCAGCAGCCCATGGAGATGAGGGTCATGGGCTTGAGTGAGAAGCCCTACTAGTCTTTGGCCAACATAGAGGATACACCCAACAATATCTCTCTTAATTAACTATGTCTATCTCCTTTAACTCATGCTGCTCTCACTCTCCATTGGAGAATCTGTTTCCTCTTTTACAGAAGACAGTGCAAACCTGGGAGAAGTAGAATCCATCAACATGACAAGAAAATTTAGCTGACTCCATATCATGAGATGAGCCACCTTGTGCATATGAGCCAGGGTCCAGGTGAAACCACAGAGGAAATGGTTAAGGATGAGCGCTGTTCTCATGGCAAGATGATGATAGACATCGAGGACACACAAAATGTATCAAAGTAGAAGCTCAGAAGTTGCTAAGAGATTAACACTAAAGTAGATTTATAAAACACTCACCCAAGGCTCAGGGAACATTGCAGAACATGGGGTGGAAAAAGCCACAGGGTATGAAGGAGTATACAGAGGCATTGCCCACTCTCCACAATGACTGCTGCTGTCATAACCCATAACCCATAACCCCATGGTGAATAACCCCACAGAGTAGGGCCCTTAGTAGAACAGGGGTGGGGAGGAGAGGAAGGGGACCAACACGTGATTTGTCTGTACAATAACGTTTCTAATTAATAATAATAATAAAGAGCACTTGCCTAACATGCACAAGGCCCTGGATTCCATCTCTAACACACAGGGGGTGGGGATGTTGGAGAAAAAGTAAATATCCATTTCAATGAAGTCAACTCTGTAAATCTGTATTTATTTGCCTGTGAGTTCAAACATTTACACTTATTTGCACACTTGTGTTTCTCCTTTTTTTTGAGGCAAGCCTTTTTTTTTTTATGAGAGACAGAGAGAGAGGAAAAGAGAGAGAAAATTGGTAAGCTAGGGTCTCCTGCCACTGTCATCGACCTCCAGATGTGTGCCATCTTGTGTGCAATGCAACCTTGTGCTTGCCTCACCTTGTACATCAGTCTTATGTGGGATCTGGAGAGTTGAACATGAGTCCTTAGGCTTTGCAGGCAAGCACCTCAACTCCTAAGCCATCTCTCCAGCCTGTATTGTTTCTTCTCCTTATCCTCCTTCCCCTTCTCCTTCTTCTTCTTCTTCTTGTTTTTCTTGTTCTTGTTCTTCTTCTTTTGAAGGTTTAGTTAATCCTTTGTTCAGTTATTTGATGAGCTCTTGAAATGTAGTCACCCTGCCATTCCTTGAAGGGATTGGTTCTAAGACTTCTTGGGGAACTAAACCCTGTAGATATTCCAGTCCCCTATAGAAAATCACGGACAGTCTCTGTATTCTATCCCCACGCAAAGGGAAAATAATTATTCACTAACTTTGTTCTCTAAATTTTATGTTCTTATCTGTGTGGTATGCATGTGTGTGTAGATGCATGTGCATATGTGTGCATGTGAAGGCCAGAGGTTGATGTTGGGTGTTGTGATGGTTAAGTTTGTGTCAACTTGATCTGTTTAGGAATCCTTCCCCCAGGGTGAGCCCTTCCCCCAGATTGGGTGGACCCTCTCTGGGGGGTGGGCTTTATCTAATGAAGCTCTGGGAAGGAAAGGATCCCCTCCTCCCACCTGGCTACCGGTGCTGCTTTCCAGTGTGGACTGAGGACCAGAGTGGACTGAAGAGCAGCATGGACTGAGCAGCATCTCTCCAGGACGTCTTCAGGCCTTCAGTGCCGGATTGGGACTGCTGAGGCATCCAGCCTCGTGGACTGAGCAGCTACCGGGTCCCTTGACTCTCGGGCCTGTAACCTGCTATTGTTGGACTGTCATAAGCTAATCCAATAAATTCCCTTTTAATACAATTCATTCTATCGGTTCTGTTCCTCTAGAGAACCCTAATACAGGTGTCTTCCTCACTGCAGTAGACAGGGTCTGTCGTTGGACCTGAAACTCAGCAGTTAGGCTCAACAAGCCAGCCAGCAAGCTCTAGAGAACCTCCTGTCACCATCTGCTTCATGCTGGAATTACAAGTCGGCGCCACCACGTTTGACTTTTATGTGGGTGTTGGAGATCTGAACTCAGGCCCTCATGCTGAGGTAGCAAGCACTTTACCCATCAAACATCTCCTCAATCTCTGTTCTCCAAATTTCTATGGAATCAGCTTTATATTTAACTCTTTAATACATTAAGTATTTACTTCGTTATTTATCATGAAGTTAAGTCCAAATCTATTTATTTTCCAATGAGATTAATGATTTTCCTAATGCATGCATTGACTAGTCCCTTTCATTTTGGTTTGAGTTTTCAAATGTGGGATATTCTTGGGGCTTAGCAGTTAAGGGGCTTACCTGCCAAACCTAAGGACCTATGCTGGACTCTCCAAATCCCACATAAGCCAGACACAAAGGTGAGGTAAGTACAAGGTCACACATGCTCACGAGGTGGCGCAAGTGTCTATAGTTTGATTGCAGTGGCTGAGGCCCTGGCATGACAATTCTTAATCTCTCTCTCTCTCTCTCTCTCTGTCTCTCACTAAAATAAGTAAGTAAATAAATAAATAAAAATAAAGAAAACGTGGGTCATTCTTGTCCCTAGAACCACTATGGTCGGCAGGATTATAGCATCCATAAAGATGTGTTCTTCCTGGGACTGTGAAGGTAATTCGTTTTACTTGGGAGACTAGGTTGTTATATGCACAGTTAACCTTGGGGCAGGGAGACTGGTGGATTGTCCCAGTCAAAAGACACCTTCTTTGTGGACTGGCTAGAGAGAAAGCAGGGTGCCAAGAGGTAGCAGCAAGTCAGGGAAGGTGGAGGTGGGTGCCTCTGACCCATGGTTACCAGGAAATAATTTCTGACAAGAAGGAAATTGAGCTGGGGTAAATACAAATATTCCCCCAGAGCCTGCAGGTGAACCCCTGTGGGCCTTGTGGGCACCTTGCTTTCAGACTCATGAGACCCTGAGGGGAGAGCAGAGCCATGCTGTGACAAGCGGGTGCTGATAAGCTGCACCGTGACTTGTTATACAGCATTGAAAACTATCACGACTGCACGTTCCCAGTTCAGTAAAGCATGTTGAGGTTAAATTTGGAGGGTAGGCATTGCTAGCAGACAAACTGAATGGAAGAGGAAGCAGTGTAGGAGCATAGCACAGTTCCAAATTGCAAAGGCCATGAAAGAGTTCCTGACACAATCTGGCCAGATTCCCCAAGTTTTCACATTTCACCATATTTCCTGTATCATTATTTCTCTCTGTAGATATAAACACACACACACGCATGCACACACAGTGTGAACTTGCTCATAACACACCTGACACACACACAGTGACTTGCTCATGACATTCCTGACACTGAGTGTGTGGGCTCTTTCTGAACACCAACTGGGTGTCCGTGGTGGTCAACTTCACAGGACCCAGAATCATCTAGGAAATGAGCCTCTGAACATGCCCGTGAGGGAGTACCTAGATTAGGTTAGCTTCCAGGCTCGGCTCTGGGGGATTATTTTGTTTAGGTTAATTGAAGGTAGTGAGCCTGCTTTATTGTGTGTGGCACCATTCCACTGGGGGTCTTGGACTGGATAAGATGGAGAGAGCTTGCTGAGCACCAGCATTCATCGCTCTCTGCTTCCTGACTGTGGGTGCACTGTGACCACTGCCTCATGCTCCTGCCACCATGCCTTCCACTATGGTGGACTGTGATCTTGGGCTGTGGGCCAAAATAAACCCGTCCTTCATGAGTTGCTTCTTGTCAGGTATTTGGTCATAGCAATGGGAAAGCATCAAGTCCAGTGTCCCAGATTCATCCCATTCCGACCCTGCCTAGCATTAGCACAGACCTGCAAGAAGCACTGCCCCCCTCGGCTCCACTTCACCAGTGCCAAGTACCACGTCCCCAGGTTACCTGGACCTCTGTCCAACTTGGCTACACAGCGGGTGGTTCTCACAACCCCAGCCTCAAAATTAATACCTTGTTGAATGACTCACAGGGCTCAGGGAAGCACTGCACTTACTGTTACTGTTTTGCCTTTTATATAAAGGCTACAGCTCAGGATTAGCTAGATGTATAGGACAAGGTATGGGGGATGACAGGGAGATTCCACATGCTCTCTGGGGACCATCCTTCTAGTGCCCCCATGTGCTCACCGACCTGGATGCTCTCTGAACCTTGTCATTTAGGGTTTACTAAGGAAGGCCTATTAGGTAGGCATGATGAATTAAATAAGTGGCTGTTCATGATTAACTCAACCCATAGTCCCTCTCTTCTTGCAGGAGTCTGGGTGTGGAGCTGGAAGTTCTAGGCTCCTAATGAAGGTTTGGCTTAAAAAAATTATTTATAGCCTGGCATGGGGGCTCATGCCTTTAATCCCAGCATTCAGGAGGTAGAAGTAGGAGTATTGCCATGAGTTCAAGGCCACCCTGAAACAACATAGTGAATTCAAGGTCATCCAGGGCTATAATGAATACTTTGAAAAACCATATATATATATATATATATGTTTTACAAGGAGAGGGAGAGAGAGACCACTAGGGCCTCTCTCCACTGCAAACCAACTCCAGATGCATGTACCACTTTAAGCATTTTGATTTGAACCTGGTTCATCAGGCTTGCAAGCAAGGGCCTTAACCTCTAAGCCATCTCTCCAGCCCAAAGGCTTGGGTTTTTGACCATCAGCCACCTGAAAGACATCTATGGGCCCAGCCAGAGTCACCTCATTAGAATAAAAAGATGCTTCTATCATTCCAGTAACTCAGGGAGTTAAAGGAAATTTAGGAGCAGAAGTCAGGGATAGTGATTAAATGTCCATCGTATTGTAACACACACACCCTCTCTGTGCTTTTTCTGAATCATTTGTGACCTGATACTGTTATAGGTAGCAGACATTAGGCTTAAAGGTTATTGAAGAAAAGAGCCTACCTTTTGTTTCCCTGGTAACATTAGAAAGGGAAAAGACCTGAAGACTTTGTTCCTCTGCTCCTGGGAGCCTGTCAATCATGCACTGGTCAAGTGACCACCTTTCATTTATAGACATGCTATGGAGACAGGAGGAATAGCTACCCCCTTAATGAGATGATGTACGACACCTCCAAGGAACCCCTCCCTTGGGGCAGTCACTTGCAGACCCTCACTGTGGAGCCTGCCCACCCTTCTGAATTCTAACTCAAAGAGCAAGCACAACTTTTCCTTTTCCTTTCCCTTTGTTTCTCTGACAAGAAGGAAACTGATGAGGTGGCGATAGATGGACCCCTGGGGCTTGCTGACCAGCTAGTCTAGCCAAGTTGTAGAACTTCAGGCTCAGCGGGAAACCTCATTTCAAAAAAAAAAAAAATAAGGTGGAGAGTGATCGAGGAAGATACCTGACATTGACCTCTGGCTACAAAATACAGGTGCACACAAATCACCCCCCATACACATCCTCACACGCACGCGCGCACACATGCGCGACCCTGTCTGAAAGCAAGGGTTGGCTTATCTAGTCTGGGTTATATACTGGGTTATGCCATTCACTGATCCAGCCATCCTGAGTCACCTGGAAGGGTGCTCCTGAAAGTCAGCAGATGTCCTGGGCAGACATGCTGGGATGGGTCAGGTTATGATTCCTGGAGCATGGCTGCTCAACTTGCCACTTCCACAGCATGCCCGAACACCACTGCCCTGGCTCAAATTCAATTCCCATAAATGGACATGGAGCTAACTTCCCTGGCCTCAAGTTCAGGTCACCATGTTCTCAAACTCTAGCTTGGCTCAAATATCTTTACCTACTAGGGTCATTTCTCTGCTGCTACAGTGGACCTGCCATTTTCAGCAGCTGAGAGAAACCCAGAATTTATGTTTCTTAGTGGAAAACGCACCGTGAAGTAAGTGTTGCTAGAAGCTGCTTTCCCCCTCTCCTGTCAGCATCATTGAACAAGTGGCCATAATTAATAAAGGGATTTCAATCTTGTACTACAAAATGTCCTAAGAGCAGACAGCTGTGAGTACAGAGACACAATATAAACATGACTATTTAATGTCTACCTTTCTTCTATACATTTGTAGTTATGGGATTACACAATGGACAAAGAACATAGCCAGTAGCCACAGAATTGAGCTCCAACTGGGAGATTCATTACTGTCTCTGAAAGTAAATCATAGCTGATATTCTGGGCTGAGTTTACTCAGTCGGATTGCGCTAAATATAGCCTTGGCAAGGCCTCATGGCAGAACATCCACAGAGACCCTGAGCTGCCATCTGGATTTCTTGTGTCTTTTCCCAACAGCAGCAAACTCTTCCCAGAGTGCGGCTTCCTGAAGATCAAGCAGAGGGCCATCTCTGGGGGAGGATGCTTCTGTATCCAACAGAGCATTTCATGCTGGTTCCTGGGCAGAGGCTCAAACTGCAGTGGAAATAGATCCCTGCTTAGACTTGCGTTGCTAGAGGACAAAATTCTGTTAGGTATTTATAGATAGGCTCCTTGCTCCCACACCTGATAGCATGTCACTTTTTTTTTTTTTGCTTTGTTGAGGTAGGGTCTCACTCTAGCCCAGGCTGACCTGGAATTCACTATGTAGTCTCAGGGTGGCCTCAAACTCTTGGCGATCCTCCTACCTCTGCCTCCCGAGTGCTAGTATTAAAGGTGTGCACCACCATGCCAGGCAGCATGTCACTCTTCATAGGACACTCAGGGTTGCTCTCATGATAAGAAGCATCGATGAAATCCAGAAGTGGTGGGGCACATGTTTGTAATTCCAGCACTGGAGAGGCTGAGGCGGGAGGATAGCAAATTCTAGGGCCAGACCACGTTGCATAATGAGACCCTGTCTCTAAAAAGAAATCCAAGCAGAAGTCTTGATGATGTTATCTCACTAATACTTCCCTACCTGCTCAGAGGCACTGGAAAGAAAGACCTTTTCAGAAGATGTTTATCCAGATATGAGAAGGTTCAAGAGTTGGAGAGATGGACCAGTGGTTAATATGCTTGCCTGCAAAGCCTAATGACCATGGATTCAATTCCCCAGAATCCACGTAAAGCCAGGTAGTACATGCATTTGGAGTTTGTGTGCAGTGGCTGGAGTTTCTGGCACACCCATTCTCTCTCTCTCTGTGTCTGCCTTTATATCTCAAATAAGTGATAAAATAAAATATTTTAAGAAAGATACGGGAAGCTTTGGGATTGGGGATTCCAGCTCACACTCTATCACTTCCAGGGAGAACATGGTATGAATCTGCCAGGATGTGAACATTCCTGTATGATCAGACTTTTCAGCTGCCATTTTTACTCAGTCCTGCTTTCCTGTCTCAATAAATAAGGTGGAGAGCAATCGAGGATGACACTTAATGTCAGCCTCTGCCTTCCACATGTATCCACACACACAAATGTTCCCACACATGTGAACATGCATATACATATGTACACATAGCACACACACACACACACACACACACACATATGCAATTAATTTTTTGTTTGTTTTTTTGAGGTAGGGTTTCACTCTAGTGCAGGCTGACCTGGAATTCACTATTTAGTCTCAGGGTGGCCTCGAACTCACAACTATCCTCCTACCTCTGCTTCCCATGTGCTGGGATTAAAGGCATGCGTCACCACGCCTGGCTACAATTAATTTTTAATTTGGAAAAAATTGTGCCTGCATTAAACTTGTAGACCATTTCATTCATCACGATCCTAAACAATATGTTGTAACAACTATTTTCACAGAATTATATGTGATATGATAAAGTACAGGTGATATATATATAAAGTATATGTGAGAATATATATAGATTATCATTATTGAGCTATACTGATACATTATTAATTAAAGTCAACAATTTTCTTTTTTTTTGGTTTTTCGAGGTAGTGTTTCACTATAGCCCAGGCTGACCTGGAATTCACTATGGAGTCTCAGAGTTGCCTCAAACTTACTGTGATCCTCCTACCTCTGCCTCCCAAGTGCTAGGATTAAAGGCGTGCGCCACCACACCCGGCTAAAGTCAACAATTTATACTAGGATTTATTCTTTGTATTGTAAATTCTGTGGATTTTGACAAATGTTTAACACTATGTCTTCACCATTACAATAATCACAGCAGAACAATTTTCCTGTGCTAACAATCCTATGAACTACCTATTAATCTCTGTCTTTTTCATCCAAACCCTTGCAGCCACTGGTCTTGTTTACTATTTCCACAGTTTTGTTCAGATTGTCAAATAGTTGAGTTTGCATGCTGTATTTTATTTTATTTTATTTTATTTTATTTTATTTTATTTTATTTTATTTTATTTTATTTTATTTTATTTTATTTTATTTTATTTTTGGAGAGAGACACAGAGAGAGACAGACAGAGAGAGGGAGAGGGAGACAGATAGAGATGGGCATGCTAGCAGTCTCTCAGCTGCTGTGAATGAAATCCAGATGCGTGCGCCCCTTGTGGGCAAGTGTGGCATTGAGCCCTTGTGTCACTTTGTATCTGGCTAAATGTGGGACCTGGAGATTGGAACCGGGTTCTTAGGCTTAGCAGGCAGGTGCCTTAACTGCTAAGCCATCTCTCCAGCCTGTACATGCTGTCTTTTTAAGGTTGGTTTCTTTATTTAAGTGCATTGTTATCTTAAGATCATGTTCATATCTTCTTAAGTACAGAGATGGCCATGTAATTTGTATTCAAAGCTCCTCCACATGTTTTCATGGATTGATAGCTTATCCCATTCTATTACTGAGTAATATCTTGCTGTATGAATATGCCACAGTCATCCATTCAGTATTGAATTTATCTTGATGGTTTCCAACATTGGAGAATGATACATAAAGTTGTTATAAATGCTCGTGAGAATGTTTGTGTGTAGATAATTGTAAACTTGTTTGGGGAAATACCCAGGTGTGTGATTCTTCAGTCATATGGTCGGAATATGTTTGGTTTTGTCTGAAGTTGCCAATCTGTCTTTCAAAGTGGCTATCAACCACTAGTAATGAGTATTTCTGATGCTGACTGCAATACTGCCAGCACTTGTCTCTTTCCCATTTTAAGTATACTTCACAAAATAAAATTGTATAAAGGTATACAGTACATTGATTTCTTATACACATATTGTGAAATGATTACCACAATCAAGTTAGTTAACACATTGTCTCATTTAGTCACCATCTTGTTTTTGGAAGAACACTTAAGATCTACTCAGTAAATTTCTAGCACAGAATGCAATATTGGTAACTATAGCCATTATGCTATGTTAAGCTGTCTTAACTTATATTGCTTAGAAAAACTATATATTTTCACAGTTTTGTGGTGCTGGGGCTTGAACCCAAGCCCTCACACATGCTAGACAAGTGTGTGGCCACTGAGCTAAGGCCCTTGTTTTACTTTTTCTTTCCTTATAGTTTGGATCATTGATGTGATATTATATTTATTTATAAATATATATTATAATATTAATATTATTATATTATCTTTATAATATCTATGATTATGTTATAATTATATATTTATTTAATATATAAATATATTTAATATTTATAAAATATATTTAATATTTATAAAAATATATTTAATATTTATATAAATATATAATTATATTTATAATTTTAAAAAATTTAAAAAAATTATTTTATTTGTTTTTTTTGGAGAGAGACACAGAGAGAGACAGATAGAGCGGGAGAGGGAGACAGATAGAGATGGGCGCGCCAGCAGTCTCTCAGCTGCTGTGAACGAAATCCAGATGCGTGCGCCCCCTTGTCGGCAAGTGCAGCATTGCGCCCTTGTGTCACTTTGCATCTGGCTAAACATGGGACCTGGAGATTGGAACCGGGTTCTTAGGCTTAGCAGGAAGGTGCCTTAACCGCTAAGCCATCTCTCCAGCCCTATATTTATAATTTATAAATAAATATTTATTTATATTCTATATCCAATAGAAAACTTAGAAAATAGTTTGCTATTATTATTATTATTATTATTATTATTATTTTTGGTTTTCCAAGGTAGGGTTTCACTAGCTCAGGCTGACCTGAAATTCACTATGTAGTCTCAGGGTGGCCTTGAACTCACAGCAATCCTCCTACCTCTGCCTCCTGAGTGCTGGGATGAAAGGCGTGAGCCACTATGCCCGGCTCAGTTATTATTTTTTTAAATAGAGTTTTTTTTTTAAATTTAACTTTATTTATTTATTTATTTGAGAGACAGAAAGAGGCAAAGAGAGACAGAGAGAGGAAGAGAATGGGCACACCAGGGCATACAGCTGCTGAAAACTAACTCCAGATGCATTTGCCCCCTTGTGCATCTGGCTTACATGGGTCTTGGAGAATTGAACCAGGGTCCTTTGGCTTTGCAGGCAAACACCTTAACCACTAAGCCATCTCTCCAGCCCCAGTTTTTTTTTTTTTTTTTTCGAGGTAGGGTTTCATTGTGGTCTTAGGCTGACCTGAAATTCACTCTGTAGTCTCAGGGTGGCCTTGAACTCACGGTGATCCTCCTACCTCTGCCTCCCGAGTGCTGGGATTAAAGGCGTGTGCCACCAAGCCTGGCTTCCTGGTTATTTTTAATATGTGCTTTTTTAATATCTATAAAAGACGAGATCAGGCATGTTCGGGTGGTGGCCACAGCCTAATATTTATAAAAGACTTGATAGTGGCTTATGCAGCATTGTTACAGTATGAGGAACTATTTATCTTCCTAGTGAAGTTTTAATGAGCATTTCTTATGAGGTGGTTTAATGGAGATAATTGATGGTTTGACAAGCGTAGTTCTTCCAGTTTTCTCTTTCCTAATTATGCACTCACAGTGTAAGAGGAGAGGAGCCCCTCTACCATCCCATTATCAAGGCTCAGTGTCATGTTGAGCCCATACGCTGCTCATGGTTCAGCTCTTCCCAAGGTGATGTGGGCAGCACAGAAGGAGCTGGGGCTGGGCTTCCCTTCCCCAGTGTGGAAGGTTTAGAAGGGTCTGTAGGTGTGCCTGCTCCCTCCACCAGGTGGTAGGCTCTGGGAAATCCCCATTGAGTTAGATCCCATAAAATAGTTTCTTTTAAGAACAGACCATGTAAGGAAGATCAGAGTGCTTGCTGTGCATTTAAAATGGCTACTTTGGGGCTGAGGAGATGGCTCATTGAGAACAAGTACTTTGCTACTCAGGCATGATGACCTAAGTTTAGTTCCCAGCATCCATGAAGAAGCTGGGCATGGCTGTACGTGCGTGTAATCACAATGCTGAGGGTAACAGAGACAGGAGGATCTCTGAGGTTTGCTGGACAGCCAGTGTCATTAAAAATCGTGCAAGCTCCAGGTTCAGTCAATGATCCTGTCTTGAGGAAATAAGGTGGAAGAGCAATAGAGTGATACACCTGACATCCTCCTCTGGCCTCTGCACATGTGCTCATGGAGTGTGTGCATCTGTATACATACTTATATATACCACATGCACACATACCGTGCTACACATACACACCACAAATTAGCTACTTTCCTAGTATGTATATGTTAGTATGCTTGATAGTGTCTCAAATGTATTTGAAATCTTGTTAATTTTTCTTCATTCTTTTTTCTTTCTCTATCTCATTTCAGATTCCTGGTTGACTAAAGCTCCGAACCCCTAAGGCAATCACTGTCCATGACAAATTAGCTTAGCCTTCTCCATTTATAATGGTACTAGGTATGTAGCTTTTTTTTTTTTTTAAGCAAAAATGAGAAAATACTCAAATTATGTTTCTCGGTTCTGTGGAGCCCTGGCTGAGAAAGATTGAACTGAGAAAGCTTTGGGAATGAAAGCAGCCCTTCTGCACTAGTTTATTTATTTACATATTTAAATATACCTCATTTAATATTTTATGAGTGCATATTAATTATACATAACACTGGGTTTCATTATGTCTTTTGATCATATTCATGTCCATGACCTTATCCTGTTCTCCACTTGCTCTTGCTGGCCCCCTTCCTCTTCCCAACTAGTTCCCCTTCTACTTTCATGTCTTTTTTTTTTTTTTTTTGGTGATCAAGTGAGCTTAATTAGGATTATTTACAAGAGCTTGAGCATCTTACCCATGTTTATAACAACCAATCATTTATTCAATGGTCACCAACAGCATGAATAAGCAGGAAACCCTACAAGCTACTCAATCAACCAGCTGGACAAGAAATACGTACTTGTGCAATAGTGGCACACAGCCTTTGTGGGAAACCAACTGCTCTCCAATTGGACACCATTCCTGCACAGTGGGAGAGTTGGAAGCCAAGTCAATACCTCACAGGCAGGAAACTCACAACCCCCAGAGAGAAACCCCCATTGTTCTCTGGGCAAGTTGAGTGGGTGTCCTCATCAAATGTCTTTCAAACTTCTATGCATACCCCACTTAATCAGAGCTACTCTCATCCTTCGTTGGAGATTCTGTTTTATTTTACAGATGGCAGAGAATACTGGGGAGATCCAAGATCCATCAATATGACAGGAAAAGACGGCTGACTGCCCATCACGGGATGTGCCACGTCTACCACATGCACCGGGCTCCAGAAGAAACCTGAGGAAGCAGTGACATGAGTATTGCTCCCAATGCTAACCTGACAACAAGCTCCAGAAAAACAGCAACAAACACAGAGGTGAATCAAAACACTTCCTAACAGAGAACTCAACACTAAAACAAACTACTAACACACCAGCCAAGGTTTAGGGATTGTTGTGGAAGAGGAGGTGGGAAGATTGTGAGAAATATTCCAAGGCACAGCTCTCCCCACCCCAGAGACTGGCAGAGGCCCTAATTACCCCACAGTCAACACCAACATTACTGATGAGGGCCCTCAGGGAAATGGGGACTGGAAGAAAGGGATATAAGACTATAACCTATGTAAATAAATAAATAAGAAAAAAGAAACGTCACAGTGGTCATTGATGCCTTCACAATATTTTGGGCCCACCAACATATTGTTATGGATGATGAAGGAAGGAAAAACAGGCCTTCTGTCCTTCAGAAGAACTGGTTGGAGGGAGGAAGGGGTTCAATGGAAGGAGGTGGGGGAATGGGGACAACATACAGTAATGGGAAGGGATTATGCTCAAAACACATTATGTACATATACAAAAATTGTCAAAAATTTATAAAAAATAATCTGATTTTCAATTCAATTTTTATAGCTTTTCATGAAAATAAGGATGACAAAATATAATAAAAGATAATCTGGGCTGGAGAGCTGGCTTAGTAGTTAAGGCACTTGCCTACAAAACCTTAAGAACCCAGGTTCAACTCCCCAGAACCCATGTAAGCCAGATACACAAGGCAGCACATGCATCTGAAGTTTGTTTGCAGTAGCTAAAGGCTCTGGCTTACTCATTTTCTCTCACTCTCTCTTACTCTCTTATAAATAAATAAATATTTAAAAAGATCATCTACTTAGAGAGGGTTTAAAAAAATTCAAGAAATAGCCACTTATAACCTCCCTCTGCCAAGGTTCCCGTGTCAGGTAGTGCAGGAGGCTTACTGGGGGAGGTGAGCCACTTCCCAAGGGCTGCTCTTGACAGGCTTGAACACGACGTTAGAGAGAGGACAGGCTGCTCTTGACAGGCTTGGACGCGACGTTAGAGAGAGGACAAGGAAGGGTTTCCAGGTGGTGGACAAGCCTCTCCTTCCCTGACCTGTCTCGCGATGAAAAGTCCAGGAGCTCTGGAATGCTTAGCTGACCTGGGATTCCTACACAGGCATTCCTCTTAAATTTATAGAGTCTGATGTACAGCAGTTAAACCTTTTCCTCCCCAATACATACTTTTATTTATCTTCCCGCCTTTTGATGTGGTATTGTGTGTGCGCGCATGCGCGTGCGTGTGCGTGGTGCGGAGACCACAGGAGAATGTCTGCTGTCGTCCTCTATTGCTCTTCCACCTCATTTCCCTGAGACAGAGTCTCTCACTGAATGAACCTAGAGCTCTGTTTTTCAGTCCAACTGTCTGGTCACTAACCCCCAGGGATCCTCTTGTCTACGCCCTTTCAGTGCTGGGGTGACAGGCATGCATGGCTATGATCAACTTTTTACATGGGTTCTGGGGAGCAAACTCAGGATCTCAGCTCTACCCACTAAGCAATCTCCCTGTGGATTAGTATTCTGGTTGCCAAGAGAGGTGGCGCCTTTAAATGCACTCTGTCATGTAGTTGTCTGGATCCAGCTCAGAGAAGCCAACTACAGGAAGCACCCCAATAAAATGCACAAGTGTGGAATAATGATGACAGTAAAATTTCAAACTATGAGGTAATATCAGGCACATTGGAAATCACATTCAAAACATGACAAGCTTACTGGTGGTGTTTGGACTTTAGATATTTCACTTCTTTCTTATTCATTTTATTTTCCACTAGCTTTCATTAGATAATTAGTATTAGACTCCTGAGTTTAAGAAAAAATTTAGATGAGAAAAATGCAACATTGAGAAGATTCTGTTCAGTGTCTGTCCATGTAAATTCATTGAAAACTTAACATAATTTAGTTTTAGCAGCAGAACAACATGTGCACGGGAGAGGGGACATTGTTTGAAAACCACTAATGTCAAAGATCTCTTGCTTTATTTTTCTCATTTGCAAAATAGGGCTGACAAAAAAACTTCCTCTGGGGCTGGAGAGATGGCTCAGCTATTAAAGGTGCCTGCTTGCAAAGCCTGACAGCCCAGTACTCGCTTAAGTCCAGATGCACAACATGGCACATGCATCTGGAGTTCGTTTGCAGTGGCAGAAGATTTTGGTGCACCTATATTCTCCCCTTTCCTCCCTCTTCTCTCTCTCTTTCTCAAATAAATAAATGAATAAAAATGTTAAAACAAAACTTTCTCTGCTGATATCACATTTTCTCCCATGAAAATCAAATGAACTAATAAATTAGCATAAATGATAATTAATGATGTGGCATAAGGATTGTATGCCACTATTCTATCTCTCCCTGGGCCACATAGGATGACTCAGCTCCATAGTGGTCTCATCACTGAAGACTGGATTGTTCTATGTGACCAGAGTCCAGCTGGAGTGATGACATACTGCTTCTCAGACTAGGTTATGACAAGTGTTAGTGCCTCTCTATCTCTCCATGCCTCTCTTTCCCTATGTGATCATAGAGTACAGCCAGAGTGATGACATATTGCTTCTCAGATTCGCTTATGACAGGTGTTAGTGCCTCTCTTTCTCTCCATGCCTCTTTTTCTCCACCTCTCTCTCATTACTTGTTCTGGGAGAAGCCATCTTCCTCTATAAGGAGACCTGCAAGACAGGGACTTGGTCCAAGAGCCATGGAGTAATCTTAGTCACAGGACTATTCCTTGACAGCAGGTCTTTTGTCCAGTCAAGCCTTCAGGTGACGGGGCACTGGCTGACATCTGGACTGTAACCTCGATAGAGAGCCAGAGCCAGAGAGACCCAGCTAAGATGCTCCAGGATTATTGATTTTCCAAAGCTTTGTGGGTTAATAAGTGTCACTGCATTCAGCTGTCAAATTTTGGAAGTATTTTTTTTTTTTGCAACAGTAAGTAATAAATGTATCCTCCAAGTGTTAGAAATTTGTGTATTTACTCATGGAATCTTCCAGGGCTGGCCACACGGGGGTGTGCTTAATTAAAAAGATTTGAGAGATTGGAGAGATGGCTTAGCTTGTGAAGCCTAAGGACCCTGGTTCAAGGTTTGATTCCCCAGTACCCACGTAAGCCAGATGTACAAGGGGACACATGCATCTGGAGTTTGTTTACAGTGGCTGGAGGCCCTAGTGTGTCCATTCTCTCTCTCTCTTCCTCTCTACCCCTTTCTCTGTCTGTCACTCTCAAAAAAAAAAAAAAAAATTTGAACAAAAAAACTGCAAGTGAAAGAAAGGAGAGCTGAATGTTCATGGCGCAGGTATCCTTTACCTCCAGGCCAAATGTTGGCTGGCTCTCTGCCTGGCACAGACGGCCAGAATGAGACACAAAGGTCTTTGCTCCAACTTCCGTGGCCTGATAACAAACATGCTTCCGCTTATGACAACTGGAGCCACTGTTTCAAGTAGAGCTCCGCCTTCTCCCCACACCTGCCCTTCTTTCCCTCCCTGTTTTCCTTTTACTCTCTCATCACGACTACTTTAGACATATCAAAATACAAATAGCTCCACAGAATTAATACCTACAACTTGAATTTGGAGACACTCATCTTCCCACCAGCTGCTTCTCTTTGTGGGTACAATGCCACGTGTGACCCTCTGGTTATTATCACCTTTCTGAGGGACAGCCTCAGCCGCTCACAAGTGAGAAGGCTTACAGTTTCACAGTGAGGAGGAGAAGCCATGGTCATGAAGCTTTCCTTGCAATTACATCGATGGCTCCTTGTCTTTGCACTCCACCTTCTGTGAGACTCTTGTCACCGTCCTAGTATAGTGCCTTCCAGGGCTCTGGTCTCCCACACAGGGAGGTCAGATGGAAGGGAAGATGGTGATGTGGAAAACAAGAAGTTGGGTACCACATCAACAAGGTGGAGCCTATGAGAACTGACTGCAGTTCCCATCCATTCTTGTTGTCGCTGATGTTGATGGTGTGCATGGCGTGCAGAAGCCAAGCCTCCATCACACATCTCGGTCTCAGAAACCAGAGGTACAGATGAGGAATCCAGGTCAGGTGGAGCAGCAGGAGGCTTGGCTCACCTGGAGATGGGTCACCAATAAGGGGTATGTATATGAGGTACGAAATGGAAGCTTTTTTACTTCTCTCCATCAAATACAGAACAGGAACTTCTCTGTGGCAGCTTTTAATCTGAAAGACACAAGAAGGGACTTGGGAAGAATGCACTGCAGCCTAGCCAAGCACACACCTTACAAAACCACCATGCCTAGCTCTAAACTATTATATCATACAAGGCAAAGATAAAATGAAACCACTTAAAATTATATGATTTAATTGTAACAATGTTACTTCGTGTGTGTGTGATCTTATATTCTTTTCTAAAATATTTTATTTATTTGCAAGCAGAAGGAGAGGAGAGGAAAGAGAAAGAGAGAGAGAGAGGGAGATTGGGTATGCCAGAGCCTTTTGCCATTGTAAACAAACTCCAGGCATATGCACTACTTTGTGCATCTGGATTTATGTGGGTACTGGG
This sequence comes from Orientallactaga sibirica, assembly GCA_036365145.1. NCBI lineage: Eukaryota > Metazoa > Chordata > Mammalia > Rodentia > Dipodidae > Orientallactaga > Orientallactaga sibirica. Next base: position 2,792,343 of record JAEOAD010001462.1, on the reverse strand, counting down.
GAACTGAAACCGGGCCATCAGGCTTTGCAAGCAAGTGCCTTAACCACTGAACCATCTCTTCAGCCTGCCTCTTGTATTCTTAAAATTAACTGAAGAGGGGTTAGGGAGCTGTTAGCTCAAGTGGGCAAAGTGCTTGCTGCACAAAGCATAAGGACCTGCGTTCGGATCCCTAGCTTCCATTAAATGTTGAACATGGTGGTGCATTCCTGTAATCCGAGGGCTGTGGAGGAGGAGATTGGAAGGAGTATACCCAGGACTTGCTGGCTGGCTTATCTAGCTGAATCAAATCTCAAAGAATAAAGTGGAGAACGATAGAGGAAGACCCTTGATATCAACCTCTAGCCTCCACATGCATGTGCACATATGTATATGTACACTTCCTCACACATGTGCACCCATATATCTGCATACATGTACCTATGACCTAAACCCCCAACACCAAAGAGCTTTTGTTTCTGGTGATTATATTTATTTGACTTTCATCACTTTAAAAATTAAAGAAATCCAAGACAATAAGTCCATTAATTCATTTAAAACAAAAGTAAATCATATAAATAGTATGTTCTATAAATGTCATTATATTTCCAAAACAAAGTTTTATTTAGTGAGAACAATGACATTGTTTTACATCTTTTGAATGTCTTTAGTGCTTGCTTTATTCAAGGGTAGCTGGAGTCTCTTACCTGGTTCTGTGTTCAATCTTTTGTGACATTAGTCTTCACGTAGCCTCTGGAAAATTCTACTGCAGACACATAAAGGACAAGAGTAGAAGGAAGCAGTGTTATCATGACTTTGTAGGCTCATTAACAGAACCCTGAAGACCCTCACACTGCCTTGCACCTCATTTTGAGATTCACTGCACTGGAAAAAGGCACTGCGATCTGATTTCCATGAAGCAATGGGGAGTAGAAGTGTGGCTGCAAACCTCTCCAAGCCCATGGCTTTCTGCACGTGAGGTGTGAGGACAATTATCTGAATATTTCAAGTCCAAGTATCAAACCAGGGCTCTGTCATTTGAGTAATTCAGATATTCTCCAAAATACCCCCAAATTTTAACCACATTCTACCTCATCCTGCCTATACTAATAACAATTAAAAAATTGTTTTTTAAAAAATTTTATGTTTTTTTTTTGAGACAGAGTTTCATGTATCTTGACCTTAAACTTGTTATGTAGCTGAGGATTACCTTGACCTTCTGATCACCTTGCTTCCCTCTCCCAAGTGCTAGATTGCAGATATGTTCCTCCACATCATGTGGATTCAGGGGCTTGAACCCAAGGCTTCATACATGCTAGACAAGTGCCCTACCAATGGAGCCATGTCATTAGCTTAAAAAAATGGAGAGAAAACTAGAGAAAGAATAGGAACAGGAAGAAGGGAAAGAATGTTCCTGAGCAGGTGTTCTACTTCTGACCTGCAGAACCCATTGCTGGGACAGGCGCAGTCTCTGGGGGTGTATGCGTGGACTTAGGAGCAGTCTGACTGGGCTATTATACTTATTTCCATGAATTCCCCAAAGTTTCACATAGTGACTTCAGAGTTTTTGGATGGTGGTTGGGAGCTGGCTCAGTTAGCAGTGTATTTTCCTTGGAAGCATGAGCACCTGAGTTTGATCCCCAGAATTCATGGAAAAATACTGGACACAGCAGTGCCCAGTGCTGGGCATGTGGAGACAGGAAGATCCTTGGAGTTTGCTGTTCAGCCTGTCTGGCCTAATTGGTGCTTTCCAGGCCAACGAAAGACCTTGTCTCAAAAAATATGGATGGCATTTCTGAGGAATGACACATGAGGTTGTGTTCTGGCCTCCACATGCACCTACATCCACATGCATGTATACCTGCAGAACACACATATATACCCACTCCCACATGAACATGCATATACACATGTGTGCACACACATGTATTAAAAATAATTTCTGGATGGGCTTACTATGAGTGTTTTGACATTTTTTAGACATTTTTAATGCCATGGTCCATTTTAGATATGTTTGTTAGAATATTAAATCAAATTGTTGCACCTCTTCCTGTTTATCATTGAAGTTTCTGTATGACTCAAAATAATTTTATAGTATTTATCTTACACAGACTCCTTCTTAATTTGAATTTTTTGTTTTGTTTTTTTTTAGTGCTGGGGACTGAACACAGGACCTCTCACATCCTATGCTGCATCCTCAGCTTCATCCCCAACAAATGTTTCTTTTTTTATTTTATTTATTTATTTTTATTTATTTGAGAGTGACAGAGAGAGAAAGAGGAAGATAGAGAGAAAATGGGTGCACCAGGGCCTCCAGCCACTGCAAACGAACTCCAGATGCATGTGTCACTTTGTGCATCTGGCTTACGTGGGTCCTGGGGAATCGAGTCTTGAACCGGGGTCCTTAGGCTTCACAGGCAAGTGCTTAACTGCTAAGCCATCCCTCCAGGCCCCAGTATTTCTTTTTAAATGAATTGTGTAATATGATCATTATTCTTTTTTAAATTTTTATTGTCAACTTCTATACTTACAGACAATAAAACATATTTCCTTCCCCTCCCCCCTTTCCCCTTCACAACTCCACTCTCTATCATATCCCCTCCCTCTCTCCATTAGTCTCTGTTTTAATTTGATGTCATCATCTTTTTCTCCTGTTATGAGGGTCTTGTGAAGGTATTGCTAGGCACTGTGAGGTCATGGATATCGAGGCCAATTTCTGTCTGGACAGTTGCATTGTAAGGAGTCATACCCTTCCTTTGGCTCTTACATTCTGCAATGGACCCTGAGCCTTGAAGGGTGTGATAGAGATGTTTCAGTGCTGGACACTCCTCCATCCCTTCTTCACAGCACTATGGGGCCTTTAGGGTCATCCCAGTGGTCATTTACATCTGAAAAGAGAAGCTTCTCTAACCAGAAGTGAGAGTAGCATTAATATATGAATATGAACAATAAGCGTAGTGCTTTCAGAGCAGTTTGATGAAAATAATATAAACATTAGCCAGACTAGAGCAGGCTTTATACCTCTGAGCCCCATGACCTCCCCTGTCATAGGTTTTTGATTAGGTTTTTCAGTACCAGGCATGTATTCTCTCCCATAGAGTGGGCCTTCAGTCCAATTAGAGAGCAGTTGGTTTCCCCCAGAGCAGACATGCCACTATGACACTCATTCAGTCATTTGGCTTGTCTGGCCAAACTTGAGGCTTCCAGTGTCCACTATTTGCACCGCTGATGACTGCTGTCTCTCACAGGGCTGCATGCAGTGCAGCTTTTTCCATCTTTCAGTTGGCTGGTCCACAGGGAGAAGGTTTTCTGCTCAGCACCAGTTTGATTTTGCAGTGATCTTGCTGCCCACGCATGTGAAGTCTTCAGCAATAGGTTTTTACCATCTGTTTCTCAAGGGATATCAAGGGCCTTGGCAATAGCCTGTAATGTTTTAGAGGCAACAGGGACCTCCCTGGCCAACAGCTCACTGGGAGGTATGCCATCCCTGGCACTGAAATTTTCTAGTAACAATCTATGGCTTCTGGATGTGCCATTATTCAAAAAAGTAGGTTTTCTTGGGCTGGAGAGGTGGCTTAGCAGTTAAGGCACCTGCCTGTGAAGACTAAGAATGCCCGTTCAATTCTCCAGGTCCGTCAGACTCAAAAGTGATGCAAGCGCACAATGTTGCACATGCACACAAGGGGGCGCACACATCTGGAGTTTGTTCACTGTGGCTGAGAGACTCCTGGCACACCCATTCTATTTCTGTGAAGAATGCCATTGGAATTTTAATGGGGATTGCATTAAATGTGTAGATTGCTTTTGGTAAGATTGCCATTTTCACAATATTGATTCTTCCAATCCAAGAACACGGGATGTCTTTCCATTTCCTGTGTCTTTTGCAATTTCTCGCTTGAGTGTTTTAAAGTTCTCATTGTAGAGATCCTTCACTTCTTTGATTAAGTTTATTCCAAGGTACTTGATCTTTTTTTTTTTTTTTTTGAGGCAATTGTGAATGGGAGAGATATCCTGATTTCATCCTCTGCATATTTGTTGTTAGTATATAGGAAAGCTAATGCTTTCTGTGTGTTTATTTTGTATCCTGCTACATTGCTAAAAGTGTTTATCAGCTCTAATAGTTTGCTGGTAGAGTCTTTAGGGTCCTTTATGTATAGAATCATATCATCAGAAATAATGACAATTTGATCTCTTCCTTCCCAATTTGTATCCCTTTTATGAGTGTCTCTTGCCTTATTGCTATAGCTAAGACTTCCAGTACTATATTAAATAAAAGTGGGGAGAGTGGACACCCTTGTCTTGTTCCTGAGTTTAGTGGAAAATCTTCAAGTTTTTCCCCATACAGTATTATATAGTATATATATTGTTGGCTGTAGGTTTGTTGTAAGTAGACTTTATTATGTTGAGATATGTTCTTTCTCTTCCAAGTTTTTGTAATACTTTTACCATGAAGGGATGCTGGATTTTGTCGAATGCCTTTTTTTGCATCTATTGAGATGATCATGTGATTTTTGTCCTTCAGAGCAATTATATGATGTATTACATTTATCAGTTTGCATACGTTGAATCATCCCTGCACCTCTGGGATAAAGCCTACTTGGTCAGGGTGAATAATCTTTCTGATATATTCTTGTATTCTGTTTGTCAATATTTTGTTCAGAATTTTTGCATCTATGTTTGTGAGGGAGATTGATCTGTAATTTTCTGTTTTTGTTCTGTTTTTGCCTGTTTTTGGTATCAGGGTGATGTGGGCTTTATAAAAGGAGTTTGATAGAATTCCTTCCTTTTCTTTTCTTTTCTTTTTTTTTTTTTTTTTTTTTGGTTTTGTGAGGTAGGGTCTCACTCTGGTCCAGGCTGACCTGGAATTCACTATGTAGTCTCAGGGTGGCCTTGAACTCTCGGCGATCCTCCTACCTCTGCCTCCCGAGTGCTGGGATTAAAGGGGTGCGCCACCACGCCCGGCTTTCCTTTTCTATTTTATGGAAAAGTTTGAGAAGCATTGGTGTTAGTTCTTCCATGAAGGATGGGGAAACACACGTGTGTGTGTGTGTGTGTGTGTGTGTGTGTGTGAACATGTGGGACAGTGATCCTGAGGGGGAGATTCACCCTCAGTGAGTGCAACAATCTCCAACAGGTGGCTCAGATGAAAAAGAAGTCTGAAGAGGGAAGATGGTGTACCAGTTAAAGGTGCTTGCTTGCAAAGCCTGCCAGCCTGTGTTAAATTCTCCAATACTCATATAAAGCCAGATGCGCAAAGTGGTTCATGCAACTGGAGTTCATTTGTGGTGGCAAGAGGTCCTGGCATGCCCAAATTCTTTCTGTGTGTCTTTGCTTGCAAATAAATAAACTTTAAAAAAACATTAAAAAAAGAAGTCTGAAGAAAAAGCAACCTGCAGGCATCTATAAGCCTCTTTTCTCCTAGAGTGAATGTGTCTATCATGCTGTTCCTCCTCCACTGACTCAAAACCAGCCACCAGTTGCTCAGGGAGTATCCAGGCTTACAGCCCAGTATTGGATTTCCCTGGCTTCCTGGATTGGGCAGCCACCTGGTTGTCTGCCTTCCCAGCATCAGCATGAAGACAGCCATTGTTGGATTGCCCGGCACCCCCTTAGCATGTAAGGCAGTCTAAAAGTCTCCTTTTAACACACACACACACACACACACACACACACACATCCTCTAGAGAACCCTGCCTAATACACAAAGCAAAACTGTTTTCTTTGGAAAATAGGACCATATCCATCAAGACAGGCTAGTACAAAGCTGCTCAATTTACAATAGTTTGACATAGTGTTTTGACTTTATGATGATATACAAACAGCATTCATTCCGGGGCCTGGGGAGACGGCTTCAACAGTAAAGTACTTGTTACATAAGCATGAGGACAGGAGTTTGGATTCCCAGCAATCATATAAATTCAGGGTATGGTGTTGCATATCTGTGACCCGACTGTGTGGCCAGAGGACAACCTCAGGTATTGTCCTCAGGCACCATCTACCTTATTGAGACGGGGTTCTTTCACTGGCTTGGAGCTCATTAATTATGCTAGATTAGCTGCCAGCAGGCCCAGGGACCTGCCTGTCTCCACCCCTCTAGCTCTGGGATTACAGGTGAACACCATCACACCCAACATGTCACATGGGTGCTGGGGACCAAACTCAGGTCCCCATGCTTATGAAGAAAGTGCTTTACCAGCTGAGCCACTTCTTCTCTCTGGAAGCTTGTCTCTACCTGCCCCAGTGTGGGTCACGTGTCCCTCTGTGGCCTCTGTGGCCACCACCAGGGTATTTCATTTGGCCTGCCCTGACCAACTGTATGACTTTGGATAAGTCTTTTTTTTCCCATGGGCTCCTGGCTTTGATAACTAGAAAAGGAGAGTGTTAAGCCATGTGCTATGAGACCTATTTGATTCTCAATATCCTTTTATTTATTACTATTATTTATGTATTTGCAGGTGTGTGTATGTGTATAGGCATACCAGGCAGGGCCTTTTGCCACTGCAAAGAAATGTAAGATGCTTGCACCACTTTTTACATTTGGCCTATGTGGGTGGCTTGAGATCTGAATCTGGGATCATAGACTTTGTAAGCAAGCACCGTTTTATTTTATTTTTATTTATTTATTTGATAGAGATAATGAGAAAGAGGGAGAAAAAGAGAATGGGTGTGCCAGGCCCTCTAGCCACTGCAAACAAACTCCAGACACATGTACCACCTTGTGCATCTGGCTTTATATGGGTTCTGGGGAATTGAACATGAGTCATTTGGCTTTGCCAGCAAGCGCCTTAACACTAAGCCATCTCTTCAGCCCCCCAAAAGTGACTTTTACCATGGATCTTTGCAGCCCCTCTAATTCCTTCTAAAGTGTTATTTCAACAGCCTATAACTTCTACTCATCTGAGTAGCTCAGGGAGAGGAAGATGAGGGTTACTTTTGAATTCACTGTTACACATTTCTCCTTCTAGTTCTGTGCCCATGTGTGTGGTGTGTGTGTGGTATGCATGTATGTTTGCATGTGTTTGCATGTGTGTGTGTGTGTGTGTGCAGGTACATGGGCTCTCTCATAATCTTTCATCTTTGTGTTCACTTATTTTGTTGCATATCTGTTAAAATGGGCTTCTCTGACATTTCTGTGTGCCTAGATGCAATTCAAGTGTGTTTGGCAGGGACATAACATATGTGTGCCCATGCATTTGGAGGCCAGAGCACAATATCGGGTGTTATCCCCTGGAACACTGTTCACTTCCTTTGAGAAAGGGGCTCTCATGGACCTGGAGCCCACCAATTAGGCTAGACTACGTGGTCCTAGATATCCTCTTGTTTCTGCCTCCCCAGAAGTGGGATTATAGGTGCTCATTACCACGCCTGGCATTTTATGTGGATACTAGGGATCAAACTCAGATCTTCATGCCTGAAAGGCAAGCACTTTACTCAATGAACTATCTCCCAACCCACATTTCTTCCAGTTCTTTGCCCAAAGAAAGGACTGCCCTGGCGGGTGGTCCAAAACTACTCGCATGGATCCAGCAGGATGTGGAAAACGAGGAGACAAAAATGATCTCGTGGAGCCTGGTTAGCTGGTAGCTCCCCCAGTCTGGCACCCGGATGAGCTTGTTGAAGACAGGGACTGGCTGCTTTGAGAAGCTAGGAAATGAGCTCTCCAGAAACCAAACTTTTTGCATTCAGGCCCCAGAAGCTTCTGCTATTGACTTCTTTTTCAGTCCCATGATGAAGAGTTTGGGCTTCTGAACAAATGTCTAGAAAGAAGAAACTGGACCAGATGTCTACCTTGTAATGACAAAGACATAATCTGACTTAAATTCGTTGTTTTTATAACAAGTTCATCCACATGATGGACTACCCCAGGGTGAAAGCTGGAACAATGCAGGCGCTCACCAGGGTCCTTCACACACCCTCTGGTTTTTTTGTCACTTCTTCTAAATCACAGCAGCTGCTCTCGGATCCAGACTTCCAGAGATGACTTGACAAGGACTGTCAGTGACATTCCCAGAGCTGGTCGAGTCTGCCTGCCTCTTTAGTCCCCAAGGAGCCCTCTCCCCGCCACCCGCTACCTCATTGTTGTTTTCTTTGCTTTTGAAAAGTCTCTGCCTTAAAATAGTTAGAGATTTATAAAAAGTTGCAAAAATAGTCAATTGTTGATTTCCAGGTATTTGGAAGTGTCCCAGTAGCCCAGGTTGGCTAAGAACTTGCTATGTAGCTGAGGTTGACAGTGAGTTTCTGATCCTTGCTCCTCCACCTCTCAAGTGCACTACCACACTTGGTCTATACAATACTGTGGATTGAACCCAGGACTGTATGCCTGTCAGACAAGCACTAAGCTATGTCACTACTCTAAAATAAGATATGAATGTTGTCCTATTGGCTCTGTGTGTGTGAATGCTTGTGTGTGTGTGAATGCTTGTGTGTGTGTAACTGCTTTCTGAAGTGCAGGAGAATAAGGTGCCCACATGATGATCTCTTATCTAAGCACTTTACTGAGCACACCATAAAAATCCAAAGCTGTTTTGTTTTATAACTACAGTGTGATTATCAAACACAGGAGGTGAGCCCGATAGAAGTGTGTGAGCTACTCCACAGAACTTCTTGAGATTCTCTCAGATATTCCAGTCAGGTCTTTTCCTGTCCCAGGTCCCATGCTGTATTTTGCTGAAAGGTGTCCTCTCATCTTGGATGAGCCCTCAGTCTCTTTTAGCTCTCTCCTGATCTTTCATCTTTGTGTTCACTTATTTTGTTGCATATCTGTTAAAATGGGCTTCTCTGACATTTCTGTGTAGAGCACAATATCGGGTGTTATCCCCTGGAACACTGTTCACTTCCTTTGAGAAAGGGGCTCTCATGGACCTGGAGCCCACCAATTAGGCTAGACTACGTGGTCCTAGATATCCTCTTGTTTCTGCCTCCCAGAAGTGGGATTATAGGTGCTCATTACCACGCCTGGCATTTTATGTGGATACTAGGGATCAAACTCAGATCTTCATGCCTGAAAGGCAAGCACTTTACTCAATGAACTATCTCCCAACCCACATTTCTTCCAGTTCTTTGCCCAAAGAAAGGACTGCCCTGGCGGGTGGTCCAAAACTACTCGCATGGATCCAGCAGGATGTGGAAAACGAGGAGACAAAAATGATCTCGTGGAGCCTGGTTAGCTGGTAGCTCCCCCAGTCTGGCACCCGGATGAGCTTGTTGAAGACAGGGACTGGCTGCTTTGAGAAGCTAGGAAATGAGCTCTCCAGAAACCAAACTTTTTGCATTCAGGCCCCAGAAGCTTCTGCTATTGACATCTTTTTCAGTCCCATGATGAAGAGTTTGGGCTTTTGAACAAATGTCTAGAAAGAAGAAACTGGACCAGATGTCTACCTTGTAATGACAAAGACATAATTTGACTTAAATTCGTTGTTTTTATGACAAGTTCATCCACATGATGGACTACCCCAGGATGAAAGCTGGAACAATGCAGGCGCTCACCAGGGTCCTTCACACACCCTCTGGTTTTTTTGTCACTTCTTCTAAATCACAGCAGCTGCTCTCGGATCCAGACTTCCAGAGATGACTTGACAAGGACTGTCAGTGACATTCCCAGAGCTGGTCGAGTCTGCCTGCCTCTTTAGTCCCCAAGGAGCCCTCTCCCCGCCACCCGCTACTTCATTGTTGTTTTCTTTGCTTTTGAAAAGTCTCTGCCTTAAAATAGTTAGAGATTTATAAAAAGTTGCAAAAATAGTCAATTGTTGATTTCCAGGTATTTGGAAGTGTCCCAGTAGCCCAGGCTGGCTAAGAACTTGCTATGTAGCTGAGGTTGACAGTGAGTTTCTGATCCTTGCTCCTCCACCTCTCAAGTGCACTACCACACTTGGTCTATACAATACTGTGGATTGAACCCAGGACTGTGTGCCTGTCAGACAAGCACTAAGCTATGTCACTACTCTAAAATAAGATATGAATGTTGTCCTATTGGCTCTGTGTGTGTGAATGCTTGTGTGTGTGTGAATGCTTGTGTGTGTGTGTAACTGCTTTCTGAAGTGCAGGAGAATAAGGTGCCCACATGATGATCTCTTATCTAAGCACTTTACTGAGCACACCATAAAAATCCAAAGCTGTTTTGTTTTATAACTACAGTGTGATTATCAAACACAGGAGGTGAGCCCGATAGAAGTGTGTGAGCTACTCCACAGAACTTCTTGAGATTCTCTCAGATATTCCAGTCAGGTCTTTTCCTGTCCCAGGTCCCATGCTGTATTTTGCTGAAAGGTGTCCTCTCATCTTGGGTGAGCCCTCAGTCTCTTTTAGCTCTCTCCTGATCTTTCATCTTTGTGTTCACTTATTTTGTTGCATATCTGTCAAAATGGGCTTCTCTGACATTTCTGTGTGCCTAGGTGTAATTCAAGCATGTTTGGCAGTGACATAACACACAGGTGCTGGCTCTGGTCAGGAGGTATATGACGGCGAATTGTCCCATTGCTCGCTGGGTAATGCAGTTACTTGGCGATGGTGGTGACGTCCTGTTTTCTCCACGGTGTAAAGTTACTGTTCCCTTATTTCTATAAGGAGAATCTATGATACTCTGAGTCTTCAAATGTTTCCCACACTTTTGTTCATTTTCACATGTTTTGATGATTCTTGCTTAAACAGGAATGACCACAGTGGGTGAAGGGGTGATTTCCTAATTCCATCCTCCCGCCAGTGGCAAGAGTCAGTTTTCCATTACTGCTTTGTAGTATCTTCCTCATTATCTGTGTGGGCACATGGATTCCTGCTCTATGCTCTAGGTTATAATCCTTGACCATTATTGTTGAGGTATTCAAATTACTCCAAATATGACCAGTGAGCACCTTTCCAAGTGGGCCCCTGGGTCCTTCTGGTATCTCCCTATTCTCTCTTGATAAGTCCTTACTTCTGGGACTATATGGCATCATGGGTTTCTCTGGTACTTTCCTTGCCCTAGCCATGGCTGCCATTGGCCCTCTCACTGGTCCTCCCAAACCCTTGGTAGCATTTCCATCTTCAACAAGCTCTCTCAGGCTCTGACTCCACTTCTGCCTAGCCCTCTCTTCTGCACTCCAGGATGGTCATGCCGCTGTCTGCTCAGTGTCTGTGCTCAGAGCTCACAGGCATCTCAGAGGAAGCATGTTGCTGTTCAGAGCTGAATCGTGCTGCCCTCATCACCAAGTCATTTGTTCAGAGCTGAATCACACCCACCCACCTCCACACATAGGTTGAAGCCCCAGCCCTCAGTCCTTCAGAATGTGGCTGTTAGAGTGCATCAGTGATTAAGGTGAACTGAGGTCACATGGGTGAAGGCCAATCCAATCTGGCTTGGGTGTTATAACAGGAGGTCAGGACACACAGACTCTGAGAGGGATGGCCACATGAGGACACAGAGAGACTCTGACAGTTTGCTTATCTGATGTTGAACACTTGGCTACTGTGCTTGATGTTACAGTGAACACTGGCTTGTGGTCATCTTTTTGAGTCTCTGCTTTCAAGGCCATTGGACACATAACTAGGAGTGTTATATGGTAATTCTGTCTAGCTTTTGCAAATGCTGAACAGTGCGAACAACTTGTGTTCTTACTCACCAACCATATCCAAGGGATCCAATTTCTCCACATCCTCATGAACACATTTTCTCTTAGTCATTCTAATAGTTATGAGTAGCATCTTGTTGTGGTTTTGATCTGCATTTCCCTAATGTTTAGTGGTATGCGACATCTTTGAATGTGCCCACTGTGTATTTGTGCATCTTCTCTGGAGTATTATCTATCCAAGTCTTGACAATTTTTGGATTGGGTAGTCTGCCTTTTGGTTGCTGAGTTTTAGGAGTTATTTAAATATTTCCAATTTAAAATTGAGTTTCAAATGATCCACTTTGTTCAGCAATAATAAAAAAAAAGTGTAGAAAATCTCTATAATCATCTACCTATTTTTTTGGTTTTTCAAAGTAGGGTCTTATGCTAGGCCAGGCTGAACTGGAACTTACTAGGTAGTCTCAGGGTGGCCTCAAACTCATGGCATTCCTACCTGTGCCTCCTCAGTGCTGGGATTAAAGGTGTACCCCACCATGCCTGACTTACTTAGAAAGTCTAAATATCAAGCCATTGTTAAATATCTTGGCAAATATTTCCCCTGTTCTATAAGTTTTCTTTCCATTTAAAAATATTTTTATTTATTTATTTGAGAGAGGGAAAGAGGCAGAGAGAAAGAGAGAGAGAAAGAGAGAGGGAAAGAGAGAGAAAGAGAGAGAGGGCATGCCAGGGCTTCCAGCCACTGCAAACAAACTCCAGATGCACTCGCCACCTTGTACTTCTGGGTCCTGGGGAATTGAACAGAGATTCTTTGGCTTTGCAGGCAAGTGCCTTAACCGCTAAGGCATATCTCCAGCCCCTTTCCACTTTTTTGATAACATGCCTTGATGCATAAAAGTTTTAACCTTAATAAACTTAAATTTGTCTATTTTTTCTTTTATTGCTGGTGCTTATGGTGTCATAGCTAGGAATCTATTGCCAAATCCAAGGTCATGAATATTTACCCTCATATTTGTTTCTAAAAGTTCTATTAGTGTCATTAGAAGCTAAAATTATAGTTTTCCATTAGGATAGGTTAGACTGTTTTGCAACAACAAATTATGAAATTTCAGTGAATTACCACACTAAAAATTGGACACCATTTACCACTAAACACAATATGGATTGGGCAGTATTCTCACATTTCACAGCTACATACAGTGAAAAATGCCCCGGAGACATTTTTTCTAAAGACCCTGTTGTAGTTACGATATTAGCACAAAGTACTTGACTAAAAGCAGCTGATGGGAGGAAAATTATTTATTTTGGCTTAAAGTCTTGAGGGGAAGCTTCATGATGGCAGGGAAAGCATGGCGTGAGCAGAGGCTGAACATCACCTCTGCCACGGCCAGGTGGAAAACAGCAGCAAGAGAGTGAGCTGGCTAACACTGGCAAACTGGGGAGGTGGGGGTTAATAAACCATCAAGGTCCATCCCTAGTGACACACCTCCTCCAGCAAGGCACCAACTCCCAAATTGCCATCAGCTGGGGATCAAGTATTCAGAACACACGAGTTTATGTGGGACATGTGATTCCAACCAGCACAGACCCTGTCTCAAGATGCCTACGTTTTACTTATTTTCTTTTGGCCAGTACTCAGCCACATGGTCTTCACCTAAGTGCAAGGGATGCTGGGAAATGTAGTCTTCCTATTTGCCCAGGCACTCCATCCTCTCCCACACCACCTCATCTGTGTGCTGTGCTCACAGTTGTTAGCTTCCTGCAGCGAGCAGCATGTACAAGAAGCAAAACTTTGATTTTCAATGGAGAAGTTATTGGGACTACCCTCCCTCAGTTATTGCCTGGCTTTTTGTCGCCTTGAAGATTATAACATGAGCCTTCATTCATGTTGTGAATAAAAAGCAAATGCCGAGTGCTGATGCTAGTAGTTCACAACTTATGTGAGTTGCTGTTGCCTCTAGGGAAACCAGTGAAGACAAGGCCATCACTGCAGGATGATGAAGTCTGTGAAGTGTCCCTAGTGCTCTTGAGATGACAGCCTGCTACCAGATAAAGAATAGGAATGGTTGGGGGCACATGCTCTTTGTAAATGGGTTTGAAACGTGGAAAGGGAGCCACAGCAAAGCCCAGGATGGTGACAAGGCAAAGAAAGAAAAGAGCTGAGACGAGGGGCTAACAAGACAGACAGGAGAGGACAGGGAGGAGAAAGGGGCCTCCACAGGGCAGCAAGAGGGCTTTTCCTTTGCACCAGAATCACACAGACATGGAGAGGAGAGCAGTCCTGAGTCCCAAGTGTCACCACGCATGCTGCCAGGAAGCTGTGACTAGGCTTCAGGCACCCTTCAACAGCACTGCCACCATTTTCAAGATAGATAAACACAAAGAGGTCTGGACTAGTATAAAAGAATCTCGGGACTGGGTACCGAGTCTGGGGTGTCATTCACAGGGACGCTGGAGCTTGGCTCCTCTGTTTGTCAAGGAAGACCTCGTCACTTATGGAGGCTGAAACAAATCCCAGGTGAGCTTTTGCTTCAGCCATCTTGGACGTGAGGCTCTGGGGGGCCTGACCACAGGGGATGAGCATTCACCAAGGATCAGGCTGGCTCCCATCGCTCCCATGACTCTCAGGTTCTTATCACAGGGCTGAGGGGAGATGATGGTTCCATTGGTAAAGCGCTTGCCTTTCAAAGGTGAAAACCTGAGTTTGGATCCCTGGGCATCTGTGTAAAATGTCAGCTGTGGTGGTGGGCGTCTGTCATCCCAGCACTGGGGAGATGGAGACAGGAGGATCCCTTGGGCAAGCTGGCTACCTTGTCTAGCTGAATCAGTGAGTTCCAGGTTCAGTGAGAGACTGTCTCAAACAAAAAATAAGATGCTGGCAAGATGGCTCAGAGGTTAAGGCACTTGCTTACAAAGTCTGAGTGGCCAGTGTTCAATTCTCCAGCACCCATGTAACACAGAATGCACAGGAAAGTGCATGTGTCTGGAATTTGTTTGCAGTGGCAGACACCCTAGTGCGCCCATTCTGTCTCTCTCTCTCTCTCTGCCTCTTTTTCTCTGTCTCTCTCAATTAAATGAATCAATAAACAATTAAACAAACAAACAAATAAATAAAATATTTTAAAAGATGGGAAACTGTTGAGGAAGATGCCTAATATTGATCTCTGTCCTCCACACACATCTGTGTGCACATGTGCCCACATGCATGCAAGTATACATACTTGAGCTCTTTAAAATATGACAAAAGATTTTGGTTCAAGTTTTTTTTTAATGTATAATTTTTTATTGACAACTTCTATACTTACAGACAATAAACCATGATAATTCCCTCCCCCTTTCCCTTAACAACTCCACTCTCCATCATATCCCCTCCCTCTCTCCATTAGTCTCTCTTTTAATTTGATGTCATCATCTTTTTCTTCTGTTATGAGGGTCTTGTGAAGGTATTGCTAGGCACTGCAAAGTCGTGGATATCAAGGTCAATTTCTGTCTGGACAGTTGCATTGTAAGGAGTCGTATCCTTCCTTTGGCTCTTCCATTCTTTCCGCCACCTCTTCTGCAATGGACCCTGAGCCGTGGAGGGTGTGACAGAGATGTTTCAGAGCTGGGCACTCCTCCATCCCTTCTTCTCAGCACTATGTTGCCTTTTGGATCATCCCAGTGGTCACTGCCTTCTGAAAAGAGAAGCTTCTCTAACCAAAAGTGAGAGTAGTGTTAATATATGAATATGAACATTAAGCAGAGTACAAGCTTGTAACCTAAAGTAATTTCGAAATGGAGTCCTTCAGGAAAGGTCTTAATTAGAGGCATGACAGAGGACCAGCGTTTGAATCCTAGTGCCCATGTAAAAGCTCGTGGTGTATGTCTGTACTCCCAGCACTGGGGAGGCAGAGACAGGAAATCCCTGGGCTCACTGGCTAGCTAGTCTAGCCCAATTGGTGAGTTCTAGGTTCAACAAGAGACCCTGTCTGAAAGAATAAGGTGGAATGTGATAGAGGAAGATGTCTTCTGTTGACCTCTGGCCTCCACATGCACACATTTGCATGTGTACCTCCACACACATGTGCACCCACACCCATAGAAACATGTATACACACATGCATATCACACACATACACTCAAAAAAACAAACTATGACTGAAGATTTTGACACAGGCATTTAAAGTAAAGTAATTTTGAAGTGAAGTCAGAGCTTCAAGAAGAGGTTTTAATTAGAAAAGTATGACAGAGCAAGGCTGGGACAATCCTGAACAAACATCTTGCCACTAGGAACAGTCAATTCAAAGGACTAAGTGGCCTTGGTAGCCACTTGAAGAAGGCATGGGTGACATTAATTTTCCTTACTCAACCAATGAAATTTCTCATACGAGGGTGGAAAATACTCTCTTGTAATTCTTTTTATTTTGTTTATATTTATTTTGTGTATATGTGCATGCATGTGTGTATGTACACATGTTCATGTGTTTATGAGTGTGGACATGCACATGCCACAGTGTATGCATGGAGGTCAGAGGACAACTTTTGGGTCCATCTTTGTATTTCCACCTCATTTGTGTCAGGGTTTCTCTATGTGAATCTTCCAGGAACTCTCCTGTCTCACTGTTAGCATGCTGGGATTACAGAAACCCTCCATGGCCTCTGCCTTTTTGTGGGGGACTTGGGGATCACACTCAGGTTCTCAGGCCTGAGTGGTGAATACTTTATCCACTGAGCTCTCTCCCCGCCCCTAGTGAGTCTTCTGCTTTGCATTGCCTGGCCATTATAAGGTGGGATAGAACAAATTTTTCCATCCTAATTTTGTTCCCAGAGCCTATTGATTTTTAATTTCCTGGAGACAATTTTCTATGAAAGAAAATCTCAGCGAAGGAGTGCCAATTTTAAACATTTAGAGACTTATTTCTCCAGGAAGAAATCACAGGCTAGAGAGAAAAACTAGAATTGCATTTGATGAGATTTGAATGGCAATTGGAGGTTTGAATGGAGAGGGTTGTTTTCTTATCCAGAAAGCCACTGGAAATTGATTTAGGAAATTGTATCTGGCAATTTATATCTCCTTTCTGGAGAGAGGATATTTGCTAAAGAATCAAAACAAGTGGGATTTTGCCAGGGTCTTAAGTCTGATGTCAGAGACAAGAGAAGGACACTATATGGAATTTTCTCTTTCTTTTTCAAATATATTTTAAAATTTTTATTTATTTGAGAAAAAGGCATCTCTCTCTCTCTCCATATATATATATGGAGAGAGAGAGACCATGCCAGTGCCTCTAGCCACTGCAAATGAACTCCAGATACATGCCCCACCTGAGCATCTGTCTTACATGGGTCCTGGGGAGTCAAACCTGAGTCCTTTGGCTTTGCAGGGAAGCACCTTTAACCACTAAGCCATCTCTCCAGCCTAGAATTTCCTCTTTCTATGCAAAAACACATAGCTTTGAAAATTGTTATCTTTTTTTAACAAAATATTTTGTTTATTTGCAAGTAGAGAGATACAGAGAAAGACAGGGAGAGACACAGAGAGTGAGTATGGGTGTGCCAGAGCCTCTAGCCACTGAAAATAAACTCCAGATGCATGCGCCACTTTGTACATCTGGCCTACATGGGTACTGAGGCTTTGCAGGCAAGTGCTTTAACCACTTAGCAATTTCTCCAGCCTGAAAATTGTATCCTTTTTAAAAAAAATTATTTTTATTTTATTATTTTATTAGCAACAGACAGAGAGAGAAAGAGAGAGAGAATGGGCACACCAGGGCCTCCAGCCACTGCAAACAAACTCCAGATGCATGTGCCACCTTGTGAATCTGGCTTACATGGGTACTGGGGAATCAAGCCTTGAACTGGGGGTCCTTAGGCTTCATAGGCAAGCACTTAACCGCTAAGCCATCTCTCTAGCCCCTTTTTTTTAACAGGTAGGGTCTCAGTCTAGCCCAGGTTGACCTGAAATTCACTATGTAGTCTCAGGGTGGCCTTGAACACAGGGCAATCTTCCTACCTCTGTGTCCTGAGTGCTTGGATTAAAGACATGCACCACCACACCCAGCCTCAAATTGTATCTTTTCATAATGTTGCTTCTTAGCATTTTTCTTTTCGTTGTTTGCTTGTGGTCTTCCTTTCCCCTCCCAAACTCTTTCTGCCTCCTGCATGGGCTGTACCTGTGGCAACAGCATGTGACTGCAAGCTTGCCTGAATGGATGTACATGCATACCAGAGGGCTTTCCTTTACTGTTGCAAAACTGAAATAAGGGCTGGGAAGATGGATTAGTGCTTAAAAGCACTTGCTTGCAAAGCCTGGGTTCCATTCTTCAGTACCCATGCAAAGCCAGATGCACAAGGGCGGGTATGAATGAATCTGGAGTTTGTAGTGCCAAGAGGCCCTGGCACACCCATTCTCTCTCTCTCTCTCTCTAAATAAACATTTTAAAACAAGGGATAATTAGGGAGCTGGGGAGATAGCTCAGTTAGTAAAATGCTTACCACACAAGCACGAGGACCTCAGTTTGGATCCCCAGCACTCATGTAAATGCTGGATATGGTGGTATGTGCCTGTAATCCCGGCACTGGGGAAGCAGAGACAAGATGATCCTGGAGACTTGCTGGTCAGCTCGTCTAGCTGACTTAGTGAGCTCCAGGTTCAGTGAGAGACCCTTTCTCAAACAAAAAAAAAAAAATAAAAATAAAAATAAGGTGGAATGTTAGTGAGGAAGACACTTGATATTTATTTCTGGCAAACACACACACACATACACACACACATGAACATACACATCTACAAGCAACCACACACAGTTCATACACACATGAACACAAACAATGGGATAATCAGATAGCTGTTGCTTCTGTTTGATTTTACTTGTGCAATTCCTCATAGAATTCTCCTCAACCCATCAAGATGGCTCAGATGCATTCTTTTTGATGACTGTGTGTGTGTGGATGAGTGAGAATTCATTAGGTCATTCCTTTGTCAGTAGATGTTTATTTGAACCTAGCATTTGGTTAGTAGGTACCAAGCTTCCATCAATACTTTGGCTCCGTGTTTTGGCCCAAATGGGGCAGATGACAGTTTAGATACAAGGATCTGAGGTTCTCTTATGTTCTGTGTACTCTGGCCCTGATGGGGAAGATGATGGTAGATACAAGAATTTGAGGTTCACTATGCCCTTGAGTTCTGGTCCTAATGGGGCAGATGATGGTAGATATAAGGATCTGAGGTTCACTTATGCACTGTGTTCTGGCCCTGATGGGCAGATGATGGTAGATATATAGATCTGAGGTTTGATATCAACTCCTTTTTTTTTTTTAATTTGAGAGAGACAGAGAGAGAAAGAGAGGCAGAGAGAGAGAGAGAGAATGGGTGTGCCAGTGGCCTCTCAGCCACTGTGAATGAACTCCAGATGTATGCACCCCCTTGTGCGCATTTGCGACATTGCAAGCTTGTGTCACTTTTTGTGTCTGGCTAAATGTGGGACCTGGAGATTTGAATGGAACATTCTTAGGCTTTGCAGGCAGGCGCCTTAACTGCTAAGCCATCTCTCCAGCCCTCAACTCCTTTTGGTTCACCTTGATTTACTGTAGAGTCCAAAATGTGAAAACTTAGTTTGCTGCACTTTCCTAGCTGAGAATACCTGTGGGGCTAGTTTAAAGAAAGAAAGTAGACTTTGGTGGAGCACTTCTGATCCTTTGTTTTTCCTTAGACAGGAGCTATTGTTACTAGCAGAAACAATGATAAGAGGAGGGAGAGGCAGAGGTAGAGGTAGAGGCAGAGGCAGAGGGAAGGAGAGAGAGAGAGAGAGAGAGAGAGAGAGAGAGAGGAGGCCTGGTGCTTACAATTATGCCATTTCAATAAATATTTATTGGGCATCTACTGAGTTCTGGCAATGGATATTGTTATCCAAGGAGACATGGTTTGCCTCATGAAGTGTGAGTGCTCTGTAGGGACAGCACACAGTGATGAGACCACGATACACAGGAACTGGAGTGCTCTTGGGTGATGATCAGTGAGGCCCTCAAGGGAACCAGCCATTGGCCTGACAGTGGAAGGAGTGAAGCTTCTAGACAGAAAGAGCCCTATGGTAAAAGGATTAGCCATTTTCTTGGGATAGAGAGGCCAGCACATCTGCTCAGTGCTAGAGGCTCCTGCTGGGTTTGGCTTTGTAGTCAGTCTTTCAAGGATTGGTGAGTAGGGAGGGGGGACTTCCAGGAGGCCAGAGGGAGAGAACCACCATGAGTGTGCACACACACTTGTACATTCTCATACTTATGTGTGATAGATGTCAGGGGCCCATATCAGCAAGGTGGGTTGCATTCAGAGTAAAGTTGATAGGGTGAGAAGACAGTTCATAGATTCTTACATAACAGTGTTGTCATAAAATCAATTTCTTTCTTTATTTCAGATTACCTGATCATCTTTTTAGAAAAAAAAAATGGCAGAAGTGACCCTATGGACCGAACTGACTGGAGGGGTGGTTCAGTGGCTAAGCAGAGACTGCCAGAGTTTAAATCTCCAGATCCTATGTAAACAGTGCGGGGGTGTGGACACACGTGCCTGTGAGCCTTGTCTTGCAGGGTAGTAGAGACAGGAGCCCCACAAGCTCCAGAATCTATAAAAAGAAAGAAAGAGAGAGAGAGAGAGAGAAAGAAAGAAAGGAGAAAGAAAGAAAGGAGAAAGAAAGAAAGAAAGAAAGAAAGAAAGAAAGAAAGAAAGAAAGAAAAAGACTCTGGCTCAAAACAAGGCCAGCGGAAGAGCAATGGAGTAGGACACTTGATGTCCCACTCTGGCCACTGCAGGTGAGTCACGCCCCTCAGCATAGGCCAGCATACGGGGCACTGCAAGGGCACTATCATGTGCATACACCACACACACACACACCAGCAAACATTTTAAAAAAGGTACTGTCATCCAAGATCAAGCTGCCACTCCAGCAGTGTGAGGGCACTTGCACACCAGCAACGAGGGTGAGTGTGTCCAGAACCCCCCTCAACACTGAAGAGGTGTGCTTGGCCTGAGCTTTTCCCCAGAGAAATGTATTTCATTGTTTTCCTCCATATTACTGCACTAGTGGAATTTCTCAGCAAAGTTACAATGTCACAAACATTTCTTCACATCCAAGAGCTTATTGTTTTCTGAAAGAATGGCACCTATGACTCACTCTTCTCTGTAGATGGCCAGTACACCTGGATGTGTGAAATTTACTTTTCATAGAGAACTAGTACTGACCATCAAACAGGGCCCAGCAGGAAAATGTCCCCACACTTTTACTCCTTCAGCCACTAGTGTCCTCACAGGGGGGCATTGAGAATGAAACATGAGGGAGTATGTGGAGGCCCTCACACAACTCTCACCTTTGTGTGTGTGTGGGGGGGCACATGTATGTACAAGTGTGTACACATATGTGGTCATACATGTTCAGGTCAGAGTACAACCTTGGCTGTTGTTCCTCAGATACCATCCACCTTTGGTTTTTGGAGATTGGATTTCTCACTGGTCACTGATAGTCTGGACTGGCTGGTATCATGGGGTCTGTGGGCTGCAGAGCTCAGGAAGCTGGTTAGGTTATGGATGAGGTAGTCTAGAACTTGCTTCCAAATCCTTGTTTTCAAAGGTAGGGACAAACTCACAATGAACTGGTACATACTTGTCAGGCCTTGAGATAATAAACACTTCATCATGTGCTCTGGGGACTTAGTGACTCCTTCCGACCTGGGCTTTTGATTAAAGGCGTGTGCCACCACGCCTGGCCCCACTTTCTCCTTTTTATGCAGTCCAAGACCTCAGCCCATGGGATGATGCCTCCTGCACTCAGGGATGGATTTTTCCCCTCAGTTAAACACCTCTGGGATCTCTGGGGACACCGTCAGAGGCACATCCAGAGGTTTATCTCCTATGTGGCTTTAAATCCAGTCAAGTTGGCAATCAAGATTGTCACAGGAGGCAAATCTTTTCAGGAACCTCAATAAGTCAGCCTTTAGTGTAGACTGACATACTAACTTGAGAGTCAAAGGGAACTCACATGGGAGGATTCTCTGTACACACAAATTACATATGCACACATACCAGCATGAATGAGCATTATGCATACACAACATGTGTCTTTTACATATCTTATGAGATAGGAGCATGCACATTCTTTTTCAGCTCACTTTCCCCCCATGTGTCTATGCATGTTTCCATGTCATTACATGTATTTCCCTCATTCTTTTAGAGTAACATTGCACAGAATAACTGGGCCACTCACTATTTTTTAAAGAGTTCTCATGAATGGATAGTGAAGTTATGTTCACACTTTTGCTTGCTGTACATAGTTTTGACACCTTTGGCAAATATCTCTGAACTATAGATCTCTGGAGGCAAATCATGTCAGCATTACCCTCTAAGAAGCTGTTGAAGTTTACAGCCCAACCTTTCCCCTACTCTGGTCAACTCTGGCTCCTAAAAGTCTCCCACATTCTTGCCAATTTGGCTGACAAAGGAGATCTGATTACTCTAATTTATGTTCTCTGATTGCCATCATCCTTTGCATTTTCTGGGACTTCTTTCTAGCTTTTAGGATGGTTGGAAGAGTCTCGTGCTCTACTGACTGAGCTAGCCCAGCACCCTTTAGGATGGTTTTAACAACTTAATTGGATTTTTAAATTTTGCTGAACTGGGTTACATAAGGCCATTTTTTGTGAGAATATATAATGCACTTTGAGCAAATTTCCTCCATGCTCTGATCCTCTTCCTTCTCCTCCTCCTTCCATTGCTCCCCCTTGCTCCCCTAGATAGTTCTGTTTCTACTTTCCTGTCATCTGTATGAATCTACAAGCACAGGACCTACAAATGAGAGAAAACATGCACTATTTGTCTTTCTGACTTACTTTGCTTAATATGATTATCTCCAGATGCATTGAGAATGACTTTTAACCAAAAATATCTATTTGTTGAGAACATTCCTTACTAGATTAAGGTTGTGGGCATCTGAGGGAGTTTCTGTTTGGTGCTGGGCTGTGCGACCCTTCCTTGGCTTAGTGTTTCCTGAATGTGTGCAGTACAACTGACAGAAGACAGAGCATCCTTCCTGTGGGAATTCTTACCATGATCCTTGGTCATGATCCATGAGAAACTGAGACCTGGAGATTTTGGCCCACTTTCCCAAAGTCATTACATCAACAAGATTGATGAGCAGGTCTGTGAGTATAAACCAAAGACTGACTCACTGCAGAAGGAGCATGGCTGCAATGTTAGAAAAACCCTGGCTAGTCCCCATGCCTGGATAGTTCATGACGATGTACTTTTTGCTTTGAACTACTGAAATAATTCTTTGGTCCACCACAGACCTTCCTTGGGGCTTCCCAAGAAAGATGTGTTCAATTTCTGTGTGTGGTATTGCATCTGCACGTGTGTGCTGTGCAGTGTAGGTATATGGTGTGGGAGTGGGATGTGTGTGGCATGAGTGAATATGTATATGTGTTGGTGTGTGGTGTTACAAGTGTGGTGTAGCAGTCACATGTGTAAAGGGTGTGTGTGGGGTTTGTGGTGTGGTATGTATAGTGTATGGCATGTATGGTAAGTGGTATGTGTGTGCCTATAGTGTATAATGTTGGGGGGTGATATATATATTATATATATTATATTATGTGGTGTGCAGTATATGTGTGGTATGGTGTATATGTTGGTGTGTGATGTGTGGTATGGTGTGCATGTGGTGTGCATAGTATGTGGTATGGGGTGTGTGTGTGCATGCTGTGTGTCATATGTGGCACATGTATGTTGTATACCATATTTACTAAGCAGATGATCTGCCAGGCTCTCTCAGAAGAAGGCAGTGGTCACAGGACAGGTTTCATGGGACCAGGGAGGTGCCATTTCCCCGGGAGCCCAGGTCCCTTTCACATTTGAGAGAAGGATGCAATCCACCCCCAGCCTGTAACAAGCTGGAAAGGGCTGCATACCCTGGAGACAAATGAGCATTCTTCTAGGGGTGAAGGTCCCAGGACTGTGGAGTACAGCGAGGGGATTCCCATAAGGCTAGAGATGGGGGTTTCACCGTCTGAGTAGGATGAGGGTTCTGACGCAGATATCATTCGCTTTCAGAGAAACAATGAGACCGTTATTCCCACGTGAGTGCTTGCAAACTCATTCTCACCACACGGCATATCTCAGGCACAGCGTGCTAGTGAAGCAGAGGTGTTGATGAATAAAAGATGTAGATGACTCAAGTATGTTTAACCCAGAGACCAAATGGGCAAATGGGAACCATACCACTAGACAATGAAACTTTGGCTGTAACTTTGCATCTGCTTCCTATTAACTGAATTTGAGACTAAATAGACATTTTCAAGGTTTCCTGCTGCTTAATTTAAAAAGCAATTTGGATATCACTGGCCTTGGTTGAAGTTTGGTTTTGGCGATCCCACAGGCCAGAAATGACAGAAGCAGTAATGAGCTAGGAGGCTCAGAATTTCTTTTCCATGTTGCAAAGGCAATAAAAAACGGCTTCTTAGTATGTTTGGAAAACTGGTAATAGTTACTCAAAACCCCCACCTTTATCTGAGGTCTAGCATTTTATTGTACATTCTTTCACTGTTCTTCCAGTGAAATTAAAGGGTGCTGTCCAGATGGATGCAGATTTGTATTCACTGTAGCATGAAAATCCTCCATGGACAGTGGTGGCCATTGGGCTGTTTTACAATACACTGGAGAATCTTCTTGGGCTTTTTTTTTTTTTTTTTTTTTTTTTGAGAGAGACAGAGAGAGAGGGAGAGGAGGACAGATAGAGATGGGCGCGCCAGCAGCCTCTCAGCTGCTGTGAATGAAATCCAGATGTGTGCGACCCCTTGTGGTCAAGTGCAGCATTGCGCCCTTGCTTCACTTTGCATCTGGCTAAATGTGGGACCTGGAGATTGGAATGGCTGGGGATTGGAACCAGTGTTCTTAGGTTTAGGAGGCAGGTGCCTTAACCGCTAAGCCATCTCTCCAGCCCTCTTCTTGGGCTTTTAAAAATTATTTAGTTATTTGAGAGAGAGAGGAAGAGAGAGAGAGAGAGAGAGAGAGAGAGAGAGAGAGAGAGAGAGAATGGGCACACTAGGGCCTTCAGCCACTGAAAACAAACTCCAGACATGTGAGTCCCCTGTTTTGCATGTGTGACATTGTGTGCTTGTGTCACTGTGCATCTGGCTTACGTGGGCCCTGGAGATTGGAACAAGAGTTCTTGGGCTTTGCAGGCAAGCACCTTAAACTCTAAGCCATTTCTCCAGCCTTCTTGAGCTTTTATGTGGTCATTATGGTCAGTATTTATCTTTTGTTTGTAATGCATCAGATATATTTATATCCTAGTTCTTCAACTATTGTCCTGGGCCAAGTCATTAGGATACCACATTTTTTTTTTTTTTTTAGAAAAAATGATGTAGCTAGAACCTTTGTACAGAAAGAAGGACCTTGTGAGGCTTGGTATTTGACATATGTCACCAATCACTCTCTCAAACTCTGTGCTGGTCTGCATCCAGTGAAGCCCCTTCCACCCCCACCCCACAGTCCACCATCCACTGTAACTATAGCAGCCTTGTCCAGCTCACGTTGATGGTGTAAGGGGAGTCCAACCCTCTCAGCCTTTGGTGCAATGTGCCTCTTGTGTCTTCAGCAAGGTGGAATCTCTTTGACCACAGTTCCACCTTCAACTCATGGTGATGGGCAAGGTGTGGATCAGCTCTGCTGGCCACAGTTCTCAGCAGTTCTATCAAACACTAGATATTTCTCTAAAGGACTTTTTTTTTGGTGGGGAGGGTGGGAAAAGGTCTCGTGTCACCTCCAGCTGGCTTCAAACTCACTGTGCTGAGGAACGGGGATGACAGGTGTGGGCCACCATACTCAGTTGATGTAGTTAATGTAGGGATGGAACCCATAGCTTCATGGAACCCATGTCAGGAAAGCTTCTGGGTGAGACTTCTGATCTGCGCAGAGCTGGGTTTTTACAAAAACACAGATGCTTTTGTGTTGCAAAGAGCATTTGTTAAATAAGAGATCTGAGAGAATTCACTCCAATTCTCCAGTCAAAACATGATTTGATTGTCAAAAATTCATCTTGAGCAACTTATTCCATGGGGATAGGAACAGTTTCTGTGAGAACGATGGAGCCACTTGTTCCCTGAGAAGCAGACAGCAGGAGCCAGCAAGCATATCAGGGCATTCCCCATTTGTGGAGGCCCTATGGCTGACAGAGCAATGTCTGACTTATTCCGATCCTTCTATATTAATATTGAGTACCCTGTGCTAATGCAGAGAGTCTGTAAGGGAGTGTAGGACCAGCCAACAGAAGAATGAATGAATTAATGACACTGGGGAACTCAGAAAGTTGTGGAAATCATAAGATAGGGCATTCAGGGGCTGGAGAGGTGGCTTAGCAGTTAAGACTTGCCTGCAAAGCCTAAGGACCCATGTTTGACTCTCCAGATCCCAAGTAAGCCAGATGCACAAAGGTGAGGCAAGGTTGCACATGCCCACTAGGCACACCAATTTCTCTCTCTCTTCCTCTGGCTCTTTTTCTCACTCTCTAAAAATAATAATTAAAATAGGGGGTTCAGGATTATTAGGGAACCCTCAGTAAATCCCTTGAAGCCTTCAAGTAGACTATTGTGACTGAAATTTCCGTGGCAGTGAGGGCATCAGGACTTCTGTGAGGTCAAGAAGGGGAAGATGGATGGCACTGAGCCAGTCAGAAGTCCATGGGCCCCTGCCCTTGACCTGGAATGATCTTCTCACCTGGCTTAGTCTTTGTCCAGTAGCTATGTACAACCCCATGTCCAGTGTGGTGTGGACAGGCTGCCAAACCAAGATAAAACAAAGCCAGCAAGAGCTGTCATAAAGCACCCCGTCATTTCTGATCTGTGGCAAACCTTGCATGCTTTTTTGTGTTACTGTCCACAGCCTGGGAAGCAACAGCCTGCAGCATCCAAGCCCTAGACTGAAACCTCAGGATAGCCCAGCTCCAGTTTTGACAAGCAATCAGGACTACATTGTTCAATTCTGTTGACTGTGTTGTAATTATTCATTCACGTGCTACAGCACTGTAAGGCAGGCTTTGACTGCTGTATTAGGAGTGGGAACCACTGCAATGTGGACTTACAGTGGGGGGGAGAGTTTGAGTCCAACTCCAAATACAACAGGAAAAGGGATCTGTAGCCAAGGAGCAAGGGGGAGGGGCTGGTGAATGGGAAATAAGAGGAAGGAGTAGGGGAGGGACAAGTGTGCATAAACCCAGCTGGTGAGAGTCTTACAGAAGACAAGACTCAGTGGGGGTGGTAGACAATGAGGCTAAACTGACTTAGCATGATTCTTGCTAGTATTGAGTGGAAGTCCAAACATCCATCTTTGCTGGAAAAGAGTACAGGGTAGCCTGAATGGAGTTTGGTCCAGGAGAGACTCTATCCCTCACAGGAAGAGTGAGGTGAAGTAGACCATCTTAAAATCTCATAAAAATTCTATGATCCACTGGGTGTGGTGTTGCATAATCCCAGCACTTGGGAGGCAGAGATAGGAGGATTGCCGTGAGTTCAAGGCCACCCTGAGACTACATAGTGAATTCCAGGTCAGCCTGACCTAGAGTGAGACCCTACCTCAAAAAACCAAAAAATAAAAAAATTCTATGGTCCTTTTCTTGTCCTTTTAAGGCTACCTTTATGCATGTATTATTCAGCTAGAATGTGTCTTGTTGGGGGACAAGGACTGTGGCATGGCCTGTGGTTAACAGCCACAAACAAGAGTTCTTAGGGTGCATTCATCCCTTGTGCTCTCTTGTACTTGGGCATTTCATGCTGCCAATCAGCCCGGTGACTGGAATGATGGGAAGGCTTCATCAGCTTTTGTTTCTATTGAAAGGGAGTGATTGGGAATGACAACTTGGGTGATGTGAGAGGCAGTGGCAGTCTGACAGAAAGCAACTTGGAACATGGGCCAATATGGAGAAATGGCTTGAGGTCAGCTGTTGCCCTGGGAAGAGCCTCCCTGACCCATCGCTCTAAGAGGTTTCATCTATGCACAGAGATGAGGGACGGACGTGCCAGGATGTGTGCACGCCTGCTGCAGCAGAGGCTGCTGTGCCCACTCATGGCCTTAGTTCTGGAGGTCCCTGGGTAGACCAGTTGGTCTGCTCTAATGCAACACAGCCTTGGCTCAGAGCATGCCAGTTGACCCTGGAGCTTCCATCAACCAGCTGCAAACCTTTGCTCTCTTGCCCTACCCTCAGGCTCCCACATGTCCCACAGCATCCCCAGGTACATGTTAACCCTTATATCTAGTTTTCTTTTTCTTTTCTGTTTTACTTCCTGTCTTTCGTGTGCTTCCAGGTCCTCTCCCACATTCCCAATTCCTTGATTAGAGTTAGCTTTGTGGTTTTTCCTTTATATTATTATTTTTAAAATTTTATTGCTTATGTGTACATGTTCATGTGTGAGTGTGGGCGGGTGTTTGCCACGGGGCATGTGTGGAGGTCAGAAGAAAACCTTCAGGTTAGTCCTTTGCTTTCCCACCTCATTTGAGGCAGGGTTTCTTGATCTTTGGGTTCTCACTCTGCTGAAGTCCTTTGCTACACTTGGCAGGAACTTCTAGGATATTCTCCCATCTTCACCTCTCATTTCCTCATCAGTGTTGTCATTGTGCTGGGATTACAAAAGCTCACCACAGTGTCTGCCTCTTGACATGGGGCTTGGGATTGAATTTTGGTGCTCCAGATGAGTGACAAGCACTTTATCCACTGAGGTACGTCCCCAGCCCACTTTGTGGGCTTTAAACCAAGATACCCACAATCTAGATTCAGAAATTGTCCACATTTTTATCCCGGTCACTTTATTTCTTCCCTCCTTTTCCTTGAAATATTTGGAAAGAAAGCCAGGCTTGGTGGTGCACGCCTTTAATCCCAGCACTTGGGAGGTAGAGGTAGGAGGATTGCCATGAGTTCAAGGCCACCCTGAGACTACATAGTTAATTCCAGGTCAGCCCAGACCAGAGTGAGTCCCTACCTCGAAAAACCAAAAAAAAAAAAAAAAAAAAAAAAAAACCCAGACATCACAAAATGGTATTTTATTTATAGATCTCCTTCAGAGGGGAAAAAAATAGAAGCGTGCCCTTGATATCTCCTCCCACACACATCATCACAGGCTTGTCCCCGTTCCCACCCTCCCCTGCCTCCAACACAAGAGTCCACATCCTTGTGTCAGTGCCATGGGGATGACCCGAAGCATGTTGATCTGTTTTGTGCTGTTTTTCTTTCTACGTATAAACCCAGGACTTCAAAATGTGCACAGATGTGATCAATTATGAAAAGATGCCCTTTGAAGGAAAGGTAACCCTTCATTAGACAAAACACACAGAGTTAGGGAAGAGAATGAGCCCCAGCAAGCCACATCCAAACTGCCACCCGGGCAGGGGGTGCTATCAAAGACAAAGCAAAACCACAATGCCCACAGGCTTTCAAGGGTATTGTCTTGGGAGGGCAAATTCCCCAGTTACCTGAATAAATGTGTGCGCTCTGTTATCTCCATTTTGCCTTTCCCTAGAAGAAATTTCCTGTCTTTCTTTTGAGCTCAAGTGAGGCTCTGTGAGGGGGAAAAGTGTGCCTTTTTCTCTCAATGAAGCCCACTGGCCAGACGCCAGAGAAAGTTAAGTTCTTGACATTTTGCTCTGAGACTTTCTGCCAATTGCTGAGATAGAGGAGAGGCCAGGGTGCATTAAAGGCCTCATGGAGTTTTGGGAAATGACTTGCGCGTACATCCCAGCAGTCTTGTCTCCTGCCCGGTGGTATTACTGAATTGTAATCCAACATTTGTACTCTGAGCAAAAACCCATTCTTGGTGTGGCGACAGCAGGGGAGGAAATGGCTTTGCTATGAGGACCTGATAAGGCACATTTCCTGTTGTAGTCACTTTTCTTGTTGCTGTGTCCCAACATCTAGCCAGAAGTTACTCAAGGGACCAGGGCTTTATTTTGGCTTACAGTTTGAAGGGGTACAAGTCCATCATGGCAGGGGAGGCATGGCAGCAGGAGAGCAAAGTGGCTGCCCAGATTGTGTCCGAAGTTACTAAGCAGAATGCAGACAGGAAGTTATAACACTGCAAACCCGCTCCCAGTGATGCCTCTTCCTCCAGTGAAGTTCCCCCTCTGAAAGGTTCCAGAACCTTTCAAAACAGCTAGGGACATTTCACAGTCAAACCACAACATTCCCTCGTAGAGATATGTATGAGATTCATTTTAAACAAAGCTGTATTATCACCTCTAGCCAACCAAAAACTCTGTGTGCTAATCATTTTATAAGCTGGAGACGGGTGTTCCTGGGGCTCGGGGAGCTGGACATCATGACAAATAAAGATAGGGGGACAACCAGGCTCTGCTGGCCACTATGCCTGCTCATTGTGAGCCCATTATAAGAGGTTATTTCATTGCTCAGGGAGCCACAGAAGACATTAGTAATTAAACAGACCATGTATATGTTTTCATTTTGTAGTAGTCTCCACTTACCTATAGGGATGTACTTCAAGACTCACAGTGAATGCCTGAAACCACAGACAGTACTGAACCCTATATATACTATATACTATGCTTCTTCCCATGTATACACACATATGATAGAGCTCAGTTTATAAATCAGTTATTAACAACAATAACTACAAACAGAACGGTTATAGCGACATCCTGTCATCAGCATTATGGGAACATAGTCTCCTTCTTACCTTCCACAGGGTGGGCAGAGTGTGCAGCTTGAAGACACTGGCCAAGGTGGGGGTAAGCAGGAGATTTCCTCATTCTACATGGCTTGGCCGTTTCAAATTATTAATTATTTCTTGAACTTCCTACTTCATATATTCTCTGATTTTTTGGATCGTGCTTGTCTAAAGGTAACTGAAACCCTGGAGAACAAACCTGTAGGAGAGGGAGGACTATGACACGCTCACCAGAAATCAAGGGGAGTGCTGCAGTCAGGTTCGCGTTTCTGGCAGAAATCACCCGACCAAGAGCAGCTTGTAGGAAAAAAGGAGTTATTTTGGTTTACAGACTCTAGGGGAAAATGATGGCATGAGCAGAGGGTGGACATCACCCCCTGGCCAACATCAGGTGGACAACAGGAACAGGAGAGTGTGCCAAACACTAGCAAGGGGAGCTGGCCCATAAGCCTGCCCCCTACAGCTTACACTGCCTCCAGGAAGCGTTAATTCCCAAATCTCCATCAGCTTGGAACCTAGCATTCAGAACACTTCATGGGGGAACACCTGAATCAAACTGCCACAGGGAGCTAGAGGAAAACAGATGTGTTTAGAATCTCTGATTCACAGTGAGGGAAAGTGAGCCACACGGTGTACCATACTGATATGAATTGATTTGGTTCCAGGACCTGGAGGTCAAGAGCTTTGGAATGGACACTCTTGGAAATCATTGTCTTTCATTGCTTATTCATCCTCTTTCCAGGTTCAACAGCCAGTGGGGGAGCCTGCAGCCACTCCTTGAGACCATTTTGTGGGGGTATGGGGTGCCCTTGTTCTTGCCTCATAAAGGGAACATATGGAGAAATCTGCACTGGCCTAGAGCCAGACATTGGTGCTTTTTCATAGATATCTCTTTAAAGAGATACCACTGCATAGTGCAGACTCCAGGCTCTCGCAGTGGTGTGTGTGCTTGTATGAGAGTTGGCACACTTGTGTGAGTGAATGTATGAGGGTAGGAATGTGTGTGTGCATGTATGAGAGAGGGTACATGTGTGTGTGTATGATAGTGGGCATGTGTATATGCATGTATGAAGGTGGGCACATGTGTGTACAGGTATGAGGGCGGGCATGTGTGTGTGTGTGTGTGTAGGCCAGAATACCTAGGGTGCTATCCTCAGGAATGTGATTCACCTCTTTTTGAGACAAGGTCTTTGACTGGCTTGCAATTTAACAGTCAAGCTAGACCCAGCAGGCTTCAAGCATCCTCCTGTCTCCATCAGTGCTGGGATTACAGATGAACTCCGCCATGCCCAATATTTTACATGGGTACTGGGGATCAAATTTGAGACCTTATGCTTATGGGGCACCAAAGGAGCTATCTCCCCAGCCTTCAGACGTATCACTTATTGTACAGAACTATGACTGACCCACAATAGCCTAAACAATGTTGCAAAAGGACAAAGTAGGCTGGAGAGATGGCTCAGCAGCTGAGTGCTTGCCACTCAAACATGACAGCCTCTTGGGCTAGAGATAGCCAAGCTGGACTCCCCAGAACCCACATCAAAAGCTGGGAATGGTCATGCACGCCTGTGGCCCCAGTCCATGGGGTTGCGGGTGAGAATGGAGAATTGCTAGGGTTTGTTGACTGACAGCAGCTCAGGGTTGAGGAAGAGTTCTCCATCTCAAAGAAATAGGCAGATACGCAGTAAGAAAACACCTGACATTTTTCTCTTCTGGTGTCCACATTGCATTTACACAGGGTTCACACACCTGCATACACCATCTCTCTCTCTCTCTCTCTCTCTCTCTCTCTCTCTCACACACACACACACACACACACACACACACACACACACACACACACACAGAGTTCACAATTCCTTATTTCAAAACATACTTGTGATTGATAGACTGAAGACAGGAGACTGAATGTATGGTTGACAGCTGTACAGCCCGAGTGTGGCTCTCTGCACAGGCCAGGGTGTACATCACTGGGAGAAGTTGGGGAATTACAGTCATGAAGCCTTTGTCCTGAAGGAGGGAGATGGAGCAGATCCCCGTGCAGCACCCTGGCTGGCGAGAGTCACTGTGCTGTATATTGCATTCTCTGCTTTTTAGACTTAAATCTACCACTCTGTGAACATTTGAAATCATCAACGGCCGCCTTCGCTAGAGGGCTGCAAGTGCCATTGTTCCCAAAGCCACATGTTGAAGACCTAACTCAAAGGACCTCAGCATGTGACTGTAGTTGGAAACAGGGTTTGTTTGCTTGTTTGTTTTCAAGGTAGGGTCTCACTCTAGCCCAGGGTGCCCTGGGATTTTTTGTGTAGTCCCAGGCTGATCTTGAACTCAGTGATCCTCCAATCCCCAGTGCTGGGATTAAAGGTGTGCACCACTATGCCTGGCAGGAAACAGGGGTTTGAAAGAGGTGATAGGCATGAGATCCCAAGTTCAGCTCTCCAGCATCCACATAAAAGTCAGGCATAGTAGCATGCATCTGTAATACCAGTGCTGGGAAAGCAGAGGCAGGAAGATCCCCAGGGCTCACAGGATGGTCATACATAGTTCATCTAGCTAAATCGATGGGCGATAGGTCTGGCAAAAGATCCTGTCTCAAAAAATAAGATAGAAGGCTGCGAAGTGTGAGGACCCGAGTTCAGATCCCCAGCACCCATGTAAAAACCAAGTACAATGGCACATGTGTGTCATCCCAGTGCTGAGGAGATAGACACAGGAATCCCTGGTACTCACTGGAGCGCTAGTTTAACCTAATTGGTGAGTTCCAGGTTTTGTGAGAAACCCTGTTTCAAAGAAGAAGATGGGACGCAATTGAGGAGGACACCCAGCGTCAACTTCTGTCCTCCACACATGTGTAGACATGTGTGCACACATCTGCATATGCATATGTGTCAACAATCATACAATCATGCACACACACATTCGTGCACATCATATACACATATACATAAAAAAAAAGAGATAACACCCTAATCCAATATGACTGGTGTTGTTTAAAAAAATATTCATTATTTATTTGTGTGTGTGAAGGGGACAGAGGGCATACCAGGACCTCTTGCCACTGCAAGCAAGCACCAGACAGTGAGCCACTTTTGGACCTGGCATACATAGATGGCTTAGGAATTGAATTCAGGCCAATAGGCTTTGCAAACAGATGCCTTTGACCACTGAGTCATCTTCCTAGCTCTCTAACAATTAGTGTTCTTAGAAGAAACAGCTTAGTCACATGCAGAGGGACAGCAATGTGAGCATGCCGGAAGATGTCTATCGACAAGCCACAGAGAGAGGCCTCAGGCAAAACCCAACCCGCTGACACCTTATTGTGGATTTCCATCTTCTAGAGCTATGTGTGAATAATTTTCTGTTGAGGAAGCCACCCTGTCTGTGTGTCTTCATTGTGGACACCCCTCACTAGTGCACCCCATATGCCATACAGATGCATTTCCCAAAGCTGGCTCTGCCTCCTCCAAGAAGTGTGGATTTTTAAAAAATGTTTTATTTATTTATATGAAAGCAGAGAGAGAGAGAGAGAGATAGAAGAGCGGCAGACAGAGAGAGAATGGGCATGCCGTGGCCTCCAGCCACTGCAAACGAACTCCAGATGCATGTGTCCCTTGTGCATCTGGTTTACATGGGTCCTGGAGAATCGAACTGGGATCCTTTGGCTTTGTAGGCAAACACCTTAACCTCTAAGCCATTTCTCCAGCCCTGAGGTGTGGCTTTTCATGTCATGATGCCCAAGTCTGACTGGCTGGCTGTGAGCCCTGATGAGTCCTTTTTATTATTCTCATTTCGTATGATTTTTGAAAGATTTGTTAGCTAATGTTCTTCAATTAAATTTTTTTTTTCAGGGAGAGACAGAGACAGGAAGAGAGAGTGAGAGAGAGAGAGAGAGAATTGGCATGCTAGGGCCTCAGCCACTGCAATTGAACTCCAGACTCTTTTGCCACCTAGTGGGCATGTGCAACCTTGCGCTCGTCTCATCTTTGTGCGTCTGGCTAATGTGGGATCTGGAGAGTACAACATGTGTCCTTAGGCTTTGTAGGCAAGCAACTTAACTGCAAAGTTATCTCTCTAGTCCCTTAATATAATGTTTAAAAACATTTTATTAACAATTTTCATACATGTACATAATGTATTTTGACTATAATCCTCTCCCCTTACCTTCTTTTTTTTATTGACAACTTCTTTAATTGTAGACAATATACCATGGTTCTTTCTCCCTCCCCCCACTTTCCCCTTTGAAACTTCACTCTCCACCATATCCCCTCCCCCTCTCAATCAGTCTCTCTTTTCATTTTGATGTCATGATTTTTTCCTCCTATTATGATGGTCTTGTGTAGGTAGTGTCAGGCACTATGAGGTCATGGATATCCAGGCCATTTTGTGTCTGGAGGAGCACATTGTAAGGAGTCCTACTCTTCCTTTGGCTCTTACATTCTTTCCGCCCCCTCTTCCGCAATGGACCCTGAGCCTTGGAAAGTGTGTTTGAGATGTTTCAGTGCTGAGCACTCCTCTGTCCCTTCTTCTCAGCACCATGGGGCCTTCTGAGTCATCCCAAGGTTGCCACCATCTGAAAAGAGAAGCTCCTCTAACCAAAAGTGAGAGTAGCATTAATATATGGGTGTGAACACTAACAGAAATGCTTACTGGGCAGTTTGGTGAGCATAGTATATACATTTAGCATGACACCCACAGATGTTACACCCGTAGGGCTCATGACAACCCCTGTTGTAGGTTTTCAGTATCAGGGATGTATTCCCTCCCATGGAGTGGGCCTCCAGTCCAATTAGAGAGCGGTTGGTTTCCCCATAACTGACATGCCACTATTACACCCATTGGCTCCTTTGACCTGGCTGGCCAAATTTAAAGCTTGCAGTGTTCACTGTTGAGTACCTTCACTGGTGTTTTCTCTCTCCCATTGAACTGCATGCAGTGTAGCTTTTTCCTGCTTTCTGTCAGCTGGTCCTCATGGGGGAGGCTTTCAGCTCAGCTCCAGCAGGATTTTTCAGTGACCTTGCAGCCCAAGGATGTGGAGTCTTGATTAGCCTTCCCTCCACCTTTCCTTTACTCCCTGTTGCAGTCAGGTTCTCATTGCTGGCAGAAATCACCCGACTAAGAGCAGCTTATGGGAAAAAAGAGGTTTATTTTGGCTTATAGGCTCGAGGGGGAAGCTCCATGATGGCAGGAAAAACAATGGCATGAGCAAAGGGTGGACATCACTCTCTGGTCAACATAAGGTGGACAACAGGAGAGTGTGCCACACACTGGCAAGGGGAAGCTGGCTATAATACCCATAAGCCCGCCCCCAACAATACACCACCTCAGGAGGCTTTAATTTCTAAATTGGCATCAGCTGGAGAGACTAGTATTCAGAACACTTATGTTTATGGGGGACACCTGAATCAAACCACCACACTCCCCTACCTTCTTTTGTTTCCTGCTCTCGCATCCACCTTCCACAGAACTCCTTTTTCTTTCCAACTTTCCTCTTCTGTTTTGCTTTTGTTTTTGTCTTTATTTGAGGTAGAGTTTCACTCTAGCCCAGGCAGAACTGTGTAGCCCCAGGCTGGCCTGGAACTCATGATGATCCTCCTACTTCAGCCTCCCAAGTGCTGGAATTGAAGGCATGTACCACCACCCCTGACTCCTTGTTCTTATATGTTATTATTTTCTCCTCCTCTATCACCCATGACATTATGTTGATGGGCCCAATATTGTGGAAGTCTTGTGCAAGTAACAACAGCTGCTGTAAGGTCAGGAATATAATGGCCATTTCATGTCTGGAAGACAGCTTTCAAAGCACTCCTCCCATCCTCTGGCTCTTACTTTCTTTTCACCACCTCTTCCACAATGTTCCCTGAGCCTTGGAGGATGTGGTACAGATGTCTCATTTAGCACTGAGCACTTTGATGAGTCTTGAGTGTTCCCAGTAGTCAGTGTGATCTTCAAAAATGAAACTTCTCTGACCAAAGGTGAGAGCAGCACTTAATCTATGGTCACAAATGCAAGTATTTAGATGGCAATTTGGTGGCCATAATATGTCCATTTAGCCAAATGACAGTAGTAACTTCCCTACTAGGGCCAATCATGGGTTTTGATTGGGTTTCAGCACCAGCCCTAAATTCCCTCCTGTGGGCCTTAAATCCAGCCAGAGCGTAGGTGGTTACCTCCATAACAGTTATGGCACTATTGCACGGTGGACACACCTTGCCTGGTTGATCGGTTGTGTAGCTCACAGCGTCCACTGCTGGTTAAGACTGCTGATGATTTTTCTCCCCCAGCAGCCTGCAGAGCACTTTCCAACACTATGTTAGCTAGCCAGCAAGAAGGAGGCTCCTAGCTCAGTTTGGTTTCTGCAACTGAAATACATGGCATCTTCAGCAGGAGAGTCTTACCATCTAGTTCTTTTGAATAAGCCTTGGAAATAGTCTATATTGTTCTCAGAGCATCAGAGGCTTCCCTGTCCAACAATTCACTAGAAGACATCCCACCCCAACATTGAAATTTTCTCATAACTACCTATGGCTTCTGGGAACAGCATTATCCACCCCTCAGGGTACTTCTGCTGCCCAAACTCTCTCTTCATTATATATATATATTAGTAAAGGAGTAGGTTTCCATATGGTTTATTCATAACACCTTAAATTTTGATTAATCATCCTCCCACTCCCTCCTCTTCTCCATTGCCTCCCCTGACTCCTCTTAGATCATTCTTCCCCCAGTATTCCACCCCCTTTATTTTCATATCTACTATCCCTTCACCTTAAGACTTCCCCCTCCTCCCTCTTGCATGGACCTTTTCTAGCTTCCTGGTCTCTACTGCTGACTTTTACTCCAACTCACACAGAAATCTTGAAATTTGAAGCTTGGATCCACATGTGAGAACATGTAGCATTTGACCTTCTGAGCCTTGGTTACCTCACATAGTATATTTTCCAAATCCATCCATTTTCCTGCAAATTGTATAACTTCACTTTTAACAGCTGAATAAAATCCCATAGTGTTTATGTACCACATTTTCATTACCCACTCATCACTTGATAGGCATCTAGGCTGGTTCCTAGCTACTGTGAATAGAGCACCAATAAACATGGATGAGCAAGATTCTCTGTAGTAGAGTGTCTCAGGGTATATGGCCAGGGTCAGTATTGCTGGGTCATATGGTAGATTTATTTTTAGCTGTCTCAAAAACCTCTACACTAACTTCCATTAATGGTGGTGCCAGTTTACACTTCCACCAATAGTGAATAACGGTTGTTTTTTTCTCCACACCCTCACCCGCATTTGTTGTCATTTGATTTCTTGGTAATGCTGACCATAGCAAGATGGAATCTTAAAGTGGTTTTTAAAAAAATTTTTTTAAATTATTTTATTTTTGGAGAGAGACACAGAGAGAGACAGAGAGAGAGACAGAGAGAGAGAGGGAGAGGAAGACAGAGATGGGCACGCCAGCAGTCTCTCAGCTGCTATGAATGAAATCCAGATGTGTGCGCTCCCTTGTGGCCAAGTGCAGCATTGCACCCTTGCGTCACTGCATCTGGCTAAACGTGGGACCTGGAGATTGCTGTACAAAAGTTGG
The DNA here is from genome assembly GCA_036365145.1 of Orientallactaga sibirica. Classification (NCBI taxonomy): domain Eukaryota; kingdom Metazoa; phylum Chordata; class Mammalia; order Rodentia; family Dipodidae; genus Orientallactaga; species Orientallactaga sibirica. The sequence goes on along the minus strand of JAEOAD010001462.1, from coordinate 2,754,564 downwards.
CTTTTTAAAATCTCATGAGGTCTCCTTTCTTGATTATTGACCTTATTTCTGAGCAATTATAGTTCTCTTCAGATAGTTCTTACTTATGCTTATATGTTGAAGTGTTTTTTCCTGCTTTTTCTTCTAGCAGTTTTAGAGTTTCAAATCTGATTTTAAGGTCTTAGATCTACTTAGAGTTGCTTCTTGTACATGGAAAGAAATAAGAATTGAGTCTCGGTCTTCTACACATACATATTCAGTGTTCCCAGCACTATTTGTTAAAGAGGCATGAGGGTGTGAGGGGGCCTGAAACTACCTGAGTTTGAATTTTCAGATCCCACATAAACAGCTATGAGGAGCAGAGACTAGAGAATTGCCTGGCGTCTTACACACAAAACAACAACAACCACAAAACCCCATCAAGCTTCAGTATCAGTAAAGAGTCTGTGGCTCAAGTAAGAACAGTCAGAAGAGTGTTGGATACCTGATATTTTGCTGTGGCCACCACAGGCGAGTGCTCCCACCTCAGCAAGGTCACAACATGTTAATGCACCACACATGCCATCCGCCTCCTCCCACATCTCATTACACACTCAAAAAACAAAAAACCAACAAACAAACAAACAAACAAAATCACCACAAACAGAGAGACCTTAACACACACACCCACACACCCACACACACACCCAATGTGGGGTGATGGATTCATAAGTTTCATTGTGTTGTTTCACAATGTGCATAGCAAATTATCACACACCTCAAAACACATGGTTTTGTATCTGTCAACCTCAATAAAATTGGAAAAGAAACCTCTCCAAACAAAAGAAATGTGCAGAAGGCAACCTGTGCTCAGCAGGCTGTGGTGAAGGGAAATGCTGGCCCATCCTCTGGGGATGAGCAATTAGCATGGCAGGATTGGAGAAATGACCAGGAGCAACCCAGGCATCTCCCAGCTGGCTTCAGGATGCTGCAGTCTGCGGTGAGACTGACAGGTCTGCACAGAGCAGGGGAATTCCTTTGTACAGGGCTGAAGGCCCATCTTTGTTCTCTGGCTCTCCTTGGCAGCGTATTCAGGTCTGCATGGAGCAGAGGAATTCCAGTGTACAGGGCTGAATGCCCATCTTTATTCTCTGGCTCTCCATGGCAGAGTACTCTAAATGTCCTCCTTGATTGGAAAAATCTGCGGCCCCATTTCCCAGCACAACCAAGTGAGTGCAGGGAGCAGATAGATGGCTTGCCTTATTCCTGGGGCTCACTCAGGCTAGGCTCATGTTGGGTTGTCCTTTGACCCTTCTTCCCTTGGGCTCTGACTGACCAATTGTGTGAAGTTTTCCTGCGGCGACATGAATAAGTATCTACTCATCTCAGGTAGTACACCATCAGAAGCAAAGGAACAATTCCATGCCACGTTTAGCTGATTAAATCAATGAGCTTAATTGGGGTAACTTACAGGAGGCTGGGCGATTTATGGGTGGCTACATCACTGAAGAAAATGTCTCTCTCCTCCAGCAGCTGTTAACTGTCTATAAATCTTGGGGAGAGGTATAGCCTTGGGAGCTGCTTTTCTTAGCTACGTACATCCTCTACATCCTAGGAAGGGGGCATGGTCTCATGAGCCCTCTCCCCTAGTAACCATTAACTGTGTATAAATCCTAGGGAGGGGAGTGGCCTTGTGAACACCCATGACAGACAGCTAATGGGCCCAAGCATGTGCAGGTAATCACAACTGGTTCTAGAAGGACAGGATTCCACAACACCAATGTCTGTCTGTCTTTTTCTTTCAGGTGGATCATCATACTTGGGGTATTGTGGGCTCCACACAGCCCATGGGAATGTGTTCCTAGAATGTAGAGTGGCAGAGGGGAATGCTTGGGAAGCCACAAGGATCAGATGGAGAAATGGGAAAAGTGTCACACAGCATTCTCTCCAGCTCCTGAGGCCACACTCACCACATGGGTACAGCGAAGCAGGCCTGTTGAGTGAGAGAGGCCAGAAAACAAGGTGATGACAAGATTCACTCTTGTCATGTGTTACTGTGGGATTGAGACACCTGTTTCTGGAGGCAGGCAGTACTTAGTCCAAGTGAGGGAAGCTGGCCCAGGTGACAGTTCTCCATGACTATGCCATGACGATCTTGAGACATGGTCTGTTTCTTTCCTAGAAATGCACTCTGTGTCAGCATTGGTCACTGCCTGCCAGGGACTTGTGAGGGGACATCCACCTAACCATAAAAGATAAAACTAAATTACTTGCTAACCTGAATTTTAAAACTTGATTCTGTGCAAATATCAATGCTTCCAATTTTTTTTCAAAACAATTTAATAAAAGAAAGACAGTCCTAACATGACAAAATTTTTGTAATGGCAAAAGCCTTAAAATGTATTTGGGAATCACTGAAAATATTAACCCTACAAAGGAAACATCAGCTGGAGAGATGGCTCAGCAGTTAAAGTTACTTGCTCTCAAAGCCCGATGGCTTGGATTTGATTCCCCAGTGCCCATATAAAGCCAGATCCACAAAGTGGTACATGGCATCTAGTGTTCATTTGCAATAGCAAGAGGCTCTGTTGCACTCATTCTCCACTTCCCCTCTCTCCCTCTCTTTATTTCTCTCCCTCTCCTTGCAAATAATAAATAAAATGTTAGAAAAAGAAACATCTATGCAGTTGCTGAGAGAGAAAATCCATCAACAGTCTTAACAAGCCGTGGATCCTGCCAGGTACACAACTGACCAGCCCCCTGAGATGTACCTACCAGTGCAATACTGGTATGACCATTATGGGGGTAACCAGCTGCTCTCTGATTGGATTTGAGGCCTGTTCCACAGGAGGAAATTCCTGTCTGATACTAAAAACCAAGGTCATAGGCTTTAGGAGGGAAGCTGCTGCTGCTGATTGGTTAAATGGATATGTTATGCCCATTAAACTGCCCTCTAAGTACATATGTTTATGCCTACAGAGTAGAACTGCTCTCACTTTTGTTAGAGAAGCATCTTTTTTTTAAAAAATCTTATTTATTTATTTATTTATTTATTTATTTATTTATTTATTTATTTTTGCACAGCGACACAGAGAGATACAGAGAGAGAAGGAGAAGGAGACAGATAGAAAATGGGCACGCCAGCAGCCTCTCAGTCCCTGAGAACGAAATCCAGATGCATGTGCCCCGTTGTGGGCAAGTGCAGCATTGCACCCTTGTTTCACTTTGCATCTGGCTAAACGTGGTACCTGGAGATTGGAACTGACGTTCTTAGGCTTAGCGGGCAGGTGCCTTCACCGCTAAGCTATCTCTCCAGCCCGAGAAGTGTCTTTTTGTAGATGGTGGTGAGTACTGAGGGAAGATTCAAAATCCATCAAAGTGCTGAGAAAAAGTAGCTGTTACGTGCTCAGTGTTAAATGAGGCTTAGGTATCACACCATCCAAAGTCTGCTCAGGTAGCATTGTGGAAGAGGTATTGGGAAAAACTGTAAGAGTCGGATGATGGGGAGGAGTGCCTTGGAAACTGTGTTCTTTTAAAAAAATTATATATACACACACACACACACACACACACATATACATACATACATATATATATATATATATATATATATATATATATATATATATTCATATATATATGTATTAGAGAGAGAGTCAGATAGAGAGAGATAGAGAAAATGGGCATGTCAGGACCATTATCCACTGCAAACGAACTCCAGATGCATATGACACCTTGTGCATCTGGCTTATGTGGGTACTAGAGAATTGAACCTGGGTTCTAAGGCTTCGCCTTAACCACTAAGCCAACTCTCCAGCTCAAATATTTAATTTTTTTGTTTTTTTTTCAAGGTAGGGTTTGCTCTAGCCCAGGCTGACCTGTAATTCACTATGTGGTCTCAGACTGGCCTTGGACTCACAATGATCCTCCTACCTCTGCCCCCCAAGTGCTGGGATTAAAGGTGTATCCCACCATGCCTGGAGGAAGCTATCTTCTTAACATGACATTCATGACCTAACGGCAGCTTTCATTACTTGCACAACATTGAGCTCATCAATATATTATTATGGATGATAGAAAGGGCAAAAAGACATCCAAACAGAAGGGGGACTAGTCCTAAAGAAGAGCCGGGTGTGGTGGCACAGCCTTTAGTCCTAGTACTTGGGAGGCTGAGGTAGAAGGGTCACTGGGAGTTCGAGGCCAGCCTGTCTAATGCAGAATGGCTTGCTTGTACTGGCACTTGGTAGAGGAACAAAAAGGAGGTTCTAGTCCTAACATGGGCCTACAGAGTAAGTTCCAGGTCAGCCTGGGCTAGACTGAGACCCTGCCTTGAAAAAAATTCACTTTAGGGTTGGAGAGATAGCTCAATGGCTAACGGTGTGTGATTGCAAAGCCTAATGGCCCAGGTTTGATTCCCCAGTACCCACATAAAACCAAACGCATAAAGTAGAGCATGTGTCTGCAGTTTGTTTGCAGTGGCAGGTGGCCCTGGCTCACCCATTATTTCTCTTTATCCTTTTTTTTTAATTTTTTTAAAAAATTATTCATTTATTTTCAAGGAGAGAGAGAGAGAGATGTAGTGCACCAGGACCTCTAGCCAATGCAAATGAACACTAGATGCATGTGCCATTCTGTGCATCCAGCTTTACGTGGGTACTAGGGAATCAAACCTGGGTTGTTAGGCTTTGCAGGCAAGAGCCATAACTTCTGAATCATCTCTCCATTTTAAATTTACATTTCAGCTCCCTTTTTTTTTTCCACCTACATGGCAGCATACTATGGGGTTGCTGTGTAAAAATTGCAAATTACCAGGCCCAATCCAGGCTATCTCCTTTTCCTTTTAAAGTAAATAAATAACTGGGTAAATAAACTTATTTTTAACAAAGAAGGGGTTCAGTGGAAAGGGCATGGGGGAAGGGAGACAAAAGAAAGTAATGAGAAGGGACTATAATCAAAACACATTATGTACATGTCTAAAAATTGTCAAAAAGAATTTAGAAAAGAAACAGCTAGAAGTTGGGACATTTAAGATGGAGACTATCCTCCAATGGGTTTTGCCTAAGAGGACATAATTTCTGACAGGATCCCTAAACTTTAATACAGAGTGTGTGCTTTATGATTTATTTTGGTCCATTTCCTGGGAAAATGGTAATTTTCTTTCTAAAGTAGCAACATTTAAAAGTCTAATACTTTATTATAACTGTGGCTAAAATTGTTTTCCGTGGGAAAGAATTTCTGACTTTACCATGGAAATCAATACAGAAATATGGTTTAGTTTACTGAAAATCACTTCAGGCTGAGGCACCAAGCTAACCCCCAAAGCCAGTTGGAGGATCCTGAAGGACCACTGGATGTTGTTCCCCAGATGTGGGATGGCTTGCCTGTCAGCCTGCTCTGCACTGGGGCCTGACACGCACCCCTGTGCAACATCAGCTTGGAGCCCACAGATGGCTTCTTCTAGACATGCATTTGTGACCTTCCTTAGATGCGAAAAGCACTAGCCTGGGCTTTCTTCTGGGTAACTCTGAGGGTCTTTGTTGGGGGTAAGTAAGAAGTGATATGAAGAGTAAAGCTTTAAGAGCTCCTAGAAATTAAGAGTGGAGCAGGACAGAAGTACACGGATATGCAATGCCTCTGTTCTCCACCCAAAGCACTCAGGGTTCAGACTGCCTGGAGACCTTCTGTAATGTTTAATCTTCATTGTCAGCTTCACTGGATTTAAAATCACCATGGAAACACACTTTTGGGTGTGTCCATGGAGATCTTTTTAGAAGGTTTCTGGGCTGTGTAAAAAGAAGAAAGCAAGCTGAACAACAGTATTCATCTTCCTGTTTGCAGACTGTGAACACAATGTACTCACCCACCTTACACTCCTTGTCACCATGCCTTCTCCACCATGATGGACTGCACCCACTCAAACAGTGAGCCAAACTAAACCTTCCCTTCTTAAGTTGCTTCCTGCCAGGTACTTAATCACAGCAATGAGAAAAGTGACAAGTGCAGAGATAAAGATACAGGAGGGGAAACAGGTGCCTGGGACATCCAGCAGCCTACAAAACTTTTCAATGGGGATCACCCATCAGCTCAATTTAGCTGTGTGAGTGACTCCGAGCAAGATCAACAGAACTCAGCCCACCATGAAAATACAAAATGTTAAGCCACAGAGTTTTGGTGTGAGTTTACAGACAAATATACAAAGCTGAAGTACAGTTCAATGGCTAAATAGAAAATTCCCCCTTGCACGTTTCTCTGTGTAGACCTACACAGAAGGGCTCAGGAGACTGAATGTTTTTGTAGCCAGTTTCCTGCTTGTGTGCGACAGAACATAGGACATGAGCAGTTCAGGGTCTCTGAGTGTATAATGCTGATTAACTGCTTGTATGGACACTCAGTAGAGGAACAAAAGAGTGTTTCTAATCCTAATGTATGCCCATAAGCTAGGGTCTCAATAAGATGTGTGAAAATAGGATCTCTTTTGTAAAATTAAAATTAATTAATTTACTTATGAGAGACAGAGATAGGGTATATAGGCACACTAGGACCTTTTGCTGCTGTCAAAAAACTCCAGACACATACACTACTTTGTGCATCTGGCTTTACATCTCCCGTCCCTTAATGGGGTCTCTTATCCCTTGTTCTCACAGGGTGATGGTAGCCAAGAACCAAAAGCTAAGTTTGATCCCGTAGTTTGCCAAATGACAGTAACGACAGGATTAAAGGGCCCCAACCATGTGCTACATGACATTTTCTGGGGAGATGTGAGCATCTACTCCTTTCAGATGGGACATTTACAACGGATCAAAGAAAAGATTCCACTTGGTGAACCAGTGAGATTACTGGAGTTATTATAGGAGCAGAGGTGAGGGGTCACTTAGAGGAGCATGGATGACTTAAAGGCAGCCTCATCACTGAAAAGCCCACCTAAGCATAGTGACTCATGTGTCCCTGGAGGCCCTGTGCAACTTGGAGGCAGCTTCATAGAAAATCCCTCCCTCCCCAGCAACTGTTACTGCGTATGTGACCTTGGAGAGGGGCCTTGTGCATCTTGGAACTCTCCGAGCTTCCTGAGTGTGATAAGCTGCATGCACTCTCTACTCCCTGCAGGAGGGGACATTTAAATTCAGAGGGACTAGCTACAGACATACCCATTCCTTGGGGGTGAATTTTGGAGTCCATTTGCACAGTTTCAGGTTTTCTGCAGTAGTTTAACACACATCCACCCATTCCAGGTAACCACCCCTTGAATCAGGTCTGAAGCTTGACTGGCAGAGGCTACTCCACTTTCTCTGAGACACATGATGTAGGGTCCTCCAGCTGCCCTGTACAAAGTCCTGCCACCCTGAGGCCACTATGGGAGAAGACCACATTGGGGAATAGCCAAGGTGCCCCACAGGTACAGCTCCCAGGGGTTTGAGTCTTTCCAGCCCAGAAGCCAGGCACACAAATGAAGAAGGTGCCAGCTGCAGCTGCTGCTTGACTGAATGGACAGAGTTGTAGCTGGGCAAACCACATCTAGTTGAGCTCAGTCAAACCACAGAGGTGGGAGGGGTCATAACAATAGGTGGTTGCATTGTTTTAAGCCCCTGCTTTAGGGCACTTTGTTCTGAGCCCATAGACAGCAGGGGTGCTTGCTAACCAAATAAATTTCAAGTCTCAGTGGGAATATCTTGGGCACAGGTACAATTGCCCAAGCTAACTATGCACAAAGCATCAGTTGATTGGAAGGAGAAGATAGAAAGGAAACATCTTAAGACTGTGAAGTAGTTAATTGGATGCATCCACCTGGCTGGGCTATGGTGTCCGGTTGTCTGGTCAAACATCAGTCTGGTGAAGCGGGGAGATAGCTCAGTTAGCAAAGTGCTTGCTGTGTAAGTGTGAGGACCTGAGTTCAGTCCTCAGAATTCATTTAAAAAGAGCCAGGGCCCTGGAGATATGGCTCAGCAGTTAAGGTGCTTGCCTACAAAGTCTAATGACCTGGGTTTGATTCCCCAGTACCCATGTAAAGCCAGATGCACAAGCAGTGCATGCATCTGGAGTTCGCTTGCAGTGGCTGGAGGCCCTGGTGTACCCATTCTCCCTGTCTCGCTTCTCTCTCTCTCTGCTTGCAATTAAGTAAAAATATTTTTTAAAAAAACAGCCAGGGGGCAGGAGAGATGGCTAAGTGATTAAGGTGCTTGCCTGCAAAGCCTAGCACCCAAGTTCTATTCCCCAGTACCCATGCAAAGGCAGATGTACTAAGCAGCACATGCATCTGGAGTTCGTTTGCAGTGGCAGGAATTCCTGGTGCACCTATACTCACTCTCTCTGTGTCTGCCTCTTTTTCTCTGTCTCAAATAAATAAGTAAAATTATTTTTAAAAAGAGCCAAAGCTGGCCAGAAGTTGGGAGGCAGAGGTAGGAGGATCACTGTGAGTTTGAGGCCACCCTGAAACTACATAGTGAGTTCTAGGTCAACCTGAGCTAGAGTAAGACCTTACCTCAAAACAAACAAACAAACAAACAACAAAAAAAAAACCAGAAACCAAAAGAGAGAGAGAGAGAGAGAGAGAGCTAGGCATGGTAGAACCTGACTTCATCCTCTGGCCTCCATACACATGTACACATGTACCTGCACACACATGTACATGCACACCCACACAAAATATCAGTCTGGGTGCTTGCTGTGAAGGGACTTTGTATATGGGATGGACATTAGTGATCACTCAATGTGAATTAAAGCATATTACCATCGACAGTGTGGATGGTAATACAACCAGTTGAAGGCCTTAAGAGCAAAGACTACTCACAGCAATCCTCCTACCTTTGCTTCCCAAGTGCTGGGATTAAAGGCACACACCACCACGCCCGGCCAGACTGCAACTTAGAAATACTACCTGATGTTCCGGCCTCGGGTCATGACTGTAGCATCACTCTTAACCCGGTTGGTTCTTCAGCCTGCCTGCCCGCCCTATGCCTTTCAGACTTTCTGGCCCAACCATCATGAAAGCCACCATGAGGTCCCGCTTTCTCTTTCTGGATATAGATGCAACAGTGTAGTTATAGACAGACATGGGATTTAGATGTACATAGATATAAGATACAGAAATAGATTAAAAGTACAGATCTAGGCCTGGAGAGATGGCTTAGCGGTTAAGGCGCTTGCCTGCAAAGCCAAAGAACCCAGGTTCAACTCCCAGGACCCATATAAGCCATATGCACCCATATAAGCACAAGGGGGTGAGTGCATCTGGAGTTTGTTTGCAGAGCTGAAAGCCCTGGTGCGCCCATTCCCCACCTCTCTCTACCTGTTTATTTCTGTATCTCTCTCTCTCAAATAAGTAACTAAATAAATTTTTTTAAAATACAGATCTCGAAATAGACTAGTTATCGATACATTTATGGAAATAAATGTAGAACTAGATTAGCTATAGATAAAATATTGATATTGGAATAGGTTATATATAGATTCATATCAAAATATAGAAATATAGACACAGGAAAATATATTAGCTATAGATAGCTACATAGGTATGGCAATACATTAGGTATAGGTATAGACACAGATATAGAAGATTTAGAAATAAGTTAGGTAGCAGAGCTACAGAGATAGATGTAGAACTAGCTTATTTATTATAGATATAGATACACTATGGGTGTAGATATAGATATCTCAGTTATGCATTTGTGGAACACCCTGGCTGACCCGACAGTGAAGTGTGGTTAACATGCTGAGGTTAATGCCAGCCCATCTTCTCCAAAGGGAAGAACAATTTTCTAGTACTTAAGACCCTATTGCTAAGCAAAAGATAGTTCTTTAAGATGTAGTGGACCAGCAGCAGGCTTGGGCTGGTGTCTGGGCTGTCCTAGACTGCTGGCTATGCAGGAGTTTAGGGACATGGGAGTCCCCCCATGCTCCAGATGGCACAGTCTGCAGCTCTGACATGAGCTTGGGGACAGTGCATGTCATGTGTCTCAAGCATTGTGGGGCTGCCCCAGGCACTGGAGCTCATTGCAACCTGACAGTGAATATTTCTACAGTTCAGAGAACTGAGTTTTGTTAACAGCCATGAGAGCTCGGAAGTGGCTGTGAGTTTCATGTGAGACCCAGCCCTGGCTGGTCGCTTGATCACAGGCTTGTGAAACTCAAGGTAGAGGATCCAAGCATGCATGCTCAGACTCCTCACTCTCAGGAACTGTAAGATAACAAGTGAGTGTTATTTTTGGCATGTGTATGTGTCTAGGTGCACATGTGTGGGTGGGTGTGACGTACATGTGTGTGCATGGGTGAATGCGTGTGTGTGTGTGTGTGTGTGTGTGCGTTAGCAAGCGTTTGATGCGCTGTGTCTTACTCCTTGAGACAGGATCTCACACTGATGGAGCTAGACTAGCTGGCCAGTGAGCCCAGGGATTCCCTGTCTCCGTCTCCCCAGTGCTGGGATTGTAGCCACGCACCTCCATGCTCAGCTTTTACATGGGTGCTGGGGATCTAAACTCAGTTCCTCATGTTTGCATGGCAAGCACTTTACCCACTTAACCATCTCCTCAGCCCCATCAGTGGGTGTCTTAAAACCATTGCATTTGTAGGAGTTTGCTGTGAAGCCATGGAAAAATGATACAAACTGATTAAACCTTCAGTCTTGGTTACTGACTAAGAATCCTGCATTTTCCGATTTAATGTTCCTTAAGTCAGGATTGTCACGAGTGTTCCTTAAGGTGGCAAACACTGGACACCCATCCCCACTCAATGGTACTCTTAAGATGTCTCTCCTCTCTTGCTGGTCGACACCTATCTCTGCAGCTCTCTCCTTTCTAGGAGCTGAGGTGGGGCTAACTAAGGGCTCTATTGGGGGTTCTCAACCAATGATGCAAAGATACTGGATCTCTTTGAGATTGTTCCAGATAGGACTGGTGGTACAGTAGGCATGGGCGCATGGTGAGGGAGGCTGTGTGGAGGCAGCTGGTGCCCTGTGGAAACAGGAGACTCCTTCCAGGGCATGTACTATCTCCCCATCTCTCTGCTTGGTTCTTGTACTGTTTCTGAGGCTGGCAGGCCTGATTTCCTCTGACTCGGTGAGGTGCCTTACAGTCTTCCACTAGCTGGCATAAGCACTTGGACTGTGTTTTCTCCCAAGTGCCTTCACTGGTTCAGTGGATAAATGCTACTTCTCTTCTTGTCCCTCCTTATTTTCTCGGTCACCTACATGCTAAGTATTCTTATTCAGATTTTATCAGTGGCATCCCATGGTACAGTCAGATGCAAAGGCCAAATCAAAGCGGAAACTGGATGATTTCACTGCTGGCCAAAACAGGCAATTCTGTTCTCTGGACCTCTCTGTGCATGGGTGGTGGGTGGTCTGATGTCCATTGTGTGCCCTGGTGAAGCTTCATCACACATGTGAAGGAGGACAAGGCCTTCTTTTAGCTTGCTATTGTTGCTTCTACACCGTCAGAACGGTATCTGAGTGGAAGCCCTCTTTGTTCACATAGAGAACACCATCATGTCCTTAGTTGGGAGTAGTCAGTCTCTGTAGTCTCCCTATCTATCTATCTTCCTTCCTTCCTCCCTTCCTCCCTCTTTCTTTCTTTCTTTCTTTCTTTCTTTCTTTCTTTCTCTCTCTCTCTTTTTCTTTCTCCCTCCCCTCCCTCCCTTTCTCCCTCCCTCTTCCTTCCTTCCTCCCTCCCTCTTTCTTTCTTTCTTTCTTTCTTTCTTTCTTTCTTTCTTTCTCTCTCTCTCTTTTTCTTTCTCCCTCCCTCCCTCCCTTTCTCCCTCCCTCTCTTTCCTTCCTCCCTCCTCCCTTTCTTTCTTTCTTTCTTTCTTTCTTTCTTTCTTTCTTTCTCTCTCTTTTTCTCCTTTCTCCTCCCTTTCCTTCCCTCTTCCTTCCTTCCTCCCTCCCTCCCTCCCTTTCTTTCTTTCCTTTCTTTCCTTTCTTTCTTTCTTTCTTTTTTCTTTCTTTCTTTCTTTCTCTTTCTCTCTCCCCCTCTTTCTTTCTTTTTTCTCCCTTCTTTCTTTCTTTCTTTCTTTCTTTCTTTCTTTCTTTCTTTCTTTCTTTCTTTCTTTCTTTCTTTTTGAGGTAGGGCCTTGCTCTAGCCCAGGCTGACCTAGAATTCACTGTGTAGTCTCAGGGTGGCCTCAAACTCATGGTGATCCTCCTACCTCTGCCTCCCAAATGTTGGGATTAAAGGCATGCACCACTGTGCCCTGCTTATCCCCCTGTATATTTCTGAAGGAACAAAAAATGCTCCTCTTCTTTTTTGTGGTACTTGGAATTGAACCCAACGCCTTGCACATGCTGGGAAGTTCTCACCCTTGTAAATGTGCTCTTGGGTGAGAAATACGGCTCAGTAGGTAATTGTGTTTCCTGTGCAAGCATGAGGGCCTGAGGTGGCCTGAAACCACCCAAGCTCAAATCTCCAGAGCCCACAAAAAACATCTGGGCATGGCCACATGCATTTGTAACCCAAATCCCACAAAGGAGAGGAGATATCAGGGAAAATAGCAAGAGACTTGGTCTCAAAATAAGAATGGGTAGAAGAGCAATGGAGTGGGACACCCACCATTCTGTTTTGTCTACCACAGGCAAGCACATAGGGCACATGCATGTGTATATACCCCCCCAAACAAAAAAATATGCTCTTAACAAAAAGAAATTGCTAGTAGATCAGGATTAAAGGTGATGGCACACAGCTTAAAATTTTTTTGTTTGTTTGTTTTGGTTTTTTGAGGTAGGATCTCACTCTAGTCCAGGCTGACCAGGAATTCACTACAAAGTCTCAGGCTAGCCTCAAACTCATGATGATCGTCCTACCTCTGCCTCCCAAGTGCTGGGATTAAAGGTGTGTGCCACCACGCCCGGCAGCTCAGACAGCTTTCATACTTCCCACGTTGGCAGCAACACTGGAGGGTGGTGTGTACATCTGACATCTAAATGGACACTTGCTGTCTGAACACCGGGCCATAGGGCCTGAGACCATAACAAGGGGAGGAAGAGAAACTGAGGGACTCCAGGAAGAAAACTTGGCTTATTTCCATTAGCCCCTCAAGAAATAATGTTGATTTTCTGTGTAGGGCCAGATAGTATGTTGATTAGACTGACAAAAGACTTTTTGGGGGGAGGGTTATGGAGTATTTCATCCTGACATTATTTAGGTGCATGGGCTTAGGGTGAGCTCATGATTCTGGAGAGTGAGTGGACAGTGAAGAGGTGCAGCACCCACAGAACATGCTTATTTTGACATTAAATGAAAGTTATCTTGGGTGGGGGAGGCGGCTCAGTGGGTGACAGCGCTGGCTGAGCAAGCCTGATAATCAGAATTTGGGTCCCCAGAATCCACAGAAAGCCAGATGAGGTAGCATGTATCTATGTATTATCCTAGTATACTTACGGTAAGATGGGAGGTGGAGACAGGCGGATCCCCAAAACTCAGAGGATGAGCTATATGCAGTGGAGGTGAGCAAGAAGAGACCCTGACTGAACCAGGGTGGAAGGTGAGGACCAACATCTGAGCTTTTCTTCTGACCTCTACCTGCATAGTGTACTATGTATGTGTCTGCTCTCTCTCTCTATCTCTTTCTCTGTCTTTCTCCCTTCAGGCTGAGCTCTGTGTTCCACTCAGCTAAGTGCAGGTAAAGGCATATAGTCTAGCCCAAGGATGGATTTTAGAACAATGTCATTAAGCCACAAATAAGGCCCAGTCCTGAGTCAGGAACAGCCACAACTAATATTTTCGTTGTTGAAGTTGAGAGGCTGGAGCTTCTGGATTCAGCATCTCTTGCAGCCACAAGACACAAAGCATTATGGGCCCAGCTGGACAGGGAGCCATCACTCTGTCTGATATATTTTAAAATCTCAAGCCAAAAAGGCTTGACCCCAAGGCTCAGGAGCAGCTGTGTTTTGTGTAACACATACTATGGATGTTATGATAAAGAGGTCAGTTCCACAGTCATTTCCCATCTGATTGCTATCACATTTGCATTGGAATGCTAATTATAGTCCTGCAGAAATGTTACCTGGGGAAGCAAATACAGATATAGAATCTCAAAATCTCTAAGTGGAAGGCTCTGAGAGAGCATTGGTTCTGGGTCCTATCAGATGATACTCAGTCTGTTATTTTTTTAAATTACTCCTCGTTTAGGATCAAGTCTTCCTATAGCTGTCACTATTTGAGCCAGGCTCCGCCCCTTGGAACTCTGTAAGGAGGATGGTGCTTCCCCACGAGATGGGGAAATAAGAATTGTATCTCGCATTCTCATTCCCTTCAAACACGTTGGTGCTGAGACTCCTTGCTTCTCTCTGGGTTCCTAGAACTGAACGTATAATAACAAGATGATTGTCCAATCTTCTTCAGACACGAGGGGACATTCACCTTCCAGGGCTGGTGAGCAGATTTTCAGCCCAAGATCTCTGTGAGGTTTCTTAGAGGACCTTAAGGATGGAACTTTGCAGTGTTATTGGCCACAGCTGGCTTGTGTCCGCTGTCAGTGGCCCCTCAGTGAAATCCCCAGGCCAGTATTACAAAGAGGCAGGCTGTGGTTTCTACAACCTCATCATGGGCTCCTGCTATTGAGTTATTGACCTGTAAAGGGAATTTCTGGGGTGTCTTCTCAGAGCAACTGTCCCTCTTCATATCCTGGTGAGGTTGTAGATTTGAATACATTGGGAACCCATCTAATGGGCTAGTCAAAGTGAGACAGGCAAGCTTAGGAATAGTTTAGCAACCTAGGACTCTGACATTGTTTAGGTGCTTGGCTTGAGCCACACACACACACCCCCCTTTCCTAAAAATGCAGTTGGGACCCTCACTGCCCTGAGCTTCATATACACTCCACTCCAAATAATGCAGAAAGTCACTCCTCCCTAGCACCCCCTTTCATAACTCCTCTTTTGGGACCAAATGCATCCTGAAACAAATCATGAAACTAAGAGAACTGAGCTGATTCAGCCTGAACTAGTTTTGGGTGCATGTGTAGTAAGGCAAACTGTGTCCACTAAATGAATTTTTTAGGGGGAAATCCCTATTTACCATTTTATGCCTGTGTATGAGTATGCATGTATATGATTAAAATGTCACATCATTGGGCTGGAGAGATGACTTAGCAGTTAAGGTGCTTGCTTGGGAAGCCTAAGGACCCAGATTTGATTCCCCAGCACCACATGAGCCAGATGCACAAGGTGGCATATGCGTCTGGAATTCATTTTCAGTGGCTGAAGGCCCTGGCATGCCCATTCTTTCTTTCTCTATCTGCCCTTCTCCTTCTCTCTCTCTCTCAGATAAATAAATAAATTTACAAAAATGTTACATCATGGGAAAGGACATGCACAGTGAACTAACCTACCAGTCAAACCCAAAAGACCACCTAAAGCCAGTTCCTCTCAGCCAACACCTCTTCCTCAGAGCTTCATGAAGGAATGCCCCCTGCAGTCACCTGCTGCTCATGGGTGCTCTAGCTCAAGTGCCCGCTGCTCCCTCACAATGTGTGCTGTATTGTCTCTTTAAGTAAAAGTTCTTGCCACTTTGCTATCTGTGCACACTTTCTATTCTTTGACTAAGACACTTGGTGAAGACAAGACCACTAGCAACAAAAGGCCCAACATGTCTATGACAGAACTCAGAATGGCCAGTGAGTCAGCTCTGCCCTTTTCCTGTTGGAGCTGGTAGCCATCCAGGGCTGTGTAAAGATGAGTCAACAAAACAATGAGGAGAGGTGGGTCATTTTAATGGTCAGAGTAGTGGCAAAAGTATACACATGTGTGTAAATATAGCATTATGCGATCAACACCATAGCATCATTTTTTCATCTGCATTCACTGAAACTTGTCTTTATTATGGTAAAATACCTTTGGTTGCATCTCTCCTGCACTCTCTACAGTATTTCTTTTCAAGCTTCTCTATGTGGCCTTGGAGATCTGTTCTGAATTAAGTGTGTGATTGTATAACACACTGAATTGGGGATTGCTATCTTAAATCATTTACCAAGACAGGAAATGTTAAATTCAGAATTATGGCCATATAATTAAGCTGACCCTAAATGGTCTCCTGGACAGCTGATTTAAGTTCCTAAGAAGAGGGGCTCACAGAGAATTTAATCTGTGATCATAAAAAAGTACAATAAGTACAATAAAGAATCTACCTGGAAGCCGGGTGTGGTGGCACATGCCTTTAAGCCCAGCACTCAGGAGGCAGAGGTAGGAGGATTGCTGTGAGTTCAAGGCCACCCTGAGAATACAGAGTGAATTCCAGGTCAGCCCAGGCTATACAGTGAGAACCTACCTCAAAAAAAAAAAAAAAAAAAATCTACCTGGACTACCCTTGCGTTTTTCATTTTTCTTTTTCCCTTTCCTTTCCTTCCCTTCCCTCTTCCTTCCTTCCTCCCTCCCTTCCTCTTTTCTTCCTTCCTTCCTTTCTTCCTCCACCCTCCCCCTCCCTCCCTCCCTTCCTCTTTCTTTCTTTCTTTCTTTCTTTCTTTCTTTCTTTCTTTCTTTCCTTCCTTCCTTCTTTCATTTCTTATAAAGCTTTGAACTTGCTATCCAGCTGAAGATAACCTTGAACTTCTGATTCTCCTGCCTCCACCTCCTGAGTACTGGAATTACAGGCAGGTGCCACTATGCCTGGTTTGTGTGGTGCTAGGGATCAAACCCAGGTCTTTGTTCATACTAGGCAAGCACTCTACCAATTGAGTCACATCTCCAGCCCTCCAACAAGTCCTTCTGCCAGCATTTTACATGTATATAGAGAAGAATGGACATGAGAAGAGCATTTATTAAAAAATTTTGCTCTTTCAATTTAAATTTATTTGGGCATCCAGAGGTATCTGTTAGGTTGGCAACCTAAAAGACATTTGAGTGCAGAATGCTGTCCTCACTGGCTTTTTAGTGATTTCCAGCAAAGCAAGATGAACTCTGCTGAAATGCTGACTCTGCCCTTCTGGACACATCCAGTCCATTTGCCAGGGACTTGGGGAACATTCTGACTCTGGGCTCCCATCGCGTCAGGCACCCAGGCGGCGCCACTCCCATGCTCTGGGGCCTTTCACCTCTCTAAGTGTTTCTGACTCACTCAGCCTCGCTGTGGACAACAGGGCTTTGTGAAAGCCACGCTTCATCTGCCTCTTCTGCGCGTCACGTCTGTTGACACTTCAGAAGAGCACACGCATTCCACAAGAGGCCTTTTCAGAATGCTCATCGTGAATGGACAAAGGACAGTCCTAACTGGGTCAGCAGCTGCCCAGCAGAGCTTTCCGGGTGAGGAATCACATCTGCTTACTCAGTCTTCCCAGGACCTCCATCCTGCCCACCTCTGCCTGGTCATTCAGCCGGCTCAAATGTACAAAGGCAGCTGGTGACCCCTTTCCTCACTGCATTGGTCCTTGCCAAGACAGGCACTGCGTGGGAGGCCTCATGGAGTAGCCTCTGACACCTTCCCGCTCCATGGCATTTAGAACAGAATTCACTGGTGAATTGTCTGGGAGACTCATCTGTCATGGATGGTGGCCTCTTGCCAGACGAAGCTAAAGGACTGCCCAGCTCCTCTCATGCTGCCCTTCTGCATTGAGCTGGCTTCTGCATGGATGGAGGCTTGGGAACACTTGGCATGGGGCTGGCTTCCATGGAGGGCTGAGGGGCCTAGAATGGGCAGAACTCTACAGGATTGCCATGCAGGGCATAGAGTTAGGACAATGCATATCCTTGTGATCCAGGGGTCCCACCCAAAGGAAGTCATTGGAATGGCATTTCACGACAGCACTCCCTCATCATCTGAATCTTCCCCCAACTAATTCACCCAGAAGAGAGTTGAGATGCTCTACAGGTCCCTACCTCAGTGACCCAAGCAACATCCCATTTAAAAAAAAAAAAAAAAAACTGTTGCTTTTGGAAGACATGCCACAAAACCCACATTGAACAGTTTTTGTTACAGTAAATTATAATTACCAATAAAAACACAGCTAAGCAGCTCATGCCAGAGATGAAAACACCCAGTAATGTGAGTCTACTGAACTCAAGTGAATTCATGTTACTTTAACGTTTTACCTTGGCTGAATGGTTTGAGAAGACTGTAATACTCAGAGTACTGAAGCAGGGCTGCTGGAGTGGCTGTGTAGCTCAGGCTGGCCTTGAACCCATGATCCTCTTGCCTCTGCCAAAGTGCTTGGATTACAGACACAGGGCACCACATCCAGTCAAAGAGCTTAGATTACAGGCATGGTGCACTACACCCAGCTCAAACCTTTCTTTTAAATGTCAGGGTTGATTGTAGCTGCCAGTTCCCAAGTCCTGCCTGTCCCTTAGTCCTCACAGCAGAACTTCCAGCTGGTCGTTGAGATTGCATGCCTCCTTTGGCTTCAGTGCCCTCCTCACCCTCATGGAGACTCTAAGAGCTGACAGGAATATCTACCCTCTCCTGACTGCACCCTAAAGCTCCACTTTGCCTTTTATCTCAAGCATAGTTTAAATATGCACCCCCAAAACTCAAACTTAACCTCCCAAGTCATATGCTAATGACATTGAAGATGGAGTTTGAGGGGCATAATGAGTATGTAAGATGAGGTCATGAGGGTTGAGTGCTATGATGACATTAGTGTCTTTAAAAGAAAAAAGTTCTAGGCTAGCAACTTGTTCTTTTGTACCAGTCAACATACTTCCTCACACTGTGATGCAACGTCCTTCATCACACTGTAACGTAGTGTCCTTCCTCACACTGTGATGCAACGTCCTTCATCACACTGAGATGCAATGTCCTTCCTCACACTGTGATGCAACGTCCTTCCTCACACTGAGATGCAGTGTCCTTCCTCACACTGTGACGCAACGTCCTTCCTCACACTGTGACGCAGCATCCTTCCTCACACTGAGATGCAGCGTCCTTCCTCACACTGTGACGCAACGTCCTTCCTCACACTGAGATGCAACGTCCTTCCTCACACTGAAATGCAACGTCTTCCTCACACTGAGATGCAGCGTCCTTCATTACACTGAGATGCAACGTCCTTCCTCACACTGAGATGCAGCGTCCTTCATTACACTGAGATGCAGTGTCCTTCCTCACACTGAGATGCAGTGTCCTTCCTCACACTGAGATGCAGCGTCCTTCCTCACACTGAGATGCAACGTCTTCCTCACACTGAGATGCAGCGTCCTTCATCACACTGAGATGCAACGTCTTCCTCACACTGAGATGCAACGTCCTTCCTCACACTGAGATGCAGCGTCCTTCCTCACACTGAGATGCAATGTCCTTCCTCACACTGTGACACAACGTCCTTCCTCACACTGAGATGCAACGTCCTTCCTCACACTGAGATGCAGCGTCCTTCATTACACTGACATGCAATGTCCTTCATCACACTGTGACACAGCGTCCTTCACCACACTGAGATGCAACGTCCTTCCTCACACTGAGATGCAACGTCCTTCCTCACACTGAGATGCAGCGTCCTTCCTCACATTGAGATGCAGCGTCCTTCCTCACACTGAGACACAACGTCTTCCTCACACTGAGATGCAACGTCTTCCTCACACTGAGATGCAACGTCTTCCTCACACTGAGATGTAACGTCTTCCTCACACTGTGATGCAGCGTCCTTCATCACACTGTGACACAGCATCCTTCCTCACACTGAGATGCAGCGTCCTTCCTCACACTGAGATGCAGCGTCCTTCATCACACTGAGATGCAACGTCCTTCATCACACTGTGATGCAGCGTCCTTCATCACACTGTGATGCAATGTCCTTCCTCACACTGTGATGCAACGTCCTTCCTCACACTGTGACACAACGTCCTTCCTCACACTGTGATGCAATGTCCTTCCTCACACTGTGACACAACGTCCTTCCTCACACTGTGACGCAGCATCCTTCATCACACTGTGATGCAATGGTCCTTCCTCACACTGTGACACAGCATCCTTCCTCACACTGAGATGCAACGTCTTCCTCACACTGAGATGCAACGTCCTTCCTCACACTGAGATGCAGCGTCCTTCCTTACACTGTGATGCGACATCCTTCCTCACACTGAGATGCAGTGTCCTTCATCACACTGAGACACAACGTCCTTCCTCACACTGAGATGCAACGTCTTCCTCACACTGAGATGCGGCGTCCTTCCTCACACTGAGATGCGGCGTCCTTCCTTACACTGTGATGCGACATCCTTCCTCACACTGAGATGCAGTGTCCTTCATCACACTGAGACACAACGTCCTTCCTTACACTGTGATGCGACGTCCTTCCTCACACTGAGACGCAGCGTCCTTCACCATACTGAGATGTAACGTCTTCCTCACACTGAGATGCAGCGTCCTTCCTCACACTGTGACGCAGCGTCCTTCATCACACTGTGATGCAATGGTCCTTCCTCACACTGAGATGCAACGTCTTCCTCACACTGTGATGCAGCGTCCTTCATCACACTGTGACACAGCATCCTTCCTCACACTGAGATGCAGCGTCCTTCCTCACACTGAGATGCAGTGTCCTTCATCACACTGAGATGCAACGTCTTCCTCACACTGTGATGCAATGTCCTTCATCACACTGAGATGCAACGTCCTTCCTCACACTGAGACACAACGTCCTTCCTCACACTGAGACGCAGCGTCCTTCCTCACACTGAGATGCAGCGTCCTTCCTCACACTGAGATGCAGCGTCCTTCATCACACTGAAATGCAACGTCCTTCCTCACACTGTGATGCAGCATCCTTCCTCACACTGAGATGCAATGTCCTTCCTCATGCTGTGATCCAACGTCCTTCATCATGCTGTGATGCAATGTCCTTCATTACTCTATGATGCAATGTTCCTCATCACGTTGTGATGTGCTGTCCCTCATCACACTGATAAGTGCAAACAATGCATGATTCATACTGAATCATACTGTGAGGGGCAGGCACACTCTAGGCAGGTGCCTTTACTGCTGCACTTCTAGCAGCAGATTGATGCATGCACATGCGGTGTGCGCAGGCATGTGCAGACAGGCATGCACCTCATGGGGAGGTCAGAGGAGGGCTTTGGTTGTCCTTCTCTAATACTTGTTCATCTTTTTTTCCCAAGACAGTCTTTCAATTGCAAACCTAGAGCTTACATTTTTTTTTGGTTAGACTGGCTGACCAGAGAACCCCAGCAATTCTCCTGTCTCTGAATCCCTTCCACACCCCTTAGCCCTGAAGTTGCATAGCTTAGCCCCATCTAGCATTTTTTAAAAATACAGGTGCTGGGGATCAAACTCAGGTCCTCATGCTTGTGCTGCAAGTGTTCCTACCCACTGAGCAATCTCTGCAGCCTCCTTAATCACTCTTTTGAGTCCCTTATTTCACCTCTTAGGTCCCTTCTCCTGCTCTTATTTTCCTATTAGTTCCAACCACACTACACATTTTCTTTTTTTATTTTATTTTTATTTATTTATTAGAGACAGAGAGTGGGAAAGAGAGAGAGGGAGAGTGAGAATGGGCACGCCAGGGCCTCTAGCCACTGCAAACGAACTCCAGATGTGTGTGCCCCCTTGTGCATTTGGCTTACATGGGACCTGGAGAATTGAACCGGTGTCCTTAGGCTTCGCAGGTATGTGCCTTAACTGCTAAGCCATCTCTCCAGTCCCACACTATACATTTTCATTCTTGGTGACTTGCTCATACTCCTCCCACATTCTCTTCTCTCAATGGACCTGAGGCTGGTCTCAGTCTTTGCCCGTGTCTTTGGTTGCCTCCAGGCAGTAAACAATTCTCTCAGAGACAATCTACATAGACTTCCTGGTAAGTCTTTCTCACTGAGACTGACATCCTTGAGGGCCACACTTGCAGCCTGACATCCCATTTCATCTCCAACACCTAAAGCCAAATTAACACCGAGCAGAGGTTGACAGTGCACTGGGTTTAGAGGTAGCTGGCCTTCAGCTCCATAAAGTCCATAATCTCTATGCTGATCTTGGACATTGCATAAATTTCTCAGGCTTGCTCAGAATCTTGCTTTTTCTCTCTAGGCTTAAAAAATATATTTGTCAGGCTGGAAAGATGGTTTAGCGGTTAAAATGCCTGCCTAAGAAGCCTAAGAACACTTGTGCAAATCTCTAGGTCCAATGTTTAGCCAGATGCAAAAGTGACACAAGCATGCAATGCCAAACTTGCCCATAAGAGGGTGCACATGTCTGGGGTTTGTTCACAGCAGCTGAAAAGGCCCTGGCACACCCATTCTCTGTGCCTCTTCCTCTCTCTCTGTCTGTTTCTCTCAAATTAAAAAACAATATATATATATCACATATATATATGTTATATATCAAGGCACCTTTCACTTAATAGTCATAGAGAAGCTGAGGGTCCCTGACAAACAGCTTTCTAGAAACAAAATGTAGTTGACAGCTATGTGAGTGAGCTCAGATGCAGATGATTTCCCAGTTGAACTCTCAGACTAGACTGTAGGCTGACTGACACCTTACAGCCGTGTAGTGGAGAGGGCTCTGAAGTAAAAGAGCCAAATAAGTCACACTCAGCTCTCAAGTCTATAGAGACTGTGAGACAAGTGTGCATATTTTAGCTGATAAAATTTGAGGTAAATTGTCAGAAATGGATGGCCAAGATCCACATTCAGGGCTATGAATGTTCATGATAAAATTCCCTAAGCATACTAAACAAGTAGACAGACAAACATGTTATCAACAGATACCAGCTCAGAGACAACAGGGTCATTATAATTCAAAAAGTAAACACCAAAAAACCCCCAAAACAATCAATAAATGGGCTAATGAAATTAACTGACAGTTATCAAAATATGAAGCACAAATGGCCAATAAACATATGAAAAATAGCCAACATCCTGAGTCATCAAGGAAAATCCCCAAATCCAAACTCAATAAGATTCTACCTCACTCTAGTCAGAATGGCTATCATCAAGAAAATAAAGAACAAATGCTGGCAAGAATGTGGGGAAAAAAGAATTCTTATACACTGTTTGTGGGAATGTAAAGTAGTCCAGCCATTATCAAAATCAGTGTGGAGGTACCTGAAAAAAAACTAAAAGCACAACTATCATATGACCCAGCAACACCATTCCTGGGTATGTACCTGAAGGACTCAAAGTTAGCATACTGCAAAGATACCTGCACATCCATGCTCACTGTGATGCTGTTCACAATAGTGGAGGAATCAGTCGAGATGTCCATCAACAGAAGGACGGGTAAAGTAAATGTGTATATGTATACAATGGAATTTTATTCACTCATTAAAAAAGCATTTGCTTGAAAATGGATGCAACTGGAAATCTTCATATTAAGCAAAATACATCAGACACAAAAAGACAAATATCATATGTTTTCTCTCATTTGTGGGTCCTGGAATCCTATATGGATATATAAAACCATGTATCTATCTGGCATGAAAGCAGAGGGGAGGCTGGGGAAGCAAGGAGACTAACATGCAAGAAAAAGGGAGAAGCACTGAAAGAGGGAAGGAATGGATGAATATGGACAAAGTATCTGATGTACTTGAAAAAATGACTATCTATATGAAACAAAGCACTATGTACAATTAATAGCTGCCAATAAAATGAAAGAGGCAAAAAAATCTTTAAATGAATTTCAGCTTGGAATTAGGACAGAATGTCTAACAATTTCTGAGATGGCCTGAAACATATTTCTACCACTTTATACTATGTATTTTTGTGAAACAGCAATTCCAGTATTGACATTTATAAAATCAAAATATCAATCAACTCTGGAAAACGTTGAAGATGCTCTATATCCTGTAGTATCAGTTATTTACCCAAGTTTAATTTTTTAAAGTTTTAAAAACTTATTTATTTATTTATTTATTTGCAAGCAGGAAGAGAGAGAGAGAGAGAGAGAGAGGGGGAGCATGAGCACCAGGGTCTATAGCCACTATAAACTCACTCTAGATGCATGTGGGGTGCATGTACCACTTTGTACATCTGGCTTTACATGGGTACTGGGGAATCAAACCCACGCTGTTTGCTTTGCAAGCAAGTGCCTTAGACCACTGAACCATCTCTCTAAACCCCAACTTTATATTTTAAGGATAAATGAGCACATTCATCTCATTAGCATGAAAAATTGCTTTCAGCTTTAATAAGCCACAAGATTATACACACATACCAAAGAATTGCTTTAAGATCAGTTTTCTTTATGACATTATCTGTTAAGAAGAGATTGCCCACACACAAAGACCAACAGAATAAAGGATTCCTTGTTTATGTAAATTGAAGATTTAAATAAACTTAACTATTTTTTTCTAATTTTAAATTAAAATGATTACCTGTGAAATCTTCTGTAGTAGACAGCTCCACAATGATAGGATGAACATCCAAAGCAGGCTCAGATTATGGGAGGAAGGGATTTATTTCAGGCTTACAGATTCAGGGGCAGGTCCATTAATGGTAGGAGAAGCTGAACCCCTTCCACAGATCCAAGCAGACAGAGAAATTATTAATAGCCAGAAAATACCAAAAAGCAGCAAGCATGAACTGGCAGCAAGCCAGACCCCCAGAACACAGGCCTTTTAATACCTTTGGGCTCGACACCAAGATCCACCCCCCAGTGACACCTCCACCAGCCAGGTGGCTGGAGACCTAAGTAACAAGATTTAGTAAAACACCCGAGTCTATAGCGGACACACATTCAAACCACCACAACTTCTATGGGATAATCGGAACTAAATAAAATGTGACTTACATGGACTCATTT
The DNA here is from genome assembly GCA_036365145.1 of Orientallactaga sibirica. NCBI lineage: Eukaryota > Metazoa > Chordata > Mammalia > Rodentia > Dipodidae > Orientallactaga > Orientallactaga sibirica. The sequence continues at coordinate 2,729,941 of JAEOAD010001462.1, read as the reverse complement.
TTGACTGATTTGGGCCCAACATTTTCCCCAGGTCTTACTACATTCATTTGTTACTACAAATGAAAAGAAAAAGGATGCTATTTTTGGTCCTGCTCTAAGCTGTAACATCTCTTTATTTTTAAAAGCCAGTTCAGAGTTCTGAGAAAGACTTGGTCTTGCTTGTTGCCTACATTCTGTTCCCTTTTGGATGAATTGATGGCATTCTGATAAAAATAGCACTGTTGAAAATAAATATTTCCCAGCCATAAGCAGTGTGTTTCCTGAATTCTCCTTCCTGGCAGGGATTGAATTTTCTGTTATTTTTATTGGTTGGAGACATAATAGAGAGTGCAATTTACCTACTGGCATAACATGGGGTTTGTATTAGTCAGGACTCTCTAGAAGAACAGAACTGATAGACTGAATCTATATTTTGAAAGAGAGTTCTTAGTATATCATATGGGCTGGACAATCCAACAATGGCTGTCTGTAGGCAAGAGAGGCTGAAAACCAGGAGCTGTTCAGTCCACGTGGCTCAAAGCCTCAGCAATCTGGTACTGATGGCCTGGAGGAATCCTAGAGAGCTGCTAGTCTACAGCTTCCATACTGGAAGGCTGAAGAAGCTGGGTTCCGGCATCTGTGAAGGATACCAGCAACAGGTAAGACCCACTCACCAGCAAGTGGCACTGGCAGCCAAGTCAATGGGATGGCTTTTTCTTGGAACCTCTTTTATATATAGGCTGCTACCATAAAGGCTGTCCATTTTGGGGACAAGTCTCCCTCCCTCAGTTAATCCTTCCTAGAAACACCCTTACCCAAACCTGCCCAAGAGGCATGTCTCTCTCTCTCTCTCTTTTTTAAATCATTTTTTGGTTTTTCAAGGTAGGGTCTCACTATAGCCCAGGCTGACCTGGAATTCACTATGTAATCTCAGGGTGGCCTCAAACTCATGTTGATCCTCCTACCTCTGCCTCCTGAATGCTGGGATTAAAGGTGTGCACCACCATGCCAGGCCAAGAGTCACGTCTCTTGCTTGATTCCCGAGCCAATGTAGTTGACAATAGAGATTAACTGTCACAGGGTTTCTCAGGGTGAGCACTAGTAACATTTTGGACCAAATAATCACTTATTGTTGAGGTCTATGTTGAGCATTGTAGGACATTGACAGCCTCCCTGGCTTCTGTCTATGAGTTGCTAGTGGCACCTCAGGTCATGACCATCCATGGTATCTCCTGGAGGGACAAAATCTGCCCTAGTTGAGAACCATTCAGGTCATAGCACTCCTGAATGGACCACTCCACAAATTGCCTGCCTGGATTCTGGTTCACTTCTCAGTCAGCAGCAGCCATCGCTAGAGTCCAGCAGTATATGCGCATGTGTGCTATTCATTAGATACCGTGTTCATAGAATTTTCAGGATTCATATTTCTACTTTAGAGGCAAGAATGACATGCTTCTCTGGCATACTATATTCCACTGGTGTCCTTGTTTCAAACAAAGATTCCAATATTGCTCAAAGAGGGAAGACACATTAAGTCTTACAAACATGTCCAACCTTCCGACATTGTGACATCATATTGTCATCTACAAAGCTTATGTTTGAGAGCCACATGGTTGAATTACAAAAAAAAAATTGTAAAAGAGATCTAATGTTTTAAGTAGTTTTATGAATATTTGTTGGCCACATACAGTTATTTTCAGCCATATGTGGCCCATAGGCCGTGGGTTAGACATGCCTACGAGGTGTGCATGAAACAAACAGTGTACACCTGCTAAGACAGTGAGCAAGTCGTGTTTGGCTTTGTTGTTGCCAGTTGTGTTTAGGGTTAACATTCTGGGACATCTCCATTCTGGAAATGGACTACATTTGACTGAAATTCTGTTGACCAAAAGTAGTTGCATAATACAGATTCAAAAATTCATACCTTTAATGAAAACCCAGAAGTTCTACAAGAAGCTAAGTAGACAAATATAAGAAATATTATTTAGTACATTTTCCTCAATTTCTGATTCTTGAATTTATTTATTTGTTTATTTTGGTTCTCATGCATGATATATCACATAAGGAATTTCATCCTTTCTGATTCACCTTGTACAAATTTTATAAACCGTATGGACTTAATTCTGTACAACCCAGCTTCTTTTTTAAAAAAAAAATCTTTTTATTAACAATCTGCATAAATATAGACAATACATGATTATAATCACCTCCACTATCCTCCCTTTACCCTCCTTCCTATGCCCCCTCCTCTGAATCCTTTCTTTCTTCCAACTAGTCCCTCTTCTATTTTGATGTCATCATTATTTTTCCTTCCCATTATTCAGGTCTTATGTAAGTAGCATCAGCCACTGTGAAGTCATGAATGCTACAACCAGTTTGTCTGGAAAACAGTATTGCAAAGCATTCTTCTCTTTCCTTTGGTTCTTACATTCTTTTTGCCACCTCTTCCATAATGGTCCCTGAGCTTTGGAGGGTGTGATACAGATGTTTCAGTGCTGGACACTTTGTTGTCACTTCTCAGTACTTAGATGTGTGTGTACATACATACATATATACATACATACAGGTATATATATGTACGTACGTACGTACGTATGTATGTATGTGAGAAAAGGAGAGATTATAAGCTTGCTAGGGTCGTTTGCCACTGTAAATGAATTCCAGATACACATGCCACTTTCTCTTGGCTCTGTGTGGGTACTGGAGAATTGAACCTGGATATTTAGATTTTGCAAGCAAGTAGGTTTAATCACTGAACAATCACCCTAGCCCCACTTTGATTACCTTTGAGTCTCCCCAGTGGTCCCCACCATCTAGGAAAGAAAAGCTTCTCTAACCAAAAGTGAGAGTGGTATTAATATATACAGGATAGCTACTTAAACTGTGGGTCACATCCCCATATAGGGGTCATGTAACAATGTGGGTGTGGTGGTTTGAATCACATGTCCACCATAAACTCATGCATTCTGAGTGCTTGGTCCATAGGTGGTAATTTGGGAAGTAGAGCCTTGCTGGAGGAGGTATGTTGTTGAAGGTGGGCCAGGTCCCTCTTTCCAGAGTTTGGCTCACTCTTTTGCTGCTGTTTTCCACCTGCTATAGCAGAAATAATGTCCAGCCTCTGCTCATGCCATGCTCTCCCTTGCCATCATGAAGTTTCTCATTGAGACTGCAAGCCAAATAAAACCTTCCCTCCCATGTGATGCTTTTGGTCAGGCTTTTTTTTTTTTTTTTTTTTTTTTTTGGAATAATGTGAAGGTAACTAAAACAGTGGGGCTCATGAAAAAGTTGGCAACAGTAAAAGGGCTCTGAATATTCAACACCAAAAAGTTAACTCAAAATCAGAGAAATGAATCTGAGGTATTTCTGACAGTGCTTATCTATACTACATTTTATGACTTCACTGTAGCATTGGTGCTGAACACGTATCATGACTTTTCACTACACATGTCATCATCACACAACACCAACGAATGCTACCTGAAGCAGCTTAGCTAAGACTAGCGACCACTGTATGGTATGAGTTGCAGTGTTTTACCATTTATACAAAGTTTTCTGTTCTTACAGAAATACAATGATCTTATAACTGATACAAGATTTTAAATAGTTTCCTGTTATCATTCCCCAGCATGTAAACATTAAATTAGCTTATCTTTGCATTTTGTTGTGATAGAATGTTTGATTTTCTGACTTGAGTTTCATCATTAAATGAATTTTGGCTTATGGTAAAGACAGAACTTCCAACAATTTCTGAAATGGTCCTAAATATACCTTTGTGCTTTTTGTTTTATATGTTTATGCAATGTGGTGTTCTCAGCATTGATGGTCATAACATCTAAATATTGATCAACTCTGAAAAAAACATTGAAAATGCTCTATATCCAATAGCATCAAATATTCACCCTAGAATTTTAAAAATATTTCATTTTATTGATTGATTGATTTATGAGGCAGAGAGAGAGAGAGAGAGAGGGAGAATGGGTGCGCTAGGTCCTCTAGCCACTGCAAACAAACTCCAGACACAAGTGCATCTGGCTTATGTCGATACTGGGGAATAGAACCTGGGTCCTTAGTCTTTGCAGGCAAGTGCCTTAACTGCTGAGCCATCTCTCCAGCCCCAAGAATTCTTTATATAAAAATAAACATGCATCTTGTGATGAACACTTGATTTTGTCTCAAGTAAAGGAAAATTATATGTATACCAAAATACTGTTTTAATATAAGCTTCTTTATGACTTTGTATCAGTAAATATTTGATTTGTATATTTATTTTATATACTTATATCCCTGGGGTTGTGTGAAGATTTCTCAGGGGCAGAGGGGTCACTAGTGGAAAATGTTTAAAAAAAAATTCCTGACTTGATGGAAAATCACAAGTTTTTAATCTCACACTGACCTGAAATGTAGTCCCCAAGTCCCTCCTCTGTAAGGTGAGATGGCGCCATTCTCATCTCATTCCTGTGAGGGCTTTGCGAAGGCCTCAGTTCTGAAAAGTCATCTCTGGCTTTTTCTTCTTGGTTTGTGTTGTGAGAAAACACAACACACAAATGTTTACCTTCTTAATCATTTTACGTGTATAGTGCAGTAGTGTTAACTATATGCACACGGTTCCACAGCTGCATTCTAGAACTTCTTCATCTTCCATGGCTGTAACTCACTGTATCAGCCAGCTTCCATCACTATAATGAAACACTCAACACAATCAACTTAAAAATCAGCTGTTCTGACTCACAGTTTTGGAGCTTTCAGTTTCTCAGAAGTTCCCTTGGCTTGTGATGGACACAAATGGTGGCACAAAACCATTAACTTCATGGTGAGGAGGCAAAAGAGAAAGAGGAGGGAGGGGGAGTTTGGGCTCCACACTATCCCTTTTATTGCATGTGTGCATGTATGTGTGTGGTGTAGTTGTGTGTGTATGCATGTTTGTATGTGTGATGGGAATACATGTGTACCTATGTATGTGGAGGCCAGAAGCTGGCAACAGGCATCTTCCTTAGTCTCTCTCCACATATTATTATTATTTATTATTATTATTATTATTATTATTATTTTGTGACTTGGTCTCTCACTGAATCTAGAGCTCATTGATTTAGCTAGTCTATCCAGCCAACCTGTCCTGGGGAGCCTCACATTTTAGTCTTCCAATTATGCACTGTCATGCCTGGCATTTATGTGGGTACTGAGGCTATAAACCAGGCCCTCACGCTTGTGCAGCAATTTCTGCACTGACTGAGCCACCTCCAAGCCCCTCCACAGTCCTTTCTGAGGGCACATCCATGGTGACTTAAGGGTCTCTCACTGTCGTCACTCTTAAATGTTCCATTACCTCCCAAAAGAGCCACCCTGGGGAACAACATATGTATTGTGGAGGGCTTTGACATCTAAACTGTGGCACTCATTAAATAACTCATTTCTCCTCAGTAATGACTCTTGGAAACTACTATTTTTGCTTTCTGTCTTTAAAAACTCAGCACTTTTGGGTATCTAATATAAATAGAACCATCCAATATTTATATTTTGTGATTATTTCACAAAGATCCTCAAAGTTCACTCATAGTGCAGATTGTGACTAAATTTCTTTTAAGACTGAAAATTTCCCATCATATATTTAGGTCACATTTTCTTCATCTATTCATCCATCAATGGTCAATTAATTTGCTTCCATTTCTTGATCTTTGTGAAAAATTCTTCACTGAAAAAAATGATTCTGTCTTGAGTCTTTTTGGATATAGTTCCTCTTTGCCCTACGTTTCAGCTTAGTAACTCTCTGTACATATTGTTATGATTGAAGTGATCAAATCATCTCCTGATTTTTTAAAAAATATTTTTGAGACAGGGTCTTGCTATGCAGCCCAGGTTGGGAAAGAACTCAAGCTTCTCCTTCCCTCACCTCCTGAATGCTGGGGTTACAGCTTGGCTTATTATTTTTCAAAAATATGTCAATCTGGGCTGGAGAGATGGCTTAGTGGTAGTAAGATCACTGAACAATCACGCTGGTGATGAGCTGAAAATCTTCTCATTGTAGACCACCCAACTGTAAGCTGGAAAAAGCTACACTGCATGCAGCCCTATGGGAGACAGAATCATCAGCAGTAGAAACAGTGGACACTGGAAGCCTCAAGTTTAGCCAGACAGGCCAAATGGCTGAATGGGTGCAATAGTGGCATGTCTGTTCTGGGGGAAACCAACTGCTCTCTAATTGGACTGGAGGCCCGCTCTAAGGGAGGGAATCCACGCCTGGTACTGATAACCCAATCAAAAGCCTATGGAGGGCCAGGCGTGGTGGCGCATGCCTTTAATCCCAGCACTCGGGAGGCAGAGGTAGGAGGATTGCTGTGAGCTCGAGGCCACCCTGAAACTGCATAGTGAATTCCAGGTCAGCCTGGACCAGAGCGAGACCCTACCTCGAAAAACCAAAAAAAAAAAAAAAAAAAAAAAAAAGCCTATGGAGGGAAGGTCATGTGCTTTAGGGGTATAAAGCCTGCTATTGTCTGGCTAAATGCATGTATTATTTTCACCAAACTGTCCTGAAAGCACTACACTTAATGTTCATATTCACATATTAACGCTACTCTCACTTCTGGTTAGAGAAGCTTCTCTTTTCAGATGGCGATGACCACTGGGATGTCCCTAAAGGCCCCATAGTGCTGAGAAGAAGGGATGGAGGAGTGTCCAGCACTGAAACATCTCTGTCACACCCTCCAAGGCTCAGGGTCCATTGCTGAAGAGATGGAAGAAAGAATGTAAAAGCCAAAGGAAGGGTACCACTCCTTACAATGCAACTGCCCAGACAGAAATTGGCCTTGATATCCATGACCTTGCAGTGCCTAGCAATACCATCCCAAGATCCTCATAATAGGAGAAAAAGACAATGACATCAAAATAAAAGAGAGACTAGCAGAGAGAGGGAGGGGATATGATGGAGAGTAGAATTGTGAAGGGGAAAATGGAGGAGAGGAGGGTAATATCATGGTTCATTGTCTGTAAGTATAGAAGTTGTCAATAAAAAAATTAAAAAGAAAAAATGCTGAACAATACAAAAATATGTCAATCTGGGCTGGAGAGATGGCTTAATGGTTAAGGTGCTTGCCTGCAAAGCCTATTGACTCATGTTTGACTCTCCAGGTCCCATGTAAGCCCGATGCACAGGATGATGCAAGTGTGCAACGTCGTACATGCACACAAGGTAGCGCACGTGTCTGGAGTTCTTGATTGCAGTGGCTGGAGGCCCTGGTGTGTCAGACCTCTCTCTCTCTCTCTTGCTTGCTCTCTCTCTTTCTGATGAAAAAAGTATGTCAATCTCTCCCTTGTGGTCAAAGTGATTAAATGTCAGGGACTGTGTTGTAGCATTTATCTTCTCATTGCTTGGACAATGTGCCTGACCAGGAACAGTTTATGGAAGAAAAGGGTTTGTCCCTGGCTTACAGTTTTGAGGGGAAGTGTGGAGGAGAAAGCATGGCAGGAGCAGACATGCAGGCATCACATCTTCACATCACATCAGCAGGGAGGAAATAGTGAGATTGAGCTCAGTATGGCAAGTGGGGCTGGACTATTATACCCCAAGGCCTATCCCCAGTGACACCCCCCCTCCAGCAAGGCTCTACCTCCTGAAGGCTCCACCAGCTGGGAATTAAGTATGAGGCTTAATCACAAACACATGAGCTTATGGGGAACATCTCACATTGAAACCACCACATGTGCTTTGTTTATCTTTGTTCCCCTAGTGTGAGACTGGTGCTCATGAAGAATGCTGTGTGTCTGATGAATTAGACTAACAAATTACTCCATACATGAATGTAAGTCAAGGGCTCTGCATAGCAGACCCTCAGTAAATATATTTTCTCTGACTATATGCTGGGATCATGAAAGACATGAAAGTCACAGGTGCAATATGTGGGTACTATTCCATATCACGTTCTTCCTCATGTGCTGGTTCACACCTGTAATCTGAGGACTCAGGAGGCTGAGGCAGGTGGATCATGAGTTTGAAGTCAGCCTGGGCTATATAGTCAAACTTTGTCTCAAAAAAAACACAAAACAAAACAATTTTATCTATTACCTTTAGGGAAACCTCTTGTGTTTTGCAATATAGGAATGTGTATTCTGATAAAGTAGCACTTCACTATGAAGGATACATGATTAATGTCTTTTCTCAGTGCCTTCAATAGGCTATTAAACAAAGGCGAACCAGTTAAACATTACTGTTTACTTCATGGGAGACATGTGCTGAATGGGAACCTTCCTTGTAAAGAAGGAATTCCTCACTGCACCTTGCAGGGTAGTTTCCCTAAATGTTTACTTGCTCACTGTGGAGTCAGGGAAAGTTTGTTCACTCATCCATCATCCTGCCTTGTGGTTTCTCCCAGCCTCCAATAATCAAAAAAGAAAATTTAAATATCAGTGGAGGTGAAACATGTCTGAATGTTTTTGGGATGGTCTCACGAGGATGAGCAATAGGGAATCGAAGTCTCCTTTGAATCCAATCGATTGTCATGTCTGGATGTCATGTCTGAATTGATGTCATGTCTCAGTGTCTGAGAGGAAGAGGATGCTACACAGCTCGTGCGTCTCTATGCTTCATCTCCAGCTGGTTGCTTCATGTAACGTGGCACTGGTGGCCATGACATCTGGTTTTCTGCCACTCTGATATTTATGTCAAATGTTTTAGCTTGTCCTGAATTAGCTGTGGCTTCTAACATATGTAATTAAAGGCCGTCAGCACTGGTCTGTACCTGACCAGAGGCATACCACAGATGGTCAGTCTTTGTGAATTAGAGTCCTCAGCTGTGCTGGGCTCAGAATTCAGGCCCAAGTGTGCCATGGCATCCCTTGTGAAGCCAGTGCTGGCAAATTTTACAGCAAGGGAGATCCCACTACTGTGAGCCTACAGATTCCAGGGGTGCTTGAATCCCAGGCCCAGGTTTATGAATTTGTGGGATGATTCAGAGCCCAGGCAAGTACCATACTTATGTTCACCAGCGTATTATAACCTGGGAACAGTCAGATGGAATTGATGTCCAGGCATGGTGCGGGAGGGGTGAGTGGAAAGAAGCCTGTGATGTGTTTACCAACCCACAGTGCCCTGAGCCTCCTTGCATAGGGACTGTTATGGAGACACCAGTGATTACAACTTTGGTCATGGTGATCGACTGCCTGTCACCCCCTCTGCTCTGTCTAGAGGTCTGGAATGGGGCTGAGAGCTCTAACCCTCTCATCCCGTGGTTAGGTTTCCTGGCAACTGGTCCCTAACTTGAAGCTGTCCAGGGTGCCCATCCACCAGTCTTCTCATTACTATACAAAAGATACTCTTGTCACTCATGATATTCCAAGGCTCTTAGGATCTGTGTGCAAGGAAACCAGGAACAAAGACCAGATGTTTATTTTCATTTTACCACAGGAATGAAATAACATCCTAACATATCTGCCCCAAATGAGGACTGACCAACACTGCTCCCTCTGCTCACACAGGACAGAACCCGCCCCTGGTGGAGGCATCCAGCTCACCCTTTATTTCCTCTCAAGAAAAAACCTTCCATTACAGGATTGATGAGGTGGAAAAGCTCTCACATTCCCGTGCTTTTCAGCTGTGGGTCCCAACTTCTATTCCTCGAACATGGTAAACACAGCAAACTGATCTGTATGGACAAAGACTGAGGGCAGAGCACCGAGGGAGATGTTTTGCATGTTTATTTTTTGGTTATGATTCTTCCACAGGATGTGGGAGGCTATGCAGAAATCTCACAGGGAGCCTGGACTAAATTTGGCTGCAAGTTTTACCTCCCTTTCCCTTATCTACTTTTCTCTAATCAATAAACATAAACATAACCTTTAACCATAAACCATAAGCACCAGCCGTCCACCACGCCCTCATTACATCAGACACAGGGATAAGCATTCAACAGGGCCACCAGTTCTTGATCTCATACAGTGTGGTGTCTCATGAGAGAGAAGTTATTTATTCATATTGCTAATGGTGGTGAGTGTGATGATGAAGTACGGGGTGTGGAAGGAGTACAGGACATCAGCTGCAGACACCTGGAAATCAAAGGTATTGTTCATCAATATGGTGGTGACTTAACATGCTCCTCTCCCCTTTCTTTTTCTTTTTTTCTTTTTTTGGAGACAGTCAAAGAGAGAGAGATAGAGAGAGCGAGAGATATAGAGAGAATGGGTGCACCAGCAGCCTGTCTGCCACTGTGAATGAACTCCAGATGAGTGTGCCCCCTTGTGGGCAAGTGCGACATTGCGCCCTTGCGTCACTTTGTGTCTGGTTAAATGTGGGACCTGGAGAATCGAACGGGTGTTCTTAGGCTTAGCAGGCAAGTGCCTTAACCATTAAGCTATCTCTCCAGCTCCCTTTCTTTTCTTTAATTATTTTATTTATTTATTTGAGAGAGAGAGAGAGAAAGGGACGGAATGGGCACTCCAGGGCCTCTTGCTACTGCAAATGAATTCCAGATGCATGTGCCACATCGTGCATCTGGCTTTACATGGGGACTGGGGAATCCAACCCTGGTCCTTTTCAGGTAAGTTCCTTAAATGCTGAGCCATGTCTCCAGCTCTCCCCTTTCTTTTCTATATAATTATTATTACTATTATTATTTCTTCTTGTCTTTAAGAAGACTGACCTGGGCTGTAGAGATGGCTTAGTGGTTAAAGTGCTTGCCTGCAAAGCCAAAGGAACCAAGTTCGATTCCCCAGGACCCACATAAGCCAGCTGCACAAAGTGGCATGTGTGTCTGGAGTTCTTTGTAGAGGCTGGAGGCCCTGGCGTGCCCATTCTCTCTCTCTCTCTCTCTCTCCCTTCCTCCCTCTCTCTTTCTCTCTGTCAAATACATACATACATATATACATACATACATACATACATACATACATACATACATACATACATACATACATACAAAACTGACTCACCTGGCTGGATCAGGAAATATGTAACCCTGGGTTTCTGGTACTTATACTACCACCATGAATGGAGCTGGCTGTACCATGAATTTTATTCCGCAGAAAGTTGACAAGAAGTGACTCTACCAAGTCACACTCCAGCCCCTAAGCCAAGTCTACTCCAACTTTGAACCCTTTAGTTACGCCAGCCAATAAACATCATTTGCTATTTAAGTTAAGTTGGCTCATCCGTGCTTAGAGACAGAATCACTAGGATGAAGGCAGAAGGAAAGAACAGTTGAGATCATGGGCCGATGTGAAGGGGCTCATGCCTGTCAAAGAATGGGAAGTGCTTATATAGCTGGGGGAAACAGGGAGGGAGGGAAGGAGGGAGAAGCTGCTGTAAGGCTGTGCCCCCATTGCCTGCCATCTTGTCGGGGACAGGGAGGACTTTGTTCAGGGAGAGTTGTTTAATAACATTGTTTAGCAGGGGAATTGCTTTGACTACCAGGGGCCTTAGAGAAGGACAAGCCTTTCCCAGTAAACCAAGGGTTCTCAAACATTTTGGCCTCAGGATCTCTCTACATGAAAACAGTATTGAGCCAGGTGGTGGTGCATGCCTGTGATCCCAGCACTTAGAGGCAGAGTCAGAAGTATGCAAGTTCAAGGTCAGCCTGCTCTATGTAGTGAGTTCTAGCCCAACCAAGACTGTATAGCAAGACCCATCTCAAAAAAAATATGATTGAGGACCCCAAAGAAAGTTTTGTTTGTGTGGGTTATAGCCACCAACATTTGCCCTGTCAGATAAATTAAATTAAAAACAGTATTTAATTTACGTAAAACCAAATTAAATAATCCATTAGAAAAAATGATGGCATTGTTTTACATGTTTGCAAAATTCTTTCAGGTCTGGTCCAAAAGCCAAGTGGTCTCATCTACATTGATTACCAGCCTGCTGCAAGTTGGGTTTGGTGATAACCAGGACCTAACAGATAGGCAGCTGGAGAAGGAGGGATATCTTCAGTCTGTTCAGATGACTGTATGCTGCCCTTCGCTTCCACACCTACACCGGCAGGTAGTTGTTCAAGGTGAATGGCAAAGAGGAACCTGAACCCATTTAGTCCTGTGACATTAAAACCCATCCAAATCTCCTCCATTTTGCGTAACATGTTTGATGCTTCAGACAGCTTGCAAGCATCCTGGAGATCCCCTGGGCTACCTGAAACCCCTTATGAATAGTTGCTCTCCAGCTGGGGTCACTTGCACAAGATGGGGCCCTTCAATATTCCATGTGGAGTGTGAGGAGCTCAGGCCACGGTGAGGCCATACCCTTGCCTGAGGAGATATTAGCAGTAAAGAGCCTGGGGGAAGAAGAAGCAAGCATTTTCTTTAGTGGTATAGCTGTTAGCATGCTTCCCCATGTCCTGGCAAATAATCCCTCATCCATGCTCATGCAGGCAACCCTAATTAAACCCAGTGGGTGATCCCCAAAAGATATCAAAGTAGAAGTGGAACTAGTGGGAAGAAGAAGGGTTTCGTGGGAGGTGGCAAAGGACAAGAGAATGGAAGAATAGATGAATGGGAATATGTGAACATGATCCAAATACATTATACACTTGTATAAAAATGATCATGAATAAAATTTAAAAGTGAATAGTTGCTGTAAATTAAAGAAGTTAGGACAGGATGATGAAGAGGAAATGTAGAACTAGCACCCTGCAGGTCCAAGGTTGGGTGTGACTTAGGGAAGAGGAAGAGATGCACCCATTTGCCTGGGCACGTGATGGTGATGTCAGTGGTGACAGGATCCAAGTTGAGCACAGGCATGGACAAAGTGAAGGATAACCCTTGGGCCTGTTGGAGTTGGGGTGCTTGTCAGTCACCCCATAGGAGATTGGTGATGAATCTGAGGCTTGGAGGAGCTCCCCCCTGGTATAGAACTGAGTTGTGATTAAGCAGTGATTATTAAAGACAGAGGGCAGGTAAAGCTTCCAGGGAGAACACTCTACAAATTGAAATTGAGGAGCACTGAGGCAGAAGTCTCTGAGGGACAGGCATTTAGCAAACAAGGAAGAAAAATAGAGCCCAATAGAAGATGGGCTTGGAGAACCAGGGGGTGGGTGCTCTATGCAAGAAAGGAAGGAAATGTTTTAGGGATGGAAGTATAAGCTGCAGGTGGTTACTGAAGACAAAAGCATGGGCCGGGTAAGTCTGAAGTCAGCATTCTTCCTTCTGCCTCCCTCTTCTTTTCATGCATGTGTTCACATGTTTGCATGTGTGCAGGTTCAGGTTTGTTCAGGAGCATATGCATATATGTATGCGTACATTGGAGGCCAGAGGGGATTCTCAGGTGTCATCCTTGGAAACTCTGTCCACCTCCTTTTACACAGGTTTCTCACTGGCCTGGAGTTCACCAAGTAGGCTAGCTTGGCTGGCCAGTAAGCCCCAGGACTCTACCTCCTCAGTGTTGGGATTGCTGCCATACCTCCTGGCTTTTTAGGTGGGTACTGGGGATCAAAATTAGCTCCTCATGCTTTCTGGGAAATCACTTTGCTCATTGAGCTCTCTTCTCAGCCCATTTCCCTCTGAATACCCCTTCGCTTTACGGAACATTGGCTGCATCAGGTATAAGCCTGGTACATGTATATAATAAGGAGCATGGTTTTAACTTTTCTGATGAGTGTAGTTAATATTTGGAGAAAAGCAGGGAATAAACATGTGCATTCACATTGGTGCATGTAATCTTGAGGAAGACTCCAGCTCTAAAAAGCAGAGAAGAAAACCCATATTCCCTTATATTCAAAGCCATGCTCCAAATACTCTAGAAACCATGTTATCAGTAACTCATCTGATGGAAAAGCCAAACAGAGTGATTCCAGTCTTCTTAGTATACCAAATCACCATCACACTACTCAGCGAAGACATTCCAGAGACCTCAGTCAGTGGTGCACTCTAGACTTAACCAGAGGGATGTGCAAATTATATAATCCTTTAAAATCTGGACATTAATGACTTCCTAAAGATGCTACAAGAATTGCAGAGATCGTGGACCCATGTCATCTCGATTTTACAGATGGGGTGACACAACATAGAAAGGCTAAGTAACATTTTCATACTGACACAGCCATGCCTGGCTGCTATCCCAGAATGGCTTCCCACTAAGATACCAATCTAAAGTAACTAACATAGTCCTTGTACCAATCCACTCATTCATTTGTCCATCCATATACACATTCGTCCACCTACCCACTTATCTCTATGTCCAGCTACCCATCCACTCACCTTCCCATATATTTGTCCACTCACCCACCCATGTCTTTGTCCACCCATCCACCTACTCAGCTGTGCTTTGTGGGTGAGTATATACTTACTCAGCCACTCGTCCATCCACCCATTTATTTATCTCAACACACTTACTTGAGACTTCATCATATCCTTGCCTGGAAGACCAAAGTTCAAACTTACTAGGGAAGTAGTCAAGCTATTTTTTTGGGGGAGACACAAAGAGAGACAGAGAGAGAGGGAGAGGAAGACAGATAGAGATGGGAGCTCCAGCAGCCTCTCAGCTGCTGTGAACGAAATCCAGATGCATGTGCCCCCTTGTGGTCAAGTGTGGCATTGCACCCCTTTGCATCTGGCTAAACGTGGGACCTGGAGATTGGAACCGCTGGAGATTGGAACCAGTGTTCTTAGGCTTAGGAGGCAGGCACCTTAACCGCTAAGCCATCTCTCCAGCCCCATAGCCCATTTTTTAATTGGGCTGTTTGATTTCTTAGTGTTTTGTTTTTTTTTTTGAGTTCTTTGTATATTCTGGATATTAATCCTTTGTCAGATGTATAGCTGGCAAAGATTTTCTCCCATTCTGTAAATTGTCTCTTTGCTCTATTCACAGTGTCCTTTGCTGTACAAAAGCTTTGTAATTTCATGAGATCCCAGTGGTTTGGTTAGTTTTTTTTAATTTCCTGAGCAATTGGGGTTATATTCAGAAGGTCATTGCCTATGCCAATATGTTGAAGGGTTTCCCCTACCTTTTCCTCTAGCAATTTCAGAGTTTCAGGTCTGATGTTAAGGTCCCTGATCCATTTAGACTTGATTCTTATGCATGGAGAGAGACAAGGATCTATTTTCATCTTTTTATATATAGATATCCAGTTTTCCCAGCACTACTTGTTGAAGAGACTGTCTTTTCTCCAATGACTATTTTTGGCATTTTTATCAAAAATCAGATGGCTGTAGCTGCCTGGATTAACATCTGGATCCTCTATTCTGTTCCATTGATCTATATGTCTTTGTGCCAGTACCATGCTGCTTTTGTTACTATGGCTTTGTAATATAGCATAAATAAACAGAATTTTTATTAAATCCTTTCAAAGGGAGGGAAAAGGCTCCAGGAAAGAAAGATATAAAAGCTAGAAACATAGTGCTGAGAAGAAGAGACGGAGGAGTGTCCAGCACTGAAACATCTCTATCACACCCTCCAAGGCTCAGGGTTCATTGTGGAAGAGGGGGTGGAAAGAATGTAAGAGCCAAAGGAAGGGTCCAACTCCTTACAATGCGACTGTCCAGACAGAAATTGGCCTCAATATCCATGACCTCACAGTGCTTAGCAATACCTTCATAAGACCCTCATAATAAGAGAAAAAGATGATGACATCAAATTAAGAGAGACTAATGGAGAGAGGGAGGGGATATGATGGAGAGTGGAGTTATGAAGAGGAATGGGGGAGGGAAATTTGGTTTATTGCCTGTAAGTATAGAAGTTGTCAATAAAAAAATAATCAATATTCATCATAAAAAAAACTACAGCTAGAGCTGGGGAGTTGGTGCTTAAGGGTACTTGCTACATAAGCATGAAGGTCTGGGAACATCTGCACCCACTTGAGTTTGAATCCCCAGAACCCACAAAACAGCTGGGTATGGTCACACTCATCTAAAACCCTGGTCGGGGGGGGGGGGCTGGGCAGAGGCTGGAGAATTGTTCAGGCAAAAATAGCAGCTCTGTGTTGAGGGAAGACTCCATCTCAGGGAAATATGCGGAAGAGTGGTAGAGAAGGACACCGGAAGTTCTCTTATCTCAGTATGTGAGCACACCTGCCCCCACATTTGCACACCATAAAACACACACACACACACACACACACACACACACACACACACACACACACTGCAGCTGTCTTGTCATTGTGGAGGGGCCCACGCAGGAGCATCTGTAAGAATCACCGAGGTGATGACATGCCCATCATAACACAAGTGACTCACTGGCTTGGAGTCAAGAAACCATGTCCCTTAGTGTGTGGAGGGAGCAGCGGATGAGAAATTGAGGGCAAGGGTAAAACTGCATTCTCCAACTGAGACCAGAACAGCAGTGGCTCTGGAGAACTGGGTACATGATCCAACTTGCTGGGGAAGTGTCCCCCCCACCCGGGTCTGGGAACTGAGGCTGAGTCATGTGTGCAGACCTGGAACGGAAACTTCCCACAGCTGAGTGCTAGATGAAGTAGTGCATTTTGGACTTGACCTGCCAATACTTCCATGAGGCTGAGTTAACCTGGAGGCCACAGGGGCTTTGTGCATGTGTTCTGTGCAAGCCACCGTTGGAGGAAGTGGCTCCAGATGGGTGAATCCTTCACTCCACTGCTGCTGCCTTGCCAGTCTTTCACTCTTGATTGCAGGGGCTCACTCAAGGTCTGTCATGACATTCTGTGTTCTGTTTTCATGAAGGTTGAGATGGGAGTGGATGGGCTGGGGTAGATGGAGCCCAACCCACCCAGTTTTTCATGCCTCAGATTCCTATTTTCTGTATTCATATAGGAATTTTCATCATAAAAACAACCAAGAGCATACTTCTATGATATGGGTGCACTCCCATGCTGTGGATGTTTTTGTATACTCCCTGCTTCCATAAAAGATAGAAATACTTCACTTATTTAAAAGAAAAGTTAGAGGGCTGGAGAGATGGCTTAGTGGTTAAAGCACTTGCCTGTGAAGCCTAAGGAGCTAGGTTTGATTCCCCAGTACCCACGTAAGCCAGATGCACAAGGTGGCACATGCATTTGGAGTTTGTTTCCAGAGGCTTCAGGACCTGGTGCATCCATTCTCCCTCCCTTTCTCTCTCTCTCTCTCTTTCTCTCTCTCTCTATCTCTCTCAAATAAATAAATAAACAAATAAATAAAATATTAAAAAGTAAAACTGGAGATGATACATATGAATTATATTACCTATCTCAGTAAGATTAGAGGAGCTGGGGAGATGCCCAGTGAGAAAAGTGCTTGCTGTGCAAGCATGAGGACTGGACCCCATACCCAGAACCCATGTAAGAATGCCACTTATGGTGACACTTGCTTGTGATCTTGGTGCTGGAGAGCTAGATATAAAGGATCCCTGGGCTTGCTAACTTGCCAGTCTAGCCTAACTGATAAGTTCCAGACTAATGAGAGACCTTGTTTCAAAAAAAGTGGGTAGTGCTCCTCGGGACTGACACCTGAGGCTGGCCTCTGACTGCCACATGCATGCACATACACATGCATGCATGCCTGCACACACATATTGCACACATAAAAAAGAAGCCGAGGAATGAAGAGTGCAGTTTCAAGGTCAGCCTGGGCTGCATGGTGAGTTCTTGGCTCAGACAAACAAAATAAACAACAGCAGCAACAGAACCTTTCATTAAAGCAGGGTAAGCCAGGGCCAACCATGAGCAAGCGTAGATTCCTTTGGTAGAAATGAAGCGAAGTGCCTCGGATCTCTTCTGTCCTTGCTCACCCTGTAAGCTTGTGCAGTCTTCCTGTTGCCCCTTGGAGTTAATGTCATCTTAATCTTTTTTTTTTTTCTGGATGCTGGGATGATAATTCCCCTGGCTGTTTACTCTGAAGTTCCCTAGATGTAGTTTTCCTTGAATTTACCCTTTCTGGGGTTCACTGAGCTTCTTGCTTTGGGGGTATCATGAGTTTTCAGAAATTTTCTTTGAACTCTGCTTCAGTCATGGCCTTTTTTCCATCCCTTCACAGCCCTTCAGTCCTTTGTGCTTCAGGCCATTTCCTCAGATCACATTTGTTTTTCTAGCATGATTGGGAGTCCCTTTATACTCTTTTCAAGTCTCTATATTTCATCCTGGCCTTCCCTCCTCTCCCCCAGCATTTCTTCATCTGTAACCTCGCTCCGTCAACTCTACCTTCAGCACTCAGCTTCAGTTACTGTACTGTTTTCCTCTGAAAGATTTTCATTAGGTTTATGGATGCTGATGACCTCTCCAGTACTTCGCTGTCTTCTAATTTCTTGAACATGACTCATAGTTACATTTAAACCTAGGTCTGAATTTGCATGCTTGGATCTGTTTCCAGTTTCTCTTGGTTCAAATTGCCATTATCCTGGAAACTGTTTCTTGAGTAATAGGCAATATGTATAAGAAAGTGTGGGAATTTACCTGCGTTCTCTGATAGCATAGCAGCTAGGTAGCTACAGAGCATTTGAAATGTGCTGGTGGTCTTGCCACAAATGAACTGTCAGATTGCAAATAGACATCAAACTAGCTGCCATTAGCTTGAGATTCTCCTGGTTCTGCTTACTACTGTCATAGGCGCATTGGGATCACAGATGCATGCCCCACTTTGCACCTAGCCTTATGTTGGTGGCTGGGGAATTGAACCTGGGCAGGCAGGCTTTGCAAGCAAGAACCTTTAACCAATTAGCCATCTCCTCAGCTCTAAAATATAGATTAAATAAGATGTATAAGGAACATTAATTTTACCTATTTTGTTTTACCTTTTAAATTTGACTGCCAGAAAGTCTAAAATGACATATGTAGCTACATGAATGACTCTAGTATAGCATGCAGTCACTCCAACTGCCTCCTGGTGAGTGGATAGAGAGGGTGTTGGGGCCTCAGATCCCAGCTGAATGTTGGCTGGAAACATCAGCTTCTTGATACATGAGGCCTGTGGCTTCCTTCAGAGTGAATAAGGAGATCCAAGATGGCAGCCCCAGTGCTCTTGTGACCTAATGGTAGAAATGACAGCCCTCGCCTTGCCATGTGGTATTTATTAGAAGCAAGTCACTAAGTGTAGGTTGTACTCAAGGGTAGAGGGTCAGCAGGGTGCCTGGATCCTTGGGACCACTATGGAGCTGTCTACCACATCTCTTCAGTATGTAAAGCCAAGCTCACAGTGCTCTTCAAATGAAGTTCATTCTGCAGTCTGGAGGCGGGGTTGTCAAGCCAAACATTGCTCACCACTCTGCTCTGATTTTGAGAAGCATCATTCTCTACCATTGTGTTTTTCTTGAAAGAAGCAAATGACTTCTATTAAGAGTCCTCTTTTTCTGTCTGGGAAAGAGTAGTAAACTTGTTAAAAGAAAAGCATGTAACAGAATGTTGAGATGTTACTAGCCTCGTGTGTCTCCCAGAAAATGTTCCTTCTTAAGGAACTTGCCATTGGCTGTGACTGGACAGATATTAGTAGAGGCAGGAAGGATGGCTGGCACTTGTTACTGGTTGTGAGGCACTGCTCAGAAAACTTGGCATAGATGAACTTGCTTAGAATACCTGTGCACCAGTCTTTTCTACTGCACAGGTGAGGAAGCAGGCTGACTGAGTGGGAGTGGGCTCAGAGCCCCACTCTTCCATACCTAGTGCACTGCCATGGACTGCCTGTGTTGACAGGAGCCAACGGGTATCTGCTTGGACTTGTGGCTCAGCCCAGAGTTTAGGAAATGATTGGATTTCTGAAAATAGCCTGACTACTTAAGCCTATGTGTAATTTTTTAAAGAGAAAGGGTGGGGCAACTTTTTGGAATATTTTTAAAATGAATTGAGATTTCACGAATTTGACATATAGCATAAAGTATAAAAAATAAAGACTTCTTGTTATTGTTTGTTTTACTTTTTTTCCACAAGGGCAATTTTAAAGAGTTCAGGTTTGTTTGGACATGAGATGTAGTTAAGGAGGATTTGTTCCATAGAGTTCTCAGACTGACTATATCCTAGAGAAATAAAAGAGCTGCTGGGAACAGTTCTGTGTTGGAAGGTTTCACTCTTGGTGGTCTGTTTTTCTCTATGCATCCTCTAGCAACTGTGATTATGTTTTGGGGGTCAAGTGAGGATCATCTCCCATGAAGGCAGCAGCAGGAAGATGGGGCCAATGTGGGCTCAATGTTAAGAACTCTCATAGAACAGGGAGGGCTTCTCCCGATTGTCAGTAGACATGTAATTTAGTCATTTATTCAGTCATCCATCACTTCAGGACTTACTCATTGGGCATGTTAGAAGTTGGAATAACTGTTGACTGTCAGTGGTTAGGGGACAGAGGCATAGTATCACCCTCAGCAGCCTGAGGAGTTCCCCTAATTTTTTAGGGGCCTCAACTCAGGCAAGCACAGGATTCAATTTTTTTTTTGAAAGAGACATAGAGAGAGACAGAGAGAGGGGGAGAGGAAGACAGATAGAGATGGGTGCGCCAGCCTCTCAGCTGCTGTGAACGAAATCCAGATGTGTGCGCCCACTTGTGGTCAAGTGCGGCACTGTGCCCTTGCATCACTGCATCTGGCTAAACGTGGGACCTGGAGATTGGAACCGCTGGAGATTGGAACCAGCATTCTTAGGCTTAGGAGGCAGGCGCCTTAACCACTAAGCCATCTCTCCAGCCCCAGGATTCAATTTTTGATGCAGGAAAGGATTTTAGGATTAGCTCATATGAAACAGAGCTGGGGTTTTATTAAAGATGTTTTGGTATAGACTTTAGGCATGATGGCTGAGAGGAAGAGAGGTGGTCAGAAGGAAAACATATGACAAACCAGGCCTGGGGAGATGGCTCAGTGGTTAAAGATGCTTTGCTTGCAAAGTCTGTCAGCCCTGATTCATTTCCTTGGTACCAACATAAAGCCCAAATGCACAAAATGGCACATGCATCTGGAATTCATTAGCAGTGGCAAGAGGTCCTGGCACACCCACTCTCTTTCTTTTACCCTCAAATAAATGAACTTTTTTTCTAAAACCTTTATTTAATTAAATTAATTTATTTATTTAGGAGAGAGAGAGAGGCAATTAGAGAGAATAGGCATGCCAGGGCCTCCAGCCACTGCAAATGAACTCCAGACACATGCGCCACCTTGTGCATCTGGCTTACGTGGGTACTGGGGAGTCGAACCTGGGTTCTTAGACTTTGCAGGCAAACACCTTAACCAAGAAACCTCTCCAGTTCTAAACATATTTTTTTAAGGGGAAAAAAAAAAAAAAAAAAAAAAAACTACAACAACCCCGTGAGCATGGTGTGGGCTTTTCAAAGAAAGGTTGCTCTCCATTGTCTTCCCAACAGTCCCTGAGAGGACTGTGTGTGTTGGGGGGGAGGTATATTCAAAGCTATCATCATCAAAGAGTGACTGAGGACCTAAATGAGGACACAGGGTGGTTCCTGAGAGGCACTTGTCAGGATTACAACAGGTCAAAACCATAGGGATGCAGGAAGGTAGGATAGCTTTACTGTAAACAAAGTTAATAGCCTTGTGTGAGATTCACAGACAATGTATGGGGAAAGGAACAAAGCCCTACTCAGGGGCCTTAAGCCCGGTTCCTTGTTATTTTAACAGAACATACCTATATATGAAAGGAATGTCTGGCAACTTCCACAACAAGTGTTATCAATTGTGCTGGAATTCCTGCTTTAGCTAGACACTCCGGTGGGGGGGATCCTTTCCCTCCCCATAATTTCCCCTATCTTGCTATCCCGCTTCATAAGGAGTCTGCTACTGGACAGTGCACAGAGGGGAGGCTATCTTCAGGGTATGTGTGTCATTCTGATGTAGGGAGTTGGGCCCATGGTGCCTGTTGTGAATTCCATCTTTCTAAGATACTGTAACTGATTTCTTTCCCAGCCTCAATGCTGAAGGAATTATCAAGAAAATGATTTCAATGCAGTATGAGCAGAAATGCAAATGAATAGATAAGGTTTCTTTACAAGTATTAGCTTGTGCATTTTCTTTAAAGGAAAGAATGTCTCTAAAAGATTTAGGTTTCTGATAATAAGTATGAGCCCATTCATCCTAGAAACCACTTTTCTGTATGAGATCAGAGGGGCTGGGGCTTTCCAGTGCTTCTAGCTCTACAACCTCTTACTGTCTGACTTAGAACCGTCACACCAGGGAGTGTGTTTACTCCTGTCTCACGCTGTTCCACATCCTACAAATTCCAAGTGACTTTTCCTTCCTTTCTTTCTCCCTCTTTCCTTACTCCCTTCTCTCTTCTTTTTTCCTTCTCTGAATTGAAGTTTCCTGAAAAAATCCAAAGCTATGTTAGACATCTGCCAGGCTGGTTGACTGATTAGAACTTCGTGATTAAAGAGAATTGGGATGTTGCCGATCCAGAGTCAAGTTATCCTGGGCTAGCTTCAGGCCCCTTCAGAGCCTTTCATTACCCTCCTCTGTAACCTACCTAACATCATTGTGACCATCAGGTAAAACTTTTTGAAATGTACTAACTTCGCAGACCACTAGCTTCCACTAACCCACAAGCTAAGCATGTCATCAGACAGCATCTGAAGCCTATATCAGAGACTCCCAGCTTTGCTGTGACCCACCTACCTGATGTTTCTGCCAATGTATTAAACAATGCCTTCGTTTATAACTTCCTTTTGTCTGTGACTAGAAACATCATGAAACCATTTCCATATTGGAACATATATCTTTTGGGGCAACCTGAATCCATGTTCCTGGGCCATGGTCACTCATATTTGGCTCCAAAATAAACTATCTCTTATTCACTTTTAGGTGAGCCATTTTGCATCAGCTCTCTCCTGTCCCCACCTATTCAGCAAATGTCTGTTAGGATATGCCATCACAACAGGCCATCAGCTCCTGCCTTCATTCTGTTTTTCCTCTCTCCCCTCTCTTTGATTATTTGAGACAATGTCTTGCTATGTATTCCACACTGTTCTCAAACTTAGTAGCTCATACTAACCTCAAACTTTGTAGCTGATACTAACCTCAAATTCAGTGTTCTTGCCTGTTTCTTGAAGGCTGGGATTACAGCTATGTACCATAAAACCAGTCCCAAATTTCTTTTTGTAAAAATCCATTTAGGGCAGGGAAGATGGCTGAATGGTAGACCTCTTACCATACAAACAGTACCAGAGTTTGGATCCCTAGAACCTATGCAAAGCCAAACATTGTAGTGGGAGGCCTACACTCCCAGAATGCCTATAGTGAGATGGGAGAATAAGGTGGTTTGAATCAAATGTCTCCCATTTAAATTCATGCGTTTTTAATGCCCAGTTCCCAGCTGGTAGAGCCTTGCTGGAGGAGGTATGTTGTTGGGCTTTGAGGTGCTATAGCCCAGGTTCCCCCTTGCCAGAACTCAGCTCACTCTCTTGCTGCTATTTTTTATCTGCTGTAGCAAGAGGTGATGTCCAGCCTCTGCTCATGCCATACTTTTCCCCTGCCATCATGAAGCTTCCCCTTGAGACTATACGCCAAAACAAACTCTTTTTTTTTTTTTTTAATTTGAGAGAGACAGATAGGGAATGGGTGCGCCAGGGCCTCTCAGCCACTGTGAACAAACTCAACATGTGCGCCCCTTTGTGCGCATGTGTGACATTGCGCACTTGTGTCACTTTTGCGTCTGGCTCAATGGGACCTGGAGATTTGGATGGGCATTCTTAGGCTTCGCAGGCAGATGCATTAACTGGTAAACCATCTCTGCAGCCCCAAAACAAACTCTTTCCTCCCATCAGCTGCTTTGGTTAGATGTTTTGTTCTAGCAATACAAAGATAACTATAACAGAGGGTGAGGCAGGAGGCTATACCAGCTTATAGGCCAGCTAGCTTGACAATGCAGCAGTGAGCAATGAGAGACCATACCTAAAACTAGGTGGAATGTGAGGACCAATATCTGAGGTCCTTTGACTTCCACACATGTCTCAGGGCATGTGCATATCCTGGCATGCATGCGCACACATATCTATTTAATTTTAATTGACAGAGAGTATTTGCATGTTTTTTGGGGCACAATGTGATGCATGTATATATGTTTACAAGGTGAAATGTATATAGTGTATGTATATGTTTTTAGTGTTAAGCTTTCTTCACCTTTTGTGGGGCTCTTATGTCTGGGTTGCCCTCCCCCTTATTGAAGGTTGTAACTTGTAGAATGCTCTCCAGGAGAAAGGTTTCCATAGTACTGATTCAAGTTATCATTAATTTTATATAATTCCCCCCACCTCACATACAGTGTATGTGTCTTAATAGTGAAATGACTTCTGCTAGTTATCCCCTACCCCAAACAGTAGAAAGGAGGGAGAGCTCTTGCCTGCCCCTAAGTAGCATGAGTTCAAAGGGACTGTGTCAGAATATAAGTGCTCCATTTGCCAGTTAAAAGTCTGATTCCTTTCTTCTCTTACCAAGGAAAGGAATTGATTTTCTGGCTGAACACATCTTTAAAAGGGCTTTTTAGAAGCTAATTATATTAGGGACAAATCAAACATTGTTGCCTGGGGCATCAAGGCCAGCCAGCCTTTACTCTTGTGACAGTCCCACACTGCTTGGTATCTCTCTGTCTTATCTCTTCCTGAAGCCCTTCTCTGAAGCCCTGCCCATCCCTCATGTCTACCTTGATCAGCCCCACTCTTTCTCATCTTTGCTCTACTTAGAATCTGCTAAAAACACACATGTACATTTTCAAAAATCTCTCTGTGTATGATGTGTGTGGTTGCTGTGTGTACATTGGTGTGTGAGTACAGGTGTGCCAGAGTGAATACGTGTGTAGAGGACAGAGGACAACCTTGGGTGTCAGTTCTCACTTCCCACCTTGTTCGAGGCAGGGTCCCTTGTGGTTTGCCACTGCTTACTCCAGGCTAGCTGGCCTGTGAGCTTCCAGGGATTCTCTTGGGTCTCCCCCTTCTCACCGCAGGAGTTCTGGGTTACAGATGCATGCTATTGCCTTTGGCTTTTTATATGGGTTCTGTGAACCAAAATCAGGTCCTCATGCTTGTACAGCAAGTGCTTTCCCCGGGGATGTCTCTCCAGCCCCAAATATACATATTTAATATGTTTGTTATCTTAAACATTTTCTATTTCTTTCTAGTAAAAGCATTAAGAGAATTCAAAATTCTCTTTTGCATCATCATATGTTTGTATTTTTAAACATCTAGTTATTTTCTTAGCTTTTATACATGTATATATTGTATTTTAAGCATATCCCCAAATCCTCTTATCTCCCTTTTCTGACCCCCTTCCTCTTGTTACTCCTTTAGTGCTAGATAATTTTACTTCTACTTTCCTGTCACATATAGATGATTTTATGTGACTACATAAACTATAGGAATTACAACTGAGAGAAAACAGGGTATTTGTCTTTCTGAGATTGATATAATTCATTTAATATATTCATCCCTAGTTGAGTCCATTTTCCTGCAAATGACATAACTTTGTCATATGGCTTTAAAAAAAAATCCCACTGCTGGGCTGGTGAGATGAGTGGCTAAAGGCGCTTGCGTCATGAGCCTGCTATGAGCCTGGGGTTTGCATATCCAGCATCCACTTAAAGCTGGACACAAAGTGGTGCACTCACCTGTAATTTCAACATACCTATGGCAATGGGAGGCAGAGACAGGAGAATCTCAAAGCTTGTGGGCCAGCTAGTCTGGCCTTCCTAGTGGCAAAATAACAAGAGGAGAGACCTCGTCTCAAACAAGGTAGGAAGAGAGAACCCACACCCTGAAGTTGTCTGTTGAACTTCATGCATGCTGAGGCATGCACATGCCCATACATTATATGTACAGATCATGAAAGTGTCCCACTCTGATACAGGCTACAGGAAATGGTCTGCATTATCATTATTACCATCACCTACTGGGCAGTAGAACACCAGAAGTCATTCCTCCCATCTAGCTATAACTCTTCCCTGATTGGATCCTTACACAATGCCTACATGTATGGAAGCCTCACATGACACTCCACAAATATTTACAAATAGTATGTGTCAAACAAAAATAAACAGGAAAATCCAAGTGTTTGAGCATCTCACCCCTCTTCAGAAAACCACCCTTTTGCTGAGCGCACATGTCAGTTTACAAAGTACAGTCACATGGGACTGTCAGTCCTCACCCAAGATCTAACAACGCTAGGTCATTGTCACTCTTCACAAACAAACACACAGTGCTCCGGAGACAACAAGATGTGTCCAAGGACCTGCCTTCTGTTGTTAAGCCAGGTGGCTCTCACTGCAGAGCACATGGATTGCAGGAAGCCTCAGGCAGCCCAATCAGGCAGCCTCGTGCTTGCTTTGCTTTGCCACCATTCTTTATTTCCTGGGTCCCACAGTGCCCTCTCTGACCCTCTCATCCTGACATCCTTAGACTCACTTGTTAGCACAGGGCATGAACTGGATAATAGATAACAGAAATGTAGGGCTCACAGGCAAAATGTGATCTCTGGTGCCATAACTGTGTGAGAACTGTGGGGCCAACCCACTGCTCTCTGACTGGATTTGAGGCTTGCTCCACAGGAAGGAATTCATGCCTGGCACTGAAAACCTAGTCAAAAACCTATGGCTAGGAAGGTCGTAGACCCTAGGGAGGGAAGCTACTACTGTTCTTTGGCTAAACAGATATGGTACACCCATCAAATTGACCTCTAAACATTTATGTGCATGCCCATAGATTAGTGCTGCTCTCACTTTTGGCAGAGAAGTTTCTTTTTGCTATTGGTGGTAACTACTGGGGACACTTAACTCATCCAAGTGCTGCGAGTGAGTGACTATTGAGCACTCAGCACTAAAAGAAACATCTCTATCATGCCCTCCACAACTCAGGGGACATTGCAAAAGACAGGCAAAGGAATGTAAGAGCCAAAGATGGGTAGGAGTGCTTTGGAATGCCGTCATCCAGACATGAAGTGGCTGTTGCATTTGTGACCTCATATTGGCCATCATTACTTGCACAAGACCTGCACAATATTGGGTGCATCAACATAAACACATCAAAGTAGAAGAGGGACTAGTTGGACAAAAGGGGATGGTGGGGGGACAAGATAAGGTAAGAGATAAATTTATGATCAAAATACACTGTGTACCTGTATGAAGATTGCCAATAAAAATTTTAAAAAGAGAGGAAGAGATATAAGACTCAGGGTTAGCCAGACCCAGGACACCAAATTCTAAATACAAACATTTCAGGACACAGATGAACACAGATTCATTGAGAAAGTTTACTGAGCATGAGAAAAGAAATCACAGGAAATTACTCATTTTTAAATCACTCCCTCCCCCTGCCCAGTGGTAGGCGTTGAACCTAGGGCTTGGTGTATGCTAGACAAGAGATCTACCCCTGAGTCACACCCCCCAGCTCAGATATACATTAAATTTTTTAAAAAATTTATTTACTTGAGAAAGAGAGAGAAGAGAGAAATAGAAAAGAGAGAGAATGGGTATGCCAGGGCCTCCAGACACATGAAGCACTTTGTGCATCTGGCTTTATATGTGTGTACTGGGGCATCAAACCCCAGCTGTTAGGCTTTGCAGGCAAGCACCTTTAATCACTGAGCTATTTCTCCAGCCCTCAGTTATATATTTTTGAAAGCTGACAAATGCCCCATATGTCCCCATGCCATGAAAGAAGAAGTTTATAAATTCTCACATCCCTGAAATGCTTGCTCCTGAGGGATTTCACTGGGTGGTGATTTGTGTGTCTCAGCAGAACTAAGTCTTTCACCAAGATGAGATTCTTAAAAGTGGCTCATTTGTGAATTGCTGCTGTCAGGTGGATAAAATGTGGCTTCACATACTGATGTACCAGAGACTTGTGGTCCCACTGTGGTGACTCACTCATCTCAACAGTTCTATGACTCGTGACTCACATCAAAATGGGGAAGGGGGCTGTCTTTCTAAGTATACCCATTTAAAACACATTTCTCTCTGTAGTCTTGCTCCATTTCCAGTTCTGGGGATGGAACCAGAGCCTCACACATGCTAAGCAAGTGCTCTACCACTGAGCTCCTGAACCATGTTTGCGACGGCTCTCTTCTCACCTGACATTTGGAATGACAGCCTCCCATTCACACATATCATGACGGGAGGGTTTTACGTGGACCAGCTCCTACTTTGCTGCTATTTCTTTACTGAAGCAAAGTCCCTCACTTGAACCCAGAGCTAGCCAGCTTGCCACAGAGATCCCATCTTTACCTCCCGAGGGCTGGGATTACAGGTCTGCTCAGCATTTTTGTGGGAGCTGGGAATGTGAACTCTAGTCCTTGAGCTTGTATAGCAAGTGCTTTATCCACTGAGCCATGTCCCCAGTCCTCATTTAGTTTTCTTTTTAAAATAAATTTGAATCTAGTATTTAAAAATATTTTTATTTATGAGAAAGAGAGAGAGAGAGAGAGTGAGAGAGAGAGAGAGAGAGAGAGAGAGAAAATGGGTGCACCAGGGCCTCTTGCTGCTGCAAATGAACTCTAGATGCATGTTCCACTTTGTGCATCTGTAACCTGGCTTTACATGGGGAATTGAACCCAGGCTGGCAGACTTTCAAGCAAGTGCCTTTAACCACTGAGCCATCTCCCCAGCCCTCATTTTAGTTTTTCAAAATCATTATTTGTGTGTGTGTGTCTACTAAAAACACAAGAGAAATAATTCCCTGTGTTTAACTTACAGCCATGTGGGAACACATATGAACACATAAATGATTATCATGATCGCAAATAAAATCTGCACACAGCAATAAAGGCACACTACTCCTCTTTTGAGTGGGGCTTCTGAGGTTTTGAGCACTGAGCACAGCCAAGAAGTCTGAAGGAGGTGCCAACACAAAGGCCTCTGGGTATGCCGTGTCACTGAAGGGCGTCCTGGAGGGCAAACTACTTGGGTGTGCTAGAGCACAGGGCATCAGGAGAACAGACCCAGGAGAGTGGTCAGTAACAGTGGTAGGTAAGTCTCAGAGAGGTCCCTTTGGTCAGCTTGAAGAGACTGGATTGGATTCTAAGGACAAGGGCTCATATAGGAGGGCTTTGAGCAGGGGAGTGAGCTAACCAGATTCATTCTTGGAGGGGCATTCTCCTAGACTATGGGAGGTGGGTTGACACGAGATCAGTTTGGAACTGTGAGGTCATCCACATGGGTGGTGACAGGTCTGGGTTCTCTGGGGATGGGTGATAGAGGGAAAAGAGTCATGTTTAGGGTTGTCTCTGGAAGTAGAGACCCCCAAGATGACCACATTTGATATAGGGGGGCTGAGAGAAAGTAGTAGATTCATAGTAGATTCTGGCATTCTTTAGGTAGCTGGGCACATGGTGGGGCCTTTGCCAAGGTGGATAGCAGTGCCTTCCATGGCACTTCCGTGGCAGTGCTAGGGGAAGTGCAGCACTGATGATGCAAGGGCATGGGCTGGAAAGGACCCCAGGAAGGAAGGGATATCTGCTAGGATCTTCAAGGAGATGCTGGGCAACAGCCACCTGAGTGGATTGTGAGTCACGAGAGCAATGGAAGGTAGCATGAGGGCAACTGGTGATCGTGTAAGTCATGAAGTGGCACACATCAGAGCCCCAACTTCTCACCACTGGTTCATCTGACATAGGGCAGTGGTTTCTGAGGACAATGACCAGCAGTTAATGGACGAGAGGAAAGATGGAACCCTGACCACTGATGAGTGGTGGAGGTGTGGGGAAGGGGCCACTGGGAAGATTGCGTGCTGAAGGACAGGAGAGACAAGTACTTGGTGAGGCTTAACAGTTGAAACAGGACTCTGATGTATGTGCTGAGAGTGACAAAGCCGACAAATCTGCAGTGGGACGGGAGGCACAGGGCACTTCCTGCACAGGAGACACAGTGTCCTCATCGGATGCTCTGTGGTCAGCTGTCTGGCTGAGGCTTAGACCACAGTTCAGAAGGCATCTAAGAAGGCAGGTCCAGTTAGTACAGAGAATAGTGGTTTGCTTCCTCCTAACACTTGGCTGTTGGGCTGTTTCCTGTTACCAGTGAGGGTGCCACAGGGAACACATGGAACATTCCAGCAGGCTCCTCTAGGGAAGGAGTAGTGATGTGGTCACTCATAAAGGTGTTGGCAGTAGGAGTTCATGGTGCATGCTGGTGTATTTGGGAATGAGGAGATGGGTGGGGTAGAGGAAGACCATTCTCAGCCTGTGGAGGGGAGGGAAAGGGAAGGCCTACAAAGCATAACACAGTGATGGAACACTTACTGTGTAGTGTCACTACATATAACATGTTGCTGTAATATGCTTCTAGAATGTCCCCCAAAGGCTCATGTTCCCAGCTTGGCACAGCTGACTCAGAACCATGAGAAATAACACATGTGAGCCATCTAAGCTGATATTTTGGGGTGCTTTGTTATGCAGCAAAAACTAGCTGACTCACCTGTAAAGTTTTCATGAGGGATAAGGATGTGAGATGAGTAGAGGATTTGGAACAGCATTGGGCATAGCTACACAAGTGTGTACTAGTCAGCTTTCCATTACTGTCACAAACACCCAAGGCAATCAACTTATAAAGAGAAAAGGCTTATTTTGGCTTATAGTTTTAGAGGCTTCAGTGCATCACCTATTGGCCCTGTTGCTTTGGGCCTGGGTAGCACATGGTACAGTATATCATGGTGGGAGCATTTAGTGGCAGAGGAGGCTCATTTGCCATATATAGGTGGCAGGGAAAGTAGAAGGGCCTGAGGCCCTAATATATCCTTAGAGAGCATAGCTCATTGGCCTCCCATAGCCTCCCCCCTTCCTAAGAGTCTACCAGTTCTCAAGGGTGCCAAACTGGGAACATGGGCCTTTGGGAGACAAACTAGAAGCAAATTACAGCAACATGTTAAAACATATGAGAATACACAGTAAGTGCTCCATCACTGTGTTATACAGTAAATATTTCTAACTGTTAATGTACTACATAGGGTGTGTTAACATTGGACTGCATGTCTTAGGAGAGGATCGCCTTTACTGAATCTGTGCTGTGTGAAAATTTCCATGACCCAGGTAGTGTGGATGTCATGGCTGAGAATTAAAATTAGTATAGAAAGTGTCCAGGGCCTGGCAGAGCTCATCACGCCTCCCTGTGGGACACGATCCCAGAGCTCACTGCCATCGAAGCTTTCAGGGTTAAGAAACACAAAATTAAAGAAAAAGAAATTGTAGGGACTATGGAGATGGCTCAGTGGGCAAATTGCCCCGTGCATAAGCATAAGAACCTGAGTTCAGATCCCCAGAGCTCATGGCAATGCCAAGCATATTGGTGCATGCCTATAAGGGGCAGAGACAGGGAGATCCTTTGTGCAAGCTGGCTTGCTAGTCTCGCCACATCTGTGACTTCTGGGTGCAGTGAAAGACCATCTCAATAAGTAAGGTGGAGAGTGACGTCAACCCCTGACTTCCACATGCACCCACACACATATGAGCATGCGTACACATAAACCACCCACATATATACACGCACAAAAGGAGAAATTAGAGATGGAGAAATAATTTAGCAGTAAGGCACTTGCCTGCGAATCCTAAGGACTCATGTTTGACTCTTCAGATCCCTTGTAAGTAAGCCAGTTGTACAAGGTGACACAAGTGCACAAGGTCTCACATGTGCACATAGTAGCACACACATCTGGAGTTTGATTTCAGTGGCCAGAGGCCAGGGCTCACCAAATCTCACTCTCACTCTTTCACATTAAAAAAAAGGGGGGGCTAGTCTGTTGGGCTTGCCTCAAAAAAAAAAAAAATCACACAATTCTACCCACCTCTGTGAGGAAGTGGGGCAAGTGACTTGCAGGTCCCAGAACATAGCCAGTTACCCCATTGCCATCCCCAGCCCTGTGTGAGCATTGGCACCATCTTCCCATGGATGGCAAAACCCCTCTTCTGTAGGCTGAGGCCTTGGACTTGGCTTCTAAGCTCCCAGTTTCTGAAAACACTCCTTACAATTTTTTGGCCTAGATTATGTATTTTGAAAGTGTGAGATTTTAGTCCATATTCCCAGTCTTCATGGAGCTAAGAAATTAAAATTTGCTTAACCTGCCCCCTTGCTAGAAGTTTCCATCAGGCTCTTACCTGGCAAATCTAGTGGGTTTTCTTCTATAGGCTCAGGGAAAAATGGCTTCCATAAATTGTTTTAGGCTGAAAGATATTTGGATTTAGAGTTTTTTTAACTTAATTTATTTATTTGCAAGCAGAGAGAGAGAGAGAGAGAGAGAGAGAGAGAGAGAGAGAGAAGACCGACAGAGAGAGAATGGGTGTGCCAGGGCCTCTAGCTACTGCTAATGAACTCCAGATTCATGTGCTCCCTTGTGCATCTGGCTTATGTGGGTATTGGGGAATCAAACCTGGGTCCTTTGGTTTCACAGGCAAACACCTTAACCGCTAAGCCATTAATCAGCCCTAGAACTTTATTTTTTTTAATGTTTTATTTATTTATTTGAGAGAGATAGAGAGAAAGAGACAAAGAGTGAGTATGGGCACACGAGGGCCTTTTGCTACTGCCACTTTGTCCATATGGCTTTAAGTGGATATCCAGGCAGTTAGGCTTTGCAAGCAAGCGCCTTTAACCACTGAGCCTTCTCCCTGCCCCCTAGAGCTATCTTTTGCAGGCTGGTTTAGAGTTTTTTTTTTAATAATAATTTTCCTGAGAGTGTTCTTTGCTAGTCATCTTAAAAAATAATTTTTAAGATTGGCTCCATGTCTGATAAATCTCTTAACAGTGAAAAGTTGATGTCAAAAGCTAGTCTTCTTCCTCAGCATTGTGCACCTCCCCCCCCCCAGGCCCTGGCCTCTGCCCCCCTGTATGAGACAGCTTCTATTCTGATAATTCTGACTGTTGTCCCCACACTTGAACTGGTGAGCTCATGCTTCTGTTTGGTTTTTCAGTTTCACGCATTGCTTACTCACTGCTCATCACAAATCAGGGCATTTTCTGCCTCATATAGATCCCACTCTAACCTTCTGCCCTGAAGATGTAACTATATTACATTTTGCTATTTTATTGATTGACTTAGATGGTGCACTTAAGCTCTATTTCCTGTCCCAGTCACTTTATGGGGCATCCTGATTCCACTCAGTATGAAGTCAGAAAACAGCATCTGAGCCCTCCCTGCTCCTTCCGCCTCTCCCATCCAACTCTCCTCGATTACATTTGACTGCTCAGTTTGTTTTGCTCAGGCGTCTCTGCTCAGTTAGGCTCTCAGAGATGGCTCACCTGTGCAAGCATGCAGCTTGAGGGGGCCTGGCACCACCCAAGTTCAAATCTCCAGAGTCTACATGAAAACTGGGCATAGCCACACATGTCTGTAACCCCAGTCCTGTGGGGAGTGAGACCAGATAACTGATAGGACTCATATACAGCAAACTCTGGAATCACTAAGAGACCCCAATGCAAGGAAAAACAAGCAGGTGAGTGATGGAGAGGACACCTGATGTCTTTCTGCCATCAAGGGGGAGCCCGTGGGGCACAGCATCCCCACACACATGTGTGTATATCACACACATTACAGAGTTTGCTGTTTTCATGAGCCTCAGAGATTCTCTGCTCCCCATAAGACTGGAGTTACATATGTGTGTTGCCATGCCCAGTTATTTACATGGGTGCTGTAGAATCAAACTTGGGTGGTCTCAGGCCCCCTCAGGCTTTCACACTTGTGTGGGAAGCACTCAGTTGCAGAGCCACCTCTCCAGTCTCCACCCCTTAAATATGTTCTTGATAGCATAATTTTATGTCACTGTTATTTACAGGAGGTGTGCGTTTCTCTAAACTTCTAGAGTCTTCCCCCAGGAGAAAATGTTCCTATTCGAAGATTAAAACATATTCTCTTTATGATTACTCAAATTTCCTTCCTACCTGGACTGTGACTCATGTAGAGTATTTGGTTGTTCTCCCTCCCCTGGGAGTTTTCTCTTGCCTTTCTTTTTCTTTCCCCAAAGAAAAAAGTGCTTCATTCATTCTTCACTTTGGGTTTTCCTCCGGCATTTATCCAGCACTCATTTCTTTCCAGGTGGAGTTCTTCATTTTGAAAATAAAGATGGAAATGAAGCAGGCTCCGATCCCTGTGCTTCTTGAGCCCTCCCTTCCTTCTGCCAAAGGTGAGGCCAGCCAGGGAACAAACCTGTTGGTAATTGCATGAGAAGGAGATGGTGGCCTTGGGAGCAAGGGAGTCAGGGTAGGGTAGGAGGAGCCCTGCTGGATAGATGGAAGGCAGCAGTGTTGAGCCTGGAGATCAGTGGAACAGAGTTGTGATGCACACAGGGATCTATGGGGAAAGGGGAGGGGTGGGAATCAGTGTGAACACCCACACCTGGAAGCCTTGCTGGGGCTCATGACCATCTTCTCACACTGTCTCCCAATGCTCAGTGCCCCTCTGCTGGTCGCTGGTCGATGCCCTGAGGGTCCACTGGAAGGCAAATTACTTTTCTCATTGCTTTGACAAAAATCCTTGACAAGAGATGATTTTAGGGAAGAAGGGCTTATTTGGGCTTACAGTTCAAGGGGGTGGTGAAGACAGGATGGCAAGAGCATGAAGCAGAGCTGCAGAGGGCAAACAAGTAGCAAGGCCAGGCCCACCTCCAGTGACCCACTTCCTCCAGCAAGGCTCCACTTCCTAACGTTCCACCACCTTCCCAAACAGTGCTACAGCTGGGGACCAAGCAGTCAACGCATGGACCTAGAAGGTACATTTCCCATTGAAACCACAACAGCAGGTGTCTGCTTCCTATAGGTTGTACCATTCATTTCTCTCCAGCCTTTCTCCCTGGCTCTGCCATCTGTACCTGTGGAGTGGGGACTGTTGGTTTCCATAGAGCAGTGGAGCTCAGCAAGCCTTGACTCATGCGGGCACAACCATGGCCACGCCGGTCGTCTTCTGAGGCTAATCACTTTGGTGTGATATCAGATTGCTATAAAACTCTGCCCATGTTTCCTCTTTCGCATTCAGAAATACAGATCCTAGTACCAGAAGTATTTACAGTGTTGACCTCATAGATGCCATAGGTGACACTGGCCATGGGCTTCAGGGCTGTCTTTGTGACAATAATGATTTCCTTTAATAAAAGAAGAGACAGGATGAGTTATCATGAGTGACTTACATTCTTTTTATTTATTTATTTATTTATTTATTTATTTATTTATTTATTTAATAGACTCAGAGAGAGAGAGAGAGAGAGAGAGAGAGAGAGAGAGAGAGAGAGAATGGGCGCACCATTGCAAACAAACTCCACAGGCTTCATAGGCAAGTGCCTTGACCACTAAGCAATCTCTCCAGCCCAACTTACATTCTTTTTATTTGGTACTTAACACACCCTCCAAATTTTGTTTAATAAATGTGGCTTTTTTATGATCAGAGAAAAACCATGTTTAAACAAAAATGGTAGATTGGATTAAACAAAAATATTAGATTTGGACACTAGATTTGGATAAATAAGAGACACATGTGTGTGATTTTTTTTTTTTCATGCTTCAAAATTCCGTCAGATGGAGGATAGAGTCTGAATTTAGCATTCTGCTTGGAACAGTTTTCTGGTGCATATTTTCCCTTGAAGCGCAGAGAAGAGAGCGATGCTATCAAAGAAAGCAGATGTTCTTTCCCCTTTCCTTTCCATTCTCTGTCCCTTTCCAGTCTGCCTTCCCTTTCTCTTTTCCTTTCTTTTCCTCTTTCCCTCCCATCCTTCCTTCCTCTCTTCCCTCCCTCCCTCCCTTCCTTCCTCAAGGTCTTGTGGAGCCCAGCCTAGCCTCCGACATGCTATGTAGTCATGGCTGTCCTTGAACTACTGTCTTCACCTCCCAAGTCTTGAGATTACAGGTATGTACCACCATGCCTGGCTCAGAAAATAGTTTCTTAATGGTTAGTTAAAAAGTTTTGTTTACATTTAATTAAAAAGACACAATTTTTAATATAGTTACTTATTTAAATAACTTTATTTTTATTAAAATATACAAAGTATACATACTGATGAACCTTAGTGTGACACACATAGTCTACAGCCCGCCAGCACTGCTCAGATCCAACCTCTTTCATCCACTCCCACCCCAATCTCTAGTAATTACTGCTCTCTGTTCAGTACCACTGCTTTAGGCTTCCACATATGACAGAGAATATGCAGCTTAGTTCACTTCATGTAATGTCTCCTGTCCCAGCCATTTTGCTACAAATGACAGGATTTCCTCCACTTCCTCCTCCCTTCCTCCTCCTCATTCCTCTTTCTCTTCTTTTCCTCCCTCCTCCTTCTTCCTCCCTGTTTTCTCTTCCTCCCCCACCCCCTCCTCCAGGGATTTGCTATGCAGCCCAGGCTGCCTTTGAACTCACTATTTTCCTCTTAACTTCCTGATTACAGGTATGAACAACCACACGTGGCTGGATTTCATCCTTCTCAACTCAAAATGTTTGCCCTTTAATCCCAGCACTCGGTAGGCAAAGATAGGAGGATCTCTGTGAGTTGGAGGCCAGCCTGAGACTACATAGTGAATTCCAGATCAGCCTGGGCCAGAACGAGATCCTACCTTGAAAAACAAAAACAAACAAACAAACAAACAAAAATGTTCCATTGTGTGTACACGCTAAATTATCTTTACTGGATCATCTGTTGATGGCAAGCAAATACACGAATAACTGCCCAGTATCATTAGCCACAGGAAATACAAATCAAAGCTACAGTGAGCTGAGGATGTGGCTCACGTTAATGCTTGTCTAATGTGCATGAAGTCCTGGGTTCCATTCCCAGCATGCATAAACCTGGCACAGTAGTGCACACCTATAATCCCAGCACTGGAGAGGTAGAGGCAGGAGGATCCGAAGTTCAAGATCATCCTTGACTACATATGGAGTTTAAGTCGGCCTGGGTTATATGAGACTTTGTCTCAAAAACAAAAAAACAAACCTGCAATAAGATGTCATCTCACCCCAGTTACACTGGCTATTATCAACAAACAAGCAAAAGCAAAAACCAAACCAAGCAAACACAACACTGGCAAGAATGAGAAAACAAGCTCTTATATGCTGATGGGAGGGAAAGTACCATATAATCTAGCTACCACACTTCCGGGCATAGATCAAAGAACACAGTCATTTTCTTCTTTTTATTTAAAGAAAGAGTAGAAGAATCACGACCTTCTGAAGCCCTTCCTTCAGGGCTGGAGAGATGGCTCAGCAGTTAAAGGCACTTACTTGACGTCCCTCCTTCAAGAGCACAGAGGTTTGGGTTGTTCTTCCGCCCACCAACTAGGTCCTTGCCAGGTTCTATCAGAGCTCCATGTGTCCACGTCACTGCTCCCTTCCTAAAGGCCCTGCTTGCTTCCAGTGAGGTCCCACAGGGGGAGAGGAGCCCTCTTTTCTCAGTTTGCCAGATAATGTGGACCCTAATTAGCTGTAGGCGCAGACCTTGCTGCTGGAGACAGAAGACGCCCCACAGGTGTGAACAATGACACACCTGGACTTCATTGCATCTGAGTAAGGAGGCTCTGAAGGACATACCCATCTGAGAAGACACCCTCTGCCCTGGCCTGGACCTTTGGCTTGATGCCACAAGAACCAAGCTGGGCTCTGACTAAATCTGTGTGGGTGATACAGGCATTTATCCAGTCAACTGTGCTGCTCACTTTTCTTTCTTTTTAAATTTTATTTATTTATTTGCAAGCAGAGAGAAAGAGAGAGAGAGAGAGAGGAGAGACAGGGAGAGAATGGGCATGCCAGGGCCTCTAGCCACTGCAGAAGAACTCCAGATGCATGTGCCCCTTGTGCATCAGGCTTACATGGGTCCTGGGGAATCGAACCTGGGTCCTTTGGCTTTGCAAGCAAGTGCCTTAACAGTTAAGCCATCTCTCTGGACCTGTGCTCACTTTTCAATGGCTTCTCCCTAACTGTTGAGTCTGACCAACTGATGTGCTTTATTAGAACTCAACTTTTAGTGCAGCATCCCAAGGATGGAGACAGTGATGATCTTCCTAAATGTTGTGGCTTGGGATTGGAGTGGAGCATGAGTTTCCAAAGTTGCAGGGGAGAGCTGAGGTGGCCGAGGGAGCAGGGGACTGTTACACTGTGAGGAACTCCAGGCACACTATGACGGAATCCATGAGGTTTTTTTAAGAAATCTTGTTGCTGTGAAGGTAGAATCACCATGTTTGGTCCATTTCTTTCTATTCAGTGAAGACACTGCACTGGGTCAGTGGCCATTCAGAGTCCAGGTGTGGCCTTTTCAGGGAGAGGTGGATTGGTACGGTAACAGCAACCTCTGTTGCTCTCTCCAGAAGTGGATGGGCCCCGCTCATCTGGCACCCCAGCCTATGGAGTGTTTGGAGGAGCCTTCCCATGCAGCAGAGGTCTAGAGTACTAAAGTCAGCTGTGTGCTGGAAGTACACCCATGGAGTGAGAGGGAAGAGGTGGGGCTTGGTCTCACCCATTCCTAAGATGGACACCACCACCCCCATGCAGTGCAGCACAGAGGCCCATCCTGCTAGGCCTCAGTAAACACTTTTGTACAAAGATGTGTCTACAATCTTCAAGCTAGTAGAAGGATGTTCAGGGAAGAAAGATGTTCTTGAAGTCCACTTAGTTTGGAAAGCACTCGGTTAAACAGGGTTAAACAGGAATCTTGTTCTTAAGTCCTCATAGCCTCTGGGATGTTCTGGCAGGTGCCACAAAGTCCCTTTAAGAGACACTCGTGGGTCTTTCCTGAGCAACCAACTGCTTTTGGGAAGAGAGGGCAGCAGGCTCTTAATAGAGGATGTGAGAAGAACACACATGTGAGAAGCTTCCTGGTTTCAGTGGTGAGAAAGGCTTTGGAGTAATGGAAAGAAGGGACATGTTAGAGTCGAAAAACCGAGGCTGGCATTTGACTTCTTTCCGACTGCTGCTACTGGAAGCCATTCCCGGGTATCTGTTTGCCTGTCTGGGTGAGGGAACACTGTGGCAATGATCTTACCTAATAATTCTAGTCAGCACATAGTCCAGTGCCTAGAACAATGGAGGTGCTTGCTAAATGGCTGCTCTTAGAATTGTAATTGGAGGGGCTGAGGAGATGGCTTAGTGGGTAAAGCACTTAATGCACAAGTATGAGAACCCAAGTTCAGATAACCAGAACCCACACAAAAGCTAAGTGTGGTGGGGCAGGCCTGTAACCCAGTGCTGGGAATGCTGAGGCAGGAGGATCCCTAGGGTTTGCTGGCTATCTAGTCTAGCTGAATTGGCAGAGCTCCGGGTTCAGTGAGAGATCTTATCAAGAAAGAAAAACAAGGCTGGAAAAATGGCTCAGCAGTTAAAGGCACTTGCTTGAGAAGCCTGATGGCTGAGATTCAATTTCCCAGTTCCCACATAAAGCCATATGCACAAAGGGGTGTATGAGTCTGGAGTTCGTTTGCAGTGGCAGAAAGCCCTGGTGTGTTCATATTCTCTCACTTTCTGTCTGCCTCTTTCACAAATAAATAAATAAAACATTTTTAAAAGAAAGAATAAACAAGGTGGACAGCAACGGAGGAAGATACCTGACCTTAACCTCTGACCTCCACACACGTGCACACATACCTGTGCACACAAATATGCTCCTACACCCACCACACACACACACACACACACACACACACACACACACACAAAGTTTTTAAAAATCTTAATTGAAGAACTGCTCCATGGAGATTACAACCAGGTCACTCAAGTGAGGGCAGGGTGGAATGGTCCCTGGCTTTCATCTCCCCAACATTCCTTGTACGGTACAAAGCTGACTGATTTTAGAAGTTGTGCATGGATTTATGTCTTAAATAAATGTAACGAATCCAATAGAAGTTGCCAGGTGTTTCTGTTTCACAGAAGAATGAAGTTAATGGATGCATATCAGGGCTCAAACTTAAGATTTACAGACTGATTGCAGAATTTAAAAAAAACCAACAATATATAGGTTGGAATTTCAGCATTCCTGGGCGGCACAGATCCACATCTGGTCTCCATCAGACCTGAAGTGTTACATAAATACATGTACAGTTTATAGGGTGCGGAGGCCCTATGGAGACAGGCCAGGCTTTGTTCTGTTTAAGCTCTGCAAATGGGACCCAGAAGGCTGTCTGACAGCATGGTCAAGGCCCTCCCAAGAGATGGAGATTTTAGCATCTGGTGCAGAGAAACCCACACTTACCTGCCCATTCCAGCCACCCTTACTCTACACTTGTATGTTCAGCCTCCCAAAGGAAAAATAGGATTAAATATAGTGGGTGGTGTTCCGTTCATATGTTAGAGAGAAAAAGCTTCAACGACCCTGGGTTCTGTCTATCCATTTACTCATTAATCCATCCATCCACACCTCCACTCATTTGTCCATCCATCTATTCATCCATCAATCCATTCACAATCCATCCATTTATCCATTTATTCACCCAAACATCAATCCATTGTCCATCCATCCATCTATCCATCCACACATCCATTCCTCCATCCACACATCTACCCATTTGTCCATCATCTGTCTATCCACACGGCCACTCATTCATCCATCAGTTCTTTCATCCACCCACACACCCATCCACCTCCTTTCATGTACTTAGTGCATACAAGTTCCTGCATGTGCAAAGCAGCAGCAAACAGAGCTGCCCCTTGTATCTTTCCACAGGGAGAGAGGAACACTAGGTAACTGCACGATGATTCGATGGCCAGGTGATAAATTCTCTAAAGAAGGCTTCGAAAGGGCTCCAAGCATATGTCATGGGAGACACCTCATAACCGGAAGTGCAGAAAAGCCTTCCCTAAGTGCATAGGGTGACTAGGGGTCATCTTGCACCAGGCTGCAGCCCTTGCGCCTGCTGTGGGTTTGTGCTGTTTTCTCCCAGTCCTGCCAGTTTCATGGCTGGCTGTTTCTGATGACTTTCCCAGAACCAAATCTCACGAAAGGACTGGAAATCAGGAGAAAACATCCCTTTTTGCCATGGTGAAGGGTGGAGGGCAGGCCTGGGTTCTTGAATATCCCTGGCCCAGAGAATCCTTCTGCTCAGGCCATGAGGGTATGAGAGGTTGTCCCATGCACCCTGTGTGTGGAGTTCTGACTACACCATTAGGTGCATGAGGTTGGCTTTTCAGAAGGATCAAACCACCATGCGCTGTCTCGGTTCCTATCTCTGTAGCCACTCACTTGCTTGGTGTGCCTCATTTCTCCTCCATGCCCCTGTGTGGTGAACCTGACCCTTAAGATAAGACACAGAAGGCAGACATCTCCCTGTCCCAGACCATAGGGAGCAGAAAAGTCTCCCAGGGTGAGGCCTCCCAAGCTGTGAGGCCTGACCATGGGCAGACAGGCTGGGGGACAGTGGGGCCTGGCCTTTGTGCTCAGGCACTCAGCAGTAATTACATAGCTGAGGTAATTATACTTGTCTCTCTCTTTTTTTTTTCTCTATAGCTATGGTTATGCCTACATCTCAAGAGTGAGCACTCTGGTTTTGCCTGAGGGTATAATTTCTTCCTAGGGACAGGATTTTAACTGAGACTCCTGAACTGGCTACCTGTGCTGCGGCTGTTCATTTCTTGTGGCATACAGTAGCAATCACTCAGCCTGAGAGTGGCTGAGGGTGGCTTTGTGTTTCTCTGTGACCTGTATGGTGTAAGGCAAAAAAGGGGTCCTGTGTTTCTGAAAGCCACTCTCAACATAATTACACCAGGCTCCTCAAGGCGTGGCTGCATGGGAAGAACATGCTGGTCACCGGCCAGCACAGGAGGGAGGGACACGCTCATAGGGCAGAGGCCCTTCCAGTGCACATTCACGCTCTGTTGTGGGAAAGCTGGGCCTTGTCCACTGCTGGGGTGGGCTCAGTGCCTGACTGCCTGCAGTGGGACCATTCCCAAGCTGTGTCCTGACATTCTTTTTTTGCATGTGGTATGCATTGTGGCATTTGCTTGTACATATGTTCACATGTGTGTGGGTGCACCTGCACATGTATGTGTATGTGCTTGGGTGTGCACATGCTTGTGCAGGTGCATGTGCCGGGTATGAGCTTGTGTGTACAGGCTAGAGGATGACGTTGAGGGTTTGCCTCAGTTACTCTCCACCTGATTTTTAAAAAATTTTGTTTATTTTATTCATGAGAGAGAGAGAGACCAATAGAAAGAGAGAGAATAATGAGCATACCGTGGCCTTCAGCCACTGTAAATAAACTCCAGATGCATGCTCCACCTGGTGTATCTGGCTTATGTGGGTTCTGAGGAATTGAACCTGGGTCCTTTGGCTTCGCAGGCAAACACCCTAACTGCTAAGCCATCTCTCTAGCCCTACCTGATTTTTTTAAGGCTGTCTTGGGTCTTGTATTTTTTGGGGGGATGGGGAAGAGGCAGGGTCTCATTCTAGCCCAGGCTGATCTGGAGCTCACTCTGGAGCCCCAGGCTGACCTCAAACTCATGGCAAGCCTCCTACCTCAGCCTCTCAAATGCTGGGATTAATTTAAATTTTATTGGGAACTTTGATATATGAACATGTTGCAAATTGGTCATATTCCCAGAGTTATCCCCTTATGTTCCACATAATTTATTTATTGTTTGAATTATGAAATATGAGATTTAACTTAGGGGGAGTGAGGATCCAGAGGGAAGGCAAGCAGGAAAGCCCAAGTCATAGGATGCTCTCCCCTTTGCGGGAGGGGAGACAGAGACGGTCTCCTGAGAAGAAGCCTCTGGAAGGCTTACACACAAAACAAGACAGGAATGCACCCCCTTCACCCTCCCCATCCCAACCAGGCTGGGCAAGGGGAGAGGAGACTTAGAGCATCCCCTCACATGGGGAAAGGGGGGGGCTCGAAAGCAGGTGCCAGGCTAATTTATTTGGAGGAAACATTAGGATGAGCCTCGTCATCAGACTCAGGTGTATAAAGGACCTGATTGGTTGGTGGACTCAGAGGCTTTGGTCAGCCCACACACCTTCTTTTTAGGTGACAGGATCTGTCACCGAACCTGGAGCTCTAGAGTTTCCCCATTTGGCTAGATTAGTTGCTACTGAGCCCTAGGGATTCCCCATCTCCGCCTCCTCAGAGATGGGGTTGCAGGCATGTACTTCCATGCTTGGCATTTTACATGGGTTCTGGGAATCGGAACAGCACCTTATGCACTGATCTCTCGAGCTTTCCCTTAAAAAACACAAAAACGTAAAGGCGTCAGTCTCACGCAAGCATCACGATGACACATTTGTTAGTGTGCACAAAGTGTGGTGCAGGTCAGAGCCCCTGGATGGCGATGAGTGGCTTTGTCCTCTTTGTGTGATCTCTCATCACTAAGAGCAGAAGAGATGCTCCTTCCCCTAGCTTTACCGAGACATAGTTGACAAAGTCAGGGGTGATGACACATGCCTGTAATCCCAACACTGAGGCAGGAGGATCACGAGTTCAGGGCCAGCCTGGGCTACAGAGTGAGACTTTGTCTCAATAAACAAACAAAGCCAACTAAACCACCATCACCACCATCAAAACCCTAAACCAAACCAACCCCTCAAAATGACAGAACCACATATTTACAGTATGCAAGTGTGCAGACCTGATATATGGATATGTTGTGAGGTTTCCACTACAATAAGGTGAGTCCCATAGCTGCTGTCTTTAGATTTACCATTTGTGTGTTAGAAACTACCAGAAAGAAGGGTGGCAGGCATCTTAAACACTCAGTTCTTGGGAGTCTGAGCCCAGATTTTGAGGCCTAGCCCAGGTGACGTAGTGAAACCCTGTCCAAAAACAAATAAACAAAGAAAATGAATTCTCATCATATGTCAAGTATATAATGCAGTAATTCAGTAATGCATGTGGCATAGTAGAGATCTTGAACTTAACTTATCCTTTTTAAAGTTAATAAATTATTGCAGTAATTGTCTTCTTAGTCTTATCAAAGTTTTACATGTACAAAATTTAGCAAGTAAGATCTATCTTTTTAGGGTTTCCATTGAAAACTAGAAACTCTTACCTCTGACCCTTCTCCATCCTGATTTTTCTCTCCACAGAGGTACAAAACTCTTGAACCTTTGAACCCTTTTGGCTGGAATCTCCCCAAATTCCCACGCTCTAGCCTCTGGTAGCTTTCATTCTACCACGTCTGCGGGCTCGCCTTCATTAGGTTCATACGTAACTATGATTCACTCTCCAAGGGTTAGAAACCTGCCATTGGTGACAACGTGGGTAAATTTGGAGCACAGTTTGCAAAATGAAAACAAGTCAGGCCTGGTGCAGAAAGACAAATCTTGCAAGAGAGCTGTTCTAATTAGGAGTCAGACAAGCGGTACCTTCAACACAACCCCCTCCCACAGGGGGAACTGAGTCACAGGCTCAGCTCACTGCCCAGGGAGCAGTATCTGGTCACCCAAGGCCAGCGGTCTTTGCTGGGACCTGAAAGTGCAGTTCTACCCGGTGCCTCTCCCTGAGAGTCTGAAATGTGAGAGCAGAAGGCCCTCTGCATCACAGGCTTTGTGGAGAGGGCTAAAGGGCTGTGCCTGTCACTGTGGTATTTCCTTTGGGCCCTGCTTACCGACCCCTGCTTGTTCTGTGTTTGCTCTTGTTGCACAGGGGATGGCTAGGCAGGATAGCAATTTCCCCCATAATTGTCAGGATCACTGCTGCTCTTATTCCCCTCTGTAAAGCTTTTTGCAGAAGAACAGTG
Organism: Orientallactaga sibirica; assembly: GCA_036365145.1. Classification (NCBI taxonomy): domain Eukaryota; kingdom Metazoa; phylum Chordata; class Mammalia; order Rodentia; family Dipodidae; genus Orientallactaga; species Orientallactaga sibirica. Next base: position 2,685,529 of record JAEOAD010001462.1, on the reverse strand, counting down.
ACCTGAAGTTCAGTTAGTGGAGACTGGCTCTGCCCACAGACTGGCCACGCCCATAGCTTCCTCAGTGTCATTTAAGGGAAACCCTGGTTCTTCTGAAACTGACTGTAGGGGAAAGATATCCTTTAACCCTCATCTCTCTACTTCCTCTCTTCTTTCCTTCTGCCTTCCTCCCTTCCTACCTCCTTCCCTCCTAACCTTCCTTCCTTCCTTTCTCCTTCCTTCCCTTTCTTCCTCCCTTCTTCCCTCCTGGTTTCCCCTCCTTCCTTCTCTCCCTTCCCTCCTCTGCCCTCCCTCCATTACCCCCTCTCTCCTGTATAATAGGTCTCTTCATTCCTCTATATTTAATTACTTTCGCAACATAAAAGGTTGGTGGGTTTTCTTATGCACTTTTATACATACATACTTCCCAGCCCCATCTCTGCCCCTCTTGCTGGTCTCCCTCTTCCTGCTCAAACAGCACCCTAGTCTACTCTCCCTGTGAAGAATGCCACTGGAGTTTTATTTTTATTAATATTTTTATTAATTTATTTGCAAGCAGAGAGAGATAGAAGAGAGACAGAGAGAATGGCCACCCCAGGGCCTCCAGCCACTGCAAATGGATTCCAGATGCATGTGCCACTTTGTGCATCTGGCTAAACATGGGAACTGGGAATCCAACTCCAGTCATTAGGCTTTGCAGGCAAGCACCTTAACCTCTGAGCCATCTCTCCAGCACTCCACTAGGTGGTTTTTTTTTTTTTAACCATTGGTGTTTTGAAGGGGGTTATACTGAGTGTGTACATTCAGCAATACAGCCACTTCTACAAAATTCTGCCAATCCACAAGGGTGGGAGGTCTTTCTATTTCCTAGTGTCTTGAATGTTTTCCTCAGGTTTCAAGTTTCCATTGTGGAAGTCTTTCACTTTTTGGGTAGGTTTATTTTTAGGTATTTTATTTTTTGAATGCTATTGTGAATGGGATTTCCTATTTCCTTTCTTGGAAATTTATTATTGGTATGCAAATAGGCGACTTACTTTTGTATTGTTTTTATATATCCTCCTACTTCACTTAAAGTGGTCTAAGAGATTTTTGATGGAGTCTTTAGGGTCTTTTAAATAAAACATTTTGCCTTCAAACAGGAATACCCTGACTTCTTTCTTTCTTATTTGTATCTCTTCTATTTCTTTCTCTTTTCTTATTTTTCTAGCTAAGACTGTATTAAGAGTGGAGAATGTGAGGATGATAGAGTTGTCCTCCATTTAGTATAAAGTTGGCTCTAGGTTTGTCACATAAAGGCTTTAATATGTTGTGAATGTTCCTTCTATTCCTAGTTTCCTCAGTGCTTTATTATGAAGGACTGTTAAACTTTGTCAAAGGCTTTTTTAAAAATATCGATTGAGGTGATCATACGATCTCTGTCTTTAGTTCTGTTTATGCCCTAAATCATGTTTGTCGAGCCATCTTGCATCCCTGGAATGAAACAAAGTTGGTCAGGATGTATCTCTTAATGTGTTTTGAATCCAGTTTGTATCTTACTGAGAAGTTTTGTGTGTATATTCATCAGGGGAATTGGTTTCTACATTTCACTTTGACTTTTATGGTGTCCTCATCTGGCCTCGGTATTGAGCGGACCTGGCTTCCAGGGAGGCTGGCAGTGCTCCTCCATGGTACCGTTGGAGAGAAACACTGGTGTTAGCTCCTCTTTAAGTAAAGGTTTGGTAGAATTTGAACATGTATCCCACTGTCCTGGGATTTTTTTTTGTTGTTGGGAGATTTAAAAAATATATTTATTTATTAGAGAAAGAGGGGGAGACAGAGAGAAAATGGGCATACCAGGGCCTCTAGCCACCACAAATGAACTCCAGACATATGTGTCACCTTGTGCATCTGGCTTTACATGGGTACTGGGGAATTGAACCCAGGTCCTTAGGCTTTGCAGGCAAGCACTTTAACCACTGAGCAATCTCTCCAGCCAAATTTCTTTTCTTTTCTTCCTTCCTTCTTTTCCTTCCTTCCTTCCTTCCTTCCTTCCTTCCTTCCTTCCTTCCTCCCTCCCTCCCTCCCTCCCTCCCTCCTTCCCTCTTTCTTTCTTTCTTTCTTTCTTTCTTTCTTTCTTTCTTTCTTTCTTTCTTTCTTTCTTTCTTGTTGTTTATGTTTTTTGAGGTAGGGTCTTTCTCTAGCCCAGGATGACCTGGAATTCACTATATAGTCTTAGAGTGGCCTCGAATTCACAGCAATCCTCCTACCTTGGGCTCCCAAGTACTGGGACTAAAGGCATGCACCACCATGCCTGGGCTTTGTTGAGAGATTTTTTTTTTGGTTTTTTGAGGTAGGGTCTCACTCTGGCTCAGGCTGACCTGGAATTCACTATGTAGTCTCAGGGTGGCCTCGAACTCTCGGTGATCCTCCTACCTCTGCCTCCCGAGTGCTGGGATTAAAGGCGTGCGCCACCATGCCCGGCTATGTTGAGAGATTTTTTTTTTTGGAGGCAAGTCCAACAGACTGCATTTTTTTTTAATGAGAAAGAGAGAGAGAGACTGAGAGAATTGGTATGCCAGGGCCTCCAGCCACTGCAATCGAACTCCAGACGTCTGGTATAAACCAGTTCCCCTTGTGCACATGTGAGACCTTGCATGCTTGTGTCACTGTGTGTCTGGATTATGTGGGACCTGGAGAATTGAACTTGAATCCTTAGGCTTTACAGCAAGTTCCTTAACTGCTGAGCCATCTCTCCAGCCAGAGAGGTTTTTAAATATATATATTTTAAGAGAGAGAGAGAGGGAGAGATAGACAGACAGACAGACAGACAGAGAATGGGCGTGCTAGGGCCTCTAGCCACTGCAAACGAACTCCAGATGCATGCACCCCCTTGTGTATCTAGCTTACATGGGTCCTGAGGAATTGAACCTTGGTCCTTTGGCTTTGCTGACAAGTGCCTTAAACACTAAGCCATCTCTCCAGCCCGAGATTTTTCTTATTATTGCTCCAATCTTCTCCTTGCTTGTTTATGTATCTGTTTCAATTTATATCCTCTTGATTTAAGTTTGGTAGGTCACATGCATCTAGCAAGTTACCCATTTCTTTCAGATTTTTCCAGAAATTTTTGGTATATAAATTTTCATAGTATTCTCTGGTGATCTTCCAAATTTCATTAACATATTTTTAAAAAAATATTTTATTATTTATTTATTTATTTGAAAGAGAGAGATACAGAAATAGTCAGGTAGAGAGAGAGAGAGAGAGAGAGAGAGAGAGAGAATGGGTGCGCCAGGGCCTCCAGCCACTGCAAATGAACTCCAGATGCATGCACCCCCTTGTGCATCTGGCTTACGTGGGTCCTGGAGAATCGAGCCTCGAACCAGGGTCCTTCGGCTCCATAGGCAAGTGTTTAACCGCTAAGCCATCTCTCCAGCCCTCATTAACATATTTTAATACCCTCTTTTTCATCTCTCTTTGTTTTGGTTATTTTGCCTAGGTGTTTGTCAATCTTGTTTACTTTTTTTAAAGAACCAATATTTGTTTTTATTTTCATTTGAATCTTGGAATGTTTTAATTTCTTCTCTGATTTCTTCAATGATCCATTGGTCACAAAGGCTCGCTGTGTGGCCTCCAGTGTTACCTATCTTAGAGAATGTTTCATGGGCAGCTGAGAAGAATGTGCATTCCATTTCTGCTGGATGAAAGTTTCTTTATTGACTTTTAGTTTGGATGACCTATCTAAAAGTGAAAGTGAGCCGGGCGTGGTGGCACATGCCTTTAACCACAGCACTTAGGAGGATTGCTGTGAGTTCGAGGCCAGCCTAGACTACATAGTGAATTCCAGGTCAGCCTGAGCCAGAGGGAGACCCTATCCCAAAAAACCAATAAATAAATACATAAATAAATAAATAAATAAATAAATAAAATAAAAAATTTAAAGTGGAATATTTAAATCACCCACTATTATTGTATCATAATATTGTATTATAAAATGCCATATATGTCTATTACTATTTATTTTATGAAAGCGGGAGCCCCAATAATCAGTGTATATATATTTACAATTACTATAGCTTCTTACTGAATTGTTCCCTTTATAAATATGTAGCAGCTTTCTAATCTCTTCTAATCTCTTACAATTTTGGTTTGCGGTCTGTCTTATCTGATGCCAGAATAGTTGTGCAAGTTTGTTTTCAGCTTTCATTTCCTTGATAAATTGACTTCCATCTTTTGGCTCTCAGTCTGTGGGTGCCTTTGCCAGTAATCTGTGTTCCTTGAAGACAACAGTTGGTTGGATCTTGCTTTTAAATCTAGGCAGCCAGTCCTCATTAATGAGTGGAGGTCATATACATTTCACATTGTTACTGAGAGATGTTTACTAATTCCTACAGTTTTGTTGATGGCTTTTACTAGATGGCTGTTATATCATTGTTGGTTTTCTTTCTCTTTCATACCTATTAAGGGTTTTATGGTTTACAGTCCTGGTCATGATGGATTTCTTTCCTAGCTCGTCTGTGTTTCTTTGCTTTGTGTTTTTGACATCTTGACTACAATACGTCATGGAGAGCTTGTTCCCTGGTCATGACTATTTGGGTTATAAATGGTGCTTGTAGTTGGCTGCTCATTTCTTTCTCTAAATTTGGGGATTTTTCTGCTATAGTTTCATTGAACAGGTTCTCTATGCCTTCAATTTATATCTTAGCTCCCTCTATCCTGTGCACTCTTAGGTTTAGTCTCTTGACCAGTCTAAGGGTTCTTGGACATTATGTCATGTTCTCTGACTATTTTTCTGTACTTGTGTTTGAATATAATATGACTTCAACCTTGTCCTTTACCCCTGACATTCTTTCTACTGTTTAATCTTGTCTGTGGATGATGTTGTCTGTGAATGGTGCTGTCTGTGGATGATGCTGTCTGTGGATGGTGCTGTCTGTGGATGATGCTGTCTGTGGATGGTGCTGTCTATGGATGATGCTGTCTGTGGATGGTGCTGTCTATGGATGATGCTGTCTGTGGATGGTGCTGTCTGTGGATGATGCTGTCTGTGGATGGTGCTGTCTATGGATGATGCTGTCTGTGGATGGTGCTGTCTGTGGATGATGCTGTCTGTGGATGGTGCTGTCTGTGGATGATGCTGTCTGTGGATGGTGCTGTCTGTGGATGATGCTGTCTGTGGATGGTGCTGTCTGTGGATGATGCTGTCTGTGGATGGTGCTGTCTGTGGTTGATGTTGTCTGTGGATGATGCTGTCTGTGGATGATGCTGTCTGTGGATGGTGCTGTCTGTGGTTGATGCTGTCTGTGGATGATGCTGTCTGTGGTTGATGCTGTCTGTGGATGGTGCTGTCTGTGGATGGTGCTGTCTGTGGATGGTGCTGTCTGTGGATGGTGCTGTCTGTGGATGATGCTGTCTGTGGATGATGCTGTCTGTGGATGGTGCTGTCTGTGGATGGTGCTGTCTGTGGATGATGCTGTCTGTGGATGGTGCTGTTGGTGGATGATGCTGGATGGTGCTGTCTGTGGATGGTGCTGTCTGTGGATGGTGCTGTCTGTGGATGATGCTGTCTGTGGATGATGCTGTCTGTGGATGGTGCTGTCTGTGGATGATGCTGTCTGTGGATGGTGCTGTTGGTGGATGATGCTGTCTGTGGATGGTGCTGTCTGTGGATGGTGCTGTCTGTGGATGGTGCTGTCTGTGGATGATGCTGTCTGTGGATGATGCTGTCTGTGGATGGTGCTGTCTGTGGATGATGCTGTCTGTGGATGATGCTGTCTGTGGATGATGCTGTTGGTGGATGATGCTGTCTGTGGATGGTGTTGCCTGTGGATGATGCTGTCTGTGGTTGATGCTGTCTGTGGATGATGTTGTCTGTGGATGATGCTGTCTGTGGATAGTGCTGTCTGTGGATGATGTTGTCTGTGGATGATGTTGTCTGTGGATGACGCTGTCTGTGGATGATGTTGTCTGTGGATGATGCTGTTGGTGGATGATGCTGTCTGTGGATGGTGTTGCCTGTGGATGATGCTGTCTGTGGTTGATGCTGTCTGTGGATGATGTTGTCTGTGGATGATGCTGTCTGTGGTTGATGTTGTCTGTGGATGGTGCTGTCTGTGGATGATGCTGTCTGTGGATAGTGCTGTCTGTGGATGATGCTGTTGGTGGATGATGCTGTCTGTGGTTGATGTTGTCTGTGGATGGTGCTGTCTGTGGATGATGCTGTCTGTCGATGATGCTGTCTGTGGATGATGCTGTCTATGGATGATGCTGTCTGTGGATGATGCTGTCTGTGGATGATGCTGTCTGTGGTTGATGTTGTCTGTGGTTGATGTTGTCTGTGGATGATGCTTTCTGTCGATGATGTTGTCTGTGGATGATGTTGTCTGTGGATGATGCTGTCTCTCAATGATGCTGTCTGTGGATGATGCTGTCTGTCGATGATGTTGTCTGTGGATGACGCTGTCTGTGGATGATGCTGTCTGTGGATGATGCTGTCTGTGGATGACGCTGTCTCTGTGGACGACGCTGTCTGTGGATAATACTTTCCATGTGCTTTTTATTTGATTGATTGACCCTTTCATTTCTAGAACTTCTGTTTCCTTTTCAGAATATCAATTTTCTTGCTGAATTTTTCTTTATGGTTTTGAATTTCTAGGTCTCAAGCATAAAGAAACAATAAGGAAAGAAAAACAGTAATTATGTTGATTTGATCCTGATATACCAAATACATGTATCACATTCTAATACTGTATCCCATAAATAAATGCAAATATTATATGTCAACAACAAAAAGCAACCTTGGAATCTAGCCACCATGACATGAAGAAGCATGGGCACAAAAGGGAACCAAATGTAGGTTGATCTAACCAATGCTCTCTGGTGACAGCCAGCTAAGGTCCCAGGTGACAGCCACCATTGGCCACCAGGCAGTGAGCACATCTGTGGATTATTTTGGCATCGAAAATAGGTGAAGCCAAGACTAGCTGCTTTGGCCAAGCCCTGCCCATTTTGCAGATTTGTGAGTGAACAAAGAAGAAAGCATCAATGTTTCAAGTGACTAGTTTTTGAGATGGTTTATTATGGATCAAAAAAGAAATAGATCAATCATAGGATGGAAATATCACAACAAATGCTCATTATCCATGTTCCAGGATATATGAAATTATATGTCAAAAACCTATAGTTATTTTTGACTTATCTACTCATTTTCATTTGCAACATTAAAAACAGAATGGCTTACCTAAATTAATGAAAAAAGGCCAAGGTTATGTTGATTTCAACGGGTTACACTCAAATCAGCCCACCTCAAGTTGAGATCAACTTCTTTTTTTTCTTCATTTTTTAATCTTTTTTTAAAAATTTTAGAGAGAGAGAGAGAGAGAGAGAGAGAGAGAGAGTTGGTGCACCAGGGCCTCAACTGCTACAATCAAACTCCAGACTCTTGTCCCACCTAGTGGGCATGTGTGACCTTGCACTTTCCTCACCTTTGTGTGTCTGGCTAATGTGGGATCTGGAGAGTGGAACATGGGTCCTTAGTCTTCTCAGGCAAGCACCTTAACCACTAAGCAATCTCTCCAGCCTGAGATCAACTTCCAACTCCTTTTTAAAACAGTACAGGGTTCATGCAGGGTGCTTTGTGTCAAAGATTATTAGAGCCCAGTATTTCTCAGAGCCATCCTTGCCCAGAAAACGTTTTTAGCACATTTTATTTTCTTGAATGCCAAACTAGTCACACCTTGGCTTCCCTTGGCAAGAACATTTTATCTGGCAATGTTTTCTTTTTTCTCCCATGGCTGCAATATATTCCTTCAAAACAACCGAGATTAAAATGTTTCAATCATGTCACTTAACAAAATCTCTGTATCCGCTCTTGCAGGTATACAAAGCTGTGTCAGTTTATGGCAAGCACAGGCCACAAGCCTGGTGCACGATGGGTCTTTTCTTGTCTCCACCGCACTACCCAGGCCCTCTACCTAACAAGCTTTATTCTGCTATCCAGTGTAAAATTCTTCCAGAGAATCTAACCTGAGGTTACACTGGGGAATGAAAATTTCATAATTTCATAAGGCAGTCATTCTTTTTAAGTTAAAAAAAATTATGGGGCTGGAGAGATGGCTTAGTGGTTAAGGTGCTTGCCTGTGAAGCTAAGACCCATGTTTGACTCTCCAGATGTTATGAAAGTCAGATGCACAAAGGTGAGGCAAGTGCAAGGTTGCACATGCCCACTAGGTGGCACAAGCATCTGGAGTTCAATTGCAGTGGCTGAGGCCCTGGTGTGCCAATTCTCTCTGCCTCTCTCATCTAAAAATTAAAAAAAAAAATCCTAAAAAATTATGTGTGTATGTATGTGTGTACGTGTGTATGTGAATGTGTGTATGTGGTGAAGATGTGTGTGGGTATGGGTATGCATGTGCCATGACAGGTATGTGGAAGTCAGTATAAGTTGATACCTTTAGGGCACTGGTCCTCTCCTTACACTGTTATGAGACAGAGTCTCTCTTCTTTTCTCCCCTTCCTGATCACAGTAGCCCATCAGCTTTGGGATTCTCCTGAGTCAGCTTCCCACTGCCTTAGGTGTGTTGGGATTACGAAGGATGTGCCACATTGGTGTCTGGCTTTATGTGAGCACTAGCAATCTGAACTCTGGCTAACAGGCTTGCAGAGCAAGCACATTTAACCACTGAGCCATCTCCTTGTCCTCAATTTTTAAAAACTTACTTTTATTTTTGTTTGTGTGTTTATGTGTATGAGGTGTGTGTATGTGTGTGGAGGCCAGAGGTTGATACCGAATATCTTCCTTAATCACTCACCACTTTATTTTTTGTGACAGGTTCTTTTGCCGAACCTAGGACTCACTGCTTCTGTTAGACTAGCTGGCCAGCTTGCACCATGGACCCTCATGTCTCCAGCTCCCCAGCATTGGTATTACAGGTGCACGTCACTGTACCTGGCTTTTACATGGGTGCTGTGGATTAGAACTCAGGTCCTCATGCTTGTATGACAAGTGTTCTACCCACTGAGCTGTCTCCCTCACCAAGGGGGAATGGGGAGGGAGGGAGGGAGGAGAGAGAGAGAGAGAGAGAGAGAGAGAGAGAGATTCTTTATTTTGGCCCCTGAGAAATCACTCCTGGCCTGCACTTTCAAACATCTTTAATAGTGTGTATTGCAGTTACCTTCATATTGCCAGGACAAAACACTCTACCAGAAGCAGCTTAGGAAGGAAAGGGCCCACTTCGGGCTATGATCTTAAGGGGATGTTTCATCATGGCAGGGAAAAACATGACAGATCAGAGGCTGGGCATCACAGCCTGCATGGTAGCTGGCAGGTCGCAGCCAGAGTCAGCTGGCACATATCTGGGTAGATGTAGTCTAAGTACTGGGCTTGGAGCTGAGCTAATAAGGTTCACATTTCCACCCCCCAGTGACCTCCTCCAGCAAGGCTCCACCTCCCAAATTGCCACTAGCTGGGATTGAGTCCGAGCTAAATCAAAAACACATGAGGCTATGGGTGACATTTCACATTCAAACTACTACCGTGCATTTCTGTGGCTTGGTTACAGCCACCTCTCCCATGGCTCAGAGGGATCAGTGAGAAAGGTGTGCCCGTGTTCTGTGCTAAGTTACACTAGTATCTGTAGTGGGTACTATGTATGTCATGATGACCGAAGACTTTGAATCAAATAGCAGACATGTGTGGCCAGACATAAAATGCCTACTTTCAGTACAATCAGAGAAAGCAAAAATGGCAAATTCAGTGTTATGGGAGAGAGTGTGTGTTCTCCTAGCTCATTCCTGGAAATGTTGAGTGAACCAGGTAGAGGCACTAGGGACAGGGTCTGGCTGGGCCCTCTATAAGCCCAGAGGCTAGAAGCAACAGGGTGCTCCTGGGGAGCAGGTTCTGGCCCCAGGACTATGTGGGGGCATGTTAGGAGCTCCCTCATGAAGCCCAGGATGACCTTAGAATGAGCTTCTTGAAGGAAGACAGGCTCCCTGAGTCTGGGGTGTCCTCACTTTCTCCTGCCAGCAATGTTTTAAAGCACTCAAAATCTTAAAAAAATAGCAGTGGTTACAAAGCCTTCCTTTCCTTCCTTCCTTTGTTCCTTCCTTCCTTTGTTCCTTCCTTCCTTCTTTTTTTTCTTTCTTTCCGTCTAGTCCTGCTGTAGCCCAGGTTGACCTGGGTTGGAATTCACTATGTAGCTGCAGGCTGTCCTTGAACTCACAACGATCCTCTTACCTCTACTTCCCAAGTGCTGAGATTAATGTTGTGTGCAATCACACCCTGTGAGAAAAGTCTTTCTTTTTTTTTTTTTTTAAACAATGAGAAAGTGATTAATATATGTATAAATGGTCACTCAGTGATAATAAAGCCAACTTATTTTTTTAATTTTTTAATATATTTTTTTTATTTTTGGAGAGAGACACAGAGAGAGACAGACAGAGAGAGAGGGAGAGGGAGACAGATAGAGATGGGTGCACCAGCCGTCTCTTAGCTGCTGTGAATGAAATCCAGATGTGTGCACCCCCTTGTGGTCAAGTGCAGCATTGCGCCCTTGCGTCACTGCATCTGGCTAAACGTGGGACCTGGAGATTGGAACCGGGGTCTTAGGCTTAGCAGGCAGGCACCTTAACCGCTAAGCCATCTCTCCAGCCCGAAAAGTCTTTCCTAATCAAATGTGTTTCCAGTAGAAAGCAACCCACAGGTCCAGGTTTCCACATAAAAACCAAAGTAGAAGTGAAAAGGTTTGGTTTTTATTAGGTTAACACACTAAAACTTGTGGGCCAACTTTTAGGAAATGTGTCAACTGAATTTGGAATTAGCTTTCTTTGAACGGAAAATCAGCATTGCTTTCAACGTGTATTAATTTTCATATTCAGTTTGAGCTCTCGTGACTCAGCATCCTGTTCTGCGAGCAGAGTGACATGAGGCTTTGTTGTGGGAACAAACGCTGACAAGGAGCGACAGGAAGGATGCTCAGGCAGAAGCAAGCTGCTCCCAGGTGGTAGTGACATCCTTAACCCGGGCCCAATGACAGGACTCAGCTCATAGCATTAGAGTAGTACCTGAGCTTGGAGGCCAATGCCAAAGGCACCATCTTTGAACTAACATTTTTACAGGTGTAGATTCTGTATTATTCTGCAGGGGACATTTTACTACAAAGAAACTGAATCTAATACCCAGAAAGGCATCCCATCAAAACCACAAGATAATCAAAAAATAAAATCTAAACCCAGCCACCCACTTGTCAGCACAAGATCCCCCTGTGTAAGCTGGTTCCATGTGGCCCCTCACTGGGACCCAGGCAGGAAAAAAGGAGAGGCTGGGAGCGAGTTCCCAGCACCCACGATACTGGCCTGGACAGCTTGTGAAAGGTCATTCATCCAAAGTCCCCCGGATCCTGAAGAATAAACACTGCATAATAAGAATGGATTGAAAAAAGGTGGTTTCCATCATTCCCCAGCTGTCTGAGTTAATGGGCTGCCTCTCTGAGAACCAAGGAGATTAGCCCTGAAGAGGAGACACAGATGGCCAGGCGTGAGCCCCAAGGGACCCAGCCCTGGGTGCTCTGCACAGCTGCTTCCGGATCCACTCTTCCTCTTCTGTAAACACTGGTCTGAGCTGCTGGTTTGGAAGCAGAGCAAGGCTGGGAGACCTTTGATGTGGAGTGAGAGTGAAGCTGGATAGTGACTTCAGAAAATGCAAGAGCTGGACTGGAGGATGTGAGCTCTGGAACCTTCCAGAGCAGAAGACTGATGTTACTGGGGACACCCATACTCCTGCAGTGCTTGTGTGGGAAGACTCAGAGCTGCAGCCAGCCCCCTCTCCTTCTCTTCTTCTTCCTCCTCCTCTTGTGTTTTTCTCCAAGAGTAGGTGGTTTATCTGGGCCAATATTAATAGAAACATTTCCATTCTTGGTGTCCATAATTACAGGTCAGGCTTTCTTTGCAAACTCTGCTAAAGTATTCCCACGCTGGATGGAGACTAAAATCTGAAGAGGGGATCTTGGAGGTGCCTGAGAACCAGGTCTTGTGACAAAGCAGAAGTCACATGTGTCTGTCCAAGCCTGTCCTGTTGAAGGCATGGGCTGGGAAGCAACAGCTGTTTGGATGCCACAGTTACCCACATAGGAAAAAGGATCAGTGTTGTGCCTCTGACTGTGTGTGGTGACATTGCCTCCAGTAGACAGGCGATGTGGCTTGAATTTGACTGGGTGTGTGATTTATAGGTCTGCGTACTTGGTCGCTGTGTGTGCAGACCATGTGGAGATGAATCCATGTGTAGACTAGTACGGAGATACATTCTGCTCAGATGTGCTTACACACACACACACACACACACACACACACACACACACACACACACACAGCCTCATGGAATCTGGTAGAATAGATAGACAGCCAGACAGCGCGGTTCCCTGCAGCTCTCACATCTCTAGTGCTTGCTCTTGGGGTGACAGATACAACTTAACGTAAACACACAGCAAACTTAGCACAACGTCCTGCCTTCTTGCTATTCTGTCATATTCCCAGATGCCCTTTCTTATTCCTGAGTTGGCTGTAGATGACTGAAGACATCACCCTCATGTCTAAACAGCTCAGAGCAATGGGAGCTGCTCCGCTCTCCACTGTCAAGGACCTGAGCCCTCTTTCAGTAATCAAGCCCAGAGCCCAAGCCAGGCAGGGAGGTGGAGAGGGTTGTTTTCACTGAAACAGATGCCAACTGTATGAGTTACCTTCTCATTGCTGAACAAAAGACCTAACAAAAATCCGTTTAATGGGAGAAATGTTTATTTCAGAGTCTAGTCCCGGATTACAGTCGTCATGGCAGGGAATGCGTGGTGGCAGGAACAGCTGGTCAGTTTCAGGCTACATGGAGGAAGCAGAGAAGAGCAGAGTGATGGTGCTTGGTAGCTCGTTTTTATACAGTCTAGGGCCCCAACCCATGAAATGGTGTTGCCCACAGTTAAAGTGGGTATTTACGCCTTAATTAACATAATCAAGGCACCATGAGGGTATCTAATCAATATACGGTCTTCTAGGTGGTTCTTGGTTCTTTCAAGTTGGCCATCAATACAAATCATCACATCAAAAGACCATAAGGCACTGTGTTCACAAACCTGAGGACATATCCTGGGGGGCAGAGGCTGGATGCCGAGGGTCAGTGAGGACAGCTCCAGGGGCAGAGGCTGGATGCCCGAGGTCAGGGCATCTCCAGGGGCAGAGGCTGGATGCCCGAGGTCAGTGAGGACAGCTCCAGGGGCAGAGGCTGGATGCCCGAGGTCAGTGAGGACAGCTCCAGGGGCAGAGGCTGGATGCCCGAGGTCAGTGAGGACAGTTCCAGGGACAGAGGCTGGATGCCCGAGGTCAGTGAGGACAGTTCCAGGGACAGAGGCTGGATGCCCGAGGGGGAGGACATCTCCAGGGGCTGGATGCCCGAGGTCAGTGAGGACAGCTCCAGGGGCAGAGGCTGGATGCCAGTGAGGACAGTTCCAGGGGCAGAGGCTGGATGCAGTCAGGGAGGACATCTCCAGGGGCAGAGGCTGGATGCCCGAGGTCAGTGAGGACAGCTCTAGGGGCAGTGGCTGGATGCCCGGGGCAGAGGCTGGATGCCCGAGTCAGTGAGGACAGTTCCAGGGGCAGAGGCTGGATGCCCGAGGCAGTGAGGATGGGGCAGAGGCTGGATGCCCGAGCCCAGAGGTCAGTGAGGACGTGTCCAGGGCAGAGGCTGGATGCCCGAGGTCAGTGAGGACAGCTCCAGGGGCAGAGGCTGGATGCCCGAGGTCAGGGAGGACAGTGGGACAGAGGCTGGATGCCCGAGGTCAGGAGGACAGCTCCAGGGACATGCCCGAGGTCAGGGACAGTTCAGGGGCAGAGGCTGGATGCCCGAGGTGAGGACAGTTCCAGGGACAGGGCTGGATGCCCGAGGCTCCAGGGGAGGCTGGATGCCCGAGGCTGGATGGATGCCCCAGGGGCAGAGGCTGGATGCCCGAGGTCAGGTGGATGCCCGAGGTCAGTGAGGACAGCTCCAGGGCAGAGGCTGGATGCCCGAGGTCAGGAGGACAGCTGGGGCAGAGGCTGGATGCCCGAGGTCAGTGAGGACAGCTCCAGGGGCAGAGGCTGGATGCCCGAGGTCAGTGAGGACAGCTCCAGGGGCAGAGGCTGGATGCCCGAGGTCAGTGAGCAGCTCAGGGCAGAGGCTGGATGCCCGAGGTCAGTGAGGACAGCTCCAGGGCAGAGGCTGGATGCCTGGATGCCGAGGTCAGTGAGGACAGCTCCAGGGGCAGAGGCTGGATGCCCGAGGTCAGGGAGGACATCTCCAGGGGCAGAGGCTGGATGCCCGAGGTCAGTGAGGACAGCTCCAGGGCAGAGGCTGGATGCCCGAGGTCAGTGAGGACAGCTCCAGGGGCAGAGGCTGGATGCCCGAGGTCAGTGAGGACAGCTCCAGGGCAGAGGCTGGATGCCCGAGGTCAGTGAGGACAGCTCCAGGGCAGAGGCTGGATGCCCGAGTCAGTGAGGACAGCTCCAGGGGCAGTGGATGCCCGACAGTGAGGACAGTTCAGGGGCAGGGCTGGATGCCCGAGGCTGGATGCCCAAGGTCAGTGAGGACAGCTCTAGGGCAGAGGCTGGATGCCCGAGGTCAGTGGCAGCTCCAGGGGCTGGATGCCCGGTCAGTGAGGACAGTTCCAGGGGCAGTGCCCGAGGTCAGTGAGGACAGTTCCAGGGACAGAGGCTGGATGCCCGAGGTCAGTGAGGGCAGCTCCAGGGCAGAGGCTGGATGCCCGAGGTCAGTGAGGACAGCTCCAGGGGCAGAGGCTGGATGCCCGAGGTCAGTGAGGACAGCTCCAGGGGCAGAGGCTGGATGCCCGAGGTCAGTGAGGACAGTTCCAGGGGCAGAGGCTGGATGCCCGAGGTCAGTGAGGACAGCTCCAGGGCAGAGGCTGGATGCCCGAGGTCAGTGAGGACAGTTCCAGGGGCAGAGGCTGGATGCTGGATGCAGTTCCAGGGACAGGGCTGGATGCCCGAGTCAGGGAGGACAGCTCTAGGGGCAGAGGCTGGATGCCCGAGGTCCAGGGGCAGGGCAGGCTGGATGCCTGAGGTCAGGAGGGACAGCTCCATGGGCAGAGGCTGGATGCCCGAGGTCAGTGAGGACAGTTCCAGGGACAGAGGCTGGATGCCAGGGGCAGCTCCAGGGACAGAGGCTGGATGCCCGAGGTCAGGAGGACAGCTCCAGGGACAGAGGCTGGATGCCAGGGGGAGGACAGCTCCAGGGGCAGAGGCTGGATGCCCGAGGTCAGTGCTCTAGGGGCAGAGGCTGGATGCCAGGTCAGTGAGGACAGCTCTGGGGGCAGGGCTGGATGCCCGAGGTCAGTGAGGACAGCTCCAGGGGCAGAGGCTGGATGCCCGAGGTCAGTGAGGACAGCTCCAGGGGCAGAGGCTGGATGCCCGAGGTCAGGGAGGACAGCTCCAGGGACAGAGGCTGGATGCCCGAGGTCAGGGAGGACAGCTCCAGGGGCAGAGGCTGGATGCCCGAGGTCAGTGAGGACAGCTCTAGGGGCAGAGGCTGGATGCCCAAGGTCAGTGAGGACAGCTCTAGGGGCTGGATGCCCGAGGTCAGTGAGGACAGCTCCAGGGGCAGAGGCTGGATGCCCGAGGTCAGTGAGGACAGCTCAGGGGCAGAGGCTGGATGCCCGAGGTCAGTGAGGACAGCTCCAGGGCAGAGGCTGGATGCCCGAGGTCAGTGAGGACAGCTCCAGGGCAGCTGGATGCCAGGGCAGAGAGGCTGGATGCCCGAGGTCAGTGAGGACGTCTCCATGGGCAGAGGCTGGATGCCCGAGTCAGTGAGGACAGCTCCAGGGGTAGAGGCTGGATGCCCGAGGTCAGTGAGGACAGCTCTAGGGGCAGAGGCTGGATGCCCGAGGTCAGGAGGACAGCTCCAGGGGTAGAGGCTGGATGCCCGAGGTCAGGAGGACAGCTCCAGGGGCAGAGGCTGGATGCCCGAGGTCAGTGAGGGCAGCTCCAGGGCAGAGGCTGGATGCCAGTGAGGGCAGCTCCAGGCAGAGGCTGGATGCCCGAGGTCAGTGAGGACAGTTCCAGGGCAGAGGCTGGATGCAGACAGCTCCAGGGGTAGGGCTGGATGCTGGATGCCCCATGGGCAGAGGCTGGATGCCCGAGGTCAGTGAGGACAGCTCCAGGGGTAGAGGCTGGATGCCCGAGGTCAGGAGGACAGTTCCAGGGGCTGGATGCCCGAGGTCAGTGGGCAGAGGCTGGATGCTCCCAGGGGCTCAGGGGCAGGGCTGGATGCCCGAGGTCAGTGAGGACGTCTCCATGGGCAGAGGCTGGATGCCCGAGGTCAGTGAGGACAGCTCCAGGGGTAGAGGCTGGATGCCCGAGGTCAGTGAGGACAGCTCTAGGGGCAGAGGCTGGATGCCCGAGGTCAGGGAGGACAGCTCCAGGGGTAGAGGCTGGATGCCCGAGGTCAGGGAGGACAGCTCCAGGGGCAGAGGCTGGATGCCCGAGGTCAGTGAGGGCAGCTCCAGGGCAGAGGCTGGATGCCCGAGGTCAGTGAGGGCAGCTCCAGGGCAGAGGCTGGATGCCCGAGTCAGTGAGGACAGCTCCAGGGGCAGAGGCTGGATGCCCGAGGTCAGTGAGGACAGCTCCAGGGGCAGAGGCTGGATGCCCGAGGTCAGTGAGGACAGCTCCAGGGCAGAGGCTGGATGCCCGAGGTCAGTGAGGACAGCTCCAGGGGCAGAGGCTGGATGCCCAAAGCCAGTTCTTTCTCTTTATTTTGAAGGAAGTAAATCCCACAAGCTTGGTGTGCCCCACAGTAGCACCCAGGCCTTTTGTGGAGTCTCCTTGCCCTCTATTACGTGTTCTCCTAAGCTTGGCTGCAGGATGCAAGGACATGTGTGCAGAGCTCTTGTCATCCTCAACCGTGGTGAGTGGACACTGGAAAGATGAGGGCTGCATTCCTGAGGATATCACCCAAGGTGGGTCCTCTGGCCTCCACACGCATGTGCACACTCTCATTCACACATACACACACACACATGCACACACATAAAAATACAGTCAGATAGGAGGAAAACGTTCTTGTGCTCCTGCTGGATAGTACATTAGGGAGAGTATAACTAACAAAGCTTCCTGCAGATTTGAAACGAACCAGAAGAGATTTGAGTGCTCTCAGCACAAAGAATGATACATGTTTGAGTAACAGAGGTGCTTCTGTGATCATAACAGGCTATATACACACTGCATCATAAATATATACAGTATGTTGATTAAAAATAGAAATATTAAAATAAAGTGAGAGAAACAACAGGCGGCTGTGACGGCAGAAGATGAGGCTGAGGAGACCAAGGCTTTGGTGCGAGGCTAACAGAGGCGAGGAAGACAGACAGCACAGGCTGATGAGATGGAGGCCCTGTGCAGGGCCAAGAGGGGTGGGGAAGGCAGTGACCACAGGTCTTCTCTGGGTGCTGGCGACCATGTGTGAGTGGTGGGAGATGTGACCCCAATATTTGTCTGGAAAGGTCAACAAAGAGCTGGAGGTGGAAATCTGAGACACCTCTAGGTGGACAAAGGAGCCCCAACCCTACTGGCCACCTGAGCACCCAGCCTACTGACACAGTGCTGAGCCTTCCTTTGACAATAATATTCAGCTCAGTAAGGCTCTTAAGTTGGAAACACAAGTCTTCAACGGATGCGTTCTGCACAGCAACTCAGACCTGGCATGTGATTAAAAACATACTCAAGGAACTGGATAGATGGAGAAATCACTGTGACCATCTCCAAGCGTAAACTCCAAGCTCCATGTCCTGGGCAAGTTGTGAAACACCCCACAGAAGCCTCATTCATAGTTTATTATCACTTTTAGAACGGATGAAATTCTACTTTAGTGAAACTCATGGGATATAAAACTTTTAAAAAATCTTTTATTATTATTATTAACAACATATTACATATGGATACATCATGCATTGGTACCCTCTTTTCCCTCGTCCCTGCCCCCATTCTACTGGGGACCCTCCTCAGTGGGGTTGCAGGTATTCCCTATGGGGTTGTGAGTTATGCATTGTGGGAGCAGTAGTCAGTTATTTTTGGGGGCAGGGAATGCCTCTGGGCATGATGTCTCTACCCGTGACTCTTACAATCTTTCCACCCACTCTTCCACAAAATTACGGAAGGCTTTTAGGTTGTTTATTTTAAAATATGTATAGGTTCATGGGATGTTTCAAAATCATGCTCCCTTCACCCAATCTTGCTGTGCCAGTCAGTTTCCATCACTGAATACCTGAGACAATCAGCATTAAAAACTAAAGGTTCGTGTTGGCCTGGAAATTCTAGTCCATGTTCTATGGGCCCCATTGTTTTGGACCTGAGATGAAGCTGCTGGGGAGCATGACAGAACAACACTGCTCGACTCACGGCCAGGGGCAAAGAGCTAGGGGGAAAGGACAATCCCACCATCTGTGTGGAAGGCAGAATCCTGACAAGCTAAGAGCCTCCTGCTGGGCCCCACCTCCCAGTTGTACCACCTTGGGAACAAAGCCTTGACCACATGGGCCTTTAGGGGATCTTGAGCATCCGCATTCTAACACTTGGCCATAAATTCCATCTTATGAAACTCTAGTATGATATCACGACCAGCCTGCTGAAGTGGGGATGGTGTGCATGTGTCGTCCGAGGCCATGTGCCACCACATAAATGACCACAGAGCTGCAAAAATTAAAGTGACTTTAAAATACTTGCAAGGAATAGACATCATATAATGTAGCTAAGCAGTGTTGGAGCAAGATACAACAGGATTCTTTTGGTGTGTGTATGTGTAAGTGACAATTAGCTTCTTTACCCATGGTGTTTGGCTTGAGGGCATGTGAGGCACAGCTGAGGCTGTGTGACCATCATTTGTAGCACCAAAGGCTTGTTCTGAGAAAGGAAAGAAAATATTTAAATGAGTGCACAGAAAGAATGAATAAATTGTAATGAAACGTGAAACCCTATCAGCTGGATCATTTTCCCGTACATAACCCAAGATTACAAGAAGTGCACAGTATTGCATTCTTATAAATTCAATTTTCCTCTCTGCCCTTCAAAACCAGAATGCATCTCTGTTCCTACTTTGAAGGACTGGCGCTGGTTGCTTGGTTTGTGGTGGGCTGGGGAGGGAAGAGTTGGCACTCAGGAACTGTAGAGCTCACATTCTGATGGGATGAGATAAGTCTTAGGGAGAAGTGGGGGCGCATACATCATAGACTCTATTCCATGGGAAAATAAAGGGATAAGGTGAGTTCCAGATGGTGGTGCTGGGAAGGCCTCCTCACAGAGGGGCCACTGTGTGGGGGTGGAGTGGGGGCTGATACTATGACATTTCACTTGTGTTTACAAATGCAGAACAGATGGAGAGGGTTGTATTGTGTTTCTGAGCTGGATAGAAGCAGCACTATTTTGCACAAGGTAGCCTTGGCATTTCCTGAAAACTCCAGGCAGCCTCGGTGGGGTGAGGGTGAGGGGACTGCTCAACATTCCATTGCAAGGAACCACAGCAAGCCCCGCTGTACCAAAAGGACGACACGGAATGGATGGAAACATGACCCAGCTGTTCACTGTTTACAAGACAGTCAGTTCAAACTCAGTGACATGGGTCAGATGAAGGTAAAAGAAGGGAGAAAGATATGAAAACAATCATGAAAAAAAAAAACCGAAAAAAAAAAATAAAAACAGCCCAAGTGACCCAAAATTACTTCAGAGTGAGACAATGGCAGAAAAGGGAGAGGAGATTTATGTAAATATGAAATGTTCATCCCTCCGAGGGCAAAATGTTTCTATATGCAATAAATGACAGCTATGATATATGAAGCAAAAACCTACTGAGCTGACATCTCCATTACTGTTGGAGGTTTCTTGTGTGTGTGTCAGGGGGTGTGGTAAGGGTAGTGTGGTGTGCATGTATTTGTATATGGATGTAAGTGTGTGGGCTCATGGGTATGCATGAATGTGGGGGTCAGAGGTAGATGTGTGTATTCCTGAATCGCTCCACACTTTATTTTTTGAGACAGGGTCTCTTACTGAACCTGAGCTCACCAATTCAGCTAGACTAGCTAGTCAGCAAATTCAGAGATCCTCTTGTCTCCACCTCGCCAGCCCTGGGATTATAGGCACATGCTGTTACACCTGGCTTTTACATTTATGTGGGTGCTGAGGATTCAAATTCAGATGCAGCAAACGTTTTACTTAGCACCTTCTCCCCAGCTCCACATTTGGTAATTTATTTTTATTTTTTTATTATTTTTTATTTATTTTTGGAGAGACACACAGAGAGAGAGAGACAGAGAGAGAGGGAGAGGGAGACAGATAGAGATGGGCGTGCCAGCAGTCTCTCAGCTGCTGTGAACGAAATCCAGATGTTTGCGCCCCCCTTGTGGTCAAGTGTGGCATTGCGCTCTTGCATCACTGCATCTGGCTAAACGTGGGACCTGGAGATTGGAACCAGCGTTCTTAGGCTTAGCAGGCAGGTGCCTTAACCGCTAAGCCATCTCTCCAGCCCCACATTTGGTAATTTTTACACATCCTTCTCACCAACCAATAGAACTACTGGAAAGAAAATCAGTAAAGATATACATGTTCACGATGACAGTCCCCCAACAAGATCCAGTCACCAATACAGAGCATTTTTGCCCAACAGTAGAGGAATAGACTTTTCCTTTCAAGTTTACATACACCATCATTAAGACAGTCTATGTCCTGGACCAAAACAAGCATCAATAAACTTAAAGAGGCCATTTTGTGGACATCAGAGTTGGGGGGGAGTGGGCCTGGCAGAGCGTGTGGACTTGAATCTCCACATTATGAAGCTGTGTAGGATCTTAAAATATATCATAATTCCTGTCCCTTGCACTGTAAGGTATATGTAGGTAATCTTGGAAAAACCAGTGACAAGACTGAATTGGAATGGGCTTAAGACCATTATGAACCACTGTAAATGTGTGGCTTGCTAGAAATCCTCCAGCTTTGCTATTGTTGAATTCAAGGGCCCCTGAGAGGCAGCCGCTGTCATGTAAGAGGGGCACTGTCAGATACTGAAGAAAGAAGTCATAATCGTGGTCCACCTCCCTGCTGAGTCTTTGTACCTGAGATGCTCGTGGTGGAAGGAGTCCTCCACCTCAGCACAGATCTCTGAGAGTGAGAAGCATCTCTTGCAGCTGGAGTAGGTCCCATTCTAGAGATAAGAGAAGAGAGACTATTGTTTCGGGAGAGAAACCACAAGCTATCTAGACCCATCTCTAAGAAAATTTAAGTCAAATGAAAAAAACAGAAGACAAATGGTGTATAGAAAATAATGTTATTTGACAGGAGTATGTATAGAAAATTCAAGTTTTGTTTGCAGCTTCATAGGCTTGGTGCATTTTCCAGATGTTTTAACTGTTCAGAGCTGTCCATTTCTTGGAACAAGGACACACATAATGATGTCATTCTCTGTGGCTTGAAATGGGTCATATAAGGCAACTTTAGTTTTTCCTAGACTGCCCAGCCAAAGAGTGATGTGTTAATTATAGAAACAAAACTGGCAGAAAGATGTCAGCTCTTTCATGGCTGTGATAGTGGGCAGCTGTATATAAATCTTTGAAGGTGGCTGTGAACACAGGTCATCAGGTAAATGTAAAACTGCACACCATTCATTACACCAGAGGTTTCTGAAAAATCCCAACTAGTTTGTAACCCTGGGCAGAAGTATAGAGTCTGATAAATTTCAAAGAAGTTTACCTTGGGTTAGGTCATAAATTCCTTATGTGATCACTATAGATAAAGCTGTTCATAACATTTTAAATTTTAGGGCTGGAGAGATGGATTAGGGGTTAAGGCGCCTGCCCCTAAGCCTAAGAATGCTGGTTCCAATCTCCAGTGGTTCCAATCTCCAGGCCCCATGTTTAGCGTGATGCAAGGCCACAATGCCGCACTTGACCACAAGGGGGCAGACGCATCTGGATTTCGTTCTCAGCAGCTGAGACACTGCTGGCGCGCCCACCTCTGTCTTCCTCTCCCTCCCTCTCTCTCTGTCTCTCTCCAAAAAAAAAAAAAAAAAATAATAATAATAATAATAACATTTAAAATTTTAGATTTCAAAATACTGATGTCTTGCCAGTTTAAGGGTATATTGTAGGGCTAGCTGAACTTTTTTTAAAAATGAGTTTATTTATTTGAGAGGGAGAGAGAAAGAGAAAAAGAGGCAAATTATATATATAATGAACTCCAGATGCATGCGCCACCTTGCGTATCTGGCTTATGTGAGTACTAGGGATTTGAACCTGAGTCCTTAGGCAAGCACCTTAACTGCTAAGCCATCTCTCCATCCCTAGGTGAACTTTTGAGTTACTGTGCAAGTCTTTTTTTTTCATGATATCATTTGTAATATGTTTGTGAGAATCCTTGGCATTAACGTTCTGTTACAAATTTTTTTTAAAATAATTTAAAGGGCTATGGAGATGGCTAAGTGGTTAAAGGCACTTGCATGCAAAGTCTGACAGCCTGAGTTTCTTCCCCAGTGACCACATAAGGCCATGAACAAAGATGATCATGCATCCAGAGTTCATTTACAATGGCAGGAAGACCTGGTGTGCCCGTTCTCTCCCTCTCTTCCTCTCTCTCTCTCTCTCTCTCTCTCTCTCACACACTCTCTCTTTCTCAACTAAATTAGATAAATAACTTTAAAAGAACTGAAATCATTTAGCAAGTATTTTCTGAGCTTAATGGACCAAGCTAGAAATCAATAACAGAGACAAGAGGAAAAGTTCTAAATGTGGAAATTAAACAAAATGCATCTAAATTATCCATGGATGGAAGAAAAGTCTCAAAGGGAATGAGAAAAGTGCACAGATGAATGAAAACAGATGAGACTGTAACATGCAGCTAAATGTTCAGAGAGGGACATTTATAGTAACAAATGCCTATGTCAAAAAAACAGAAAAGTTTCATTGACATCATAAAGTTTTTTATCTCAAGAAACCAAGAAAGAAGGAAAAATAAACTGAAAGAAAGAGGAAAACAAACAGTAAGAGACGAGCAGAAGCCAAAGGGGAAAAAAAAAGAACAGAGGAAAATGATCTTTTTTTTTTTTTTTTTTTTTTTTTTTTTTTTTTGCGAGGTAGGGTCTCACTCTGGTCCAGGCTGACCTGGAATTAACTATGTAGTCTCAGGGTGGCCTCGAACTCTCCTACCTCTGCCTCCCGAGTGCTGGGATTAAAGGCGTGTGCCACCATGCCCAGCAGGAAAATGATCTTTTTAAAAGCTGATTCTTAAAGAGTGCCCGGTGAAACTGTTAACTCTCCAGCAAAATATTTCACTAATTTCAAGAGTGGACTAGAAATACTGCAAACCCAGCAGCCATTAACAGGATTGCCAGGAAAACACCCTATATACATGAAGTTGAGAACTTGGAGAAATGTCTAAGTAAGAGGGGAAATGGATCAATACTTTGAAAACCTAATGCTAGTAGCACTCAAACAGCATGAGGTAGATAACATTTTTTTTTCTGAGCAGGGAAAAAGCAGATTTTATTAAGGGACTACAGAAAAAGACTCTAGAGAAAGTGGGAGGGGTCCCCCAAAGAAAAAGGCTGTATGTTAGGGGCTTGCCAAGAAATAGATAATTTGAACAGTCTTATAGGGGCTAAATGGATTGTGCTCATAGTTCTGAAAATCCTCCTGCAGAGGAAACCTCCAGGTCCAAATGCTTTCACTGGAGAGCTCTGTCAAATGCTGCCATCTTAACAGAATGTGAAGAGGAAGGATCTCTTTCCAATACCAGGTCATCAAGCCAAACCAGAGGAATTCATCTCATAAATAGAAAACAATATCTTTCATAAATTTACCTCAGCAAATATTAGCAAACCAGAGACATAAAAGGAAGTATACCCAATGAGCAGGTGGGATTGACTCCAGCTCTGTGAGGCTGGTTCCATATTTGGGCACAGATATAACCCACTGTCGTGACAGGTAAAGAAGAGAATTATGTGATCTTAGCAATGACTCAGTAAAGGTATCTGACAGACTCCAAGACCAATTTGTGATAAGATTTACTTCCAGCAAGATCAGAAGAGAACTACTCTACTGTAACAAGTATGTACACGCTCCAACAGTAAGCATGCTTCATGGTAAAGATCTGGTGACTGGGAGCAGGACAAGAATCTCTGTTCCTTTAGTCAATATAGCACTTGAATGTCAGATTAGTTACTTTTCTTGGTGCTGTGACAAAATACCTAACAAAAATAACTTAGGTGTTTGTTCTGGCTCAGAGTTTGTGGGCACAACCATCATGTGGGGAAGGCATGGTGGCAGGAGCAGGAAGCAGTCGCTCCCATTGTGTCGACAGGCAGGAGGCAGAGAGAGATGGATGCTGGCACTTGGCTCACTTTCTCCTTTTTATTCAGTCCACATTTAGGCTGGGTCTTTCTGCCTCGGTGAATCTTGTCTAGAAACTTCCTCAAGGACACACTGAGAGGTTGTCTCCTGTGTGGTTCTAGATCCTGTCAAGTTGACAATATTAACCATCACAAATGTCAAAATACTAAAATAAGGACAGAAAAACAAATAAAAGCAATGTCAATATTAGAGAGGGAACACAACTTGTAGGTGACATGGTTTTTCCTCGTAGAAGAAAACACAGGGGAAAATCTTTACAACAGGAACTGATAGGGATTTTCTTTAATATGACAGCAAAAGACAGACAATAAGAGAATAAACAGATAAACTGGACTATATCTTAATTATTCCTGTACAGAAAATTCCATCTTAATGTTGCTAAAAATAATATATGCAATGGGTAGAAAACTGATTAAATTGTGAGTTCGGCCAGGGCTAAGGTGGAATTATGTTATTGAACCATTAATCCTATCAAATTAATTCATTTCCAAACAGTTTGGGGGATTACACATAGATATATACAAACTTTATTGGTCATTTAGTAGCAAATGAAGAGCCACTTAATTCAGGGATTCAAATTTGTTGCACAATCTAAACACTTGTGGTTTTTGGGTCTGTTCTGGGACTCAGTTCTTTGATAATTGCTCTCAACCTTTTTCTGCTGTCAGCCCAAGGCATGTGATGTCTCTAGCATCAAGCCTTGCTCTTCATTGCTTACATTTTAATTGGGCTCAATTTATAACTGGATTAATTTGGTGCTTGGTGGAGCTGTGTCACAGTGAAGGACCTATCCAAATACAAAAATTCCCCCCTACAATGCTACCCTCCTCTGCATTACATATTTTTAATGTAGGTAATGTACTCTTACTGCTTGAGGTAACCACTCAACTCGATAGTCCGTGTGTAGGCAAAGATACTAAAGAAAAAAATCAGAAATGAATACATATGAACCTTTCTGAAATGTCTATTCTTGAAGCTGTGTGTGTGTGTGTGTGTGTGTGTGTGTGTGTACTTAAGAAAAGACTTACTAACTTATTGCTAAACCTCAGTGTGTTTGGATGGGAGCAATGACTCAACAGGCTTTGTGCAACTGTCTGTTTGCATATATGTTTAACTCCACAGCAGGAGAGCCAAAGAGTAAGTACAAGCTTTACAGGGGCTTCTTGCTTGGTGGGTTTTCTTTTTCCTTTTCTTTTTCTTTTTCCTTTTCTTTTCCTCTTTCTCTCTTTCTCTCTTTCTCCCTTTCTTTCTTCTTCCTCTTTCTTTCTTTCTTTCTTTCTTTCTTTCTTTCTTTCTTTCTTTCTTTCTTTCTTTATTTATTTATTTCTGGCAATCCCAACAGACTGGCATTTTTTTTATGCAAGTGAGAGAGAGAGAATTGGCACTGTAATCAAACTTCAGATGCATGTGTCCCCTTGTGCATCTGGCACATGTGGAATCTGGGGAGTTGAACCTGCATCCTTAGGTTTCGCAGGCAAGCGCCTTAACTGCCCAGCCCCTTGGTGGGCATTCTTGACAAGGAGCCTTTATACTCTGCAAGGCTGTGGTCACTGGTGGCCATCAGCTAATCACAGTGAAACCAAAGGAGGCCCAAGGACAGAGGGGAGTCAGAGTGAGCAGTCCTTCCCAAGGAGGGTCCACGGGCTGCGGAGCCCTGGGCAGCCTGCAGCCCCTTCACTAGACAGCCCCTCTGTGCTGGGTGAGAGTTGCAGCCCTTGGACACTACAGGATGTAGAGAAAGCAAGGGAAGTGGACGGAAGCAGAGCCTACTCCAGGATGCATGGGCATGAGAAGATTTATGGAAGAGGTGCCATTTCCACTGTTAACAGGCTTTGGGCAGAATGGCAGCAGGACCTCTGGGTGTCCGAAGCCAGCGGCCAAGGCATTGAGTCCTTATCCGAAAGAACATCATCTGAGGCCTAGTGTGCAGCACTACTGACAGTTACTCCCTCTGTGCTTAATGTTTACTGATAGTTGCGTACGATGGTGCATGGCTGCCCTGGGGAGACCAAGGCAGGAGGATGACCATGAATTAGGCTTCAATGGCAAAACAAAACAGCAACCACTTACAAAGAGAAAGTAAGGGAAGTGGACGGAAGCAGAGCCTACTCCAGGATGCATGGGCACGAGGATGGAAGAGGTGCCATTTCCACAATTAACCTTTGGGCAGAATGGCAGCAGGACCTCTGGGTGTCGAAGCCAGCCAGACCAAAGGCATTGAGTCCTTATCCGAAAGAACATCATCTGAGGCCTGAGGGCAGTCAAAACTATGCCTCAGAAAAACAAAACAAAACAGAACTATATTGACTCAAAACTAGCCTTATAAAAACATTCTTTGCAGAACTATATTGACTCACGTCTCCATTTTCTCTGAACATTCTTTGCTTTTTCCTTTCTCCACCCTTCTCCATTTTCTCTGAACATTTCTGTCCTTTGGGCCTTCCTTCCTTCCTTCCTTCCTTCCTTCCTTCCTTCCTTCCTTCCTTCCTTCCTTCCTTCCTTCCTCTTTTCTTCCCTTCCATCCTCTCAGATGTGTCTGTCAAAGGGAGTGGGAATAGGTGGAAGGAGATTAGCAAGTCTAGGTAGGAGAGGGACTTTTCCAAGGAGCAATGTTTAAGACCAAGCTGGCAGATCAGCAGGACGAACCACAAAGACTGTGGTGGGGTAGGGGAAGGAGGTGGTGGGGGAGGGGTGGGGTGGTAGTGGTGGGGGGTGGTGATGGTGAGGGTTGGTGGGGTTGTGGAATAACAAGCACAGGAATCAGAGCAGCCATCACAGGCAAATGGGGGGGGGGCAGATCAGAGAGGGACCAGAGCCATAAGGTTCCAGCCTTGTAGATCATGGGAAGACTCACTGGAACTATGTAGGGGGTGAGGTCTATGTATGGCTTAATGGCATTTGAACATGCTCCCTGTCGTCGTCTTCTTTTTGTTTTTGTTTTTTGTTTTTTGAGGCAGGGTCTCACTCTGGCCCAGGCTGACCTGGAATTCACTATGTAGTCTCAGGGTGGCCTCAAACTCATGGCAATCTTCCTACCTCTGCCTCCCCAGTGCTGGGATTAAAGGCATGCACCACCATGCCCAGCTCTGTAGTTTTCTTTCTGTCTGCTCTTGGGTGGGGGGAAGTGCTGAAGGCACAGGGAGCCTTCTCCTGCTAGGGCTTCTTCCCTCCTTATTTCTGGAGACCCAGAGCTAGGGAGGACTAACCCTTATGAATAAAGTCAGTGAGAACCTTAAAAAGAAAAAACAGAAAGCTAGACCCTAGGTGAGTCTTGGGGCTGAGATAGGAGTAGTGTTCTGGAGTTATACTCAGCACAGGCTGGCTCTTGCTGGTGTCGAGTTGATTAGGGGAGATCCCCTAATCTCTGTTGCTGCTCTTGTTTTCTCTCTGCAGAGCTAGAACTTGAGCAAGCTTTATACTTGGGCCTGGGAAATCTAAAGAAGTATTCCAAGTGGACATGCAACTGGTGCGTGCCACGTTTCCCCTTTGGAACCAGAATATCTATGGTGGCGCCCCAGTGCCTTTCTGCTATTAGAGTCTGGGACATAGCACTGGTTTTCTGGTCTCACATCCACAGATGGGGAGAAATTGTGCCCTGGATGAATCACAACGAATTTCATTCATGACTGCTCAGGGGGATGGACAGGATGAGGTTCTGGACTTGGACTTGTGATGGGTTGACGTCTTTGTTGTAATGCAATGGAATGAATGTACTTTGCGAATCAGAAAAGTGGACCATTGGGGGCCACAGGGTGGGCTGTAGTGGGCAGAATTTTAGATAGTCTGGACTCTCCAGGTGGGCTCACTGTAGTGGTACACCTCTAAAAGCCAAGGAGGTCTGAGGCTTGAGAAGGTGGTGATGTCCCATTACAGCATTGAAGCTGGAGAAGCCTCACGGAAGAGTGGGAGAAAGTGGAGCCTTTCTGCAAACAGTGAGTGAGGAGAGGAGACGCGGCCTCAGCATAGCTCCTGACTGCAGAGAACACAGCCACGCCGTGCCTGTGCCAGCCAGGCTGTGACCTGCAGAACCATGAGGCAATACATGGGTGTTAAGTGGTGGCTTGTGGGGATTTGTTAGGCATTGATTATCACAGTGAAAACAGATCAGAAATCATTATCATGCAGGGCTCATAGGAGCAGCTGCAAGCCACTGAGGGATTCAGAAGAAACCTGAAGGTTTTCATTTGTATCATTACACTGGAAGAAGGAATGCCATAGGCTGCAGGCAGTTCAGAGAAGTATGACCAGACAAGCAAAAAGAAGGACAATTTCCCAGGACAGACAGAGGGGTAGAAAGAGCATGTTTGTGTGTGTGTTTTTTTCTCTCTTGTTTAAATCTAGGCAATATAAGTTTACCTTGTCTTGTATTAAAAGTCGTACATAAGATTATAATCTACAGCATATAAATGTTTAGTAAGGCATGAAAATAAATTGCTTTCCGGGCTTAGTGACACACGCCTTTAATCCCAGCATTCGGAAGGCAGAGGTAGGAGGATTGCTGTGAGTTCAAGGCCAGCTTGGGACTACATAGTGAATTCCAGGTCAGCTTGGGCTAGAGTGAAATCCTACCTTGAAAAAGAAAAGAACTAAATAAAACAGAATAAGACAAATTGCGATGGGCTGGGGCGATGGCTCAGTGGTACAGTGCTTGCTGTGTAAGTATGAGGACCTGAGTGCAGATTCCCAGCACCCAGGTAAAAATATTGGGTGTGGTGTCATCTTCCTAAAATCCCAGTGCTGGAAATGTGGAGACAGAACATCCCTATTGCTGGCTGCTGAACAGTTAGTCCAGCTGAACTAGTGAGTTCTGGGTTCCTGTCTTAAAAATAAAGTGGAGGGCTGGAGAGATGGCTTAGTGGTTAAGCACTTGCCTGTGAAGCCTAAGGACTCTGGTTCAAGGCTCAATTCCCCAGGACCCATGTAAGCCAGATGCACAAAGTGGCCCATGCATCTGGAGTTCGTTTGCAGTGGCTGGAGGCCCTGGCGCACCCATTCTTTATCTATTTGCTGCTTTCTCTCTCTCTGTCTGTTGCTCTCATATAAATAAATAAATGAAAAATTAAATGAGTAAAAAAATTTAAAAAAATAAAGTGGAGAGTGGTTGAGGACCACCTCTGGCCACACACACACTTGCATGTGCACACACCCTCATGCATGCAATAAAATAAAATAAATTGCTATATCAGAGACCAGAAAGAAACATTACAAAAATAATCATTTGGAGGTGGGGTGCTGGGAGATGTCTCAGTGTATATAAAACTCTTGCCACAAGTTCACTGAGAAAACCTGTTGGAGCTGAGCTGAAAGCCTCCTCCATAAGGACCAGCTGACAGAAAGCTGGAAAAAGCTATGCTGCATGCAGTTCAATGGGAGAGAGAAAACACCAGTGAAGATACTCAACAGTGAATACCGCAAGCTTTAAATTTGGCCAGCCAAGCCAAATGAGCCAAAGGGTGCAATAGTGGCATGTCTGTTATGGGGGAAAGCAGCTGCTCTCTAATTGGCCTGGAGGCCCGCTCCATGGGAGGGAATACATCCCTGATACTGAAAACGTACGACAGGGGTAATCATGAGCCCTAAGGGTGTAATGTCTGCTGGTATCTCGCTAAATGTATATACTATGCTCACCAAACTGCCCAGTAAGCACTTCTCTTAATGTCCACACCTAGATATTAATGCTACTCTCACTTTACTTTTGGTTAGAGAAGCTTCTCTTTTCAGATGGTGGCAACCTTGGGATGACTCAGAAGGCACCATGGTGCTGAGAGGAAGTGACAGAGGAGTGCTCAGCACTGAAATGTCTTAAACCTACCTTCCAAGGCTCAGGGTCCATTGCAGAAGAGGGGGCAGAAAGCATCAAGAGCCAAAGGAAGAGTAGGACTCCTTTACAACGTGCTCCTCCAGACACAAAATGGCCTGGATATCCATGACCTCACAGTGCCTGACACTACCTACATAAGACCATCATAGGAGGAAAAGATCATGACATCAAACTGAAAAGAGAGACTGATTGAGAGTGGGAGGGGATATGATGGAGAGGGTCGTTTCAAAGGGGAAAGTGGGGGAGGGAGGGAAATAACATGGGATATTGTCTACAATTTAAAAAGTTGTCAATAAAAATAATAATAATAAAAATTAAAAAAAAAAAACTCTTGCCACACAACTCTACTATCTGGGTTCAGATCCCCAGACCCCACATAAGTTGTAGCAGCTGTGGAAGGCTGTGTGATCCCAGTGCACTGACAGCACGAAGCGAGGTAGAAATGGAAAAATTACCAGAAGTTCACAAATAAAGTGGTAAACAACTAGAGATTCTGCCTCAAACAAGGTGGAAGGTGAGGACTGACTGAAAAGTTGTTCTCTGACCTCTACACACACACCCTGGCACACAAGCACCTGCACTTACAAATGAACATGCACACACACTAAACAAAAACATTTTTAAAAAATTCAAAAAACTTGTCTGGAGAGAATACTTGGCGGTTAAGGCACATGCCTGTGAAGCCTAAGGACCCTGGTTCGATTCTCCAAGTCCCACGTAAGCCAGATGCACAAGGGGGTGCACATGTCTGGAGTTTGTTTGCAGTGGCTAGAGGCCCTGCTGTGCCCATTCTCACTCTCCCTCTCTCTGTCTCTAATAAATTAATAAAAATAAAAAAATTTTAAAACTTTATTTATTATCTTTCTCATGCATATTATTTGCTTAATTAATCTTATAAGTACTTATTACCATTGTTAACTAACTTTATTGATGTTCAGTTTAAACAATAGCATTTATGCGACAAGGGACTAAGAAATGCAAAATAATATATAATTTCAAATAAATACAAGTGGTTTGAATTGCTTTTGTTATGGTATAAGTGACTAATTGTTGAGTTTTGTTTCTTGTTTTTTGGTTTGTTTAGGTGTGCTATAGATGGGTCGTGGGTTTCCACTCTGAAAGCTTAGCCGCCTTGCAAAGAGTTCAAAACTCAGGAAGTGCCCAGGCACAGGGTTGCCAGGCTCATAGGCAGCCCAGGTAGATAGAGTAAGCCAGGCAAAGCAGCAGCCCCCAGGGAGGTTGGCTTCTACAAACATGGGTCTACAAGTTCCTGTGCACTCATGACAGGGCACAGAAGAATGCCTCATAGGTTTGTTGGGCGACCAAGTGTAGTGCCTTGAACTTTCTCTCTTTCAAGCTGGAGGCTAGAAACGGACAGTGCATTAGTCTGGCTTTCATTGCTATCACAAAATATCTGAGGCAGGAAGACTACTTAGGAAGCATAGCACATAGTTTTAGAGGCTGAAGGTCCAAGAGTGAGAAGTCCTGTGGTTCTGCCTTGTGGAAGGGGAAATGCATAGTGGAAGGTTCAACCTCCTTTGAGGGGGGGAACACATGGTGGAAGGGTGGGAGCATCTGGAGAGTAAAAGACATCAGAGGTAGGGGCTAGGGAGATTGCTTGCTTGAGATCCCACTCAGGAGATAAGAATTTCCTTCCAAGGACACTCCCCCAATGACCTGAGGGCCTCCCATGACATCTCACATGGCTACATGGAGGACCAAGTTCCCACCACATGGACCCCTGGGGGACAAGCCACATGCAAACCACAGCAGGCAGAATGGAAGCCAGGAAAGGGGGTTGGTTCATTAGCAGATCACGATGTGTTTTAGACCTCGCCATGTGTCAGACAGTTCTGTGTCTTCAGAAGGGAATAAAATCAGCAGAAGCCAGAATATTTTAGAGGAATTAAAGGAACAGTGAGGGTGATGAATAGATGTCAAAAGAAATATTTCTTTTTTGTTTGTGCAAGTGGGGCATACTAATAACCCTCACTCGCATGAAGAGAAGGGGAGAAATTCAATACTGCAGTATGATTTTTTTGAAGTACAGAAAGGTGTTTTGAGGTATAAATAGATCTTAGTGTCAAAGAGGAATGTTTGCTTGTCCTGATGACAGATTTCTTTCTTTCTTTTTCTATTTATTTATTTATTTATTTATTTATTTATTTATTTATTTAGGTTTTTCAAGGTAGGATCTCACTCTGGCTCAGGCTGACCTGGAATTTATATGTAGTCTCAGGGTGGCCTTGAATTCACGGTGATTCTCCTACCTCTACCTCCCAAGTGCTGTGATTAAGGCGTGCGCCACCATGCCTGGCTCTAATGACACATTTCTATACTTCAGAGAGTATCCATGCAAAGAAGGTGTGAAAGATGAGAAGAAAGACTGAAACCGGAACAAGGATGGATACCGTTGCTAAGCAATTCATGGGCTAGAAATACTGCAGTCATTTACAAAGAAATAGACCTACACATTGATCATGCAAAGATAGAACAGACCTGCTAGTAATAACTAGTGAGCAGAGAGACAGAGTGGTTGTAGGGAAATTCCCCAGGTAGGGACTGGGGAGATGTTCAGTGCTGACCTGAGTTCAGATCCCCAGACACCACATAGAGCTGGATGCCTGTGACATGTCTGCTGTGAGATGAGAAGCTGAGAAAGGAGAATCCTCAGAAGCGGGTGGGCTAGCTCGCCTGGCATATGCAGCAGCAAATAACAGGAGACTCTGTCTCAAATAAGGTAAAGGGTGAGAACTGACACCCATAATCGGCCTCTGACCTCCACACATGCATCGTGGCATGTACATGCACACACTCACACACATCAAACATACACAGATTTTTAAAAAGCAGATAGCTACAGGTGGAGATGATTGACATAACCCCTTGTGGTAGTGTGAATTGATGTCCCCCAGGAGACTCAAATGTTTTGTTAAGGCTTGTGACTTGGATTTCCAGCTGCCTGCCTGGCTGGAAGAGGTGTCACTGTGGGTGACTCCTTGGGGCCAGCACTAAGGTGTTACAGGAGGCAGATCTGTTCCAGCCTAAAGGTATGCAGAGTGATGTCTGCCTGGGTTCCCTGCTGTTGGCTGCCAGGTGTTTTTTGTTTTGTTTTGTTTTGTTTTGTTTTGTTTTGTTTTGTTTTGTTTTGTTTTGTTTGTTTTCTTGCTCTTGCTTATGGTGTTGGTGGTGGTTTTTTTTCCCCCCACTGCATGGATCTGTGAAAGGAGGCAGCTCTTCCACCATTATGGAACTTCCTCTGGATCTGTAAGTCTGACATAAATCCCTTCCTCCTATAAACTGTGCCTGATTCGGAGGTTCATTCCAGTGGCATGGAGCTGACTACAACACCCCTCCTCTGTAAAGATGGAACCTCTTTTCATTTTGCAGTGCTGGGCATTGAGCTGGGGGCTTTGGCCTTGCTAAACATGTGTCTATGCTGGGTATTGAGCTCAGGGCTTTGGCCTTGGCCTTGCTAAGCACATATCTCCCACTGAGCTGCAGACTCAGCCTTAACTGAGCCTGTCTCAATGGCAGCAATAGGATTGCTTTCCTTAATGTCATCTCGGACATCACCTTGCAGCATCCAAGGAAGGAGCAGCCAAGGTGTGGCCCATCAGGGGGTGTGGGGTGGAGGCTTCTCCCATCAGGCCTCTCCTACTTGTGTGCCAAGTAGGTGCCCATGGGTCCTGAGTAGGCAGATGGCCCACTATGCTGCTATGTGCTCTAGGGGATCACAGTAGGGCTGGATGGCACAGGAGCTGCTCTTCCGCCTAAGCCCTGCTGCCTATCTCTCCAGCCCAACTCTCTTTTCGTTGAGACCAAATCTCATTGTATTGCCCTGGCTGACTAGGAACTTGCTACATAAGCCAGAGCAGCAAGGAGCTGGCTTTGGAAGAATGACTGTATGCTACTTTATTGAGTTCCTATATAAAGATGTGTGTAGACAGCCTCAGTTTATGATGGTCCAACTTGAAATTTTCTGATGGTGAGAAGCACAGTCATCCAACCACAGCTCACTTTCAGTGTAGCTGTCAATGAATGACAAGAGCTCAATGTCCATATAGGGATGGTCCTCGGTGAGTGACATGAACTCACTGTCAGTACAGATATGGTCCTCAGTAAATGACATGATTTTTTGATACTCAGTTGTGAAATAGGCTTTGGGTGAGATGATTTTGCCCACCTGTAGACTCATGGAAGTGTGCTCAGTACACTTATAATAGGCCAGGTGAAGGTGTGATGTTCAGTAGGATAGATTCATTAAATATATATATTTGGAGAGAGACACAGAGAGTGACAGAGAGAGAAGGAGAGGGAGACAGAGAATGGGGGCTCCAGAAACCTCTCAGTTGCTGTGAACGAAATCCAGATGCGTGCGCCCCCTTGTGGGCAAGTGCGGCATTGCGCCCTTGCGTCATTTTGCATCTGGCTAAATGTGGGACCTGGAGATTGGAACTGACATTCTTAGGCTTAGCGGGCAGGCGCCTTAACCGCTAAGCCATCTCTCCAGCCCTCATTAAATATATTTTTGTGGTGCTGGAGATGGAACCCTGAGCCTTGTGGTCTACCACTAAGCTACACCAGCCCAATGTGTTTTTGATTTGTCATATTATTAATTTAAAATAAGTGTATTGGATATAACCATAACAGGAGTCCCAGAGCATCTATGTGTGTGCGTGTGCATGCATGTATGTGCACATATATACAACATGAAGGGGCACTCCATATAGGTGTGGGTACCTGTAACTTTTGAGCATGTTCACTCACTTGCAGTTTCACTTGGGGCCACACACAGTTGCACAGGTGCACCATGATTCCATTTGAGGCTGCTTTATATTGGATTTGGTTGTCTTCCATTTACTTCCAGCTATTCTCAAAGGTAGACATCCTGCAGGCTCAGCATCAGAGAAAACACAATTCCCAGGGTGACTGAACATGAAAACAAGAGTGTGCCAGGTCAAATGCAAGCAAAGGAAAATCTGATAAAAGGTTGAAAGTGGAAGCCTCGTGCGATTAGAAAACATAGCTCCCAACAAATAGGAGCCTTTGGGAAGTGGATGGGAGCATCTGAAGAGAGCAAGTGAAGGTGTGCATGAGTGGACAGAGCTGGGCTGAGAGCCACTGACCAGCATACAGCTGATCTTTCTGCAGTGTGTGTGTGTGTGTGTGTGTGTGTGTGTGTGTGTGTGTGTGACACAATTCAGTTGACAACCATCAGGGGAAACCTTTGGACTTTTGTATTCAGAAATCTCTTTGTACAGAGAGAAAACTCTTTTTTTCTTTTCTTTGAATATTTATTTATCTGCAAGGAGAGAGAGAGAAGAAAGACAGGCAGAGAGAGAGAATGGGCTTGCCAGGGACTCCAGCTGCTACAAACAAACTCCAGATGTTTGTGCCACTTTGTGCATCTGGCTTTACATGGGTCTTTAGGCTTGACAGACAAGAGCCTTAAACCCTGGCCATCTCTCCAGCCCAACTCTCTTTTCTTTGAGACCAAATCTCATTGTATAGCCCTAGCTGACTTGGAACTTGCTACGTAAGCCAGGTAACTTCCTCCTATTTTATAAACTATTCTCTCTCTCTCTCTCTCTCTCTCTCTGTGTGTGTGTGTGTGTGTGTGTGTGTGTGTTAAATATGGATGCACATGTGCTCACAGTGTGCATGTGGAGGTCAGAGGACAACTTCAGGGTACGTTGGCCCTCACCTTGTTCCTTGTTTGAGACAGGGTCTTTCTGGTTTGCTGCTGCAAACACTAGACTGACCAACTCTGGCTTGTGAGCTTCAGGATTCTCCTGACTCCACCTGCTATTGCCATAGGCATATTGGGATTACAGATACCAACTCACGTCCATCTGGTTTTATGTGGGATTTGGGGATCCAAACACTGGTTATCAGGCTTGTACAGCAAGTGCTTTTAAGCACTGAGCCAGATCCTCCTCAGCCTCTAGAGAGCATTCTTAGCTCTTGCTTCCTCCTCTTCCTGGAGTGAAAACATGGTTTCTTAGCCATGGACTTTCCTATCTCCCAAGAGCTCTCACATTACCAAGCTTTCCTCCACAAGACAGCCCACTCCCCCCCCCACCTTCCTCCCAGAATGACAGTCATTTCCCATCTTCTGAGATGGGGTTAAGGTCACCAAGGCAAATCCTACTTGATCCTTCCTCCCTGGGCCTCTCTCTTCCAGGACCTAAGGACTGTCGTGACTACCATTCTCAGCAAGGCCTGGGTTCATTGTATGTCTTATTCCTCTGTTTCTCCCTTAGCACAGAGGCCAGAGTTCCCTGAACCTCATGTAATGAAATTCAGGACAGTATGCAGAAAACACTGAGCCCAGAAAATAAGCCCCAGGAGGCAATGCCTTAGGCCGGAAGGTGGGTGAAGAGCAGCCAAAAGGGAGAGCAGGCAAGTTCAACCGGATGTGCCGCCATTTCCTGTTCTTAAATTCCCTGCACAGTCCCAGGGGTTGAGGAGAAAGCTCCCTGGCCCGGGCTGCAGGTCCATGGGGATTTGTCCACACACCATTCATGGAGTAATCTGCTCTGTCACTGTAACCTTGAAGAACTGATGGGTGGGTAGTGGCTGGAGTAGACTGTGAGTGTGAGTGTGAGAGTATGGATGTGTGTGCAAGTGTGCAGTGAGGGTGTCCCTGTGGTTGTGTGACATCATATGAGTGTGAACGTGTGTATGATAGTATGTGACCACATGTGCCTGTGTAAGACTGCTCATGTGTATAAGTGGGTGTGAGAGAACATGCACAGTATAGTGTCCAGTTGTGGGTATGTGTATTTACGTGTGTGTGTGTGTGTGTGTGTGTGTGTGTGTGTGTGTGTGAATGCATGTGTGGGAGAGGAATGACAAATGACAGAAGTCTTTGGCTGGGCGCAGGCTTTGTGGCCTGGATCTCCATGGCCTTGGGAAGTGACAGAAAGTCAGTATCTGCAGTCCTGAGGCAGTAGTCTCAGAGTGTCAAATTTAACTTACTTCCGGTCTTTCCTTTTGAACATAGCCTGTGTCCATCTCTCTGAGCCAGCGTTCTTAAGAGCAACCTACAAGAGCCTCAGGATGACAGGATCCCAAGTAAACATTCATATCCCTTGCTCTGCCTGCCTAGCTGTGGGGTAAGACTCTCTGTGACTCAGGATATCCGGATAGGGTGGAGGAAGCTTAAACTCTGTGCTGTTGATTTTGTTTCAAGTCTGTAAAATATGCTTAGCACCTAGAGTTGCCAGAACCTCAGGTGCAAGTTCTATTTTTAGTTTTCTGTGGAACCTCCATATTGACTTCCATAGGTGCTGTACTAATTTACATTCCCACCAATAGTACACAAGGGCTCCTTTCCCCCTGCAATCTTTGCTGCCTTGGATGTTGTTTTTTTGATGGCAGCCATTCAGACTAGGTTGAAGATGGAATTTCAATGTCACTTTGATTTGCATTTCTCTCATATTTAAAGATGTCAGATGTCTTTCCCATGCTTATTGGCCATTTGTACTTCATCTTTTCTGAACTGTCTGTTAATTCACTCATTGATTAAATTATTTGTTCTGGCATTTAATTTTTCTAAGATTTATAAAATTATTTATTTATTGTATATTTACTTGAGACAGAGAGAATGAGGGAGAGAGAGAGAGAGAGAGAGAGTGAGTATGGGTGCACCAGGATCTCCTGCCATTGCAAACAGACTCCAGAAACAGGTGCCCCTTTGTACATCTGGCTTTATGTCTGTACTGGGGAATCAAACCCAGGCCACCAGGCTTTGCAAACAGGCACCTTAACCACTGAACCATCTCTCTAACCCTCTGAGTAATAAATATATTAATCCCTGTTAGATGCATAGGTGGCACAGGTTTTCTCCCATGCTGTGGGCTGTCCTTCACTCTGCTGATTGCTTCTTACTATCTCAATGTCCAGCTTCAGTGTCAAGAGGAACCATGTCTCCTCCACGGCTGCACAGAGCCAGGTTCACTGCATGGAGAGCCAGTGCCCATCCATTGTTCTTAGCTGCAATTTTATCCTGGCACAACTGTCATGTGGCTGACAGATGTATTTTTGCATGGGTTTCTCTTCCAAGGAATAGGGAATTCCTTTTATTTCAGCCTTCTGCTTTATGTAAATGCTGTCATGCTGCCAGCCCTGTGAGAAAATTCAATGAGCTCTCCTTCATTGTGGAGTGATGACTATAGAACCCTGAGGGCTGAGGTTGGATTGGCCAAAGGACAAAACTGCAAGACAAATCACTATGGGACCTAGTTTTGACTGTGTCCCAAGAAAGAGAAGAAATGAGGGCAGGAGGAAACTGCATGAGAGCAGCTGACAGGGGAAGGCTAAGAGGCACACAAAAAATGAAATCACAATATTACCAAGAACCCCTGTTGACTTTTTTATGTGTTGGTAAACATAGCAATAGAGCCTGCAATATAGTATGTGCCTGCCTGTGAGCAAGGATGCTCAGGAAGGCAAACCTGCCAGCAGTGGGACCTCTTCTTCTCCTGCCTGTGCACTCTGTGCTCTTTACTGTGTGCATCTGGGAAATGGAAGTGTCTCTGATGGCCTGACACAATCTAGCCAAAACACCACTGATCACAGAGAGTGATGAACCTAACTTCGGGCTTTTATGCCTGACCATGAAAGCTATGGCTTCTTGGATCCAGGACTAACCTGCTAAGGAAAATACAGGCAATTTTATAAGAAAGCAGGTTAGGAAGATGGCTCAGTGGATAAAGTATTTGCCTCACAAGCATGAGGATTTGAGTTCAATCCCTGGAACCTATGAAAAAAAAAAAAAAAAAAAAAGAAAAAGGTCAGGCATGGTGCCACACATCTGTAATCTCAGTACTAAAGAAATGGAAACAAGAGGGCTCCTGGGGCTTGCTGGCCGGCCAGTCTAATCTAACTAGCAAGCGCCAGGTTCAGTGACAGATCCTGTCTCAAAAAAGTGAATGAGTATGACACATGAGGTTGTCCTCTGGCCTCAAAATACATATGCACACACACATGCATGGTCACACACATATAAACATATATATATATATATATACGTACACATGCATACCATCCCCCCACACACAAAAGAAAGGACCCTGCAAGCTTTATGTCTGGGCATCCAGGCCAAATGTACTAACTGGTGCAATGGTGGCATGTCTGTTATGGGGAAACCAACTGCTCTCTGATTGGACTTGGGGCCCCTCCTCAGAGGAGAAATCCTCCCTGGTACTGAAAACTTAATGAAAAGTCTATGGCTGGGGTGATTATAAGGTCTAAGGAGGGAAACTACTACTATTATGTGACTAAGTGGATATATTATGCCCTCTAAATACTTGTGTTTATTCCATATATTAATGCCACTCTTATTTTTGGTTAGAGAAGTTTCTTGTTTCAGATGGCAGTGACCACTGGGGTGACTCAAAAGCCACCATGGTGCTGAGAAAAAGTGATAATGGAGTGTTCAGTACTAAGTGAGATATCTCTATACCACACCTTCCAAGGCTTGGGAACCATTGCAGAAGAGGTGGTGGAAAGAAGGTAAGAGCCAAAGAAAGGGGAGGAGTGTTTATAATACTGTCTTTCAAATACAAAGTGGCCTAGAGATTCATTACCTCACAGTGGCTGATGCTACCGACACAAGTCCTGCATAATAGGAGGGAAAAATGATGACAGCAAAATAGAAGACAGACTAGTTGGAAAGAAGAAGGGGTTCAGTGGAGGGGGGAAGTGAAGGTTGGTGGGAGTGGTGGGAGGGGATTATGATCATAGTATATTGTTGTTTATATTTATTGAAGTTGTCAATTAAAAAGGTTTTTTTTTTTTTTTGGTTTTTCAAGGTAGGGTCTCACTCTAGCTCAGGCTGACCTGGAATTCACCATGTAGTCTCAGGGTGGCCTTGAACTCATGGTGATCCTCTTACCTCTGGCTTCTGAGTGCTGGGATTAAAGGCATGCACCACCATGTCCAGCTCAGTTAAAAAGTTTTTTTTAGGGCTGGAGAGATGGCTTAGCGGTTAAGGCGCCTGCCTCCTAAGCCTAAGAATGCCGGTTCCAATCTCCAGTTCCCATGTTTAGCCAAATGCAAAGTGACGCAAGGGTGCAATGCCGCACTTGACCACAAGGGGGCGCACACATCTGGATTTTGTTCGCAGCAGCTGAGAGGCTGCTGGCTCACCCATCTCTGTCTGTCTCCCTCTCCCTCTCTCTCTGTCTCTCTCTGTGTCTCTCTCCCAAAAAATAAAGTTTTTTTAAAAATATTATTTATTTATTAGAGACAGGGAGAGGGGGAGAGAGAGAGTGAAAATGGGCACGCCAGGGCCTCCAGTCACTGCAAACGAACTCCAGACGCATGCGCTACCATGTGCTTCTGGCTAACGTGGGATCTGGAAAATCAAACTGGGGTCCTTAGGCTTCACAGGCATGTGCCTTAATGGCTAAGCCATCTCTCTAGCCCTTAGTTAAAAAGTTTTAATAGGGGCTGGAGAGATTGCTTAGTGGTTAAGGCATTTGTCTGCAAAGCCAAAAGACCCAGGTTTGGTTCCCCAGGACCCACATAAGCCAGATGCACAAGGTGGTTCATGCATCTTGAGTTCATTTACAGTGGCTGAAATGAACTTGTTTACAGTGGCTAAAGGCCCTGGCCCACCCATGTTCTCTTTCTCTCTGTGTGCTTCTTTCTATTTCTCCCTCAAATAAATAAAATAAAATTTATTTTTTAAAGTTTTAACAATAAAAAATACATCAAAAGAAAGAACTGAGAAGTTGAAATTAATTTAGGACTTGGTTAGGCCAAAAAGTGAATAGAAAGAAAGAGGAGGTTACAGTCAGCTCCTCGTTTCTGCGACAAACATCCAACCAGACACAGTTTCATAGATGCAAGCAGAGGGACATCAAAACAGGCAGCATCACCAGCATCAGCAAGCAGGAGCCACCAGAACTTAAACTGCTCTCCACACACCTAGCAGGGCTGGACTCAGATCCACTCCCAAACACACCTCAGGGCTGGACCCCAGGATCCCATCCCCAGTGACACACCCCCTCGAGCAGGGAGCTGCCTGCTAGGGTCTGAAGTTGCAAGCTCAATTTCAATAGAACACCTGAGTCTATGGGGCTGTACATTTACACTGTGACATTCAAACAACCACAGAAGGCATAGGTACTTAGATAAGCTCCTAGAGATCTGTCTTCCATTTCAAGTGTTAGGAAGAGAAATGTGTAGTTTTTGTTGGCTTGCTTTTATTATTGCTTGTTATTGTTTTGAGACAGGGTCTAATGAGCCCACACTGATCTTGAACTCCCCATTCATCGTGCCTCCACCACCCAGCTGCTAAACTTCAGGCATCCACACCATGCCAGTTAAGTTTTTGCTTTTTTGTTTTTTCCCTAATTCATTAATTACAGGAAGTCTTCTTACATGTACTTCACAAGCAATGACACAAATTGCTGTTCGGCAATGCCTTAGGTAATTATCACTTTGTGAAGATTTTATTTATTTATTCATTTGAGAGAAAGAGAGCGAGAGGCAGATAGAGAAAGAGAGAGAATGGAAGTGTCATGGCCTCTAGCCACTGCAAAAAAACTCTGGATGCATGTGCCACCTTGTGCATTTGGCTTACATAGGTATTGGGGAGTCAAACTTGGGTCTTTAGGCTTCACAGGCAAGTGCCTTAACCGCTAAGCTATCCCTCCAGCCCTTCATGTAGATTTTAAAGTTTTAAACTCTACTATTTAAAATGCACCTTGCCCACTAAAGTTTTTTGAGGCAGCAAATAAAATAAAATAAAATAAAATAAAATAAAATAAAATAGAAGAAAAGAAAAAGTAAACAAACAGGTGAAGGAGGTGAATAGTGAGGAGCTGCAACTGGAAAGGAAGATGGGAGAGGCCAAGCACTTCCCGCTTCTTCTTTTTTTTTTTTTTTCCTTTTTTTTTCCGAGGTAGGGTCTCACTCTGGCCCAGGCTGACCTGGAATTAACTCTGTAGTCTCAGGGTGGCCTTGAACTCATGGCGATCCTCCTACCTCTGCCTCCCAAGTGCTGGGATTAAAGGCGTGCGCCACCACACCCGGCCCCACTTCTTCTTTTGCTGGGTTGTGTACAAGACAAACCCTCCTTGCTCTCCATTTCACTCATCACTTGCTGTCATAGGAGGGTGGCGGCAGGGTTGGAGACCTGTGTCAGCAGGATTCACAGGGCACGGGCGTGGGGGGTGGTGGGAAGAGGGGGCTAGCTGTGTGGTCACAACACCACAGGGCCACCAGCTTTGAACAGTGGTGGTTCTGAAGCTCTGGCTCCCGCAGAAGGTCACTTGGTTGGGGCCTCATTAGGGATTTCCTGCTCTTTCTGCTTTTGTGTCACCCCAGATTAGGCTCAAGGAGCAGAAGAACAAGCTTAGACTCAGCCGACTGCCTTTCTGGCACAATAGCTCCAACAGTGAGAATTCCAAGCCAGATCGGAGACTGTCCTTTCTATGACAAAAAGATGGCAGAAAGTTAGAAAGGTCCACAGTTGCCAATTGCCTAATCAGGTCTAATAAATGAGACAGAGGTGACCCTTACCATACTCTTCCCCCTGCCATGTTTCAATCTCCTAAACAAGCGATTTGATGTGTGTGATATTTTTACAAAAGAAGAAAACGAGGAGACTGAGAGAGGGGCTCAGTGGGTGACTACTTGCTGTACAAGCATGAAGATTTATGTTGGCTCCCCAGATCCCATGTAAAAAGCCAGGCAAGGCTGCGCACACCTCTAACCCCGACACTTAGGAGGGCCGAGCTGGGATTGTTAGGGCTCGTTCATCAGCCAGTCTAGTTTGAAAAACAGCAAGCTTCAGGTTCCATGAGAGATTCCAGGGAAATAAGTGGAAAAGTGATGTAGCAGGACGCCTGGCTTCTCCTCTGGCCCCTGCACACACGCATCAAACACCCGCTGTAGGGGAGGAAGAAGAAGAAATTGAGATAGGACGTATAATTTAAAGCTGCCATTCTCAAGTCATGCCTCTCCTATCCTGTCACAGTATTTACTTCCTATAAGCTCTTTCCCATACTTCGGTAAGAGGCTGTTACTTATTCCCATAAGGTACTTTCTATTACAATTAGAAGTGGAAGATCCTAAGTTTATAATTCTCCAGCAAGCCACCCTCCCCAAGTAGATAGAGCCGAGATGGAGTCCATTCACCCGACTCCTCCCCGGGCAAAGAGATAAACAGGGTCACCTATCATGTGGAACTTTTCCTTGGTGGGTCTTCCCTTATCTTCTCCTGGTTGGTGAGACAGGATTCCTGCCACGGGCTTGAAGTGATGAACAAATCCAGGATGTCAGCACTGGACAGGAGGGCTGGACGGCAGCTTACTGGTCATGTACAGTGGCAGCCCAGGGGAGGAGCATGCCACACCATGCAGAGCCGCACAGGGTTGGTGACCGTGAACAGGCAGAGGCCGTGGGAAGTGGGCTGTGTGGTGACAAAGGCTGAGGTGCTGCTGGTCCCAGTGGGAGGGTGTGACCAGCTTGCTTGATAATGCTTAAGGTTCCCAAGGACTGACTCGTGCTGTTTAGAGCTAAGGGGTGTTCCTGGCCTGCTGGTGAGAAGGTTGTCCAGCTAGAGAGTTCATTTGTGGGAGGCGGACAGTGTGGAGAGCTGGTTAGGCTGTGTGAGTCTCTCCCAGAAGTCAAGTGTGATAGCTGCTTTTGATTGTCAACTTGACTGGCTTTGGAGTTACCCAGGAGACACACTTCTGGGAGTGTCTGCGAGGGACCTTCCAGGCATGTTTAACTTAGGAGTGCAGACCCACCCTG
Source organism: Orientallactaga sibirica (assembly GCA_036365145.1). Lineage (NCBI taxonomy): Eukaryota > Metazoa > Chordata > Mammalia > Rodentia > Dipodidae > Orientallactaga > Orientallactaga sibirica. The sequence continues at coordinate 2,641,564 of JAEOAD010001462.1, read as the reverse complement.
CATGTGGGCTGGGATCCCAGGCTGAATAGAAAGAGAAAGTGATCTGAGAACCAGCATTCCTGTCTCTGCTTCCTGACTATGGAGGCAATGTGACCAGCTGCCTCATACTCCTGCCACCATGCCTTCCCTGCCATGATGGACTGTATCTTCTCAAACAGTGAGCCAAAACCAAAACAAACCCTTTCTTCCTTAGGCTACCTTTTTTTTTACATGTATGTTTGTGTGTGTGCACATGTTTGTATGTGTGTGGATGCTCATGGATGTGTGCGTGTACAGGGGTATGAGCATGATTGTGAGGCCATAGGTCGACATTGGGACCCTAATTGCTCTCTAGCTGTCATAGTCAGCTTCATGTTGCTGGGATGAACTTCCACCCCAGGCACAAGTTATGGGAAGAAGGGATTTATTGAAGCTTACAGATCCAGGGGAAGTTCCATGATGGCAGAAGAAGCTGGTCCCCTTTTACAGGTCCACACAGAGAGAAATACCATAACCAGCACCATAAGGAAGCACACTCCAGGAACTCCAGGCAGAGCTCAATCACTCTGCACATCTTAGGCTGGAATTCAGATCCACCCCCAGTAACACCTCCTCTAGCCAAACTACAAGCTTGAATAAGACTCCGGAATCCATTGGGGGACATCCATTCAAACTACCACACCATCTTATCTTTTGACACAGGGTCTTGTACTGAACCTAGAGTTTGCCCATTTGGCTAGAACAGCTAATCGGCAATCCCCATGTATCCATCTGTCTCTGTCTCCCCATTGCCAGGATTACAGGCATTTGCTGCCATGCCTGGCATTTTTTACGTGGGTGCTAGGGACCTGAACTCGATTCTTCATGCTTGTGTGCAAGCACTTACCTCCTGATCCATCTTCCGTTAAGTTACGTTTTGGTATTTGCCAGATATTTTGTCACAACAATGAGAAAAGTAACAAATACATCAAGGCAGCACAGCCTAGTGGCCCTATTTTTTTTTTTAAGTGTTACATCATGGAAGTTCTTCGAAAGAGGTGCTTCAAGAAGTCACTGGTCCTCATAGGAATGCTTGCCAATAAGTGAAATAGGGTGTTAGGAGTTCAAGAAAGTCCTTGAACCCCAAGCCCTAGGTTCGTGTCTATGTCTAACTAAAGAATTGGATAGAATAAGACTGAGAAGGATAATTATTAAAATATTATATTTATTGAGAGAAGTATAGAATCAAGGTAAGGAAAATGAGTACACCCACATGGTTAGAGATCCTATGTGGTGGGCCTGGACGAAAGATGAAAAGAGAGTGAGAAAGGACTACGATCTGTGTTGCGTAAGTTCTGTGTTCAGATCAATATCTTAAATCACACACATCTCCCTTCACATTTCATGAAGACTAAATGTTGGCTCTCTGGGAGAGTCGTGGGCTACAGAATGTCAGCAGAAAGCCACAAGATGCTGCACACGCCCATGGTACTCCCTCAAGACAGGAGAGAGGGCAAAGGGCAAAGGCTGAAACCCTAGAATCTTCCTCATACACTTCATTAACCATACAGTCACGTGGCCATTTTCGCTTGCAAAGAAGTCTGGAAAATACTGTTAGCACCCTGCCAGCTCCTACAGAAGTGGGGCCCTGTGCCCGAGGAAGGAAGGAGATAAGAGATGCTGAGAGCTGCAATGGGGTTTCGGCCGGGGAGGGGGAACCCTGCTAGGGATGCTCAGAGAGGCAGGCTGCAGAGTTTGAGAACAGCAATTCCCTCCACCACCCTTGAAGGTGGTCCTGGGTTACAGGATGAAGGATTCTCAACGGAACTGGGAATTTGGCTTCTATCCCAGATGGAAAGTGAAAATGATGGCCTTCTCACAACCTCGGGTGACTTCCTCTGTGGTCTTGAAAATGACAGTGACTGAAGAACAAGAGGACAGGGATCCTGAGCAGATTTATACTCCCTCCTGAGATCCCGGATCACCAGGGAACAATGGCCTTACAGCCCCCTGGAAGCTGGTGTAGGGAAATACAGAAAGTGGTGGCTTTCATGCCAACACAAGCAGATGAACTAGAGTTGGGATTAAGTAAGACAATGGAAAAGATGCATCACATCCCATCAGATGCTCCCACATTTTGCCCCAGAAGGGTACCGCAGATGGGCTAGGCATGCTGGATTCAGCCTATGATGGTTCCCAGCGTTGATTGACAACCTGTGCTCAGAGTACTGTGTATGGTATTACATGACCATTTCTGATCAGTGTCAGAACACAGCTCTGCGCAGCTTGCATACTGCTGGGAATATGGGAGAGGTGAAGATGATCTGACTATATTTCATGGGAAAATAATTACCTGGGAGACATCTTGATTGTTTGGACAGATGGAGCTGTCATAAGATGATTCAGTCAGCTCTGCTCCACGCATCAGGGTGGCCGTGTTTCCAGGATTCTGTTGGTAGCACAAAGCATTAGCTCTACCTATGGTGAGGCTGAAATGTAAGGTAAAGGGTTGAAACAAAGAGCCCTGGAAATCAAGCAAGTAAGCAATACGAAAACAACAAGCTGTAAGTCCTTTCTCTTCAGCCTCAGGGCTTAAGAGACAAAGAAAGAAAAAAGTACCCCATGGAAGTGAAGAGCATGAGTCCTATGATTTAGGGGTCTTCACAGAGGGTGCTCTGAACAGGCTTTCAGGCAGGTGAGCTCAGCATGAAGGGCTGACTCCTGTCTTGGGTCCAAGGGGCTCAGTGGCTGAGGGTCTCATGGCCACCCCTGGTACTAATGGCCCCTGAGAGAGGGGTAGGCATGGAGAGGTGAGATGACGCATTGGAAACAGAGTTGCTCCTGAGAAAGATAGTCACATGATGACCCCAAATATTTCCCAATCTTCCTTTCAAACATTTCATCTCAGTCTCTCAGCGTCTTGATGAAGGTTCCTGGCTTAACAAAACCCCCTGTTTTAGCTGGGCATGTGGCTCACACCTTTAATCCCAGCACTCGGGAGGCAGAGGCAAGAGGATCACCATGAGTTCATGAGTTCAAAGCCACCCTGAGACTACACAGTGAATTCCAGGTCAGCCTGGGCTAGAGTGAGACCCTATCTTAAAAAACCAAAACCCCCAAAAAAACAAAAACAAACAAACAAACAAACAAGGAAGGAAGGAAGGTGGAAGGGCTGGGGAGAGAGCTCAGCAGTTAAAGTAGCTACCAAAAGTAAGGTAGAAAGTGATCGATTAAGATACCCACTGTCGGGCTGGAGAGATGGCTTAGTGGTTAAACGCTTGCCTGTGAAGCCTAAGGATCCCGGTTCAGGGCTCGATTCTCCAGGACCCACATAAACCAGATGCATAAGGGGGCACATGCATCTGGAGTTCATTTGCAGTGGCTAGAGGCCCTGGCGTGCCCATTCTCTCTCTTTCTCTCTACCTGCCTATTTCTGTATCTCTCTCTCAAATTAATAAATAAATAAAAATAAAATATTAAAAAAAAAGATACCCACTGTCAACCTCTGGCCTTTACAGGCACATACACGTGTGTATACACATACGTGAATCCACACACATATGAACATGTATACACATACTGATGTACATCACACACACACACACACACACACACACACACACACAAAAGCAAAAACTAAAAAAGAAATGGAGTGCATGAGCCCAGTTGCAGAGTGAACTACCTAATCACTTAATCATGGGGTGGGTGGAAGCACATAAAGCTTCCATGCCCTCCTAGCCATAATGGACTATTCCTTAGTAAACCATGAGCCAAAATACATTCTTCTTCCACTAAATTTCTTCTGTTAGGTATTTTGTCATAACAACAAAAGTGACCAAACTTTAGATGGTGAGTGTTTGAAAACCATGGAGGCCAGTGTATCCAGCAGGCACCCATCACATCTCCGATCCATGACTGCCATAGGCCTTCTGTTCTTCCTTTTCCCAAGCGAGGTTTATTGGGGAGGTGTGCTGCTGTGCTCCGCTGCTGTGCACAGGACGCTGTGCACATGAAGAGGATGGTGCATGACTCAAGCGCTTGGTTTATAGAGATCCCCCAAGTGGTGCCGACACATTCCCTGGACAATATGAACTTTGACCTGGATGCAGATTTGCTGGCATTTTGTATATGGTCTCCTCCAAGGAATGTATGCTCTGTGCATGGGAGAAATACCCTGCTGTTTCATGGCCAGTAGGGCAGAATTTTCAGACGTGACTAGTGCTCACCTGGCCTCACACACCTTTTTATCACCAGATTTTTGAAGATTTTTGGGTTGTTCACATTATTGACTTCTAGCCAGTGGCAAGTGGGTAGCCCCTTTCTCTTCCAGTCCTGGCTCCTTAAGTGTCTCACTTTATTCCCATGTTTATTTTTGGGGGGGGGGGAGACACACAGAGACAGAGAGAGAGGGAGAGAGATAGAGATGGGCGCGCCAGCAGCCTCTCAGCTGCTGCAAATGAAATCCAGATGCGTGCGCCCCCTTGTGGTCAAGTGAGGCATTGTGCCCCTTTGCATCTGGCTAAATGTGGGACCTGGAGATTAGAACAGCTGGAGATTGGAACCAGCGTTATTAGGCTTAAGAGGCAGGCATCTTAACCACTAAGCCATCTCTCCAGCCCTCATTCCTATGTTTTAACCATCTCCTCTGTCCCTGTGACTAACACAACCCCCAGCCCCCAAGATGGCTGAGTCACTTGATAGGAAAGGCCAGCACAGAGACAGTCCCACAGGACCTGATTCTGGCCAGATATGCAGAAAGCATTAGTCTGTTTCATGTTCAGCCACTAAGATTTGGGGCTGTATGTTGTACTGTGTAGGGTTAATTAGCTTGCGTAATAAAATAAACAAAGATTATGAGCGATATAATAAAGAGGAAAACGCCCGAAAATTCTATAAAAATGACAAGATTTAACATGAGACCAACCAAAACAGCCCTTAAATATCACTCCACTGCCTATCTGATTGGCAGAAAGTAGCCCACTAGTACCAAGGGAACACAGAAACTCCTCAGTATCACTGGTGGGAGTGTGTGAGGTTAGAAGTCAGGGTAGGAAGCAGAAGTCAATCTAAGTATTTTAAGCCAATAGATTTCTTCCCGATACAGATATGCTGGCCCAAGCAAGGAAAGAGCTGTTTCGCTCTGTGACCCCAGAACTTATCCAGCTCCCCCTGGATGACTGGCCACTCTGCCATACCTGGGGGCAGAAAACCAGGCAGCTCCTGTCTAAAGCTTGTCCCAGAGGTGAGTGAGCTGGAGTTGGGATGCCATGACTCATATAGCAGGTGGAGTAACAGAAGTCAGTGGATGAATAGTCTTCCTCTAATTCTCCAACCACTAAGGGGAAAATCGGTCAGTAGGCTCGCCCAGGGAGACACATGTAACATGTGACCAGAAATCCCACTTTGAGCTGGGGAGATGGCTCCACGGATAAAGCACTTGTCACTCAAGTGCAAGGACTTAAGTTCAGATCCACAGAACCCACATCAAGCCAGATACAGCTGTAGTGGGTGTCTGTAATCTCAGCATATCTTTAGCAAAAGGGAAGGCCGAGACGGAGGAATTGCCTGGAAGCCTGCGATCCAGATAGACTGTTGAACAGACAACACCTGACAGACTCTGCCTCAAACACAGTGGGAGGTGAAGACAGACATCTGAAGCTCCTCTGGTCTCCACACACGTGTTGTGGAACATGCACATCCACATTCACACATATGAACATGCACACAAATGCACAAATAAATCTCACTTCCGGAAAGCACGAGGCAGCCTAGGGGAGTGGACTGTTGGTTCAATATTCTTTGTAACAGTGACAAGTTATCTCCCAGCACAGGAATGGATAAATGCGGGCATGTGTTGCTTCAAGACAGGAAGGTTCTGAGAAACACATCATTAGGTGATTTAGCCACTGTGCAAACTTCCTAGACTGTTCTTGCACAAGCTAAGTCAGCTATGGTGTCTAGGTCATGCAAACTTGCAGGACCCCTATCCCATAGGCAGTGTGTTCTGACCAAAACACCATCAAGTGGTCTATAACTGCAAAAGGTTCATTCACATAATGGGATTTACAAAGCAGTCAGAATAAATGAACTAAGGCTAAGGAGATGGTTCTGCTGGCAAGAGCGCTTGCTGCTTATGCGGTGAAGGGCTATTGGGCCAAGGGACTGCCAAGTTTTAAAAAAAATGGCTGGAGAGATGGCTTTGTGGTTAACACACTTGCCCGTAAATTCAAAAGACCCAGGTTCAATTCCCCAGGACCCATGTAAGCCAGAGGCATAAGGTGGTGCTTGCGTCTGGAGTTCTTTTGTAGAGGCTGGAGGCTCTGGCATGCCTGTTCTCTCTCTCTCTTTCTCTCCCTCTTTCTCTCTCTCAAATAAATAAATTTTTTAAAAACAATATGAGTATAATCATACACATCCGTAACCCCAGTCTGCAGGGGGTAGGGGAGGCACAGCAGAAACAAGAGCACCACTAGGGCTGCTGGTGGCAGCTCCACACTGACGGACCCCGTCTCAAGCAATACGCTGGTAAGTGATAAGAGAAGTAAGTCCTCCTGAGATTCCCTGGCTTTAGCACACATACAGATGGGGTGAGTCTGCACACATGCACACACCACACATCACACACACCACACCATGATATACTCTATACACACCCTTGTGCAAAAAATAAAGTAAAACATAAATGAACTAGATCTGCACACATCAACAAGGTCAATAGCAAAACCAGTAATTCCAGAGAAAATGTAATAAAATGATGGTGCACAAAACATATTTATTTATGAGAGAGAGAGAATGAATAAGAGCCAGGGCCTCTTCCTGCTGCAGGTGAATGTCTGACATATGTGCTACTTTGTGCATTTGGCTTTATGTGGATACTGGGGAAATTGAATCCCAGGCCAGCAAGCTTTGTAAGCAAGTACCTTTAACTACTGAGCCATCTCCCTAGGCCATAAAGTGTTATATTCTTTTGTATGTGTGGTGTGTATGTATGCAGTATACATACATGCGTATAGATGTTCCTGCTCTATGTACACATGTGTGTACAGGGCCAAAGGAAGACATCCGAGGTCCTCCTCTTTCACTTTTCCACCTTATCTCCTTCAGTGATCCTTCTGTTTCCACCCCTATTAACACTGGAGTCATAGGCATGTGCAGCCATGGCTGGCTGTTTACATTGGTGTTGGGGATTGAACTCGGGTCCTCATGCTTGAGAAGCAAGTGCTCTTTCCACTGAGCCATCTCCCCAGCTCCAGAAAGCATATCAAGCTTTCCTGCTTATTCTAACAGTACCCAAAGCCATCGCCTCACTTGGTCTCTGGTGCACACGCTGTCCTGATTGCTTGTAGTCGCATATGGACGAGATCTACCCCCAGGGCTTCTCTCTGTAGGGAGGGAGAGGGCTGGCAAACGATGAAGGAAGGGATGGTTAGTGTTTACAGCTAACACTTGTTTTCCCTTTGTTTTCTCCTAGTGTCTGGAGGGAGCTGACAAGATGTTCATATGTATAGAATCTTGGTGGTAGGCGTTCAAGTATCTGGTATGTAACAGTCCCTGCTGGGTTTGAAATATTACATAATTAAAAGAAAATCAGAAAGTACGTTCAGCAGAATCACATAAATGTAAGAAAACCTGAAAATAGCTGGATGCTTATGGAATATGACTGTATTTTTACTTCCATTTTTTTTTATTTGCCATAGGCACATATCAATTCATTTTGTCAATATCTCTCAGCGAATGGCCAGCAGAAACACATCTGAAGTCGACAGCTTCCTTATTTTCTAGGCTAAAGGAGACCACATGCCCTGGGGACCTGTGGGTGACAGACCCTGTTGAGTGATTAGTGGGTTGAGAGCTGGAGTCAGCTGTAGGAGGTCTCGGCAGGAATTGGTCATATCTCATGAATGGGGATTTTTCTCAAAGAGTCCTTAAAGTGATCTTATCTTTAGAACACTTCTTTCTATATGAAATTGTTGTTAGAATGGTTTGTGTGAACTCATTGAAGACTAGGGGCTCTGGCTTTGCATCCGTCACTGATAATGAATTCAGTGTATTTCCTGAGGAAGATTTCTGGAAATGTGACCGCCCACCTGTCTCTCCCCAGAGTCAAGTGTTGCTCCTACTGATGATTCCCTACCAAACAGAATAATGGGGAAATGGCTTAGAGGTTAAGGCATTTGCCTGTGAAGCTTAAAAACCCCAGTTTGGGCTGGAGAGATGGCTTAGTGGCTAAGGCGCCTGCCTGCTAAGCCTAAGAATGCTGGTTCCAATGTCCAGCGGTTCTAATCTCCAGGCCCCAAGTTTAGCCAGATGCAAAGTGACGCAAGGGCGCAATGCCACACTTGTCCACAAGGGGGCGCACGCATCTGGATTTTGTTCACAGCAGCTGAGAGACTGCTGGTGCGCCCATCTCCCTCTCCCTCTCTGTCTATCTCTCTCTCCAAAAATAAATTAAAATTAATAAAAAAAATTTAAAAAAAAACAAAAAAAACACCCAGTTTGATTTCCCAGGACTAATGTAAGCCAGATGCACAAGGGGGTGCATGTGTCTGGAGTTTGTTTGCAGTGACTAGAGGCCCTGGTGTGCCATTCTCTCTTTCTCCCTATTTGCCTGTCTCTCTCTCTTAAATAAATAAATAAATAAATTAATTAATTAATTAATTAATTAATAAAATATTATAAAAAAACAGAATCATGGCTAATGTCTCTCCTTGTCTTTGGCTGGTAGGATCTGCCCACAACTCACCTATTTATGAATTGTATGTGTAACTGCAGGTGCACATATGGAGGACGGAGGACAACCTCAGGGTGTCAGTCCTTCCACCTTGTTTGAGACAGGGTCTTTCTTGTTTTGCCACTGTGAACAGCAGGTGAATTGGCCTGTGAGCTTCAGGATTCTCCTGGCTCTGCCTCCCATTGCCGTGGCAGCGCTGGGATTACAGATGTGTATGCTATTTGTGTCTGTCTAGCTTTTTCATGGGTTCTGGGGATGCAAACTCCAGTCATCAGGCTTGCACAGCAAGCACTTTTAACCACTGAGTTATCTCCACTCAAGTACCCCCTACTTGGGTATTTTAAATGTAGCTATTAGCTGCACTAGCTTTTGCTTAGAGTTCTATTTCTGGTTTTCCTTTTTTTCTTTTTTCTTCTTTTTAAAAAAAGACTCACTGAGTGGGAAAGGATGCCTCATTTCTCTTTGGGTGATCTCATTTTGGGAACGCCTTCCTCCTGGGGACAGGCTGAGGACTTGTCAGTGAAACACTCTGAAATCCCGCCTTCTGGGAATTCAGAAGACAGACATGGTGCCCAGCAAGTGGGAAAAGCAGCCTGGAAGACAAAGGTCAGGAAGAAATGTCCAGCCTGTGGGAACCCTGTGGGCAGAAGGAGGCCCTGCTCCCATTGTTTGTCCACTTCAGGACCATGCCAGAGGCAGCTGGGGAAACTTAGAGCAGAAACTACTTGATTGTTGTTCTGAGTCCTTGGAATGGGTGGGTGACCCCACAGATCCTCCTTGGGATTCAAAGATGAGGCCCAGTCATATGGAAAGATGGACCTGGTTGAATAGAAAGATGGACCTGGTTGAATAGAAAACCATTGGAGATGAGTTTGTCCACACCTTGGATAAGAATTGTGAGATCTCTTGAAGGCTTACTCATTAATCCATGCAGAATCTCCAGAAACAAATTGGTGTGTGTGTGTGTGTGTTCATATATGTTTGGGTACATATGTGTGTGCATGTATGTATAGACTAGAGGTTGACATAGGTATCTTTCTCTGTCACTTCTTCACCTTGTTTTTTAAATTAAATTAAATTAATTTATTTGAGAAAGAAAGAGAGAAAGGGAAAAGGGCACATAAAGAGAGCGAGAGAATGGGGTGCACCAGGGCCTTCAGCTGCTGCAAACAAATTCCAGACACATGCCCCACCTTGTGATTCTGGCTTATGTGGGTCCTGGGGAATCGAACCTGGGTCCTTTGGCTTTGCAGGCAAACGCCTTAACTGCTAAGCCATCTCTCCAGCCCCCCCTTTTAAATTAAATTAAATTTATTTGAGAGAGAGAGAACAAGAGGCAGATATGTAAAGAGAATGGGCCACCTTAATTTTTGAGTCAGGGTTTCTCACTCAACTTGGAGCTCACCCGTTCTGTTGGAAAAGCTAGCCAGCCAGTCCTAGAGACACTGTCTCCAGCTCCCCGAGACTGGGATTACAGACATAGCACCACTACAGCATGGGTACTGGGAATCCCAAATCAGGTCTTCATGCTTATGCAAATAAGCACCCCCTTAGCCCTGCAAATTATTCTCTTTATTTGAAAAGGAGTCAAATGACCCTTTTCAATGCAAGCAGCTGGAGATAAACTGCCCACCAATCCTGCAGCTGGTTGTACTGTCTGGTACTGAGGCTCAGACTGTCCCACTATTTGCCCATAGACAATTGCTCTTGCTGAACCCAGGGCCTGAGGAAGGAGGAATGGACTGCAGGCTTTTCCACCTGTCAGCTTGGGGTGAGTTGTATTAGCCATGTATATTACTTTCCTTATTGCTATGATACAATGCCTAACAAGAAGCAGCTTAAAAGAAGAATGGTTTGTTTTGGCTCATAGTTCAAGGTTACAGTCCATCATGGTTGGGAAGGCATGCTGGTAGGAACATGAAGCAGCTGGTTTATATTCAGTCCTTGGTGAGGAAGCAGAGAGATGCAGGCTGGTGCTCAGCTTACTTTCTCTTTTGTATTCGATCTAAAGATAGTAAATCAAAAAGACTAGACATTTCGAATACAAACCTACCAACCCCAAGTCCATTCTCACCACCAGACGGTTAGGGAACCCCAAGACCACGCTCACCACCAGACAGCTAGGGAACCCCAGCACCCAGAACCTGCTGAAGTCAGGATTGCTGCTGGGCCAGTTGTGAAGCTGTGCTATTAGAGTTGATAGACTCAGAGCCCAGGGCCTAGCAGCTATAATGATCAAGGCTCTGCCACCTATCCTCAATAGGCCAATTAAAGAAATAAGTAGCGAAAAGCAGAGAAAGGAGACTTATTCAATGTGACCATGTTGGGAAGAAAAATAAATAAAGAGGTACAGTAACCCCTAAAACCATCACCTGGGGTCATAAAGCTTGGGTTTATTTTTGTAAAATTTATTTATTTATTTATTTATTTGAGTAAGGGGGTGGAGAGAATGGGCATATCAGGCTCTCCTGCTGCTGCAAATGAGCTCCAGACACATGTGCCACTTTGTGCATCTGGCTTTATGTGGATACTGGCAAATTGAACCTAGGCCATTAAGCTTTGCAAGCAAGTGTCTTTAACTGCTGAGCCATCTCTCCAGCCTGAGGCTTAAGTTTAAATAGAAGGTAAGAGGTATGCATAACTAAGCAGTTCTGGTCAAAGGGTGGTCCCACCCATCTTTGGACCATTATTGTCTGTGCTCTAATTTCTTCTGCAAGATGGTCTGACAAGTTGTCAGAACAGTGTGAAATCCCTTCCTGGGAGACACACCTCTTGTCTTCTATTGAAACTTGAACCTCATGTCAGGACCCTGGAGATAGACTTGGGAAAGTCACTGGACCCCTTTGTCTATCTTCCCAATATGACCATATTGAATAAATCCTTTTCTGCTTTTCACTATCAGTTGTGTCCTTAATTGGCCGACTGGAGATGGGTGGTCAAGCCAAGGCCCAGACTCTGACCTCACAACCCCAGAACATTTGCTTGGTCTACCTAATCTATTCTTGGGTTGGAGAGATGGCTTGGCTGTTAAAGCGCTTTCCTGCAAAGATTAACAACCTGGGTTTGATTCCCCGGTGCCCAGATAAAGCCATATACATAAGGTAGCACAGGCGTCTGGAATTCATATACACTGGCTGGAGGCCCTGGTGTGCCCATGCTCTTTCTGTTTCTCTGTCTGTATCTCTCATCTATTCTTTCACGTAGAACCATCTTGGGTATGTTTCCCTGACCCTGCTCTACCCCAGTGCTTGTATTGCCTGCCCTGCAGGGTGTGGCCCTCCTTCTCCTCTTGGAACCTGTGTAACAAAACTGTCTAGAAGGCCGATCCTGCCCTTTCAGCCATACTTCTAGTCATCACTAGATTTTGAAGCATGGGCATGATGACAACAGTGTTTCAATGGGACTTTAGGTTTCGGGCGCATGTTCTGAGAGAGACTCAGCATTACACACTTTGCCTGGTTGTTGTTTTAAGTCCCACATTTCTCAACAGAGCGGGAAGCTGTTGTTTTCTTTGTTCCTTCCATGCCTCCATGACCCAAGAGATAAACATCAGCCTTGGGAGTGGATAAGGAGTTATTTACAATTCTTGGAAAAACAGGGAGAGAGGAGGCAGGTCTTGCATCAGTGTGCCTACCCTGGAGAGCCACTGTGGCAATGCTGGCCCCTGAGAGGGGTCACTTCTGAAGTGACAGCTTCTAGCTTGCTCCATGGTGTCATGGACAGATCACTTCAGTGATGGAAGCCAGACATGTAGCTGAATGAAGAGTAAGGAGCTTGTCAGCTTGGAAGCTTCAACCTTCTGGGACAAAAACTTCAAGCACTAAGTGTTACAAAATGCCACTCAATGCCCCTGGCATTGGAGCTTTTGCCTGAATTCCTCCAGTTTAGAGCGACAAGACTTAAATGAACAAAGCTAAAATAAACACGAGCCGGCTAGTGTTGTCCTCTTTACCACTGTACATGATCATAGCCAACAACAATCATGAACTTGGGTAAACTGCCAGGAACAGGACCCAAATGAAGTTTCCCCTCATCTATCACATTTATTTTTCTTTGTTAACAAAGCCAGCACATGTTCGGCTTTTATTATGCAGTCTCCAAACAATCTCAAAGCCAAGCACGGCAGAGTTCCACAATACTAGAGGAGCAACGATGAGAGGCAATGAATCAAATGAAGATAAATGGTGCCTGATTTCTTCGCTTGCTTCTGTGTGATGGAAGAATGAGGAAGGATGGATTTTATGGCTCTTGAGAATGTCTTGGCTTGTTTTAATTAACTGGAGCATGCTGGTGGAAATCCAGACATGAGAGATGGGACTTTTCCACTCCTGGCCTCCCTAGAAGCTCTGTAAAGAAGACTTGAGCTAGTTCTGTGAGGACAGTGGGTCACTGTACCCTCTACACAACCTCTCTGCAAAAATTCACGGAACAAATGATGTCTTATAAAACCCAAATGAAATGCCTACCAGTTCCACTCCTAGTAAAAGGCATGTGAGGGAACTCACGTGTGTCTACAGGAGTATGTCATGCAACCTTCCCCAGCGTGGGTCTCCCCACAAAGACAAGGACAGGAAGGTTTGCTCTCAAAGTTCTCCTGAACTCGTTCTATGGGCTCACTCTCTTCTTCAGCTTCTTTCCCAGATTTCCTGACAGCCTGGGTCAAAAAATGCCTACTTGACTATATGGTGTTTTATGCCTTTATCTTTAAGAAATCATGGTTTTATCAGCTAGTTAGCATTCCAACATGGAAAATGAAACTTTCCACTCTCCACTAAAGCCAGGGTCATAACCAATTCTGGCCAACTAAATGTATATACACACACCAATGGGAAAGGCTTCCAGGAAGGTCTTGAAAGTGAATGGGTTCCAGGCTGGACAGATGGCCAAGGGGATAAAACGCTTGTTGTGCAGGTGTGAGCACCCAAGTTCCAATCTCCAGAACCCATGTAAAGCTGTCTGCTTTAGCTTTTGTGTCTGTAATCCCAGCACACCCATGGAAGAAACAGAAGAACCACCTAGAAGCTCATGGGCCAGCTAGCCTGGCATTCACAATGGTGAACAACATAGACCCTTGCCTTAAATGAGGTGGAAGGTGACAGCCAGCACCCAAAGCTGAACTCTGACCTCCACACACAGAATAAACACACACACACAGAGAGAGAGAGAGAGAGAGAGAGAGAGAGAGAGAGAGAGAGAGAGAGAGAGAGAGAGAGAGAGAGAGAGCTTTACTGCTTTCCTCATTTTATGATTTCTTTTTGATTCTGGTATGAGATGCAATCATTAAAGGCACTGCAGTCATTAGAGATGAGGATGAACTATTGAGAATGGAGGTCATCCCTCAACTAAGGAAAATCTGACAATAGAGGCCAACTCTAGGGAGAAAGAAGGCCTCAGGGTGAGGTTATAGCTAAGGAAAGGGTACTCAGGGGGTGGAGGCCATGTATGTAGTCAGGGGCATTCAGTAGAGAGGTAATTTCTAAAGAACGGTGATCCTGAGGTGAGGTCTGGCTTCACGGGAGGGATCCTGAGGTAGAGGTTATGGGCAAGGAGAAAGGATCCTGAGGTAGAGGTAATGGCTAAGGGTGAGGGATCCTGAGGTAGAGGTCATGGAAAGGGGGAGGATCCTGAGGTAGAGGTCATGGAAAGGGGGAGGGATCCTGAGGTAGAGGTCCTGGCTAAGGGGAGGGATCCTGAGGTAGAGGTTATGGAAAGGGTGAAGGATCCTGAGGTAGAGGTTATGGAAAGGGGGAGGGATCCTGAGGTAGAGGTTATGGAAAGGGGGAAGGATCCTGAGGTAGAGGTTATGGAAAGGGGGAAGGATCCTGAGGTAGAGGTCGTGGCTAAGGAATGGGATCCTGAGGTAGAGATTGTGTTTATTGAGGAGCAAACTCTCAGCATAGGTGACATATCTAAGGAGCAGGGACTCAGGACAGAGGCTGTAGTTAAGGTGGGGGGATCCCTTGGGGTAGAAGAGGAGGGATCTAGAGAGTGGAGCCATCTGTGAAGGAGCAAGCCCTCAGAATAAATGGCATGCCTAAGGATGATGGAGCCCTTGAGATGGAGCCCATGTCTGAGGATGAGAGAGCCCTCAGCTTACAGACAACATGTGCTTTGACTAATGCTCATTCAGTTTTCTCTTCTTTTTCTTCTGTAAGTAGTCCATTTCCTTGGTAGGTAATCTTAAGCAAGTATGAAGTATGAGGTCCAAGGCTTATTGTTGTCTGTCAAACAAGACAAGCTTTAATCTATCTCCATCACTTCATCCATAGGGGTGAATATTAGTACCCCCAGTGTCTATCTGACACCCCCCAAGCATGTTTCAAGACTTAATACATACCTATCCTGTTCAGAAAGCTCTCCTTACCTGCTTTGGAAAACTGGGGTGCATTTCTGTGTTTTGAAATTCTTTCTTGCCTCCACACAAGCATATCCTAGGCTGATCAGCTGCTTTTTGGCTTGTCTTGTGAGCTTGGAAAGGCCAGAGATGCTGTTTGTCCAGAAGCTTGTCCGTTTCCTTACCATCTATACTAGACAGTTCATGTCGCTGGAATGAACATCTGAACCAGACACAGATTATGGGAGGAAGTAATTTATTTCAAGTTTACAGATCCAGGGTGGGGGGTGCGGGTGAGGTTCGATCAGTAGCAGACTAAGCTGCTTCCATACATCTAAGCAGAGAAAAATTGCAGCAAGCAAAACACCAGCACACACACACAAACCCACCAGAGCTCACAGCTCTCTGTATACCTTTGGGCTGGAATTCAGATCCACCGCCAATGATAACATAGAGCCAAACTCTAGGATCCGTCCCCAGTGACACCTCCTCCAGCCAGGCGGCTAGAGATCCAAGTTACAAGCTTTAATGAAACATTCTAAGTACCACACTGCCCAAAAATGTTTGTTAAATGAATAAATGAGTTGTGGATTGCACTTCAAATTCACCTGGGTGGACCTTTTGTAACACTGTGTGGTGTTTGCTTAGATATCCTAAGAATGACTAAACCCTGCTCTGGCCTGATGATGCCTGATGGGGACTGTAGGAAATGCCAGCGTCTTTGGCTAAATACATAGACAACTTCATGCTGGATCAGATCAGCAGGACATTGCTGTGTTAAGAAACAGAATTACTCCAAATAATTCAGCATGTGCCAGTTTCTACATATTGTGGTGGTTTCCTATGCTTAACATGTAATTCTTCCAAATTACTTATTCCTCACTAATGAGGTAACCTGAACATGCCTTGTGCATTCCACAAGAGTAGATGTGAGATTGGGGAGATGGCACAGAGGTTAAAGGGCTTGCTGTTGAAGGCATGAGGACCTGAGTTCAGATCCCCAGCACCCAGGTAAAATGCCAGGCACAATGCTCTTGGGATTGTAGGCCTGTTATCCCAGTCTGTGGTGGCAGAGACAGGAGGATCCCTGAGACTGGATGACTAGCTTTTCTAGCCAAATCAGAGAGTGAGCTTAGGTTTAACTAGAGACTGTTTCAATGAATAAGGTAAGAGTGAGTGAAGAAGACCCTGATATTGACCTCTGGTCTCCACACACATGCGCATTCATGTGTACCCTACAACACATGTGCAGAAAAAAAAAAGTGGATGTGAGATTAAAGAGCTGACCAAGATCTCCTTACGCCTTGATGGAAGTATTCTGGTTATTACCAAGTCACCTGGTCTCGGGACCTCCTTACTCCTTATTCCCCCTCAGGGCTGGTGGTGTGGGTGGCTGGCTAGGCTGAAGTGTGTTGGGGAGGGTGGAGGGGTGCTCCTGAGAATTCTCTCCTACTCATGGAGCTAATGCTAGGAGTAGAGACAACTGGCCTGGGAAGACTCCAGCTGGCCCCAACTCCTGCTTCTCTTCGTTGGACGCCTGCTCCAGGCCCTCATCTGCCCAGAGTCCTGGCTCCAGAACCGCAGTAGGTGCTGGGAAGTCACTCTGCCTGTAAAGCACATCTCTGATTCCAAACACTCTCTCATAGCCAGTGCTCTGCTTCAAGCTCCTGTCTTACAGGGAGGTGGGCAGGGCCAACTCTTCACAAGTCTTATGAAGCTGCTTTGCCTTGAAGTCAAAGGGTAAATACTCTCTATCTTGCCAGGGGGTTGAGGACATACAACCCCAAGATACCCTTCACTCCAGTCTCCCAGCCTCCCCCACGTAAGGTTAACCTGTGCTCCAACAGATCAGATCTCATGTATCCCAGGTTAGCCTGGAACTTCCCTGGGAGATGACCTTGAACTCCTGGTCCTCTTGCCTCCATCTTGTAAGTGCTGGGATTACAGGCGGGTACCATGATGCCCCAGTTTATGTGGTGCTGGAGATTAAATTTTGTGCATGCAAGACAAGCTCTCTACCACCTCAGCTACATCTCTAGCCCAAGACCGATTTCTAAGTAAATCTGGCTTAAGACCCAACAACTCCATGTCTGAAATGCAGCCACCAAGGCCCCTTGCTTTCCAAGCTGTGGCTCTATTTTAACACCTTTGGAAAGAATTACTTTCAAGGAAAGGACTTACATGGTAATGGGATCTTTAATTCTCTTTCATTAGCAAGACAGCAGGCATGTGGAAACTTTAGGCAATGACAGCCTGAGCCTGCTGGGAGCCCAAGGTGTCCTCTACTCACCCTGCTGGAAGGCAGAGCCTTCAGGTCTCCAAGGTGCCTTGGTTCTTTTATTTATTTTTAAGTTTATTTTTATTATGTATTTATTTGAGTGAGAGAGAGAAAGAGAAAGAAAGAGTGAAAGAAAAGGCACAACAGGGCCTCAGGCCACTGTGAAAGAACTCCAGACGCATGTGCCACCTTGTGCATCTGGCTTATGTGGGTCCTAGGGAAGCAAACCTGGGTCCTTTTGACTTTGTAGGCAAATGCCTTAACCGCTAAGCCATTTTTCCAGCCCAGTTGTTCTATTTAAACTGTCCTCTAGGCTGGGGAGTGGCTCAGTGAGGAAAGTGCTGCACAAGAGTAAGGACCTGAATTTGAATTCCTAACACCCACATAAACTGCTGAGTGTGGCAGCACACACCTGTAATTCCAGCACTGGGGAAAGCTGAGGCAGGAGGATCCCAGGACTTACTGACTCTTGCTAAATTAGTACTCTATGAGTTTAATCTTGTCTCAAAAAAAAAAAAAAGAGAAAGAAATATGAAGAGCAACTAACCTGTTGTCAACTTCTGACCTCCACATGCATGAGCACACATGTTTACATGTACCCTACACACACACACACACACACACAAACAAAGTCCTCTCCTTAGATGGCACTTTCTGGTGATCTACTGAGCATGCTTGTTTAAAGGATGGGTTAGCTTTTAGATTTAGATGAAAAATAGAGAAAACTAAAATAAAAAGAAGTTTGCAAATGAGTGGGCCTAGTCCCTCTGAAAGTTCCATTCATTTTACAAGGCAAGAGGAATTCTCCTTGCAGGCTCCCTGCCCCCATAGCTTGTTCTTTCTCAATGTGGTTTTAATCCAGAGCAATGAATTCTGCAAGCTCACAGCTCAGCCAGTCCCAGATCATAGCCTGCCTTCCCACCCCCACACTGGCAGTGGAGTGTCTCAGCTTCCAGAGAAAGCTCTGTCCTGATGTTATTGGCCTGTCAGGACCTCCCCTCCCCACCTCCCCCCACCCCTGGCAGTGCAGCAGCTGCAACTGATTAAGGCTTGGCTGTGGGCTTTGTTTTATTTATGACCCACCTCCCCCTCGACAAGCTTGTTAGGGCACACTCATGGAAGTAAAATTAGAGGCCCCTGTCAGGGTTTGGGTTGGGAAATGCCCTTTACCTTCCTTTTCAGGACAGTGGTGGCCAACGTTGCTGAGGGGGACAGGCTAAGGGAGAAGCCATGCTGTGGCCATTGTGTGGCTCCATGGGCATGCTCAGAATAATTTACCCCCATAGATGTATGTTGCTTGCTATGTGTGAATGTAGGTGTGTGTGCTGAGGCCAGAGTAACACCTCAGGTGTCAGCCTCAGGAATGTCATCCATCTCCTTGGAGACAGGTCTCTGAGCTCACCAACTAGGCTAGACAGACTAGCCAGCAAGCTCCAGGGATCCTCCTGTCTCCGCTTCCCCAGATTACAGACATGCATTCCCATGCTCAGCATGTAGGCGGGTGCTGGGGATTGAACTCACGTCCTCCCTCATCTCTATAAGGCAAGCACTTTATTGACTGAGCTATCTCAAGTCTTGCTTTTGTTTCTCCTGAAATATGCCTTCTTTGTCCCCCTCTTTAATTCCCTGGCTGGACTCCCGAGTCCCAGTAGGTATTTTAGCACCTTCACCCATCAGCTGTTTGTTTGGTGATATTTCTTCGTAATAACACGCTCTTCAGAATCATAGATGATCTACTTGACTTAGTCACTGCCCACATTTCTACTTTTTTTAAATTGATGACAGTTGTTTTCAATCTTTAGGAACCCTTCCTCAGTAATCCTTGCTGTCTCAGGCAGGGGTGGTGACCAAGATCTGGGCCCCTCAGTACTTAGGGCCAGAGCTGTCCCCTCTGACTGCTCCTTGGACAGGCTATCACCTTGACTTCCCAGAATGGTATTTACATAAGAAGCCTGCATTCCTTATTCCTTTCTGGAGATGTGTATTTTTAAGAGCTTTTGGCTATCAATTTTAAAATGAGTTGCTTGGTCGAGGACTTTATAGAAAAACAAAACAGAACAAAACATTATTAGCTGGAGTGCTCTTCCCTGGGGTTGCTGAGGAAGCATTTTCTAATCAGGACTCCCTCTCAAACGCCAGTGGCCCTCACCCACCATTCAAGAGCCCAGTGCTTGCACAGGTTAAAAGGAGAAAGCTGGGGGAAAAGGGGTGGGTGGCTGGAGAGATGGATTAGCAGTTAAGGCACTTACCTGCAAAGCCAAAAGGACCTTGGTTTGATTCCCCAGGACCCATGTAAGCCAGATGCACAGGTGGAGCATGTGTCTGAAGTTCATTTGCAGTGGCTGGAGGCCCTGGCTCACCCATTCTCTCTTTCTCTCTGTCTCTCTCCCTCTTTCTTAAATAAATAAATTTATTTTTAAAAAAATTTTAAAGGAGAAAGCCAGAGAGATCACTACCACATTACACGAGAGAATGTGGAAAATTAAGAAGAACTGAGAGCATGCAGATATCAGATCAGAAGTCAGAACACAGGGGTGATGTGGTAATTCTCCCCTGCATCATGAGCTGAGATACCCGCTCCAAAAGAACGCATACCTTTGCAGGAGGCATTATAACTGCTCAGATCAAGCTCTCATGATGTGTATAAAATGTTCCAACAGGAATGCACCAAGCATTTCCTGCAAGCAACTCAAAGAAGAGACTGTTCAGAGGCTGGGGAAATGGCTCCATACTTAGAGGTACTTACTCCCCTAGTCTGCTGACTGGAGTTCGGATGCCCAGGACCCATGTAGAAGCCGGTCACAAAGCACATGTGTCTGTAATCCCAGTGCACCTACAGCAATGGGAGGTGGAGTCCGCAAATGACAAGTCACCAGCAAATGACAAGGGAGACCCTCTCTCAAACAAAGTGGAAGGAGAAGACCCTGAGGTTGTCCTCTAACTCCACACTTGTGCTGTGGCATGCATACCCCCTTCCCCCAACATCATACACCTGTGTTGCAGTCAGGTTTGCAATGATGGTAGAAATCACCCAACCAAGAGCAGCTTGTGGGAAAAAAAAAAAAAAGAGGTTTATTTTGGCTTACAGGCTCGAGGGGGAAGCTCCATGATGGCAGGGAAAACGATGGCATGAGTAGAGGGTGGACATCACCCCCTGGCCAACATAAGATGAACCATAGCAACAGGAGCGTATGCCAAACACTGGCAAGGAGGGGCTGACTATAACACCCATAAGCCTCCTGGAGGTGTTAATTCCCAGATCGCCATCAGCTTGTACCTAGCATTCAGAACACTTAAGTTTATGGGGGACACCCGAATCAAACCACCACAACCTGTGAACACACACAGTAAAGAAAAGGAGGAGGAGGAGAAAATGCCTCTTCAAGCCACTCAGCTTATCTTCTTTTCTTGCGAGGTGTACTAGAGAGAGAGAGAGAGAGGCCAGGTCTCTGCCTCAGACAGCAACATCTAAACCTGACCCATCTCTCACGTGGGTTGTGGGTGGGGATTGAAGGCTGAGGTCTCGCTCTACTTGCCCCATTTTCCTCATGCTAGTTATTCTAAGCATAATGTTTCCCAGACAAAGACCATGGAGAGGAGGGAAGGAAACAGTAAGAAGGGAGTCGGTTCTCCCCCAAGGCTTGTGTGGGAGTGGGACTGGACAGCACCTCCTCAGAGGCTGACAAAGCTCTTGGCAGACCTCCTGTCTGCTCTGCTTTTACCTCCTGGGCAGCGTTCTGCACGTCATGACGGATAGCCGGCCTCCCTGAGGGCTCCCTAGGGTCAGGGCCTGGATTAGGTTGGGACAGATATGAAAGTTCATCTTCATGGAGTGTGGTCTGGAATTTCCCTCCGTCAGTCTCTGAATAGTGGTCACTGGGCAGGAGCAGTGTTGACAACTGAGTCTGAAAACGGCAGTATGGAGGAATGCACACATAGGATGTTAAATCAGGGTCCCTGAAGAGATTCTAGATCCCCAGCATTTCTGTGAAGGGATATCTATATAAGATTAACTGAGGTGGGAAGATGCACCCTAAGTGTGGCCGGCTCCAGTTCCTGGGTGGGGATCCCAGACTGCATATGTAGGAGAAGGCGAGCTGAGCACTGACATCATCTCTCTGCTTCCTGACTATGGAAGCAATGTGACCAACTGTCTCATGTTCCTGCCGCCATGTTCTTCAGCTGTGAACCAAAACAACCCCTTTTCCCCTAAGTTGTTTTTGTCAGGTATTTTGTCACAGCCAACAACAACAACAAAAACATTACTGTGGTCTCCCCTAGGCACAGTGGTGACTGTGGTGTATGAAACTGAGGTCTTCTGGTTAAGGTTTGAAAAGCAATGGCAGATAATATGCCAGTGTTTTGGTCCTGTTTTCTCAGTCCATGTTGGCTCCAGGTAAACAAGATACTCCACCAACTCACAGCTCCATTGCTCCAGGTAAACCAGATGTTCCCAGTATGCCAGGGGTTCTGAGGTGTACCAGATGTACCTGAGATAAACATGTATGTATACTAGGGATGACAGGAGTACCATGTATACCAGAGGTGTCGAGTGTACCAGGGGTACTGATGGTACCAGGTATACTAGATGTGTCCAAGATAAACAGGTATAATAGAGGTGTCAGGGGTACCAGCTATGCCAGAGACAATAGGAGCTCTAGGGGTACCAGACGCACTACAGAACCAGGAGTACAAGAGGTACCAGCAGACTCTACAACTGGAGATGCACTACTCAGTTTATTTTCCTTTCCTTTGAAATAGAAATTTTATTCCTTTCTCACACACAGGATATTTCTTAAAGAAAAATTATTTTTATAGTAAACATATATGTTGCAGTCAGGTTTGCATTGCTGGCAGAATCACCCGACCAGGAGCAGCTTTGGGGGGAAAAGGGGTTTATTTTGGCTTACAGACTCAAGGGGAAGCTCCATGATGGCAGGGGAAAATGACAACATGAGTAGAGGGTGGCCATTACCCCCTGGCCAACATAAGGTAGCTGATAGCAACAGGAGAGTGTGGCAAACACTGGCATGGGGAAACTGGCTATAACAGCCATAAGCCTGTCCTCAACAATATACTGCCTCCAGGAGGCTTTAATTTCCAGTTGTTATCAGCTGGGGAACCTAGTGTCCAGAACATCTAAGTTTAAGATGAGGGGTTATTGACTAGATCACGAGTAACTTCCAGTGGTTACATCGCTGAAGAACACGACTCACTTTCCCCAACATCCATTCACTGTCAATACCACTCAGGGAGGGGCAGGTCCCCATGAGCACCTCCATCATCCATGATAGAGTGTGGATGGACCGGCTCTAGGACTCAAACTCACATCTTTATGGTCTTCATGCTTTCAGGTCAAGCACTTCACCAACTGAGCTATCTCCATCATTAGAAATTTCTAAACAACATGTTGCTTGGGGAAATTTTCACCTTGTGCATATTCTGAAGAATGAGAAAGTACACTTGGGGTTGTCAATTTTTTTTAAAATATTGTCATTTATTTGAGAGAGAGACAGAAAGAGTAAGTATGGCCTCCTGCTACTGCAAACAAACCAGACACATGCACCATGTGCATCTGGCTTTACATGGGTACTGGGGAATTGAACCCAGGCCATTAGGTTTTGCAAGCAAGTGACTTTAACTTCTAAGCCATCTCTTCAGCCCAGAAAGCATGTTTGGAACAGAATACCAAGGGTGTGGTCAAATGAATGCCTGACAAATTGGTATTTCAATGAAAGTCAGGTATCCTTCACTAGCCAATGGAAAAATGATTCCAGGCATTTCCAAGATCACAGGGGCTGATTTTCCCATCACAGACCTAGAGCTCAATGGCCCTGGGACAGAATGGGTGCCACCATCAGGTGCCCCTCACACTGTGGTTTCTGTCTGCACTTGGCTATGGTGCTCTTGGGCCAGCTGCAGCCCTGTGAGCCCTAGCACAGAATGGCTGCCTCCGCCTATATTCCAGTGGAGGCCTGAGAGAGCTGCAGGGCCCAGCAGAGAACGAGTGGCAGGGCCAACACCAAGAGCCTCCATTGAGTCAGTGGCTCAGTGGGAACATGGTGATGGCTGCTCTTAAAATCCAACATGGAGTCTTGGACCCTACTGAAGCATGATTCTAGCCTCAGGAGCCAGACTGTATAGCTGAGGCACAGAGCTACTGTGGGAGGAACAGTCTGGACAATCACTCTGGGGCCTGATTGGCAGAGCAACCAGACATGACTGCTACTGAACCTTAGGGTGTGGGGCTTACATGGGAGCTGATACCCTTCTTCTCTGTGCCCTTTGAATGGGAATGTCTGTCCCAGCCCTGTGCTACTACACACTGTAGAAGCACAACATAGCTACAGGGAATTTACCTTAGGATAAAACACGCTTCTGCATCTCACATACATCTAACTTAGATATTTGCTTATTAATTTGTCATTGTGTGTGAGTGGCATGCATGCATGTGTGTATATGTGTGAGTGTGCATGCACACATGGGCACTTGCCTGTGTAGGCCAGAGGTTGACATCAAATATCTTCCTTAATCACTCTCCATTAAATTTTTTTTTTTATTTTAGAGAGAGAAAGAGAGAAAGAATTGGTGCACCAGGGCCTCAGCCATTGCAATCGAATGCCAGATGCTTGAGCCACCTAGTGGGAATATGCGACTATGCACTTGCCTCACCTTTGTGTGTCTGGCTTACATGGGGTCTGGAGAGCTAAACATGGGTCCCTAGGCTTCACAGGCAAGTGCCTTAACTGCTAAGACATCTATCTAGCCCTTACTTTTTGAGACAAGGTCTCACATTGAACCTAGACCTCAGCAATTCCATTAGACTAGGTAGCCAGAAAGCCCTTCTGTCTCTACTACCCTAGTGCTGGGATTACAGGTGCATGCTGTTATAAGGGGTTTTTACATGGGTGCTGGAGATCTGCACTCCAGTCCTCATGCTTGCATGGCAGGCACTTTACCCACTGAGCATCTCCCAGCCCCAGTGACTTAGATATCTACTTGAGACTTGGGATCTTTTGAGGTGATACTGGAATGTGTTAAGATTTTGGAGGTTGTTGGGATGGAATGGATATATTTCCCATTTGAGTAGAATATGAACTTGAAAAATCAGAGTGGAATGCTATGACTTGAATGTGTTCCCCTCCCTGCACCAAATTTCTATGTTGAAATCCTAACTCCCAGTGGTGGTAGGAGTGTCGGGGGGCAGGGGAGGGGGTGATTGGGTTGTGAGAGTGGAGCCTTTCACCTCTTCTACCAAGGAGAACACAGAAATCAGGTGCTGTCTATGAACCACAGTGAGGATCCTCACCAGACATTGAATGTGCCAGTGGCTTGAACCTGGACTTCCAGCATCCAGAACTGTAAAACATAAACTTTGGCCTGGAGGGATAGCTCAGCTATTAAAGGCACTTATTGCAAAGCCTGACAGGCTGGGTTCAATTCCCCAGTACCTATGTAAAGTCAGATGCACAAAGTGGCACATGTATCTCGAGTTCAGTTGCAATGAATAAAGGCCCTAGCATGCCCATTCTCTCTCTAGTTGAAAATAAATAAATTAATATAATGTTTAAAAAATACTAAAATAAACATAAATTTCTGATTATAAGACAACTAGTTTATGACATTTTATTGTTAAGTGGCCCCAAAAGACCAAGACAAAAAGACCAGACTCTTTGGAAATAAGGCTTAGAGGAGGAGTCTTTTTTTTTCCCCACTTGAAATGCACATGTAATTCAAATAATGCAATAATAAAAACAAGGAAACAGCCAAGCCTGGACCCAGCTACCAAGACTGAGACAAGAGAATTGTAAGTTCAAGGCCAGCCTAAGCAACTTAGCAAGACTATCTCAAAATAAAATGTCAAAAGAGATCTGAGGTGGTAGAGTACTTGCTTAGCAAGTGAGAGGTCCTGGGTTAAATACACACACACACTCACACCAAAACAAAATAAGGCAAACCTTCTTGGGAACATAAATTCAGTCAGTAGACAGGAAACTGGTCTCATGCTCCCCAGAAGCTCACCCTAGGCTTGGCCTGAGAAACAAGGGTCTAGTGCCAGACAGAGAATGCCAGTCAGGGCTCGGATAAGCCTCTTGTTCTTTCTGTGTTTTCTGCCTGACAAACAGTGACAGCAAAAAGACTTGTGTAAGTACTGATTAGGTTACATGCTGTGGTTACTTTTGTAAGTTTGTTTTTCAGAAAAATATATGTTGGTAAAATAAGGATTTGGAAGTTGCTATTTGAGAGGGAAATGATTTCTTCCCTGTTACTAAGGCAGCCCTGAGGGATGTGGAGCCACTGGGAAGGGAGTGGGCAGAAAGGCCTGGGGTCATCTGGAACCCAGTATGTGACAGAGCGTCCAAAGTCCTTCGGTGATGGTGATGTGGACGGATGTCCTTCAGGGAAGTTTCAAAATGCTCCCCAAGACAAGAGCCACAGGCCTTTTGGCTCTATCAGTTTGCTATTAGCTCTTGGGTCATTTGTGACGGGCTATTGACCCTGTTTGCTTCCTCAGCGGAATCAGTCTTCTTTGATAGATATTGGTATTTTATGCTTGTATATATGTGTGTATATATGTATGCATGTTCACATGGGTGTTAACATAAGTGTGTGGGTGCACATGCATTTGCACATGTGTGTGTGTGCACACCAGCTGAGGCCAGAGGTAAACATTAGGTGTCTTCCTCAGTCTCTCTCCATATTATTTTTTGAGACAGGGTCTGTCACTGAACTCAGAGCTCACCAATGTGGCTACACTAGTTGGCCAGCAAGCCCCAGGGATTCTCCTGTCTCTGGCTCCCAGTGTTTAGGGTTACAGATGCACACTGCCAAGCCTGGTTTTTATGTGGACGTTAGGAATCCAAACTCTGATGCTCATGCTTATACGCTAAGCACTTTGCCAACTGAGCCATTTCCCCAGCCCCAATCCTTGCATAAATGATCATTATAAATGATTATAAGTGCAGACAAAAGCACATGACCATCCTGTCTGCTTGCCTATAGTGCTTCAGGTTGCTCAGTAAAATTTAAAACTTTCTTTACGGCATCTAATATCTAGACCCAAATGAAAACAAATATGTATTTCTTATGAATAAGTGTACATAGCTGCTAAAATATATTAATTTACAAATAGATGCATAAATACTCCCAAAACAAAATACATTGACAAGCAACAAATAAGTAAATAACAAATAAGTAAAATTCTCTGTATTTATCTTTTTGGAGCAAAGGACTTCTAAAAGGACCAGACAGACCATTACAAAGGTCCTGCAAGGTGAGTCTAAGGAGAGTCAAGTGCACATTTGGCCTCAAACTTCTTGTTGCTGTCATTAGAACATAGATGTGGGAACTTTAAGAGGCCCTCCTGCTGAGGCAACCTTGAATTATAGCTTTACTCTCTTATCTAGTGCCCTTCTGCCTCCCCTCACCCCCAGCTGCTCCCCCTTAGAGACCTTGGCTCTTAGGAGCACAGGCCTTCTTTATCTCCCACTCTGACTGCCTTTGAGCTCCTAGCACCTAGGCTAAGTCACATGGCATGAAACTTCCTCCTCCCTCCAAAACTTATATAAAAAAAGAAGCTTTCCCTTGTTTTTGAATTGCAGGATCTCTCTCTCTTTTTCTCCCCACCTCTCTCCAGGACCTCCTCCTCCCCCCAAAACTTATAAAAAGCAAAAACTTTCCTTGTTCTTTGAATTTCAGGATCTCTCTCCAGGACCCCATCACACAGCCTGAGGTATGATGTCATAATACTCTGAATTAAAGCTTCCACTTGAAAAGGGCGATCATCTCAGTTGTTTTTCATTGAAGCAGCTTGCTGTTCTCCCACTTCTGCCTTCCTTTCTATTCTCCATCAATTGCGAATGCACGGGCTTCTGAGCTCACACGTGGCCCAGCTCTGCTGAGGGCTGGAGCCCAGGCTCAGCGGCTCGCAGCTGTGGCTCAAGCTCACTGGCAAGTGAACTTCAAGGACTTTTGAGTGGGTGCTCAGGAGATAATAAAGAAACTCAACACCTCTGGGGGCAAGGAAGAGGGTCAGAGAGGCCTTGAGGACAGTCCAGAATCAGCAAGACAGTCCTCAGTAGATGGAGAGAAGGGAACCACATGCAGGAGGTCCAAAGGTGGGAGGGGACAGCACAGAGCACAGGTATAAAGCTTCCCCTGCCCCGTGAGTCTCCCCTCTTTAGAAGTGGGTGCACTGAGGCCAGAGTAAGAGGCGTTCACGCAGATCAAGGGATTATCTGGGAGCTGTGCCAAGGCTAGGGGAGGAGTGATGGGACTTCAGTGTGTCCCCCAAGGGGTCATGTGCAGGAAACTTGGCCAGTGTAACGGTGTTGAGGCAATGGGACATCTTCCAAGAAGCAAGGCCAAGGGAGGCGGCCAGGTGTTTGTGGAGCATTTTTCTCCAGATTGAAACATTCCCTTCTGGAGGGAGGAGGAAGGCACCTAAACCCCAAGAAACTAATGAAACTTACAAGACTTCCTAAACCGCCCCCTCCCAGGTTATATAAGCAGCAACAATTTATGGGGAGAGGAGACTCTCTTCTGTGGTCCTGCCTGCAAATTGTGCAGAGAGATTCAAAGATTTACCTTCTGTGGTCCATCTGTAATGGAGGTGACCCTGGAGAAGACAATCTGTAATTGTGACCCAGGAGAAGATTGTTCCGTCTGTAATGGAGGTGACCTTGTTCCAGAGTCATCATCCATCTGTAATGGAGGTGACCCAGGAAGACGCTGTGTTCCATCTGTAATGGAGGTGACCCAGGAGAAGACACTGGGGTGTTCCGTCTGTAATGGAGGTGACCCAGGAGAAGACACTGGGGTGTTCCATCTGTAATGGAGGTGACCCAGGAGAAGACACTGGAGTGTTCCATCTGTAATGGAGGTGACCCAGGAGAAGACATCTGTAATGGAGGTGACCAGGAGAAGACATTGGGGTGTTCCATCTGTAATGGAGGTGACCAGGAGAAGATGTTGGGGTGTTCCATCTGTAATGGAGGTGACCCAGGAGAAGTCATTGGGGTGTTCCATCTGTAATGGAGGTGACCCAGGAGAAGACGCTGGGGTGTTCCATCTGTAATGGAGGTGACCCAGGAGAAGACGCTGGGGTGTTCCATCTGTAATGGAGGTGACCCAGGAGAAGATGTTGGGGTGTTCCATCTGTAATGGAGGTGACCAGGAGAAGACATTGGGGTGTTCCATGTGAAATGGAGGTGATCCAGGAGAAGATGTTGGGGTGTTTCATCATAACTCAGAAGAACTCAGGGTGACTCAGGAGAACGACTCTCAACATGTCATCTCTAATGAAGGTGCCTAGAAGAGGACCTTGGTAAAGGTGGCCCAAAGGAAGGACTTAGAGCAAGCTACCCATCTCTAATGGACTGACCCAGGAGAAGGACTCTGGGGCACTTCCAGCACTAAAGAAGTGACATAGGACAAGGTCTTTGGGGCATATCATCACCAATGGAGATAACCCAGAGGAAGGACATGTGGACATCAGGCCACCTCTATGTCAAGGTCTGTTCCTTTGGGGCAGGAAATCCATGAAACAGGCTGGACCTCTCTCTGAGGAACAGAAAAGCACAGACCCTGGGGCTGTTAATACTGGAAACTCCTGTGTGTTGTTTCACCACCTGGCCCTCAGGGGCCAGCACGTGCTGTTCCCCATCTTTGTTCTCATCCTCGGGCCCTGACCAAGCTTTGCCTCCACTCTGCCTTCTCCAACCTGCCCTGCTCCTGGCCTCTGCCTCTTCCTCATGCAAATGTCCTGCTTTCCCATGGCATTCTTCCCATATCAGGAGCAAACACACGGCTAGACTGTTGGGTGTGTAGGTGAGCATCCTTTATGGCATTCATCCTGGGACCCACAACCTAGCCTGATGCAAACAGTAATTCATCTTAGAGGCTCACCTAAGCAAACCCTCAGCTCAGCACCAGGTGGGAAATCTGTAACTGGAGTCCCAGGAAGAGGAATTTATACATGAACTCAACCTCACTATTCATTGTCCATTCCCCTCAGCCCTGCCCTTTGACAGGGACCCTCAGTTCTCAGTACAGAACCATGTGGAATACACAGCGCTGTGCTAACCCCTTCAACCCAGTGGTTCTGAACAAGGGGATCCACACAAGGAAAATCAAAGTATGTATTGAGTGTGCTCTGTGTTTGGCCTCATAAACTTACCGTCTGACTCATTACTGCCACACTAAAATAAAGATCTTGGCTCTCCTGCCTATTCCACTCAGTAGAGGAGGAAAGCGATAACTCCGGGAGGCAAGGCAGCCACAGGTGTGAGTGAATCAAACAAATTTACAATATCTGGTGTATTAGTCAGGGTTCTCTAGAGGAACAGAACTGTTAGAATGAATTGCATTAAAACGGGAATTTATAGGATTAGTTTATTACAGTCCAGCAATAGCAGTCTGCAAGCTTGAGAGTTAAACCCGGTAGATTCTCAGGACACATGGCTGGATGGCTCAGCAGTCCCCATTCAGCACTGAAGGCCTGAAGGCTTCCTGGAGAGCCACGGGTCTTCAGTCCACATTGGAAGGCTGAGGAAACTTGGTTCCAATGCCAGTGAAGGATAGCCGAACAGGAGAGATGCACGTGCAGTGAAGGCACTCACCACCAGCAGCAGCAGCAGTGGCCCAGCCAGGTGGGAGGAAGGATTCTTTTCTCCCAGAGCCTCCTTACATAAAGACCCCTTCAGAAGGGCCACACACTCTGGGGGAAAGGCTCCCTCTGGGGAAAGGACTTCCTCCTTCAGTTAATCCTTCCCAAAAGCAACCTCAGAGACTCAACCAAGAGGAAGGGCTATGAATGCCTAATCAGATCAAGTTGACAACAGAACTTAACCATCACACCTGGGTACAGTGAACGCTGCGCTGCGTGAATGTTTTGATTTTCCGTATCCGAAAAGGTTGTTCACTCTTAGTGCCCCATGTGGCCACTGAGGAGGCAGAGGGACAAGGACAGGAGGCCATGTCCCAAGCTGCTGCTCACTGAGTCTGTCACCTGCCACTACTGCCCTGTGTGTGTCTGAGAAAGCTCTTTGTGTGTATGTGTGTGTGTGTACATGTTTGTGTGTATGCAGGTTGCATGCACATGTGTGTGCAAGCATGTAGAGGTCAGAGGACAACTTCAGATATAATTCTTTTTGAGACAGGGTCTCTCACTGCTCTGGAGCTTGCCAAGAGGGCTAGATTGGCCCTGCAAGCCTCAGGGTCCTGCCTGTCTCCTCCTTCCCAGTGCTCGGAGTACAAGCATGCGCCTCCATGCTTGTCTTTTATTGCATGGGCTCTGGGGAGCACACTCGGGTCCTCACGCTTGCATGCAAACACTTTACCAACTGAGCCACCTCCCCAGCCCAAGGAAACTGTTCATGAAGCATCTAAACACACAAGAAAAACCATCTGGAATCTTCCTTTTCATGGCAGAATACAGATTGCAATCTCTTGTTCTCTCTCCATTTTTATTTTTATAAGTTAACAAGAGAAAAAAATATCCCCTTTCAATTCTTAGGGGAAATCCGAAGACAGTTATTCCCAACATATTTTGAGGAAGTCTTAAAGCCTTCATCAGATGGTATCAGATTCTCAGAAAGCCACTGGCCTGCAGAAGACATTAAGCCATCTCAATCTGGACAGGGGGTGGGGAGTGGGGGGTGGGGGGTGGGGGGAGGCGGGTTCAGGAGTATGCTGCAGCCCCAGTGGATGGCAAAACAATCCCAGTCATTAGAGTCTATGGGAAGTCTCTTCCACCACACACATATGAAGGGCAGGTCTGCCCCTCTCCACTCCACTCTCCCAGGGCCTGGGCTCTAGCAGGCCAGCATTCCCACTCCAGCAAGACAAGCTGAAGCTCAGAGGAATTGCATTTCCTGAACAGGCATTTTCCTCTTTCATGGGAGGCCCATGCAGGGATGTGCTCACCAGGCTGTGTGGAGGGGTTTTTCACCGAAGACCTTTTCCTTAAGGATGGCAAGAGAATGAATTCATGTTTGCAGGTTATTCTGGGTGACTCATTCAGTATAATGCCCTAGCTTTAGTTCCTGTTGGGGAGATAAAGTCACTTGCTAGGGTCATTTAAGCAATAACTAGAACCTGAATAAGGACTCAATCCCAGGGCTTGGAGATGTTCCATCAATAAAGTGCTTGCTATGCAAGCTTGAGGAGCTGAGTTTAGTCCTCTGCATCCATGCATAAAAGGCCAGACACATGCTGGAGAGGTGGCTCAGTGGTTAAAGGCACTCGTTTGCAAATCCTGCTGGCCCAGGTTCTATTTCCCAGAACCCATGTAAAGCCAGATTCACAAAGTGACACATGCATCTGGAGTTCAAGTACAATGGCAAGAGGCCCTTTCATTCACATTTATTCTCTCTCCCCTTGCAAAATAAAAAATAAAATAAAATAAAAAGCTAAAATAAAATACTAAAAACGTCAGGCATGGTGTTGCATGCTTGAAATTCAGTGCTGGGAAGGCAGAGTCAGGAGGAGCCGGAGTGCTCGCTGGCTCGCTAGTCAATCATCGGTGAGTCCTGGGTGCCGTGTGAGACCCTGTCTCCAAAAATAAGATGGATAGCAATTGAGGCAGACACCCAACAAAGTATCAGTTATAGAAAAAGAAAATTATCTAAGACCCGCAATGAAGGGCTTGGAAGATAGCACAGTGGGTAAAGGAGCTTGCTTGCAAAACCTGCCCACCTGGGTTTGGGCTTGATTCCCCAATACCCGTGTAATGCCAGATGCACAAAGTGGTGCACGCAGCTGATGTTTCCAATAGCAAAGAAGCCCTGGCATGCCAATTCTACCCTCCCCTTCTCTGCTTGCACATAAACAAATACAAATATTTAAAACCCATGATGAGGTCCCCGCCCACTCTCCAGGGCCATGTGGGCCACTTGTAATGCCCCCCTGCCAGCATCATGCCAAATTTAATTCCTCACCCATGGCCAAAATGTCACATGGACACTTTGAAAACTTAGGTCTGATCTTGTCACTTCCTTGTTCAGGCAATTCTGGTTTTGCCATGCAGATAAAGTCTGAGGACTCTGTTGTGCCGCCTGGCTTCCTGAACTAGGACCACACAAACTTCCCAGCCCAAAGGATGAGCCTCATGATTGATGCTTAAATGCCTAAAGCCCAGACCCCAACCCAAGAAGGTTACATTGTATCCTGGTACTCAGGTACCCAAGGACTCAGTCAGCCAGGTTGCCATCCAAGCCTCTGTGCACAGGTGTCCACACATATGCTGAGCCACATCTTGGGCCTGGGGTTGCTCCCTGGATGGTAGCCAATCTTCATGGAGAGACTTAATGGAAGTTTTTTTTTTTTTTTTTTTTTTTTTTTGTCATAGTTGCATGAGGAATTCTGTGGTTTGGAGTGCCCTATGCATGGCCTAGGAAGAGAGATACAGATACTTGGTGGGGGCATACCCTTGATTCTACAAGTGCCCCTCTTTTGGAATGGGCCCAACAGAAGAGGATCAGCTGGCCCCTCGCAAGGCCAACCCCCTCCTTCCCGGCTGAGGATCTGGCTCCCAGGCTCATCTCTACATGAGCCAGCCTTAGCAAGTCACCTGCTGTCCTGAGCTTCCGAGCCCCATGAGCACATTTACCACGATGCTCCTGACCATGGTGCCCCTCTATCGGTGGGTGGGCTGTACCACAGCCTCTGATCTCTGTTCAGTTCCACCTGCCCCTCAGCTGCTGCCGCAGAGCAGGTGCTCCAGACCCGGACAACACCCTGAAGAGCTGGCGCTCAATCACTGCATTGCCCAAGTGGAGGCCAGTGCTTTGCCCACGTGCTAGGAAAAACCAAATGAGAGCAGGGCCTTTTGTCAGAGTCACTGGTGCCTGGCAAAATATATGCATGACATAGGAGGATGCTGGGTGTCCCTTTATCACTCTTGTGCCTTATTTCCTTAAGACATCTCTAACTGAACCTGAAACTCCTGCTCTTTTTCAGTTAGACTGGCTGACCAGGGAGCTCCAGCGATCCTCCGATCTCCACTCACCTATCAGTGCTGGGGTTACAGATTGTTGTATTCAGTTTCATGTTGCTGGGGTAAACATCTAAACCAGACACAGTTTATAGGAGGGGAAGAGGTTTATTTCAGCTTACAGATCCAGGCTGAAGTTCCATCACTGGAGGAAAAAAGCTGCTTCCATATATCCAAGCAGAGAGAAACCATCCCCATCCAGCAAACACCAAAAGCAGTGAACACAAACCAGCAGCAAACAGCAGGGACCCTGCCAGAGTGCAGACCTCTCTGCATATCTTTGGGCTGGAATTCAAGTCCACCCCAGTGACACCTTAGGGCTTCAGAATCGCCTCCAGTGACACCTCTTCAGGATGGGTGATTGGAGATTCATGCTCAATAAAACACCTGAGTCTATGGGGGACATACATTCAAACTACCAGGAGAGTTGAAATGGAAAATTTTTGTTTGTTTGAGGCAGGGTCTCACTCCATTCCGGGCTGACCTGGGACTCACTCTGTAGTAGTTCTGGTTGGTCTAAAACTCACAGTTACCCTCTTGCTTCAGCCTCCCAAGTGCTGGGATTAAAGGTGTGTACCACTACACCCAGCTTGAAATGAAAATTCCAAGACAGCAGAGCTGAGCTGGGTTTCAAATGTCTCTGAGCTTTTGAGAGGGGCAGAGGGATGTGTAGATGCAATCTGAACACCAGGCTGTTTGGTAGAGCCAGCACAGGATAAGGAGTATTCAGCCTGCAACCTGTGGTCCCATGCAACCCAGAATAACTCCCAAAATGCCCAACACAAAATCATAAATGTGCTTAAAATGTCAGAGTTTTTGTCATTTTTTCCTCTGCAACTCAATTGCATAGTTCTCGAGCGTGAACTTTGTAGATGACAGTGTCATCTTGCAATGTCACTCAAGCATATGTATGCTCCTAAAGCCTGCAGCAGACCATGGGTTGGACACCCCTGGTTAATTTAATGTCTGCCCAAGACAATTCTTCCTCATCCAGTGTGGCTCAGAGAAGCTCAAAGGTTGAATAACCTTGGCTGTAGCCCGAGAGGCCGGGTTGGGGGAAGGGCAGGGTCAACAGATGTTCTGGGAGACTGGAAGTAGAGGCAAAGAGGAGCAAATCTGTCATTTGAAACTTGACACTCTCTTTCCTTATGGCACAAGAGAAGCCATCTAACCTATAAAGTCCAGTGTAGTCCACTGTGCGCAGGACTAACCAGTCGACCGCCTAGGACTGGTGTGTCCAGGGAAGCGTTGGGATGCTCAGTGTGGCGGGGGGTGACTGGGCCCAGGACCTTTTCCCTCTGAGGCCTAGGTGCAGCAGACAGTGAGGCTGGAACCAAAGGGGGTGGAGGAGAGAAGGAGGTGGAAAGACTCAGTAATTGCCTGACCCATAAAATTATTCTGGACCAATGCCCTTATCAGTAGTCAGCATTCTGGCCATGATAGTGTGACTTGACAGAAACTAGAATCACCTTGAGGGATGATTTAGATGGGAAGACCCACCTTAAATATGGGTTAACTGTGGGTGGCATGATTCCATGGGCTGGGGTCCTACCCTGTATAACAAGGAGAGAGCTGGCTGAGTGGCAGCATTCATCACTCTCTGTTTCCTCACTGTGCTCAATGCGACCAGTTCTGCTTCAAGCTCCCGCCACTCTGCAACATGATGGGTGTAGAGACAATTAAATATCAATTGAAATAAGCTCATCATGGGACTGGAGAGATGATAAGCTCAGCCGTTAAGGTGCTTACCCGTGAAACCTAAGAACCCAGGTTCGATTCCCCAGTACTTACATAAGCCAGATGCACATGGTGGCTCATGCATCTGGAGTTTGTTCTCAGTGGCTAGAGGCCCTGGTGCAGCAATTCTTCCTGGTTCATATATATATATATATGCTCAATACAAAAAGGCAAATATCCCAGACCTCATTCATGTGGAATCTGAAAATGTTGACCTCATAGAACTGGAGACTAGTGGTACCGGAAGATAGGAGGGAAGGAAGAAGGAGGAACAGGGAAAGGTGAGTTAGTGGTGCAAAGTTATAGCTAGTATGAAAAATAGTTCTCATGTTCTGGTCTACAACCGGGTGACTGCAGTTATTAGAATATTGTATTGTATAACTCAAAATAGCTAGGAGCAATTTTGAATGTTCTTACTACCACAGAAATGTTTAAGGAGATGGAAATCCTGATGACCCTGACTTGACCATTATATTGTGTATACATGTGTCAAAACATCACATTGTACCCCTAAGGGTGTGTGATTGTGTCAGTTCAGAACACAAATAAATAAAGGGCTTGTGGAAGTAGACAAGTTGTCTCTTTTCTGCCTTCCCTGTGTGAAGAGACAGTAAGAAGCCTTACAGTGGAGGCTAGATTAGTGACTTTCTGTCTGTAATAAGTTAAAATAAATTAAGAATGTCAGTGGCCTGCATGAAAGGAGACAACAGGGCCATGCTTCAAAGTCCCAAGGGAGAAGAGCGGGAACCATACAGTCCCAAAGTTCAGAGCAGCGCTAAGCAACTATGGTGATGAATGGAGACGTGCCAGGCATGCAAGGACTCAGCTTCTCCTTGGATGCTCCTTGAGGTTGTGTTCATTTAAAAGCGAGGTCAGGGACTGGAGAGATGGCTCAGCAGTTAAGGTGGTTGCCTGCAAAACCCAATGACCTAAGTTCTATTCCCCAGTACCCACGTAAAACCACAGGCACAAAGTGGCATGCATGCGTCTGGAGTTCATTTGCAGTGGCTAGAGGAGCTGGCGTGCCCATTGTCTCTTAGTCTTTCTCACTCTAAATCTGGCTTTCTCTGCTTCAAATAAATAAAAGTAAACTAGAGGTCAAGATAAGCTCACCAATGATTGCAGCCAGGAGATTGGAAAGATTCCAACAAGGAATGGAAGCAAGGAAGTGAGGGAGTAAAACGAGCACTTTGTCAGGTAAAAGATAGATTAAAAAGGCCCTCCCACTATGGGCTGGAGTGATGGCTCCGTAGTTAAAGATAATTGTTTGCAAAGCCTGACTACCCAGGTTCAATTCCCCAGTTCCCATGTAAAGCCAGATGCACCAAGTGGCACATATAGAGCTCATTTGCAGTGGCAAGAGGCTCCAGTATGCTCATATTCTCTCCTTGAAAATAAATATATAAAAATATTTTTTTAAAAAGAAACCCTAGCTGGGTGTGGTGGTGCATGCCTTTAATCCTAGCACTTGGGAGGCAGAGGTAGGAGGACCGCCATGAGTCCAAGGCCACCCTGAGACTACATAGTTAATTCCAGGTCAGCCTGGGCCAGAGTGAGACCCTACCTCGAAAAAACAAAACAAAAAAAAGAAACCCCAGGGAATCAGACTCCTCAAAAGGTGGAAAACTATGATAAACCCTACTGCATAGGCTAGGTAAGACAAATGCTCTTTAACTCAAGTGGAAGGCTTAGGCAAAGAAAGTTAAGAGGCTAATCACAAGTTAAAGAACATAAAATACTGAATGAACCAAAACTGCTGGCATATAATTTAGAGAGATACTGATGAATCCTAAAAAAAGAAAGAAAAAAGAAAGCTACAGTGTGGCTGCCATTGGGACACATGAGTTTCTCTGAATAGGCTTTTTTTTTTTTTTGGTCTCTGTGTATAAAATATTTTGACTATGTAGTATTGTCTTTCTGTGTGTGTGTGTTTGTGTGTGTATGCCTGTGGGTGCTCATGTGTGCATGTGTGTGGAGGCCAGAGGTGGATGTCAGATGTCTTCCTCAATTGCTCTCTACTTGGTTTGTTTTGAGACAGGGACTCTCACTGAACCTGGAGCTCACTCGTTCAGCTAGGCCAGGTAGTCAACTAGCCCAGGAGTCCTCTTGGCTCCACCTCACCAGTGCTGAGATGACAGGCACACGTGTCACACTCGGCATATCGTGGGTGCTGGGGATGTGAACTCAGGTCCTCATGCCTGTGCAGCAAGCACTTTCCCTCTGGGCTATCTCCTCAGCCCTGACCATGCACCACTTTGATATTCCAAAACTTACTGAAAAACACTTGTAATTGAACTTGTATTCTTTTCCTATTATTGTATTTCAGAAAGGAAGGAAATGTTACTACCCAAATCAACCGTTCCTGATGCTCATGAGCATGCTAAGAAGCTCGGCAATTTGCCCACGTCTCATTAAGTGAAACTTTGTTTTATTAAAAATCCAGTCATTATATCTCTAAGTTGCTGCCCACTTCCTTCTTATTACAGACTCTTCATGTTAATCCTAAACTTGGCTTTTTCCTTCCTTTTGTGGCTGCCTGGACCCAAACCACCAGTCCCTCGGTAGTTGCCTGTATCCTGTGATCTCACTTGCAGCATTAGGGCAGTGAGCTACAGCTTTTTCCTGTAGGATAGAAGTTTTCAGCATATTTGAAGAGAAAAAAAAGTAGGAGGAAATATGCAAAGTGAGACTAGAAAGAAATAATTTCTTTTGGAAAATTCCAAACATCAAGGAAGTTTTCTTTTTTCTTCTTCTTCTTCTTCTTCTTTTTTTTTTTTTTTTTTTTGGTTTTTTGAGGTAGGTTCTCACTCTAGTTCAGGCTGACCTGGAATTCACTATGTAGTCTCAGGGTGGCCTCTAACTCACGGCAATCCTCCTACCTCTGCCTTCTGAGTGCTGGGATTAAAGGCATGTGCCATCACGCCCAGCTTCAAGGAAGTTTTCTAATGCCTATTCTCCATCCTCATTCTCAGCCACCTGCCCATCCATCCATCCCCTCATTCAGGGCACCAATACTGTCCCATGATCTTTGATGACTAAGAGAAGGAAGGGCAGAGAGCTACTTAGCAGTCCTGTCTTTGTTAACCCTTCCATGGGGAACATGGTAAAACCCACCCAGGTCTCTTCATTGTAGCCACTTGTCCAGCTTCACTAACCCCCTTGCAAGCATACCATATCTGAGAGTGCCGTTCTCCTTGAGATCTTCAGTTTCTGGGTCTGGGTTATGGCTCAGTGCTTGCCATGCAAACATGAGGACCTGACTTCTTATCCCTAGCACCCACATAAAATGCCAGGCATGGTGACAAACACTTGAAATCCCAGAGCTGGGGAGGTGGAGACAGGAAATCCCTGATGCTCACTGGCTAGCTAGTCAAGCCGAATTGGTGAGCTCTGGGTTCAGCGAGAGAATAAGGTAGAAAGCAACTTAGCATGACACCGGACATCAACCTCTAGCTTCCACATGCACCTGCACACACATGTGACCACACATAGACACGTGCAAAAAAACAGATATATTTAAAATATATACTGGGGGCTGGGCAGATGACTCAGTGGGTAAAATTGGTTGCTGCACAAGCACGAGGGCCTGAGAGGGCCTGATTTGCCCTGAGTTTGATCCCTTAGGATCCACATAACCAGCTGAGTGTGACCACACACAACTGTGACCCTAGTCCTGTGGGGAGCAGAGATGAGAGAATTGCTGGGGCTCTCTGGCCAGCCAGCCTCACTGAAAATAGCTCAGGGTTACATGAGAGACCACATCTCAAGGAAACAAAGCAGAACAGATAGAGAGGACAGCTGATGTTCTCCTCTGGCCTCCACACACATGCACACAGGGCCCCGGCTTCTTCATATGACACACCACACCACACATGACACACACATTTAGAAAAATTATAAAAGGTATTTTAAAACTTTCAAATTTGCAGATCCTCAATGTGATTTACCTCACTTTTGAAACATAGGAAGCTCACTGATGATAAAATGATTCTCCTACTAGTAAGAAATTGCATTTCAATGCTCCACCTAAAACTTCATGGTCCATTTTTTTTTTCCATGAAGAATGGAGATTATTAAGATGCCCCAAATGCTATGCTATCAAGGAAGAGTGAGTGAGGTTGGGAAAATGTCAGGAAAGAAACCATCAGCACAAATCACCACCTAATCGCTGCTCTACCAACCCACACACAGAGTTGAAAATTGATTTTCATTTTCACAGATCTGATCTCTATGTATAGAAAGGGCCAGTCTGGCCCAAACATTTTATGCTGGTTATGATTTTTTTACTTTGAATGAGAAAGACCAAGTTTCTTGTTTGATAATTTTGAAAGTCTTTTTACTGAAAGTTTTAAAAGTGGATGCTTGGCTCTGACACGGCTCCAGAATCTCAGAATAGATGTGAGACAAAGATTCCTTTTGAAACTTACGTAGAAACTTGGGAAGAATGGCCTACAGACATCAAAGAAGGGCAGTGTATGTTTTAGTAGGTCGTCTTTGCAAATTGAATTATTGACATAGTTTCCTCAAGAGATCATAACTACTAAGGCTGGGGAAATAGTGAGTCGGTGGCTAAGGACATGACTGCCCTGGTCAAGGGAAAATTGTGACAAAATGAGACCATCTGTTCTGCGGGAGGAACTTCCCAGCATATCTCTATTTTAGCTGTCCTTTCTACACATCACCCAGGGAAAGAGGATTCTAACCTGTTATCTTTTATTTCAAACCTCAGCACTGAGCTTGGAATTCACTCCTCAGATGTTCCTCCATGCCAGCCCCTGTCACCAAAAATCTTGCCCAGAGCTCTGTGAAAGGACAAAAATCAGATTTTCAGCCGGGCGTGGTGGCACACGCCTCTAATCCCAGCACTTGGGAGGCAGAGGTAGGAGTTCAAGGCCATCCTAGGACTACATAGTGAATTCCATAGTGAATTCTTTGAGGCAGGGTCTCTCACGAACCTGAAGCTCACTGATTAGGCTAGACTAGCTCACCAGCAAGCCCCAGGGATCCTCCTGTCTCCACCTTTCAGCACTGGGATTATAGGTGCTCATCATCACTCAACTTTTTGTGTGGGTGCTGGGGATCTGAATTCAGGTCCTCGTGTTTGTGGTAAGCCCTTTACCCACTGAGCCATGTCCCAGTGCCCAGATATGCTTTTCTTACTTTGAAATAATTAAAATACTAGTCCCCCCCCCCACACACCACTGGCTATTCTTGTCCTCTTGGTGAGGAGAATACTGGGCTTTTGAAAACAAAACAAATCCTCAAACAGAAATCACAGATTGCTTTTCTGTCATGTAGTAACTCATTGAGTGAAATAACAATGCAAACGTCCTGTGTGCAGGGCTTGAAGCTCAAAGCTGGGAACACTGTGGGGACCGTGTGTTGTCTTGGTGTGGAGTTGCTAACCAGATAGGCTTAACCAGATAGATAGGCTTGCTCTCTAATACTCCCAGGAAGCCAGTGATGCTGTG
This sequence comes from Orientallactaga sibirica, assembly GCA_036365145.1. Taxonomy (NCBI): domain Eukaryota; kingdom Metazoa; phylum Chordata; class Mammalia; order Rodentia; family Dipodidae; genus Orientallactaga; species Orientallactaga sibirica. The sequence goes on along the minus strand of JAEOAD010001462.1, from coordinate 2,601,061 downwards.
GAGTGAAGGCAGAAGACACAGCCCTGAGCTAGGGAGAGGAGCTGGGACACTGCATGGGGGAGGGGCAAGGATTTGGGGGTTCGCTTCTGAGTTCTAGGCATTTGCTGCCCTCTCAGGATAAGCCTGTGGTAAAGATCCTGCTGCCCACTGGGGCTCAAGACTTGGATGTGTGGAGGAGGGACTGTGCTGATAGATCTCTGGGATTCACATCTCCTAACATTCCCCTTCTGACACACTGAGCTACATGGCTGTGTCATGCCCAAGCTCACGTAATCCCAATGCTCAATAAATAAATAAGAATAATCCAGGAGCTGGGGAGATGGTTCACTGGGTAAGGTGCTTGCTGCACAAGTGTGAGGCCCTGAGTTCAGATCTTTAGCACCCATGTGAAAGTTGGTGTGGAGGTGTGCACATCCCAGTGCCTGGAAGGCGAAGACAGAGGATCCTGGCGCTTGCTGGTTAGCTAGTTTAGTCAACCCAGTGAGCTTTTGGTTCAGTGAGAACTGCACGTAGCAATGCTAGACTCCAATTTGTTAAGACATAAAATCCATGTTTGGTTGGTAGTGCTTTGGATGCTATACTTTCATTTATTGATAATTTATTATTATTAAGGTAATGGACATTTTTGTGATGTTTTTCCAAATGACAAGCTGTCTTCCTGGACACTAACATGCTTTAACCTGAAATTCCAATTTGTGTAGCATTTTCACATGGCTTGGACCTATTTTTGGGTAACACTGTGCAGGCACAGAGCAGCCACACAGCCGGTCCTCACAGCAGCATGTGCTCCACGATACCAACATGGCCAGGATCACACTGGTCCCTTTTCCCTCCTTAGAATTCTCCTCCCAGCCCTACACATCTATTTTCATTTTATAATTACTTATAGCAGTGGGATTTTTAAAATAATTTTTTTTTTTTTTTTTTGGTTTTTTGAGGTAGGGTCTCACTCTGGCCCAGGCTGACCTGGAGTTAACTATATAGTCTCAGAGTGGCCTCGAACTCACAGCGATCCTCCTACCTCTGCCTCCTGAGTACTGGGATTAAAGGCTTGCACCACCACACCCAGCTTAAATTTCTTTTTAAAAATATAATTTATTCATTTGCAAACAGAGAAAGGGAGAGAGTGAGAAAGAGCAAGATAGAGAGGGAGAGAGAGAGAGTGTGCACGCATAGCAACACCAAAGCCTCTTGCCACTGCAAATGAACTCCAGATGCATGCACCACTTTGTGTATCTGACTTTAAGTGGGTACTGGGGAATTGAACAGAGGCCAATAGGCTTTGCAAGGGCCTTTAAATGCTGAGCCATCTCCCCAGCCCCAGCTGAATTTTAAAGTGCATTTACCATCAGTTTCATAATTACTGTTTTAAATCTTCTTACCTAAATAAAGCAAACTCATGTTTACTACTTATTCAAGTTTTCTTCCAAACTCTTTTGCACATTTTATTATCACCATAATTATTATCATTTTAAATGAACTAATTGGGGATAGAGTTGCCATCATGGGCCTCTTGGCATAGGATCTCACCAACTCATGACATGCATTTCTTTCCCTGTCACTCTGGTCCCATACCGTCTCACATTTAGAATAACACCAAACATTAAAGGTATGTGGTGTCTTAGATGAAATGTCCCACATAGGTTCATGTGTTTTGAATACTTGTTTCCCAGCTAGTGCCAACTTGGGAAGGTTTGTGGGGCATTTGGGAGGTGGAGCCTTACTGAAGACGGTTTGCCTCTGGGGGAAGGCTTTGGGGTTAATGTACCCCAGCTCCAAGCCCAGTACCTAGACTACTTCCTTCCTGCTGCTGTGCAGATGTGATGATGCCCACCTGGCTGTTTGCCCTCGTCATGCTTTCCCCACTAGGAAGCCGCCCCACAAAACTGTAAGCAGAAGTAAACCCTTTTCTTCCATCAGCTGCTTCTGGTGGGGTATTTGTCCCAGGGATAAAGAATAGGAGATAGAAACTGGCTAGGCAGGGGCTGGAGAGATGGCTCAGCTGTTAAAAGTGCTTGCTTTGAAAGGCCTGATGGCTCAGGTTCAATTCCCTGGTACCCACATGAAGCCAGATGCACAAAGTGGCACATGTGTCTGGAGTTTGTTTGCGGTGGCAGGCAGACCTGGTGCACTATTCTCTCCCTCTCTCTCCTTCTCAAATAAATAAATATTAAAATATAAAAGAAATTTACTAGGCAGCTGAGGGTAACATGCTTCACCCCCCCCCCAAAGCTAATGGTTTTTATTTCTCTTGGCTAAAAGCTGGAAATGGCCTTGAACCTGTAAGGGAAAACCTGAGTTTTTTCCTTATCTCTTTCTCCTGAAAGAGTTCTCCTTCCCTAAAACCTTGAGATGAAGATATGAATAAGATTACAAGATGGGGCTGGAGAGATGGCTTAGCGGTTAAGGCGCCTGCCTGCTAAGCCTAAGAACCCGGTTCTAATCTCCAGGTCCCACGTTTAGCCGGATGCAAAGTAACACTAGGGCACAATGCCGCTCTTGACCACAAGTGGGCGCACACATCTGGATTTCGTTCGCAGCAGCTGAGAGCCTGCTGGTGCGCCCATTACTATCTGTCTCCCTCTCCCTCTCTGTCTGTCTCTCTCTATGTCTCTCTCCAAAAATAAATAAAATAATTTTTAAAAAAGATTACAAGATGCCTGCACACCTGGCATGGGAATTGGACTGACCAGCTCATGCCCTCATCCAGTAAAGCCTCCAAGCCAGGAACACTCAAGGGTATCTGGGAGAGCCCTCCCTCCAGCTATCCAGGAGCTTGGCCTTCTTTCCTTCTCTTGAGCACTGTAATAAAATCCAAACTTCGCCCCTCCCCCCTCCGTGGTTTGTGGATTTCATTCTTCAAATTCCTAAGGCAAAAACATGGAGGCTCAGCGGATGCTTCGGGTGACCCTGAGTGTCTGGCATCCTAACTCCTGAGTGTAAAGCCCAACCAATAGCTGAGAAAGGTGCTGTCATTCTCAAAGACACCCCAAATTCCCTTATCACCTGCATCAAGAAGGGAACTGCTACAAGGTATATTCAAGTGTCTCTCTTACCTGACTTTGAAGGGACTACTTCAGTTTTCATACTCAAGAGCAGCAAATGTTGACTTAGAAAGTGCCTTACTTGTATTCAAATGCCAAGTCTACCTTTGATTTGGTATCTGACTTGGGACAAGTTTCTTAACATCTGTCCACTGGGGACACAAGTACTGCCCACCCTCTGTTTTCATGTCTTCTGTTCTCCTTATCGAGTATTAAAAATGCTGCTGTGCCAGTTTCATATAATTTACTTGGAGGATTCCAAATTATTTTATTGTCCTCAGAATTGTATTTTCTTTGAAAGAAGGAAAAAGACTTAGGATGGGTAATTAGCAAAATGATACTGTAAGAGTTTTGGAAATTTATTTTTGGTTTTATTGGTGCCTGGGTTTTATTTCACTCTCTGATTAAGACATATTGTCATTTATATTTCCCGAGAAAATAATTTCTTGAATGAAGTCTTCAAATTTGTTGGCACAAATTCATCCATGCATCTGGTTATACATTGTTTTTATTTTTGGTGCTGTAGATATGTTTGTACATGCAGTGTTAAGTTTCTGTATCTGTCTTCTCCGGTTCTCTTATTAACAAGCCGGTGCAGTCAGAGCAACTCCTCCCTGGAGTCTATAATGAATAAGCTCAGAGATCTGGGAGTCCCATCACGTGTTGTTAGCACTTCCCAAGGCTTGCGTGTTCTGTCATCTGTTGGTAACTAGTTCATTAGCTCTTATTTTTCCCTGCATTTATTTTTGCCTTTGGTTTTTCATTGCTACTTTATTTTCTAATGTTTATTTCTCTTATTTCTAAAATATTTTTGTATTTTATTTTATTTTATTTTTATCTTGTCTTATCTTATTTTATTTTATTTTATTTTATTTTATTTTATTTTATTTTATTTTATTTTTGAGACAGGGTTTCACTCTAGCCCAGGCTGACTTGGTACTTAATTCTGTAGTCCCAGGCTGACTTCCAACTCACAGTGATCCTCCTACCTCTACCTCCCAAGTGTTGCGATTAAAGGTGTGTGCCCCCATGCCCAGCTCTAAAATACATTTGTTTTGAGAGATAGTATTACTATATAGTGTAGTATGTCAATACCCTGCCTCGTCTTCCAAGTCCTGGGATTACAGAACGCCCTCTCTCACCTTCTGTTGCTATTAGCTCCCACGTTGCTGGGGTGAACATCCAAACCAGGCACAGTTTAAGGGCGGAAGAGATTTATTTCAAGTGGATCCGGGGGGGGGGTGGCGGGGGGGATACATTCAGTGGCAGAAGAAGTTGCTTCCATACGTTCAAGCAGAGAAAAACTGTCACCAGCCAGCAAGTGCCAAAAGCAATAAGCACAAAACTAACAGCAAACAGCAGGGACCCACCAAAGCTCAGACACTCCATATACCTCTGAGCTGGAAATCAGATCTACCCCCAAATACACCTCCTCCAGCCAGGTGACTGGAGATCCAAGTTACAAGCTTGAATAAAACACCTGAGTCTATGGGGGACATACATTCAAACTACCACACCTTCCCAAGTGCTGGGATTACAGCACACCTTGCTTTACCTTCCAAGTGCTGAGATTATAGGCCAGTTCCACTATACTCATCTGAAAATTGAGTTTTTGACTAATTTGGTATTTCTCATTTGCCATTGTAAGATTTAAATCTACAAATTTAATTTTGATAACAAGCTTATTAATATCTCATAGGCTTTTAAAAACAATTTTACTGAACGGTAATAAGTACTGACATACAACAAATAAATAAATTGTACACTTAAAGCACATTTAAGTTTTGACCATCATTGCAATCAAGATAATAAAGATATTTCATTACCTTGAAAGTTTCCTTGTGCCTATTTCCATTGCCTCTCTTTGACCTGCCTCCATTTCTCAAAAGGCACAGTGATTATTTTCTGTCACTGCATATTAGTTCATATATTCTAGAATAATTTTTACTGGTCCTGTTTGATATTTCTCAGTGTTGTCTGTGTCAATAATTTTTTGAATTGAGTTGAGTTGAATACTTTTCTGTGTACTTGAAGAATGCATATTAGGCTCTTGGAGTTAAATAGACTATGAATGTTAACTAGGTCAGGTTGGTTAAATCTGATATCAAACCCACTATATCTCATAGTTATGTTGGCAACTTTGAGGATTTAGCTACAATTATGGTGTTGTCTGTTTCTCTGTAGCTTTTCCTCACCTGGTTTGCAGCTTTGTTGTTAGGTGCATGCATATGCAGTGCTTTTGTCCACCTGCTGGATTGATGCTTTCATCATAATGGAGTCCCTGGTGCTGCTCTTCGTTCATGTCTGATATTAATAAAGCTATTCCAGGCATATTGGTTAGGTTAATGAGATAGCTTTCCAATGTTTCAATTTTAACCTATATTTTAAAGTATTGTATGTATTTTAGCCTATGTGTAAGTCTCATATTTAAAGTTCCTCTTCATAGCTAGATATGGTGGTTCATGCCTATAATCCTAGTCCTTGGGAGTTAGAGGCAGGAGAATCATGAGTTGGAGACCCACATGGGCTACACTGTGAGACCCTGTCTCAAAATCTAACTGACTGGCTAAGTTACTAATAAAAATATCAAATGTATTTTTTGGAAGAACTATGTTGCATTCAGGTTCGCATTGCTGACAGAAATCACTTGACCAAGAGCAGCTTTGGGGAAAAAAAAGATTTATTTTGGCTTATAGACTTGAGGGGATGCTCCATGATGGCAGGAGAAAATGATGGCATGAGCAGAGGGTGGACATCACCCCCTGGCCAACATGAGGTGGACAATAGCAACAGGAGAGTATACCAAGCACAGGCTAGGGTACACTGGGTATAATACCCATAAGCCCACCCCCAACAATACACTGCCTTCAGGAGGCGTTAATTCCCAAATCTCCATCATCTGGGAACCTAGCATTCAGAACACCTAAATTTATGGGGGACACCTGAATAAAACCACCACAAACTATATACATGTAGTGAGTCTTGATATTTTTACCCAATATTACAATCTATAATTTCTGTGTGTGTATGTATACATGCATGCTATGCATAGGTATGTATACATGTTTGTGTGTGTATGGGGATCCATGTGTGTATGTGCACATGAAAGCCAGAGATTCAGAGTTGGTGTCTTCCTCAATCACTCTCCATCTTTGAGGCAGGGTCTCTTACTTGAACCCAGAGCTTGCCTATATGGCTAATCTAGCTAGCCAGCTTACCCTGGGGCTTTCTCCAGAGTACTGCAGTTACAAATAGACCCTAATGTCTGCCTAGCATTTAAGTGGCTGTTGAAGATTTGAACTCAGGTCCTTACACTTGTGTGGTAGGTACTTTAATGACTGAGCTGTGTCCTCAGCCCCAATCTCGAATTTGTGTCTTCATTTTATTGGAATGTTTAAGTTCAATGATAGACTTAAGTGTACCACTTCATCATTAGTTCTCAAGCTATTACATATGTCCTTTGCCTCTTAGTCCCTATTCATCTTTTCTCTTAAATTGACTGTGACATTTCCATTTGATCTCTTAGTTTGGTTTATGACCTTTAGCAGTTTCTTATTTTAGTGATTGCTATAGTTTAGAATGTAAATCTTCAATTTACCACAGAACAGCTTCAGGTGATATTATACTACTCACACAGTATAAGAATATTTAATAGAGTATTTCTATTTTTATTCCCCCTACAATTGTGCTATTATTGTCAAAATTTCATTTTTATAGCTGGGTGTGGTGGCACACGCCTTTAATCCAGCACTCGGGAGGCAGAGGTAGGAGGATCTTCATGAGTTTGAGGCCACCCTGAGAATACAGAGTGAATTCCAGGCCAGCCTGGGTTAGAGTGAGACCCTACCTTGAAACACAAACCAAAAAAATCATTTTTATGTGTTATGAACCTCAGATAAAAACTGTTATTATTTTATTCAAACAGGTAATTTAGAACCATTTAAATAATAAGAAAAACATGCTGTAAATTTGTACTCATAGTTATAATTTCTGGTACATTTCATTTCTTTGTGTAGATCTACATATTTGTTATTTAAAAATATTTAATTTGTGAGTTACAGATAGAGAGAAAAATGGGTGTGTCAGAGTCTCTTGCTATTGCAAACAAACTCCAGATGCATGTGCTTTACATGGGTACTTAGGAATTGAACCTGGGCTGGCAGGCTTTGTAGCAAGTGTCTTTAACCACTAAACAATCTCCCCAGCCCATAGATCTGTATATTTCTATCTGGTATGTTTTTCTCTTTTCTCTTGTTATTTGTCTGAAAATGACATTTAGTTGACCTTAGTTAAAACATCTATTTAACAGGTCTCATGTTAGCTTGAAAGGTTTTCCCTTCAGTACTCTAAAGGTGCAGTTCCATTGTCTATTTCACTTAACCTGTTTGCTGTGTAAAATATGCTGTGATCCTGATCCTGATCCCTCTCTACACAGCATATCCCCACCCCAGCCTTTGCTGATGTTTCACATTTCTGTAGCTTTTGGCAGTTTGAATTATGGTATCATTTAGGAGAGTTTCCTTCCCGTGTCTTGCTTCTCCGACTTATTGTGTGTCAGAGTTGTGAGCGCATAGGGCTCACTGACACTGGACATGACTTTAGTTTGTATTTGTTTGAGAAACTCTGCACTTCACTGATTCTTTATTTTTATTTATTTATTTACTTGGAAAGAGAGAATGGTGTGCCAGGGCCTCTAGCCACTGCAAACAAACTCTAGATACATGCACCATTTTGTGCATCTGGTTTTATGTGGGTAGTGGGAACTGAACCCAGGTCATTAAGGCTTTGCAGGCAAGCACCTTAACCACTGAGATAACTCTCCAGCCCCTCCACTGATTCTGAATAATAACTCTTACTAGATGCAGTAAACTTTGTTGAAGATTATTAAAGGGTTTGAAATGAACCCTTTCATGCTTTCCTGTTTTTTACAGTTCCTGCTGCAAAGCCCAATGCAATTCTGATGAGATTGCTTCTGTGGGAAGCTGGCCCTTGCCTCCCCATGTTCTATACTCTTAGCATATGAACTAAGTGGTGAAGCCCATGGGTCCTTTTCCAGTCAGGTCTAGTTGGGATTCTAAATGCCTCCTATACTTACAGTCTATAGAGTCCCCGAGATTTGGGGGATTTTCTGCTCCAATTTTATTGATTATTGATTATTGATTATTGGTTTCTATGAGGGAGAGTTTGGATCAATATGATGACATTAAAGATGAGAAGTAATACTTAGCTATGCAGCTGTGGACAACAGTCATCTGAGAAACACAAGCAAACAGGCATCACCAACACAAGTCTGTGAGATGAGCCAGCTCTCTATCTGGTCTCAAGGCAGCTAACTCAGCAGATGAGCTGGGCAGTAAGCTTAAGAATCAGGCAAGCTGGAGTTTCCACCTGACCCTGTGCACTCTGCAGCACTTGGCAACTCTGTCTATGAACAAAAGGCCTAGATGGAATTCCCTCTTTGGTAGATGACTAAGGAACAAAAATAAAGAGTTCAGAATCAGATCTGTACATAAATACTGCCCTTATGATATTATTGCTACTTCTAGAGGGAAAGGGCGGACATGGTGGAGAGTAAAGCAAATACATATCATATAAATATCAACTTCAGGATAAAAATTGTTCCAAGTATCAAAAATTCAAATAATTGTAATCTAAATAAATGAATGAATCAAAAGGGAAAATAAAAGGTCACTGGAGAAAGAGTTTGATCAATAAATCAAAGAAATGATAGAAAAGACAGGTTAATAAAAAGGCTACAAGTGAGTTCCAATATGAGAAGAAGAAAGTTTAATGTAATAGAAGTATTACAGAAACAATACCCACAAGAACTATAGCAAGAATGAAAATAGAAACCATGGGGAACAGATTCAGTGAAGGGAGAGCAGCTAGAGAAGATAACCCAAGAGAGAAGCCAGCAGCTGAGAGCTAGCCCAAACATCCCTATGTCTCCATCTCTAAACATTAGCTATGTGGCTTCAGGAAGGAGTAGGGGCTGGGACGGCAAGGAAGGACCACAGTAGACAGAGAGACCAAATAAAATCCAGAAATACTGAACTTTAGACTTGTTTAAAAAAAAAAACAAATGGAAAAACAAGAAATTACACTAACATTCTGGGCAAACCCAAATGACAGAGACAAGGGAGAGTCCGCCCCAGCAAGATGGTCAGCAAATGGGAACAAAAAAGCCTCAGGAGGGTGCTTCACAGCATACCTGTTGGCACTCTGTAAATGTATACTGTCAGAGGGAAGACACTCATTACACAGCAGGCAGACATCAGAGCAGGAGCACCATCAGTTCCTAGCTTGAATACTGGTGCCATGGAGGGGAATTATCTCAAAAGTCTTATAGGCAAACTTTTAGCCAAGGAGAGCAGAAGACCCCACACTTTAAAAAAATAAATTTTATTTTATTGTTAAAAAAAAAACTGGTTATATTCTTATAGCCCCTTTTCCCTTACCCATTCTACTGAAGACCCTCTTCAGTGGGATTACTGGTATTCACTGTGGGGTCCCAAAGAATTCAGTCAGTCTCTGTGGGGGGAATGATGGTGCCTTGGGGTATTCCTACCCACCCCAAGGCCCTTACAATCTTTCTGCCCTTTCTTCCAAAATGTTCCCTGAGCATTGGTGGGTGTGTTAGAAATCTGATTTAGTGATGAATTTTCTGTAGCCTCTGGATTTCTGTTTTGATGAGATTTGAATGTCTGTCACCATCTCCCTGGAGCTTGTTGTCAGGATAGCAGTGAGAGCAGTACTTGTGCCACTACTTTGTCTGCAATGACTGTTGGACCCCAGCAGAAATGATAGAGATGACCTGTCTCATGGTAGGTAGTTGGTTATCTTTTCTTGTTGTACTGACATATCCTATATCTCCCCAGTATTCTCTGTTATCTGTAAGATAAAACAGATTTTCCAACCAAAGTGAGAGCAGCTTGCATATAAGGGAATAAACATAGTTCTTTGAGAGACTTTCTGATGTGTGTGCTCACTCTTTTTAACCAAAGAGCAATGGTGTTTCTCTCTGGATTCTAGTTTCCTATCCATGGGATTCTGACTTGGTTCCCAGTACTGGGTATAAGGGCTCCCCCACTGAGCGGGTATCATGTCCAGTCTGAGAACAGCTGGTCACCCACCTAGGCTGAGTGCCACTATTTCACAGGTGTGTCCTTGCCTGGCTGGTTGATGTTCATGGCCTACATGTACTCTGCTTATTCACATTGTTGGTAACCATTATCGCCCCAGAAGCTCCCATAGAATTTTCCAGTGCTATGAGGTCTAACCAGGAGGGAACTGTTTTCCCTCTCAGTTCCAGAAGACCTCACACTTTTTTTTATTTTTTTGGAGAGAGACAGAAAGAGACAGAGAGGGAGAGGAAGACAGATAGAGATGGGCGCACCAGCAGCCTCTCAGCTGCTGCGGATGAAATCCAGATGCGTGTGCCTCCTTGTGGTCAAGTGCGGCATTGCGCCCTTGTGTCACTTTGCATCTGGCTAAATGTGGAACCTGGAGATTGGAACCAGTATTCTTAGGTTTAGGAGGCAGGCACCTTAACTGCTAAGCCATCTCTCCAGCCCAACCTCACACTTTTATATCTCCCAACCCCAAAGGTGTCCCATCTCCATGGCTGAGTGAATGACCACTCCACAAACCAGTGTGAGTGCAAGAGACTGGCTGGGACTTAGACTCTCATTCATAGACCTGCTACCAGAGGTACTAAGGGTCAGAAGACAAGCCCTGACAGCCCTGGTGCCACCTGTCCTAACAAAGCCAATCAAGTTCATAGTAAAAAAGCAGAAAAAGGAGATTTATTTAATATTGTAATGCTGGGAAGAAGAATGAAGAAGGGAAGGAGAGTTCCGGTCAAGATGGTGTCTGCCTAACCTCGCCTCACCTCACGGGGAAGTAAAGATGGACGCAGAACCTGCCCCTGGTGATACACCTATAGCAAGATTCTGCCTCCCAAAAGCTTCACAAATCTCCCAAACTGCCACAAGATGGGGGCCAAGTTTTCAGAACACATGAGCCTGGCATGTGTTCAGACTAGCATGGATGCATAGATGACAAAATTGCTGAGAATAAGTGACCACTATGTGTGTCACCTTAAAAAAGCACATTTAGCTGGGTGTGGTGGCGCACGCCTTTAATCCCAGCACTCGGGAGGCAGAGGTAGGAGGATCGCCGTGAGTTCAAGGCCACCCTGAGACTACATAGTTGATTCCAGGTCAGCGTGAGACCCTACCTCAAAAAACCAAAAAAAAAAAAAAAAAAAGCACATTTAAGCCAACCCCTCCAAGTCCTGGAACCTCACAGAAGGGGGTGGGAAGAATGTAAGAACAGGAAGATGGGGAGGATGTCCGAGAAACACTGTCTTCAGGATACAGCCTGGCTGTTACCCTCATCAACTCATAGCAGCTGTGGTTTCTTGCACAAGATTGAGCCTGCCAGTACTCCACCGTCAATGGGGGAAGGAAACACGGAACCCCCAGATCTCTCAGAGTGACTAGTGGTTGCTGGAGAGAGGCGTCAGGTTCATCCGTGGTGTAGCCACTGGTAAATTGCCTGTTCCAAGACAAATGACCTGACACCCGTGATCATGCAAGCAGCCCCAGTTTAACTCAATGGGGCTTTTCATTTTTTAAAGGTATGAAAGTAAGATGAGGATTAATAGAGAAAGGTATTAATGTGAGGGGAGGGGATAAGAAAGGGTAATTGGAGAAAAAAAATATATATGGTCTGAAAAATTTTTAATGGGAAAACATATAAAGGTTTTAAAGTTATAACAAAAAAGAGAGAGAAAATTGATAGGAGAAACAGACAAATCCACAAAGATTATTGCAGACTTCAGCACTGTTTGTTTGTTTTGAAGTAGGGTCTCACTATAGCCCAGGCTGACCTGAAATTCACACTGTAGTCTCAGTGTGGCCTCGAACTTATGGCAATCCTCCTACCTCTGCCTCCCAAGCTTCAGCACTATCTTTAGACAATTCATACAATAACTACACAAACAAAAAGACATAGATGAAGTCACAAACACCTGAACCAGCAGGATCCTAGAACTCTCCTTCCCAACGACAAGGAATCCACTTTCTTGTCAAACACCCACGGAACACATTCTAAAATACATCATATCCTGAGCAATAAAACAGATCTTGATAAGGTATTTATTTATTTATTTTGGCTTTTTTCAAGGTAGGGTCTCACTGTAGCCCAGGCTGACCTGGAATTCGCTATGTAGTCTCAGGCTGGCCTTGAACTCACAGCAATCCTCCTACCTCTGCCTCCTAAGTGTTGGGATTAAAGGTGTGCACCACCACACCCTACGTCTTCTTGATAAATTTTAACATAGTGAAATCAAAGGGTGAGGTTTCTGCCCACCATGGAATTAAATTAAAAGTCAGTAACATAGGGCTGGAGAGATGGCTTAGTGGTTAAGGCGCTTGCCTGAGAAGCTTAAGGACCCAGGTTCACTTCTCCAGGTCCCACATAAGCCAGATGCACATGGTGCTGCATGCATCAGGAGTGCGTTTGCAGCAGCTAGAGGCCCTGGCGTGCCCATTCATTCCATTTTTCTGTCTCTAATAAATAAATAAAAAGTATTTTAAAAAGTCAGTTACATAGATGAGAGGAAAATGTTCAAATATTTGGAGCTAACATTATGCTTTCACCCGTCATCCAAGTGAAGTCTGAAGGGAGCCGAGTGTCAATGAGAACCCAACACAGCAGCCCACAGGCCAGTGCAAATGCCTAGTGCATGTGCAGTGAGGGCACACATAGCATGAGAAAGAGGGAAGGCTCTACCCTGAGCATGTAGGAAAGAGTGCTCAGAGACACTCAAAGCTGGCTGAAAGCAATAAGTATGAGAGGAAATAATCATAACCAAACCCTGTGAGCTTGTGAGTACTTCCAACAAACTAAGGCTAAGAGTTTTTAAAAGAGCACTTTGACAAATCTGTAATAAGACTGATAAAAAAAGAGAGCACACCAGTTATCAACATCTGAAATAAAACAGGATCTATCACTACAGACAGAAAAAGGATAATTAGAGGACTGGGGAGATGGCTCAGTGGTTAAAAGTGCTTGCTTGCTTACAAAGCCTGAAGGCCTGGGGTTGTAACGGGGTACTAAGGGTCCAGGAAAGTCTTTGCACCCAAAACCCTGGGTTCATTTCTAATTTTAGTCAAAGAATTGAATAGAAAAGAAAACTGAGAAGGATAATAATTAAATTATTACATTTATTGAGGGAAGTACAGAGCCAAGGGAAGGCACCCACATGGCTGTAGATCCCATGTGGAGGGCCTGGAGAAAAGCATGGAAAGAAAAGAGAAAAGAAAGTTCAAGGAGCTCCTGCCATGGGGGGAGCTGGAGGGGATAAAGAACCCATGAGGAGAGTAAGGGCTAGGGGCCCACCTGGCTGAGCCTGGCCTAGGGCCGAGGCAGAGACACTGCTAGCTGAAGACAAGGCAAAGCTCCTGCCCACAAAGGGGTTCCTGGAAATGGGAAAGCCCACCTAGAGACGTAGATTGGGGTTGTAGGTGGTGTATAGAGGCTGCCAGGTTTTCAGAAAATGGAGTAATCACTTTACACATTCCTTCCTCTTCTAAGAGAGAAAAGATCAGACCCCAGGCCATGTGTTCAGGCTCCTAGTCACGTCCTCCAGTGAAGTTTGGGGGTGGGGTGGGGGAGGGGAAGAGACAAGGGAAAAAAACAGATTTTTTTCAGCCTCAAGAACATTCCTGGCTTTTGGAGGATCTTGTCACCTCTAAACTCTCTCAATGGCTTTGTTTCTGATTCTCAAATGAGACACAAAAGATGTCAGCTCTATAATGTGGCATTGCAGAAACAGTATTTAAGTCCCAAATCCTAAAGAACTTGCTCTTCCAGATGATTCTTTGGCTAACAAAAATGCAGGAAACAGGGCTGGAAAAATGGCTTAATCTTTAAGGTGCTTGCCTGCGAATCTTAAGGACCCATATTTGACTTTTCAGATCCCATGTAAGCCAAATGCACAAGGTGATGCAAGTGTCTAAGGTTGCACATGTGTGCAAGGTGGCACGCAATTTTATAGTGGCTGGAGGCTCTGGAGTGCCAAGTCTCCCTCTCTCTCATATAAAAAAAGGGTCAGTGTCTTGGGCTTGCCTCAACAATAACAACAAAAAAAAAAAGAAAGAAAGAAAGAAAAGGAAGGAAGGAAGGAAAAGAAAGGAAAGGGAAGGGAAGGAAAGGAAAGGAAAGAAAAGAAAAGAAAAGAAAAGAAAAGAAAAGAAAAGAAAAGAAAAGAAAAGAAAAGAAAAGGAAAAGAAAAGAGTTCTGGGCTGTAATCATTGCCAAGTTCAATATGTACTATAGGGCATGAACTGGTGAAAGAAACTCAGTCCTTGCCCACTGCCCTGATGTGGCCAGGTGAGGTATTTGTGTTCTTACATAACAGTTATTATGTTGTGAGAATTGTTCTTTGACTCTCTCATGTGTTTATGAATTAAACGTCACCATCAGGCTGCGTGTTCAGGAGAAGCATGGTGCTCTAACCTGGACCATCTGCATGTGCAGGAAGACCAAGCTGCTCTAACCTGGAGCAGCTGCAGCATCAGGCACCTACAGAATATGCTAGAACAAACTGGCCTGTGATGGAGGGGAGACTACTGACTCATGCTTTTTGCTTTCACGCATAGCAGGTGCTATCATGAGTGTTTATCAATAATCGTGAGGATGGATTAAATGGAAATATCTTGTCACTTTTTTATCTTGTCATTTTTTTTGGTGACCCTTCTCAGTTGAAGTCATAGATTCTTTTTTTTTTTTTTTCCTTCTAGAGGTCTAAAATTTTGCTCTTTTTAAGCATTCTATTTTCTTTGAATGGACATGTCTTAATGATATGCTTAATGGTCAAGTGTAGCTTCCTTTTGTCTTCCCTTCTCTCAACCCTTCTCACCGGGAGTAATCACAATTACACATTCCGGTCAAGTTCATGTAACCTCCATGTATGAAAGGACATGCAGTACTTGTCTTTCTGTGTCTGATTTACTTCGCTTAACATCCCTCAGGTCCATGTATCTTGCCGTAAATGACAGTGTTTCATTCTTTATGGCCAAATCACACCCTTAATTATCTGCTGTTCGTATCTAGTCTGATTCTGTGTCTTGGATACTGTAAAGAATGTCACAGTGAATATGTCAGTTAAGAGCACCAAATTAATAGTAAAAAGCAGAAAAAAGAGATTTATTCAATGTGGCTGTTAGAAAAAAATAAGTGGAAAATGAAATGAGAGCGAAGACTCAGCTCTACAGAAGAGATGGGCTTTATTCAGGGAAAAGCAGAGAAGGGCTCTGATCAGCATGTCAGAAGCCCTTCCCTTACAGACTAGGGGGTACTTATGGGACTGGGAGGGGGGGTCACTGGAATTCTTTGGTTTGGCCAATCCTCCTTGCCTCAGGGCTTGGGCCACTTGAAGGAAGTGATAATTGGGATGGGTGGTCTGGGTCACGCTTAGGAAACAGAGTTACAATGAGATAGCAGCCAGAGTACCAAAATGGAGACATTCTGGTTCTAACATCCCCAACTCTTGTCATTATGTAGAAAGGCAGGGAAGGAATGTGACAGGAGTGAGTTCTGGTCACACAGTTCTAATCGTGGGGGTCGAGGTAGACATGTGGCTCAGTGGGACTGGAGCAGCAGCACGGATTCAGTCTTGTCCCGAGAGGTGGCTCTGGAAGTAAAACATACTGGGAGGCAGCGACAGAATCCCAAGTAGCAATGGGTGCTTCTGAAAAATTCTGCTTCTAACAGTAGCCACATGGGGAAGAGGGATGAAGAAATTCAGTGCCCCAACACCAGAAAAAAGGCTGAAGGAGATAAACACAGAGAACATCCAATTCCTACTAAGCCAGATATCCAGAGACACAGGCTCCCAAAACCTCATCACTGAAGTAGAACTAAAATGATCCCAACGTGGCTCAGGGAAATTCGTGGAAGAAGGGGCAGAAAGAGTGTTAGAGCCACAAGTTGGGTCATTATGTACAGAGACTTGGCCTGTCCCCCATAACTCTTGATCACCCCCACAGTGCAAGACCCACATTTCCCATTGATGAGGATTCTTTGGAGGGGGGAGGACAGGGAGGAGGATAATGGAGTCACCAATATGAATGTAAAATTAGAATAATATAAACAAAATAATAAATTATTTTTTAAAAAAAGAAATTTAGTGACCCTTCACGTCCATCTTCAGGGTCCTGACATGACATTTGAGTTTAAATTGAGGGCCAGAGGCTTTGCATCATAAGCATGGTCAAGGTATGGTCCTGCCCATCACTGTCGGGGGGTTCATTGTTTCACCTGTGTGATAGGCAGCGGGAGAGGCACAAGTACTCTTTAGAACATCTTCCCTCCTGCCAGGGTGGTGCCACACATGCTGCTATGGGGGTATATTTATGACAGGCTGATTTCATTTATTTCTTTTTTTAAAAAAAATAGTGTTTATTTGCAAACAGGTTGAGAGGGAGAATGGGCACGCCAGGACCTCTTCCACTGCCAACATACTCCAGATGCATGTGCCACTTTGTGCATCTGGATTTGTGGGCACTGGGAAATCAAACCTGGGCCAGCAGGCTTTGCAAGCTAGCTCCTTTAACCGTTGAGTCATCTCCTTAGTCCCAAATTTATTTTGGATACATATCCATAAGTAGGTTCACTGGATCATATGGTAGATCTAGTTTCAGTTTTTTGATGACTCTCCAGACTGTGATCTAAGCGGTCACAATGTTGCTGGAACTGTCAATGGTCATGGGAGAACCAAAATCCTCCCCTGGAGCAGAGCTTTCTGGCCCCACATCCCCACAGAATGTAATTCTCCTGCATCCTGAAAGGGACTTCTGAAGAGAACATCACTTCTGAGTACTAAGAGGACTAAAAGCAACGGAAGCACAGCTCAGATGTAAGCTGTACCTCCAGAGGTGAGGATCCCCAAGTAGCCATTGTTCTCTTGGGGTTCAGCCCAAGTTCCACCCCTGTGGTGCTCTCTTCCTGGGAACAGCCTTCTCCTCTGCCCTACCTTTCTGTACCCAAGCGGCCACAGGAGGCCTCTGTTGAATGCAAAGCCCCCACGCAAGCCTGACCTGTTGGAGTCCCTGCCTCTGATCCATGCAGTCATGCTCATGAAACCAGGAATTCTTTGTTTTGAATCTGCATCAAGAGCTGCTTCTCCATCAGCCAGACTCCACGCTGCAGACATGTGCATCTGCTTAGAGTTACTGGAGCCAGCAATTTCTCAAGGCCAAGTGAGAGGCCAGGGAAATTCCTCCAGGGCTGTGAGCTGCATGTAAATCTCACTGTGATGTGGAAAACTAAATTCCTGACAGCATTCCACAGCCAGTCCTCATCATCGTTATCATTCAGGTCCTCTGCCCACATGCTCCAGGCAGTGAACAAGTGAGGGGTTGGCACAGCTAAGCCTGCTTCATTTTGATTTTGGTTAAGGGGTGCGGGTGATCAGCTTTGGAGAAATAAAGTATTTTAGTCAAGGAAAGAAGTCAGAAGCATGGAAACCATTTCTATGCGGTTTTCTCTTCTCTCCATATGCTTTCCCCCACCCTCTCTTTCTTACTTTCAAACTTTATCCCTGATTTCTGACTATCAACCTGGTGCTGATACAATGGGACATTCTCAGGTCTGGAGTTTGGTCTTTCAGGGCTGGTTATTCTCTTCCCTTTGTCTAAGCTACAAGGAGCTGACAGTTGGGGTGGGAGCAACGTGGAGTAGGCAGTTAGTTAGTTTCTTGAACTAGGCAGGCAGAATGGTCTGCACTTGCTAAAATTCTTATCTCTTACCTATACCTATCTTTCTACAATCCAGAGCTTTCAGCAGGGAGGTCTTTCTTAGGATTTAAACATCGTTGTTGGTCAAGTTCAGCCCCCAGAACTTGATGTCTCGGCTAACGTCTTCCTAAGACAGCCCCTAGTCCTAACCAACCAGCTGTCCCTCTGGTTCATCTGAGCCAGAAGGTAAGGCCCATCACCAGAAGGTTATAAATACATTTGTGAGGTGAGGGCACACTCTCTGAGCTGCCTGATCACCTGGGAACTTTCAGCTGCTGGTGAGTTTCCCCTTGGCTCAGAGCCCGGCTGGGCCTGGCCTGACCCCAGGGGAGAGCCCCCCCCCAAGCCCTTACTCTCCACATGGATCTTTACCCCCTTCAGTTCCCCACATGGCTCTAGCTCTTTGAACTTTCTTTTCTCTGCTTTCTTTCCACAGGTTTCTCAGGCCCTCTGTGTGGGATCTCTAGCCATGTGGGTGCCTTTCTTTGGCTCTGTACTTCCCTCAGTAAATATAATAATTTAATAATTATCCCTCTCGGCCTTATTTTATCCATTTCTTTGATTAAAATCAGGAATGAACCTAAGGTGTAGAGTTCAAGGACTTTTCTGATCCCTGAACACCCCATTTTAGGAGGGCTCAAAGGGGACAGAATGGGGGGGGCAGATAGAGAGGTGAGAATGAGAGCAAGAGGCAGAAGGAGAGAAAGAGAGAAAGAGGAAGAGAGAGAGAGAGAAATACAGAGAGAGTAAAAGAGAAGAGACAGAGAGGGGGCAGACAATCGAAGACAGAATAAAAGAGTGGGTAACAGATGGTCAGGAGAGAGAGATACACACAGAGAATCAAAGACAAACACACAGAGACAAAGACAGAGAGAGTTAAAGAGAGAGAAAGAGAAAGTCAATGACAAGGAGAAACAGAGAGTCAGAAAAGGGTATAGTCAAAGACAGACAGAGACAGGAGGACATGCAGCCAGACACACAGAGAGATAAAGGTACAAGAGTCAAAGACAGACAAAGAGGGCTGGAGAGATGGCCCAGCAGTTAAAAGCACTTGCTTACAAAGCCTGACTACCCAGGTGTGATTCCCCAGTGTACATGTAAGTCAGATACGCAAAGTGGCACATGCATTTGGAATTCATCTGCAGTGGCCAGGAGGCCCATGTGTGCCCATACTCTCTCTCTCTCTCACCCTCTCTCTTCCTCTTTCTCTTTATCTCTCTCTCAAATAAATAAAAATTATTTTTTAAAAAGACAAGGAAAGGAGGACAGTCAAAAACAGAAAAAGAGGGGGGCAGTCAAAGACAGACAGAGAGAGAGAGAGAGAGAGATTGCAGAAATCTTAGTCCTAGAGGAGACTCCAATTCTTAAGTTTTGCAGGCAAGTGCTTAATTGCTGAGCCATCTCTCCATCCCTAATTATATATGTTTAAAAATATTTGACTTATTTGCAAACAGAGAGAGGAAGAGAAGGAGAGACAGAGAGAGAATAAATGAGAGAATGGACATGCTAGGGCCTGTAGCCACTGCACACAAACTTCAGACACGTGCAGCACCGTGTGCATCTGGCTTTACATGAGTATTGTAGGATTGAACCTGGGCCATTAGGATTTGCAAACAAGTGCTTTGTACCACTGAGCCATCTCTCTAGCCCCTTAATTATATTTTTAATTAGCCAATTAAAAAAGTATGTTTCCATGTGGCGGGTTTCATAATGACTTTTTACAGGGGCTCTAGGGACCCCCAGGTCCTCATGCTCGCATGGAAAGCACTTTACTGCTTGAGCTATCGCCCCAGCCCTAGAATTATTTTTCTCTTTGCCTCAATGCCAACACACAAACGGTGAAGAGTACAGTTGGCTATGGCCATCTCCCCTACAGCCTGGACAGATTTCTTCATGGTGGATCTGTTGGCACTAGATTGGTGGTGAGCCAACACAGTCATGCAGTTTCTCACCATTCACAATAATTTTAGTTTGTCACAGTAACAGGGTGGACTGAGTGTACATGTACGGATCACTCGCCCTGTCAGCTTAGTCCTCTCCTCTGGGCAGGAAACACTGTGTGTGTATATGTGTGTGTGTGTGTGTGTGTGTGTGTGTGTGTGGTGATCAGTTGACATCGTGGGTTTTTGTGGAACTGACTGAGGATGGGAGGAGTTGCCATGACAATTGAGAAACCGTAGATTTCCAAGGAGTGTCTGTAGATAGTGGACAGTCTCCTTGGAGAGAATAATGTTTTCCCACAATATTTACTTTGGGGCTATATGGGGAAGAGCTTTACTTCTCTGCTAAAGACGCATTGAGTGTTGCTTTGACAACGGACTTGAGGTTAGATAACAGTATTTCATATATATATATATATATATATATATATATATATATATATATATATATATCACACACACACACACACATATGTATATATTTTTACATCTCTTTGTGTGTGTTCAAGAATGCCTGGGATTCACTGGCTAGCTGGTCTAAGCAACTTGGAGCTTAGGTTCAGCAAAAGACCCTACATAAGGAAAAGTAGAGAGCAAAAATGCCAACCTCTGCCCTCCATGCACACATGCACACATGCATACTTTGTGCATTGCTCCCTCACAAACATAGGGACATGCATACACACATGTACACATATATATATACACACATAGCATGCACACAATGCCATACACCTATGCATACACACACATACACCATACACATATATGCACATATACCACATATACATGTACCACATACATATACATACACATACATATACCACACATATATACATACACACATATACCATGCACACATGTACACATATACCACACACACATACACCACACACACACATACATACACCACACACATATATACCACACAGGTATGCACACACATACATACATGCATACACACACACATACACACACACAAGAATTCTTACCTTCAATGGTCACCTTCATTCATCTTTTCTCTCTCCATTTCCCCAACATGATAAATAATGATTTCCCCACCACCAATCTTATCTGAAACCTATTAGTCATCTCAGAGGATGTGGTCATGGTGATGAACAATGACAACATTAACCATCGCATGGTCTGAGGGTTCCCGTGTGTGTGACATCTCCCTCACAGGATTTCTACTTATTAGTCTCATTTTACAGTTGAAGAACTCAAAGTTCAGAAGGTTTAAATGGCTATACTGCCAATGATGATTCTAACCAACTGATTTCAATGCATCACTTTCTTTAGTCCTCCAGATGACCTAGAAGATATATACTTATACTATAATTTTTGTTTCCCCAGTCTTACAAGAAAGGACAATGAAATACACCGTGGATACACTGCAAGCCAGGGTGAACCCAGGTCCCTGGAGCCACGAGTCCCATCTGCATGACCCTCCTTTCTTATGACTTCCCCAGTCCTGCAGCTCGCTGCCACCTGATCCTGCTCCCCACTTCTCATCCATCCTGCCCTCCCAGGCAGCAGGACACATCTGACCTGGAAGGACTGTACACAGAGTTGCCTTTTCTGTCCATCTGGAGACCCAACCAACAGTCAATAGAGAACATTTCCCCATTTCAGAGAAGCCATAGCTTGAGCATTCTGCTAAGAAGTGCTTTTCCTTGTTTCCAGATAAACATGACTAAATCTGTGGGAGGTTTGAATACCTCAGTGTTTTCTCACATTGCAATACAGATATTCCCACATCTTGGCATTTCCAGGATGAACGAAACTTGTACTGCACTGGCATATTGAGGGCTTCTGAGGCAATGCAATGGGCAGAGCCTGCATCAGGGAACATTCTGTGGTTTGCAAATGCCTGGGAAGCAGAGTTCCCCTCTTCTGTTTACTGTCTGTGCACCTCTCCGTGAAACTGTTTCTTTTCTGCAGTCTTACTTCATGTGTGTGATCCAGACTGGCCTCCAAAAGCAAATCATGGGGCTTATGTTACTCTCAGTCAGCATTTGGCCTTATGAACAGACACAAAAACTTCTGTTGACCTATGTGCAAACGCATATAACTGGGGCCAGGGAGATGCTTGGTGGGAAAAGTGCTTGCTAAACAAGCTTAAGGACCTCAGTTTGTGTTCACCGCACCACCCATCATATAAAAGCTGGATGTGGTAATGTGTACAGTACCTGTAATCCCCAGGGCTGGGGAGATGGAGACAAGAGGATTCCCTAGGGCTTGCTAGCCAGCTGGTCTAGCAGAATTGGTGAGCCCCAGGTTCAGTGAGAGCCCCTGTCTGAAAGAAGATAAGGTGGCGAGCAATTGACCAACATTTGACCTCTGGCCTCTGTATACACATACATGCACACAAACACATAGACGTACGTACACACATACCCCCACACACAACAAATTATAAAATAGATGTGAACTATCCAGAGGAAGACATGCTTCATATAAGCAAGGCAGCCTTTTGAGTGAGCCAGCCTTTCTTGAACTGACCTCCTTCAGTCTGCTCTCTGTGACCCTTGCTTATTGATGGAAATTCCTCCAGAAACCACTGAGATGTAGAGAGCCAGCTGGGAGAATGTGGATGTCTCCCCCAGGGAATCTTAAGGAAAAACTAAGCACCCATTAGAGCTGGATGGGGAGGAGGCACTGCATGGTGCCTCCTAGTCTCAGCCCCAGTGACTTTCTTGACATGTTTGAGGATAACGTGCAGTTGTATGCTGACTCACTGGCCTCTCAGCTTGCCAGGGAGCAATAGGTCCACACATAAGTGAGTGTTCTGGGAGGGAATGCCTATACCATCCATTAGTAATAACGCCCACGTTCTTCAATGAGTGTCCAAGGTCAAGTGTAAAAGCTTGTGGGAGGGATAGCCAGCTTGGCTGCTCAGAAACATCTAGTGGAAGTGACGTTACAGATTGGATGCAAGGGTTATCCTGTGCAGTGTCTGCAGAACAGCTCAGCGCTTTGCTTGGACACCTGAGAAGACACTCAAGGAACAGGCCTGCTGGCCACCAAAGTGCTGGCAATGAAGTTCAGGAGCCACAGTCCTCACGGATGTTCATTTAGCTCTCCCCAGAGCATCTTCATACAGACAAAGCGCCCGACTGACCACACAAACCTCTTTCTCTTGATTAGCTGCTCATCCCGGGTGTTTTGTCACAGTCACAGAAAGCTGACTAACACTGGAAGACTTTCCAGCTGATGGCTGGTAGATCTCATCTGCATCTGGTGGCAAAGCCGCTTGTGTAACTGCTCAGGAAAACTCAGGTGCTGTGGGAGCTCTGGTTCCTTACTGTGGTTCTGGCCACATTGTTCCATGTTTCTTGGCTTCCGGTTTCTTATTTGTAAAACTGAAATAGGCAGACTCAGAGGAGGCATGGTCTGTTGGGAGAGCCCATGAGATGGCACACACAAGTAAGGCCCTTCCAGACAGAAGCACTTGCTGTCTGGGCCAGTTTGAAGGTCATGGACAAGAGGATGGGCAGACTGCTCTGGGAGCACTGGGGTGTATGGGGAAATGGCTGTGGCAGTATGCATCTGCTGTCCATGCCCACACACCTTGGTGACCTTTGGAGAATGCCTGTTCCCATCATCTGTCATGGTTAGATTTGTGAGGCCACAAATTTAGATTTGTTACTTGGTGGGGCCACGAGGTACCTAGACATTTGGTCAAACATTACTCTGGATCTTATGCGAATGTGTGTTTTTTTTTTATTTTACTTTAAAAAAATATTTTGGCCGAGTGTGGTGGTGCACGCCTTTAATCCCAGCACTTGGGAGACAGAGGTAGGAGGATCGCTGTGAGTTTGAGGCCACCCTGAGACTACATAGTGAATTCCAGGCTAGAGTGAGATCCTACCTCGAAAAACTAAAAAAAAAGAAAAAAGAAAAAAAAATGTTTTGTATTTATCTAATTATTTCTTTGAGACAAAGAATATGGGCACATCAGGGCCTCTTGCTGCTACAAATAAACTCCAGAAGCAAGTGCCACTTTGTGCATTTTACTTTATATGGGAATTGGGTTATCAAACTTGGGCTGTTAAGCTTTACATGCAAGTGCCTTTAACCACTGAGCAATCTCCAAGACCTGCCAGTGTGTTTTTAAATGAGACTGACATTGGCAGACTGAGGAAAGCAGATGGTCTACCCCAATGTAGGTATGCCTCTTCCAATCAGCTGGAGGCCTGAATAGAAGCAAAAGACCCACTTCCCTGTACAAGATAAAATTCAGCTGACTGCTGTCAAATCTTACCTCCAACATTGGGACACTGGATATCTCCCTACCTTTGAGTCTGAGACCTGTGTTAGTCAGCGTTCCATTATTGTAACAAGAATCTGAAATAAGCAGCTTATGAAGACAAAAAGTTCAAGTGATTCACAATTTCAGAAGTCCATGGTTGGGTAAGCTCATTGTTTCCCATACTTTTCTTCCCCTCTCTTTCTTCCCTTCCCTTCCCTTCATTCCCTTTTTTCAAGATAGGGTCTCATGTAGGCTGGCTTCAAACTTGCTATATAGCTGAGGATAATATTGAACTCCTGATCCTTCTGCCTCTATGTCCCAAACAGATGTGTGCCCCCACACTCAGTTGATGTGGTGCTTGGGATCAAATTCAACTTGTGCTAAGCAAGCATTTCACCCACTGAACTACACCCTCAGCCCTCCTATTCACAGGTGGCAAGGACACATGGTCTGTGATTTCAAATGCAATGTTTCTATTACAGGTAACTTGAAAATAATAAAAACAGAAATGTGAAAATCCAGTCCTACCTCACTCCTGACCTAATGTGACTATGCTTGAAGTTTCCTTGATGTGGTTTGGTATAGACATAGACATTATTGACCCCAACTTGGGATCGTTTGGAATCTGATAATGTCTTATTCTGTTACAAACAATTGATCCTTGAGTCAGTTATTTCTTTACAGTAGTATTCTTAGTGGCTCTATGCATGTCTACCCTATGGTTCACTGTTATTGAATGGACCCATACCCTATATTTTGAACATTAAATCTTTCAAAGTTTCATATAATTACATAATGAATGAGGCTATCATGAGTGTCTTCTAGATGGATCCTCCTACTCAGGCCTCCTGAGTGCTGAGATTAAAGGTGTGAACCTCCACACCTGGCTGGAGTTGCTTATATACTGTCCCCCACAGGAAGGACTGCCCACTATGGAGGAAAGACTTCCTTGCTTAGTTAATCCTTCCTGGAAACCCCCACACAGACCCACCCAAGTGGCATGTCTCTCGTTCCATTCCTAATGTGGTCAAGTTGACAACAGAAGTTAACCATCACGCTTGGCAAGTTGATGCTCAAACTAGTGCAAACCACTCAGAGCCAGTCGCAGCAAAGGGAATCCTACTGTTACACATCGTGTAAGTAATCTCACAAACTTCCCACAAGGACAAGAAGCCAGCCCCCAAAATCTGTGTTAAACAGTGACGAGCAATGAAACCAACTCATGTTAATGACCATTGGCATAGATGTTATCTTTGTTGTTGTGAGGAATGGGGAGGGGGTGTTCTGGAGCTGTTGGTGTTAGACATGGCTGCCTCTAGATCAGTGTTCACTTGACCCAACAGTTACAATGTGTTACACGTAGAATGCAATATTACACGTAGAATAAAAATTTGCATAGGGCTAAGACTTTGGTTCCTCTTAATTCAGCAATATTTTGGCTCAAATTCGTTGAGTACATTTTATATTCAGTTACTTTTGCAAGAGCTGCGAGGGAAATGTACAACAGGAAACTAAATCTTACACATCATGAAGATGCCTAGTCAAGGTCTGATCTCCTCCCTCCACTCATTGGATCCCACTGAGCATACTCCAGAGGGGGTGAGATGATACGTTCACTGCAGAAAGCTGGAAACATCTTGTAAAAAGAAACACAAGCCCTTATTTTGATCTGAAGTTACTACCCTGGGGAAAAAAAAGAAAAATTTGTCCACCAAAACGTTTAACCCATAACTTTATCCATAACAACATTACGAATGGCCATGTATATCTTTCTGTATTCATACCATAGAACACTCTTGACTAATTAAAAGACACAAGATAGATGAATATCAGAGACTTTATCCGAGTTGGATAAATCAGTGCCCTTTCCTACTCTATCATCCATTTCTCTAGAGTCAGAGACTAGGCTGATGACAGACAAGTTACAGGGAAAAACACGCTTTTTTTTTTTTTTATAAGCAAGTGCCTTTAACCACTGAGCCACCTCCCCAGCCACCCCCTCCAAATAAAACACGGATTTTTTTTTTTTGAGGTAGGGTCTCGCTCCAGCCCAGGCTGACCTGGAATTCATTATGTAGTCTCAGGGTGGCCTCGAGCTCACGGCAATCCTCTACCTCTGCCTCCCAAGTGCTGGGATTAAAGGCGTGCGCCACCATGCCCAGGTAGGGATGTTTTTAAAATAAACATGTAAAGGGGTCAAAGGAATGTGCATAATCTAATGAGAGCTAGATGCTGCTACACCTTTCCTCAGGGGTGAGAGAGAGTAGGGGATATAGGCAATTTTAGAGGAAGAGTAAATGTTTTTAGAGGAGCTGAATGTGCCCAAAGAACAGTGTAGGTGCCAAGGCAGATCCTCCTCTACCTCTGAAGGGTAGCTGGGGTAAGCTGCCAAGAGCTCCACAAGAGAAAAGGCACACAGATTGACTAACATGGCAAAGAGGGCCGTCACGCTGCAGGCTGCAGGCAACACAAATTGGTAGGAACTATTATGATCAGAGTTACCAGGAAAAGCCATGGAAGACCTTTGAGATGCAATGCCAGCTTTGGATTGTCTGTAGGTATATATGCAAGTCACATGTATGTGTGCATACACACATCCACATACTGTGGAAGAATCCATTTGCAAGATAGAGTGATGGGTCACACGCAGCCAGCCATCCCTCAAAATCCACTCAGGCGGGTAGCGTCATATTCAATAGGAGACATTTTGCTGACATTCTGACATCCTACTTTGTTTCTTGAATTAGTCCCCAATAGCAAACCTGAAGATTTTAGTACAGAAAGCCCAAAACCCTTTTGCAACTTTCAGTAAAGAGCAAAGAATGTGTCCAAATATGTATTTGAGAAAAGTATCTTCAGGACACCACACTGATATGAATCAGCTTCCATTTTCACTGCAGGACTATGTCACCAACCACTGGGTAGATCTCCAGGAAGAAATTATGCAGCTCTGAGGCACTCCTCCTTACACACTCCCTTTGTCTCGGGCAACAAGAGACACTCCTTACACACTCCCTTTGTCTCAGGCAACAAGAGACACTCCTTACACACTCCCTTTGTCTCAGGCCACAAGAGACACTCCTTACACACTCCCTTTATCACAGACTACAAGAGACACTCCTTACACACCCCCTTTGTCTCGGGCAACAAGAGACACTCCCTTTGTCTCACACAAGAGACCTCCTTTATCACAGACTACAACTACAAGAGACACTCCTTACACACTCCCTTTGTCTCGGGCAACAAGAGACACTCCTTACACACTCCCTTTGTCTCAGGCAACAAGAGACACTCCTCCTTACACACGCCCTTTATCGCAGACTACAAGAGACACTCCTTATCCTTTGTCTCGACTACAAGAGACACTCCCTTTGTCTCACACAAGAGACACTCCTCACACTCCCTTTGTCAGGCAGTCTACTAAAGAGACACTCCTTACACACTCCCTTTATCTCAGACTACAAGAGACACACACTCCTTTATTACAGACTACAAGAGACACCCCTGAAGGATGGTCCACCTTCCTTCAAGAAGCAGGCACTTGTGAGCCCAGAATTTGCAACCTTTATAGGGAGCAAAACACTCTTGGGAGAAATGCTGCAAACAGATCCTAGGCTCAAAGGGAGGCGGGAGGCTTCACAAGACTAAGGGACACAGCCTCACATTCATCATTAGAAAGTACCATGTGGGCCAGGAGGGAGGTTGCTCAGTGGATAGAGCCATGCAAGTATGAAGACCTGAGTTTGGATTCCCAGCACCCATGGAAATGTCAGATGGGGTGGCAGCCTGCCAGTAATCCCATAGCTCTGGATGTGGAGATGGGGGATCCTGTCTAGCTAGTCTAAATGAAACATTGAAGTCTGGCCAGTGAGAGATTCAGTCTCAATAAATAAAAGAGGAGAGCAGATGAAAAAGACACCAAATGTCAACCTCCAGTATTCACACCCACATACACAGACATGTACCCACATACACATCAACATGCATATGCATATGTATGCACACCATACACACACACAAAAGAAAAGAAAAAGTACAGTGCAATTTCCTGTAAAAGCTTATGGAATGTTCTAGTAAACTCAGAAGTGTAACAGAACATTCATCCCAGAGCATTATTTCTGATTCATAAGTGCCAGTAAACATTATTTATTTCACATTTCTCCCATGCACATTGTTCTTTTTTTCCTGAAGTGCTGGGAATTGAATCCAGGGCCTTGCATATGCTAGACGAGTTACATCCTCAGTCTTATTCTTTACTTTGCAAATGCTTGGAAACTTGGTTAGCTCTTGTGTGAGGAAACTTCTGAACAATAATTAATTAAACCACCATGGGTGATAGAACATTCAATACTATTATTTTACTGGACAAGGATGTAATCCCAGCATTCCAGAGACAGAGGCAGGAGGATCATGATGTCTAGGCCATCCTGAGGTACATAGAAATACCTGGTCTCAGATAGATAGATAATAGATAGATAAAATTTGTTAACTTGGGAAAATGTTAAACATTGGTTAGAAAGAGAGGTGTCCAGAACGGATAATGAAGTTGTGCGACATATATATATATATATGAAATTCTACTCAGCAGTAAGAAAAAATGACATAATAAAAGTTATAGGAAAATGGATGGACTTAGAACAGATCATACTCAGTGAACACACACAATCACAGAAAGACAAACGCCTCATGTTCTCACTCATCTGCAGTTCCTAACCTGGATCATCTTGAGCTGCTGGCATACTAGATAGGCAACTTGAGGCCCAGACAACAGGGATGGAAGGGTTTGGGGGGAGAGGAAGAAGAAGGTGGGGGAAATAAACACAAAACTAAACCCAAAATGAACTGGTACCATAGAAACCTTTCTCCATGGAGGTAGACTAAGAGATACAACCCTCAACAGGAATATAGGGGGAACGCAGAAAAGAAGGGCCCTGGAGAGGGTGGAATTAAACCTAACCTTAAAAAATTTTGGCTCTGACCGATAACTCATAGGTGCTACACACATTGAGCTGTTGATCTAAGAAAACTACAAGGTCTCCAAATCAAGACAGGCTTCTGTCAAAGCACTTGATTACCCGCCTGAGGTAAAAGATAAGAAAATCCTATTGCTGAAGACACCTTATGCTGCCAACTCAGAACAGAAGAGACCAGAAGAGAGCCAGTACGTAGACAGGCCATCTAGTGCTGGAAAATGAGCTACTGGGGGAAAGTGGACAACAATGGTGTGCGCAAGCAGGGGTCTAAGCTACTCAGAAGCAACCAGCCTGACAAGTACATACCAGCACATAGCCTTGGTGAGCAACCAACAGCTTTCTGATTGGCTAAGAGATCTGCTCAGTGGAAAGGAACCCATATCTGGAACCGAGAACCATGTCTGAGCTCTATGGAGACAAGATTATGCTCTCCAGTGTCAAACTCCCTCTAGTCTTTAGCTAAAAAGGGGGCTACACCCATCAAACTATCCCTAAATTAATAATGCTTATCCACTTTAACTGATGCTGACTTCACTCTCCTTGGGAGAATCCATTTTTCTTTTTCAGAAGGTAGTGAGACTGAGGAGATAAACCACCTCTTGCATCTCAGTCAAGGTCCAGGCAAAACCACAGAAGAAATAGGGAGACGAGCTAGAGTGCTGCTTCCATGGTGAGCCTGGCAATCAGTGCCAGGGTGAAGGAGACAGATGCTGAGAATACTCAACACCTACCAAAGCAGAGATCCAGAGGCTCCTGAGAGTTCATCACTGAAGTAGACTTAAAACACATCCACCAAGGCTCAGGGAATTTTTTTTAAACTTTTTTTTTTTTATTTTATCTTATTTTTTATGGAGAGAGACACAGAGAGAGACAGAGAATGACAGAGAGAGAGAGAGAGAGAGAGTGGGAGGGAGGAAGACAGAGATGGGCGCGCGAGCAGTGTCTCAGCTGCTGAGAATGAAATCCAGATGTGCGCGTTTGGGATGTCATTTGCATCTGGCAAACATGGGACCTGGAGATTGGAACAGCTGGAGATTGGAACCAGTGTTCTGAGGGTTAGGAGGCAGGCGCCTTAACCCCTAAGCCATCTCTCCAGCCCAGCTCAGGGAATTTTGCAGAAGAGGGGCTGGAAAGATTGTAAGAGCCACAGTTTGGGATGTCATGCCCAATGACATTGCCTCCCCCCAATAACGGATTGCCTAACCCACAACCCCATGGGGAATACCAGCAACCCTACTGAGGAGGCCCCCCTGCAGAATGGGGGCAGGAAAGAGGGAAAAGATGATACCAACACATGATGTATCCATACAAAGTATGTTCTTTAAAAAAAGAAAGAAAGGAGTCCAGATAATAACTTTCAAAATATATTAAATTAGAGCCAGGCATGGTGGCACATGCCTTTAATCCCAGCACTCAGGATGCAGAGGTAGAGGATTGACATGAGTTTGAGGTCAGCCTGAGACTGCATAGTGAATTCCAGGTCAGCCTGGACTAGAGCGAGACACTACCTCAAAAAAAAAAAAAAAAATATATATATATATATATATATATATCAAATTAGTGTGTATTAGTGTGTACATATTTATATTGTATTCTGTTTGATTATTTGATTTTAGTCATTGCTGTTTGAGATGGGAAGATAAAATTGGTAAAGTGTTTGCCTTGCAAGCATGAGAACCTGGGTTTGATTCCCCGTAACCATGTCAATGGAAAGATTAGAATCTAGAAACACAGCTAACACTCTATGGCCAAGTGATTTTTCCCCTTGTGCGTTTGGGGGGGGCTTACATGTGTGTATGTGTTTATATCTGTGTGGGTGTATTATATATGTGCAGGTGTACTTGCATGTATGTGTGTACGTGGAGGTCAGGGGGCAAGATCAGGTGTCATTTATCCAGAATGCCATCTCTTTTTGAGGCCTGGCATTCACCTAGCCTCGCTAGCCAGGGGGCTTTGGGATCCTCTCCAACACTGGTATTCCAGAGGTGTGAGGCCACACACTACATTTACATGGGATCAAGCTCGGGTCCTTAGACTTGAGCAGCAAGCACTTGATGCACTGAGTTATCCTCTCAGCCCTGCCAGATATTACTGACTGTGTTTCAAAGGCAACATAATGGAGAAATGTCAGCCTTTCAATGAGTGGCCTTGTCACGACTGGGCAGGCATAGTGGAAAGGTCACTTAGCTACTTATTCTTCACCCAGACAGTGCTGCTGAGAGTGGAGAGATAAACCCATTTCTTCTAATTCTTTATTATTGTAATTATTATTATTATCTTTGTGTGTTTTGGATCTGTGTGTGTGTGTGTATGTGTGTGTGTGTGTGTGAGAGAGAAAGAGAGAGAGAGAGCATGCAAGTGCCATGTCATGTGTCTGGTCAGAGGACAACTTCAGATGTTAGTCCTCGCCTCCCATCTTGTTTGAGGCAGAATCTCTAGTTTAAATGCTGTGTTTGCCAGACTACGAGGCCCGGGAGCTTCTAGAATTTTCCTGTCTCTGCCTCCCATCTTGCCTTAGGAGCTCTAGGGTTCCAGGCACTTTCTCTCACTACTGTGTCCAGCTTCTATCAGAATCAGAACTTGGGTTGGCAGGCTTGAACAAGTATTTTTATCCAACTAAGCCATCTCCGCTATCCTGACCCATTTCAAAAGAAAAGTTTTGAACAACGAAGGAGTGGGATGTGGCCATTGCAAGGCACCACTCGGCCACCAAAGCATGGACGCATGTGCATTGTTGACAAATACCTCAACTATTGCTAGGTGGACATGATAAAAGAGAAACTGAAACAACAGCAATGACGAATTATTTAAGTCTGAAATTTTTCCAGGAAACTACATATCAGATGTCAATACCACACAGGGACATGGGCTAATTGTGGCCTATTAAGTCCAAAGAGCATCCCGTTGTGCAGGTGACAGGGCTGGCCACTACGCTGAAATTCAGTTATGACTTGTGAGCATGTCAGCATGACCAGAAGCCTTTAGGCTTGCTCTCCCCGGATTAGCTCTAGGAGTCATCCTGATCTAATCTGGAATGAATCTGGACCGTGGGTGGCTACCTCATTCTGTCAGCTAGCTGCTTCCTGCATGCATGACCAGCCTCAGACACTGCTTACCTGACACAAGCCAAGTTCGCCAGAGGCATTCAACAGGAAGCTGTAATTGCTCACATTGTCCAGAGACTTGTCTGCCCAAAGGCCTATCTCACACCCCCAGGTCCTGTCTGCCTCTCCACTTGGCTGCACACAGGCCAGTGACATGTCTGGCACTGTATAGCTGCTTCTGATGAAAGCTGTTTAGCTTCTCCTCTACAGCAAAAGGCAAAGGCACCTCAGCCCCATAGCCAGAGCACAAGGGTGCCGAGTCCTGGGACGTTGGCCAGACAGCTGAGTCGTGTGGAGTTCAGGGAGGCCCTGGACTAGAGCGACCCTGAGTGTGTCACTTAACAGTGTCCAGGTGGGCTTTTTAAGTTCCCACGGCCACAGAGTAGCCAGCTATCTCCAACCTCGGGCCACAGTTCTCGGAGTTACAATAATTTACAGTACTATCCCATGGTAGTAGCAATTAGTCTATAATCAGAAAGGTTAAAAGTTGTTGTAAAAAAAAAAAAGTTGTTGTAAAGCCAGGTAAGGTGGTGTGTACCCCTTTAATCTGAGGGTTGCTGAGTTCAAGGCCACCCTGGGCTAAGAGTGGGTTCTAAGTCAGCCTGTGCAGAATCAAAAACAAACAAACAAACAAACAAACAAAAAAAGAACCAAGGCTACAATTAGGGGCTAAGGAGATAGCTCAGTGGGTAAAGTGCTTGCCTTGCAAGTATGAGGACCACCTGAATTTGATCCCCAGTACCCCATGTTAAAATGCCAGGCATGATGGGCATGATGTGTGTGTCAGTAATCCTGGTTCTGGGGAGATGGAGACAGGAGAAGCCCTGAGGCTCTCTGACCAGCGAGGCTAGCCTAACTGGTGAGCTGCAGGTCCATGAAAGGTCCTGTCTCGAAGGAGGTGGCTGACATTCCTCAGCACGACACTCAAGGCTGACCTCTGGCCTCCACATGCATACATGTCCACATGCATGCATGTCCACATTACAAAAGAGGTTACAATTGGAATGAATATTCTGGCTCTGAGTCCTTGGAAAATATTCCAGTTGTACTGGAATGCAGGAAAGGTGTGTGATTACAGAACTTGGAGTAATTACTTCTATAACTTAGGACTGTGGTGTTTTAGGTCTTGAGGAAATGGGGGAGTAAAGCAATAGTCCCCGAGCCTCCCTCATTTCTTCCTGGGAAGCTGCAGAGTTGTTTAAAACCAGAGAAATCTCTGAGTCCCCCATGGGAACAAACATAAGCTCCAGGTCCCATAAATTATTGGAAGTAGATTTTTATTTTCCCTAGAAGAGGAGAGGGGCAAGGGGAAGAGGGAGGGAGGGAGGGAGGGAAAAAATGAGGGTGCTTTTGATTGGATGCAGTGGACCAGTAGGCTATGCTTGTCCTGAGTCATTTGATTGGGAGTAATAACCCCTTGGATTTACGGGGTTGCTTTCTTCTGAAGATCTAAGGACCCTTTCCATACCTACTATTTTGTTTCTGTTCACCGAAACCTGAAAAACAAGATGCTGTTGTGAAATAAACTTCAAATGCAGAAGCCCTGCCAAAGAGAAATCCCTAAGAGCTCTTCAGAGCAAGACTTACAGAGGGAGCCAGACAAGCTGCAGCTCTAGGTTCCCCCAGGGGTACAGACAGCCCCCCCCCCAAGCCCAGGCCACTTCCTGTTTCCTCCACAGGAAGCTTGGGAGATGCGTGAATGTGGGGTGGGAGACTTTTGTGTCTAGGCATGGTTTGAACTCTTTTTTCAATAAACATGCATTAGGAGCTAAGGAGAGTTGGCGCGGTGTTTGCCACACAAACAGGAGAATTTAAATTCAGTCCCAAGATCTACATAAAAGCTGGGTGTGACTATAATCCCAGCACTGGGGGACTCTCTGGGCTTGCTGGCTAGATAGTCTAACCCAATGAGCTGTAGGTTTAGTGAGAGACCTTGTCTCAAAAATAAGGTGGAAATAGCCGCGCGTGGTGGTGCACACCTTTAATCCCAGCACTTGGGAGGCAGAGGTAGGAGGATCTCTGTGAGTTCGAGGCCACCCTGAGACTACATAGTTAATTCTAGGTCAGCCTGGACCAGAGTGAAACCCTACCTCAAAAAACCAAAATAATAATAATAATAATAATAATAATAATAATAATGATGTGGAAATAGACTGAAGGAGACACCCAACATTGACCTCTGGCCTCTACACATACGACCCCTACAACACATGTGCATCCACACACATGAACAGAGATAACACTTGCACATACCACACATCCATACACACATACAAAAGCATTATTTTTCAGTTTTAGGGTTACAACAAAATTGAGAGGACTGTACAGAGATTGGATTTTCTCCACATGCACAGCATCCCACACGATCAATACCTGCAGCATCTCCAGTCACATCAACATTTCCCAAACACCCAAAGTCTATGTTATATTAGGTTCAATTGTATGACATGTGCCCACCACTATAGTATCACATAGACTAGTTTCATTGCCCTAAATATCCTCTCTACTCTGACTGTGCACCCCTCTCTGGCCCTCCTCCACTCCTTTGGCTTTCCATGGTCTTTCCACTGTCACAACACTTTGTCCTGTTTTCCAGAATACTATACAGCTGGAATCACAGTGTGGAGCCTTTTCTTCTTCTTCTTTTCTTTTCTTAAAGAGTTAGAGAGAGAGAGAGAGAAAAATGGGTGAACCAGGGCCTCTAGCCACTACAAATGAACTCCAGACACATGCACTACTATGTCCGTCTGTTTTATGTGGGTTCTGGGGAATTGAACCTGGGTTCTTAGGCTTCACAGGCAAGTGCCTTAAAACTGCTAAGCCATCTCCAGCCCACATTTCATTCTTTCATGCCTTGCCATGTGTTGCAGTCAGGTTTGCATTGCTGGTAGAAATTGCCCCACCAAGAGCAGCTTTTGGGAAAAAAAAGGTTTATTTTGACTTACAGACTCAGAGGGATGCTCTATAAGGGTAGAGAAAATGATGGCATGAGCAGAGGATGGATATCACTCCCTGGCCAACATAAGGTGGACAATAGCAAGAGGAGAGTTGCCAAACAAACACTAGCCAGGGGAAGTTGGCTATAACACCCATAAGCCTGCTCCCAACAATACACTGCCTCCAGGAGGCATTAATTCCCAAATCTCCGTCAGCTGGGAACCTAGCACTCAGAACACCTAAAGTTTATGGGGACACCTGATTCAGACCACCACACCATGGCTTCATAGCTCCATTCTTTCTAGCACTGTATGCCTGACCCTCGCTTTGTCCATTTGCACACTGAATCTTGGTTGCACCCTAGGGTGAGTCACTGTGACTAAGGAAGCTCTGAAGATCTGTGTGCTGGTTTCTGTGTGAACATGGTTTTCAGCTTCTTTGGGTCCAGGAGTGTAAGACCTGCATTGTCAGGCAAGAGTGTTACGTTTTGTAAGAAGCCACCAAAGTCTCTTCTGAAGTGCCTGGACTCTTGTGTGTTTCCAGCAGCTGGAATGACAGAAGCTTTGCTCCATTTTGATCATGTAGGTGTGGCCAGGGACACGGTAGCTACATCAGCCAGGAGGACATCCCCTCCTCTGAGTTTTACCAGCCACAGTCACTAAGCAGAAGGGACTCCCAGAGTCTTGGACCCGTAGAGGATCCAGGAGAATGTGTCCAGTGTTTTTGGTCAGAAATGGGTGACATGCTGGCTCTGGGGACTGAGAGTGAAGGGTCCTTCCTTCTGTGTCTCTAACCTGTTCAAGTATCACCTGCTGAAGAGCATCCGCAGGTGCCAGGTCTCCTGCACTCATCTGTGCCCACTCCAGTCTCAGCTCTTGGTTGTTGCTGACGGAGCTGACTGTGCTGCAGATACTAGGAGGTCCTCCTGAGGAGCAGAGAGGATGCCAGGACTGGGGCCTCACTTCCTCTCCCAAGTCTCACAGGACCAAAGTGCTCAGCTGCATATGCAAGGGAGCATCTCCCGTGGAGCTGGGGACCTGGAAACACGGAGATGAAAAGCTCTCTGATGCTTGAGATCTTCCATAGGCTGCGTTTCCTCTAAGCAGAGATGGATGGATGGATGGATGGATGGACAAACAAACAAATAAGAGGTGATCTTAGGACAAAGATAATCAAGTGACCTCACAATGCAACATGCAACCCTTGTTTGAGTCTGGAGTTTATTTTTTATATATAATTGATATATTTACTTATTTATTTACAGGGAAGGAGAGAAAGAGAATAGATGAGCATGCCAGGGCCTCTTGGCACTGCAAATGAACTGCAGATGTATATGCCACTTTGTGCATCTGGCCTTATGTGGGTTCTGGGGAGTTGACTCTGAGGTGTCAGGCTTTGCAAGCAATTGCATTTAACCTCTGAGTCATCTCCCCAGTCCCTGGATCTGTATTTTAAAAACCAAGCGTAAGAAGATATTTTTAGAAAGAAGGGTAAATTTGAATGGGCCATGGGTAACAGGTTATATTAAGGAATATAATCTATCTGTTAGAGGGGAAGCATCATGGTTATTACATTAAAGAAGAAATGCCTTTCTGGTTTAGAGATATACAACCATCTCTCAGTGCCAGTGAGAGATGGATTCTAAAGACTCCCTAGAATATGAAAGTCCTTATTTGCTCAAGTCCCTGTATAAAACAGCAGTTACACATATATATATATCCATACCCTCCCTTATACTCTGGGTATATTTGTGTGTGGAACTAGACATCAAATCCAGGACTTTGCATGTAATAAGCAAACATCTGCCATGGAGTTACCTTTCCAGCCCTTTCCTTATTTTTATTTGACTAAGTTGTGCAATCTGGTCTTGAATTTATGGTTTTCCCACCGCAGCCTCCTAAATCCCTTGGATTGCAGGTGTGCACCACCATGCTCGGTTCTCCTTTACTGTCTAAATCATCTCCAAATTACTTACACCTAATACAAAGGTAAGTGCTGTGTAAATAGTTATCATATTGTATTGTTTAGAGAACCTGCAGTTGGCATAACCCACAGGTTTGGAGCCCACAATGCAGAGGAGAAACTATGCATGGAAAGAATCTGGCAGTAAGAGCATGTGCAGGGTTGTGGTTTGGTTTAAGAAATGGCATCAGAAGCAAATAAACCCACACAGTGGAGGATAAAAATTAGTGAGCATCACAGTGGTTGGGATGGCAGAGCATACCCCAGCATTTCCCATCCTTTGGGGTGAGATAGGACTTCAGGGTAGGACAATGATGATATTTCCAGTCACACTTGGAGAACCCCTAGAGAGATGAAGCAAAGGTGTACAATGTTAGTGATTGTTTATGTGGATTGAGGTACATGGGGCCTTATCATTCCCTCTACATTTGTATACTTGAAATTGAAAAGCACTTAAACAGATTTTCAACAATATACTCTCTCCCTCCCTTTAACAGTAGAGAATCTTTCAACAATTCAGAAATCAGGTTCTTGGTGATCTCTTTCTCCATGCAATCCTTCCACAAGAGACCAAGGAGAATAGAAACTCAACTGACCCAACCATCAAATGTCATTTCTGCACTGTTCCTTGCATATTGGCACTGATTCTGTTAAGAGTCAAGCAAGGGGCTTGCCTGTGAAGCCTAGGGACCCAGGTTCAATTCCCCAGAACCCACGTAAACCAGATGCACATAGAGGCACATGCATCTAGAATTTGTTGGCAGTAACTAGAGGCCCTGGTGTGCCGATTTTTTCTGACTCTCTCCTCTCAAAAAGATAAAAATAAAAGAGACAAGCAAGTATGACTGAATGAGGAGGGAAAGGAATATACTTTGATGGGGTTTCCCAGTAATTTACCACAATGGAAAAAATCCATGTAAAAATATTATCCACTGCCAGTTGAAGCAATGCTGGTTAATGGATGCCCAGGGAGTCGGTAGAGCATTGTTTCTCCTGTGTGTCTGGGAGGGCACATCAAGAAGAGATCAGCTGTGACAGACATGAGTACACTGAGCAAACACGACTCAAGTAGGACTACACAGATGAATCAGTAGCTAAGGCACTTGCCATGAGAATGGGTGGGCCGAGTTAGGGGCCCCATCCAGCAGTGGGGGTGCAGAGACAGCAGGATCCCTTGGGCTAGCCAGCATGTCTAGCTGAACTGGTGAGTTCCAGGTTTATTAGTGAGAGACCCTGTCTCAAAAAAATAATGTAGAGAGCAATTAAATACAACACCCAATGTCCACTCCTGGCCTTCACACACATGTGCACCCACATGCATACACACACATACACACATGCAAAATAAAAGGCACCTTCACCAATGTGTGTGGGTACCAGCCAACTCATTCAGCCTAAATACAGCAAAAGGTTGAGAGGGGCAGAGGACTCCCTCCCTTTCTTCTTGAGCTGGGCCGTCTGTCTTCTCCTGACCTTGGACATAAGAGCTCCTGGGTCACAGGCCATTGCACTTGAACTGAATTACATCACTGGCCGTCTAGTCCTCAGGCTTCCAATCTGAACAATGTCACCAGTTTTCCTGGCTCTCTAGCTCTCAGATGGTACCGGATAGGGTAGGACTTCAGGTTCTATCATAATCTGATCCAATTCCTCTTAGCTGCCTCTCTGCAAATATCCTCTTGGTTCTGGTTCCCCTAAGAACTTTGGTGAGCATGGATCAGTTAATATGAGCTTGCTGCCTCCTGCCCTACTCTTCACCTTAGGGGGGAAGCAGTTTGAGCAAGAGAAGTGTATCCTTCATCCCTTGGAGATCCCTGAGCTGAGCAGAAGCCAGTGCCCTCTATGCCACTTCATGGGTCAAGATGGCAAAAAGGAAGTGACAAATAGGTGGAGGGAAGCTGGCCAAGTCCTGAGACTTCAGGAGCTTCCCACCAACATGTCTACCAGGGCCCAACTCCACCTTCCAGGATTGCAGAGAGCTGGTCTCTGACTCAGTAGCCCTGTTTGGGATCAGATGTGGGAGGGGAGCCAGAGCTCTGGGACTCAGCAGCATGCCAGGCAAAATCTGTAGTAAGACAACTGTGTTTCCTCTCTTCACTGTGAAATGACCAAAGCCCCCCTAGCCCACATTCCATATAGGTGCCAAGTCTCTGGCAAGGGAGGTGTGCTGAGAGCCTCATCCTCATTAGCAATGGGGTTGAAACCAAGGACCTCATACAGAAAAAGAGCCTATTGCTCTGTCCTTTTAAATCAGTTTACTGATACAGACATGGAAGAGAAGGGCTTTCTTATTGGTACTGCTGTTTGGACCCAAAGGCCCATGTATTAAAGGCACAATCTCTAGCTTGGTGTTACAGAGAGGTGGACCACAGTGGGAGGAAGTTATATCAATAGTGGCATGTCTTCAGGAGATAATTGGAACCCTTGATACTTTTTTTCTCTCTCTTTATTGTTTCCTGGCCACCATAGAGGGAACAACTTGTTTCACAGCGTGCTCTGTGTCACAGGTTCCAAAGCAATGAGACTAACTATGGAGTGAAGCCTCTGGAACAGTGAGCCAGAGTAAACTTTTCCTCTTTTTAAGGTGATTGAATTGGGTGCTTTGTTACCTTAAAAGAAAGCTGACTAACACAGTTTGCCTGCAGGAAAAACAAACAGCTCATATCTTGTGCAGAACCAAATGGTTTCAGAATCATCTACATTCTGCTTTTTTGTTTACCTAAAAAACAGCCTTGGGCTGGAGAGATGGTTTAGGGGTTAAGGCGCCTGCCTCCTAAGCCTAAGAACACTGGTTCCAATCTGCTGGTTCCAATCTCCAGGGTTCCAATCTCCAGGTCCCACGTTTAGCCAGATGCAAAGTGACACAAGGGCGCAATGCCGCACTTGACCACAAGGGGGCGCACGCATCTGGATTTCGTTCACAGCAGCTGAGAGGCTGCTGGTGCGCCCAATCTCTGTCTTCCCTCTCTCTCTCTGTCTGTCTCTCTCTGTGTCTCTCAAAAAAAAAAAAAAAAAACAACAACAAAAAAAACAGCCTACACTGCTGTAGAAGAAATCTCTTTTAAAGCTCACAATAACCCCTGGGGATTGATGAGGCAGGTACTAAGATCCCCAGTGTAGGTGGTCAGCAAGCAGAAGTCAGGTAGTCCTACTGTGAAGAAAGCTCTTCTGAGGTTCACAGATGGTGGAATCACACAGGGGCCTCCCAGTCCTAAAGTCACTTGGAAGGGGATCTCGACAACATTCTGCAAGTAAAATTTAGCCTCCAGGCCATAGTGGTCTGTGAAGTTAAGATAAAATAACGCGATTAATACATAATCCTCATAGAAAGGTTGCATGAGGTAGTTAGGGGAAAAATACGCTTTTCAGTGTGTTCCATAGTGTACGTATGATTAGGCATATTATGCTTTGCATATGTATAATTAATTTGAATATTAAAACCTCAAACTAACACTCAGTAGTCAATAACTTGTTGGCTAAAGGAAGTCATCAAATAACTGAGGTTCAGGAAGGACAGGAAGGCTTCCATATTCAAACACTGACTCTACTGGGCAATTTAAGTTCACAGGCCACCAAGGTTTTAAACAGTTTTGAAGCATTTTAACAAAGTAAAGGTTAGCACAATGGAAATGCTTAGGTTGCTGAAGCCATTCCCCAAACTGGCAGGAATGGAGGCTGAGAATAGAGGCCAGGGAGTGAGGAACATAGCATGTATTGTCTGTTCTTTCCCCTCTGTTATACACAGAAAGACTTCCAGAACAGTGGTGTGATGGTTAAGTTTGTGTCAACTTGATTTGTTTAGGAATCCACAGACATTCCTCATAAGTGTGTCTCTGAGGCTGCCTCTAGGAAGGATTAACTAAAGGAAGAATCCTTCCCCCAGGGGTAAGCCCTTCCCCCAGAGTGGGCGGCCCCTCTTGAAGGGGAGGGCTGGTTGATAAAAAGAAGCTCTGGGAAGAAAGGCCTTCTCTCTCCCACCTGGCTGCAGGTGCTGTTCGCTGCTTGCCACTGGGTGCTTGCTGCTTGGTGCTTTCAGCTTGGTACTTGCTGCTTGGTGTTGCTGCTTTCCAGTGTGGACTGAAGAATAGCGTGGACTGAAGAACAGCATCTCTTGAGGAAGCCTCCAGGCCTTCAGTGCCGGATTGGGACTGCTGAGGCCTCCAGCCTCGTGCACTGAGCAGCTACCGGGTTTCTTGACTCTCGGACCTGCAACCTGCTATTGCTGGACTGTGTAAGCTAATCCAATAAATTCCCTTTTAATACTATTCATTCTATCCATTCTGTTCCTCTAGAGAACCCTGACTAATACAAGTGGCATGTCTATTATGGGGGAAACCAACTGCTCTCTAATTGGACTGGAGGCCACTCCATGGGAGGGAACACATCCCTGATACTGAAAACCTACGACAGGGTAGTCATGAGCCCTAAGGGTA
The DNA here is from genome assembly GCA_036365145.1 of Orientallactaga sibirica. Lineage (NCBI taxonomy): Eukaryota > Metazoa > Chordata > Mammalia > Rodentia > Dipodidae > Orientallactaga > Orientallactaga sibirica. The sequence continues at coordinate 2,559,609 of JAEOAD010001462.1, read as the reverse complement.
TAATGTCTGCTGGTGTCTCGCTAAATGTATAAACTATGCTCACCAAACTGCACAGTAGTAAGCTTCTTTTAATGTCCACACCCATATATTAATGCTACTCTCACTTTTGTTTAGAGAAGCTTCTCTTTTCAGATGGTGGCAACCTTGGGATGACTCAGAAGGCACCATGGTGCTGAGAAGAAGGGACAGAGGAGTGCTCAGAACTGAAACATCTCAAACCCACCTACCAAGGCTCAGGGTCCATTGCAGAAGAGGGGGTGGAAAGAATGTAAGAGCCAAAGGAAAAGCAGGACTCCTTACAATGTGCTCCTCCAGACACAAAATGGCCTTGATATCCATGACCTCACAGTGCCTGACACTACCTACACAAGACCATCATAATAGGAGGAAAAGATCATGACATCAAACTGAAAAGAGACTGATTGAGAGAGGGAGGGGATATGATGGAGAGTGAAGTTTCAAAGGGGAAAATGGGGGAAGGAGGGAAGTACCATTGGATACTGTCTAAATTAAAGAAGTTGTCAATAAAAAATAAAATTTAAAAAAAACCAGAGCAACAAAAAAAAAAGAAAAAAAAAAAAAAGAAAAAAAAAAAAAGAAAGAAAGAAAGAAAGAAAGAAAGAAAGAAAGAAAGAAAGAAAAAGAAAGAAAGACTGCCAGGACAAGGAGTGACAGAGACAAACTTCAAGTCCAAGCCTACCCACCAGGGCCACACCCAAGCCACTGAGCAATGGAGGCTGCCTCCCTGTTCTGAGCAGGCCAAGAGGAAAAGCCTCATAGAAACGGAGAAGCCTGGGACTTGCATGAAGACAGGAAGACACAGCCCACCAGCACCCCAGCTGAATCAGCCCAGCAGACTCACCACCTGAATCAAGGTCACTACTCACTTTCCATCCCTGCCACTGGTGACCCAAGTGGGCCACTAAGCAGACCTCAAAATCTGCTCTCCCCGTTCCTGCTGCCAGCTCCCTCGCCCCATCAGGAGACTTTGGTGTTTGCCTCCTCACATCGGACCTCCCAGGATGTCAGGTATGCATGGGCTATGTCCTTGGCAAGAGAGCTACCCCCTTCAATCCTCAGAACAGAGGACACAGCAGTGATCTGATGCACATTCAGAGAGGATATGTCTGAAGATTATGGAACCTAAAGCACAAAGACCCCGGACCATCGAAGAAACCATTCTCCATGGAAACAAATCTGCACAAGGTCTACAGAACAGCTACTGCTAAATACTGTAACTGAGCAGATAGACACCGTGTTCCTGATGGTTGACTTTTCTTTTTTAATGTGGAGGAAACTACGTGTAGCAGACAGCTTCAGGTTCACTGAGATGAACTTCCAGACCATGCAAAGTTATGGAGGAAGGATATTTACTGAAGCTTATAGATCCAGGGGAAGTTCCATAATGGCAGAAGAAACTGGCAAGAAAGAGAGAAAGCCACAAGCCAAAAGCCACACACAGCACACCTCAGGAACTCCAGCTAGGCACACTTTGCATATCTTTAGTTTGAAATCCTAAACCCACCACCACATTTTAAGATCCGCCCAGTGACACTGCCTCCAGCCAGGTGGATAGAGATGCAAACAACAAACTAATAAAACACTGAATATATTGGGGGCCATCTATTCAAACTACCATACCACATCAACGGGCACAAATCCTGCCAAATATTACAATCTTTGGAAATATATCAAAGAGCACTTGTGAGCTTTTCAAAACAGAATCCCCTCCCCCTAGATCCAAGGCTCTGAAGAATGTCTAGGTTTGGGAAGCTCCGAACTTGATGAATTGTGACGGTACCTTCCAATTACCTCTGTTACTACAGTTTATTTTTTTCTGATCAATTTAGAATAAGCCTCTGCTAATATTTGAACATGTTTGAATATGCCATTCAGAAGTCCATGTGCTAGAAGCTGGGTTCTCAGTGGGGTAATACTGAGAAGAGGGACCTTTAAGAGGAGGAGCCAATCAGGAGGGAAATAGGGCATGAAAGTGTGCCCTGGGAAGGGATTAAGGCTAGTATACTGGAATAAACTCCTGAGAGAGTAAGTTGTTATAAAGAGAGGCACCCCACATGATTGACCCCATAAATATAAGATCAATTCCCTTTCCATGTCTCTGTCATGTCATGGTATAGTTAGGGACCTTGCCAGGATTTTCGTATCTTTGGACTCTTCAGCCACCAAAATTTTAAGTGAAATCAACCTCTTTTTTTTTTCATAGAGTACTCAATATAAGACATGTTTGACATCAACACAAGTTATGGTGGTTAATCTTGTCAACTTGATGGAATTTAAAATTATTGGGAACAAGCCTTTAGGCTTGTCTGTAAAGGACTTTCTAGATTAGGTTAATTAAGTTAGGAAGACCCACCTTAAATGTGGACAGCACTATTTTATGGGCTGGGGATATTGGGTTGTATACAAAGGAGAAAGTGAGCTGAGCACCAGCGTTCATCTCTCTGCCTCCTGACTGCAGATGTGATATGTCCAGCTGCCTCACACTCCTGCCACCACGCCCTCCATCATGATGGACTATAACCAAGAATTGTGAACTGAAACAGACCCTTCTTTCCTTAAATTTCTTTTACTAAGTAATTTGTCATAGCAACAAGAAAGGTAACTTAAAACAGTCCCCAATGCAAATCATGATAGGTGTCATTTTCCTCTGGTGCACAGCTTTAATACCTGCATGTGGAGGCAGAGGTAGGAGGCTCACCATGAATTTGAGACTACCCTAAGACTACATAGTGAATTCCAGGTCAGCCTGGGCTAGTGAAACCCTACATCAAAAAAACAAAGAAAAGAAAATTATGGAAAAATAACCTCATTATTATTATGATTTGATCTTTATTTGTAATTTGTTGTCTTCTTTGAAAAATAATTGTTTCATTTTATAGAGATGCAAATGCTTGTTTTTAAGAAATTCAGTCTCAACTGTTATGAAAACTGTTTTATGAAAAAGGCAATTGATACCTAGGGGACTGAATAGCTAAACCAAACCAAAAAAACTAATAAGTCTTTCAAGAATAAAGTTCATTTTTAAACATATATATGTGCAAGCAGAGACATACACAGAGATAGAAAGAGGGTGAAAATGAGTATGGGTACATCAAGACCTCTGGTCATTGCAAACAAACTTCAGACACACATGTCACTTTGTGCATTTGGTTTTATATGGGTGCTCAGGAGCCTTGGCTGTCAAGCTTTGCAAGCATGCGCTTTATATGCTAAGCCATCTCACCAGCTCCAAAGTTCATTTTTCTTGAGCTGTTTCTGCCACACAGTGCCTGGCTGGGCATAAAGTGCTTCCTTTGGCTTAGCATTTTGTTTGCTTTTGTTTTCTGAGACCTGGTCTTGTTATTTAGCTTTGATTAACCTGGTACTCACTATGTAGCCTTTGCTGGCCTCAAACTCACTACAATCCTCCTGTCTCAGCCTTCTGCCAAGTGCTGGGGTCACAGCTGGGTGCTACCACACCTGATTAGTGAGTCTAGTACTGCGCCAATGTACAGGGGAGGAGCTGAAGCAGGGGGAGGTGGCAGGTGCCAGGTTCACATAGGATCCCAGCTAGACCACAGAGTAGCCTTATTGTGTTCTCTGCCATGTTTTAGAGACAGATAGGGGGTAAAAACCTATCTTTCAATGGGGCACTGGGCAGGTGCAAAGCACTGTAAAAAGTTGTTAAAATCATGAGTGCCAATGGCAGTTTCTTATTTTGTTACATGTGTATGTGTATATGGTGTGCATACATGTATGTATGCATGCTTGTGTGAGAGGGTACATGTGTGTACACGGGCACTTGCATGTGTGTGCATATGCATGCAGAGGCCAGAGGTCAATCTCTGTCCACCTTTGAGACAAGGGCTCTCACTGAACCTAGAGCTCACCCATTTGACAAGACTAGTTAGCCAGTGAGCCCTAGAGATTCCCCGCCTTGGCTTCCCCGGTGCTGGGATTGCAGGCATGTATCACCATGCCCATTGTACATGCGTTCTGAGGCTACAAACTCAGGTCCTCATGCTTACAAAGTAAACTTTAGCAACACTGAGCATCTCCCCAGCTCAAATGACAAATTCTTTAGGTTTATGTTGTTAACACTCCTCTGATGGTCATGTTCTTGTAGATAAATACGTTGGGGCATGGGGCACTTTAACTACCTCATTAGCACCTGGCGTTCTTTCTCTTGCTTCCATGGCTTCCTTAGACCAAAGGACAATATGTCTAACAGCTAATCAGGTCACCCATGTGGCCACCATCGTGACATCACCAGACACCTTGAGGCAACTAGAACCAGGATTACAACGGACTTCCCCAGCTCCTGAGGGCCCAGCCTCAACCAGGGCTATTTGAAACAGTTTATATGACTTGTTCTCTCAAGCCTTGAAGAGCTCTAGGCCACTCTGTTACCATTTCCACCCTGCCACAGGGGACCCACTTCCCCTGGAGGTCAAACATGGGGCCTGCCATGACTGATACTAAGAGGCAAAGCTGTGATTGGTCCAAAATTTGACTGACTGTGATTGGTCCAAAACAAAAGGCTATGATTAGTCCAAACTTGATTGTGATTGGTCCAAACACTCCTTCTTCAGCTATATAAGCTAGTTGCTCAGACTTATTGTTAATGGGAGCGTTACCTGCACTGCCTCCCCTGGCTGTACAATATCAAGCCCAATCAAAGACTTCCCTCAAGTAGTCTTTTGTTGCTTAGTTTGGTAGTGCCCGCTGAGCTCTCTCTCTCTTCCTAAGAACACACAAGAACTATACGGAGTTATAGGGTGAGTATGACATTCTACTTTATGTACTGAGTGTGTAGTGAGCAATCAGGGTGGCTAGCATTTCCATCACTTCAAACATTAATCCTTAGGTGTTCCAGGAGCATTTGAAATCCTCTTGTCATCTTGACTGGATTAAGACATGCCTGGGGTCTTAGTGGAGCACCCCTGGGTGTGTCTGAGATGGCATTTCTAGAGATAAGATCACAAGGGGTTTGAACCTAATCAATGGATTTTTTTTCTTTGATTCACATTCTGATGCTATCATTGGCAGAAGGTTAAAGGGGCCCAAGTTGAGGGTTGAGGTCCCTGTGGGGGGAATGTCCTTGATGCTATTGCTTGCCCTGGCCTCTTACTATTTTCTCCTTTTCTTGACTTCTCAGTCCTGTGAGGTCAAGAGTAGCCTGTACCACAAAATCTCAAAAACCATGGTTTTTTGTGCAAGTGTGTGGAGCCAAGTGGCTGTGGATGGAGCCCTCTGAGACGTGAGTCAAAATAAGTCTTTCCTCCCTTCACTGATTCTGTCAGGTGTTTGCTCATACCTGACATAACTTCCTTCTGTCTATTTAAAATTGGCAGTGGGTCTAGGGAGATGACTCAGTGATTAAAAGCATTTTCTGTGCAAGTCTGATGACTGGAACTCAGAACCGCTGTAAAGCCCGATGCAGTAGCTCATGCATCTGTAATTCCTGTGTGCCTATGGGAAAGATGGGAGGTGGAGGCCAGGAAAGTCCTAGGATCTTGTAGGCCCCCTAGCCTGTTGTATATAGTGGAAAACAACAAGAGAGCCTTCTGGAACATGGTGGAAGGTAAGGATGACACGCTGGGGTTGTCCTCTGACCTTCACATGTACTACAACTTATTCCCACACCTAGCTGTACATGATCACCAGACAGGCTTTATCCTCCTCTCTTCTCACTCGACACACCCACTGGTAATCATTACTCTACTCTCTACTTCTGTGATATGAATATCTCAGTTTCCACACATAAAGAAATCAGCATATCCCAGAGACCTCTGCAGCCCATGGGTATTGCCTTCCTATTCACAGTAGCCAAGATATGGAATCAAACTATGTGTCTATCAATTCAATAGTCATAGAACATGGGCCCTTTAGAAATGATTAGAGGGCTGGATAGGTTGCTCAGTGGTTAAGGCACTTGCATGCAAATCCTAACAACCTGGGTTCGAGGTTCAATTCCTCAGTACCCGCATAAAGCCAGATGCACAAAGGGGCACATGCATCTAGAGTTTTTGCATTAGCTAGAAGCCCTGGCATGCCCATTCTCTCTCTCTCTCTCTGTCTGTCTGTCTGTCTATCTATCTATCTATCTATCTATCTATCTCTCATTCTCTGTCTCTGCTTGTAAGTAAGTAAGTAAATAAATAAATAAAATTAGAATTGATTAGGGCTGGGCACATTTGTTTGTAATCCTAGCCTTTGGGAGGCTGAGGCAGGAGGATCACAAATTCAAGGCCAGTCTGGACTACCAAGCAAGATCCTTTCTCAAAACAAATAAACAGCAACAAAACAACTTTGGCTCAAGCGTGTCTGACTCAGGTGTGTCTCCTGGGATGGTAGATGTGTGCAAGGTGTGATCCTGAGCCCAGTCAAATGCTGTAGTTTAGGGATTGTGATAGTTAATCTTGATTGCCAGTTTGATGGAGTTTCAAATCACCATGTAGAAAAACTTGTGGGAAAGTCTAGATCAGGTTAATGGAGGTGGGAAGACACACCAAATCTATCCCATTACCTGAGGACCTGGACTATCTGAAAAGGAAAGAGCTGAACAGTAGCATTCATCTTCCTCTGCTTCTTGTCTGTAGATGGACTGTGACCATGCCTTCCCCTCCTGCGACCATGCCTTCCCCACCAAGATGGCCCATAGCCCCTTGAACCGTAAGCTGAAACAAGCCCAACCATTTGTAATTTGAAAACAGAAAGTAACGAATACATGGGTGCATGCTGTGTGTCTGTGTTTCAGGTGAGAAAGGGCACAGGATGAAGGCTCCCAGTGCTACCACTGAAACTCACACGATCATTTCAGGTCATCATAAACATGAAACGACCCACATGAAATCATCTCCAAATTAACTACAGGCATGTTTATGTTGAGGAATGAGTGGGGAGGTTTTTATTGCTGCTCATAATGGGAAAAGATTGGAGAGCTACTGGAATTTTAAGTGCCCAGACCTCTTAGCAAAGCTGCTTCCCCACAGAAATACTTACAGTTCTGTAAGTTCTTTTGGGGCTGCTTTGGAAAGACAGCGATGCATCTTTTTAAAACTAGCCTTTCTTACCTTGAAAGGCTTAAATGTTGAAAGAGAGGAGTTGATGAGAAAAGACAGAGGGAAAAAGGAATCTGCCTCTTTAAGAAGTTTCTAGCAGAAAGGCTGGGGATGTGGCCCAGTGGTAAGGCACTTGTCTATCATGCATGAGACCTTGGGTTTCATCTCCAGTCCTGGGGCAGAAGAAGTTTCTAGCAGAAAATTAGATTTCAAAATAAACTGCATGGGGGTTGTTAAAGGACTGAATGTGGATCTCCAGCACCAGGTATGGTGGTGTGTGACTTTAATCCCATCACTGGGGAGGTGGAGACAGGAGGCTTTCCAGGGCTTGCTGGCTAGCTAGTCTAGCCAAACTGGTGAGCTCCAGGTTCAATGAGAACCTGTCTTAAAAAATAAGGTGGGGCTGGAGAGATGGCTTAGTGGTTAATGCACTTGCCTAAGGACCTATGTTTGACTCTTCAGGTCCCACATAAGCCAGACACACAAAGTGATGCAAACATGCAAGGTCACACATTCACACAAGGTGGCACATGCATCTGGAGTTTTATTACAGCAGCTGGAGGCACTGGCAAACCAATTCTCTCTCTCTCTCTCTCTTGCATTAAAAAAAAAAAGGCCAGTCTGTTGGGCTTGCCTGGAAAAAAAAAAAGAATAAGCAGTAGTATAAAACACTCAACATGAGCTCTGGCCTCTACACACATGAACACACACACCCACCTGCAACTCTCTCTCTCTCTCTCTCTCTCTCTCTCTCTCTATATATATATATATATATATATATATATATATATATATGCACCCACATACATAATACATGTGTGTGTTTTATGAACATGAATACACACTCATGCACACCACATGCTAAATATATATTCAAAATAATAATAATAATATTTATGAATAAATTTCTCAGAGCAGGTTTGGTGGCTCAAACCTATAATTCTAGCACTGCATGAGTCTGAGCGGGAATTATTTCCAACAATTTGAGGCCTACTTGGGCCATAGAGTGAGTCTGCAGCCAGCCTGATCTACAGAGTGAGACCCTACCCCAATTAATGATCAGTGAATCAATTACTTTCTGAGTTTAGAGTAAGGAGGTAGTAGATGTTGAGGTGGGCATCATGCTGAGATGGCTCCCCCACCCATGTTACATCCTGTGTGGTCCCTTCCTCAGAACTCTGAGGTTACCTATGAGTTGTTCTAACCCATGAAGCATGGCCAGGTGATAGGCTGACCCTCTTGTGTTCACAATAAATGTATTCATTATGTTTTCATTAATGTGACCACAAGATATGACGGTGACAACTAAAGGGAGAAGAGATTGAGTGTGGCTCATGGTTTCAGAGGATTTCAGCTCACAATGGCGAGGGTGGCATAGCAGGGATGCTTAGTTCACGGCAGCAGAAACATGGAGTGGAGGCTGATCACATCACTGTGGACCAGGAAACAGAGGAACAGGAACTAAGGGCCAGGCTATAATTTTCAAAGGTCTTCCCCAACAACCCACTTTGCTAGGAAGGCCCCACCTCCTAAAGGTTCCACAGCCTCCCAAAATAGCAGCACCAGCTTCCGCAGCACAAGCTGGGCAACAAGCGTTCAAAACACAAAGCTGTTGGGGACATTTCAGATTCCAACTATAACATGCACTTAAGGCTTTGGCTGGTGTGCACAGAGAGATGCTACTGCTGGCCTTGAGGTAACAGATGCCATCTTGGGACCTGCTTAAAAGGTAGGACCAAGTGACCAGGACCATACATCCTATAGAAACTGAGAACATCAATCCTACAGCCAAAAGATCCACATCATCCAGTCAGTACGTAGGCCTGGAAGGGCTTCAGGCTTCAGGTGAGAACAGGAGCTTGAGGACACCTTGATCACAGACTTGTGAGATGGGAGCCGGGGATTTGGCCAGGCATGCCCAGACTCTTGGCCCATGGATACTTGGCAGATAATAAAGGGGTGGTCTAAAAGCAGCTATATTATATTTCATATGCATATATTTTGTCTATTAAAATTATATGGTCCAGTGTATTTTATTGTATCCACAGGGTTATGCAATTGTCAGCACTGTCTAATTTTAGAGCACTTTCACCTCTCTTGAAAGCGCCCTGATACCTAGTAGCTATCTCCTTCTCCCTCTCTCAGTGTTGTCCAGCTGTCAACCCTCGCTAATCTTCTCTGTATCTCTCTATCTAGTATGGGCGCTTCACGTACATCAAATCACACACTGTGAGAGCCGCAGGGACTTGGTTCTTTCACTCCCCACACTGTTTGCAGGGCCCATACGTGGTGCAGCATATGTCGTGGCTCCACTCCTTTTCATGGCTCAGTACATGGACACATGTGTTATTCACTTGAAGTTGGTAGACATTTGAGCTGCTTCCTCCTTTTGGGTTATTATGAATAATGTAAATGTTTGTGTTTGAGTTCTTGTGTGTAGTGGAGAGTACATAGATACTCTAGACATTTTGAGGAAGTATGATAACATGAGCACCTCCTCTCCACTGAGATGGAATGCCTTTCCATTTATTTACATGCATTTCATAGTTTCAATGTTTCACAGTTTTTAGTAGAACTCCTTTTGTTAAATTTGTTCCTATCTTATTCCTTTTATGCTATTAAAAATCAAATTGTAGCCGGGCATGGTGGTGCATGCCTTTAATCCCAGCACTCGAGAGGCAGAGGTAGGAGGATTGCTATGAGTTAGAGGCTATCCTGAGAGTACAGAGTGAATGCCAGGTCAGAATGGGCTAGAGTGGGACCCTACCTCGAAAAACCAAAAAAAAAAAAAAAAAGAATTGTTGCATTTCTTTCACTGTGAATATATGAATTTCAATTAACTTTTGTGTATCATTCTTATATTCTGAGACTTTTGATAAACTCACTTATTAGTTCTCATACTGGATTTTTTAAAATTATGAAAGAAGAAAAGAAAAGAGTAGGAAAGAAAAGAAAAGAGGTAGAGATTGGAAAGAATTTGATTTCCAGAGCTGCCTTTTAGAAGTGCAGGTTTTGCTGGGTGTGGTGGCACATGCCTTTAATCCCAGCACTTGGGAGGCAGAGGTAGGAGGATCACCATGAGTTCAAGGCCACCCTGAGAATACATAGTGAATTCCAGGTCAACCTGGGCTAGAGTGAAACCCTACTTTGAAAAAAAAAAAAAAACTACAGTTTTCACATCTCCAACTTTTGTTATTGAATTCTTAATTTTTTCCTTCATTTTACCAGCCAGTGTTTTGCCTTGTGTATTTCTAAGCTCTGTTGCTAGATGAATGTTTTTATAATAGCGATGTCTTCCTGATGGACTGATGTTTATATCATTGTAGAAAGTGACACTCAGCTCCAGCAGTTTTGGTTTTAAAGTTTATGATATAAGCATAATAAATTATGAGGAAGTTTTATGATATGATTATATAATTCTACCTCTTTTATGGTTGCTGTTTCACAGGCATACTTTCCCCTCCCCCGTTTTTATTGATAGGGTCTCACTCTAGCCCAGACTGACTTAGAACTCACTATGTAGCTCCAGGCTGGCCTCGAACTCACAGCAATCCTCCTACCTCTGTCTCCCAAGTGCTGGGATTAAAGACATGCACAACCATGTCCAGCTTCCCCCTACTGATTTACTCTCAGCCTATTTAAATTTTGAAGCAACAATATGTCCTGTAAACATTTAATTTTATCATCTTTGAAAATTATGCAACTATGAACACATTTTGAAACAGATTTCATAACTATATACTAAAGAAATATCAGCCAATTCAACAAATGATGTTGGCAAAATGGGATACCCACTTACAGAAAAATGAAATTATCTCTCACCTGACACAAAAACCAATTTAAAATGAATTAAAACCCTCAATTTAAAACCAGAAATGCTGAAAATACTAGAGAAAACTGTTTAGGAGACAAACATAGGCTAGCACATTCTGAGTAAGATCGCAACAGTACAAGAAATAGCAGCAAGAACTTACAATTGGGATTACATAGCATTAAAAAGTTTCTGCACACACACACACACACTGAAAGTGTTAACAGATAACCTGCAGAATGGGAGAGAATCTTTGCCAGCTATACCTCAGACAGGGGGTTAGTGTTAAAACATGTAAAGAAATATACAAATTAAACACCCAAAGAGCCCCGCTAATGAATAAATGTGTGAGAAATGAGCAGACGGTTTCCACAAGTGGAGGTGTGCTGAAAAACGAAGTCTTATCCATTGTTGGTGAAAGAACAAGTGCCGCAGCCACTATAGAAATCTGTATGCAGATTCTTCAGACAACCGAAAATAGTGCTACCTCATGACCTAGCCACATCATGCCCGAGCAAGGACTCTACATCCCACCACAGAGATGCCTGCATATTGATCATTGCTGTGAACAAATACCCAGCCAGATGCAGCTTGTGAAAGGAAAAGGGTTTAGTTTACAGTTCCAGAGGGTAGTGTAGTCCATTGTGGTAGATAGAGCATGGCAGGAGCAGGAAGCCAGCATTACATCTTTACATAAGCTTGAAAGAATGAGAGAAAGACAGAGAGAGAGAGAGAAAAAACAGACTATCATCACCCATGCCAGTGACACACTTCCTCCAGCAAAGCTCCACTTCCTAAAGGTTCTATAACCTTCCAGAACAGCATCACTAACTGGATATTAAGTATTCAAACACGTGAGTATATAGAGGATATTTCACATTTAAACCACCATGCACATCCATGTTTTTGCTGTTCTATTCTAAATAGCTAGGAAATAGGACCAGCCTAGATGCTCATCGACTGATGAGTAGATAATGAAGATGTGATTTTATATATGAAATTTTATTCAGTCATAAAGAATAATGAAATCATGAAACTTTCTGGAACATGGTTGGATCTGGAAATTATTATACTAAACATGGCAACCCAAACTAAGTCTCATGCATTCCTTCTCATATGCAGATCCTAGCTTTTAATGTGTGTGTGTCATGAAACTAGAAGGGAGACTATGAGGGGAACAAGAAGTTTTGAGGATGGGGAACGGGGAGAACAGGACACATGTGATATGAAAGCTGGAAGACTATGGAAGTGGAAAGGTAGAGGAGGAATGGGAGAGTAGAAGGAGCAAAGAGAATCACATGTGAAAATGCCAAATGAAACCTAACACTTTGTATGCTAATTTAAAATAGCACTAAAATAAAGACATTAAAAATCAGCTTGGTTTATAATTATGGAAGTTGTCAACAAAACATTTTTTAAAAAATCAGCTTGGGTATATCTCTGCACTGTTTATTTAATACATCTGTCATTTATATTCTGTTTTCTTTGTGTCTTGTGTTTTTGTCCTCAGTTTATGACAATTTTAAAGTGTGACATTTTGATACCTTAAACAATTTATATGCTGTTTCTTTCTAAGTTCCTTTCTTAGTAGTTGATGTAGAACTTACAACATATGTATCTAATGTATCATAATTGCCTAGATAAATTCTAATGTATAACTAAACTGAGTCGTAGGCAGATTTATGCACCCGCATCCCTTGTCTGTGATGTTCTTTGTTATGTATTGTCTATTTATGCTTCAAACTCAGCACTCTGTTGCTGTAATCATTACTGTTAAGGACGTTTGGAGAAAGTGGTCTGCATGTGTATTATTTTTTAGAACCTGTTCAACCACTTCTATTTTCTTTTATTGACAGATATGTTGCATTTATATGCTACAGGTCCAATAATACAGACGGGCAGGCAGACGGATAGAATAATTTTTCAAATTAAGAGAATGTGATGGTTAATTTTGGTTGTCAACTTGATTAGAGAAAGAAGCACCTAGAATATTAAAGTTCTTCTCTGTGTTGTGCCCTGAGATGAGTAGATCATGAATCTCTGTCCTAACCAGTGGAGCACGCCGTGATGGGCTGAGATGATGGCATTGTTGGGAGTTAGTGAAGAGGAAGACATTGAGACTAGTTAAAGGAAGCAGATCATCAGGGCATGTCCTGGGGAACCATATTCAGGCTCGGCCTCTTCCTGTGTCTTTTTCTGTGATTCCTCACCACCATGTTGTGCAGTGCTCTGCTTGGCCATGTCTGTACTGTCAAAATGGACAGACGCCCCTGAAACAATGAGCCAAAGTAAACCTTTCCTTCCTTAAGTTTCTGTCAGGTACTCTGGTCACAACTATTAAAACTGACTAATATAGGGCTGGAGAGATGGCTTAATGGTTAAGGTGCTTGCTTGCAAAGCCAACAGATCCAGGTTTGATTCCCCAGTACCCAGGTAACACCAGATGCACAAGGTGGCGCATGCATCTGGAGTTCTTTTGCAGTGACTAGAGGCCCTAGTGCATCCATTCTCTCTCTTTCTCTCTCAAATAAATAATTTTTTTTAAAAAAAAAACTTGACTAATATAAAGAATAATCAGCTTTGACTGCCACTTACAATTACATGCACAACTACTTCTAAAGACATAGGGACTTCTCACAGGAGTGTGACTTACTTTCTGGTGTCTCTTTGATTTAGCCTTAGAAATTTCTTCACTGTTTCCTGTAAGATGGATCATCAAGGAATTCCCACTCAGAAATGCATGAATTTCTCCTTCATGTTGAGGGATTCCACCCTGTCTGAGCTTCTCATCATACACTTACTGTTTCGCACGTGTTTGTCTGTGTCGGCACTCCCAATGTGTCGTCCCCTGCTGCTGGCCATTTCTGCCAAGAAGTCAGTTATTGATTTTTCCCTCACACGTGATGACTCGTTTTTCTCTTGCTGCTTTGAAGAGTTTGTTTGTTTCTGTCTGTCATGGTCTTGACAATGATGTGTATATTAAGTGTGGATTTTTTTTTTTTGCATATTGTACTTGGAACTTTTGCACTCCTTAGACATATGGAAAATGCTTTACATCAAATTTGGAATATTTTAAGCCAGTATATGTGAAAATATTTTCTTCTGCTTTCCCACTCCCTTTTTTCACGCACTCCTCTTACTTGAATATTGGCATATTTACTGATGCCCTGCATTTTCTGTGGTTCTGTTCATTTTGCTGTGTCTTAGAGCTCCCAGTCTTCTCTTACGTGCTTTCCACCCACAATGCACGAACCGTTTTTGCACGGATTCTCCACTTCCTGCTTCAGATGAGCTCAGTTCTCTCCAGCGGGACTGCCGAGCTGCCCTATGACTTGCCCTTCCCTGTTTACTACTTGCAGCACCTGGACCCCAAACTCCCAATATATGAATTGGGGGGGGGGCACAAATCTCATCCAAACATTAGCAATGCCCTTATTTGGAGATGAGGTCTTTATGAATACAATCAGGCTAAAATGAAGTTAGACTGGACTAGAGTTTGGGGCACTAACCCAAGGACCAACGTCCTGATAAGAAGAGGGAAATTTGGACACATGCACATAGAAGGGAATGCGCATCAAGGTGGAGGCAAGGACTGAACCATGTGTCTACAAGGTAAGGCATGCCAAGGAATGTGGCAGAATCAGAAATGTGGAGAGACCAGGAAGCACCCTCCTCTAGGGATGCCCGAGGGAGCAGGGGCCCCAGATACCTGCTGGGCCTCTGACCTCCAAATACATGTGATCATATAGTCATTTCCACTAAGCTATCCAATTTGAAGTTGTTTGTCCCAACAGCTCTGGGACATGAGGATGACAAAGATCAGTGAAGCCAAGCAAACCACCTACGGTGCCTGAGTCAGAGCTGCAGTGAGTTGTCTGAGGATACCTGAAACCCCAGGCCATCCTCCCTCCTAATCTTGGTCAATTTTGTAGCCAACAAAAAGATTTTAGGGCTGGAGAGATGGCTTAGCGGTTAAGTCACCTGCCTGCTAAGCCTAAGAACCTGGTTCCAATCTCCAGGTCCCACGTTTAGCCAGATGCAAAGTGATGCAAGGGCGCAATGCCACACTTGCCCACAAGGGGGCGCACACATCTGGATTTCATTCACAGCAGCTGAGAGACTGCTGGCGCGCCCATCTCTGTCTGTCTCCCTCTCCCTCTCTGTCTGTCTCTCTCTGTGTCTCTCTCCAAAAAAAAAAAAATTTTCAAAAGATTTAAAATAACTCAATATTCATTTTGGATAAGGCTTTAACTTTTTATTACACGTTTTATAGTCTTCATGGTGAATATATAATGCTTACAAAACAAAGAACTGTTACTCAAGAACTAAGGATCAGTTCATATGGGCCCATGTCATGGGGAAGGATGCCTTCTATACCTGTTCCTTCTTTTGTTTGTTTGTTGTGAAGCAGGGTCTCACTCTAGCCCAGGCTAACCTGGAACTCACAGTGTAGTTCTAGGCTGGCCTTGAACTCACAGCAATTCTTCTACCTCTGCCTCTCCAGGGCCAGGATTAAAGGTGTTCACCACCATGCTTGGCTATACCTGTCCCTCTGAGCAGCATCCTTAGAATAGGTGGGGTGGAGCTAAATCCAGAAATCAAAAGACTCTCTTTCCAAGAAAGATCCCACCATACCACTGAGCTTGCTACCAGACCATTGCTGGTTTAATCTCCCTGGCTAATTTGGAATTAGAATTGGGTGGAATTGCCCTTCTAGGGCTGGAGAGATAGCTTAGCCGTTGAGGCATTTGCCTGCAAAGACAAAGGATCCTGGTTCTTCGTAAGCCAGATGCACAAGAAGACGCATGCATCTGGAGTTCGTTTGCAATGGATGGAGGCCCTGCTGCACCCATTCTCTCTCTCTCTCCCTCTTTCTCTCTCTCAAATAATAAATAAATAAATAAAAATATATTTTAAATGTCCTTCTATTAATGTGATTCATCCTGCCTCATTGCTTACTGTCCCATGACCCTCTACTGTCCATGTTGTCCAATTCTAGAATGTAGATATACTAGTTCCCTTCTCATTGTTGCAACAAATCTCCTGAAAAAAGCAACTTAAGGAAGGAAGATTTATTTTGGCTTATATTTCCAAGGCATATAGCCCATCTTGGTGGGGAAGGCCTGACATCTAGAGCAGGAGACAGCTGGTCGCATTCAATCCACAGTCAGGAAACAACAAGAGATGATGTTGGTACTCAGTTCACTTTTTCCTTGCTATATATAGCCCAGACCCATGGAATTGTCTTACTCACATTTAAGATGGGCCTTCCCACCTCAATTAACCTAACATAGAAAAATCCCTCATAGATATGTCAAGAGATTTGTTTCCATGGTTATTATAAAGCCAAGGTTAACCATCACAGTAGGACATATAATACTTCCTCCACAATGAAGAGCACAGCTGTTCATAACTAAGGCTCTTGAAAAACATGTCACCTAGAAGAGACTAGAGTGCCCATCCCTCCCTCTGTTCTTCCAGACTCTGGTGTGGCCACAGGGTAACAGCGGAGCATGAGTTCATCTTCTGTGGCTCTTGAGTGCATTAAAGAGATCTTCCACCTGCATCTTTATGGGCTACCAGAGACAGAAGGGACCCCTCTGTAGTCTTGTGAGTCCTTGAAGTCTCTTCCTTTTATGCCTCAACATCCCTCTTATTTGTTGAGTTTCCAATAAATGTCTCCCTTTCCTTGGATCACTTTTAAAGGCACTGGAGGAAGTGGGTCACTGGAGGAGGGCCTTAATGTTTTCTAACCCAGCTCTACTTCCTGTCCACTCTTTGCTTCCTGACCATAGATCCAATGTAACCAGTGTCTTACACTTGAGCCACATGCCTTCCTTACCATGATAGACTGTATCCCTTCTCAGACCACAAGCCACATAAAGCCATTCCTTTGGGGAAGGCATGTGTATGTGCATGGGATGTATGTGTGTTTGTATGTTTGTGAGCACCAATGTGTGTTGGGTACACAGGTGTGTCTGGAGGCCACAGAGTGATGTCAGATGTCTTCCTCAATCACTCTCCATCTTATTTTCTTTTGAGACAGGTTATCTCACTGAACCCAGAGTTCATGATTAGCTAGACTGGCTAGCCAGTGAGCCCCAGGTATCCTCAATGCCGTGTTAAGGCACAACACATCAAATGGGTTCTGGGCATCTGATTCAAGCCTTCATGTTTGCATGGCAAGTGGCTTTATCCACTGAGCATCTCCCCAGTCTCAAATCCTTCCATCCTTAAGTGGCTTTTGTCAGGTAATTTTGTCACAGCAATGATTGAGAAAAAGTAACGAATACAAGCCCCAGGCACTATGGCTCTCAGGCTTGGCTCTAAATCCTGTTCCTATTAAGCTCTGAGTACAGAGAACAAGCCACCACCTGTTAGACAGCAAGGAAGCCATCAGCCTCCAGGATGGAGCTCGGTGTGGCAGCCCTTCCCAGCACATGAGCCTCCTGGGATGTGACAGGAAAGAGCAATCCTGAATGGATAGATGTAGTCATCTTTCAAGAAAAATTAAAACTAAACATGTTTTGCCTGTCAGTGGTAGTAGTCTAAAGTTTATTATACTGCTGTCAACATACATGTAAGTTTCTGTTGCAATTTATTCTCTCTGTGTTTCTTTCATGTGTATGTGGTGTGAAGGGGGATCATATATGTGTATGTATGCTCATATACATATGTGCATATGCATGTGAGGCCAGAGGTTGACATCGAGTGCCCTTCTTGGTTGCTCTCCACCTCATCTTTTTGGGCAGGGTCTCTCACTGGACCTAGATCTCACTGATTCAGCTAGGTTAGCTAACCAGCAAGTCTGTGGGATCTTGCAGTCTCCAACCTCCCTAGCACTGAGGTTAAAGGTGTGCGCCACCATGCCCAGCATTTTACATGAGTGTTGAAGACCCACACACAGATCCTCATGCTTGGACAACAAGCACGTTATCCATTAAGCCATAGTCTCAGGCCCAAGTTTAGTCTTTTCTTGACTTTAGAAAAACCAAATATGAAACCAAAGGACTTATTTTTAAAAATACTATTGAAAGAATCAAGAAAATTGTGTGTGTGTGTGACTGTTCTAAATCTAACCATGCCAACAAGTAGCTGAGATTGATTGAAGCTGAAGATATAACTGTGGACAAGGAAAGACAGACAAGTAAATGTGGGTGCACACATGAGTGAGCATGCACACACACAAATGCAGATGAGCCCCAACTTATAATTTTCAGACTTCACAATGAATCAAAAGCAACGTGCTTTCAGTTGAAATCATACTTGAGATTTTGAATTTTTATATTTTCCCAGGCTTAAGGACAGGCAGCATGGTCCTCACATGGCACAGTCCTCTCATGGGCAGTGGGAGCCAGTCTCAGCTCCCAGCCAGCCCCACACTCCCAGTGCCAAGACACTGATACTCTTCAGTGAGTTGGGCTGATGGTCTACGTTGTTCTATAGGCTAGGTGTGCTAGGTGCAATTTTTACTTATGCTATTGTCCCTGCCCCAGGGGCTTATTGGGACATAAGTAGAGGGTCATGAGAGTGGCCACTATCTCTGTCTAGCAAGGGTGTCTGTAAGCATGACATCCCAGAAAAACCAGCTTATCACATCCCAACCTTAATTCCTAAATACCATTTTCAAATGAATGGATCCACAATTCCCAGGAGACATGGCTGATTTTAGGACAGGGCAAGGAAAGCACAAGTTGAGAAGGAAGGAACATTGTGTAGTGCCAGAAACTGAGAAAGTGTTCAAAATAGAATGAAAAATAACCAGTTGGGGGCATTTCGAAAGAGCACAGGAGTTAACCTGAGAAAACTTCCAGTGGCCAGAACTAGAACAAACTGAGTAACAAGATTTTTTTTTAAAAGGGCAGCATTAGATTGTAACCCAGAGAATAAAATAAATCTGCCCATGTGATATAAATAAACTAGTGAAAAATAAACTAGTGAGGAAACAGGATGTCTTTGTTCAAAAATTCCAAATAATAAACAAGAGGAGTGAGGGAAAAGAAAATGGCTGTGAGGGCAGCAGCGTGGGAGCCGCCGCAGGTGAGGTGCCCCAGTGTGCCAAGGTGAGTGGGTGGGACTTGAAGAAGAGACTGGATGTTTGCCGGGCCTCAAAGTGCTACCCACAAACATTTATTAATCATGGTGGTTTTTCCACATGTGTCTGAAGCAGCTTTGATCCTCCTCCCAAAGGTGATGTCACTTTCTCTCCCCTTGAATGTGAGTTGAACTTGCTGAGTACGTCCAACCTCGGAGGAATGACAGGGAAATGTCAGTCTCATAAGGAGGAGCCCTGGGGGCACCATCTTCAGTAGGTGTCTGGGATGCCATCTGGCATGTCATGCATTCTGACCAGAGGCATTAAGGATACTTCACCTCTGTCACCCTTCCCTCACAATCCACAATCCCAGAGTCACCATGGGAAAACATCACGCACACACAAACGGAAGGAATTTCTCCAAAGTAGCTGAGCAGGTCTCTTCTTTTCTTTTCTTTTCTTTTCTTTGCTTTTTTATTATTAATTATATACATACTCAGTGTGTAAACAGCACATATTACACCTTAGCATCCTCCCTATCCTCCCTATCCTCCCCTCTCCGAAGGGACCCTCCTTGTTGAGGATGCCAGTTATCCCCATGGGCATGGTGGATTGTTCATAGTGGGGGTATCGATCAGTTATGAGGAAGAGGCAAAATCTCTGTGAATAGTGTTCCAATTTGTTATCCCATTTATCCAGTGCTGAATCCACTTCTCTTTTTTCAGATGGACGAAAACCTGAGGAGAGAACCAACCCATCGCACCTCACCAGGGCCCCAGCTGAAACCACAGAATAATTGGGGAAATGAGCAAGAGTGCTGCTTTCTTGGTGAACCTGGTATCAGCACAGGGGTGAAGGAGATAGACACTGAGGACACTCAACTCCTACCAAACCAGAGATCCAGAGCAGGTCTCTTCTTGACCATCAGTAAGACAGCAACAGAAACTGTCACAAATCTGAAGGGATTAGAAAGTAATGATGGGGCTGGAAAGATTGCTCAGTGATTAAAGATGCTTGTTTGCAGAATCTGACCACCTGGGTTCCATTCCCCAGGACCCACATAAGCCAGACACATAAAGTGGTTTTCAGTGGCAGGAGACACTGGCATTCCCACATTCATTCTCTTTCTTTCAAATAAGAAAAAGTTTAAAAAGAAACAAAAAGTTGTGATGACTGACTATAACAGGGAAGCCTATGTTGGATGCAGGGGCAGAAGAAGGATAGGAGAGGAAACCCTGGTGCCACCCAGATAGTCTGTAGCTTGGCTAGTGACAGTGCCAACAGTGGTCTTAGTTTCGACAAAGGTAAGTGGTTATGTAAAATGTGAATGTTTGTGATCTTTGAGTGAAGAGGGGGACTCTGTACTAGCTTTACAATTCTTCTGAATCTGGAATTGGGAACCAGGTCAGAATCCTTTGGAGACAAAGGTTATGCCCTCCAATATCAAGCTCTCACTAGTCTTTGGCTAAAAGAGGGCTTACAAACATCAGATTCTCCTAAATCAATAATGCTTATCCCATTTAACCTATACTGACTTCACTTTCTGTGGAAGAACCTGGCCTCTTATTTCAGAAGGTAGCGAGTCTGGAGGAGATAAACTACCCTTCACACTTCAGCCAAGCCACAGCTGAAACCACAGAGGAACTGGAGAGATGAGCAAGAGTGCTGCTTCCATGCTGAACCTGATAATCAGCGCCAGGGTGAAGGAGACAGACCCTGAGGATACTCAACACCTACCAAAGCAGAGATCCAGAGGCTTCTAAGAGTTCATCACTGAAGTAGACTTAAAACACACCCAGCATGGCTCAGGGAATTTTGAGGAAGAGGGGGAAGAAAGATTGTAAGAATCACAGGCTGAGACATCATGCCCAGAGGCATTCTCTCCCACCAAAATAATTGACTGCTGCTCCCACAATGCATAACCCACAACCCCACAAGGAATACCTGCAACCCCACTGAGGAGCATCCTCAATGGAATGGGGGCAGGGATAAGGGAAAAGAGGGTACCAACACATGGTGTATCCATACAAAATATGTTGTTAATAGTAATAAAAGAAAAAATCTGAGATTATTTCAGAATGATAACTAAATTCTACAAAGACCACTGACTCTGAAAACTAGAGGAAGAGGGCTATCCAAGGGATGACATAAAAAGACTTGGGAATATATGATACAATCCAAAAATGTTCTTTACGTTTCCCGTCCTGACTTCTCTCACTAAGGAAACAGATGGGGGCTGCTAATTAAGTTCTCAGTGGCAGCACTTGGATGCATGTTTTCCTAAAGGAGGGACAGAGGTGTAATTGGAGAGCTGTTTAGAACAGGGCAATGAGTCTGAGATGGAATTTCAGGCATCAGAGGCCAGCCAGAGGAAGGAATACCTTTCCCCAAGCTGAAAGGGAAGAGTTTTATGAGGTCATGAAGAGCTGGCCACACCATTCCACTCAGCCATTCTACTTCCATTCAGGAATATATCACTAGGGAAAACTCAGGTATTTACTGCTGGGTTATATACCACAATTCAAAAATGAAAATAAGGCAATCACCTAAGGCTAAAAAATGAGTCAAATCCTACAGGGTTCAATGGATAAAGCACTTGCCACACAAACATGAGTACCTGAGTTCATATTCCAAGACCCCTAATATTTAAAAGCTGGAAGCTGTGGCAGGCTTCCGTGATCCCAATGCATGTATGGTGAGAATGGAAGCAGAGACAGGAGAATTTCCTGGAAGCTTGCATTTGGAGCAGTGAATAAGAGACTCTACTTCAAATGAGGGGGACCACCCAAAAATTGTCCTCTGAACTCCACACACACTGTGGCATATGTGTGCCTGTAGACACACACACACACACACACACACACACACACATTAATGGATTAAAAAGTTTATTAAAAATAAATCTTTGAGACTACATAGTGAATTTCAGGTCAGCCTGGGCTAGAGTGAAACCCTACCTTGAAAAACCAATAAAATAAAATAAAATAAAATAAATCTTAGAACATCTACACAAGATACACTATGTGGTCATTTAAAAAGATATTGAGGGCTGGAGAGATAGCTTCGCGGTTAAGGTGCTTTCTTGCAAAACCAAAGGACCCAGGTTCAGTTCCCCAGTACTCATGTAAAGCCAGATGCACAAGGTGACACAAGCATCTGGAGTTCATTTGCAGTGGGTAGAGGCCCTTGTACACCCATTTGTTCTCTCTCTATATATGTGACTCTCTCCCTCTCTCATAAATAAATAAATAAATAAATAAATAAATAAATAAATAAAAATAAATATATTTTTGAGGCAAGCCCAACAGACTTTTCTTATGAGAGAAAGAGAGAGAATTGGCACGCCAGAGTCTCTAGCCACTGCAATCTAACTCCAGATGCATGTGCCCCCTTGTATGTATGTGTGACCTTGTGCACTTGTGTCACCTTGTGCATCTGGCTTACATGGGATCTGGAGAGTCAAAATGAATCCTTAGGCTTTGCAGACAAGCACCTTAACTGCTAAGCCATCTCTCCAGCCCTTCAACATGTTTGGGCTGGAGAGATGGCTTAGTAGATAGCTTAGTGGTTAAGGCACTTGCCTGTGAAGCCTAAGGACTTATGTTCTACTCTCCAGGTCCCATGTAAGCCAGACTCAGAGTCACAGAATGCAGTGTTTCACATGCTCACAAGGGGGAGCACATGTCTGGAGTCCAATTGCAGTGGCTGGAGGCCCTGGCCTGCCAATTCCTTTCCCCCACCTCTCTCTCTCTCTCTCTCACATTAAAAAAAAAAAGGCCAGTCTGTTGGGCTTGCCTCAAAAAAAAAAAAAAAGATATTGAAATGCAGGGAGTATTAGTGAACCAGCAAAAGGAATTCTGATGCATGCCACAGTGTGAGTGAAACATGAAGACATTATGCAGGCTCTAAAATAAGGCAGTCACCAACAGATACAGCATGGTTCCATTATATGAGGTCTCTAAATTAGTTCAAGACAAATGAAAGAATAAAGGTTGATCCTGGCTGGGAGAATGGAGAGTTGCTTAATGTGTGAAGACTTTCAGATTTGAAAGCTGAAACATGTTAGGAAGGTGGTAGTGGTTGTGCAATAATGTGAATGTGCTAAAGCCCCCCTGAGTTGTGTGCTTTGATGTCATGTTGATGTTGTGCATTTGACACTGAATATGCATAGTTATTTTAATACACATTTTCCTTTATGTGCACTTTGCCACAATAAAAAGATGTTCTAGAACACAAAATCACATGAAAACACGTCACTATATATTATTAAATAGAAATGGCAGGTTGCAAAATTTGCTTAAAATATACTGTAGTTTTGGGGTGTGGTGGTATACACCTTTAATCCCTGCACTTGGGAGACTAAAATAGGAGGAATGCCATGAGTTCAAGGTCAGCCTGGGGTAGACTGAGACTCTGCCTTGAAGAAACAAAACCAACCTTACAGTGGCTGATGCTACCTACACAAGACCCATATAATATGAGGGGGAAAAGGATGACATCAAAATACAACAGGGAGCCGGGTGTAGTGGCGCACGCCTTTAATCCCAGGCAGAAGTAGGAGGATTGCCGTGAGTTCAAGGCCACCCTGAGATTACATAGTTAACTCCAGGTCAGCCTGGACCAGAGTGAGACCCTACCTCACAAAACCAAAAATAAAATAAAAATAAAAATAAAATAACAACAGAGACTAGCTGGAAAGAAGAGGAATTTAATGGAGGGGGACAAGGGAGGGGAAAAGGAAGGACAATGGGAGGGGATTATGATCATGGGATATTGTGTATTATATATAATGGTTACCAATAAAAAGTTTGAAAAAATAAAAATATGCTACTTTTACCAATATTTGTTACCAATATCTATTTTACCAATATCTATTATATTTGCCTTTATACACACATACAATGCCACTGAGAGCAATGTACAGTGGCAACAAATAATTACTGTTTCCATTCATGTACATTTTCAAATACTCTAGGAGCTCAGCATTCTCAGACTATGAGATTTGCAGCTGAAATTTTGTCAATAAAAGTGATGTGGAGATTCTCCAAGATCTTCTGAGACTCAAGCTAGAGCACCCCTGGAGTGGGGAATCCAGGTCTATGGAGTGGGACCCACAGAAGCAGCCCAGGATCTCCGGTCGTAGCTCCTTGGTATGGAAGGAATAATCCTGGAGACCTCAGCTGGGGCTGCTGCCATAGTGTTTCCCTACTTGTCCTTGGGCTGAGGAGCCCTTCTCTGGCATGTAGAATGTGAGGCCAATAAGAATGAAGAGTCAAGCCAGGCGTGGTGGCACAAGCCTTTAATCCCAGCACTCGGGAGGCAGAGGTAGGAGGATCCTGTGAGTTCAAGGCCACCCTGAGACTACATAGTGAATTTCAGGTCAGCCTGGGCTAGATAAAGACCATACCTAGAAAGAGCAATAAAAAAAAAAAGAAGAAGAAGGGTCTGGAGAGATGGCTTAGCAGTTAAGCACTTGCCTGTGAAGCCTAAGTACCCCAGTTCAAGGCTTGATTTCCCCAGGACCCAGATAAGCCAGATGCACAAAGTGGCACGTGCAGCTGGAGTTCGTTTGCAGTGGCTGGAGGCGCTGGCACACCTAATTCTCTCTCTCTCTCTGCCTCTTTCTCTCTATGTCTGTTGCTCTCAAATAAATAAAAAATAAACAAAAAATTTTTAAAAAAAGAAGAAGAAGAAGAAGAAGAATGCAGAATCTCTGTGCTAGAGAGATGGCTTAGCAGTTAAGGAGCTTACTTTTGAAGCCTAAGGACCCAGGTTCAATTACCCAGTACCCGTGTAAGCCAGCTGCACAAGCTAGTCATGTGTCTGGAGTTCATTTGCAGTGGCTAAGACCCAGATGTGCCCGTTCTCTCTGTCTCTCTGTCTCCCTCTCCCCACCGCCAATATATAAATTAAATTAAATTTTTTTAAAAGAATGTTCCTTGCTGACTTCACCTCCTGTAGGCCCTTCAGGGGACAGATAGGAGATGACTGAATCCTGAAGGCTTTGTCTTCATAATGGTTCATGTCAATATTGCAACAGTAGGTTAGTTTTCATTACAAGTTTGGCCCTGCAGCTTGCACAGAGGCGCTATTGGATAAAGAAAAGAGGCTAGGGGAACAGGGAGGGAGGGAAAGGCAAAAGAGGATGGTAGGGAGTGTGCTTCATTGAAGCATGATATATGCACATGTGGAAAAATCACAAAGGAGCCCATTCAATTGCACAATGAATATAAGTTAATTTCTATAATCAAAAATCACATTAATAGAAAAAGCTAGCTCTGCCTTAGCTCTCCATTCTCTCCCCTGCCTTGTTTGTTAGCTTTTGGCCCTGAGATGGTGTGTGTAGCACAAAGGGCCTCACCAGATGTGGGCACTGAGCTATTGAAGTTCCTAGCCTCCAGAATCATAAGCCAAATGAATTTCTGTTCATTAGAAGTTAATCTTTGTGGGCTAAAGAGATGGCTTAGAAGTTAAGGTGCTTGCCTGCGAAGCCTAAGGACTCATGTTTGACTTTCCAGGTCCCACGTAAACCAGAAGCACAGTCATGCAAGTGTACAAGGTCACACGTGAACAAAAGGGGTGCACGCATCTGGTGTTTAATTGCAGTGGCGGGAGGCCCTGGCATGCCAATTCTCTCTCTTTCACTTGCATAAAAAAGGCCAATCTGTTGGGCTTGCCTCAAGAAGAAGAAGAAGGAGGAGAAGGAGAAGAAAAAGAAGAAGTAGTAGTAGTTGTGGTGTAGCTCAGTTGGTAGACTGTTTACCTAACATGCAAAATTCCCTGGGCTTAATCCCAAACACAGCATAAACCTGATGTGGTGGCACATACCTCTAATCCCAGCACTCAGGAGGGGGAGGCAGGAGAATCAGAAGTTCAAAGTCAAACTTGGCTACATAGCAAGTTTGAGGCCAGCCTGGGCCACATGAACTCCTGTCTCAAAAAATCATTATGAATTTCCTCAGTCTTTGGTCTTCTGTTACAGCAGCAGAACGTGAACTAAGACTCCTTTAAAAGAGCCGTCAGTCTCGGGTCCTCTGCCTAGAGAAGGATGAATGTGAGATTTGATAGTCAACTGTCACCACTGCCTTCTTGAATCTTCATCTCATTTGGCATGGTAGCACATACCTTCAGTCCCAGCACTCAGGAGGCTGAGGTGGGAGAATTGCCATGAGTTCTAGGCCAGCCTGGGGCTACAGAGTGAGCTCCAAGTCAATCTGGGCTAGAGTGAGGCCCTACCTCAAAAAAAAACATCTGAGTCTCCGGAAGGAAGGCATGCATATAGATAGCATCTTGGGCTTAATTTCTTTTCCATCTCAGCATTGTTTGTTTTTGTTTTATTTGTGAGTATGTGTGTGTGAGTGCCATGGCATCTGTCACAGGACAACTTTAGGGTCCATCCTCACTGTCCCATCACATTGGAGACAGGATTTCTCTTCATTTCACTATGCTCTTGGTGTTTTGTTCTTTTTAGTACTTGTACTGTTTTACTTGCAATGAGGTGGGAGAGGGAAATGGGTGCCATTAGGGCCTCTAGCCACTGCAAATGAACTCCAGGTGCATGCGCCATTTTTTGTTTTTTTGGAGACAGAGAGAGAGAGAGAGAGAGAGAATGGGTGCACCAGCAACCTCTCAGGTGCTGTGACCGAACTCCAGACACGTGCACTCCCTTGTGGGCAAGTGCGACATTGCAGTCTTATGTCACCTGCTGGCTTAGTAGATAGCTTAGTGGTTAAGGCACTTGCCTGTGAAGCCTAAGGACTTATGTTCTACTCTCCAGGTCCCATGTAAGCCAGACTCAGAGTCACAGAATGCAGTGTTTCACATGCTCACAAGGGGGAGCACATGTCTGGAGTCCAATTGCAGTGGCTGGAGGCCCTGGCCTGCCAATTCCTTTCCCCCACCTCTCTCTCTCTCTCTCATTTAAAAAAAAAAGGCCAGTCTGTTGGGCTTGCCTCAAAAAAAAAAAAAAAGATATTGAAATGCAGGGAGTATTAGTGAACCAGCAAAAGGAATTCTGATGCATGCCACAGTGTGAGTGAAACATGAAGACATTATGCAGGCTCTAAAATAAGGCAGTCACCAACAGATACAGCATGGTTCCATTATATGAGGTCTCTAAATTAGTTCAAGACAAATGAAAGAATAAAGGTTGATCCTGGCTGGGAGAATGGAGAGTTGCTTAATGTGTGAAGACTTTCAGATTTGAAAGCTGAAACATGTTAGGAAGGTGGTAGTGGTTGTGCAATAATGTGAATGTGCTAAAGCCCCCTGAGTTGTGTGCTTTGATGTCATGTTGATGTTGTGCATTTGACACTGAATATGCATAGTTATTTTAATACACATTTTCCTTTATGTGCACTTTGCCACAATAAAAAGATGTTCTAGAACACAAAATCACATGAAAACACGTCACTATATATTATTAAATAGAAATGGCAGGTTGCAAAATTTGCTTAAAATATACTGTAGTTTTGGGGTGTGGTGGTATACACCTTTAATCCCTGCACTTGGGAGACTAAGATAGGAGGAATGCCATGAGTTCAAGGTCAGCCTGGGGTAGACTGAGACTCTGCCTTGAAGAAACAAAACCAACCTTACAGTGGCTGATGCTACCTACACAAGACCCATATAATATGAGGGGGAAAAGGATGACATCAAAATACAACAGGGAGCCGGGTGTAGTGGCGCACGCCTTTAATCCCAGGCAGAAGTAGGAGGATTGCCGTGAGTTCAAGGCCACCC
This sequence comes from Orientallactaga sibirica, assembly GCA_036365145.1. Taxonomy (NCBI): domain Eukaryota; kingdom Metazoa; phylum Chordata; class Mammalia; order Rodentia; family Dipodidae; genus Orientallactaga; species Orientallactaga sibirica. The sequence goes on along the minus strand of JAEOAD010001462.1, from coordinate 2,531,957 downwards.
TGAGATTACATAGTTAACTCCAGGTCAGCCTGGACCAGAGTGAGACCCTACCTCACAAAACCAAAAATAAAATTAAAATTAAAAAAAATACAACAGGGACTAGCTGGAAAGAAGAGGAATTTAATGGAGGGGGACAAGGGAGGGGAAAAGGAAGGACAATGGGAGGGGATTATGATCATGGGATATTGTGTATTATATATAATGGTTACCAATAAAAAGTTTGAAAAAATAAAAATATGCTACTTTTACCAATATCTATTATATCTGCCTTTATACACACATACAATGCCACTGAGAGCAATGTACAGTGGCAACAAATAATTACTGTTTCCATTCATGTACATTTTCAAATACTCTAGGAGCTCAGCATTCTCAGACTATGAGATTTGCAGCTGAAATTCTGTCAATAAAAGTGATGTGGAGATTCTCCAAGATCTTCTGAGACTCAAGCTAGAGCACCCCTGGAGTGGGGAATCCAGGTCTATGGAGTGGGACCCACAGAAGCAGCCCAGGATCTCCGGTCGTAGCTCCTTGGTACGGAAGGAATAATCCTGGAGACCTCAGCTGGGGCTGCTGCCATAGTGTTTCCCTACTTGTCCTTGGGCTGGGGAGCCCTTCTCTGGCATGTAGAATGTGAGGCCAATAAGAATGAAGAGTCAAGCCCAGGCGTGGTGGCACAAGTCTTTAATCCCAGCACTCGGGAGGCAGAGGTAGGAGGATCCTGTGAGTTTAAGGCCACCCTGAGACTACACAGTGAATTTCAGGTCAGCCTGGGCTAGATAAAGACCCTACCTAGAAAGAGCAATAAAAAAAAAAAAAAGGGTCTGGAGAGATGGCTTAGCGGTTAAGCACTTGCCTGTGAAGCCTAAGTACCCCAGTTTAAGGCTCGATTTCCCCAGGACCCACGTAAGCCAGATGCACAAAGTGGCACGTGCAGCTGGAGTTCGTTTGCAGTGGCTGGAGGCGCTGGCACACCTAATTCTCTCTCTCTCTCTCTCTCTCTCTCTCTCTCTCTCTCTTTCTCTCTCTCTCTCTGCCTCTTTCTCTCTATGTCTGTTGCTCTCAAATAAATAAAAAATAAACAAAAAATTAAAGAAAAAAAGAAAAAGAAGAATGCAGAATCTCTGTGCTGGAGAGATGGCTTAGCAGTTAAGGAGCTTGCTTGTGAAGCCTAAGGACCCAGGTTCAATTACCCAGTACCCGTGTAAGCCAGCTGCACAAGCTAGTCATGTGTCTGGAGTTCATTTGCAGTGGCTAAGACCCAGATGTGCCCGTTCTCTCTGTCTCTCTGTCTCCCTCTCCCCACCGCCAATATATAAATTAAATTAAATTTTTTTAAAAGAATGTTCCTTGCTGACTTCACCTCCTGTAGGCCCTTTAGGGGACAGATAGGAGATGACTGAATCCTGAAGGCTTTGTCTTCATAATGGTTCATGTCAATATTGCAACAGTAGGTTAGTTTTCATTACAAGTTTGGCCCTGCAGCTTGCACAGAGGCGCTATTGGATAAAGAAAAGAGGCTAGGGGAACAGGGAGGGAGGGAAAGGCAAAAGAGGATGGTAGGGAGTGTGCTTCATTGAAGCATGATATATGCACATGTGGAAAAATCACAAAGGAGCCCATTCAATTGCACAATGAATATAAGTTAATTTCTATAATCAAAAATCACATTAATAGAAAAAGCTAGCTCTGCCTTAGTTCTCCATTCTCTCCCTGCCTTGTTTGTTAGCTTTTGGCCCTGAGATGGTGTGTGTAGCACAAAGGGCCTCACCAGATGTGGGCACTGAGCTATTGAAGTTCCTAGCCTCCAGAATCATAAGCCAAATGAATTTCTGTTCATTAGAAGTTAATCTTTGTGGGCTAAAGAGATGGCTTAGAAGTTAAGGTGCTTGCCTGCGAAGCCTAAGGACTCATGTTTGACTTTCCAGGTCCCACGTAAACCAGAAGCACAGTCATGCAAGTGTACAAGGTCACACGTGAACAAAAGGGGGTGCACGCATCTGGTGTTTAATTGCAGTGGCGGGAGGCCCTGGCATGCCAATTCTCTCTCTCTTTCTCACTTGCATAAAAAAAGGCCAATCTGTTGGGCTTGCCTCAAGAAGAAGAAGAAGGAGGAGAAGGAGAAGAAAAAGAAGAAGAAGTAGTAGTAGTTGTGGTGTAGCTCAGTTGGTAGACTGTTTACCTAACATGCAAAATTCCCTGGGCTTAATCCCAAACACAGCATAAACCTGATGTGGCGGCACATACCTCTAATCCCAGCACTCAGGAGGGGGAGGCAGGAGAATCAGAAGTTCAAGGTCAAACTTGGCTACATAGCAAGTTTGAGGCCAGCCTGGGCCACATGAGCTCCTGTCTCAAAAAATCATTATGAATTTCCTCAGTCTTTGGTCTTCTGTTACAGCAGCAGAACGTGAACTAAGACTCCTTTAAAAGAGCCGTCAGTCTCGGGTCCTCTGCCTAGAGAAGGATGAATGTGAGATTTGATAGTCAACTGTCACCACTGCTTTCTTGAATCTTCATCTCATTTGGCATGGTGGCACATACCTTCAGTCCCAGCACTCAGGAGGCTGAGGTGGGAGAATTGCCATGAGTTCTAGGCCAGCCTGGGGCTACAGAGTGAGCTCCAAGTCAATCTGGGCTAGAGTGAGGCCCTACCTCAAAAAAAAACATCTGAGTCTCCGGAAGGAAGGCATGCATATAAATAGCATCTTGGGCTTAATTTCTTTTCCATCTCAGCATTGTTTGTTTTTGTTTTATTTGTGAGTATGTGTGTGTGAGTGCCATGGCATCTGTCACAGGACAACTTTAGGGTCCATCCTCACTGTCCCATCACATTGGAGACAGGATTTCTCTTCATTTCACTATGCTCTTGGTGTTTTGTTCTTTTTAGTACTTGTACTGTTTTACTTGCAATGAGGTGGGAGAGGGAAATGGGTGCCACTAGGGCCTCTAGCCACTGCAAATGAACTCCAGGTGCATGCACCATTTTTTGTTTTTTTGGAGACAGAGAGAGAGAGAGAGAGAGAATGGGTGCACCAGCAACCTCTCAGGCGCTGTGACCGAACTCCAGACACGTGCACTCCCTTGTGGGCAAGTGCGACATTGCAGTCTTATGTCACCTGCATCTGGCTAAACACGGGACTTGGAGAATCGAATGGGCATTCTTAGGCTTAGCAGGCAGGCTCCTTAACCGCTAAGCCATCTCTCCAGCCCGCAAGTGCTATTTTGTGCACCTGGCTTTACATAGGTACTGGGGAATTGAACTAGCAGGCTTTGCAAGCAAGTACCTTTAACCACTGAGCCATCCCCCCAGGCCCTTGCTGTGCTCAGAGAGAGCTTCCAGGAAATTCTCCCATCTCCAGCTCCCATCTTAACATTAGAATGGTGTGGTGACACAAGCCTGCCATTACTTTTGGCTTTCTATGTGGAGTCAGAGTATGGAACTCCAGTACTGGGCTTGAGCCTGAGTGGTTTATCCATGGAGTCACCTCCCCAGTCCTATGTCTGTGATTCTTTTGTTATGCACATGACGTATGTCATTTGAGGCTGGGGGATGGCTCCATGGATAAAGCACTTGCCACTCAAGCATGAGGACTAGAGTTTGGATCCTCAGAACTCACTTGAATGCCAAGTAGGCATTGCGGCCATGTGAAATCCCAGCACTTGGGAGGCAAGGAGGAATCAGGGGATCTCTGAGGCAAGCTGGCCAGCTAGACTAACCAAGCTCTGGGCTCAAATGAGAGGCCCTGTCTGGGGAAATAAAGTGGAGAATGATGGAGGAAGACAACATCATTCTCACACATGTAGACACACACACACACATGCATGCACATCACACACAACACATATACATACACAAATCAAAAATTTCTAAATTTAAGAAGTGTCCCCAGACAGTTAGCTAGTCTAGTGCCAGACGGCGCTACACAAGCAACCGAGGGAAAATGGCCGACATTTGTCCAAGCAATTCGCAGTCTAAGCTACCCAGCAGGAAACAACCTGACATAATGCTCAAATAAGTGCAGTAGTGGTACACAGCCAAGGTGGGTAACCAACTGCTCTTGATTTGGCTAATAGATCCACTCAGTGGAATGGAACTCATTGCTGGAACTGGGAAATAAGTCAAAACCATGCACAAAAAAAAAAAAAAAAAAAAAAATGAGCTCAGTCTCCAAGACCAAGATACCACCAAATGTGGGCTAGAAGAGGGCCTACGCATATAAAATTTCCTCAAAAATATCTACGGCCATCCCATCTATCTAGTACTAACTTCTCTCTCCATTGGAGAATTTGCTTATCTTTTTCAGATGGACAACGAACCTGAAGCGAGAATCAGCCAATCACACCTCATCAGGGCCCCAGCTGAAACCATAGAGTAATGTGGGGGAAGGGCAAGAGTTCAGTGTTCTTGGGGATCACGACACCAGAAAAAGGCTGAAAGAGATAAACACAGAGAACATCCAACTCCTACTAAGCCAGATATCCAGAGACACAGAGGCTCCCAAAACCTCATCACTGAAATAGAACTAAAATGACCCCAATGTGGCTCAGGGAAATTTGCGGAAGAGGGTGGGGGGGCAGAAAGAATGTTAGAGCCACAAGTTGGGGCATTATGCACAGAGACTTGGCCTATCCCCCATAACTCTTGACTACCCCCACAATGCATGATCCACATTCCCCATTGATGAGGGTCCCTTTGGAAGAGGGAGGACAGGGAGGAGGATAATGGAGTCACCATTATGAATGTAAAATTAGAATAATAAAAATTTAAAAATAAATTATTTTTAAAAAGTGTTGATAGGATGGCCTAGGCATCCTGACAAGAAAAATGAACAAGTGGCATTCAGAAAGAAGGTCCTATAGGATATTTTCCCAGTGGTGTACTGGGTCAAATAGAGTAGGGAGGGACTGGGGACATCAGGCAGTAGCAGAACACATGCCTTGTCCTGTCTCTGCCCCAGTACTGACTAAAACAAAGGGAAAGATTTCCAACCAACTGGGAGAAGTTGAAGCTCCAGCCACAGAACACGAGCAATGCCAGAACCCCTCCATTCTGGGGCCTTGCCCCTTCATTCTGTTGTCTGATGGAGTGTGTGGACTGCCCGTCTGTCTGCTTTCCTCATTGTGATTCTTCTTACAATTCCCATTCCCTCATCGCCTTCCCTTAACCCTGCCCTGACCCCAACCCCAGTGATGTCTATTCCTGACTCTGTTACAGCCTGCGCAGCTTGGCATAGTCTGCACAACAAGTGACTTTTCAGATAAGTGATGGAATTAGCAAACAAATCAGACCATCGGCAATTTAAACCACTTGATAGTCAGTGCAGTCAAGCAAAGTGAACGCCCATCATAATGACATATTTTTATGCAAGAAGAACTCGGGAGAAGCAGAGGGGCTTTGGTGAAGTCCTGACAAAAGAAACCAACACATCCTTTTGGCTGCTACAGACATCATTTGTTGATCAAGTAAACTCAGCTTCCACAACCAGCTGCTTTCTGGATTTTTGTCTCTTGCTCTGACTTCGCCTTAACACTCCTATCTACTTGAGGGGCAGCCATGCCCCAGTAAGGCTGACATTGCTCTCCACAGTGTCGTCACACTGTCCAAGATCACCACCGGATGAACACAATCACTCTAAGCATTACAACAAAAAGCTATTGTAGGCTGATCTTTGATTTTGATATCTTGATGTTTATTTCCTATAAAAACACCCAAACTAAACTAAATGTGTTTGGTAACACATTGTGAACATAAATAGAAGCTCCTGTGGCCAAATAAAAGCTACTAATAAACAACGATATGCCCCCCCCCCAAAAAAAACACTTGTTGTTGCATAAAAATATGACTCACAGTGGTCTTCAGCAAGGCTGTGCTTAATAAAGGGGATGGAATGAGAGTGTGGTGGTTTAAATGTAAACTGTCCCCCACAGCTTCATGTATTTGAATACTTAATCCTTGGTTGGTGTCACTATTTGGGAAGGTCTTGAAGCCTTTGGGGATGGAGTCTTGCTGGAGGAAGTATGTCACATGGGATATAACCCAGCCTCACTAACCACACTCAGCTTCCACGTTCTATTTCCTCCCTGCTGATATGAAGGTGGGATGCCAGTTGTCTGCTAGTACCATACTTTCCTCTCGGAGGTGATTTGAATGTAAAATGTACCCCAAGACTCAAGTGTTTGTAATTAAAGCTCCTACTTAGACCCCAGCTGGTGGAGCCTTTGGGAGGTAGATCTTTGCTGGAGGAAGTATGTCACTGGGGGCCCTGAAGTTTATTAGTCCAGTTCACTGGGTGTTTAGAGCTAGCTCGCTCAGACTGCTTCCTTCCTGCTGCTGTGACGAGAAGTGATGCCCTGGCTGTCTGCTCTACCATGTTTCCCTGGTACAATGAAGCTTCCTTTTGAAACTGTACTCCAGAAATAAACAGCCTCCTTCCATAAGATACTTCTGGTCATGTGTGTTGTCCCAGCAACAAGAAGACTGCTATACCCACCATGACAGACTTTCCCTCAAAACTATAAGCTGAAATAAACTGCTTCTGGAGAGTTATTTTGTCCCTGCAATGAGAAGCTAAAACTGCTGGAGAAAATTGGTACCAGCAGTGTCTTCCTCAACCCCTCTCCACTTTATTTTGAAAACAGGGTCTTCTCACTAAACCTAGCACTCACCCATTGGGCTAGACTAGCTTGCCAGCAAACCCCAGGGATCCTCCTGTCTCTGTCTCCTGAGATTACAGGTATATGCCGCCACACCCAGCATGTTTTACATGGGTACTGGGGATCTGAACTTGGGTCCTCACATATGTGTGGCAGGCACTTTATTCACTGAACCATCTCCCCAGCCCCTCAGCTTTTTTTTTTTTCTAAAGTATTTTATTTATTTATTTGAGAGAGAAAGATGTATGTGCCACCTTGTACATCTGGCTTACATGGGTTCTGGGGAAGTGAACCTGGGTCCTAGGCTTCCCAGGCAAATGCCTTAACTGCTAAGCCATCTCTCCAGACTTTCAGTTTGGTTTTTGATAAAAATTCCCTGGGTGTATCATGAAGAAAGCCCAGGTGTATCTGCAGCTCCCAAGATACCCAAACTCCTTCAGATCTTTCCCACATATCCTGGGAAGGTGATTTGAAACATTCATAGACTCTGTTCTGGGCTTGGAATCTGGGGCTTTTTAACAAAGGATTAAAGCCTTATTTCCTTTGAAATGAGATGTGCATTGAATTCAAGCATTGGTCAGCAAGGTCAGTGAAGGGGGTAGGAGGTCAGGCCTGAATATTTCTCCTCACTATGAAATCCTTCTGGAGAAGAGGCCACAAAGCCCATTCCAGATGTCCCTGAATCCAAAGAGGATGTTTTCATTATATGTACTGGCTGTGTGTACCCGCATGTGTGTGCATGTGTATGACTCTGGTAGAATGTTTCCATGGTATGTATGAGGCTGTGTGTACCTACCTGCATGTGTGTGCATGCGTATGACTCTGGGAGAATGTTTCCATGGTATGTATGAGGCTGTGTATACCTATCTGCATGTGTGTACATGTGTATGACTCTGGGAGAATGTTTCCATGGTATGTATGAGGCTGTGTATACCTATCTGCATGTGTGTACATGTGTATGACTCTGGGAGAATGTTTCCATGGTATGTATGAGGCTGTGTATACCTACCTGCATGTGTGTGCATGCGTATGACTCTGGGAGAATGTTTCCATGGCATGTATGAGGTTGTGTGTACCTACCTGCATGTGTGTGCATGCATACGACTCTGGGAGAATGTTTCCATGGTATATATGAGGTTGTGTGTACCTACCTGCATGTGTGTGCATGTGTATGACTCTGGGAGAATGTTTCCATGGTATGTATGAGCTTGTGTGTACCTACCTGCATGTGTGTGCATGCGTATGACTCTGGGAGAATGTTTCCATGGTATGTATGAGGCTGTGTATACCTACCTGCTTGTGTGTGCCTGTGTATGACTCTGTTCATGAGTCCATGTGCAAGTATTCCCATGATGGACTGGGGGACAGGTTAGAGGAGTCACTTGCACACACTTTCTTCTCAAGATTTTTCCTTCTCTTTGTCTGAATGAATTCTTCAATTCTTCCAATGTCTATACTACAGAAGAAGTATGTTGATTGATTTCTGACTTTGGCGAATGAAAGTCTTAATTTGCCAAAAATGATTACTGAGGTTTCAAGGGGCTGAGGAGATGGCTCCGTGGGTAAAGCACATGGTGTGCAAATGTGGGGGCCTGAGTGCAGATCCCCAGCACCCACATAAAAGCCAGGCATGGTGACATGCACCTGTGATCCCAGTGCCAGGGAGGAGGAGGCAGGAGGGTGTCTGGGACTTGCTGGCTAGCTCGTCCAGCTGAATTGCTGAGCTCTAGGTTCAGTGAGAGATTATTTCTCCAAAAATAAGGTAGAGATGTCAAGCTCTGGCCTTCACATTCACCCACACATGTGTGCCTACACACACATGCATACATACTCTTGCATACCACACACACACATACATGAGCCAATTTTTAATTTTAAAAAATCAAGCTGGGTGAGGTGGCACTTGGAGGCAGAGGTAGGAGGATCACCATGAGTTTGAGGACACCCTGAAACTACATTGTGAATGCCAGGTCAGCCTGAGCTGGAGTGAGACCCTACCTCAAAAAAAAAAAAAAAGGGCTGGAGAGATGGCTTAGCGGCTAAGGCTCCTGCCTGCTAAGCCTAAGAACGCTGGTTCCAATGTCCAGTGGTTCCAATCTCCAGGTCCCACATTTAGCCAGATGCAAAGTGACACAAGGGCGCAATGCCACACTTGCCCACAAGGGGGCAGACACATCTGGATTTCGTTCACAGCAGCTGAGAGACTGCTGGCGCACCCATTTCTGTCTCCCTCTCCCTCTCTGTCTATCTCTCTGTCTCTCTCAAAAATTAATAAAAAATACTAATTAAAAAATAATAAAAATAAAACAAAAACCAAAATAAAGGCTGGGGAAATGGCTTAGCAGTTAAGGCGCCTGCCCACCAAGCCTAAGAACACTGGTTAGAGTCTCCAGGTCCCACGTTTAGCCAGACAAAAAAGTGATGCAAGGGCGCTATGCCATGCTTGCCCACAAGGGGTCACACATGTCTGGAGTTCATTCACAGAGGCCTAAATGGCCCTGGTGCACCCATTCTCTCTGTCTTCCTCTTCCCCTCTCTCTCTCTCTCTCTCTCTCTCTGCTTCTCTCTGTCCCTCTCTCTCTCAATAAAATAAAATTAAATAAAAAAAAAAAATAAATAAATTTTTTTAAAAAGGTGTTCACACTCTCAAAGTAGTTGCTACAGAGCCACCTCCTCTGAGGCTGCAATGTCATCTCATGAGGAAGTGTTTGGGCACAGGAAGATAGAAGCCCACAGAAAATACTAGCATCTCCATGCAAATGAAGCCTCCTTGGTTTATGGAGAAGACTTTATGTGCTGCTGACACCTCCAGTGCTGTTCTTAGACTGTGGTGGAACCAGGCACAAAACGCTCACCATCTGGAAGAGGAGAGATGACATTTCTGCCAACAGGACATTTCAGCCACCAGCACAACCAGAACATTCAAAAGAACTCTCAGGGGTTGATGCTCAGCATCTGGGATTTGACCCTGGAGACCCAGGCACAGTTTACTTTAAGACTTGGTTAATTAACTATGCATGCTCGAGAAAGTTCAAAGGTGAAAGAGATTTGTCCTGTAACCATGATCCTGTGCTGGAGCCCTGGCTGGAAAAGAGAAGCTCTACAGAAAGACTTGAGCCCCTTCCTTCAGCTATCAGACAGTCACCTGTTTGCATTGTAAAATCGGCATGTTTAACAGTCTTGCAAGAGTCAGAACTGAAGTGGACTTCCAAAGATGTGAACGGGTTTAACCAACAAAGGATTGAACCTAGAGATAATGAACTCCACAGACCAAAGCAGGTAGGAATGTTACATTCCCACAAAACCCGGGTCTTTTCACTTTCAAAATAAGGGATTTCTGGGCCCAGTGGCACATGTCTATAGTTCTAACAACTCAGGAGGCTGAAGCAGGAGGATTACTTGAGTCCAGGAATTCTGGCCTGTAGTGGGCTATGCTGATTGTGTGTGTGAACTAAGTTTGGCATCAATATGAGGACCTTCTAGGAGCAGGGACCACAGGTTGCCCATTGCCAAGACTCCATTTTCTGTGACCAGGTTTTATTATATAATGCTTATTCCTCTCTGTCTTAGAGCTTTGTAAAAACATCTGGAGCAACAGTAAACACAGCAGCTAAGGAATATGAATGAAGGTGCCTGTGTGAATGAGAAAGGTACTTCTAGAAACCAAAAGGTGTTGGATGAAAATCCCAGTGTCAGGGCTGGCCTGACTTCCTATGACTTATGGGCTATGGAGGCCCCAAACTTCCTCAGCCATAAAGCCTGTGGCCACTTCTGTTGAGAGCATGCCAGGACTGGATGGAAAATTCTTATTGATAAGGACCTGGCACACTTTGGCTGCAGGACATGTAGAAATCAGGCTGCAACTGTGTTGAAAGCTTCCTCTCTATTGGCTAACTTTTGTAGTACAGGTAAGGCGCTATACAGGTTCAGGGGTAAAAATTGTCACTAACAATCCTACTTAGGTATGAACCCTGAGTCTACACTACCAACATGTCAGGAAACACATGCCTACTGGTGCAATAGTGGCACAACTATATGGGTGCAGCCAACTGCCTTGTGATTGTGTTATAAGGCCTGATCCACAAAATGGAACTCATGGTTAGTACTGTGAGCCAGGACAAAACAAACGCTGTGGCTGGGAGGTCATAGCCTCAGTGGGGAGATCACCATTGTTTCATTAAACAGAAATGACGTGCCGATAAAACTGCCTTCTAAACATTCGTGTTTATGCCCCTAGGTTACTGATGCTGTAAGCCAGTGTTTTGGAGGAAAACTTGCTTTTTTGAAGTGGGTGGTAATTATAATCGGCAACTTTGCTGAGAATAAGTAAACTGTTACTGCCGCATAGTAGCTCAAAGCTCACCATAAGTGGAATAAAGTGAAGAGAAGAATTGACATCCCTATCGCCCCATAGAGGAGGAGGACAGACAAGAAGATTCAGGAAGCTCAAGAAACTTAGGAGGCCCAGGAAAGTCATGAAACTTAAGTGACTGGCAAGGACCCTCCAAAAGTTACATAAGCAGCAAACTGTAAGGAACTGTAGGGACTCGGTTTTCACGAGTCATCACCCATGCTATGCTGAGATGGGCTTTGGTGACACAGCTGTCTTTGAGTCACCCGTGCTCCTGTAAGCAACCACAATAAGTTCCTTCATCCACTAAGCTGGAACTAAGCTTGGATGGAACCATTTCTTTGATCTGTCATCCATGCCCTATCTGGGGCAATAGACATCTATTCATGCCTCCCCAGGAAATGTCACACAGCAAGGAGTTTGATGTGCTCCAAGTATTTTATATAATATGTAAAAAAAAAAAAAACCCTGTGGTCAATATGTCAAATCTGGGATTCAGTTTAGTATTTTCATCATGGGGACAATGATGTTGCTTATGCTTCATGGATCCCAGAAGTCCAATCAAGCACTCATGAAGATAATATCTTTAGGATGATTAACATTTAAATCAGTGATCCAGGTGGTGGTGCATGCCTGTAATCCCAACACTCAAGAAAGAGAGGCAGGAGGATCAAGAGTTCAAGATCACCTTCAGCAGCATTACCGAGTTTGAAGCCAGCTTGAGCTACCTGCGACTATAAAGCTACTAGAAGAAAATATAGACAGTGATTCTGGACTTTGATCTGGGCAGTTGGGTGGGTCTTATCTAATCACTTGGAAGGGTTTAGGGGTTTGCCTCTGGGTGTCCTGCTCTGACCTGTTGGTTTCTATGGCTTTTTATGTCAATGCCAGGCTATTCTGATTACTGTAGTATAGGAAGAGAAACGTGGGCTCAGTGGATAAAGCATTCACTGCATAAGCATGAGGATTGAGTTCAGATCCCAACACCCATGTAAGTACTGGGTGGGCATGGTGCCCCTCCGTGATCTCAGTGATCAGGACATGACACAAGAGATTCTCAGGATAGCTAGACTAGCTGAACTGGTGAGCACTGGTTCTAAATGAGAGGTTCTGTCTCCATCAATAAAATGGAGAGAAAGCCAGGTGTGGTGGCACACACCTTTAATTCCAGCACTCGGGAGGCAGAGGTAGGAGGATTGCTGTGAGTTCAAGGCCACCCTAAGACTACATAGTGAATTCCAGGTCAGCCTGAGCTAGAGTGAGACCCTACCTTGAAAAGTCAAAATAAATAAATAAATAATAAAGTAGAGAGAGATCGAGGAAGAAATCCAACATCAACCTCTAGTCTCCACACACATGCACACATACAGACACATGCCCACATATATACAAACGTGCTTTCACATTGACACACATACCACACACATTTATATACAGCTCAGCACTTCTACACAGCAAAGGAAATAGCAGAATCAGGACACTGCCTACGTAATGGGAGAAGATATTTGTGAATCAGACACCTGACTTATGGGTCATACCCAAATATTTGAGAAACTCAAATAACTCAAAGGCAAGAATACAAATGCCCCAGCTTAAAAAAAAAAAAAAAAAAAAAAAAAACCCGAGGAGCCATTTCTCAAGAAAGACTTGGGAATGTCAGAGAGGTCTATAAAAAGGTGATCATAGCACTTGTCCTCAGGGACATGCAAATCAAAGCCACTGTGAGAAAGCACCCTGCCTGAGTTAGGGCTTCTATGATCAGAAAGTCAAATGAGCGTGTGAAGAAAGCAGAAGCCCTGGACGCTGCCCCTGCTGTGGATGGGACTGTGAAGGAGCAGAGCCACTGTGGGAAACAGTGGGGTGTGTTCTTGGAAAGCTTAAAAACAGAACCAACACAGGTCCCAGCAACGAGTACATATCCATAGGAAATAAAAGAAGCCCTCACAGAGTCATGGACACCCCCATGTTCATCATGGCTTTCTTTCATACAGCCATGATCCAACATGTGGAAGCAACCTGTGTGTCCCCTCACAGATGGTTGAACAAGGCAAACACATGGACTTTATACAGGTTGGAATACTAGTTGTCCTTTAAAAAGAATGAAATTCTGTCCTTTGCAGAAACATGTCTGAACCAGGAGGATGTGTGGTTAAGTAAAATAAGGCAGGGAAAAAGGACAAATGTTGCGTGAGTTCACTGACATGTGTGACCTCAAAAGGCTGACTCACTGCAGTTAAAATGGAGGTAGCCAGGGAAGGGGCTGGGGTGGGGGGCAGGGAGAGGGAGAGAGAATAAGTACCCAGATTACATTAAATATCACTGTTTTAATGAACTCTCTGCCAAGCATCACCAATGCCCTTGCTCTGAGAATCCTTTCTTTTTGCATGTGTATTGTGTGTGTGTGTGTGTGTGTGTGTGTGTGTGTGTGTGTGTGTGTGTGTGTGTGTGTAGCAGACAGCTTCAGGTTCGCTGAGATGAACTTCCAGACCAGGCACAGTTATGGAGGAAGGGATTTCTTTATTGAAGCTTACAGATCCAGAGGAAGTTCCATAATGGCAGAAGAAGCTGACCTGTCTTTTACAGGACCAGCAAGAGAGGGAGAAAAGCCACAGCCAAAAGGCACACAGCACATTATGCCTCCACTCAGGAACTCCAGCTAGGCATACTTTGCATATCTTTAGATTGAAATCCTAAACCCACCACCACACCTTAAGATCCACCCAGTGATCCAGAAAGGTTGCTGCAGATGCAAACTATAAACTAATAAAACACTGAATACATTGGGGGCCATCAATTCAAATACCACTGTGTGTGTGTGTGTGTGTGTGTGTGTGTGTGTGTGTGTGTGTGTGTAGGCCAGAGATTGATGTTGGATGTTTTCCTCATTATTCTCCATCTTATTCTTTTAGAAAAGATCTCTCACTGAAACAAGAACTCACTAATTCCTTTGACTAGCTAGCCAGTGAGCCCCAGGGATTCCCTGTCTCCACTTCCCCAGGACTTGGATCACAAGCACACACCCAGCATTCACATGGATTCTGGGAATCCAAATTCAGGTCCTCATACTTGAGACTGAAGGATGGTCCCCCCTAAGCCATCTCCCCAACCTTCTGGGGATCATTCTTGAGAAGGGGCCAGCCTAGGACCTGCCCAGGCTTCATGATGTCACACACTCTTCACTGATAGCTTATTCTGACCTCATCCTTCTGATGTCAAAGTGCCCAAAACTTAAGCTTTAAAAGAAGCCATTAGCCAGGCATGGTGGCGCACGCCTTTAATTCTAACACTTGGGAGGCAGAGGTGGGAGATCTCTGTGAGTTTGAGGCCACCCTGAAACTACATTGTGAAGTCCAGGTCAGCCTGGGCTAGACCCAGACCCTACCTTAAAAAAACAGAAAAGAAGGAAGAAGGAGAGGAACCATCACAGAACAGTCTAACTTCTTTATAATGTGTGACATTAACAAGGCATTGTCCTAGTGGGGCAGGGGACAGATTCTCATCCTCCCTGTGGTCTCTACTCAGAGTCCATCTGTCCCTGGGGTCAACATGGGCCTTGTCCACCCTAAGCCCTGCATGCCTGGGCCTTTCTGGCAGAAAGCAACCCCTCCTGGCAGGGAGCGTGTCCAGCTGACCTTATCACTATAGCTGAGCACATTCTGCCTTGTCAGGCCTTCTTCTACAAAGTCTTTCATCTCAGGTCAGCATGCTGTCCCTCGTTCCCCATAGGAACCGCTCTCCTGGGAGTCACTCTGGGTTCTGTCATCAAATCCCACCTGGCCAGGAAATCCCATGGCAGTCTCCCCACCTGTTTCTTGCCTTGTGGTTCAATATTCCATCCTCCTAAAGCCATGCCATCTTCTGCTGTGGGCACTCTGCCCCTCACCCTACAGCCAGCTGGCCCCCCACTGCCTTGTGCCATTGTCCCTGGTCCCCTGTGACTGGCAGGCCCTGCAGCACAGTCTATGTCTGCCATTTGTCCTTTGTTAATTGCAGCACCCGGGGAAGGGGTGCTCAGAAATCTGCCATCAGGAGCTTCCTCAGAGGGCCTTCTGGTCACCAGCTGTCACTTTGAAGCCATCATTAAGACCTTGCAAAGGGAAATCTTCCTTGGATATTTGTGGTACAGAGGTATGTAAAAGGAGGAAACTTTCCTCCGGGTCCCAGTGCTCTGAGAGACCCCTGGCAGCGCCATCCCCCAGAGTGCAGTCAGCAGGCTGTCCCCCTCCCCCGATGCCTCATGGCCCTATGGCAGCACCATGAGCTGTGCAGCTGGCTTCCTCCCCGCTGCGCCCCAGTGACCAGCCCTGCCCTGCCCTGCAGTGACTGTTCAAGCTCCCCTTTCCCTTCGCTATATTTTGAAAGTGAAAAACACTTTCCAAATGTGTTTCTGCATTGGCTGTCTTCTACCCTCCCTGTGATCTCTGTGTCTCCAGCCTGGTGAGACAGGGACCTCAACACAGAAAATGAGGAAGTTCAGCTTTGAGAATAATCACTGTCGTTCCACAGGGCTGCAAAGAACCAAAGCAAGGGGAAAAAAATGTTGCAAAGACAGCTGAATTAAAAAACAAAACAACCACCATAACAAAAAAAAACCCGCATTTTACCCACAAACCATCTCCTGGAGAGGACTGCAAGTTGAATTTATTTATTTCTTTTCTTTTTTTTTTATTGACAACTTCTATACTTACAAAAAAAACGCATGATATTTCCCTCCCCTCCCCCATTCCCCTTTAGAATTCCAATCTCCATCATATCCCCTCCCTCTCTCCATTAGTCTCTCTTTTAATTTGATGTCATCATCTTTTTCTTCTATTATGAGGGTCTTGCCAAGGTATTGCTAGGCACTGCAAAGTCATGGATATCAAGGCCAATTTCTGTCTGGGCAGTTGCATTGTAAGGAGTTGTACCCTTCCTTTGGCTCTTCCATTGTAACTGACCCCTCTTCCGCAATGGTCCCTGAGCCTTGGAGGGTGTGACAGAGGTGTTTCAGTGCTGGGCACTCCTCCATCCCTTCTTCTCAGCACTATGTTGCCTTTTGGGTCATCCCAGTGGTCATCGCCATCTGAAAAGAGAAGCTTCTCTAACCAGATGAATTTATATATATTCATGTGTAGTTGTATTATGCATGGACGTTGAATGTATGTAGCGTGTATATTGTCATCTGTTCATTTCAGGGTGTCTGGTGGAAATGTATACTCTGGGAAAGGGTGAACCTAGAGGGTCTCCATATAACACATGGAAAGTTAAGACAGAGATGGGGTGGAGGAAAAGAGAAGCTGAGGCTAAGCCCTGGGGGGGTGTAAGGTTTGATGACCCAGTGATGGGGAGAATCTAGCTAAAGTTCTTGAAGTTGCAGCAGTAGGGCTAGGGGACAGGAAGGGATGCTGCCCCAAGTCCAGAAGGAGAGCATGCTCACATAAGGTCAGTGGTCTGCAGAATAGAACACTCTGATAGGATGGTAAGGTCCAAGGCCTGACCTTGGTAAGTCCCAAGGAAGAGTGTGAGGGGATGTGATGAGGAAGTTTTATTTTGGTTCCTGGTTTCAGAAGTTCCAGCCCCTGGTTTTCTGACCCTGTTGCTTTGAGTCTGTGTTGAGTCAGTACATTGTGGTAGGGACACAGAGTGGAGCAAAGCTGCTCACTTCGTGGCCAGGAAGTTAAAGACAGGAAGAAGAAGGAACTGAGACCCTACGTTTGAAGGTGCACTCCCAGTGACCTGAAGACCTCCTGCCTTCTGAAGCTTCCATAACCAAGTTGGGGACCTGAGCGTTTAACGTGAAGCTTTTGGGATACTGCAAATTAAAAAGTGACAAGAATGTAGGCATATGGACAGGCATGGGTGGCAACTGTTCACCCTTAGGGGACCATTGCACAAGCCCATTGACTACTGTATTTTCCAGGAATATTCACCAGAGACAGGAAATGCTTTGTTCCACTGTGGTGCAGATCAAGATAGTTAGTGGGAAAGAAAGAAAGAAAGAAATTTCCTCCCAACATAGTTAGCAGAAGAAAAAAAAAAGTTGACCATTTGAGAAACCAACATGGAATGATTAAAAAAAATCACTGTGTCAGAAACAACTGCTCAGCAAGGAGCCCCAGGGGAGATGGCAAAGCATTGGTCAAAGTCAGCATGGTCCAGCTGCAGACAAATGTCACATCATCTTGAGAGGCCTGCTCAACAGACATGCACTCACAGCATACACACACGCAGGTACACACAAAATAAGCATTTATGCGCACACACACAGAACAAGTGCACACCCACATAAGCATGCACACACCCATGAGTAATCATACATTCACACACGGCATATGTATACACACACAAAAGCATGCATACCTCTGTGCACACTCACATGAAACACACATGTACTCACTGCTTTCTTCTCAAGGTCCTGTTGATTGCAGACCACAGAATTTCAGAAGGTTCCCTATATGTGTGTGGATGTGTGTGGATGCACATATGTTTGTGGATAAGCATATATGTGTGTGTGCATGCCACAGGACAATTTTAGGCATCATTCCTTAGGTGCCATCCAATGTTTTTGAGACAGGGTCTGTCCCTGGCCAAGAGTTCATCAATTAAGCTAGGCTATCTGGCCAATGAACCCAGGGATCCACTTGGTTCCACCTCCATAGTGCTGGGATTATGCTGCCACCATGCCTAGCACTTTATTTTATTTTTGGAGAGAGACATAGAGAGAGACAGACAGAGAGAAAGAGGGAGAGGGAGACAGATAGAGAATGGGTGCACCAGCAGTCTCTCAGCTGCTATGAACAAAATCCAGATGCATGCGCCCTCTTGTGGGCAAGTACAGCATTGCACCCTTGATTCACTTTGCATCTGGCTAAACGTGGGACCTGGAGATTGGAACCGGGTTCTTAGGCTTAGCAGGCAGACGCCTTAACCGCTAAGCCATCTCTCCAGCCCATGCCTCGCATTTTTACATGGGTTCTGGGGATCGAACTTAGGCCCTCTTGCTTGTGCAGCAAGTACTTTGCCAGCTCAGCCATCTTACTAGCATCCAGAAGTGTCTTCTCCCGTGTCCATGTTTTGGCACTGTAGCAATTACCTTCTGGTTTCTAGGACAAAACACCCAGCAGAAGCAGCTTCTGGAATGAAAGTGTTTCTTTCGGCTTACAGTGTTAAGGGGAAACTTCATCATGGCAGGGGAAGCATGGCAAGCCTGAGCAGGAAGCCGGGCTCACATCTCCACAGTAGCAGGAAGAAAGTCGTCTGTGACCCAGGCTTGGAGCTGGACTATATTAATCTTAAAGCCTGCCTCCAGTGACACATCTCCTCTAGCAAGGCTCCACCTCCCAAAGGCCTCACAGTTTTCCCAAATTGCCACCAGCTGGGGACCTCATATTCAAAACCCATGAACCTGTAGGCACATGTCATTCAAACCACTACAGGCATCCACCTAGCGTTGTGGATTTCTCCATCCTGGCTCCCAGCATAGACCACCCTGTTGCCCCATTTTACTGAGTGATCAGTGATCAATGGTTAAACACTTGAACTTGGTAAGTGAGAACCTGTCAACCCTGGAAGGCTCCAAATGAAGCCGGCTCCTCCTTCCGGCTATACATCTGGCCACCTTGGAGCTCTGCACCCCAAGTCATCCAAGCTGATCCTTGAGGCCCAGCTGCGGTGTGGGGACTTCCCAGGTGATTCCCCCAGACTCCTGAGCATCAGGCCCCAGCATGAGGGTGAGGCCTTCGGTGGACCCAAAGGGGAGAGAAGAGAGGAAGTGGAGGCAGAGGCTGTCATCAGGCCAGGGTTTGTGCTATCTCAATGTTAGCAATAAGAACATCTCCCCTGTGGGGAAAGCCCTGTGTGCTCTCTGGCTGAATGTACCACGCTGACCACTTATCTTCTTTCCACTGCCCCCCAAAGCCACTAGAATGCCAATAAAATGTTATAAGGCCAAAAAGGACAAAAATTTTAAAAAGGACAATGAAATGACATCAGCGAAAGAGATAGCTCAGTTCACATTACAGAGGACAGTGGGTAGAGGACTGGAATGACTTTCACCATGCAGAGAAGGTTCTGAAAATGAGCTTACTGGCTAGTCCTGGGCCCCCAAAAGCTCAGAGCTCTGGGATTGGGGCAGGAGATTGTCCAAGAGGACCAAGCAAGGCAGGGAGCCAGTGGCCCCCTTCCCACCTCCTAAAGCACAGCCAGGCTGATGCCTCAGAGTAAGAACACTGGAGTATTTCATTGCCAAAGAGCATGGATGGATGATCGAACCAAAGGCTGGAGCCACTGATACAGTGGTTTCGCCAGCAACAAGGCCCACCTCATTCATTAGCTTTCTACTATTGTAACAGACCTGAGATGATGAATTTAAGAAGAGGAAAGGATTACCTTGGCTCACAGTTATTAAAGGTTTTAGTCTATGATCAACTGGCTCCATATAGCTCTCACTTCAGGGAGTACATAGTTCAGCATAGTTGCTCCCTTCCTGGGAAGTAAAAGAGAAGAAGAGTAGCTTTGTTCCCATGGTCACCTTTAAGGGCTCAACCCAAATGACCCAAAGATCTCCCACCAGGTCCTCATCTAAAAGATTCCACTAATTACTAATAGCACCAAACAGGAGACAACATGTTTTATGGGTTTGAGGGGCATTACAGAACTAAATTACAGCTCAATGAACTAATGGCCAAAGACCCCTGGTGCCTGACAAAGGCCTCCAGCTGGCAAGAGATCAGCAGAAACAAGTGCCTGGGGGAGAGAGGTTGCAGGACAAGAAATAAAATGCAAAAGATCAGAACCAAAGGAAACAGTACATCAATACAACAAGAACAAGAGCTGGAAAAAGAAAAAAAGAGCCCAAGTGTGATGGCACATACTTGTAATCCCATCGCTTGAGAGGTTGAAGCAGGAGGATCAGGAGTTCTAGGTCAGCCTGGGATACACAGGGAGCTCTAGGCCAGTCTGGACTACATGAGATAGTGACCCAAAAAGGAAAAAACCTACAATAAAAAGGAATAATAAGAGAAAAAGCATCAGAGGAACATATGCATTTTTTCAAAAGCTAAAATTTAACACACACATTGGATGGAATTCTTTGTTTTTAATTTGGAATTTCGAAACAGGATCTCATTTGCAGAATAGGCTGACTTGGCTTCATTATGCAGCCCAAGCTTGCCTCTGACTTCTAACAAGTCTCCTATCTCAGCCTTCCAAGTGCTGGGATTCCACGTATGAGCCACCATGCTAGCTAGGATTCTAAGATAAGGTTCCTCATTCCCACCCCTGAAAAAAAATCTACCAGGAATTCCTGAGTGGAAGCTCATCAGTTTTCAGACTGAAAAGACTTTCAGGGACCCTGGACAAATGACATGAGACTCCACAGTAGTTAGGAAAACACTGCAGAGGGAGAGGGTAAAGAAAGTGCCTTAGAAGCTGCCAGCAAGAGGAAGCATGAGGCTGAGGACCTGTGCCAAGAAATGAACATTCTCCTCACCATGAGGGATGAAGCAATCTTTACAATTGTGAGGAAAAATGACTTTCACTCTGGAATTTGACACCCAGCCAAACTATCAACCAAGTCTGAAGGTATTATAAAAAATATTCTTGGGCTGGAGAGATGGCTTAGTGGTTAAGGCACTTGCCTGAGAAACCTAAGAACCCATGTTCAACTCTCCAGATCCCACATAAGCCAGATGCACAAAGGTGAGACAGGCACAAGGTTGCACATGCCCACTAGTTGGTGCAAGTGTTTGGAGTTCAATTGCAATTACTGAAGCCCTGGAGCACCAATTCTCTGTGTGTCTCTCTCTTTCTCTCTATAAAAATTCTTGTATCATGCAAGCATCAACAGAACTTACCTTTGAGTCCCTTTTCTGGGAGTCACTTTCATCAACAGGGATCATGGCCCTCAGGAGCCCAAGAGGCCTGGCCTGGAAAGAAATCCTGAGACGTGAGGCTGTGCAGGACATGTGAGGATTACTGTCTCTACTCTTCCTCCTCCTCTGACATCACTGGAAAGCTTGAAGTGTTCACTTCCGGACTGGGCTATTCCCACTGGGTCTGCGGGCCACATTGACACACCACATCAAATACTGCTGTCTCCTGGGAGCTGGTAAGTGTGGTTGATTGAAATAGAACTGTGAAGAGAGAGACATGATGGAGAGGAGGGGTGTGTGCTGGGTAGACGGGGGGTTACAGAGGAAGGTCACTTGCCTTGAGAATGTGTTAGACTGAGGTATGTGAAATGACCACCCATGCCATTTGTAACCATTAAAATGGTCATTTTTGTGAACTGGGGAAGATGGTTCCATCAGTAAAGCACTTGCTACCCAAGCATGAGGACCTGAGTGTAGATCCCCGACACCCATGTAAATTCCAGGTGGATGTGGTGGCCACCTGTAATCCCAGAGCTTGAGGGACAGAGATAGGGGATCCCCATGGCAAGCCAGAAGGTTCTGCTTTCACTGAGAGACCCTGTCTCAATAAATAAGGTGGAGAGCAATCAAAGAAGATACCTGACATCAACCTCTGATCTCCACATGCCCAGAGAGCACATGTACTTGCACACACTCATGCACCCACACAATGCAGACATGCTCACTCATACAACATATGCATGCAAAAAAAAAGAAAGAAAGAAAGAAAGAAAGAAAGAAAGAAAAAGAAAAAGTCATTTTGCATGGCTCTTGTTAATGAGAATGCTGCTAGAAACACAAAAGCTCTTCTGCATAAATGCTCCCAGTCTTCTGCACACCAAGCACACCAGTCCACCCCTCTCATCTCCCCCTTTCTGTCGACCTCCCTGGCTCCCTTGCTATGGGAAAAAGGAAAGTGACCCAAGACCTTCTACCCCACAGATCTCTGGAGGCTCTGATTCCCCGCTTCAGGTATCAAATCAAACTTCAGTGAAACAGCTCAGGTCCCTAGACACCTGGAGCTATAGGCTTAGGATCTTGCAAAGCCATAAACTAAAAGATAGTTCCAGCCTGCAGAGGGTAAGCTGCTGTGCAAGGTCCCAGGGGCAGCTGGGAATCCTCACAGCACCTTAAGAGATCGCATCGGATCAATGGAACCAACCGTGGCTCATTTATGTATTAGCTACTTTTCTTCTTGCTGTGACCAACATACCTGATAAGAAGCTGCTTAACTAAGATGTGTGGGATAACAATGAAACACATGTGAATGGGTGTGTGTGTGTGTTTGTGTGTGTGTATGAAAGTGTGTTCATTTCTCATTTTGTGAATGTTTCTGGGAACCGAAATTAGGTATCCATTTTAATGATCACATTTGAAATCTCCCCTGTAAGAATGGGGCTCTTTCAGCTAAAATTTATAGTGATTCCTATGGAGATGTGTGGAGGGAAGAATTATTGCTTCCTCATTCTTTTGATAATCAATTCACCTGGCATTCAAATGATACGTCTAAAGGAGGAATGATAGTGTCTCAATATCACTGTATTTAACATTTATTTTTAAACCCTGTTTGAAGGCCGAGCATAATTAACTACTAGGATTATGTGTTGTTTTTTTTAACAATTAGCTGTTCTGATTAGATAATCCGCTTACATATTTTCTATACTGCCTTTTCTACATCTTTTTGGCCTCCTCCCTCTTCCTCAGCTGCTAATTTGCTTTCATTCAAACCCAGCAATGGCAGGGAACAGAGAGCTCCCCTCGGATGTCCCTGATGCGATAGACATACCCTTCTTGTCAACAGAGTTTGTGATGCTCTGTTGGGGGAAGGGGAGCTCACAGATCCCTGGAGGGAGCTACCGTCACACCTAGTGTCAAAGCCATACTTGCACCTGGTCACCTAAGACATTAAGGAGAGAGAGGGCCAGGAGCTCAGTAAACACTCTTCCACACTGCCACAGTAGGACTGGTAAGATGTCACTGGGCCTTTCTGACCTCCAGTTCATTGGTTATGGAAATACTTTTGCAGCCTTCTCTGAGACCACAGGAGGACTTCCTGCCACAGAGGTTTGTGTGGCTAAGATTCTCCCCAGTCATGGTGTGTTCTCTGAGCCTTGGTTGCATTCAGGAAGGCAGGTTCCCAGGCTCTGACCAAGGCAACTCACGTAACACCTGTGTTTCAACATGCCTTCCATATTTCGAATGCTCTGTCCGAATGTAACAGCCACTAAAGACTTTTCTTTAACGTGGTCTTCTTTGAACCATGTTCTGCAGGAGATAAGTGTCCTCAGATCCCATGGCTGTCCCTGAGTGGACTCTGGAACAGTCACGTGATTTTGGGAAAAGCTACCCCTGTACAACCTTAGCTTGTATGCTTGGACCTCATTGGAACCCGCTGGCAAGTCCCAGACTACCGAGATGTTTTGCAAGAAAAAAATGTAGCCAGTTTCCAGGGAATACTACTGTAGGATGAGAGACCCTCACTTCCTGTAAGAAGTTAGAATGAGGGGCCAGAATATAACTCAATTGGTAGAGTGCTTGCCTAGCATGCACGAAGCCCTGGGTTCAAACCCTAGCAATGCATAAACCAGGTGTGGGGAGAATGCCTGTAATCCCAGGAGATAGGATGATCAGAAGTTCAAGGTCATCCTGGGTATGCAGTGAGTTTAAGGCCAGCCTGTGATATATGAAATAAGAAAGGAGAAAGGGAGGGAGGGAGGGAGGGAGGGAGGGAGGGAAGGAAGGAAGGAAGGAAGGAAGGAAGGAAGGAAGGAAGGAAGGAAGGAAGGAAGGAGAAGGAAAGAGGAAGAAATTAGTATGCATAACTACCTGTGGTATTGTTTGTTCTATGTAGCCTAGGCTGGCCTTGAACTTACTAGCTTCCTGCCTCAGCCTCAGTCAGGGATGATAGGGGTGTGCTACCACTCCCATCTTGAGTTCAGGTTTAATTCTGCCCTGAATCTTTGAGGAAGCTTTAAGGTTGTGCAGTCAAGTAGATGTGAACCTCGCTGATGCACTCACATTATATGGAATAAGTGCTTTTAATTCTAGAATTAGAATGGATGAATGACTGTACCTTCATTTTTAATTCTAGAATTAGAACAGGAATGACTACCTTCATTTAAAATGAGGCTCATTTTGGAATAGCATTCCATAAATGCTAAAAGAACATATGAATGTCACTTATAATCATGTGTTTTTTAGCTCCTTTGTGAGATCGTTGTCTTCCCCTCCCCTGGCTTCTATAACTGAAATAATTGTAAAATAGATTTCTTATGGGAATTTTAAAAAGGTCCATATACAGAAGTATATAAAGCACACAAAAGGTTGCACATTTCAGTAGTAACAATACTGAGTCAATCGGTTCTTGTTTGTCTCCTGATAAATCTTTTTTAAAGTTTGTACATAGGTAACAAAAGACTTACTTTTTAAGACACAAAAGGGCTGTAAGCTAACTGTGGTGTCTATGAAGCCCAGCAAGGGAAGATCTTGTGTTTTCTGTTCTCATTCACATTCAGTTCCCTGTCAGGGCTTTGTATTTCCGGGTCATTCCTTGATCGCTCTTGGACATGCCCATCATAATCTGCGCGGTATGAAAAAAAAAAGGTGAATTTAAGTTTGTGCCCTGCTGAATTATTCCAGGAGTCATCTATTTCTGTAACCCCCCGTGATGTGTCCATTCTCTCTGCACACGTTTATTCTTAAGAGCTGTAGCTGTTGGGAAGGAGAGTCCTGATTAGAAACTTAATCTGTAAAAAAAAAAAAAAAAGAAGCTGCTTAAGAGAAGAAAGGTTATTCTGGCCCACAGTTCAAGGTGAACTATACCTCATGGCTTCCAGGAAGGCATGGTGGGGAACATGAAGCAGCTGGTCACATTGAATCTGCAGTCAGGAAGCAGAGAGAGGTGGATGCTGGTGCTCAGCTCACTTTCTCCTGTTTACTCAGTCTATGGGCCTGAGTCCATGGAAAGGTGCTGCCCACATTTAAGGTGGGTCTTCCCTCTTCAATTAACCTAATCTGGAAACTTCCTCACAGACAGGACCAGAGATTTGCTTCCATGGTGATCCTAAATCCCATCCAGTTGGCAACCATCACAATGGAGCAGAGTCCATTTGATAAAAGTGGGGAGGAGGAAGAAGAGCAGACTAGAGTTATAAGGAAATAGGAAGGAAAACCTTGAGAGCAATATGCTTTCACATTTAGAAGCTTAAGCCAACCAAGCTCAGATGAGTGGATAAACCCGGGGAAAATGAGCACATCAGCAGGGACCTACGCAGTCATATCAAGGTGGAGTCAAAGGCCAGGAAAGCAGGAGCAATGATAGGCTAGGAACCACGCTCGGTTCTCTGAAGCAGAAAGTGGCCATCACTCCAGGTTTGAGCCCATCTCTCTGCGCACAGTGTCCTGTAGCCCTATGGCTTCCTTCTCGCTTCCTGAGTGACCTTGGGCTCTGGTTTACTAACTCAAGGTGTCTTAGTTCGATGGACTCTTGCACTGTCTGCAAAGAGGATATTCAGGGTTTAAGAAAACTTCCTCTCTGAGGACACAAGTGCCAGGAACAACAGCATTCTTTGAAACCAAGTCCATGGGATTTCCACGTGCGGTTTCCACCACCCAGCTGCCTCAGGAGAGAGCCGTTTTCCTCCCTGGGCTGCGCTCCACTAGCTGTGTTTGACCGTCAGAACACAGCGTTCCTTCAGATTGCCGATGGAACAGAGGGTCATCGGTTGTGAAATCTTTTGTCAGCAAAAGAAGGATTTTCTGATTTTTAATTATGAAATGTTAACCTTTTGAAATAATTATAGATTCACAGGAATTTTCAAGGACAAAGACAGTGCACTGGCTGCTTTTCTTGTTGCTGTGATCAACTACCTGACAAGAAGCAGCTGGCGGGGGAAGGGTTTATTTTGATTCCCAATTAGAGATACAGTCCATCGTGGTGGGACAGTCATGGAAGTAGCAGCTAGAGGCAGCTTGTCGCATTGTGTCTGCAGTCACAAAAACAGAGAAGGGCAAATGTTCTCCGTTCATTTTCTCCTTTCTATTCAGTCTGGAATCCCTGCCCATGGAATGGCGCCACCTCAATTAACCCAATCTAGAAACTCCCTCTGACATGCCCAGAGGTTGTTTCTATGTAGATCCTGCCAAGTTGACACCATCAGACAGTATGGAGGGGACCTGTGTGCCCTTCATGTCCTACTAAATTTCAGTACAACATCACAACCAGGAAACGTGTTATCCAGCATGTGTATGTAGTGCTGAGTTACTTAACACATGCATAGATCTGAGGCTCCACGTCTTCAATTAAGACAGACTGCTTGTGTTCACATGGGTCTCCCTCAAGTCATCCTGATGTTCTCACCTATCATCCCCATCTGTCCTCAGTCCTACCACTGGCAGCCACTCTGCTCTCCACCTCCACCTCCCCTTTATTAAAAGGGATCCCAACACTGAGGAGGCAGGTGGGAAGATAGCCATGAGTTCAAGGGCAGCCTGGCACTGCATAGTGAATTCCAGGTCAGCCTGGGCTAGAATGAGATGCTTTACACTTGGCCTCACATCCTAGCCCTCCATCCAGGTTGCCGCATTGTAACAACATGAACTCATAAGCCACCACAGTCCACGTACTACCGTTCACTTACAGATTCACCATGGGAAAGGGCTTGACTGTTTCGGGTTGGGGGACATTTGGAACTAAGCTTCTCTAATCCAGTATGGCAGGTTTTCCGTGGGCATTCCACAGATTCCACTGGCGGGAGTTCAACGTTAACTCCAGGAGTGAAATGACTGGGTTGTTTGATACCACACATAAAATTGCTTTTTTTTTTTTGCATGCATATTGTGTGTGTGATGTGTATGTGTATGTATGCATGTTTGTATACATGTGAGCAGGTGGGTATGCATGTGTGTATGTGTGTGCACACGTACACATGCACACACTTGGAGGTCAGAGGCCAACATCAGGTTTCTTTCTCAGCAACTTTCCACCTTATTCTTCAAGATAGAGTTTCTCATTTGAATCCATAACTAGCCAATATGGCTGGCCAGTAAGCCCTAGGGATCCTGCTTTCTCCTCTCCACAGTGTGGGATTACAGGCATGCGCCAACACACCCAGCTTTCTTACCTGGATGCTGGGGATTTGAACTCACCAGGTTCTCATGATAAGCATAAGTACATGATAAGCACTTTATTGAGCCATCTCCCCAGTCCCTGCAAACAGAATCATTTTAGGAAATTGCTTAACTGTTTTCCAGGGAGATTGCACTATCTTCAACTCCCACCACAGCGAACCCCTTTATGTGTGTCCTCACCAGGAACTGACTTGGTTCTGTTTTCTGGTTGAGCTGTCCTCATGGGCCTGCAGGGAGAGGAGCATTCCCTGAGCCTCATTTACACTTCTCTCGTGGCAGTCATGTCTTTTTTTGCACATGTGACCCTTCACATCTTCTGCCCATATTGTATGTGAATCTTTTGGTTTTTTTTTTTTTTTAAGTGCTGAGCTTTGTGGGATGTTTATATAGCCTAGATGTGAGCCATTTGTCAGATCTATGGGAAGCGAGTATTTTCTTCAGGCTGTAGCTTGTCTGCTCAGCCTCCCTACAGGGCCTTCTCCACTGAGCAAAGCACTTCTATGCTGATGAGGCCCTATCTACTGACACGGCCCTCATGTGGATCACACCTTGCTGTCATGTGTAACTACCTAACTCTTCTTTACTTTGTAAAAGTTCTATCTATTTCAGGCTCAGCAGCTAGTCAAAGGCACTTGCTTGCAAGGCTCTCAGACCAAGTTCAATTCCACAGCACCCACATAAAGCCAGGCACAAGTGGCACATTCATCTGTGATCCTAATGTGCCTTTGGCCATCAGAGGTGGAGCCAGGAGAATCTGGAAGTTCACAGGCCAGCTAGACTGGCACATGTGGAGCTGCAAAACAATGAGACCCTGTCTTTAAAAAAGAAGGTGGAAGGAGAGGAAAAACCTCCCAGGGCTGTTCTCAGACCTCCACGAGCGCACTATGGTACACACCACACACACTCACATACATCATACCCATACATGCGTTCACACGTACACATACATAAGCAACAATAAAATGGGCCGGGTATGGTAGCACACACCTTTAATGCCAGCACTCAGGAGACAGCATGAGTTTGAGGCCACCCTCAGACTACATAGTGAATTCCAGGTCAGCCTGGGCTAGAGTGAGACCCTACCTTGAAAAACAAAAAAAAAAAGAACAACAAAAATAAAATAAAATAAGTGTTTTCAAAAGTTCTATAGCTTTACAGTTAACTTTTTAAATCATGGTCTCCTTTGTCTTAGCTTCTGTTTCAGATGTAATATTTTGATTGAGAAACCTTTCTCTGTCCAATAGGATCTCCAACTGCTTTAGTATCCTTTATTAACAAGATGATCATTCTTTTATTAAATTGATTTTACAGCACAAGAAAGACTACAGACCACTATCCTTCATAAAGACACAAAGAATTAATAAGACAAATGGTAACCAATAGAATTAAGCAATTCATATTATTAAGTGTAGAGCATAACTATGTTGGGTTTATTCCAGGGATACAAGGATGGTAAACAAAATATCAAACACTATAATCTGCAAAATTTGTCAAAAATCTGCCCTGTTAGGCTGGGGAAATAGCTCAGTAGATATAGTGCTTGCTGTGCAAGTATGATTACCTGAATTCAGATCCCCAGAACCCATGTCAAAAGCAAGACACTATAGTGGATGTCTATAATCCCAGGGCGCCTACAGTGAGATGGGAGATAGAGACAGTAGAATGTCCTAAAGCTTGCAGGGCAGGTAGCCTGGCAACACAAAGTTGAACAAGTGATCCTGCCTCAAACAAGGTAGAAGATGAGGATGATAGCAGAAGTCATTTTCCACAGCACACATGTCCACACACACATATCTGTCCACATGCCACCCACTCCCCACACAGAGACACATGCCTGTCCTGCGTGGAGTTATTTTTTGGATTCTATTTATTTATTTACTTAATTACTTGTATTGTGGTGCTGGGATGACACCCCGGGCCTTCTGGGCTCCTTCTGTTCCAGCATTGTACATGTCTCTCTTTCAGCGGACATCAGTTTTCGTGAGTGTGGTGATGTATAGAGTGCTGAGAGCCGGGCCACTGGGTCCCCTCGGCTCACTTGTCACTCTGGATTGTTTTGGATCTTCTGGTTCTTATGCTGCCCCCAGCAGGCTTTAGAATAACCTTATCTTGTTCTATAGAAACTCTTACTGATATTTGGATAGGAGTTGTGTTAAACCTGTATATCCATTTGGAAAAAAAAAAAAAAAACCTTTATAGCTTGTCTCTCAATCATGACATGTTGAACTTAGTTAGATCTTTGATATTTTTTTTCTTTCCAGCACTCTGTACATAAAGTCCTATACATTTTTCTATGCATGTTTTGTCAGTTTTATACTGTAATACTTTTGAAGTGATTATAATAGGTTTATATTTTAATCTCAGCTTCTATATGTTCATTGCTAACATATGAACTATAATTGATTTTTGTATGCTGATCATTTATCCTGATACCTCATTTATTACTCCAGGGAGTATCTTGTTTGTTTCATCTTTTATTTTTTGTAGGGGCTTTAACATGTAGACCATAACCTCACACCATTTCCAAACAGAAGCAACTTTATTTCTTCTTTTCTGATCAAGATGTCTTTCATTTTCTTCTCTCTCTCTCTCTCTCTCTCTCTCTCTCTCTCTCTCTCTGTGTGTGTGTGTGTGTGTGTGTGTGTGTGTAGCACATAGTTTCAGGTTCGCTGACATGAACTTCCAGACCAGGCACAGTTATGGAGGAAAGCTTACAGATCCAGGGGAAGTTCCATAATGGCAGAAGAAGCTGGCCTTCTTTCACAGGTCCAAGCAGAGACAGAGAGAGTCACAAGCCAAAAAGCCAAAAGCCACACAGCACAGCACACCTCAGGAACTCCAGCTAGGCACACTTTGCAAATCTTTAGATTGAAATCTCAAACCCACCACCACACCTTAAGATCTGCCCAGTGACACTGCCTCCAACCAGGTGGCTGCAGATGCAAACTACAAACTAATAAAACACTGACTGTATTGGGGGGCCATCTATTCAAACTAGCATAGTGTGCATGTGGGGTGGGGGTGCACATATCACGGTATGCATGTCAAGGTCAGAAGACAACCTCCAGGGGTTGGTTCTCTCCTTCTACTTTGTCTGAGACAGGTTTTCTCTTGCTTTTCCACTGGCCCAAGGGGTTTGGGATTCTCCTGACCCTGTCCCCCATTGCCATAGGTGCTTTGGCCTTTACAGACACATGCACCATTGACCATCTAGCTTCACATGGGTGCTAGGGACTCAAACTCTGGTAGGCAGATAGTAGAGCAAGCACTCTTAACCACTAAGCCATGTCTCCAGCCCTCTCTCTATTCTTATCAGGATGACTAGAACTCTGAATACTGTGACAGCAACATCCTTGTCTGTTTCCAGATTTAAGAGACACATATTCAGACTTCCATCATAAATACAGCATCAACTGTTTTTGCTAAGATGCTTCTAAGCTGGGAAATATCCATTGTATGTCTAGTTTCCTGATGGCTTTAGCATAAGTATATAGTGGAATTTGTTAAGGGGTTTCACTGAATAAAGTGACAAAAGTCTGTGATTTTCTTCACCTGCTTATTAGTTTTGTATGCTATATTTTTTATTATTTGACTATTAAACCCATGTTTCATCCCTAGAGTAAACCCAACTTTGTCATGGTATATAGATACTTCTCTACATTGCTGGATTGGATTTGCTAAAATTTCCTCAGTGATGTTTGTGTCTTTATTTATGAAGTGTCAGTCAGTGTTGTTTGTATCCATGGGCTTTTGAAAGACAGGTAATAGTTGATGTGAAAAAAATGCATCAGAAAGAATTTCTGTTTCTCCTGTTTTCTGGAAATTTTTATAGGATTGATGTAATTTAAGTTTGGTTCAATTTTCTAAATAAAACACACTGGACCTCCTTCTAACTTTTTTAGAGTCTTTATAACTTATTAACTTATAAATTCATATAAAGTCATTCCCCTTGTCTACTTCCTGTTTGGAAAAAATGCAGTAGTATTTGTTTTTCATGAATTGGTACATTTCATCTAAGTAATCAAAGGTATGAAGCAGAGCAATACAAGCATCCTCGGCCTCCCCTCAGATTTGTAAGCTGTGCTGTGAGCAGTGAACGGGCTGTGCAGTCAGAGTGGCTTTCTTTACATCCCTCCAGGCTGTGCAGTGAGTGTGGCATTCTTTTACATCCTCCCAGCTGTGCAGTGAGTGTGGCTTTCTTTACATCCTCCAGGCTGTGCAGTAAGAGCAGAATTCTTTACATCCCTCCAGGCTGTGTAGTGAGTGTGGCATTCTTTTACATCCTCCCAGCTGTGCAGTGAGGGTGGCTTTCTTTACATCCTCCAGGCTGTGCAGTAAGAGCAGAATTCTTTATATCCCTCCAGGCTTTGCAGTGAGTGTGGCATTCTTTTACATCCTCCCAGCTGTGCAGTGAGCGTGGCTTTCTTTATATCCCTCCAGGCTGTGCAGTGAGAGTAGCATTCTTTTAGTTCCCTCCTGGACCAAGCAGTTACCATGTTCTCAGCCTCTCCAGCTTGCAATCATGGTTGGATTACCCAGCCTGTATCTTAGAAGCCAAACTAATAAATCCCCTTTGTAATATATATTCACTCTATCAGTTCTGTTCCTCTAGAGAACTCTGACCAATACAGCATTGTAACAGATTTTCAAGTGGCCGGGGTTAGACTTCTACGCACCAGCTGTGTGGCTCTGTGAAAATCAATGATGGCGGTCTCTATGTCTCATTTTCTCAGTAGAAGAACTTGGCATGAATCCTACAGGATTGTTTTGAGGAGGGGCCCCTGTGCATAAAGGCTTGTGGATATATTTGGTTCACATCAGCACCAGGCGGGCTTGCTGGATTGCCCCATAAAATCATCTTTTCTGCTTGCAATCCATGGCCTTTGATGTTGGAGACATG
Source organism: Orientallactaga sibirica (assembly GCA_036365145.1). Classification (NCBI taxonomy): domain Eukaryota; kingdom Metazoa; phylum Chordata; class Mammalia; order Rodentia; family Dipodidae; genus Orientallactaga; species Orientallactaga sibirica. Next base: position 2,500,030 of record JAEOAD010001462.1, on the reverse strand, counting down.
AGGAAGTTGACAATTACTACTTACATTCAACTCCACCCTCTTCACCACCAAGCAAGCCATTTGGTTGCCCCCACCCCCCCTCCGCAAGAAAAGCCAAGTAATTCAGAAACCTTGCAGACATTTGTTCAGAAACCCAAAGGCACAGAGAGAATACATCAAAGTAGCGAATAAAATGCAGAAGAGCTGCAGGATGAGGTAGCATGCTGGGTCTTTTCTGGTATGGCCTCCTGTGAAGTTTGGAAATACTGCAGCAAGCCACAACAGACGGTCTGTTTCAGGTGAATATGCCTGAAGCACATGGTATTCAGCATGGCTCTTCAGCTTGTGGCCCTCAGATGCAAACTTCACCACAAACCCTGAAGCCACCTTCCTGTTACAACAGGAGAGCTTGAATCAAGGCCACCCCGCCAGCAGTGACTCTCAACCCTGCTTTCAAAAGGGATGCGCAAAGCCAGCACCCCACCCCCTCCCTTGCTGAGTCTTGGTTCCCTTTCTGTCAATGCCTTGCAAATGCTAACATTCTGCCCACTGCAAGCCCCAGCATGGGAAGAAACTGTTGTTTATTTTTCCTCAAGTCCTAAAGTGCTGTGGTCAGCAAAATCAAGTGCCTGGTGTCCTCCAAGGGTGAGGAACAGGTGACACAGTTCTGTTAGCAGTGACAACATCTCTGGACACATGTTGCCAGGCTGCTGTTTGCTACCACTTGGACCACATTTGTTCCTGATCCTCTCAGAAGTAGCACGTTCCCAGCAGCGTCACTGGGAGGGGCTGTCCCTAGCAGGATAGCAAGGAAACAGGATTATGGTTGTGCGACAGTCAGTGGCTCTCCCACTGGTGGTCCACGTGGGCTCTGAGTTCCCCTTTCTGAGCCGTGTTTTCTCATTTGGAAACCACAGCCATATCTGAAGTGACTCATGGTCTCCCACATGGAGCAGGCTCCTGGTAGGTCCTCCTTCTGTGCCCCAGCATCTCTCCAATGTGTGTTTAGGTTTAAAAGAGCTATTGTTTTCTGGGCTTTAGGGGTTCTGTCTAGAAACATCACAACCTGAACCATCTTAAAGAGTTTCTCCTATGTCAACAAATGTATTCTGAACGTTCAGTGGTGCTAGTCACCAGAGAAATATGAATGAAAATTCCAATGAGATGTCATTTCATCCCAGTTAGAGTGGCAATTCTAAAAATTTATAAATATATTTTTAAAGGGGGCCTCTGACCTGGAGCAGAGTGAAGGATACAGCAAATGCAGCCATAGCCACAGAGCCAGCAGCAGCCCAGGCCAGGGCAGCAGCTAAGGGGTCAGGGGTGGTGGTGGCGGGGTGAGGAGCCCTGCCTGAGGCAGGATTTGAATATGCTCAGTCCATCTTCCACCATGGCATTGCCAGTGCCTGCCTGGACACATTGAGCTGCCAGTTCCTTCTGGCTGGGAGTCATGCCCCTGACCACATCTTCCCCTATGGGGTTGCTGCCCAAGCACACCCTGCCGTTCCCCTCATCTGCTCATCTGATTGGTGGAGTCTGATGACCCTAACTTGGCTGCTGTCTCGGAGAGGCTGGAGGACATATAGAAAAGGAGTACTTTGCTCTTGCCACATCTGATGAATATCATGTCTGACTTTTGCATCCCTCAGCATCCTGACTGGAGATACTGGGCCACCCTGGCCAGCAGAGCAGCACTCATAGGAAGATGTCTTCAGAAATGAAGATAAGGAGATGCCTCAGGATCGCTCTGAAATGAAAGAGGGAAAGCCAGCTGAGGGCAAGAAATCTGAAGATGATGGCATAGGAAGAGAAGAAAACTTGGCCATCCTAGAGAAAATTAAAAAGAACCAGAAGGGGTTGGGAGAGATGGCTTAGCGGTTAAGGTGCCTGCCTGTTAAGCCTAAGGACGCTGGTTCCAATCTCCAGCGTTCCAATCTCCAGGTTCCACGTATAACTAGATGCAAAGTGATGCAAGGGCAAAATGCTTCACTTGCCCACAAGGGGGCACACACATCTGGATTTCATTCACAGCAGCTGAGAGACTGCTGGCACGCCCATCTCTGTCTCCCTCTCCCTCTGTCTGTCTCTCTCTGTGTCTCTCTCCAAAAATAAATAAAATAATAAAAAAATTAAAAAAAAAAAAGAACCAGAGGCAAGATTACTTAAATGGTGCAATATCTGGCTCGATGAAGCCACTGACTGGCTGATGAAGGAGCCTGGGGATATATACCAACCACAGGGTTTCAAAGGCAGAAACTATGCAGTTGAACTCATGAAGGACAGTCTAGATGAGCATATATGTGCGTGCATGCACATAGGCCAGGTAATACACTGGGCATCCTCCAATAACATACTTCCAACTTATTTCCCTGGAACAGAGTCTGACACCGAACCAGGAGCTCCACATGCTTTCAGTTAAGCATGATGACTAAGTAGCTCCAGTGATCTTGTGTGCACCCCACTCAGTGCTGGGGATACAGCAAGTGTAATCATGTCCAGCTTTGTAGAAGGGTCCACTGGAATGTCAAACTCCTCAACATCAGCCAGGACAGCGCTTTGATCAATGATCTCCAGATCCTCGGGGAGAAGGAAGGAGCTGACTTCATCCTACTTAATGTCTCCGTTTAAGATAATTTCCCCCTTGACCCACCATTTGTCAGGGTTGTGTCCTCTCTGGAGGGTGTGTTCTGGGTGGAAATGACATCTGCATGGAGTCTCTCATTAAAGCAGGCATGGCCTGTACTCAATGATCTAGGTGGGCAGATGGTGGCTATACTGGGGATGAAGGGCAGGGGATCTCTGTGAAGCAGTCACTTGCTGGAGAAGGGGCAGGAAGTGTCCCAGGAAGCTGTGTCCTGGCTTTCCTGCTTTGTGTCTGCCATGCCCAGGGCTGGAGCAGTGCCTACTACTCCATAGAGTCAGAAGTCATGCAGATCAGTGCCACTGTGGAGAAGGGGAAGGCATGAGTGCAGTGTGGAGCCAACAAACCTCAATACAGTCTGACAAGAGCACAGCAGTCCTATGAGTCCTTGGTGTAGATCCATGAAAAAAAAAAAAGAATAGGTACACACCTCCAAAGGAAGATGACTAACGAAACTTGGTTTTCTTTCTGTGTGTGCACACGCCTGCACATGTGTGTCAGTGTATGTGCAGATGTGTATGTACTTACGTGCTCATGAGGAGGCCAGAAGACAACCTCTGGTGCCACCAGAGTGTCTCTCACTAGCCTGGAGTTTGCCAAGTAGGTTAGACTAGCTGGTCAAAGAGCCCCAAAGATCCACCAGTCTCCATCTCCCCAGTGCTGGGATCACAAGCTTGTGTCATAGTCCTTGGACTTTTCTTTCTTTCCTTCCTTCCATCCTTCCTTCCTTTCCTTCCTTTCCTTCCTTTCATCTTTCCTTTCTTTCTTTTTCTTCCTTCCCTTCCTTCCTTCCTTCCTTCCTTCCTTTCTTTCTTTCTTTCTTTCTTTTTTTTTTTTTTTTTTTGGTCTTTGATTTTTTTCGAGGTAGGGTCTCATTCTATTCCAGGCTGACCTGGAATTCACTATGTAATCCCAGGGTGGCCTCAAACTCACAGCAATCCTCCTATCTCTGCTCCCTGAGCACTGGAACTAAAGGCATGTGCCACCACACATGGTTCAGCTTTTTTTTAATGTGGGTTTTGGGGATCAAATGCAGGTCTTTACGCTTACATGTAAACTTTACCATCTGAGCTAGTTCCTCAGTCCCCAGGACACTTGTTAGTTGTCTCTCCACCCTCTCCAGATAGTTCTACATTCCCATCCACCTGAAAGCTCTCTGAACTCTGAGTGGGTGTTGTCATGGAGCCCACAAGATACAGTTGATGCCATCACTGGCTGCTGGTGACAGCTCTTTCCCCAGCTCCTCTCTGGAGATCATGGGCTGAGCTACAAGCTCTGTGCCTCGAACCCTGTGGTTGGTTTCCCTGGTTATCTGTCCCCAGGCTAACATGGATAAGGCCCCAGACACCAGTCATGCTTTTAGTTTCCAAGATAATGAACTTCAAGAATTTTGGAGCTCTGTTTGTGTGGTGTGATGTGTTTATATGTCTGGAAAGTGTGTGGTGTGTGGCATATTTGATCTGTGGTGTGTGTGTGTGTGTGTGTGTGTGTGTGTGTGTGTGTGAAGAAAGGAACTATGTTGGATCCTTCAAGAAAGATATATAGAAGTGCTCTTAGGTATAAAAATAAATAAGTTCCTGGAACTCCTGGTGGTTTCTGGCTGAGCTCCCAATGACAACAGGGAACAGAGCAGGAGTGCGGTGAGGGGACATGATGGCATAATCACTCAGCACTGGAGACATCTCTGATCTGTAGTAAACTCTCTTCAAGGATTGTGGCAGCCTGTCACATGTTTCCTTTGGGTCTATGACATATAGGTCCAAGTTCTCTTCTGCAAGTCCATGGCCAGGTCAATGTTTCAAAGCTGTTTCTCCCCAGGGGCTGTGAAGAACAAGCCCACAGAAAGGGAAGTGACTTGACGTTTTCTGTCAGGTTGTAGACATCATGACTAAATGAGTCCCCAACATTGCCCAGGGCGGGCTTCTTTCTCCCACGGTGGCTCTGTCTGTGAAAAGCTCTGCTCATTCTCTGGAGCCACAGTACCAACAGTCAGGGATTTCCAAGAGCAGCAGCTCACTGGGAGACATACATGTACACATGCATGCATGAGCACATACACACACACACGGCTACAAGGGATTGACTCACACAATTACAGAGGCAAAGACATCTTAATGCCCAGCTCCATTGCAAAGCCATCTGCTGTAGAACTGCTGTAGAACCCCTTGGTCTGAAGACAGCAGGCGAAGCTTCTCTGACTAGGGAAGGCTGTCCTTCATCTTTAAAGGGGGCTGGTCATTCCTGCAGTGGGTTGGAATGCCTCCCACACTAAAAGACCACATGCTACACCCAGTCTACATGTTCCAATGTTTGTGTCACCCAAAACACTGTCACAGACATGCTCAGAATGATTCTTGACCAATATCTGGGCATCCCACAGTCCAGTCCAGTAGACACATAAAATAGCCATCTCACCTGCCAGGTGTCTCTGAGGGAAACACGTATCCTTTTCTGGTTAGCACTGTGTGATTAGCTGCTCTCCCACACTTTCTTGTAATGATTTCACACTCACTGACACACTTGCCTGACACAATTGCTTCACAGCCAATTGTAGAATGAGGGCTTCCTAGTTCCACTCTTGATCCTGGGCTTCTGAACTGGCCTTCTACCATAAAGATCCATTCTCCTGTGAACCAGGAACACACAAGAGGAGATTTAGGTCACCAGAATTGTAAGGAGAGCTAGTTCTCCTGAGGGACACAGTGACAGAAGTCCATCTTGAGGGGCTCTACGGGCCCAGAGCCCTGTTGTCAAGGTTGAGTGTCAGAGCTTGAAAGCTCAGAGACCCGGCTAGGAACATGGCTTAGTGGGTAAAGTGCTGGCTGTACAAGCATGAAGACCCGAGCTCAGGTCCCTAGAACCCATGTAAAAGTCAGGCATGATGGCATGTACCTGTAGTCCCAGTTCTGAAGAAGGGGAGTCAGGGAATCCCTGGGGCTCACTGGCTAGTTAGTCTAGTTGAATCAGTGAGTTCCAGGTTCAGGGAGAGACCCTGTCTCCCTGATAGTGACCTCTGGACTCCACACACAGATGTAATCACATCAAAACAAAACAAAGAAAAGGTTAGCAGGCGGGGGTAGGACCTTCCATGAGGGGTGGGGAAGCCTGGAGCTGCAGTACAGTTGCTCCTGACTGGGAATCCTTGGGGAAAGAAGCCTAGTTGAAACATGGATTTGGGGGCGCTTCAGTGATGAGTAGAATCCCTAGTCTGTTTTAGGAAGACCTGCAATTACATGTAAAGAGACCCTGCTGGTCTTGTTGACGTTATCACCAGGACTCAGGGTTTTTTTATTAGAATGGAGCTGAAAGTGCTGGTGAAAACATTCAGGTAACCCTCCTGGCCAGACCTTGACAGTGGGCTGCAGCTGACTGGCCAGTCGTTTGGCAGATTAGACAGAGAGGCCATCATGCCCTCCTGTCACTTTGGCCACAGGAAGTGGTGCAGAAATGCCCTTTGACCTCTGTTTCTTTGACTGGATGCTGTAGGACTCAAACTCCTGTTTGTACTGCGGGACAGAAATGGCTCCTTGGAGCTGTGCCCACGACACTAAGAGACTTTGGAAGGCTAGACAAGTAGGGTGAAGGGTAAATCTTAGGGAGGCCCCCCAGGCCAGCAGGCCTACCCTGCCTCTGACCAGGTAGGCTAGCAGAGCCCTGGCAGCCTGGCCCTGAGAGCTTGTATTCCTCACAGAAAGAAGGCCAAGGCCAGCCAGAGAGCCGCTAACTCCCCCTCTTGCCTTCCGGTGCCAGAAGAGCGCCAAACAAGCTCTCTGGGCCCCATGCTGACACTCTGGAGGTGGGAGGTCAAATGAAAAAAAAAAAAAAAAAAAAAAAGTACGGGGAGGGGGGTCTTTCACCCTCCCCAGGGCTTCTCCACTGTGTATGCTCCCACCCCTCCTCATCCCCTTCTCTCTCCCCCTCCTTGCTTTTCCTTGCTAAAATGTTTGGGTAGCCCCTCCCAGTTTTTTTGTTTGTTGTTGTTTGTGTTTTTTTTTCCTGGTTGAATGCTTCATGGGCTAGCTCCTTTATCCATCACGGAGGGCAAACCCTTGCCCAGGGCCCAGAGGAGGATGGGGCATTCCCCAGTCCAAGGCCGCCGCCGCAGAGGCACGTGAAGCCCGGCTGGGCTGGGAGCTGGGAGCGCGCGGGGCGCGCGGTTCCCTGAGCTGCGATCGGAGAGGAGAGGGGACTAGGCAGGCCGGCGAGGGGAGAGGAGAGAGTGAAAAGAAGAAGGAGGAGAGGAAAGAAGAAGGCGAACCGAAAACGCTACATACAGGGCTGCGGATACCAGTCTACCCATTCAAACCAGCGGTGAGGTCGGTGTGAGCCAGAAATGGTCCCGAGGAGACAAGCGGTGTTACTGTCAGACAGTGCCTTTAACTGAGAGTCACAACCGGCCAAATCTTAGCCGCCAGCTCTTCAGCCACCCCACCCCACCTCCAGCCCCGTTCCGGGTACCCTCGGCGGCTGGGGCCCGGACGCCCCTGGGCGGCACGTGGGACCCACGGGGGTGGATGCTGGGGTCTGAGGGGGACCCCAGGGACAGAGGATCCATCGGGGCTGGAGGGAGTCCGCGTCCCTGGGAGGGTCGGGGAGGCTGGCGGGGACGTGGCCGGGTCTCGGGGTGGGAGCTGCGGCCGCGGGAGGCGGGCGGACAGGGGGCCCCGCCCCTGGCGGGCCGCTGCAAAAGTTTGTTCTCCGACTCCCCGGGATTCAGACCGAACGAGCTTTTCCGGGGACAGGCGAGCTAGGGCCCGGGTGGTGGCGCTGACCGAGGTGAGCGCAGACTTGGAGCGAGCGTGGAGGCTGCGCTGGAGACGGTCCCCGCAGGATGCTGCCGGTGCAGACGAGCGCGGCCGCTGCGGTGAGTCCCGGGTCCCGGGTGAGGTGGGCTGGGGACCCACGGGGACCGCTTTTCGGACAAAATTCAACCAAACTGGAGCCCGACTGGGACTAGATCTATAAACGAGCGGTGTCTGAAGACCCTTCCTAAAGCGAGGGGTATGTGGAGAAGTCCCACCCGCCGGTTTCCTTGGACAGTTAAGAAAGGCAGGCATTCTCTGCGAAGACTGGGGGCGGAGAAGAACTGTGGTGTTTCTCCTTGGGGTGCAAAGGATGGTTCTTTCAGATTTCTTAGCTACAAAATTCCAGTTTTCTTAGCATTTCTCAAATAAGGCAATTAGGGCTGTCAGGTCAGGAGCTGGAAAACTAAAGTCCCTCCAGAGCGATAATGGGACTCCCAGGGAAAACGGGTATGGTGGTTCATAACCAAGATAAAAGTCAAGGCTGGAGCAGCCTTTAATAAACTATACTCCCCACTCCCCGAAAGGGCCCTGTCTCTCTGGCCTTGGGCACTCCCAATGGCATAATTTGTGTGTGTGTGTGTGTGTGTGTGTGTGTGTGTGTGTGTGTTTTCCCAAAATATTTAGATGTAATAGAAGGGACTTCTTGTTGGATTTTTTAAAGGGAACGTTGTTTTACTCAGTCCAGCAAGGAAAGGGAGCTCATGAACAGAGACGCTACCCTCTATTCAGGACCCTCCATGGCTAGAGCTCTGGGACTTCCCGAGTTTCTTTAAAGCCTACACATACATCATAAGTCTCGGGTGTTACATATAATTACATATTCAAAATTTATCTTTTTTATGTTCTTTGATTCATAGATGAAAACCATGAAGGCAGACATAAGAAAACTGATATTCCTAGAAGGTAGAGTGTTAGGTTCCCTTCTGTGGCTGTGGGGGTGGGACTGGCTTTCTGGTGGTGGTAGTTTATGTGGGTTTTGCTGGCACTGTGCAAGTTCCCTTTCCATAGTTTCTTAATTGTTACAGACACTTATTAGGAGAGGTAGTTTTGTTGGCACAGGTCCACATATTGAGTTTTCTGCGCTGCAAATATCTCTATCAGGGTAACCAAGTGTCACGCCCATGCCCAGTCACCAGAGATCCAACTTTTAAGAGCCTCCCCCTAAGGTGTGAAGAGAATGATGTCATGACCATGTATCCGCTTGGAAATGCCATCCCCCCCCCTACGTTTGTGAGTTATTTTATGTATTTGATTCTAGATTTTCTGCCCTATATGGAAATTAGAAACTCCTACTTCCTGTACAGCCTACATATCGGCTGATGACCTAACTTCTCATGATTCAGGGACATTTTCTTCTTTCTGAGAAATTATGACATGTATGGCCCATCTTCCTCAACACCTACAGTTTATGTATATACTTTTATTACAAAAAATAATTAAAATTTGAGTGTGTCATGATCTTGAAAACTAGAGGCTTCCTTGTGGTTGTTGAACCCCTTTATTCTACCAGACCTTGAAGGCCACCCTAAAGCAAGCTGTTTGCCATAGCTGAGATGTGATACTGGGAGTTACCTGAGCCTTTCTCTCACTGAAATCTGCCTTCACAAATCCTCCCCTCCTTCTGGGTCCATTTCCCACCATTCCTTTACCATGCATTTTCTCTGGGGCTAGCTGCCTCAAGAGCTGTTTCCTTCGGGAGACAATAATATAATGTTTGGGGGAAAATAGACTGAGTGGAATTCCATGTAGTTTCAGTTAATAATAGTTGTTGGTTTGTTTTTGTTTTTGAGACATTCTCACACTGCAGCCCAGGCTGGCCTCAAACTTGTGGCAACCCCCCTGCTCAGCCTCCTGAGTGCTGGGATTACAAGTGTGTGCCACCTCTCATGGCTAATAATACACTTAAGCTTAAGAATTGTTATAACTATGGGCCATAAGGTTGGCTTTCCTTCTTTTCTTTTCCTGTCCATTCTATTTGGGAAGAATTTAAATGTGTCTGTGAGACCAAGCAGTAGCCAGTTGGGTCAAATTAGTGAAGAGATTGTTTAGCGATGAGCATGGTATGCTGGGTGGTTTTCCCCAACAGCAAGCTGTGCTGAGGTCCTCTTGCATAAGGAGGGTCCTGCAAGCTGTGCTGAGGCCCTCTTGCATGAGGAGGGTCCTGCAAGCTGTGCTGAGGCTCTCTGGCATAATGAGGGTCCTTCAGCAGCTGACGGACTCTTGGCATGGAAGGTTTTATGTCCTTTCCCTGGCTTCCAAAGTTTCCTGAGCATTCCACAAAGCCCCAGAATGGCATTCCTAAATTTTGCCTGCTTAGTACTACAAGTGGCTGGGCTGTGAAGCCCTCTGGAGAAGCTCTTAACACCTAGTTAAAGGATCTTGACTGGGTGACAGCCTGGAAAAGAGCTTATCCCTGATAGAATGGACTAGAACAGATGGCCCAGATATCCATCCCAGCCATGCTGTGCCACTAAGGGCACATGACCCTTCCTGGCCTCAGTTTCACCTGGGTATATTCAGAAGTCACATGCTGCTGTGGGGACAGTATACTGGTAGTGACATTGAGGAACCTCAAGTGGACTCCTTAGGCAGGACACTCCTTGTTTGCATATGCCTTTAGCTTGCTCATGGAACCTGTTTCCACATGCCTGTATTCATTTTCTGGAAATGTTGGTAGTAACTCCATCTCCTGCCCTTACAGAAAGCAAGGAGAGTAGAAAATTAAAACAGACTGCCTGGAAAGCAATGGGGGGGGGGCAAACAAGCAGAAAACATTGCACCATATTCAGTTGACTTCCTAGGAACAAATTTGGATGCTCATAAGGACAGTTACATGGGCTACCTACAGTTCGGAGGGCACATCTGCTGTGTCTGAGATTCCTCGGGCTATGCGTGTCTTATCTTCTAAGCTTTGTTTGTGAACAATGTGAAGAAGCCAGCAGAACCCAGGGAGTTCCCTTCCATGTGTAGCGGAGTTTAGACCCATCTTCCAAAGAAGTTGGCAAAGATAGTGAGCCTTTATGGGGTGTGTGTGGGGGGGGATCTGTAACCATTGTATTTCATGGGTGCTTCCCTAATGAGCCTGGATCAAAGAGTCCAGTGCATGAGGCTGTGTGAGCCAAGCCTCATTTTGCCAATAACTGTCTTTGGAGGGAAAGTGAGTTCACCCAAGAAAACTAGAGCAAGGGAAGCGACTCATTAGCCAAGTAATTTTGCTGGAGCCATGAAATGGCCTGCTCATTAATTTCCCTTTTAAGTGATTTCAAATGAAAAAAAAAAAGTTAAAAAGGAAAATTCTTGCTTTCCAAGAAATTTTGCCTTTTGGCAAATATTGTGGGTTTTTATTCCTCTTGGAGGATGAAGTTGTTGATTTCTCTGGAAGATGTGCCTCTTTAAAATAGTGCCCTACATCATCTGACCAAAGGAAATTTCTTACTGTCTCATTGTGCTTCACTTTAAGAGCAAAGGAGGGAGTAATGAGGGAGGGAGGGAGTGAAGGAGGGAGGTGGAGGGCTAGACTTTATAGAAAAGCTTTTTTCCCCTCCTTTTCCTTCTTTTTATAGTTTGTTTACTTTTCAATCTGGCATATGTGGAGAAAGTGAGCTGCTGGTGTAGAAAGCACATCTGGAATCCATCCGGCCCCCTCTCCCAGACTCACCCCCCCAGGGGATGCTGCATTTGGAGTCGGGGGAGGTAAGCATCTCTAACACAACATGAGCAGGGGCTAACTTGGGGTCGTCTGCCTTAGGACCATCTGGACAAGCCATCTCATTCCTTCTTGGCAAAAAGAAAACATGGTAGCGTTAAAATGCCTTGAGTGAGGCTGAATGATTGCGGGTTCATGAGGCAGTCACTATGCTTCGGTTTAGGTGAGGATCCAAGGGGGTAGTTGTGAAGGAGCCAGTAAAATCCTTCAGCCTTTGGAGGAGCCAAGGTGGAGACAGAGGACTGAGGAGTCCGCCCAGGCTGTCAGGGCACTGACTAGTGAAGGACTCACAAGTCCTGCAAGTCCAGCCAAGGATGGACTGAGGAATCTGTCCCGGTTAGACCACTGCTAACTGAGGAGAGAAAAGGGGTGCTCTCTATCCTGTCACTCATCCCAACTTCCCTATTTGCTGGAATCCACTCCAGCTTTTGAAATATACACAACTCTACTCTGTCCATAGCCCTATTTCTCACCGTCACCCTTCCCTTCTAAGTGTACAGTGGAAATTAATCAGCAGTGAAACTTACAAGGTCACTACTGGCTCCAGACACTCCTTCTTTCCAAACAGTGCAATGCAAATTGTTCTATTGCATGGGTCTTTACCACAGGGGGGTACCCACACACACCCCACACACACAACACACACTTTGCAGTGTGGGCTAGATGATAACTCCTCAGGACTTTCTCTGAGGACCCAGAACTCCTGTGTCCCAGTTACAGCCCACCTTAGACACCAGCATGGCACCTCAGAAACTAAGGGTGGCCTGTAAGAAAGATGCAGGCACTCGTTCCCTGAGAGAAAGTGTCAGCCAATCCCAGCAGCACTGCTCGGGGATAAGCAACTTAACCACAGAAGAAATTACCCATGTTCGTGAGTCAGAACCAATGAAGAGTAACACGGCGTGTGCTGTGTGAGGACAAGAAGGGCTTGGCCGCATCCATAGATGTGGTGCCCAGGGACAGACAGCATATCCTGTGGGCTGTATTTATGCAGAGGACAGACAAGCTTTCCTCTCCTGGAGTGAGAAATCTGGACAGTGGTCACACTCAGATGTGGAACTGACCAGGAAAAGTGACTGATGTGTGTGACCAAAAGAATGAGCAAAAACAAAAAAAAGGTGACCAAAAGAGGTGGTCACACTCAGGTGTTAATGACCAGGAGAGGTGGTCACACTCAGGTGTTAATGACCAGGAGAGGTGGTCACACTCAGGTGTTAGTGTCCAGGAGAGGCGGTCACACTCAGGTGTTAGGGACCGGGAGAGGTGTTCACACTCAGGTGTTAGTGACCGGGAGAGGTGGTCACACTCAGGTGTTGGTGACCGGGAGAGGTGATCACACTCAGGTGTTAGTGACCAGGAGAGGCGTTCACACTCAGGTGTTGGTGATCGGGAGAGGCGGTCACACTCAGGTGTTAGTGACTGGGAGATGTGATCACACTCAGATGTTAGTGACCGGGAGAGGTAGTCACACTCAGATATTAGTGACTAGAGAGGTGTTTACACTCAGATGTTAGTAACTGGGAGAGGTGTTCACACTCAGGTGTTAGTGATCAGGAGAGGTGGTCACACTCAGGTGTTAGTGACCGGGAGAGGTGGTCACACTCAGGTGTTAGTGACCGGGAGAGGTGATCACACTCAGGTGTTAGTGACCGGGAGAGGTGATCACACTCAGGTGTTAGTGACCGGGAGAGGCGGTCACACTCAGGTGTTGGTGACCGGGAGAGGTGGTCACACTCAGGTGTTGGTGACCGGGAGAGGCGGTCACACTCAGGTGTTAGGGACCGGGAGAGGCGGTCACACTCAGGTGTTAGGGACCGGGAGAGGCGATCACACTCAGGTGTTAGGGACCGGGAGAGGCGATCACACTCAGGTGTTAGTGACCGGGAGAGGCGGTCACACTCAGGTGTTAGTGACCGGGAGAGGTGGTCACACTCAGGTGTTAGTGACCGGGAGAGGCGGTCACACTCAGGTGTTAGTGACCGGGAGAGGTGGTCACACTCAGGTGTTGGTGACCGGGAGAGGTGGTCACACTCAGGTGTTAGTGACCGGGAGAGGTGTTCACACTCAGGTGTTGGTGACCGGGAGAAGCGGTCACACTCAGGTGTTAGTGACCGGGAGAGGTGGTCACACTCAGGTGTTAGTGACCGGGAGAGGTGGTCACACTCAGGTGTTAGTGACCGGGAGAGGTGTGTCACACTGACAGGTGTTAGTGACCGGGAGAGGCGGTCACACTCAGACGGGAGAGCGGTCACACTCAGGTGTTAGTGACCGAGAGCGGTCACACTCAGGTGTTAGTGACCGGGAGAGGCGGTCACACTCAGGTGTTAGTGACCGGGAGAGGTGTTCACACTCAGGTGTTAGTGACCGGGAGAAGCGGTCACACTCAGGTGTTAGTGACCGGGAGAGGTGGTCACACTCAGGTGTTAGTGACCGGGAGAGGTGGTGACACTCAGGTGTTAGTGACCGGGAGAAGCGGTCACACTCAGGTGTTAGTGACTGGGAGAGGTAGTGGAGAGGCAGAGGTGTGGGACATTCTCTTGGACAGTTGGGAGGATCTAGTGGATCCTCTGAGCAGGTGATAAGTGCTTTTAGCCAACTGCTGTGGGAGGGGCATGGTGCTGGGCATTTCCTGCATTTGCCCTAAAAGATGTCCCTGACTTAGACTGGAAATTGGGCAGCAAGGCTTTGAATATAGGAATGTTCCAGTCCTTGCTACAGAGAGATGACAAGCAGATAAGTAACAGGAGAGGGCACAAGCATCTCTGAGCACCTGTTAACACGCTGAGAAAGATCATTTGGGCTAAAGTCACGAAGAGAAAGTAGGAAAATTACTCAGGCTTTGAGTGGGGAGGCCTGGCCTGGGGGTATTAGCAAAACAACATCAGTGCTTGTGGGTAGAAGGAACAACATGATGAGGCAGTGAAAGCTGTGAATCCAAACATCAGGCCTTCAGTGGGCAACTGCTTCCTTGAGTTCAGGCTTGTCTTCCTTCTTCCCTAAGCTCAGCACAGGGCAGCGGCCGCATGGGCCATGCTCAGCCTCAGGCTGCTCTTCCTGTCCTGGAGGTGTGGTCAGTCTGCAGGGCTCTCTGCCAGGTGGGCCAAAGGCCCATTCAGACCCAGGGGGAACCATCGAAGGAAGTCTGGGTGCTTCCCATGATGTCACTGAGAGCACATCTGGGAAGTCTCAGAAGGCCAGCAGCTGTCATTCCCACTGCATCCCACTGTTCTGCTTTCTTTCTTTTTAAGTTTATTCATTTGTTTGCAACCAGCAAGCAAGAAAGTGTGTGTATGGGTATACCAGGGCCTCTTGCCCCTGCAAATAAACTCCAGGCACATGTGCCACTTTGTGTATCTGGCTTTACATGGGTACTGGGGAATCAAACCCCTGGCTGGCAGGCTTTGCAAGCAAGTGCCTTTTAACTGCTGAATCATCTCCCCAGCTCCTGGTTTTCTTATTTCTTCTTTTTCTTTTCTTTTCTTTCCTTTTTTTTTTTTTTTGTGTGTGTGTGTCTGTGTGCTCATAAGTATGTGGGTACCTTTGTGTGCTATAATAGATGTGCACTGTGTGTGTTGATTTTATTTATTTATTTATTTATTTATTTATTTATTTATTTATTTGAGAGAGACAAAGAGAAAGAGGCAGACAGAGAGGGGAGAGAGTATGAGTGCACCAGGACTTCTCAGTACTGCAAACGAACTTCAGATTCATGTGGCCTTCTGTGCATCTGGCTTTACATAGGAACTGGGGAACAGAACCTGGGTCATCAGGCTTTGCCAAGCAAGCATCCTTAACCACTGAGCCATCTCTTCAGCCCTCCACCTTATTTTTCAGGACAGTCTCTCACTGAATCTGGAACTCATTTGTTAGGCTAGACTTGCTAGCCAGCAGGCCCTGGGAGTCCTCCTCTCTCCCTTTCCCCACAATAGAATTATAGGCACCCAGCTTTTCTGTGGGTTGTTGGGATCTGAACTTAGGTCCTTATGCTTGTGCAACAAGCACTTTACCAACTGACCAGATCCCCCAGTTCGTCTTTTTTAAATAATTATTTGAGAGAGAGAGAGAGACTATAGGAACACCAGGGCCTCCTGCTGCTGCAAATGAACTCCAGATGCATACAGCACCATGTGCATTTTGCTGTATGTGGGTCCTGGGGAATTGAATCTGGGCCTGCAGGCTTTGCAAGCAAGAGCCTTTAACCACTGAGCCATCTCCCAGCTCCTAGCTCTTCTTTTTGTTTCTTGTTCTTTCTTTGGGTCTTGAGAAAATTAAACTTCTGCCTGGGTGTTGGGGAGAATGGTGTAGCCAGCTCCCGCATGATAGCTGACGACTAACCTGTTAGCATTTTCTGATGCTGGGAGACTTCCAAGTAGAAGCTTTTTTGTGTCTGTGAGCCTTAGTTACAATACTCAGCATGAATTTCCTTCCCAGGGTATTTCCAACCCCCTAACAGCAAAAGCGTTCCCTGGTCTCCCTCCACCTTAGAAACTTGGTCTGGCTGAGTAGAGCCTCCCTCCCGACACAGCAGTCATCTGAGTGCGTGAGCATTTTCTACACCGCGGGTCATTATGGTGATCACTTTCACCCAAAGCTACCTCTCCTTTCTTATTCTGACAGAGCCTGTTTGCTGCACTCTGGCTGGAGCATGGCCTATAGGCCACAGCCACTCTCCTGGTTGTCCCCTGAGATGAACGTTCCCAGGGCGCCCTCTTGTGGGCTGTGGAGGTAACGGTCTGTCTGTGCGAAGTCATGGCATCCACGCTCGCACCTGGCCACCAGGCCATGTTGGGGAACGAGACCCTGCAGGCGCATTACGGCTATGTGGGGAAGCTGAAGGGCAGACTGCGGGACCCCCCTGAGGGCAACATGCTCACCACCGTCCTCTTCTTGGTCATCTGCAGTTTCATCATCTTGGAAAACCTGATGGTTTTGATTGCCATCTGGAAAAACAATAAATTTCACAACCGCATGTACTTTTTCATTGGGAACTTGGCTCTCTGTGACCTGCTGGCCGGCATAGTGTACAAGGTCAACATTCTCATGTCGGGAAGAAAGACGTTCAGCCTGTCTCTCACAGTCTGGTTCATCAGGGAGGGCAGTATGTTTGTGGCCCTTGGAGCATCCACCTGCAGCTTACTGGCCATCGCCATGGAGCGGCACTTAACCATGATCAAGATGAGACCCTACGATGCCAACAAGAAGCACCGTGTTTTCCTCCTGATTGGTATGTGCTGGGTCATCGCGTTTTCACTGGGTGCCCTGCCCATCCTGGGCTGGAACTGCCTGGAGAATTTCCCTGACTGCTCTACCATCTTGCCCCTCTACTCCAAGAAGTACATCGCCTTCTGTATCAGCATCTTCATCGCCATCCTGGTCACCATCGTTATCCTGTATGCACGCATCTACTTCCTGGTCAAGTCCAGCAGCCGCAGGGTAGCCAACCACAACTCGGAGCGGTCCATGGCTCTGCTGCGGACCGTGGTGATCGTGGTGAGTGTGTTCATCGCCTGCTGGTCCCCCCTCTTCATCCTCTTCCTCATTGACGTAGCCTGCAAGGTGAAGGAGTGTTCCATTCTCTTCAAGAGCCAGTGGTTCATCATGCTGGCTGTACTCAACTCTGCCATGAACCCTGTCATCTACACGCTGGCCAGCAAGGAGATGCGGCGGGCTTTCTTCCGGCTGGTCTGTGGCTGTCTGGTCAGGGGCAAGGAGGCCCGCGCCTCACCCATGCAGCCTGCTCTGGACCCGAGTAGAAGTAAATCAAGCACTAGTAACAACAGCAGCCACTCCCCAAAGATCAAGGAAGACCTGCCCCACGTGGCCACTCCTTCCTGTATCCCCGGCACAAACAGGACACTTCAGAATGGGACCCTCTGTAAGTGAATGCCTCCACGGGTCAGCAATGGAGCCACTCTTGTTTATTCAGTGCACTGCTTCCATATGGGCCCTTAAAGACCTCAGGAGAGTTACGTGATGTCCAGACAGTGAGGACATCTGAGGAGGGCATCCAAGGAATCGCCCAGCTTTGCTGTGTGGACAACGTGCCTTGTCTGTTTTGGGCTCCAGGCTTCTGAATGTACTAAGCTGCTGACGTCATCGTCACGGAATCCTGGGTACCATCTTCCCTTGTCAGCTGAGAGAGAAGGAGATGACCCTCGATGCACAGTGTGCCTGTGGATGACAGTTGGATAACTTCACACTACACTTATTACACATAGAATGGGTGCTCGTAGATGTATCTGTCAATTCCTGGGGCTTACAGGAACAGTGTGTATGAAGCTCATATGAAGTCTTTGTCCTCCACACGCTATGTAGCTAACTGATCCTTCAGCTCTGGGAACCGCACCAGGTACAAGGACATGGTGTGACTGGGTAGATATATATTATGTGACATGTCAGTTGATGTGACAAAAAAAGCTTGTCTGGGGCCAGCCCAGATGTATGAACCTGAGTCCCCCTTCCCCCAGCCACCGCTTGTGTATCCCTTCCTTTCTATGTCTCCTACATAATTTTAAACACATCTGAAAGTCAAGTCATATGATTATTTAGGCGTTTTTGCAAATCACAGGAAAGCCAGCCAAGAACTCCCAGGATCCTAGGAGACCACTAAAGAGAGGTTTCATGGGAAAGAAACAACGGGTCCTCCACCCTACTTCACTATTCCAAGGCACTGGGGTCACATACTTTTTCATGTATGGAGTCTCCAAAGGTGAGGTTCACAAGCCAGCAGTTTGGCCTTGTGTCAGGTTTGATTCCGTAGAGCAAAAGGCACAGTGACAGTTGTCCCCCAAGGTCACCACCAAGGAGCTGGGGGCATCAGCAAAGTGTCTCGGCTCTCAGAGCAGACACGGACCAGGACTGTTTAGTGAGAGAACTATAATTATGAGGCCAGGAAATACAGTCTGGCCATGTACGCATTCTGTAATAACTCCCTCACATTGCTGCCATTTACTTTTCAACATCACTTGAAATTTTATTCCTCCATTTACCTTAAAGAAGACATCTTGAGGGCTTGAGAGTAGATAAAGTGCTTTCTGCACAAGCATGAGCACCAAAGTTCGGATCCCTAGAGCCCGTGTGACACTGTAGTGGGTATCTGTGATCCTAGCATGAGATAGGAGATGGAGGCAGGAGAATCATCTGGAAGCTTGTGGGTCAGCCAGCCTGGCAAAACTCAGCAGTGAACAATGACAGACCCTGCCTCAAAAACAAGGTGCAAGGCAGGGACCTATACCCGACGATACAAAGGCAGGCACACCAATAAGCACGTGCGTGCACACACACACACACACACACACACACAAAATAAAAAATAAGAAGACATTGAACAGCTACTTCTGAAGGATTCCACATGCAGTACACAGATAGAAAGTGAACATGTGTGGGAGGCTGCCGTGTACTCCCTGACTCTGTGCTAGCTTCTTTGTAAAACCGAGAACCAGGGTGACTTTCAGAACTCTGGTGAATGACACATCAAAGTCCTCTAAAGTTAACTATGATTAGAGAGAACCTGCACTTACTATTCCCCGATAGAGTCATCTTAACCCATCGGTGACTGCTTCTCTAGAACTTATTCCTGGTGATTGCTTCGTGCAGGCTGCTCTGATTGCGGGTCGCCAGTAGCCACATTCTAACCAAAGATTTCCTAAGCATTGTTCCTATGATACAAGGTATTGGAAGGGAGCTGCTCCAATGGGGCATTTTTTTCTGCTACCTATATTCTCCACATAGCTGAAAAGCAGCTTATTCTCTTTTGTCATATAGCATGAGACAACCCAAGACATTTCTGGGGAAGGAAAGCATTAAGGTGCTAGGTTAAGAGGAAAAAAACAAACAGTGAGCACATCTGGGAACCAAGATGGCAATGAAAGGGCCTTAGAACTCGATCCGTCATCACCCGCTGCTGCTTTGGAGCCTTGAATCTCTGTCACTCATACTAATGACACTTTGCCCCATAACCCTGTCTCGAGGTATCCACATGATTCTGTTTTCATTCATTAGACCTTCCAGAGTGACACATCGGGGCTCCCACTAGGAGACAACCATTGGTATGGCATGGTACAGGCGCCTTGGAGAAAGCCCCAAATGTTTAAGTAATTGCAATTGAAAATATAATAAAACAAAAGTAAGCATGCTCACTTGACATATATGATAACAATCATCTTGGATGTCCAAATGCACTTTGCCAACTAGCTAGTTAGCTGGAGATATTTAGAAGTTGGGTGGGTCATCTAACACCAGTGGCATGATCTAACGCTACTGGGTCTACGCATGCTGTCTCGATGCAGTCAATAACCTGTACTATTTCCAGTATATGTTCATTAAAACAAATAAAACCAAAACCTTCCATATAAACCCATTGGTGGAAGTTCATATTGTTGTTTCCACAGGGCCCCTCAGTGTGTGGCATGGCGGTCTTGCTTCTCCCTTGGCCCTCGGGTTTCTCTCAGCATTGCAGAAATAAGCCATGCTGAGCATCCCCACGTGTGCCTTTATCCCTCCTCGCTCCTGTAGATGGTGTTAGAATGAAGATTTGGCATATTGGACACTCGACACCAGTTTTGACAGTCCAGCTATTCTGAGGCAGGGTAGGAGCTACTCGCTAGTGAGGGAATTGGAAGAGTATGACAATAAAATTACAGTTCAACAAGATGGGATACCCAGCTCCATTCATTTGCTGGTGTTTATGCAGGAAGAGTGAACAGCACTCACTGCCTGTCATAAATATTAAGTTAGCCTATGTCCTGTGGAAAGAGCAGCTGATGTTTGGCATACATAATGGCGCTTGTTACAATCAGTACAACCCACGAATGCAGCCTTTTGGCCCGTGTGTCAACTCTTACCCTGTCTAAGATGCACTAGGACCAAGATCACAAAGTTAACGTCAGCTCTTCTAGAATTGCTTCTGCAGAGCCACTGTTTTCTCATTCTAGAACACTGGCTTTTTAGAGCACAGTTTGCAACTTCCCTGTCTTTTGTGAGGCAATACAGAATAAAACCCATCATCCAAATAATGAGACTTTCCACAAGAGCCTTTATTACCAGCGGACTTACATCTAGAGCCATGGAAAACAATTAACTACTTTAAAATGGCTGTTCCTCTCAACCTTTAAGCCATAGTTATTCTGGGCTGGGAAAGAGCCTTTCACAGAAATATAACACCATGTATTTTATAGAAAATGTCTACTTACATTGTCAGTTCCATGCAAAACCTCAACACCCAAGTGAATTTTTATTATCTAAGTCAAATATCCAAAGGGGTTGCTACGTAATCAGAAGTGCACGAATGACTATTCTGATAGAAAAGGCACATTTTCCAATAACCAATCATTACAGGAAGTGCAGCATTACCTAAATTAGGCACATGACCTTCCGTTACCTGGATCGTGATAATGATACCTGGGGAAGCTGCACACCACCTCCAGTTGGCCAGAAGCACAGAGATGCCAGGTCCATGGTGAAGAGCAAATAACTGGAACCATATCGCTTCCAGAGGGAGCAACATGGAGTCCTTGGAGGTGATGGAGTCCGAGCCAACTAGTTACCTGCACCTGCTGTATTTTTTTTTTTTTTGATCTCCAAAATGTTAGCCAAATAATTTGGGTTTTATCATTTTTCCATAGAAAAAGATTAGAAAACTTGAAGTTGGCTTTGTATTTCTACTCTGTGAGAACGTCTAAGACGCCGAGTCCATGCTAGTATCAAAGTAGAAAGGGATGGATTGTCAATCCATCCAGACAGACCGTGGTTACAGTAGTCTTTGTGTCACAAAAGTTAATGGAAACAAAGTTGTCAAATGTTCATTTATCAATATGTATAATTTGACATCCAAATGCTTTTTTTTTAAAACTAATAAATAACTTGTTACACATTAATTTTACATGGCGCTGTCTTCTATTCCTGGGATTTTTAACACCAAATGTTGAAATTCTTGATGCAAGGAAACATTCACATACTTAATTTCACAATACTCTGGAACAAGTTATATTCAAAAGTCAAATGAACAGAGAACATTCTAACGTCACTCACGCAAAGGAACTCGGTGTTCAGAGATGGGTTTGTCCATTGCTGCTGCTTGTTTTCGGTGTTAGTGACTCTGGTTGTGGGGAAAGTGTATTGAATGTGAATCCAGTTCCTCAGCAGCTCAATCTGCAGGTTCACCTCCCCGCCCCCCATACACACACACATGCTATCTATCTACAAGGGAGACCAAACTGTAGTTATTAATTTCTGGTGGTTTCTCTCTTCCATTCTTGTGGTTTCAGGAGGTCACTTATCCAGGGCATCTGAGCCAACAGAGAGAGAAAAGAGAGGCTGAGATTCACTCTCCTCCAGCTGGCTTGAGTCTCCCATACCCTCCTGCCTCTGATACCCCACAGCAACACCTACTGAGTGAAGCCTTCAGTAGCCCCAGGGCCCTCTAGGTATGCCAGCACTTTGTAAGGCTTGCCAAATTTGTGTGTGCTGGAAATGAGGTTCAAACTAGATTATAAACTGGGCCAGATCTGCCCTATGTCAACTTCTTTATCCCATGAGCCCCGAGCAGGGCCTGCTACATAGTAAGAATGCTCAATTGTGGCCAGAAAAGCTGGGGAGCAAAGCCAAGGGGTTGTGTTTACTGTGTGCAGTCCACCCAGGGAACATGGCCAAGCTCCATAAAGCGGCCACCAGACAGCCTCCTCTAGTGTGCAAAGGTGCCCTGGGAGGCGCATACTGCTGGATAAAGATGAAATCTGGGCGATTTGTCTCCTTTCTTGTGTTTTTCCTCTTACCTCTGCCTTTTCCTTGCTCTATTTCTTCTGCTAGCTGTTGTCCCTTCTTTTTGCAGGAAGAGAGGATGACAAAGGCTCACATAGCCCAGGCTGTCCTCAAACTCACTATGTAGTCCAGGCTGGCCTCCCTCCCATTTTTACCTGTTAAGGGCTGGGATTATAGGCATACACTACTACACCTACTTTGTTCTTCCTTCTTGTGCCTCTGCCATGGCCCAAAGTGACCCCTCTCACTCTCCTTGTGCCCTGTTCCTTCTCCTTTTGTGCTACGGTTTCATATCTTGCAGATCCCAGAACCCTGCTCCCCATGTATGAAGATGCCAGGACCTGTCCATGTCTGTATGGCTTCCAGTTGTCCAAATTAGTTAGAAGACTCCAGGAAGGCTCAAGCTGCACAGCACAGAGCTGATGTGTAATCTGTGCGTAAACACACACACACACAGTAAGTGTAGGCCCATTTTAATCAATGTAGGTGTATATGTGTGTTCATATACACGTGTAGTTCACACTAACTTGTCCTATTATAAAGCCACAATTTTGCTGGCTGCTAAAAAATGTGCCAGTTTTGAAACTATGCATTCATTGGCTGCTTGCAAACTTATAAATATGTATAAACCCTCATAAATTAATCACGTCTGACAGATGGCACTTTATCTACCAGCAACAGTGGCATGGAGTTATAAGGACTTATTAATGCACCACTTTTAAACTCACAGCACAGACCTGGCATCTATGGCACAGGGTAGTGTGAAAACCATCATAAAATAGAGACGGGGCCACCAATGAGAGACAAGGAAGGGCTGGAGACTCATCAGCATCACCTTGCACCATGTCTGAAATGCAAACATGCTACCTTTACTCCAGTCCCACTGAGTCAGAAGCAGAAGGGACAGAGCCCTGACATCTATGTGTGGACTGGCCAGCCAGGTGGCTTTGATGTCTCTTTCCTGCTACAAAGTATTCATTTGAACACTCTGCCCTGCCCCCTCTGCTGGCTCCCTCAGATGTTTGTTCGGCTCTCTCCCAGGGCTCTGCAGTGGGTGGATGCCCCAGCTCGCTAGTGGTCTGGCAGATAATGAATGCTACCCTTGCTTATCACCGTGCCCTCCCCACCCCCGACTCCTGGGATCATTTCCCAAGTAAACATAATACACTCATCCTCTCAGGATGGGCCTCTGGAAGACCTAATGCTGACAGGCACCAAGAGCCCCGCCCATCCCATGTGAATGGCTCAGGACTTGGTGCACTTTGAGGTGCATATAAAGATAAGCATGAGGACAGAAGAATTACTGGTTGTTTTCCTGGGAGTGAGCTTCATATACAAGCCATAAAGGCTCTTCAAAAGCACTTCATTTTTTCCTAGACTCAGCCATTGACCTCAGCCGCCCTTCAGTGGGTCACATGGCTCTGCTTGCTTTCGTCATCTGAAAGACACAGGCCCCTCCAGGTGGACCATCTTGCAAAGCGTCCTTCTGTTAGCCAGTACGCAGCCAAGAGTTCCGGGTCTGCAATATGTCTCAGGAGTGGGGTTCGTCTGCTCGGGTTTTCTTCGAAAACGCTTTCAAAGTTCCACAAGCACTACATTAGACTGAAACCCAGTGTGAATCTTTGTCTGGGTGCAATGATCTATTTTTCAATCTTTCTGCAATCCTCCTACCACTTCCAATCTGGCCGTCACCATCCACAGACGGCATGCCACCTTGGGCCTGGATGGGAGAACTGATGTATACTTTTGTGAATGAAGCATCCCAGGAAGTGGCTTTTCATGCATTTCAAATATTTACCAACCCCCAAGACTCTCTGAGGAATGAGAACTAGGGCCAGCCCTGTGGTGTGGAGCATGCTGTGGCTCAGAGAACCAATTGGCCAACCCAAGGCCACATGGTTCTGGCTGACTGGAGCTGAGACTGAGCAAAGGTGGCCACCTGCTGCTGCCACCATCCCAGAAAAGCCACTGTCTGGGCTCCTGCTCAGCTCACTCCAACAAAGAGGAAGGATGTGGCACCCAAAGCAGAAGCAATGAGAACAGAGTGTCTGTTCCAAAACCTACTCAGATACGGGAGTTTCCTCTGTAACTGATGCTACCATGGGAACCTGGATGGGGTAATTGTGACCTTAAGCCCTCAAGCTCTTATTTTATATCATTTATTTATTTTACAGTGTGTATGTGTGTGGTGTGCACATGTATGGGGGTGGCCATGTACATATGTGTGTCTCTGGAGGCCAGAGGTTGACAATGAGTTTATTCCTCAGTTGCAATCCTTTTTATTTATTGAGGCAAGGTCTCTTATTTGAGACTGTAGCTTACTGGTTCAGCTAGTCTAGCTGGCCAATTTGCCTTAAGAATCTTATTTCTGCCAGGCATTTTAATCCTAGCACTCAGGAGGCAGAGGTAGGAGGATTGCCATGAGTTCAAGGCCATCCTGAGACTATATAGAGAATTTCAGGTTAGCCTAGGTTAGAGAGAGACCCTGCCTCAAAAAAAAAAAAAAAAAATCACTTCTGTCTCCCAAATTCCAGGATTACAGGTGGCCTGCTATTGCAACCACTCAGAATTTATGTGAGTGCTGGGGATCCGAGCTCACAGCAAGTGCTTTATTCACCAAGCCATCTGCCTGCCCTTATTTTTTTATTTTTTGTGACAGGGTTTTAATGTAGTCAAGGCTGGCCTTGAACTTCTGATCCTCCTGCCTCCACCTTCTGAGTGCTGGGATTACAGGCATGTGCTACTATGCCTGGTTTTATGTGGTGCTGGGATCCAACCCAGCGTTTAATGAATGCTAGACCAGCATTCTACCAACTGAGCTACACACCTTCAGGCTCTTTGAGGGTTACTCCTCTCTCACTTTTTTCTTCTCTGCAGTCTAGGCTTATCACTGTCTGACATTAGTCAAAATGACCCGTGACTCGTGCCACCGGGAGGTCATAGTGGATGCCATGTGTGACCCACGTGAGTGTCCATTCATCCATCCACCATCTGGGTTGGCCTGCAATACAGAAATTGCTCATGAACCTGAGCAGGTGCCTGGCACTCGAGCACTCAAATAGCCACCCTAGGTTGTGTAAGTGTGGAATGAGGGTCGGGTCATTCGGCTGGGTGATTTGGCAGATTGCCCACCTCACGCTCCAGCGAGCCTGGCTGGGGAAGACGCAAAGCCAGCTTCGCCCATGACGAGCACCCTCACCTGGACAAAGGGGTTACTCGAAGTCCTGCTAATTCTCTCAAGAGGAGAGGTGGGAGGGATTGGGCACGGGTCTGTGGGCCTCCTGTGTAAGAGTAGAGAGGGGCCATTGTAAGACTGCTGACCCCACCTTGAGCTCCCAAAAGTAGCAGAGTTCTGGGTGGAGTGGCAAGGTGCCCATGAGAGAGGGCCCAAGACCCTGGCATACTCCACAAGCCCAGGGTGGCTAGCTCAGCACTCAGCTACTGTAATTTAAAGGTAGGAGCTCCTGAATGTACAGTATTCTGGGCTGTTCTGCCTCCAGCTGGTACTCTGAAGCCTTGCCCCACCCACCAGAGGTAGAGCAGCCTAGGCTAGGGGAGGAGGCCCTGAGCTCAGAGCACAGGCTGGCACACAGCTGAGCATGGGAAATGCTACAAAAGCAGAACAGCACCACTGTTGGCTGACCCCATGACCTGGAGCAAGCCTCAGTTTCCCTGTGTGAGTGAGGCTCAAGAGAATGCCCCACCACATGGGCTTAGAGAAAGAGATGATGGAACTCACATGTTAAATCAGACCAGATCAGAAAGCTGCTGCCGTCCACCACCTGTGTGGTGTGCTCTGTGGCCACGCAGGAGGCCTATGAATGTCTATGTTTTACACATCCAGTGTAACCAATCCTGTAACCCGAGATCAAAGTTATATCTATTTCCTCCTCTGTGGATGTGTGTGTATATGTGTACGTTTGTGTGTGTGTGTGTGTGTGTGTGTGTGTGTGTGTGTGTGTGCAGGTGAAGGGCAGAGGTTGACACTGAATGTCTTACTTAATTGTTCTCCACAGTGTTTTCTGAGACAGGGTCTCTCACTAAATCCAGAGCTCAATGATTCAGCTAGTCTAAGCACTGGGATTATAAGACTTATGCTGTCATGTCCAGCATTTATGTGGGTGCTGAGGGTTCAAACTTGGGCCCTCACATTTGCAAGTGCTTTACTGACTGAGCCATTTCCCTGGTCCAGTTCTCCAAACTTTTACATCTCCTCATACCTCCTTAAAAAATACCTAATGGGGCTGGAGAGATGTCTTAGTGGTTACGGCACCTGCCTGCTAAGCCTAAGAACCCGGTTCCAATCTCCAAGTCCCACGTTTAGCCAGATGCAGTGATGCAAGGGCGCAATGCCGCACTTGACCACAAGGGGACACACACATCTGGAGTTTGTTCACAGCAGCTGAGAGGCTGCTGGTGCGCCCATTCTCTATCTGTCTCCCTCTCCCTCTCTGTCTGTCTCTCTCTGTGTCTCTCTCCAAAAATAAAAACTAAAAATAAATAACATAAATTTAAAAAATACCTAATGGATCACTTTCAACCCTAAGCACATACAGAGAGCCTGTCTGTCTACTGCCAGAGGTGCCAGGTACCAAGGGGTCTCATGGGGACTAGGGTCAAGGTTGCAGTCCTATGAGAGGAGCCACAGATCACCTGCATGTGCCTGAAAAGACAACACCCAAGCTGGGCATGGTGGTGCACACCTTTAATCCCAGCACTCAGGCAGAGGTAGGAGGATCACTGTGAGTTCGAGGCCACCCCGAGACTACATAATGAATTCCAGGTCAGCCTGGGCTAGAGGGAGACCCTACCTTGAAAAACAAAATGAACAAACAAACAAAAAAAGACAACAACCGTCATTTTTCTTTTTTTGAAAGTTACAAACATTGCCAACTTCCAAACAGCAAATCACCCATCATGAACTGACTGCCTTTGAGCCAGTCAGAGAGGGTCAGGACAAAGAGTGCCACGGGGTATGCGCCCTCGCCATGGAAGATGCAAAGGGGAAGCAAGGTGGTGACCATCTATCACTCCAGAGGCAGAACCTCTGATCCTGCAGACACCAGGACCTCATGCTGAGCATGCAGAGACCGAGGAGTGATGGCCAGTGATGGATACTGGCAGGTGCAAGGCTCTTACATGAGTATATATATATATATTTGGTTGACAGAACATGAGAGGTGGGTGGAAGATGCCTTCCCTAACAGCCACCACAGCAGCCCGTGTCAAACACACTGGCTAGAAGGACGTGCAGTCCAGGAGCATGCCTCTGCCACCTTGCACATCTCTACGCTGATGACAACAAGGGAAGCCTTTGTCAATCCAACTCTTGGTTGATGAGCCTTATTTTGTGCCATATTTGGCCTCAAATGAGTCCCCAAGAATCCCCCACACAATTGGGGTTGAGGGTGACAGGTCCCCATGTTTAGTAATGACCCACCAGAGCCAAGAGGCACCTGCTCTGTAGTGAGGCTACAGCGGGCCTTCCCTGGTGGACAAGCATGCACACAGCAGTATGCGGCCAGAGAGGAGGAAGCCCAATTTGGGAGCATAGCGCATCCCAGAGCCCGTATCCATGGGATGTTTTAGAGCAGAGTAAGACATCATTTGGGCAGCATGCTCTTATTCTGTTACAATCCATTTTATCATAGAGCTTCTTGCCTGCCTCTGTTCACCCTTGTATTGTGCTTATTAGGTAAAACTGCAGGTCACACCTTCCTAGTGAAATTTCCCAGTGGAATAGGTCAGTTGAGTTAAAATTTTGCCTGGACAACTACAGTTAAACTTGTTTGTTTGTTTGTTTGTTTGTTTGTTTGTTTGTTTCATTAAAAACATACAGCACACAATATTACTCTTACATTTCCCTTAAAAATATAAATATAGAGGGATAATTTTTACAGGATGTATAGGTATATACACCTTCAATATGCATATGAGAAATCTGAAACAAGTTTATGAAACTGGAACTTGAAGGAAGCCTTCTTTGGGGGACTTTTGAAGAAGATGCGGAGCCCACAGACTAGTAGAGGCGAGTCGACCTCCTGACCTGGTGCCAGGCATCTATAGGGGTCAAGGCTGGCTCAAGGCTTCCTGTCCGCTGGCTGCTGGAGGCAGAGCTCACTCCCAGCAGAGACGATGGGCAGACTGCTCTCCAGGTGGTGGTTAATGAGGTGGCTGATGCTGTCGAAGACCCTGTCCTTTGTCCGGATCTGTGGAGGAAACGAAGGGGGATTGAGCATGTCTCTGAGGCAGCACCCAGAGAACATGCTGTAATCCAGGGTGATGGGGTCATCTGAATTGGCTCAGGACAAGGGGCAAGGAGAATTGCATCTTCCTGGGCCCCACATGTTCCCTAGATGCTTTCTGCCCAGACCTTGGTCACTGGTAGCAGCTGGTCAACTCAGGCTGTTTCATCTCCCTGCCCCTCTGAGAAGGAGCTGTAGGACATTTCAGCTCACTATCCTGTCTAACTTACTCCCTCCCTCCTTGACCACACTGGGACAGGGGACTAGAAGGACTCACTAATGAAAATAAAACGTACACAAATTAGGAAGAAGAACAAAACTGCCTGTGTTCAAAGACTGCTGTATGACTGCCCATGATGAAAACTTGAAATCAAAAACCAAAAAAACGTTTTCCTGGATCAATAAACAAAGTACAGTTGCAGGACACAAAGGCCACACACAAAGCTCTCCTATCCACTGGTATAGCACAGACACCTGTCACTTGAAGAGGCCCTGCTGCTTGAGCTGAAGCAACCTTGAATTATAACTTTACTCTTTTATCTAGAACCTTCCTGCCTCCCCCAATTCCCACCCCTGCTGTGAGCAGAAGATGAGCCCCTCCCTCTTAGTGACCTTGAAGGACCCGAGGCCATCTCTACCTGTCTCCACTGCCTCCCTTGTCCCCTTAGTGACTTTGAAGGACCAGAGGCCATCTCTACCTCTCTCTCCATTGCCTCAGTAGCTCCTAACACATAAACTGAGTCTTATGGAATAGAACTTCCTCCACTGAAAATGTATAAAAAGCAGGAAGCTTCCCTTGTTCTGTAGGTTTCTGGAATGAATCAGTCTCTGTCTGCCTCCCTTTTCCCTCCCTCCTTCTCTCTCTTCTTCTTTGTCTCTTCTCTTCTCTCTCTCCCCCTCTCTCTCTCTTTAGGACCCCACACACAACCTGTGATATGGTGCTACAACTCTAAAAATAAATCTTTAATTCTAAACAGATGAGATGGGGAGATGTTAAGGCACATGCCTGCAAAGCCTACGAACCTAAGTTTGATTCCCCAGTACCCACATAAAGCCAGATACACAAGGTGATGCATGCGTCTGGAGTTCGTTTGCAGTGGCTGGAGGCCCTGGTGCATCCATTCTCTCTCTCTCTCCCATAAATAAATAAATAAATAAATAAATAAATAAATAAATAAATAAATAAAAAAAATATTTAAAAATAAAATAGTTCTAAACAGGCATTTCATTCACCTACCCCCTCAGTGAACCAGCCTGTTGCTCTCCCTCTCTTCATGAACTACAAACACAAGACCATCACAGTAGCAAGTCAAAACCTGAAGACGTAGGTACTCAATGGAATACTTAGGCTCATATCTAGTAAAGCATGGGCAAGATCTATGTGAGAAAATCTACAAATATCTGGTCCAAAAAAAAAAAAAGAATCAATGAACTTAATCAAAAGAGAAGGTAGTCCATAGACATGGGTAGGAAGGTAACACTGTCGAGTTCTCAGGTTTTCCAAACCTGATCTCCAGATTCAAGGCAATCCCAATCAAAAACTATGCAAATCTTATTGTTGGCACCAGCAAACTTTTTCTGGAGTTTATATGGCTATATGGAAAGAAACCAAAACCTAGAGTAGCAAATGCAATACTGAGAGGAACGAACATTTGGAAGACCATCACTACTTGACTGAGCCTAACCATAATGCTACCAGCAATCAAGATACTAGTGTTAGCGGAAGAAAAGACAAGTTGAGCTGGGCATGGGCATGGTGGTGCACACCTTTAATCCCACCACTTGGAGGCAGAGGTAGGAGGATCACTGTGACTTTGAGGCCCCTGAGACTACATAGTGAATTCCATGTCAGCCTGGGCTAGAGTGAAACCCTACTTTGGGGGGAAAAAAAAAAAAAACAAAAACAAGAAACCAAACCAAGACAAGTTGATCAATGGAACAGAATAGAGAGGCAGAGACAGAAACACACCAACACAGCTGACTGAATTTAAACAAGAATCAAAGATGATACAAAGAAGAAAAGATTACATTTTTAAAAGCTGGTCTTGGAATAACTGGACATCCACATGAAAACCAAAATCTAGAGGGAGAACTTACATTCAAAATTTAATTCAAAATATATTAAATATGAAATATGAAGCTCTTAAAAGACAACAACATGGTAAAAAATCCAGACAACCTTGGTACCATGTTTTTGGTACAAAACCAGATGCAGGGGCTGGAGAGATGGCTTAGCAGTTAAGGTGTTTGGCTGCAAAGCCAAAAGACCTCAGTTCAATTCCCCAGGGCCCATGTAAGCCAGATGCACAAGGTGGCACATGCATCTGGAATATGTTTGCAGTGGCTGGAGGCCCTGGCATGCCCATTCTCTCCCTCTCTCTCTCTCTCAAATAAATAAAAAATAAATTTTGAAAAGTAAAGTTTCTGCTCTGTGAAAAACATCCTATAGAGAGTAGAAAGACAAGCCACATACTGGGAGAGTTCTTAGTTTAAAAGTATTACTGAGGGTTGGAGAGATGGCTTAGTGGTTAAGGCACTTGCCTGTAAAGCCAAAGGACCCAGGTTCATTTCCTGAGTACCCACATAAAGTCAGATGCACAAGATGGTACATGTGTCTGGAGTTCGTTTGCAGTGGCTAGAAAGCCCTGGTGCACCAATTCTCTCCCTATCTGCCTCTTTCTCTCTCTCTCCCAAATAAAAAAAAAAATCTTTTTTAAAAAAATATATCCCGGGGGCTGGAGAGATGGCTTAGCAGTTAAGGCGCCTACCTCCTCAGCCTAAGAACACTGGTTCCAATCTCCAGGTCCCACGTTTAGCCAGATGCAAAGTGAGGCAAGGGCACAATGCCACACTTGACCACAAGGGGGCACACACATCTGGATTTTGTTTGCAGCAGCTGAGAGGCTGCTGGCACGCCCATCTCTATCTGTCTTCCTCTCCCTCTCTCTCTGTGTCTCTCTCCAAATATATATATATATCCCGGAGCTGGAGAGATAGCTTAGCAGTGAAGCTAAGCCTAAGGACCTATGTTCGACTCTCCAGATCCCATGTAAGCCAGATGCACAAAGGTGAGACACATGCAAGGTTTCAACTGCCCACTAGTTGGTACAAGCATCTGGAATTTGATTGCAGTGGCTAAGGCCCTGGCATGCTAATTCTCTCTGTCTCTCTCTCTCCCCCTCTGTCTCTCTCTCTCTTTTCTAAAATTAAAAATTAAAAGCTCAAAAAAGTCTCAGATAAAGGACTGTTCACTAAAATAATACAATGAACTCTTCAAACTAAGCAGACTCCTCATTGGCAATGAAGAGCTGTGCATGGACACCTGATATTTCAGTAGAGCTCTGCTGCATGAGTTCTCCCCTTGGTGATGGTTAGAAGAGCCTGGTGGTGGAGGGCCCTAGGGAGGGAATTTCCTGCTCTCTGGTGAAATGCAGGGGGAACAGGTGGTGCTCCACTGAGCTGCCAGCCTTTTTGGGACTTCACAGAGCATCCAGGCTCTTGCAAGAAATGGAGGTGATTACATGAGCTCCATGGAATGTCCATGTGCTGACAGTATTTGGGTGTGTCACTAACTGTATGGGAAACACCGTGGTTACTCACTCTCCTCAGGGAATTGGTTTTAAGAGCCACTGCAGATACCAAAATCTAGAGAAACCCAAGTCCCTTATATAAAATGGCTTAGCATTTGCATGGAACATATATACATCCTACCATAGACCTTACATCTTCTCCAGAGTACTGACAATGCAATGCATGCCCTGCAAAGAGCCGGCAGCGTGTATTGTTGGGCAAGCAAAAGAGCTCTGCATAGTTAGCACAGACATGACTGTTCCCCGAAGATACAGCGGATTGGATCTGCAGACATGGAGGACTGACTGTGTGTGAGTGGTTAAGAAGTCTCACAGTTCCTCCTAGAAAATGAAGTCCCAGGTAGCTGCATAAAATAGCAGCTTCTTGTCCCAGGAATATAACTCCTGTCCCCAAAAGTCCTGCAATGATTCTGATCCAAACTACGGAAACCCAGAGACCTTGGGAGGTGAGCCGTTTCCAGAGGCCTGGTGAGTGGGGCCACGATTTGATCAATCACAGAGGATATCTTCATTTCGCTGCTAATAGAGGGGAGACAGGGACGGGCATCCTCAATGTGCCCAAAGCTGTCTGCCCCCACAGCACCCCCAGTGACCAAATATCACAGAGGGAAGGGCCCCCAGAGGACATGGCTGTCTCTGTGAAACTCCACAAATGCAGAGCAATATTGGAAGAGGTGGAAGGACAGGCAGGAAATGGCCTCTCTCTGCTGCGGGCCCAAGTCTAGGGGGAGAATACCAGCCTGATGCTCACCTGTCTTGAAAGCCCACAGGTGAAGCTCTACCAACCCCCAGGTAGAAACTGTGCTGTTAATACCCCCTTGTGGCCATAAGAACACAATGATGGGGAACTTGACATTTCCTAGCAGGGAAACATTTTCTTCCCAAGAGTTCTGTCACAAGAACCCTACATGGATGCTGCAAATGTGCGGCCCTGGCAGGTGAGAGAGAGGGGAGGCCCCAGGAGCTCCACAGGGCTCACCAAAGCAGGCCTGCAAGATGGTCCTTCCCATCCAGGACCCCCACCTGCTGGGGAAGTCTCACAACTTGCCCAGTGCTGAGAGCAGCGTAATCCTGGTGGCACCTTCATTGCTACTTCTGTTGTGGGAGCCACGCACAGTGCCAATGACAGCAGTTAGTTGACTTCTGGGAAGTGACTCGGGTTACTTTTACCAAGCAGAGAGCTCTGTCCCATATCATGTGCCTCTCACACTCCCCCAACAAGGACTGAGAGAATCCCGCTAGAATTAGATATCCAGTGGAGAACACAGGCAGGAAGAAGCCTGCATAGCCCAGCACTAGTCAAGCACTCACATCCTCCAGGGCCCAAAAACCCAGAAGAACATGCGGGACACGGTGATGCTGGCTAGCCTTACTTAAGGCTTGGTGGCATTTTCCAGGCATTGATAGACTTGAGCATGAAGGCTACTCCGGGCGTTTGCTTTCTTAGGGACAGGACACACAGGCTTTCTCAGAGGAGAGCAGCCTGAGTCTTCAGGTATACTCAGCTCTGATCTGTATGCTGAGTTCTGATTGGTCTTGAGGAGTAACCATCTTATCAAGGGCTCATTATCTGGATCACTGACATGCTTAGAGTGGTTCCGTTATTTTACTACTTAATGATGGTTTTATACATATATATAATGTATGTAATATATTTTGATCATGATCCCCTCCCCATTACCTTCTCTTGTACTCCCTCCCCATCTTCTTTCCACTAAACAGCTTCTTTCTAAGTAGTCTTTTTGTCTTGTGTGTAGATGAGAGAAAGACAGAGAGAGGAGGAGAGGGAGGAAGAAAGATCCACTGAATTTAATTAGTACACACACATACTCTCTCGCTCTCTCACATCAAAAAAACAAAAGCCAGTTTATTGGGCTTGCCTCAAAAAAAGAACCTACTTAAAAACTTCACATTTAATTCATTGAACATGCAATTGCATAAAAGTATGTATATTAAGTAATGTTGGAACTAAGATACAGGAATATAATATATTTAGGTTTATATATGAATCAGCACAAAGCAGGTGAATGCAAGAAAAATTATACTGGATAGCTTCAAATAATAAAGTTCATTAATAGATACAATATGTGTGGCCATAATATCACACAAAAGGAAAGTTTAGTCGAACTATATAGAAGTGATGCTTCTACACATTGCAAGAATTAAGCTAGCATAAATCTGAAGTTGATTCTGATAAGTTAAAAAGAGGTGGAGAGATGGCTTAGCAGTTAAGGCATTTGCCTGCAAAGCCAAAGGATCCCAGCTTGATTCTCCAGGACCCATATAAACCATATGCACAAGGGAGCGAATGCATCTGGAGTTCATTTGCAGTAGCTGCAGGCCCTGGTGTGCCCATTCTCTCCCTCCCTCCCTCTCTCTCTCTCTCTCTCTGTCAAATAAATAAACAAAATATATTTTTTTAAATATTCAAAAAGTATAGTGGAAAAATCATTTAAAATCAAATTGTTACATTAATAAATATTCACTAAATATAAAAGCCAAGAAAGAATAAGGGAATGAAAAAGAAGACAGGACTCTCTGATCACTTGGGAACTTCCAGCTGTGGGTAAGTTTTTTCCTTAGGTGGGCCTCAGCTGAGCCAGGCCCAGGACCAGCCACAAGGGCCCCCTAGCCCTTACTCTCCACATGAGTTCTTTGTCCCCTCCAACTCCCCACATGGTAGGGGCTCCTTAAACTTTCTTCTCTCTCTTTTTTTTTTTCCTGCAGTTTTTCCGGGCCCTTCACGTGGGATCTCTAATCATGTGGGTGCCTTTCCTTGGCTCTGTACTTTCCTCAATAAATACAATTTAATAATTAAAAAAAGAAAAAGACATGACATATGCCAAAAAATCCCAGAAAGTAAATGGCAAGTGTAAATCCACCTACACTAATTAAACATAAAATGTTAGTGATAGATAAGCTGGGAAGATGGCTCAGTGAATCAAGTGCTTGCTATATAAGCATAAGAACCAGGCGTAGTGGCGCATGCCTGAACCCCAGTGCTGGGGAGGCAGAACAGAGGATCCCTGAGACTCACTGGCAAGCTTGTTTAGCCAAATTGGTGAGTTCTAGGCTCAGTGAGAGACCCTGTCTCAATAAATAAGATGGAGACTGACTGATGACCTCTGGTTTCCACACACTCATGCACAGACGTGCACATGTGCCAATACACATGTGAACATGCATGGACTTGAACACACTCACCCCCCACACACACACACAGGCAGAGTTTATCAGCATGAATTTAAAAGCATGCCCTGACTATTCACTGTGTTGGAGAGACACTTTAGCTTTTAAGACACAAACATGTTGAAAGTTATCACTGGTGTGGGAAAAGAACGGAAGGAAGCTGCAATGGAATAAAATTATTAAGACACAAGAGGCAAGTGTGCACATAGCGGATATGACACTGACCCAGCAACTTACAATGAACAGTGAAACTTGGAGACAAATAGCAAGCCTTAGCAAGGCTAAGTATTGGGTAATGCTAATTATTACTGGTCTTGTTGGATCAACAGTGATGATAGAGATATTTTTTTAATATTCTTACTGGAAGAGATGCATGCTGAAGTTATTAACAAGCAAAATGGCGGGAGGTGGCCTTGGCATAGATGACAAAATACTTAAAAAATCTCCTCCTTCCCCTTCATTCTCATTCTCTTTCATTTCTGATTAATCTATTCAAACACTATAGCATGTACCT
Organism: Orientallactaga sibirica; assembly: GCA_036365145.1. NCBI lineage: Eukaryota > Metazoa > Chordata > Mammalia > Rodentia > Dipodidae > Orientallactaga > Orientallactaga sibirica. The sequence goes on along the minus strand of JAEOAD010001462.1, from coordinate 2,464,603 downwards.
ATACATATCAGTGTATGGATATGCATGTGAGTATGTGAGTGTATGTGTGTATGGCCTAATTTTATCCTTTAAGAGGCCTTGGAGCCAGGCATGGTGGTGCACACCTTTAATTCCAGTACTTGGGAGGCAGAGGTAGGAGGATCACTGTGAGTTTGAAGCCACCCTGAGAATACAGAGTGAATTCCAGGTCAGCCTGGGCTAGAATGAAACCCTACCTTGAAAAACCAAAAAAAAAAGGCCTTTGGCTGCCAATACACCTATCCAAGGTCATGTGTGAAAGGCCAGACCCCCAGCCTGTGGCACTATTGAAAAGGGGTGGAACTCTTTTCATACTGCCCAGTTGAAAGTCTTCTGGTTGTATGAGGATGTGTCTTTGAAGGGAGGTCGGGACACCCGCTCCTCCTCTTTCTCAGTTTTCTGGCTGCCATGAGGTGTGTGGCCTTCTCCACCACATGCTCTTACCACAATCCACTTCCCCACCACCCCACCACAGGCTCAAAACCACACTGCTAAGCCACCATGGACTGAAACCTCTAAGACCACATGGCAGAAGAAACGCTTCCTCTTTCCGTGTTGAATATCTCAGGGACTTTGGCACAGTGGTGGAGAGCTGACTAACACCGCCTCCAGTAAGCACAGCTTGTGCCCAGATCTTTATTCTAAAAATTCCTCCTCATAAGTCATCAGGAATTTCTGGGAGGGTGGCTGGCGGCAGGGCTAAGTGGAAAAGGATGCGCTGTTACATGTCTGTGTGTTAGAGGAAGAGAAAACTTAAAGAACAACGAGGCCACATCAAAGGGACACAGAAGCCACCGATGGGCATCAAAGTGAATATAGTAGCAGATCAGAATACACGGAGTAAACCTGGAAATTGTGCATTCATGCTGACTTCAATGAATCAAGCTGAAGATTCGCTAAGGAGCCAGAGTATTTAGACAGCTGCTGTGATGGTTAATCTTGTCAACTTTTTTGGACCTAGGATCACCATGGAAACAAGTCTCTGAGCATGCATATGGGGGAGTTTTTAGATCAGGTAAATTAAGGCAGGAAATTCCACCCTAACTGTGAGTGGTACCATTTCATGGGCTGAGATCCCTAAGTGAATAAAAAGGAGAAAGTGACTGAACACCAGTACTCATCTCTGTGTGCTTCCTGTGACTGTGGAGGCGACGTGACCAGCTACTTCATGTTCCTACCACCATGCCCTCCCCATCAAGCCCTTCTGTGCCCTCAGACTAGGAGCCACAATAAGCCATTCCTTCCTAATGTCAGGTATTTTGTCACGGTGACAAGAAAAACAGTGAATACAGCTTCCAGGTACTCCCTTCAAACATGTCAGGATTAGACAGAGAAGTCTCCAGTTTTAGTTATCTCCATGTTGCTGGAACAAAACACCTGATTGAAAAAAAATCAGTGTAAGGGAGGAAGGGTTTATTTCAGCTCAGAGTTCCTGATGGTAGAGTCCGTCACGGAGGAGAGTGCCTGGCAGGAGCAGGAAGCCAGGATCACCTCACCCACTAGCAGGGAGGAATGCTGCTCAGCCAGCTCCCTTCTTTATATACAGTCTAGGACCCTGCCCACAGTGAAAGTGAGTCTTCCCACCTCCGCTGACCTAATCAACATCATCCCTCACAGATGATTCTAGGTCCTGTCAAGTTGACCATCAACATAAACCATCACAGCACAGGACATCATGGCAGAAGACAATGCATGGTGTCCCAGAAACAGAGAGAAAGAGGAAAGGGATCACAGGATCCCCTTCAAGGAAATATCTTCTGTGGCCCAGTGTAGCGGTTTGATTCAAATATCCCCCATAAACTTAGGTGTTCTGAATGCTAGGTTCCCATCTGATGGAGACTTGGGAACTAATGCCTCCTGGAAGGCAGTGTATGGTTGAGGGTGGGCTTATGGGTATTATAGTCAGTTTCCTCTTACCAGTGTTTGGCACACTCTCCTGTTCCTGTTGTCTACCCAATGTTGGTGAGGAGGTTGTATCCACCCTCTGCTCATGCCATCATTTTCCCCTGCCATTATGGAGCTTCCCTCGAGTCTATAAGCCAAAATAAACCTTTTTACCCACAAGCTGCTCTTGGTTGGGTGATTTCTGTGAGCAATGTGAACCTGACTGCAACACCCAAGTTCCTCTTGCTAGGCCCCAGCTAATGTTATGGTGAGAAAGTAAAATGTTAGTTGGGTGTGGTGGCACACACCTTTAATCCCAGCACTCAGGAGGCAGAGGTAGGAGGATCACCATGAGTTCAAGGCCACTTTAAGACTACACAGTGAATTCTAGGCCAGCATGGACTGGAGTGAAACCTTACCTTAAAAAAAAAAAAAAAAAGTGGGAGGACAGGGAGGAGGACAATGGAACCAATACTATGAATGTAAAATCAGAATAATATAAATAAAAAAATAATAAATTTAAAAAAAAATAATAAGAGATGGAGAAATGGAAAAAAAAAAAAAAAAAACAAAAGAAAAGAAAAGAAAGTAAAATGTTCCCCATAGGCTCATGTGTTTGAACACCTGGTCTCCAGCTGGAAGTGCTGTTTGGGAAGGCTCTGTAACCCTCAAGATATTGAACCTTGCTGGAGAAAGTATGTCACTGAGGGTGGGCCTTGTGGGTTGTTTTTTTAATTTGAGAGAGACAGAGAGAATGGGCACACCAGGGCTTCTCAGCCATTGTGAACAAACACCAGACATGTGAGCCCCCTTGTGTGCATGTGCGACATTGGGTGCTTGCATCTCTTTTGTGTCTGGGTAAATGTGGGACCTGGAGATTCGAACGGGCATTCTTAAGGTGCCTTAACTGCTAAGCCATCTCTCCAGCCCAACCTTGTGGTTTTATAGACTTGCCCTACTTCCTGTTCCTTCTCTGCTTCCTGATTGCTATTTCAATGTAACTAGCCAGCCTCGTGCTCCTGCTGCCATGCCTTCCTCACCATGACGGAGCATACCCTCAAACTCTAAGCCAACTAGACTTGCTTCTGCTTAGGTATCTGGTTATAGCAATGAGTGAAGTAACTGATAAACTTCCTAAAGGTTTCACCAACTCCCAGTAGTGCTGTAGGCTGGAGAACAAGTCTTTAGGAGCTGGGCCTCTGAGGGTCATTGCAGTCCAAACCACAACCATGAGAACACACCACAAGAACCCAAATCCAGAACTGAGCCAGGTTGAAGGAGACAGGTGTGGTGATGGCAGGGGTGGGGGCATGATTCCCAGTGGGATCCTTACACAATAAAGGCCATCAGTGGGATGACTGGGCAAACAGAGATGGCTCTGGAGGATTAGATGGTTGGTTGAGTCCTGATTTTGAAGGCTGCCTGTACAAGACAAAAGACCATCCTTGTTTGTTGGTGATTCTTGGGCAAATGCTGGGGGATTGTGATGGCAGATTAGAGTGAGTGGTTCTCTCATGATTACGAAGGAATTCCTGGAATTCACTCTGTAGCCTCAGGGTAGCCTAGAACTCTCAGCAATCCTCCTACCTCTACCTCCCAAGTGCTAGGATTAAAAGCATGTGCCACCACACCCGGCAACACTTTTTTGGAGAACCTAAAGGACCAACCAGTAGGGTAACCTGATTCCCCTGGGGCAGAAGAGGAGGAAATGGGTGCTGTCCAATGCTAACAGCATAAGGAAGAGAGGCTTCATGTGCTCAGAGTCATACAAACAAATACCAGGCAAACAGAACATTGGCCCAAAGTGGAAAGAAGCAGCAGAGGTGATTCCATGGGACTGGAGAGATGGCTCAGTGAGTAAAGTGCTTCCTCACAAGCATGAGGACCTGAGTTCAAACCCCCAGCACCCACATAATAGATGTGCATGGTGGTGCATGCCTGAAATCCCAGAGCTGGGGAGGCATACATGAGAGGATCCTCAGGTCTCATTGGCTAGCTAATGTAGCCCAGTTCATGGGTTCCAGGTTCAGTGAGAGATACGGTCTCAAAAATAAGATGGAGAGCAATAGAGGAAGACATATATTTCCTCTGGCCTCCACACACACACACACACACACACACACACACACACATACAAGCACACAAACACACACACACATACCACAGACGAACACCTGCAATAAAACATGACCTCAACTTTAGTTTTCTTTTGCAGCATCACAAAATGATAAATAATTAAATGGATTTTGAGTCACATTCCTCTTCATGGGGGGAGGAACCCTGCAAGGAGAGCTTTGAAGAGAATCTGCAGACCATGTTGTGTCTCAAAAATGCAGAGTGATGATTTAAGCATGAGTGCTGCTCTCGCTGCTACCCTGACAACCTGCTCTAGGAAGATGGCAATAGACACTGAGGACAGTCAAAATACATCAAAGCAGAAATCAAGAGGTTGCAGAGAGCTCAACACTAAAGTAGACTTATCACACACCCACCAAAGCTCAGGGAGCATTGAGGAAGAGGGGCCAGAAAGATTGTAACAGCCACAGGATGGGCGGGAGTATCCTGAGACACTGTCCTCCCCCACCCTCAGAGACTGACTGATGCATTCATGACCGCATGGTGAGGTCATAGATTCATAACCCCACTGAGGAGGGCCCTCAGTGGAATGGGGGTGGGGAAGAGGGAATACAACAGGATAATATGAGGGGAATGGAACTAATACATGATTTGTCCAAACAGTTAAATTCCTAATTGATAAATAAAAATGTTTTCAAAAAATGCAGACAGGATAAGGAGGATGAGGGCAGTGGTGCTGGTGTTGAAGTGCCTGTCTGCTATGTCTAGTTTGTCTATGTGTTTTGATGTTACACTGATAAAACATTTTAAAGGCATGTTGCTCATATCTTGCTGGATTAACACTACCTTTCCCTCCCAGCACTGCTCAGCTGCTGGGACTGAATGCAGTGCAGATCCACAGTGAGACCACTGAGGTCTGAGAACTTTCCCCAGTCCTTCTCTCTTCCAGGCTTCCACATTAAGAAGGTAGATGCAAAAGAGGGATGTCACCCAAGAACCAGATGGGCCTGGAGAGCCTAATACTCAGAGGGCTTAACACTTCAGGGCCAAAGTTGTGCTGAGTGAAGCCACAGGAAATTCTGGTTTCACTTGTTCCTGGGGTGCAGCTGGGACTGGTTGATACAAGGGGAATCAAAATAACAAAGCATTAAGTGAAGGGTTGAGGGAACAGATTCATTCATTCATACTTATTTGTTTACTTAGCAAGTAAGGGTGTGTGTGTGTGTGTGTGTGTGTGCGTGTGCGTGCGTGTGTGCGTGTGTGTGTGTGTGCGTCATCTACATGGGTACAAGCATGGGTAGAGGTGCATGTAATGTGTGTATACGTGCATATGCAGGCCAGAGGTCAATGTCAGGTGTCTTCCTTAATCAGTCTCCATATTGTTTTCTGAGACAGGGTCTCTCCCTGAGCCTTCAGCTCACTGATACTGCTAGGCTAGCTAGTCAGCAAGCCCCAGAGATCCTCCTGCCTCCACCTCCTCAGCAGTGGGCTTACAAGAGTGCACCACCCCCAGCTTTTTCATGGGTGCTGGGGATCAGAACTCAGGTCCACCTGCTTTCACAGCAAGACTTTTATCCTGAGCCAGCTCCCTAGCCCTGTTTTGTGGTTTAACAAATAAAATCCCCAGTGCAGTCTGAAATATGCAATAGCCTGAGACCATGCAAGTCAAGCTTTACAGAGAACCCAGCCATTTGTGTGGTGGTAGAGGCTTGTCTCAGAGCAAGTGCAGAGCCCACCCCATCCTACTGGCCCTGCAGGCCCAAAGGGATGAATCAATTAATGATTCAGGGGAGAATTTTAGACACACGCATGTGGGCAGATGACATGATTCAAATGCTAAAAGAAAAAAATAGAAAGCATTTTAGACTCCATCTCCAAGCTGTCTCCCACAGTCATGGTCGCGGGCTCTATTCAGGCACTACTTGCAGGACCCTTGTCGGTACCTTAACAAGGCACTCAGGGCTGCCTCTGGTGGCCTGGAGACTTCCTAGACACCTCTGCACAGAGCAGGGAGCTCACAGGCTGGTATACCCAGGAGTAAATTTAGATACAAACCGGCTTTGCATCCTTCTTTCTTTGAGTAGCATGCCCTGCCAAGCTTCCCCCTTTATAGTCAAGGACTAGCCAATTACCATGAAAATCAGATGAATAAATATTGAAGAGAACGTGTTCTGTGTCTATTTTGGTGTCCTCCTCACAGCAAGGAAGCAACTTTTACATTGTTAATTAAGTCTTTCATTTCCATTTTCTTCTAGGCTAAAGCTCCCCTCTATAAGATCAATGAAACCCTATAATCAGCTTCAGCTAAACACCTCCTCCCCAAAAGAACAATCAATGGTGATATGGCTTAACAAATGTTCATGATGGTCAGCTTATGGGGTCACTTAGTTCAATCAAATTATCACCATTGTGGTTCCTCATTTCCTGCGCCATCTTTATGTTGGCTTGGGAAGGTACAGTAAATATATTGTTAGGAGGACATCTTTTTTTTAAGTCCTTCTTTGGTGTACAGAGACCTGGACACAAAATAGAATTGTCTGTATTCTACATGATGACATACTTAGCTAGATTTTCACAGTTCATGTCTTTAAATACCCCATCTTTTCAACTGAAACAGTTATCTTCTCACAGAACTGCTCAAGGATTTTCTGCTCTATTTTTTCCTGTAACCAAGAATGAATGGTTGCCCAGCTATGTGAGCAGAAAGAATTCTGGGCTGGGTCTATATAGAAAACCTTGTTTTGGCTCTCCATTGGGAGAATACACCCCTTCTGCTGTGGTTCTCCCTCTCTCACCCTGGAACCACCTTGGATTCTCAATTCCTAACTTAAGATGGATAATGTGGTCATCTGATGCTTACTGAGCACCTACTATGTACAACACCTACCCAAATGCTGGGGGTTATTGTAGTGAACAAGAAAACTTGGGAGGCTGGGGAGATGGGCTAGTGGGAAAAGTTCTTTTCATGCAAGCATGAGGACCTGCGTTTGGGTCACTAGGACCCATGTAAAATACTGGGTGTGGTGACACAAACCTGTAATCCCAGCACTGGGGAGGCAGAGACAGGAGGAACCCTGGAGCTTACTGGCTATCTAGTCCAGCTGAGTTGGTGAGCTCTAGGTTCAGAGAGAGACTCTGTCTCAAAAAAAAAAAAAAAAAAAAAACAGAGGGCTGGATAGCATAGTGGTTAAGGCATTATTTGACTACAAAGATAAAGGACACTGGTTCAACTCCCCAGGACCAATGTAAGCCAAGCCAGGTGCACAAGGTGGCACATGCATCTGGAGTTTGTTTGTGGTGGCTGGAGGCCCTGGTGCACCCATTTTTTTCTCCCTCTCTCTCTTTCTCTCTCTCTCTTTCTCTCTGTCTGCCTCTTTCTCTTTCTCCCTCAAATAAATAAATTAATTAATTAAAAATATTTTTAAAAATGAGACCCACTGTGGTTGAGGAAGACATTCAATGTCAACCTCTGCCCTTCACACACATGTGCCCATGCACATATAATCACACATACACACACAAATATATGCAAAAAAGAATGCTACCCATATAGAGATATAACCTAGTGAGGGGGTATCTACATAATAAGTAAATTAACAGATAAACAACTGCTTTATATGATGCATGTTAAAACAAAAATAAATTGGAATAAAGAAAAGGGGGTATCCAGGAGAGTCACATGGGGATAAAACAGTCAGGGAAGCTCTCTCATACAAGAGGTGAGTGTGACCTTATCACCTTGATACCCAAACCGAATAAGCACACACAAGACAGGCAGCGAAGAAAATGCAAGGTAGACTGAACTTATGAACAGGGACTCCAAAATTCTTGAAGAAAGGAGCAAGTGTGGCAGCCCAGCAATTACTATGCCAAGACAAACAGCATTTGATAGGGTCCTAGCATCAGAAAGTTCTCTCTGTGTACTTCTCCTTGCTAATAGATATTCAAAAGAACCACATTCTTATCTCAAGAGATGCTGAAGAAGCAACTAATAAGATTCTACGATGGACCTCATAGAAGAGATTGAGTAATGACCCTGTATAGGTTCTACCAAAACAGAGATTTTTTTTTTGTGTGTGTGTGTGTGCTTCACAGACGCATACCTGGCACCAGCAATGATGTCTGGATGTGGTAGGCAATTGAGCACATGCTTATGGATGACGACATGAAGTCTTTTAGGCTGAGAAGGATAATCTACCCAAATCCTACTGCAAACATTCTGATGTTTTGTTTTGGTGTGGCCATATGTAGTATGTTGTAATATGTGCAAGTGTGTGTGCAGATGCAGCCCCCCCCCCAGGTGTAGGCCAGAGGAGGAAACTAGCTGTCTTCTACTGTTCATCTGCCTTATTTCCCCGAGACAGAGGTTCTCACTGAACCCAGTAACCAGCAAGCCCCAGAGATTTTCCTGTCTTCACCCTGTCAGCACTGGGGTTACAGACATGTGCAACCACATGTGGGTGCTAGGTAGTGAACTTGGGTCCCCATGCTTATACAGCAAATGCAGTTACCCATTGAGCCATCTCCCCAGCCTGCAAACATCCTTCCTTCTTTCTGCTTTGTTTTAATATTTATAAGCATATGGTGATTATACAAAGTAAGGGATTTCACAGTGACATTTTCATTCAAGAGTATTCTGTTCCAGAAGTGGAGGATTTCTTGCTTTGTCAGAGGAACCCACCTCAGAAAGACTGTCCCTTGTGAAAAGAAATATGTGCATGAGGGTCTGTGATAGCCAACACCTTGTCCCAAGAGCTCAGCGAGTGGCATGCATAGATAATGTGCACAATGGATCTTAGGAAACCCACCAGAGTTGTGACCCTGTCTACAGAGAACACCATTAACACACCTCAGAGACCTGCGCTGGGGGAAAATGGAAAAAAAAAGATTTGTGGAGCAACATCATGTTTGCAAATTCCTGAAAGCTACAAACACAAAATATGTATCTCCTCAGGGAACAAATGTTTAAAAACATGCTTAAGGGCTGGAGAGATGGTTTAGCGGTTAAGGCGCCTGCCTGCTAAGCCTAAGAACCTGGTTCTAATCTCCAGGTCCCACGTTTAGCCAGATGCAAAGTGATGCAAGGGCACAATGCCACACTTGCTCACAAGGGGGCGCACACATCTGGATTTCATTCTCAGCAGCTGAGAGACTGCTGGCGCACCCATCTCTATCTGTCTCCCTCTCCCTCTCTCTCTCTCTCTGTCTCTCTCTGTGTCTCTCTCTAAAAATAAAAATAAAAACATGCTCAAAAGGTGAGTAAGAAAGAGTGGGTCCATTCGCGACAGTGCATCCTTGGGGAATGGTGGTCTTACGGGAGGGAAGAGAACTGCACAGAGACAGATGTTTCGTGACATCAGGAGCTGCTGCAGGCACCTTGGTCTGGGCCCCTGAATCCCTCAAGTAACCAACCACCACTGTCTACCTGAGCCGCCTCCCCCACCCCCACACCCACAGAGCAAAATCGTGTTCAAGTCCAACTAATGTTGAGGCTTCATCCTACCTAGCACACTGAGATGATTTGAGCTCAGTAATTTTGCCATGCTGTTTTTGTTTTCACCCAAGCAGAAGTTTCAAATAATGGCCTTGGCATTCACTTGATGGCTAAGTTAATTAAATTGTTCTTATTAAGTTTAGCAGTGATTGGACTATGCCCAGAGTGTCCAGTGTGCTGAGGGAAAAGTCCAATGTACTTATTGATGGGGGAGGGACAATTCAGTCAAACCCACAGAGTTACTCGGACACAACTGCATTACCACTCATGACGTGAGGCCTCGCCTCACTGACAGAGAACATGAGGCTGGTCTATGGGGGGTGACTATTGCTCATCACATTTTATAGCTACAAATAGAAAAGTCAGTGATTATGCTTCTGGAGATGTTTGGGGAAATATAAAAAGTCCAGGGGCCTGTACTTCCTTGTCTACTGTGAATGTATTGGGAAGACAAAAGTTCTTTTCATCAGTCTTTCTCTTACAATTCTCTGTATCTTTACAATTTTATCTCTCAGATGCTGTTTTAATTCCAACTGGGTGTATTTTGAATATGATATGAGATAGGAACAATTTGGGGAGTATATGTGTGTGATATGGATGTGTGTGTATACCACACGTGTACAGAGGCAGATGCCTGCAAGTGTGTGTGCATGTGGACTCCAGAGATTGAGGTCAGGTGTCATCTCCAATCACTTTCTGCCTTACATTTTAAAAATATTTTTATTTCTTTACAAAAGAAAGAAAAAGAGAATTTGCATGCCCAGGGATTCTTGCCACTGCAAACAAACTCCCAGACACATGTATCACTTTGTACATCTGGATTCATGTGGGTACTGAGGAACTGAACCCAGTTAGCGGACCTTACAAGCAAGCACCTTTAACCACTATGCCATCACCCCAGCCCATCTACCTTAACCTAAAGTTAAACTGAAACCTAGAGCTCACTAATTTGGCTAGACTAGCTAACCAGCAAGCCAAAAGGATCCATTTGTCTCCATCTCCCCAGCACTGGGCTTACAGATGCATACCACCACACCTGCTGGGGATGTGAACTCAGGTCTTCATGCTTGTTTGACAAACACTTTACTGACTGAGCCATCTCCCCAGCCCTAGGGACAATCTTTAAAGTTGCCCTGTAGCAAGCACAGTTTCTGTATTTCTTTTCTTACAGGACATGGAAGCCAGAGCCTTCAGCCTGGACCATGATGGTTCCTGGTGTTATAACTCAAAGCAGGCTTCCAAGCATGGAGGCAGAAGGCAGAAGTCTCTGTCCCTAGCAGGTACATGTGAATAGAGAAGGTAGTATGGTGGATGCCCCATGCCCAGCACACAGAAGGTTAAAGCAGGCATGAGCTCACTGGAAGGCCCCTGTGCCTGTGTCTCACCGTGCCTTCTGGGTCCACCAGCAGCAGGTGCTTGGCCTGGCCATTGTGCATGCCGGTGAGGACGAATGAGCCAGGGTTGGTGGTGCTCTTTCTGACCAGGAAGTCTCCGTCTTTCTCCAGCAGCGCCTCTGCCTCCTTCCTGCTCATCTCTCCTCGGTACCAAGGCTCAGCGCTCAGCTCCTCCAGCACCTTGGCATCCGGGGCTTTGGGTGCCATGAGGCTGATGCTCTCAGCTGAAGCCGCCTTGCTCAGTGCTGGGGGCTGGCTCATGAGGGCGTCTTCAAAGGGCCCTGCCAACAGCAGTTAGCAACAAGTCAGTCCAAGAAGAGTGATAAAGACAGTGTGAGAGGTGGGGATGGAGAGGTAATTCTGGGGCAAGGGGATCACTGGCTGGCATGATACCAAGAATCCTCATAACAAACATTTAAACGCACAACCCACATATAGGCATGACTCTCTGGTGGGTCTGCCTTCCCCAGACAGGTGGTAGAGCACCTCCACTGTTGTCCCTGAAGCAGGCACTCTTACACTTTTCACACCACTGCCAGCAGCCTCCTTCAATTCTGAATCCAAACTTGCCAATACCAAAGGAACAAAGAAGCTACTATCTCAGAGTTCCGCCCACCATTATTTCAGAATTTCTGGGTGCACTGGAGTGACTTGCTCCAAGCTAGGAGCTCTACATACCCTTGACCTTCATTAGTTTCCTGAGGCAGAGTGTGTGTGTGTGTGTGTGTGTGTGTGTGTGTGTGTGTGTGCATTCACGTTTGTATACATGTGGGGCCATGTCTGTGTGTGGAGGTCAGAGGACAATTCTAGGTGTTATCTTCAGGAATACCAGCCACCTCTTTTGGAGACAGGATCCCTTACTGGCCTGGAGCTCACTAATTAGGCTAGACTGGCTAGGCAGCAGGCTCCAGGGAGCACTGGGGTTACCAGTGTTTGCTGCCATACCCAGCATTTTACGTGGCTACTAGGCATAGAACTGGGGTCCTTATGCTTGCAAGTCAAGTGCTTTACAGACTGAACCATTGCCCCAGCCTGCACAGTTCCTACTTGGCACCTGACGCCACACCTGGCTTTATCTCCAGGAAACACGCCTCTCTCACTATAGGTTAGCAGTGAAAGGCCAGATTGCTGTTTACTGACTGCAACAAGTGCCACTGGCCAAAGAATCAACTAGACACTTCTAGTCAAATCTCAGTGTGTGATTTTCCAGTAAGGGGATGGGTGTAAGCTCTGAAAAGAGGCAGCTGCGCCAAGTACACATCAGGAACTGGGACGGCTCGTTAGGGCCACGCTGCCAGCCAGTGCAAGGCAAGCACCACCAGGACAGGCGAGGTTCTCTCCTGGGCACAGCTGTCCCTCAGAGCTCCACGGTGTTCCTGGGATACAGTGTGGACTAAAGATTCAAGGGATGCTGTAAAATAAGCTCAATGTGGTAAATGTTAGTAGAGGTGGGACATGAAGACATGAAACCAAAATTAGAGATTTGTGAGAATGTTAAATCTCTTAACAGATGTAAAGAGAAGACAATCCTATTGGATAAAAGATTTGTGGGCTTTCTTCTATCCCACTTTTAAAAGCATTTATTTTTATTTTTATTTTGGAGAGAGAAAAAGAACAGAGGGAGAGAGAGAACTGGTGCACCAGGGCCTCAGCCACTGCAATCAAACTCCAGACGCTTGCACCACCTATTGGGCATGTGAAACCTTGTGCTTGCCTCACCTTTGTGCATCGGGCTTATGTGGGACCTGGATAGTCAGACATAGGTCCTTAGACTTTGCATGCAAGCCTTAACCACAAGCCATCTCCCCAGCCCTTATCCCACTTTTTGATCTGCCTATGACTGAAAAATTGTCCTCACTGTTTTTTCTTTTTCAAGGTAGGGTCTCCCTCTAGCCCAGGCTGACCTGGAATTCACTATGTTGTCTCAGGGTGGCCTCAAACTCATGGAAATCCTCCTACCTCTGTCTCCTGAGTACTGGGATTAAAGGCATGCGCCACCAGGCCTAGCCGTCCTCGCTGTTTCTGCACCATCACCATCTTTGCTATCACCAACATCCACAGCACCTCCCTCACAGTCTCCACATTCATTTTTATTGGCACCATCACCAGGATCACTACCACTATCACCACCTCCAACATCATCATCATGTTATCACAATCTTCACATCCACCATCACAAATACCATGACTACCATCACACTACCATCATCTCCACCATCACCATCATCATTAACATCACCAGCACCATCGCCATCCTCTTAGCTAACACACCACTATCACCTCCACCATCATTAGCACTACCACCATCATCATTGTCATCACCACCACTGCTAGTATTTAGCTGTGGTGGCTCAAGTTGTACAACACCAAGTGCTGGCTTTATTTCCATCCTTCTGACAGACACTGTTCTCCCCAAGTCTCTTCTTCATCCTGCCTCCTGCCACTCTCTCCCCCCTGGTTTGTGTCATCACCGCAGTGATTCTCACTACCTGGTGGCAAAGACCTTGCTCCTACGTCTCACACTAGGGTAGGAGCTGCCTGTTTGGCTTTCCTGTATCACTTCAGTAAACAGAGAAGTGTTTGACACATGATAAGTACTCAATAAACTTTTTGAAGGAGACTTGGGGGAATGAAAGGGGAAATGAGAGAAATGGGTTGGAGGGAAGATGCACAAAACAGGGGTGCATTGCAATTTCCTGTGCATAAGCTCATCTTGCACGACAGATGGAAAGCTCCGTGTGCATGTAGCCCACTTCATCTTTGCATCTTAGCAAATGACACAACCATGAGCACAGGGTATCTGGCTCATGTTTAAATGAATCCATGAACACATTTACTTGTGTATATTGCCGGTCTCAGTGCATCTGCAGCACTTCAGGAGGAAAGTCAGTCCTCAAAAGTGGAGAACATTGGCTCGGCCTCTTGACAGCAGAGGGTGTGTAACCTCAAAGCTGTACACTAACCCAATTGGAGCCTAGAAATGTTCAGTCATTCATAACCACTCATCATAATCCCGCCAGCGGAAAATTCAGTGGCATGACAGATGTCAGATAAAAGACATCAAAGGCAACCTCATCAGAAGAGTGGACAGAGAGCCAGGGAAACCTACTCATGTCGAAGAGGTCTTTCCGTGGGCTGCTCTCTGCGCTGCTGCCAGTGGACGGCCAGGCCTGCGACGGGACACGCTGGGTGTTGACATAGGTCGGCACTTCTCCTGCAGGGGCCACCTGAGCTTTCCCTTCCGGCATGCTATAGATGTCCGAAGACCCTAAAGCAAGATAATAATTCATTTTATGTCTTGGGATGGCAACATTCCTCCTGCCTATGTGATTGAGTCACTCAGCAGTCCAGTCCATGGTGTGGGGGGGTTGTTGCGTTTACCAATAAGAAAATCCCAATAAAAAATATTTTAGAGGGCTGGAGAGACGGCTTAGCAGTTAAGGCGCCTGCCTGCTAAGCCTAAGAACCCGGTTCCAATCTCCAGGTCCCATGTTCAGCCAGATGCAGTGATGCAAGGGTGCAATGCTGCACTTGACCACAAGGGGGTGTACACATCTGGATTTCGTTCACAGCAGCTGAGAAACTGCTGGCGCGCCCATGTCTATCTGTCCTCCTGTCCCTCTCTCTCTGTCTGTCTCTCTGTGTGTCTCTCCAAAAAACAATTTTTTTAAACAATATTTTTAAAAAATAAGGGGCTGGCTTAGTGGTTAAGGGGTTGGCCTGCAAAGCCAAAGGATCCCAGTGCAATTGTCCAGGACCCACGTAAGCCAGATGTACGAGGGGGGCATTTGCAATGGCTGGAGGCCCTGGCACACACACACACACACTCTCTCTCCCTCTCTCTCTCTCTTTCTCTCTCTCTCTCTCTCTGCCTCTTTCTCTCAAACAAATATATAGAAGAAAATCCCTCTGCAGATATCCACTGGCTAAAGTCTCCTCTTCTAATCCCAACAGTGCTATGCTCTGGCTATGACCCTTCTCAGTCATTCGTGTCAAAAGAGGGACCTTCCAGCCAATGTCAGAGTGAGCACTAATGGTCAGGGGCCTTGCCAAAGATGTTCAGCAGTGGTGCTCCAGGACCCTGGGGACACAGCAAGCCAGAGTCCATGTCATTCTTTACAAAAACACCAGACACATGATGGCTGGAGCAGGAGGACCACAGCCTTATCTTAATTTCTTTTTCTAGGCTTTATGGCTTATAAGGTACCTTTCCTAAAGAAAAAAAAAATGATGCTTTCCTTATAAAGCAGCCCCAGTGCTAGCTTGGGTTCACAAGGAAACCCAGGCTGGGCACATGACTGAGGAGCCATCTCCTTTGAGCAGTGACATGGTCTCAATGGGACCTCCCAGTAGGCCGAAAGGCCTGGGAGTCACAGCTGTTTTGTCACTCACTCAGAGATGCTGTCAAAAGTACTGCCCAAAAATGCCTGCTGTGTGAATGCCTCTTTTATTCATGTAACATGTCCCCAAGAATGCCCTTCTGAAAGTGGGTATCTTCCATACCCTAGGGACATGATGGATTGAAGAAACTTAGTTGTTTTTTTCTTTGTTTGTTTTCCATGTATATGTGTGTGTGTTGTGTGCATGTATGTGGGTGTACCAGGTTTGTGTGTGTGTGTGTGTGTGTGTGTGTGTGTGTGTGTGTGTGTGTGTAGAGGCCAGAGGACAACTTCAGGTGTTATTCTTAGGTATATCTCACTGTCCTGGAACTCACCAAATTGACTAGACTGGCTAGCTAGTGAGCTCCAAGGATCCACCTATCTCTGCTTCCCCAGTTCTGGGATTACAGGTGTGCACCACCATGTGGATAGTGGGGATGGAACTCAGGTCCTCATACTTGCAAGGCAAGCACCTGACTGATGAGTTATCTCATCCATCCTGCTCAGAGCTTTTAAAAACGTCTTCCTGAGAGTCATGGCTGGGTGCTTGCCAGTGTGCCACCACCTCTCAGCCTGTGTGTGAGAGAGTAAGTGTTGTGCTGATAGTTCTTCACTGTGGTCTGTCACCTGAAAACCTATGAACTGTGTTCTACCGTGTTGTTCCTCCAGGCAATTTCTATGTCTAAGTGGTTGTTTCTGCATTGCCTGTCCTTGCTAATCCACTGCTGTTTACATTATTGTATTGCCTGTCCTTTGAAAAAAAAAAATCAATAATTTTAAATTTTTTTTTTTTTTTCCTCACTCTGGCCCAGGCTGACCTGCAACTTGTATCTCAGGGTGGCCCCTGAACTCATGGCGATCCTCCTACCTCTGCCTCCCAAGTGCTGGGAAAAAATCAATCTTTATTTTTAAATTTTGATGTGTATGCATATGTGTGTGTGTATGTATACACCAGGGTCTCTTGTCATTGCAAATGAACACTCATCCATCCAGCTTTATGTGGGTGGCTGGGGAAAATGGAATCCAGGCTGGCAGGCTTTGCAAACAAGCACCTTGAACTGCTGAGACATCTCCCCAGGTCCCAAATCAACCTTTATAAAAAAAAAGAAACTCATGGGTGGAGAGATGGCTTAGTGGATAAGGTGCTTGCCTACAAAGGCAAAGGACCCAGGTTTCATTCCCCAGGACCCATGTAAGCCAGATGCACAAGGTGGCACATGCATCTGCAGTTGGCTTGCAGTGCCTAGATGCTCTGGTGTGCCCATTCTTTCTTTCACTCTCTCTCCCTTTCTCTGCCTTTTTTCCTTTTTCTTTCCCTCTTTCTTTTTCTTTCTTTCTTTTCTTTCTTTCTTTCTTTTTTTCTTTCCTTCTTTCTTTCTCTCTCTCTCTCTGTCCCTCAAATAAATAAATATAAATAAAATATTTTTTTAAAAATTCACAAACTAGGGCTGGAGAGATGGCTTAGCGGGCAAGGCATTTGCCTGCAAAGCCAAAGGACCTCAGTTCAATTCCCCAGGACCCACATAAGCCAGATGCACAAGGGGGCGCATGCATCTGGAGTTCATTTGCAGTGGCTGGAAGCCCTGGCGTGTCCATTCTCTCTACATCTCACTCTTTCCCTCTCTCAAATAAATAAATAAAAATAAAAAATATTTTAAAAAATTCACAAACTAGGGGCTGAAAAGATGGCTCAGCATTTAGGGTGCTTGCTTAGAAGGTCTGATGACCTGGGTTTGATTCCTTAGCACCCATATGAAGCGAGATGTGCAAAGTGGTACATGTATCTAGAGTTTGATTGCAGTGGCAGGAGGCCCTGATGTGCCCATTAGTCCCTCTCTTCTTGCAAATAAATAATATATTTTTTTATTTCACAAACTAATTTTAATAAGAAAAAGGTTATAAGCCCATGATTAGTTTTCCTGAAGTCTTCCTAATTGCAGATGGTAGTGAGCACTCAATCAGGGCAGATAATACAGGGACAGGGGCACCTCACTAATGTTCATTTAGGAAGAATAGCTACTGAAAATTAATAAGTAAATTCTTGGTTGTTCTATGTATGGGAAAATATATGTATCTGTTTCAGATAAGAGCTTGCAATCAGGTATTATGGCACATGAGTATAATTCCAGCAGTTGAGAGGCTGAGGCAGGAGTTCAAGGCCAGCCTGGGTTACATGGCAAGGCGTGGTTTTGAAAATAATTGAAATTTAAAAACAAATAAAAGCTTGAAATTTATTGAGAATTACAGAACCTCAAGTTTCTATAGAAGGTTTATTTTGGCCTAATGGGTCCATTATATTCTTGATCTGGCTGGCATAACCTGCCTACACACACAAAAATAGACCTATTTTTAAATTAAAGCTGATAGATTTTTACAATAAATTAAATACCTGTAAAAAATAATACATTTTCCCTTTTGTCCTTAGAAAGTATACTATGCAGACATATAATTTTAAAATATTCTTTAAATACCTATAGGACAAAGGTGAATAACTCAGAGTGAGCAAGCACCCCAGCACCATGCTCTCTTTGCTTTATTGTGTCCTTCCTATGTTAAGGAAGCACCACCAGAGGCTGCTGTTTTTGCTCAGACTGTCTAACCAGCAAGCCCCAGCAATTCCCTGGTCTCTGCTTCCCACAGAACTGGGGTTACAGATGTGCATGGCCATACCCATCTGTTTATGTGGGTGCTGGGGATAAATTTAGGGTGAATCAGCCCCTCTTAGGTCCTCATGCTTGCATGGCAAATAGTCTTACCCACTGAGCCATCTCCCCAGCCCCTAAAATCAAAAGAAATCTTTAAAGGACAGATTAGATAAATGAATAAATGGGCAAAAGATGAGACAGATAAACAGATAATAACATATAATATGATCAATAATAGATATATAGGATGATAGATAATAAGTGAATAGATAAATGGATGATTAGCTAGAGATAGAATAGATAAATCATAGCTATAGAGAGAGATAGGATAGGCAAATGAACATATACACATATGTATATACAAGTAACTATAAAAATATTCATATGTGGGCTGGAGAGATGGCTTAGGGGTTAAGGCGCCTGCCTCCTAAGCCTAAGAACGCTGGTTCCAATCTCCAGTGGTTCCAATCTCCAGTGGTTCCAATCTCCAGGTCCCACGTTTAGCCAGATGCAAAGTGACGCAAGGGCGCAATGCTGAACTTGACCACAAGGGGGCCCACACATCTGGATTTCATTCACAGTGGCTGAGAGGCTGCTGACGCGCCCATCTCTATCTGTCTTCTGTCGTCCTCTCCCTCCTCTCTCTGTCTCTCTCCAAAAATAAATATTCATATGAACAGTTATTTCTTAGTTATATGTAAACTGTTATAGTTACATGGGGACATATCTAGCCTAGAGAACTAGATTGCACACAGTTATATCTAAGTGAGATGTAGTGACATCTAATTAGATCGTCTAAATTATTTTTGCATGTGGTAAGAGTATGTTATTACACTTTCTAAGATGTAGATGTGTCCTCTAAAAGTTCACAGGTTCACCAAAAGTCCTACCTCCTTAGTACCCCTCTGCCATCAGTCCACAGCCTACATTCCCCTAAATCTGTCCCTGAGTGGGAAGAGGCATTCAGGGGACAGGGACAAGGGAGGAAGGGCTGCAGGGCCTTGCCTTGCTGGGGAACATGGAGCTTTCAAGTATAAAAGGCACATTGGGCTGGAGAGGTGGCTTAGCGGTTAAGGTGCCTGTCTGCTAAGCCAAAGAATGTCAGTTCCAATCTCCAGGTCCCAGGTTTAGCCAGATGCAAAGTGATGCAAGGGTGCAATGCCACACTTGACCACAAGGGGGCACACGCATCTGGAGTTCGTTTGCAGTGGCTGAGAGGCTGCTGGCGTGCCATTCTCTATCTGTCTTCCTCTCCCCCTCTCTCTCTCTGTCTCTGTCTCTCTCTCTCTCTCTCAAAAAAAAAAAAAAAAAAAAAAAAGGCCCATTGGAGGTGCTTCACCAACTCTCATTTGAAATTGATGAAGGTGGTCCTGGGATGTCAATGTCTCAGTATCCCAGAGCAAGGGGTTTTCTGGCCAGAGGGAGCCTTCTGGAGTCAGCTTCCATCCAGGTGCATAAGGCCATTAAGTGCTGACAAGTGGGCATTAGACCTGCACTGAGGGGGCACCATAGGATTCACAGTGTGCACGCGCCATCAAGTCAGCTGTCACCCCCTTCACGGATCTAGTCAGGAGCCTGTAGCACCACTCAAAGCCATTTCCAGGAGCTCACCCTGCTACTCCGTAGGAAATGGATGAAACCCAAGCAAGCGCACCACATGTTCAGAGTGTGTCTTGTCTTTCTCAGCCCCTCGCTTACCTTGTTTCTCACCGTGCCTGATGGGTGCTTGCTGCCAGTCTTCACCAAACGTGTCTCCCAAGTGTCTTCCTTGGTAATAAGTTTGCTCTTTTCCTGCAAACTGGAAACACGTGCAAACACAGAAAGAATTCACTTCTCGCTCCCCATCTCTGAAATCCATAATGGGGTGTGTGGGACTTTCATGGCTCCACACCCAGTTTTCTCTTCCCTGCCTCACAAGTGGCATTACAATTCACATATTTCAGCCAGTGCAGGTCCAAGGCACTGGGCAAATGCACTGTGATGTCAAACAAAGCCCTCTCCTTTGTGTATTCTGTGTGAAATCCAGTGAAAGTGGGAGAGGAGCAACTCCGTCAAAAGCTAGACAGAGCATCGGCCTGAAATAAAATTGATGAAGATACAAAGAGATAAAGTTCAGTGGGCCTCCATCCAAGAAAAAAGTGGGAGACTCACCTGGGCTACATCCGGAGCATGGGGACGCGTTTTCAGTCGGGCATCAAGAAAGCCCCCTGGAGGAGGCATCTTGCTGGGAATGCTGTTGTAGTATGGGTGGTCTGCACCATCTCCCTCCTCTTCTGTCCATGGCTCATCCAGGCTCTGCATCCTGGGAAAAGAAGATTTTCAGTGACTTTCACAAAAACCCAATGCGTTTAATGCCAATACCTGCAATGGTTTGGATTCAGCTTAAGTTGACTCGACTCTCCCCCAACAGACAGATATTAGAAGCTTGTTTTTTTTTTTTCCTGATTCTCAAAATAAAACCCACACCTAAAAACAATAATTAATGCCAACATTGAGATTGTACAAGGTTGACTGACTGATTAGAACTTCATGATTGTGGGGAATTAGAATGGTGCAGGTCCACAGCCAAATCACCTCGGGTTATGCGAGCCCCTCAAATAGCCATCTATTGTCTACCTCTGTGCCTGACCTAATATCCTGTAACTATGAACAGACTCCTAACTTATGCCAACCCAAAAAACTAAGACCTCGTAGCATCTGGACCTGTACCAGAGATTGCCCCATGGTGCTATAGCCCACCTACCTGATGTCCTCACCATTGCTTTTAAAGTGTCTTGACTTACAACTTTCTTTGTTCTGTTACAATAAAAACTTCATTAACTTGTTACCTTGTTTGGAATATGGAACTTGGGATAACCTGAATCTGTGTTCCCAAGCCATACATAGTCACTCATATTTGGCTCCAGAACAAACTCTCTTATTCGGTTAAATGACAGTTGTGTTTTGGCATTGACAGTCCCCAAGGTGGCAGTATTGGGAGGTAGTAGGACCTTTAAGACGGGAGCCTAGTGGGATAGAAGTCCCATAGGTAATTGAGGGCATGCCCTCAGAAGGGATCCTGAGATCCAGGTCTCTCTCTGGCTAGCTGTCTCAGAAAGTGACCTCTTCCTTATGAGGAGATGCATCCTCGAGGCCTCAGCAGAGCTGAGCATATGCAGCACCGTGTCCTTCACCTCCCAAACTGATACTAAATAATCCTCTTTTATTTATTATAAAATCAGTCTGCCTTGGGCATTCTGTTAATGGTTTTGAAAAATGGACTATTAACAAGAAACAGGTTAGTCATTTCTCCTTTAACTATGTCCCAGGGCACATATGAAGATCATATGAGTATTTTAACTAAAATCCCTACCTTATTCAGAGATCTGCCCATTGGAATATGACAGTCATATTTAAAACAAGTCCCTTTTCAAAAGTACAGGGGTGTTGGAGAGATGGCTTAG
Source organism: Orientallactaga sibirica (assembly GCA_036365145.1). Lineage (NCBI taxonomy): Eukaryota > Metazoa > Chordata > Mammalia > Rodentia > Dipodidae > Orientallactaga > Orientallactaga sibirica. The sequence goes on along the minus strand of JAEOAD010001462.1, from coordinate 2,443,270 downwards.
TGGTTAAGCACTTGCCTGTGAAGGCTAAGAACCCCAGTTGGAGGCTCAGTTCCCCAGTACCCATGTAAACCAGTTGCACAAGGTGGCACATGCATCTGGAGTTCTTTTGCAGTGGCTGGAGGCTCTGGTGCACCCATTCTCTCTCTCTCTCTCTCCCTCTTTCTCTCTCAAATTAATAAATAAAAATAAACAAAGTATTTTAAAAAGCATAGGTTCTTGTTGTTGTTGTTATTATTGTTTTACAAAGTAGAGTCTAGCTCTAGCCCAGGCTGACCTGGAATTCACTCTGTAGTGTCAGGGTGGCCTTGAACTCACAGTGATCCTCTTACCTGGCCTCCCAAGTGTTGTTAAAGGCATGCACTTCATGCCTGGCCTAAAAGTACATTTTAATTGAGGAAGAAATAACTTGTGCCTAAAGAAATAGATCCTTAAAGGACATATACACATTTCAGTAAATTAAGAAACTTCTGTAAAATAAAATCCATTCAAAAATAATGATGGGGGGGGGTCTGTAGAAATGGCTTAGTGGGTAAGGCGTTTGCCTGTGAAGCCTAAGGACCCAGGTTTGATTCCCCAGTACCCATGTAAGCCAGATGCACAAAGTGGCACATGCATCTGGAATTTGTTTGCAGTGGTTGGGATGCCTAGTGTGTCCATTCTCTCTCTCTCTCTCTCTCTCTCTCTCTCTCTCTGTGTAAATAAATAAATAAATAAATAAATAAATAAATAAATAAATAAATAAATATTTTTTAAATGAAAACTGAGGCTGGGGAAGTAATTCAGTAGTTAAAGGTCCTTGCTTGCAAATCCTGCTGACCTGGGTTTCATTTACCCAGTACACTCATAAATCCTGTTTCATGAAGTGGTGCATGACTCTGGAATTTATTTGCAGTAGCAGGAGGCCTTGGTGCATCCATCCCCCCCTCTCAAACAAATAAATAAATTACACATATATATCCATAAGAGATATAAAATGGAAGACTGACCTCACAGAAGATAGCAGCATAAGGACCTCTGAAAACTGCATGAGAGCAACAATGAAAATTGGCCAGAGAGGGCTGGAGAGCTGGCTTAGCAGTTGTTTGTCTAAAGCCTAAGGACCCAGCTTCAATTCCCCAGTACCCATGTAAGCCAGATGCACAAGGTGGCATATGCATCTGGAGTTCGTTTGCAATGGCTAGAGGCCCTAGCACACCCATTTTATCTGTCTCTGTCTCTCTCTCTGTGTTGGTATCCCTCTGTTTGCAAATGATTAAATAAAATGTTTAAAAAAATGGCAGCAGGGAGGCAGAGGTAGGAGGATGGTGAGTTCAAGCACCCTGAGACTACATAGTTAATTCCAGGTCAGCCTGGGCCAAAGTGAGACCCTACCTCGAAAAACAAAACAAAACAAAACAAACAAAAAAAATGGCCAGAGAAAAATTTTGGTCAGAACTCTGGAATTAACCAAAAGCTTTCAGCAAGCCCAGGGAGTATTTACTAAACAATTAAACTGTAAGAACAGTATCCTTGTGGCATTTTTAAATCACCCTATTTGCAGCTCTGTGGTGGCCTTGTAAACTAGCAGCCCTCAATCCTGTGAAAACCAGCTCCCGAGCAACTGTGGAAAGGATAGAACAGCCAGAGTTCTCTCAAAGAACTATTATTTGTCCTGACTGATTGATTCTTACAAGACCCAACTCACAGAGATGTCTTTTCAGAATTTACTTTTAATTAACATGTAATGATTTTGTACATTTGTGGGGCACAGTATGGTAAATTGAGATATTTATACATCTACTATATAATGAACAAATTAAAGCAATCAGCATTTCTACCTCCTTAAACATGTTCTATTTCTTTGTGTTTGCCAAGGCTGTCTTTATTGAACCCAATTCAGGGGCATTTGTCAAAAACATTCAGAGGCAATTGTTTAACACGTGGTCCACTGAGGCTGTGGATAATGTTTGGATCACTGAGCCTGTGTTGCAGAACTACTGCAGAAAGCCACCAAAGCCAACACAGATACCTACCAAAAGTCTTACAAAGAAGAAACTGGGATGAAGAGCTTTCTGCTGGAACTTTAATAATGTTTCTGGGAGTCTAGAAGGACACACTCATGTACCCACCTGTGCTCATGCCCACAGAGGGTAAGAAGACCCCAAGTTCCCACTTGTGGCTGACCTTGATCCATTGCACAAGCAGAAAGTGAAAGCTCAAACAAAGCTGTCAACTGCCTGGCTGCATATTGAAGAAGTGTGCTAACACCACACACACACACACACACAGCCTCTCTGTAAAGACTGACTGACATTTAAAGAAATCTCTCCCATTTTTAGCAAAGTAATGTCACTCATCACACAGAGCCCAAAGTGGTTATGTGTGGCGTGACAAAGAATAGTTTACAGAATAAATGCAGGAAAATCACTCAAATACTCACAACAGGCAGCACAAGTGGGGCTTCTCTGAGTCCCAGACTTGCTACCACACATCATTTTTAAGTTTTAGCATCACCAAAAACCATGAAGTATACAAAGAAATAGGAAAAGGCCGAGCTGGTGGCACACACCTTTAATCCCAGCACTCAGGAAGCAGAGCTAGGAGGATCGCCATGAGTTCAAGGCCACCCTGAGACTACACAGTAGATTCCAGGTCAGCCTGGGCTAGAGTGAGACCCTATCTCAAAAAAAAAAAAAAAAAAAAAAAGAAAAAAAAAAGGAAGAAAGAAAGAAATAGGAAAGGATACACAGGAAAAAATAAGTCAGTGGAAACTGTCCCCGAGGAAACTCAGACTTAGGGATAAGTGAACAGACTCTAAATATATTTGGATACCCAAAGGAAACAATGTACAAAACACTAAGAATGAGAAAGGATGATATCCCACAAAATAGAGAATATCAACATGGACACAGAAATCTAGAATTGAACATTCTACCAGCATGGCAATCTGGGAGAAGGAAGAACAGAAAGGAGGAGGAGGGAGGGAAGGAAGAGAAGAAAGAGGGAAGGAAGGAAAGAAAGGATAAAGGAGGGAGGGAAGGAAGAAAGGAAGGAAAAGAGGAAGGAGGGAAGGAAAAAGGAAGAAAGAAGGAGGGAGAGAGGGAAAGAAGGAAGGAAAGTAGTTCTAGTAACAGAAATAAAAAATTTTCTTAAGTGTATTACTAGCAGATCTGAGCAGGGCGAAGCAAGAAAGACAGAACTTAAAGTCAGGTCAATGAAGACTAACTAGTCTGAGGAAAGAACAAAAAGAAAAAAAAAAGAAAAAGAAATGTGAACAGAGCCTCAGAGACCTGGAGAGACAAATGATAGATAGATAGATAGATAGATAGATAGATAGATAGATAGATAGATAGATAGATAGATGATGATGATGGGTATATATATATATATATATATATATATATATATATATATATATATATATATATATATATATATATATATATATATGTATATATGGACACAGACAGATATGTGCTGTTGGTTTAAGTATGAAATGTCCCCCATAGCCTCATATGTTTGTGATCAAGCCTCATATCATACTTGGCCCCCAGCTGGTGAAGCCTTGGGAAGGTAGAGTCTTGCTGAAGGAGGAGTATTGATGGGATTTGCCTTAGAGTGTTATAGCCCAGCCCCACTTGCCACACCGAGCTCACTGACTACTTCTTCCTGCTGATGTTGAGATGTGTTACCCAGCTGTCTGCTCTTGCCATGCTTTTCTCGCCATGATGAAAATTTCCCTAGAAACTATAAGCTGGAAATAAACCCTTCCCTCCCATCAGCTGCTTTGGGGGGAGAGGGTATTTTGGTTGCTATTGTTCTTCCTTCTTCTTTTTCCTTTTCTTCTCATTCTCCTTCTTCTTCTTTTGAGGCAGAGTCTTATTCTAGTCCAGGCTGACCTCAATATCTCTCAGATCTTCCTGTCTCAGCCTCCCAAGTGCTAAGATTACAGAGTGAGCCACACACCCAGCTTCTGGCTGGGTGTTCTGTTTCAGCAATGTGAAAGCAACTGCTTTATATATGCATAATCTTTGGTAGAAAATAATGGCAAGGTTAATACACAAAACAATAAAAATGTAATTTTGCCTATGTTTCTTTTATTCTTTCCCTCTAAAATAAAACTACATGAAGCAATAGTTATAATAAATCTGTGTTGATGAGCGCACAATGAATAAAGACGTGTGTGTGTGTGTGTGTCCCTGACAGAAAGGAAAGAATAAAAAGGGCAGAGAAAAATTCAAAGATATTATGATCAAAGCTTCTCAAATTTGATAAAAGAAAATGTTGATTTATATAACCAAAAGGATAAAACCACAGTACACTAAGATAAACTGTATAGTATTCATATGTCATAGTCAAACAGTTTAAGCAGAATCTCAAAAAGAGCAAGGAGAATTATATATCACATACAAAGGATCCTCAGAAATATAAACAGCTGATTTCTTATTAGAAAAAGTAGAGGTCAGAGGTAGTAGGATAACATACTGCCCATGCTGAAGGAAAATTTTTCTGTTAAAAATTCTAGGGATGGAGAGATGGCTTAGCAGTTAAGGCATTTGCCTACAAAGCCAAAGGACACAGGTTCAATTCCCTAGTACCCACGTAAGCCAGATACACAAGGTGGCACATGCATCTGGAGTTCGTTTGCAGTGATTGGAGGCCCTGGTGCACCCACTCTTTCTCTCTCTCTGAAATAAAGAAAAATAAAATATTTTTTAAAATCTATTATATCCAGGGCTGGAGAGATGGCTCAGCAGTTAAGGCACATGCTTGTGAAGTCTAGCCACCTGGGTTCAATTGCTCAGTACCCATGTAAGCCAGATGTACAAAGTGGTGCATGCATCTGGAATTCATTTTCAGTGGCTAGAGGCTCTGGTATGCCTATACTCACACACACATACACATACATTCTCTCTCACTCTCTCTCTCTCTCTCTCTCTCTCTCTGTGTGTGTGTGTATCTCTGCTTACAAATAAATAAATAAAATATTTTGAAAATTCTATATCCAATGAAACTATAATGCATGAATAAAGCAGAAAATAAATCCCCAGGGAAATAAAAACAAAAAAAATTATTGTTTAAAAGTCTTCTCTAAGCCGGGAATGGCGGCCCACACCTTTAATCCCAGTAATCAGAAGGCAGAGGTAGGAGGATTGCCATGAGTTCGAGGCTGCCCTGAGACTACATAGTGAATTCCAGGTCAGCCTGAGCTAGAGTGAAACCCTACCTCAAAAAACCAAAAATAAATAAATAAATAAAAATAACTCTTCTCTACAGGAAATACTAAAAAGTATTTTAGGCTGACATGAATGGACACTAAATAGTAATTTAGTAGATGTAATGGTAAAGTTAACTAGACAAGATAATATAAAGGTAGTTTTTTGTCTCTAATTCTTTTGTTCTTTCTCTCTAATTTAAAATTAAAATACATAATGTGATAATTATAATAAATCTCTTTTGATGGACACACAATGAATAAAGGTGTAATTTGCATGACAACAGTACAATGGTGTGTAGACGAACACAGCTACATAGGTGTAAAGCTTTCATGTATTAAAATTAAGATGGTTAATCTTAACTAAATTGTTATAAATTAAGATGTTAATTGTAATCTGCAGAGAAATTACTAAAAATTACCTTTAAATAAGCATTATAATAAACAGGAATTGGGCTGGAGAGATGGCTTAGTGATTAAGGTGTTTGCCTGCAAAGCCTAAAGACCCAGGGCTGATTCCCCAGTATCCACGTAAGCCAGCTGCACAAGGTGGTGCGTGCATCTAGAGTTCACTTGCAGTGTCTAAAGGCCCTGGTGTGCCCCTTATCTCTCTCACACTCTATCTGCCTCTTTCTCTCAAATAAATAAATAATAAAAAAGAAACAGGAATCAAAATAATACACTTTGATAGTATTTATTGAACACAAAGAAGATGATAATATATGAAATAAAGGGACAAAGATGACATAAAGAAAAAAAAGCTCAATTACAAGGGAAAGATCCTGACTTGTCAACAATTGCATTAAATATAAATACACTAAATTATCCAATTAGAAGACAGAGACTGACAGAATGGATAAGAAAGTAAAGAAAATGATCTGATTATATTCTTTCCATGAGAAATACATCCTATCAAAACCATGGGAGAAACAGTCAATTCAGCAGAAATATTTGGAGATGCTAATATTCCACTGTAATATGTAGAACAACTGGATAGAAATTGGGAAATACCAGTGTGAGCACAACAAAACAATCAGACCTAAGAGACATCTATAGCACATTCCACCCCCCAAAAAAGGCAGAAAGAAAATCCTTCCCAAGTGCATACAGAACATTCTCCATGCATACAGCATGTTATATGTTCGGCTTATTTAATAATAAGCCACAAAAATGTTAAAGAACTGAAATCATACAGTGCAGTCAGTTAATAATGGAATCAGACTAGAAATAAATAATATAAGGAATTTTGCAGGATTAAATTTACTTTATTTTATTTTATTTATTTTTTTCTTTTTGGTTTTTCAAGGTAGGGTCTCACTCTGGCCCAGGCTGATCTGAAATAATTAACTATGTAGTCTCAGGGTGGCCTCAAACTCATGGCGATCCTCCTACCTCTGCCTCCCATGTGCTGGGATTAAAGGCATGTGGCCCCACGCCTGGCTAAAAAACACTGTTAAAATTAACCTGTTCCTAAAGAAAAGATCAGAGCTGGGCCTGGGGGCGCATGCCTTTAATCCCAGCACTCAGGAGGCAGAGGTAGGTGGAACGCCATGAATTCGAGGCCACCCTGAGACTACATAGTGAAGTCCAGGTCAGCCTGGGCTAGAGTGAGGCCCTACCTCAAAAAATAAAACAAAACAAAAACAAAAACAAAAAACAAAAAAAAAACAAAGAAAAGATCAAAACAAGAAATTGCAAAGCAAGTTCGAAAAGTTAGAAGTTTTTGTTTTTTGTTCTGTGTGTGTGTACATGCACGTGTATGCATGCATGTGTGCGTGTGCATATGCCACAGCGCACATGTGGAGACGGGAAGACAACTCTCATAGTTGGTCTTCACCTCCTACCTCACTTGAGGCCAAGTTTCTCACTGTTCATGTTGCCATTCACCAAGCTAACTGTTCCACAAGCTTCTAGGAAATTCTCTGTCTCTGCCTCCCATCTCACTGTATGTGTACTAAGATTGCAGAAGCCTGCTATGGCTTCTACCTGTGACAGGGGGTCTAGGGAGCTAAAATCAGGTAGTTAAACATGCATGACAATCATCTTATCCACTGAGCCATTTCCATAGCCTAAATATTGGAAATTTCTTCAAGATAAATAAAACCATTTTAAAAATTCCACAACTTATGGGATAAGGCAAAAGAAGTGCTTAGAAGGAAACACCTATACAATAAACACAAAAGGGACATGATAAAGGTATCAGAACAATATCCTTCTACCTTAAGAGACTAGAAAAGGAAGATTGAACAGCTCAAAGTAAGTAAAAGGAATAAATATTATAAAGGAGAAATAAATTAATTAGACAATTAAAATAAAACAATAAAAGAGGGCTGGACAGATGGCTTAGCAATTAAGGCATTTGTGTGCAAAGCCAAAAAGAACCCAGGTTCTATTCCCCAGGACCCACGTAAGCCAGATGCACAAGGTGGTGCATGCATCTGGAGTTCATTTAGAGCAGCTGGATTCCCATTCTCTGTCTCTGCTTCTCTCTCTCTCTCTCTTTCTCTCAAATAAATAAATAAATAAATAATATTTTTAAAAAGAAAACAATAAAAGAAAAATTAATGAAGTCAAGCTGGGGTGGGGAGAAGAAGAAGGAAGAAGAAGAAGGAGAGAAGAAAAGGAGGTAGAGAAGAAGAAAGAGGAGAGAAGATTCAAATTATAAAAATCAGGAATGAGAGAGGGAACCTTACTTCCCAGCATACAGAAATAAAAGGAACATAAGGTAAGCTGTGAATTTGTTACTTTGTCTGCCAACAAATTAAACTTACACTAAATGCAGGCAACCTCAGAAAGACTCAAACTAACAAAATGGACTCAAGAAAAGGTGGAAAATTTGAATAGACTATAACATAGAAACTACATTAGTGATTTTCAAAAACTACTCTCCAAGAAAAGCCCAGGATGTATGGCTTCCTAACAAACATCTAAATGAAAATGAACATCAGTTCTTCACAAACTCCCTTGAAACACAGTAGTGAAGGTGACACCTCCAAAGTTAGTCTGAACCAGCATGGGCACAGGATACCCTGGCAACACGATGAGACAAAGATGCCAAAAGACAAGAAAGTCACACATCAATGTCTCCCGTAAATATGGAAGTAAAAACCCTCAATAGAATATGAGTCGAGCAACACATAAAAAGAAGAACACCCCATGACAAAGTGGGTTTTGCCTCAGGAATGTAAGGTTGGTTCAATATATAAACATCAACAAATGTAATATGCCCTGTTAACAGACATCTTAATAGCACATAATAACCTCAATGTATAGAGAAAAATAATTTGAAATAATCAAGTAGTTTTACATTGTTAAAAACATTCAAAAATTGGGAATTCACACATTTCTTAGAAAGGCATCTATGAAAAGTCCATAGCGAGCTGGGCATGCCTGTGCACACCTTTAATCCCAGCACTCAGGAGGCAGAGGCAGGAGGATTGCCATGAGTTTGAGGCCACCCTGAGATTACAAAGTGAATTCCAGGTCAAGTTGGGCTAGAGGGAGACCCTACCTCGAAAAACCAAAAAAAAAAAAAAAAAAAAAGTCCGTAGTTTAACGTTATAAATAATGATGCTTCCCTCTAAGATCAATAGCATGACAAAGATGTCCCTTCTCTTTCTCTCTTTTGACATATGTAATATGTATCGTGTCGTGTGGGGGTGTGGTATACATTCATATATGTGCAGATGCATGCCTAGGCACACAGAAGACAGAGGAGAATGTTGTGTGTCCTTCCTCTATCACTCATATGCTTATTTCCTGAGATGGAGTTCTTCTCCGAACACAGAGTAACATTTTTTTACAACCACTAGTGCCTCTTCAGTCTCTGTTCCCCACAGGACTAGAGCTACAGATGTGCATGGCTAGGCCTAGCTGTTTACATGGGTCCTGGGAAATCGAACCCAGGTGGTTTCAGATCTCATAGGCTCTCATGATTGTAGAAAGCATTCTTGTCCCCTGAGTCATCTCCCTCCCCAAGAATGTCCTTTGTTATTTGCTATAGTCTGTGTATTGGGGGTGCTAGCCAAAGGAATAAAGTAATAAAAGGATATAAGAAGAATTCATATTCCAAAGGAAGATATAAAACTATCACAAATTGTAGATGGCAGGATCTTATAAATACAAACACCTAAAGCCACAAAAAGCTATTAAAGTTAACAAATGATCGATACAAGATCAAGATCCAAATATCAGTTGTATTCTATATATTAATAATAATAAAAATAAACTTAACAAAGAACTCTATTCATCATAGTGTCAAAAAGATAAAATATTTCAGAGAAAAATGGCTAAAATTTATACAAAACATATATTCTGAAAGTACAAGCCTTATACTCTGAAATTACAAGTGTTGAAAGAAATACAACCTATAAAATGGAAGAAAATATTTGATACTCATATTTCTGAAAAGTAACATTCTAGAATATATATTTTAAAAGTCCTATAACTCAACAATTATAAAGGCAAATGACTTATCCTTTAAAAATTTAGTAAAGATTATTTTCCAAAAGATGGTATACAAATAGCCAACAACTCATAAAAAGATGTTTGAGGGGCTGGAGAGATGGCTTAGCAATTAAGGTGCTTCTCTGAAAAGCCAAAGGACACAGGTTCAATTCCCTAGGACCCAGGTAAGCCAGATGTACAAGGTGGAACATGCGTCTAGAGTTCGTTTGCAATGGCTAGAGGCCCTGGCATGCTAATTCTTCTTTCTCTCTATCTGCCTTTCTCTCTCTCTCTCTCTCTTTCTCTCACTATCTCAAATAAATTAAAATTTTAAAAGATGTTTGATATATTATCAGAAAAAGAAAGTCAAAATTTCACTCAGAGACCATGTTATCCCCTGTAAGGTAGCTAGAATGAAAAAAACGGACAACATGGTATATTGTCTAGATTTATGGAAGTTGTCAATGAAAAAGGTTTTTTTAAGCTGAGCAAGGTGGCACATGCCTTTATTCCCAGCACTCAGGAGACAGAGTAGGAGAATCACTGTGAATTCAAGGTCAGCTTGGGCTACAAATTGAGCTCCAGGTCATCCTGGGTTAGAGTGAGACACTATCCTCGAAAAGAAATGTTTTTTAAAACATGTTTTAACAAATGTTTTAAAAATGTTTTTAGCACGTGTTGAACAATAGGAGGAACTCAACATGGACATTGACCTCAGGGTTACGGACACACATGAGCATGTACACACACACATACACACGCACACACACACATGCACGCATGTGAGCACACACACTGTTTTGATTTACAATTAAAGATCAGAGTATCTTCCCCAACAATTAACACAATGAGCAAAAGATTACTACATACAAAGAAAATCTCACCAGCAATCAGAGAGGGGCATGAAACACTTAGGGTTCCCCCATCACTATACTCTTTCCTTCCTCACCTGCCATCTCCATTCCAAGCAATGTGGACAAGGAATTGGAACCACCAAGTCCTTCCGCCTCCAGTTGACACTTCCCAACTTGGAGCGAAAGGTCCCAGCAAGTGAGACGAAATCCCAAGGGAAACTTCCCAGAACAGCTCCCCCTTGCTGGGCCCCATGGACTTTGGTGACTCAGAAGGAAAATGTCCCAGTGTCACTCACAGTCCAGAACCCTAGGCAGGGTGACTCAAGAGGAAGCCGAATGTAGGGTGGGTCTTTTTATGTACCAAGTCACCCCTAGCTCGTGTATGGAGCTGGGACAGAAGGTGGAGCCAGACTGGAATGCCCCGATCGCCCTGTTCTGGAGCCTGTGCAAGGAGCATAGCCAACGGCCATCAGACAGGCTGACAACGAGATGAATGGAGGGCTGGCATCAGCCCAGACCCAAGACACTGTTCTGTCTTGGGAACTGTATGCCAAGAATACTTGCATTTGGAGCTGAAGTTGTTTTCCATGGATAAGATCCTGTCTGCTTTTCCTTTCCCCAAAGACCTTCAAACTTTATCATACAGAGTCTCTGGCAGCAAAGACAATGAGACTCCCAGATCTGTGGTAACACAGTTATAAGAAGGGGACATATGGAAGCATCACATGGCTGAAGGAGAAACACAATGACACAAAAATGTCACAATGAAGTTGTTTTTGGTAGCCTTGGCGACCGTCACTATAGCTTCAAGAAAATGTTTTCCACACATTCAAAGAGCCATCCATATGCTAGTTTCCATCTGCGGGTTTCCTGTGCCATAGCCTGGCACCAGCCAGATGTCTGTGAGCCTAGGAAGCCCCTTAATGAACTGAGTCTGCCGGAAGCACAGCACGGGTCACAGACACAGGTGCGCTGCTGCAAACCACGTGATGTAGCAGCGCGACTCACCGGTCCTGGAGAGTGGGGATCTTGGAAGGACACTGCAAATACTGTTTAAACCGGAGCTCAAAGGCTTGTCCGATAGAGCCAATGACATCTTGCGCCAGCCCATCACAGCATTCCAGAATGTGGCAAGCTGGAAGAGAATGGGCACAGGCCCATTAGCGATAGACAGAGTTTCCTAGGCTCCTTAACAAAGAGCTCCAATCCAAGGAGCCAGGGACAAAGTGACAAGCGCCTCCTTCCTAGCAGTTCCCAGTCCATGTACCTGCTGCCTCATCTCCAGGGGCATGGCACAGCAACGACTGCAGGCACACATTTCTTAGAGTTATCACCTATAGGTTCTATAATATAATATAATTAATATAATATAATACGATACAATACAATATAATATAATAGGTTCTATTTTAAAAATGGACAATTTTCAATCTTCCCACAGAGTGGTAGTGGATAATGGGTTAGTGGATGTAGCAAACCACATCAGGATACAGGTGTGTGTTTAATGATTAGCACCCAGCAGCTCCTAACTCAACCAGGTGGATCAATGCTCTCCTAGTCAGCCTCAATTATCCTTTCTAACACCATTGACATGCTCATCTGATGGAGGAGCAGAAATAATGAGGAGCATCTGGTACACAGCACTAAGCCTGGCTGCACGCAGATGAGTGATTACATGGGTCAAGCATGACTTACCTCTGCGATTCACAGGGTCCTTGGCTACATAGGCAACATAATCTGTCGTGTCCTGTTAAAGGAAAAAAAGACATGTGTGACCCTCAACCCAGAAAGAGGCAACACTCTAGAGATTCCAGTGCCCAAAGCACAGGCGGCACCCACTCATCCATCACATGGCTAAGACTCAGGGTAGTGAGGAAAGGAAGGACAAAAGGAAGGAAGGAAGGAAGGAAGGAAGGAAGGAAGGAAGGAAGGAAGGAAGGAAGGAAGGAAGGAAGGAAGGAAGGAAGAAGGGAGGGAGGAAGGAAGGAAGAAAGGATGAAGGGAGGGAGGGAGGAAGGAAGGGAGGAAGGATGAAGGGAGGGAGGGAGGGAAAAGAAAGAAGGAAAGAGCCAGGCATGGTGGCGCACACCTTTAATCCCAGCACTTGGGAGGCAGAGGTAGGAGGATTGCTGTGAGTTCGAGGTCACCCTGAGAATACATAGTGAATTCCAGGTCAGCCTGAGCTAGAGTGAGACCCTACCTCGAAAAACCAAAAAAAAAAAAAAAAAGAAGAAGAAGAAGGAAAGGAAGGAAGGAAGGAAGAGAAAGGGAAAGAGAGAGGAGAGAGAGAGGGATGAAGAAGAAAAGGAGAAACGGGCAGGACAGGAGAAAGGAATGACAGGTTACAGAAATCAAGAGGGAGTAGTTGGAGTCATAACATTTTTGTTTATAAAGTTATTTAGTGTGTGCGTGTGTTTATGGTTGCACCAGGATCTCTTGCCCTTACACACAAATGTCCACCCAGCTTTACATGAATGACTGGGGAATTGAATCCTGGGCCAGCAGATTTGCAAGCAAGTGCCTTTAACCACCAAGTCATCTTCCCAGTCCCAAGTCATAACTTTTCAGAGTGCTTCTAAAGCACACATTTTTTTCTCTTTCTTTTCTTTTTTTTTTTTAAATTTATTTGAGGGAGAGAGAAAGAAGCAGAGAGAGAGAGAGGGGAGGGAGGGAGAGAGAATGTGTGCGCCAGGGCCTTCAGCCACTGCAAACGAACTCCAGATACATGTGACATTGCGTGCTTACATCACTGTGCATCTGGCTTATGTGGGACCTGAAGAGCTAAACATGAGTTCTCAGTCAGTCTTCACACGCAAGTGCCTTAACCACTAAGCCATCTCTCCAGCCCAGGGCACACAGTTTTGAAGAAGGACTTCCTTCTCAAAAGTTCCCGATCAGAGCAGGAGAAGCCAGGCCAAGGCACTTACCGGGTCTCCCCCCGAGGCAAAGGAGATGGACTGCATGTGATGGTTCGCTATGATCTGCCAAGGCCAAAACAAGAAAGGAGGTTTGTCATTATTACCTTGCCCATGGTCTTCCAAAGCCAACTGTGTGCTGGCAAACAACACAAAATTGTATTTTCCTGAAAACTGGTTCCCATAGAAAACATCTCTAAAAGCCAACACAGTGGCTCACCTGCCATGACTCATCACTGATGGCACCCAGAATTCTCCAGTAAGTTGCCAGCAGCTGGGAGGCAGAAACTGTGGGAATCCCATTTTACAGGCAAGGAGCTCAAGGCCAGAGGGGCTGAGTGGCACACTCAAAGTGAAAACTTTAATGATCAGAACTGTGATTAGACTGGAGGCCTCCAACCCAACATCAGGGTCTTGGCAGCTGAGTCTCTTCAAGAAAGAAACAGTGTCATTCCCACACATTATATGAAGTCATTGCAACATACAGGATATGCTTCTCAAACACAACAGGCTCAGCAGAGGGAGTAGAGCCTATTCCTCTTTCTTCATTCCATCTACATCACGTGCACAGGAGTCAAAAAGCCCATAGCCAGGATCCCAAGTTGATACTATAGCACTCTCCTGATTTATCAATGGAAAGACCAGAGGCCTTTGAAGTTCATTGGAAAATGGGAAATTTCCATTAACTTTATAACAGCGGCATACAGTGGGATTTAGCAAGCGCTGAGGCAATTAGAAACTGCCCTAAATTTTAAAAGCTACATAAGACTTCCGTGCTATTTTTATCATTTTAAAGGCAACACGATGGTATTGAAGTCAATTTCCATGGAAAAGGGGAAAGTGTTAGTCTCTGTCCCAGAGCAGCCAGGTTTATTTCTGCAGCATCCCCTCACCCCTGCCCTCTAGCAGACACTGGCAAGACAGTGTACAAGACAGTGTCATAACAAATACAGGATAAAATTCCTCACTAGGCTGAAAAACTTGTAGTCTCAGGGTGGCCTTGAAAAGCAATAACCTAAATACAGGATAAAATAAAATACTTTTAAATGCCTACTTTGCCATTTACAAAATTTCATGATCCAAGGAAATCTGAGCCTATAAATGAATGTAGAACAGTGAGGCTAGCTGATGGCCTGTGCCCAAGCCCCAGGTGTCTTAAACTAATAATAGTTGCCCCAGAATTCTGTCACCACTGGTAGACAGCTTCTAAAAAAATAAGGCAACAGAATCCCCAAATAACAATATACTAGGATGTCCAAAGATTTAATTTTTTGTTTCGTCTTCATGTAGCTCTGGCTGATATCAAACTCACTATGTAGCCAAGGATGACCTTGAACTTGTGATCCTCCTGCCTCCACCTCCTAAGTGCTAGGATTATGGTTGTGCACCACCTCACCCAACTAAAGTTGTTAATTTTTGCGGGATTAATTTTTGTGTGTTTAATTTTTTGCTAATTGATTTTTTAAAAGAGTTGAAGCTTTCTGATACTTTATTTTTAATTAATTTATTTATTTGACAGAGAAAGGGGAGGCAGAGAAAGAATGGGCACGCCAGGGCCTCCAGCCACTGCAAATGAACTCCAGATGCATGCACCCCCTTGTGCATCTGGCTAACATGAATCCTGGGGAGTCGAACCTGGGTCGTTTGGCTTTGCAGGCAAATGCCTTAACTGCTAAGTCATCTCTCCAGCCCTGCTAATTGAATTTTTGTTTATAAATCAGCTCTCAAACTAGAGTTTTTGAAATTAAATTGGGAAAAAAGTGGAAGTCATAGTTGATCAACCATGTGATCACCTCTAACACCTCAAATACCAGAGACATTGAAAGAAGGGGTAAGAACACCCGAGCTTGGTGGCTCTACTACAGATAGCGTGCATTTCTGCTCGGAGAGTGTCCTCTCTGCCCTGCTTGCATGGACCTCCACATCCAGGGTGGATATTGTATGTGTGCTCCCTCTGGGTAGAGAAGGCAAGGTCCTCCTTGCATTTGCTACAGGGGTGATCTAAAATCAGCAGACAGGAGAGCCACAGTCACATGCTTTCCCTGTCACTGACTGCACCCTTGTCACCCCAGCTGGCAGCCTCTGGGTGTTGATACTGGAAGCTCAGACCAGTCCACCCAACCCGTGGGCAGGAATGGGAGCAGTGGACATATCCAGCCAGGTTCCCCCACCATCCCAGGATGGAGCAGAGCTTCAGGACCAGCCATGCTAGCTAGCATCATTCGTACTGAGCCTGCTCTTTCTTGAGGTAGATTCAGAGCAAGAAGGAGTGATTCAGAGAGAGGGAAGGTTTACGACAACTTCTAGACACAAAAGGTCCATGTCCCACACAGGAAAAGACCAGATTCAAGTGTGGATGGTTGTGCAAAGCCTAGCGGGACAAACCTCCATGAATAGCTGAGGCTCAACATTCCGAGAAGGCCTGGGGCTGCCTGACATCCTTGGTCCACAATTCCTGGGCTGGTTACTCAACCTCTAGCAAAGTGAACATGAAAACACAAGGGGTTATGTGTGGGCCCCTAAAAAACCTACAGATCGGGCTGGAGAAATGGCTTAGTGGTTAAGGTGTTTGCCTGCAAAGCCAAAGGACCCAGGTTTGATTCTCCAGGACCCACGTAAGCCAGATACACAAGGGGGTGCATGCATCTGGAGTTTGTTTGCAGCAGCTGGATGCCCTGGTGCACCCATTCTTTCCCTCTCTCTCTCTCTCTCTCTCTTTCTCTGCCTCTTTCTCTCTCTCAAATAGATGAATAAATAACTAAATAAAATATATTTTTAAAAACCTACAGATCCAGCAATGTCCAAATCAATTCTGGATTCCTGCTCTTGATCTAGAATTTATTTCTACATCTCAGAGATGAGATATATAGGTATATAATAATGATGAAAATAACAATGATTATGGTAAATATAGATAGATAGATGATAGAGAAATAGTAGAGATAAGTAGAAAGATGGATGCCAGACAATTTGATAGATGTCAGATAAGAGAGCTAAGTAGATAGATACAGATGATAGTAGATGGCAGGTAGACAGGTAGATAAATAGATAACTGACAGATAAATGATAGACAAGAAAGATCATGGAGATGGACAGGGAGATAGATAATAAAGAGACAGGTGACAGTGTGGTGGTTTGAATCAGATATCCCCCACAAACTCATGTGTTCTGAATGCTTGATCCCCAGCTGATGGAAATTTGGGAGGTTGAGCCTTTCTGGAGGAGGATTGTCGCTGGGGGTGGACCTGGAGGGTTTATGAACCACTAGCTTGCCAGTGTTGGTCTGGCTCACTCTCCAACTGCTGTTTTCCATCTGATGTTAGCAAGGAGGTAATGTACAGCCTCTGCTCTACTATCTCTCCCCTGCCATTATGAAGCCTCCCCTCAAGTCTGTAAGCCAAAACAAATAACTTTCCTCCCATCAGCTGCTTTTGATTAGGTGCTTTGTCCCAGCAACAAGAAGGTAACTGCAACAGATAGATGATATATATATATATATATATATAGAGAGAGAGAGAGAGAGAGAGAGAGATGATAGATAGATAGGTAGATAGATGATAGATTGATAGATAGATAGATGATAGATAGATCGATAGATAGATAGATAATGAGAAGGTAACTGCAATAGATAAATGATAGATAATAGGTAGATAGAAAGACAGACACTGCACAGGAATATAACCACCCTAAGCAGAATTAGCCTTAGTAACTATGGCTGCGCCCCCTGAGTCACCTGTCTATGCTGTGCATGGCCGCAGCACACACTCCAACATAAAAACCACCAAGGTTGGGGGCTCCTGTTAATTAAACCACGGCAACACTATCCCAGAAGCAGTAAAATGAAAACGAGGTCTATAAAACCACTAACAGACACTGCAGAAGGGCTAGGCCTAAAGGAAGACTTTTGCACAATCCTCACCTTTTTCACATTTCAAGGAAACTGAAAATTTCATGCATTATCCTCAGGGGGAAAAAAGGAAAGGTAATTTAGAGCAGAATTGAAGAGAGCCAACTCCTCCATCATTTTGTGGGTGACCCTTCAAAGTAGCTGAAGAGCAAGATTTGAGAAAACACACCCACGCCCACAGAGCCTCCATCCTCGGGCTGCGCAAGCATGTACCTGCTTGGAGTCAGGTGTGCGCAGGTTCAGGCTGGCGGTGGAGATAGTCAGAGAGATGTTCATCCCTGCGAACTGGAGGTTGCTCTTTCCCAGGATGCTGGACAGCACTTTGCTCGGAGGCTGTGAAATCCAAGAGTGTTATTTTAACTGCATATTTAACTATGGCCAAACCTTCAAGGCCTCTGGATTGTTCTCAACTGGAAGAGCAAAGACAGATGTCAACATACTCCCTACCCCTGGGGAAGACAAATGGGAAATGGAAGAAATGAAGCTGGTGCTAACATGCACATTCTAGAATGTTCAGTATGCAAATTTTAAAAGGTCTCATATGCAAATGCTGGGGTGAGGGCTCTTGTGGGCAGAAGTATCTGTCCTCCAGGCTCTCTTTGGCCACATGCTGCTGTCTTGTGGGGCCTTGAAATACCCAAGCTGAAGAGAATGGGCCACAAATCCTTTGGCTCAAGCACCTTCCTGGTCAGGGCTCAGTCAGACAGACCAGTTGCATCCCGTAGTCCTAAGCCAGCACAGGATGGTGAGACACAGGCTGGTGATCACAGTTGTCTCCATTACATCAGCATCTGGCCAGACATCTCCCCAGGGCCCTGGATAAGCATTGCAGCCCTCGCCTCTGTCCTCTGGGACCCACCCACCCTTTGCTTTTTTGCCAGTGAGTTCCCAACCAGACATGTGGGATTTGAATCCCTAGGAGAGAAAATGCAGTAACTAAGGCTAATGCTTTCTAAACTGGAGTCAGAGACTGAGACAGCTCTCCACCTGCTGCAGTTCAGAGCACAGAATGTTCTGGCAGACTGGGATAAGCCACTCAAGTCCATGTCCTGATCTGCTGGCCTTCATAGCTCTCAGCAGGGAGTACCCTAGTTAATGAGCCAGTAAGAATGGGTCTGCACCTTCGGATGTCTGCCCAGCCAATAAGCTGCCCCCAAAGCCAACTTTTATGGAAATCCTATATTTAAACCCTTGCTGCACTTGCCTCCAGGGCTCTATTCAGGGGCGCCCTCATTCTGTGTCCAAACTGCAGCCCTTTGCTCCCAGATAGATGCTGCTTCATTTGATCTTTAAGCCAACATGCCTAAAAAAAACTCTTTAAACTTAGAGTTGCCTGGGCTCTGGTTGAGAGGTGGGTCAAGCACACCTGAGGCAAAGCCTGGAGGCTATCCTCATGCCCACCTCTTCCCAACAACAGAACCCCACCTGGCTCTGGGAGATGGGGTGCTCTCGGCTGTCCTCAGAGGCCAGCCTGGTTCCTGAATTCCTGGAGCCTTGCTTGGTCTCCAGGACCCACAGAGGAGCTAGTAAGCCAGTAAATGGACATGCCAGGCTACCATTCCAAATTCTCTGTGGGAAACCCAGTTGCCTTATGGATCATGGGGGTCCCAGCTCTGAAGACAGAAGCCTTCTGGAACCCCAACAACAGCAGAGCTCACTGTATAGTTTCCCAAACCAACTGGATCCAGAACATTCAGCTTCCAGGCAGGCTCCAAGATGTGCTACCTACAATTCCTTCTAGGCCCAGAAAGGTCACCATTGTGGGTGCTGAGTGATGTTGATACCGAAGAATGAGTATGGGTGTGTGTGCTTCCTCTTAATGTAGATAATTTCCCCTCTAACCCCACCATGTGCAATAGGCAAGTTCTAGGAGTGTGGAGGACCCTCAGCCTCTGGAGCAGGTGGTCAGCCTCAACTTCTACTCACACCATGGTTTAGGGTTTTCGTCCCTCGGTTCCTGCCACCTGTACCATGGGGAGTCCAGTGATGAAGTGCACTGAAGTGTCTGCTCAGGAAAGCCAATTATTACATGTTCAGGGATTTTGTGAGCTGACCATTAAACACAGCTATTTTAAAAGTCATGGGGCTGGGGAAGAAATCGCTCAGTAGGTAAGAGCACTTTCTGCACCAGCAGGATAGCCTGAGAGGGGATCCCTAGCATCTTCATGAGGAGCGGAACATGACCAGGCATGGCTATAACTCCACTCCTGGGGTGGAGGGGGAAGATAGGAGAATCGCTGGGCTTGCTGGTCAGCCAGTCTGACCAAAAATGGTAGCTCCAGGTTCAGTGAGAGACCCTGTCTCAAGGAAACGAGAAGGAAGAGCAACATAGGACACCTGAGGTTATCCTCTAACCTTTGCACATGTGTGCACAGGACACATGCATCTACACACACAGGTACATATGATATATATACACACTATACCACACACACATGCAAGGAGTTTTTTAATTAAAATATATTTTTTATTTATTTCAGAAAGAAAAATAGGCAGAGAGAGAATGGGCATGCCAGGGCCTCCAGCCACTGCAAATGAACTCCAGATGTGTGCACCCCCTTGTGCATCTGGCTTACGTGGGTCCTGGGGAATTGAATCTGGGTCCTTAAGCTTCACAGACCTCACATAAAAAGCCCAAAAGCTGTGGTGGGTTTCTGTAACCCAGAGAAAGGAGAATTTCCCAGAGAGCTCATGGTGAGCACAGAAAGAACCGTAGTGAGACTGCAAAGGGAGAAAGCCAGCCTCAAATGAGGTAGACCCAAAAGTTAGTTGCCCCCTGACTTTCTTCCACTCACACATGCTGTGGCACATGTGTCTGTACACACACACACACACACACACACACACACACACAAAATAAAACATATGTTCTAATTGTTCTGTTCCATTAATCTACACTACATGAGCCTATGCTTTTCAGGTTACATCTACCACACCTGTGTGATGGACTGTGTGATGATGTGTGTGTCTCTTCCCAACTCTGATCCCAGGGTTGTGGTAAGGAAAGCTTGAGGTCAGCCACTTGAGATGATACCACAGAAATGGACAGGCATAACAGACCCAATGTTGTGTCCTCCTCCTGGCCCCAGAGCCAGTAGTCAACTGATACCCAGAGCACCACTGTGGGAGCTAGCACGATGTGTGGTCAGTGACAAGTGAGTTCATGGGCACAAGTGGAAAGGAATGCCTGGCCAAGTGTCTGCTTTTGATGGGCAGTGACAGCTCACTGGTAGTCTTAGCAACTTTGTTCTTAGAAGTGACAAGAACCAGGTCGCAGAAGGAGGACAGTGGATGACTGTGTGGTTGAAGACCCCGAGAGGTGTCCGAACAGACATGAAGGAGGAGACAGACACACAGTACCTTTCTCTTCTTGAAGGCTCCTTTGGCACCAGGCACAGCTTCGCAAACGCGGCTGATTGCTTCCCTGAGGACAGGGAGAGAGATTCATTTTATCACATGCCAGTTGGGATTATGTAACCCAGAGATTCTAGTCTCAGACATCCAGGGAAAACCACCAGCCTTCCCTACAGGAAGTCCTCCATCCCTCCTCGATCAAGTAAAGCTGAGCCCAAAGCAGATGGGTTGTCTTAAAATGTCTGCCGCAGTCACCTCTCTCACTGAGGTGGTTTATGCTGAAATATGATATCAAAGCTCCATTTTTTTTTTTTTTTTTTTGGTTTTTCAAGGTAGAGTCTCACTCTAGTCCATGCTGACCTGGAATTCACTATGTAGTCTCAGGGTGGCCTCAAACTCATGGCAATTCTCTTACCTCTGCCTCCCGAGTGCTGGGATTAAAGGCGTGCACCATCACTCCCGGCAAGCTACATTTTCTTATATCTTTTTACATTTAACAAGATTCCACCCTAAAAGCCTTTTTCCCAATGCTATCTTTATTGCTGTGGTTAGGACAGGGTCAAAGCTAATCAGCCCTGCTATTGATGAAGACCTTTCTGAAGTGAGCTAGAATGCAATTGGGAAAAATTTGATTCTCGGTATTGATTCCCGGCTTCTGCGGTTATGAATGCAGACGGCTGTCTGGGGTGGTAGAGCACTTGTCCAGCATGCACCAAGCCCTGGGTTTGCTCCCCAGCACGCCATAAAACCAGGTATGGCGGTTCACCCCCATAATTCCAGCACTCAGAAGGGAGAGGCTGGAGGAGCAGAAGTTCAAGATCACCCTCAGCTACATGGAGAGTCCAAGACTCACCTGGGCTACATGAGATCCTGTCTGAGAAATAAATCTAACTTAAAACTGAATTACCATCACTCAACTTACATTTTTACAACTTTACAGTTGACATGTTCACATTCCACAGACACCATAGCTTGAATTTTAACTTCTAATCTTTTAATATGAAAGTGGAAGGAGGAACACTGGAGGCGGACAGGGTGGAGACAGGGAGATAGGAGAGCAGAGAAGATGCAGAGAAGGGCCAACCAAAACTAAGGATGTAAGAGAAAGCCATAAGAAGCCTGCTACTTTGTAAGCTAATTAAAAGGTAATTTTGGGCTGGAGGGATGGCTTAGCAGTTAAGGCGTTTGCCTGCAAAGCCAAAGTACCCAGGTTCGATTCCCCAGGACCCATGTTAGCCAGATGCACAAGGGGGTGCACGCATCTGGAGTTCATTTGCAGTGTCTGGAGGCCCTGGTGCATCCATTCTCTCTCTCTCTCTCCCCCCCTCTCTATGAAATAAATAAATAAATAAAAATAAAATATTGGGCTGGAGAGATGGCTTAGCGGTTAAGGCGCCTGCCTGTGAATCCTAAGAACGCTTGTTCAAATCTCTAGGTCCCACATTTAGCCAGATGCAAAAACGATGCAAGCGCACAATGTTGCGCATGCCCACAAAGGGGCGCACATGTCTGGGGTTTGTTCACATCAGCTGAAATGGCCCTTCCTCCCTCTCTCTGTCTCTATCAAATAATAAAAATAAATAAATAAATTGTTTGAAGATATTAAAGAGTATCATGAGATATCATCTTTATAAAAATAAATAAATAAAATATTAAAAGATAATTTTTAAAAGATTTAATTTTTATTTATTTATTTATTTATTTATTTATTTGAGACAGAGAGAGGGAAAGAGAGAGGAGAGGAGTGAGAATGGGCACGCCAGGGCCTCTAGCCACTGCAAATGAACTCCAGATATATGCACCCCTTTGTGCATCTGGCTTATGTGGGACCTGGATAATCAAACTGGGTTACTTAGGCTTCACAGGCATGTGCCTTAACCGCTAAGTCATCTCTCCAGCCCAAAAGATAACTTTGTTTAAGTTTCAAGTTTTCATTTATTTTTGATCAGTCTGCATTCATTTTGCATATTAATGTGGGTCAGCGCAAAGTAGCAATGCATATAATCAGCATGCACTGATGAAATATATCCTCCCGGTCCACCCCTACTCTTCCCTCCCCACTTCCCAACCTCTAGTAATCACTGATCCATATCCAGGTCTACTGTTTTTAGTGTCCACATACAAGGGAGAACATGCAGCATTTGTCTTTCTGTGGCTGGCTCATTTCACTCAACACAATGTCTCCCAGGTCCACCATGGGACCCTCTCTCAGCACGCTGGGCAGATGGGCAGCAGCAGCAATGGTCAGCTCCCCCACAGTCCAACCACCATGAGAGGAAACAACCAACACTGAAGTTCTGTATTGCTGATCTCGCATGATCGAGTTTAAGCATATCTGCTTCGTTTCCCATATATTACATAACTTGTGGTAGGCTTATGAAAGTCTAGGAACAGCTGCATAATAAAACCGAGAGGGCTTAAGGGGAAAATAAGAGCTCTGTGGTACACAGACGAGAGCCACATATCAGCTGTGTAGGGAAGGTCTATTCTGTCAAGGAGTCATTCAGTGTTGAGGGACACTCATGGGGCCCAGTGGGACAGGGGTCCCATACACATCTGACCACATGCAGGTGGGAGGGCTGGGAAGAGAGAGGAGTCCAGACAAGGAGGCAGCAGAGGTCCAAATGCAGGTAGGAAAGACTAGGGCGGCAGCTTCGGGGACTCTTGAAGCCCACACAGCTCAACACTGTGACTCGGTGTAGGCGAGAAAAGACAGGGAGAGGAGCTGAAGGCGGCTTCAAGTCAGGAGCCCAAAGGAGCTGGGCAAACTTCTCAACTCCCACATAAAGAGGGAGAAAATATTGCAAGAACATAGAAAAAAACAAACAAGCAGGGACTTAGAAAAAGGCTGAATGAAAAAGATGATAATGAGCCCTCAGAAATGTTCAAATTCCCAAACCAAACACTTCCTACAGTTAATTTCTACCATCTAGATGAAAAACAATCATCCCTGGGGCACAGAGCTTGACAAGATGACCTTGTCACATCAGGCAGAAAGCCACTGAGACAGTGAAACATTTGCAGAGAGAAGGGAGGAAAAGGGGTTTCTGGAAGTTCCAGTACAGGAAGTCTAAAGGCAATGACTCACCCTGACAGGAAGGGGATGTGAAAAGCAAATGCTTTTGCTGTCTGCCTGTCTGTGCTTAAGCATCTTACAGTCATGATCTAACTGCGTCTTACAGAAATGACATGGCTTGTCTCAAAGTGAATCCCCCATTTGCTTTCAGAAGGTCATATCTCTTCATAGAAGTATGTAAACTTCAGTATCTATATATTACATGTTAGTTTTATTTTGAATAAAAAAGCAAACTTCTGCCCAGTGCTTATTATATAAATGATATATTTGGCTCACCAGAGCGCCTAAATCTCTGATGGCCTAAGCAAGCTAAAAGTGCTATATCCGGTGTGTCTCCTAGGCACTTCTTTAAAAACTTCTTTATTGACAACTTCCATAAATATAAAAAACACACCATGATCATAATACCCTCCCACCACCTTCTCCTTGCCCCTCCCAGCCTCCTCGCCATTGAATCCCTTCTTCTTTCCAACTAGCTGCTCTTCTATTTTGATCTCATCATTTATTTTTATTCCTATTATGCAGGTCCTAGTCATTTCTGTTCTTAATATTTTATTTATTTGATAGAGGCAGGTGGGTGGAGGAGAGAGAATGGGTGCACAAGCCTCCTAGCCACTGCAAAAGAACTCCAGACACATGCACCAGTTTGTGCATCTGGCTTGTTTTACATAAGTACTGAAGAATCAAACCTGGGTCCTTTGGCTTTGCCAGCAAGTGCCTTAACCACTAAGCCATCTCTCCAGCCCAAGTCCTAGTCGTTTCTTAAATATGCTCAATCATTACATTCTTTGCCTTTTCTTTTTGGAGTGTGTGTATTCATGTTTGTGCAGGTACATATAAGTACACGTGTGTGTGTGCATGTGTGTGTGTGCATGTGTGTGCATGTGTGTGTGTGTGTGTGTGTGTGTGTGTGTGTGTGTGTGTGTGTGGTGTAGGCCAGGGGACACTTTCTGGCATTCTCTCGGGAACTTCTTCCACCTCTTTTTGAGACAGGGTCTCTCACTGCCCTGGAGCTCACCACTGGACTAGGCTGGCTGACCGGTGAGCCGCAGGGATCCTTCTGCCCCCACTTTTCCAGCACTGGGATCACAGATGTGTGCCTCTCTCCAACTTTTCTATAGTCCTGGGGATTGCACTCAGGTCCTCATACATGCACAGTGAGCCTTCTTCCCCACTGATCTATCTCTTCAGCCCCCAGATTATTTTTCTGTCCACCAACATGGTACCTAAGTGGGGGGAAAGGCAGTTCTAGCAACGCTTTCCTTAAAGGAACTCCCTATCAAGTATCTAACCTAGTCAGACAGACTTTCACAGCTGGCCTCTGTTCCCGAGGGCTAGTCAGTCCTGGGAAGGAGGGAGGGAAGAAAGGAGAGAGGGAGGGAGGAGGAAGGAGGCTACACCAGCATTCAGAAGGGATGACTCAAGCACAACCTGTTCTCTCCAAACAGTCCTTCTGAAGAGGCACATGAGGGTCTTGGGACATGTGCAATCTTCTGTCCTTACAATTTACAAATATATTAAGGACCAGAAATTTCTCAGAATTCATTCACTGAAAGTAAGTCCTAAGGATATCCCTGTGAGCCAGCAGCATTCCCCAGAGGTTTTCAGAAGCTGCTTAGTCAGAAAAGCACTCTGCCTTCAGACCTGGCATGAATTTCTTTCTAATGCTCATATGATAATACATGTGCACAAATCCTCATTTCAACCCGGCCAATGGTATCTATTTCTGTTCAAAACAGAAATGACACAACTATTAAAAATTGCAATATTTGGATGTCTGAAATTAGTTACTTCAACTCCAAGGTCTAATTTTAAACGTAACTATTCTCGGTTCCTTCCTTGCTGTCTCAGCTCACACATTGGAGCTGGCAGCACTCTTTCACTTTGTTCATTTAGCAATAATTATGGGTTTTGTGTAATTCCATTTAATCCCCATTTAGGTCCCAGGTACCAATTTTACCTTTATTTTTTTTAAGGCAAGCCCAATGGACTGGCCTTCCTTTTATAAGCAAGAGAGAAAAAGAAAGAGAGACAGAAAGAACTGGTGTGTCAGGGCCTCCAGCCACTATAATCGAACTCCAGATGCGTGTGCCACCTTGTGCGCATGTGCAACCTTGTGCATACATCATCTTGTGTGTCTAGCTTACGTGGATCTGGGGAGTCGAACTTGGGTCCTTAGGCTTCGTAGGCAAGAGCCTTAACTGCTAAGCCATCTCTCCAGCCCTGCCCTGTTTTTAATAATAGAGATTGCATCTTAGCATTCCATTCAGGACAATCCTATTTCTGTAAGCCAGTTGCTTACCTCAGATCATTTGGTAGCCTCAGTGGTCATCTTAAAGTCAGCTCGGCCAAAACACTGGCCTTAAGCTTCATAATTATACCATATTCCTGTTCAAGCTAACATTCTTGTTGCCACCACTAGCACCACAGTCAACAGCTTGTTCCTTACAATGTAGAATTTTAGAACTAGAGTATGCTTGCACATGTGCATGTGTGCACGCACCCACGTGCACACACACACACACAGTTTTCAAAGTGAGACAATAAAAACAGTAGAACAATTGAATGATCTTGGCCCTATTTGGTTTATCTTCTAGTGGGAGGCAGGTAACAAACCAATAACATAGTGGCAAGCAGATCAAGTACACGCCACACACACACACACACAAAACACACACACAAAATGACAATGTACACCTGTAGTAAAGAGCTGCCCAGCAAGTGACACTTGAGGGAGTAGGCAGGGATCCAGGAGAAAACTAAGTTTAGTTCCGATTTCATGCCTTAAATGCAAACAAATTTCTAACTGGATCACAAGTAAAATTTGTGATGAAATCATGAAAGTCCTAAAATAAATCTGGGAAGATTTTTAAATTTTTTTCTTCCATTTTTTCTTTATTAATTATGGACATACTTGGTATGGAAACTTCATGAGTTGGTACCATCCTTTCCCTTGTCCCTGCCCCCCTTCACTGGCGGCCCTCCTAGTGGGGATACAGGTATTCCCCATGGGGTTGTGGATTATGCTGTGGGAGCAGCAGTCAGTTTTGGGGGGAAGGCAATGCCTCTGGGCATGATGTCCCCACCTGTGGCTCTTCCAATGTTTCCGCCTCCTCTTCTGGGAAGATTTTTTAATTATCTTTCAGTAGAAGGTAGATATAAAAATCATAAATGATAAAAGAAAATATTGATGCAAAGAATAAAAAAAAAATTAGTGACAATGACATGCCAGGCAAGATGTACCTTACTAGTACAATAGTGGCATTGCTGCTGTAAGGACAGCCAACCACTTTTCAGTTGGAATTGAAGCTTGCCCCACAGGAGGGAATTCATGTCTAGTATTATAAACCTTGTTAGTAGCCCGTAAATGGGAGGTCACAGACTCTAGTGGGGAAGTTTCTACTGTTGTTTTACTACGTGGATATGTTGGCCATCAAGCTGCCTTCCAAATATTTACGTTTCTACCCATAGACTGTTGTCACTTTCAGCTTTGGCCAGAGAAGCTTGTTTTCCCAGTGGGTGGCAGTTAATGCAGACCCATGACTGTCAAAATGCTGAGAATAAGTGACTGTTGAGTGCTCAGGACTAAATGAGACATCTAGATGCCCCCACAAGGCTCAGGGAACAATGTAGAAGAGGGAACAGAAAGAATGTAAGAACTAGAGGGTGGAGAGGAGTGCTGTGGAACACTGTCTTCCAGATATGGCATGGTTGTTGCAATTATTTCCTCATAGCACCTGTGATCACCTGCACAGGACCTGCACAAGATGGTGTTGATTAACATTCCACCAGAGTTGGGGGAGGGGCTTATGAGGATCCATCCCTCCACGAGGAGTTATTGACAGTTAATAGCTGCTGGGGAGGAGAGACGTGTTCTTCAGTGATGTAGCCACCAATAAGCTGCCCACGGTCTGGTAAATAACCACTGACACCCATGCTCATGCACGCAACCCTATTTAAACTCAGTGAGTGGTGCACGCCTTTAATCCCAGCACTCAGAAGGCGGAGGTGGGAGGATCACTGAGTTCAAGGACAGCCTGGGACTACAGAGTGAGTTCCAGGTCAGCCTGAACTAGAGTGAGACACTATAGTGCTAGTTAGAAAGAAGAGATTCAGAAGAAATGAGAGGAGGGTAATAAATGGCAAATGATCAAAATGCATTACACACGTATAAGATTATCAAAGAATAAATAAGCTAGGCATGGTGCCACTTACCTTTAATCCCAGCACTGGGGAAACTGAGGTAAGAGGACCACTCTGAGTACAAGGCCAACTTGGGCTACATAGTGAGATCGAGATCAGTCTGGACTAGAGTAAGACCCTGCCTCAAAATAAATAAATTTAAAACAGAATTTAGGCTCAAGAAAAGCACAACATTTCGTCATCAAAGAGACAATTATCTTAACCTAAGTCAATAAGGAACATGTCTAAAGCCCAGTGTAATCCAAGACCTGGGACACATGGCTTACAAGAAAGGAAATACGAATGGCTTTTGAAAACATGGAAATTTCAACATTATTCTTAATAAGGACACAAGTTAAATCCTCTAGACCAAAACCCCATTCTCACCTCTAAAGACTGACACTGACGGTACTTTGCAGGAACAAAGACACTTCAGCATTGGTGAGCATAGAGCTTGGCATGGCCTTATGGTCATATCCCCAGGAAAATGGGAGGTGACAAACCTTTAGTCTAGAAGAACACTCCACCTAGGGACACTCAGGTACACCAGGTGCACACCTTACACCACTACTGACAACAGTAACACTCCTCATACACAGGGCCCAGGCTGCTAAACTGTGGTCACCTGTCAGATGAGCCACCAGCATGTCCTCGGCCCCTCAATGGGAATGCCACAGGACATATATCCTGCCCTCACCATCCCTCAGTCTCTCTAATTTGGCATTTGTCCCTAGACGTCACTCTTTCAACATCCCCAGCTCCCTCCATACTCCCAAATGAGTGGACACATTTTGTCTTTAGCTGATCTGTCCCTCCTCCCTGGGTTCCTTGGGGCTCCCCCCATGTGAGCACTTCCTCTAAGCCCCAGAGATGCCCCTCCCTTTCCTCTCTTTCCTGCCTGGCCTGGATCTCGGGCACAAGAGCAGAGTACAGGGCACAGCTACAATCAGAATTATCCGCACTCCCCACCATGTAACAGGCTGGGCTGTGGCAGTGTCTCCCTTAACAGCTGCTCTTGTCTCACGCTCTGCTGCCATGAGTCAGCCATTGCACATGGGCCACCCAAACCCAGGATGACACATCCCAATATCTGTGTCATCTGAGAGCCCTTTACACAGAGAGAACGGCCTGTCCCTCCCATAGGGCTCACTGGGCACTGACGGTTCTCTCCCACATTCCCAGCCTGTTCACTGAAGATCTTCAGGGTGGGGGTTGATTAAAAAGCAGCCTGATGGATTCCCACCCCAGTCTGCCCTTGTGTTAGTGTCGAACATCAGCGACCCTCAGTTTGGACTATGGAGTCATATGTCAACCAACATAGGGCCAGAGTCCCACTTTCCTCATTGGCTATCTTTATCCACCTACTATTCAAAGGCAATCCCATCCTCTCCATTCTAAATGTATGACTCGCTTTCTTTGCATGTGTGGGTAAGCATGTGTGTATGCATATCTGAGCACATGTGTGTGTGGAGGCCAGAGGACAACCATGAGTGCCATGCCTTAGGTGCCATCCACCTTTTTTATGAGACAAGGCCCAGAAACTTGCCAAGTAGGTTAACCAACAGACCCGAGAGTCCCAGGGGGGGTCTGCTTCATTTTTTTTTTTTTTTTTTTTTTTTTTTGATTTTGCAAGGTAGGGTCTCACTCTGGTCCAAGCTGACCTGGAATTAACTATGTAATCTCAGGGTGGTCTCGAACTCTCGGCGATCCTCCTACCTCTGCCTCCCAAGTGCTGGGATTAAAGGCATGCACCACCACGCCCGGCCCAGGGGGTCTTCTTATTCAACCTCCCCAGTGCTAGAATTGCAAGCATATGCCACCATACTCAGCATTTTCACATGGCTGCTGGGGATTGAACTCGGGCCCTCAAGCTTGCACAGTAAGCATTTTAGCTATCCCCTCAGCCCCTCTTTATCCCTGACCCCAACATTCTTGAGCACCAGTTTTATAAACAATTCCATGCCCTAGTTCTATCTGCACCTTAAAATCTTAATGTTGCCACAGACTTAATGTTTGCAGACCCAGACTTAATTTTCCCTTCCCAAAATACCCTTACCATAGTCTTCCAGGGACATAAAACACTTGTGGCCCCATCTTAATCTTGGGACGTGCCCTGATTCCTCTCTGACCACCCACACACCAAAAACACACAGATCCACCCACTGAAGAGATAGTAGGACTATACATGCTTGGCAGAAACCTGTGGATGAGACAGCACACACACACGGGAACAGAGAGAAGCCACACATAACATGCATGGTAAATGAGGGGAGGTACATGGGGTCAGGTGCCTGGTCAGTGAAGTATCCTCCATGCAGAAGAAGGTGGGCTGAAGGATGGTGGAGGAAGGCCTTTCAGGAACATGCAATTGGACCAGGATGGGAAGGAGCCAGCAGCATGGTTAGAGTGTGAATAGGCAGCAGTGGGCTGGGGTCAGATATGCAGAGCGCTTAGAAAGGCAGTCAGAGAGCTGGGGCCAGCTTGGATTCTCAGGGATGTGTCAAGGAGCAGGACACGGCAGAGGTCTATGTAGTTGGAGCAGATGTGGTAGAAAAGGAAGAGTTTGAATGCTGATCTAGTCAGAGTGCCCAGGACAGATGAAAGGCTGAGAAACAGAAAGCAGAGAAAATGTCTCAGAAGCTGTTGAGGTTGGGATGGTGGGTATGGCTCTAATCTGGGTTGTGAACATGTTTCTGGTCTGGGTGGTGAACGTGGCTCTAATCTGGGTGGTGAACATGGTTCTGATCAGGTTGGTGAACGTGGCTGTGATCTGGGTGATGAACATGGCTTTGATCTGGGTGGTGAACATGGCTCTGATCTGGGTGGTGAACACGGCTCTGATCAGGGTGGTGAACGCGGCTCTGACTGGGGTGTTGAAGGTGGCTGTGATCTGGGTGGTGAATGTGGCTCTGATCTGGGTGGTAAACATGAAAACGTTCAATTTGGAGAAAACCCCATGGAACTGTCTCACTATTCTGAGTGACACTGAAGGAAGGACCAGAAGTACCTCTGCTTTTGTTCTGGGGACAGCCTTTATCATCTTCAGTGGCTCAGCATCTCCACCCTGAAGCCATGGGACACTAGAAGAGCCATGTCTGAGACTGGGATGCCTGCAGGTGAGGGCAGAGATGGCTCAGTAGGCAAAGTGCTTGCTCTGTAGGCACAAGGACCTGAGTTTAGATACCCAGTACTCACATAAAGCTTGGTGCTGTGGTATGTGCTGGTGGGAGGTGGAGACAGGAGGAACCCTGGGGCTTGCTGGCTTAGCTCATCTAGCCAAATAGGTGAGTCTGGAGTCAGTGAAAGATCCTGCCTCAAAAATAAGGTAGAGTACTAGGTAAATGACTCAGTAATAAAGCACTTGCCCTGCAAGCAGGATTACCTGAATTAGGATTCCCAGAACCCACAGAAAGCCAGACACTGTAGCAAGTGTCTGTAATTCCAGAGTGCCTAAGGCAAGCAGGGAGGCAGAGAGAGAAGATGCTGCTGGAAGCTCCAGGGCTAAGAGACCCTGCCTCAAACATGGTAGAAAAAAAAGAAGCAACACTTGAATTTGTCCTCTGACCTCCACACATGTGCATTTACACACACACAAAACACATACATAAAATAAAATAAAATAAAATAAAATAAAATAAAATAAAATAAAATAATAAAATAAAATAAAATAAAGGCTGGAGAGATGGCTTAGTGGCTAAGGCGCTTGCCTGCGAAGCCTAGGGACCCAAGGTTCTGTTCCCCAGGATCCATGTAAGCCAGATACACAAGGTGGGACATGCATCTGGAATTCGTTTGCAGAGGCTGGAGGCCCTGGTGCACCCATTTTCTCTATCTGATTCTTCCTCTGTCTGTCTCTCTTCCCCCTCTCAAATAAATAAGCTAATTAAATATTTAATATATATATATAATATATTAAATATATATATATGGTAGAAAGCAATCGAAGACACCCTATGTTGAACTCTGGTCCACATGCATGTATACACACACATGTATGTACTCCCATACACATACAAACACACACACACACTACATACATAGACAAGCAAAAAAGAAAAAAAAAAAGCTATTTGAGCAAAATGCATTGAAACACTTCAGTATTACTTGTTGCATGTATATATCTCAAAGTCCACACAGAGCTGTAGATCCCAGTCAGAGGCCAAGGGACTTCCCCAGTCTGTCACAGCAGCAGTAACCTTGCTGCTATTGTTCTGAACTTATTTCTTAATGTCCTTCTGTGCTCAACACCTAATCTACCCAGGAGACCATACCCTGTAAGTGCAAATACATACCAGCTGATAGTTGCTAAACATTTAAGAAAAGGGGCATCCTGCAGGTTCACATAAAAGCCCCACAAAGAGGCAGTGATGAAGCTAGGAAGATGGCTAAAGTGTCTGTAGCACAAATGTGGCTCCCTGAGTTTGATTTCCAGAACCCACATATAAACCAGATGCTGTAGTGCTAGTATCTGTAATGCCAGTGCACCTATGGCAAGAAGAGAGGCCCAGAGCAAAATCCATTAGCCAGATATCCGGGCAAACACAGTGAGGAACAACAAAGCGAGACCATGACTGGTGAGGACTGACACCCTATGTGGCATGCCATGCACACACCACCACCACCACCTCACCAGAAAAGAAAGAGACAGTCTTTTATGTTTACTTTCTGTGTAAAATGGTAGCTCAGTCATGTTGGGGTCTCTAGGCACCAGGGCAATTGAGATGCCTAGGCCAGGCTGGCTCCCACTGTCCTGTGCTCTTTAGGGAACTGAAATAAGTCACATGTCCCCTGGAGCTTTTGCCTGTAGGACCCTGCAGTGCTTGACACAGGTCTCAGAGGCTTCTAAAAACAGCTCAGGGGACAGGAGGATTTCTCCCACAGCTGATCAGCAGACCCAAGTCCCAGGCATGCTAGCATAACCATTCCACTGGGTTCTCATAGGTTTCTATTCAGTTCTATTTAACTCCACTTCCCACAAGGCTTTCCCATGGGCCTAAAGACAGACAGCTACTCCTCAAAAAGAGGCTAGGACTCAACAGCTCACCACCCACCCTAGTAGGAAGCAGAGAGACAAAAAGTAGCAGTCCGTCAGTGAGACCCCTCCAGGTGCCCCCATCCACTCTCCCAGGTTTGAAGAAAGCAGCTTTCTGCCTTGACCCTCAGACTGCAGTCTGTATCAAGCATTAACAATCATAACGATCCATAGGCTTTCCTGGGGGTTAATGCAGCCATCTGTGCATCCATGCAACTTCTAAACTTTAATGGTGGCTAGCAAACACTCATTAACTATACATGACATCACCATCGTCAATATGTAAAGCAAAGCTTCATTCTTCAGAACTCAGGAAGCTACATCCAATGCCCCACCTTCGGAGGTGAACAGCCTGTGGGCTTTATCAGGTCTCATCAGCCTTCATGGAGCCTCCCAGAACTGCCCCTCCCAAGTGAGGAGTAACGCACAGGGAAGTTGTGTGAGGTCAGCTGCGCTGATGTCTTTCCACACCAGGCTTCACTGGTTTCTTACTGGTGAGCTTATGTACTCAATACGCTCTAGGGGGCACTATGGAGGAGCCAGGGCCATCTTGGGGCCCAGCCACAGAGCAGAGAGGGGTCCACATCATACCCCCACTTTGGTGGCTGTGAGGCTTGTCCAGAGATGGTCTCAGTTGTCAGCATTTATTAATCACAAGACAGCTTTGGAGCATTACAAACAAGAAGACAAGAATGCGGCACGTGACAGTCGAAGTATAAATAGAAATGAGCACTGGGGACACGTTTTCAACAAACATTTTTAATACCACGAAAGAGTGACAATGCAATCTGTAGAAATGCTATGCAAGTGGCAACATCAGAAATGAGAAGTGGGGGACACAGCTGGGGTTGGGAGAGGCTGCAGCCCCAGCTTGAAGGAGAGGGGGGATGGGAGAGGGCAAACCAGGGGAGCAGGAGAGGCCAGGTCACAACTGAGCGTGGGAGAAAAATCACCGAGAGAGTTCAGAGTACATCTTTGAATCCACAAATCCAAGACATGGCCCCATCAGAGGTCCTGAGAAGGCAGCACACACCTGCAAGGCAACAGAGATGCTGGTTTAGGCGTCATTATTTATAAATGGTGACAACCAACCTCCCCATCCTTCCTAGGGAGGCGCCAGGCCCATACTATTAACCTTGTGGCCAGAGAGATTCTAGTTTCCTTTTCTGATCCCATCACAGTACCTGCCAGTCTTTCAGGGGATTTCATTGGGGGGGGGCGCTGTAGAAGTGTTTGCTGGGGGTCCTCACAGCTGACCTCACCTCCCATATTTGTGAATTTCTATGTGGATTGAAAAGGGAAGCCCCAAATGGCTAAATTAATTGGGAGAAGGACAGAACTTTAAAGGGAACTTGAATGGAACTCAAAAAAAAAAAAAAAAAAAAGCCAAATACAATTTCAGGAAGCAGGCTGGAGAGGGTGCTCTGTGAAGACAATGTGGAGTTAGGAGGCAAAGCAAGGAGATGGGTAGTGGGTCTGTGCTTTGAAAAGCCATATCAGAAGCTGTGTCCAGGTTCAGCGCCTCAGCACCTCAGGGTGAAGGAAAGTGGGGCAGCTGTTCAGACATGCCTGCAGATGTCCATGCCCCACCTCCCTGACGCCAGACCTGACGTGCTTAGGGGTGCATAGGTCCTTCCCACTGGGAAAACGAGCTCAAATAAAAGGACTGAAACCCAGGGAACGTTCTGACTCTTCCCTAATCCACAGATAAACTGGTAGAGTCAAACTGGAGTAGGGGGCTCCCACTGGCCAGCTAGTCTAGCCAAATCCTTGAGCTCTAGACTCAGTGAGAGAATGTTGCAAAGAATAAGATGGATGGATGTGGTAGTGCATGTCTTATATCCCAACATATTGGAGGCAGAGATAGGAGGATCTCTTTGAGTTTGAGGCCAGCCTGAGATTACATAGTGGATCCTAAGTCAGGCAGGGTTAAAGTGACACCCTTCCTGGAAAACAACAACAACAAAAAAAAAAAAAATCAAAGAATAAGATGGACAGTAACTGAGAAAGTCACCCAATATTGACCTTGGCCACCACACACGTGCAACAAGCATGTGTGAGCACGCGAGCGCACACACACGAGTGGGGGGCCCCAGAAACATCTAACATAAGTCTGACAGAGACAAGCAAGCAGAGCAAGCCATGTCTAGCTACATGAAGACACAGCAAGACCTGAAAGGTGCATGCTCACCCTATGTCTCGGGTACGACAGAACATCATCACTAAATGTATATTCTCAGGACTGGGGAGACAGCTCAGGGCCATGCAAGCATGAAGAACTTAGTTCAATCCCCAGAACCCACACAAAAATGTTGGGAGTGGTAATGCACACCTATGATCCAGCCAGTGCTGGAGAGGTAACGAGAGAAGGTCCTATAGGATCTGCTGGCTAGCTACTCTCATCTACCTGGTGAGCTCCAGGCCAGTAAGAGACCCTATCACAAAAGGGTGAACAGGGGGGTTGGAGAGGTGGCTTAGCAGTTAAGGCACATGCCTGCAAAGCCTGAGGACCCAGGTTCAATTCTCCAGGTCCCATGTAAGCCAGATGCACACAGTGGCACATGCATCTGGAGTTTGTTTGCAGTGGCTAGAGGCCCTGGTGTGCCCATTCTCACTGTCTGTCTCTCTCTCTCTCTCCCTCTCCCTCTCTCTGTCTCAAATAAATAAATTAAATAAATCTTTAAAAAAAAAAAAAAAAGGTGAACAGTATACCTGAGGAATACCCCAAGGCTATCCTCTGGCTGTTACATGCAAGTACACATATGGGCATGGGCACTTGTACATACTCATACAGGGACACACACGCACACAAGTTTAGGAGAAAGAACTGTTCTCCTAAATTGCTAGCGACAGCAGGGACATCAGATTTTCAGACAACCATACTGTGTAGCTGTAACCCATAAGGATTTGGGCACAAATGGATGAGCCATGTAAAGGGAACTGTGTGTGCATGCCTGCATGCACAAGTGTGCATGAAAACAAACAAAAAAATTGGGCCAGGTGTGGTGGTGCACGCCTTCAATCCCAGCACTCAGGTGGCAGAGGTAGGAGGATTGCCTTGAATTCAAGGCCAGCCTGAGACTACATTGGGAATTCCAGGTCAGCCTGAGCCAGAATGAGACCCTACCTCGAAAAACCAAAAAAAAAAAAAAAAAAAAAAAAAAAACGGGGGGGGGGAGAGTACCTCTGACAGTTAACACTGATGGCTTTCTCTGTTCTGTAATGTCTGTAGTAAACGCCTGTTGCAATAAGCATCTGTTTCTTCAATTTAATTTTATTTTGCATGTATATATGTGTATGCATGTGTGTATGCATATTTGAATGTGAGTACACGTGTGTGTGTGCACGTGCACGTGCATGCGTGTGTATAAGCCAGGGGTCGATGTCAGGTGCCTTACTTTCCACCTTATTCAGACAGGGTCTCTCACTGAACCTGGAACTCCAGCAAGCACTAGGGATCATCCTGTCTCTGCCTCCCCAGTGCTGGGATTACAGGTAACCTGCCCACCTTCATGCCTGTTATTGTGTGTGGGTGCTGAGGATCTGAACGTAGGTCCTCATGCTTGCACAGCAAACACTTTACCCACTGAGCATCTCCCCAGCCCCATGGCTTGTCAGCAAGGCACTGTAGCTGGTTCCTCTTGACTGGAGAGCAGTGTTTGCAGCACACACATATCAAAGGTGTGAATTTGCTTACTGACCCATGGACAGTTGGGGTACATGTAGCTTGGGGTTACTGCAAACTATGCAGCTTTAAACACAAACACACACTGTGGGCATATGTTTTCTTGTGTGGGTCATATGATGAGTGCATATTTAAATTTATAACAGATGGTCCATCTGCTGTATTAAGTACCTAGACTATTTCACATTCTTACCACAGTAACCTGCAGTGACTTATGCGCCCTCAAAGCATTGTGTGGAGGAAGGAAGCCAGACACCAAAGCCTCCTACAGAGTGCTTTCATTTATGGGAGGCTATAGAGAACCTACAGACACTTCTAACTTGTCTGGGGCAGGCTTGGAGAAGGTTATTTACTGACTACAAAAGGGAACAAGAAAATGCTGTAGGAGGTGCAATCAAAGCCTTCTGAATATTGATTGTGAGGGTAACTGAAGGAGAGCATCAAGTTATAAAAACGAATGGATTTGGGACTCAAAAGATGGCGCAGCACTTAAGGCACTTAAGCACTAAAGTCAGCTGGTCAAAGTGGCCCATGCATCTGGAGTTCATTTGCAGCCTATAGAGGCCCTGGTGCACCCATTCTCTCTCTTTGTCTTTCTCTCTCTCCTCCTCTCTTCCTTCCTCCCTCCCTTGCTCCCTCCCTCCCCCTCTCTAAATAAATAAATAAATAAATAAATAAATAAATAAATAAATAAATAAAATAAACACCTTAGTGTGGTGGTGCATGCCTTTAATCCCAGCACTCAGGAGGCTGAGGTAAGAGGATTGCTGTGAATTTGAGGCCACCCTGAGACTACATAGTGAATTTCAGGTCAGTCTGGATTAGAGCGAGACCATACATTGAAAAACAAAAAAGGGGGCTGGGCCGGGCATGGTGGTGCATGCCTTTAATCCCAGCACTCGGGAGGCAGAGGTAGGAGGATCACTGTGAGTTCGAGAACACCCTGAGACTACATAGTGAATTCCAGGTCAGCCTAGCTAGAGCAAGACCCTACCTCGAAAACCAAAAATCAAAAAAAAAAAGGGGGTGCAGGTGTGGTGGCGCGTTCCTTTAATTCCAGCACTCAGGAAGCAGAGGTAGGAGGATCACCATGAGTTCTAGGCCACCCTGCAATTACATAGTGAATTTCAGGTCAGTCTGGGCTAGAGTGAGACCCTACCTTGAAAAACAAACAAGAAAGAAAGAAAGAAAGAAAGAAAGAAAGAAAGAAAGAAAGAAAGAAAGAAAGAAAGAAAGAAAGAGAGAGAGAGAGAAAGAGAAAGAGAAAGAGAGAAAAAAAGAAAGAAAGAGAAAAAGAAAAACAAAAAGGGGAATGGATTTTATTTATGCAAACCCGACTTCATGAATCTGGGGGTGGGAGGAATTATAGTCTTGAATGCAATAAGAAACACAGCCTACCCACTGGCCCATCAGTAGCTTTTTTTGTTTTAAACAGAAAATTCTAGAAATGGTAAAGGGGAACTTTTTCTAAAGTCATGTTTCTTGAGGTGATTTACACAGGAAGTAACTCATCTAAAAGATTAGTCTTCAACTAAGGGCACATCTCTGTAGATGAACAGGAGAAATGAACGGGTAAGCAGCAGACACGCAGGAAAATACATGAAGCAGCTTTGCGGGAGTTCTGGGCCCTGGAACACTGCTCAGCAATGAGAAAGAACAAAGTGTGGATGGACAAGCCACAGAGGGAAGGAAGTCACAGGCAAAATGGAAACAGGAATCACACGATACAATGTATCCACACGTGTCTGAGAAGTTCAAGGGCAGGCAAATCTTCTAGAGGCTGTGGGCAGCACAGGAAGGATGGCCAGCCTGTTGGCTATGGAAGTGTCATGGGGCTGGGGAGCACCCAGATGGCTTTGGGGGAGAGTTTTGATCTGGGTGGAAGTCTCTCAAAGACTGTGAAAATCTCCAGTAAGCCCACCCATTGTGACAGGTGCTCTCATTAGGAGGTGCACTACTGACACACCTCTATCATATCCTACAAGACTCGCTGCAGAAGAGGCGATGGAAAGAATAGAAGAGTCCAAGGAAGAGGAGGTGTGCTTGCAATGCTGCCTTCCAGACACAAAGTGGCCTTGGTATTCATAACCTCACAGTGGCTGACACTTCCTACACAAGATGTGAATACTAGGAGGGGAGAAATGGTCACATCAAAATAGAAGAAGGAATTCAGTGGAGGGGGGATATGAGAGGGGGAAAAGGGGGGTGGGAAAGGATGATGATCATGGCACATTGTCTATATTTATGGAAGTTGTCATTATCAATTAAAAAAATTTAAGCAGGCGTGCTAGTTCAACAAATGAATGTTTAAATGCAAAAACAATGACACCAGAGCCAGGCGTGGTGGCGTATGCCTTTGGTCCCAGCACTTGGGAGGCAGAGGTAGGAAGATTGGTGCGAGTTCAAGGCCACCCTGAGAGTACATAGTGAATTCCAGGTCACCTGAGCTAGAGTGAGACCTTTAGAAAGAAAGAAAAAGGAAGAAAGGAAGAAAGGAAGAAAGGAAGAAAGAAAGAAAGAAAGAAAGAAAGAAAGAAAGAAAGAAAGAAAGAAAGAAAAAAGAAGAAGAAGAAGGAAGGAAGGAAGGAAGGAAGGAAGGAAGGAAGGAAGGAAGGAAGGAAGAAAGGAAGGAAGGGAAAGAAGGAGGGAGAAAGTAAAAAAAAAAAAACTACCATGACACCAGGTAGCAGGACTGGGTGTCATTTACTATGTCATGAGGAGCTACTGTCATTATCTTCCTCTTTGTGTGTGTACATGTAAGTATGGTGTGCATACATGTGTGTATGTATCTCCATATGCATGTGGGCACACATATGTGAGTGCATGCATATATGTTGGAGGCCACAGGTTGACACTGGCTATCATCTCTAAAGTCACTCTCCACCTTATTTCTGAGACAGACTCTCTCACTTGAACCCAGAGCTTGCTGCTTCAACTACACAAGGCAGCCAGCAAGCCCCAGGGATCTTCCCGACTCCACCTCTCCAGAGCTGGAGTTACAGGTGCATGCCACCATGCCTGACAAGTCACATGGGTTCTGGGTATCTGAACTTAGGCCCCCAAGCTTGTGAAGCAAGAATTTTACCCACTGACCCATCTCCCCAGACCATCAGTAGTTTTAAAAAAAAGAAAGAAAGAAAGAAAAGAA
This sequence comes from Orientallactaga sibirica, assembly GCA_036365145.1. Lineage (NCBI taxonomy): Eukaryota > Metazoa > Chordata > Mammalia > Rodentia > Dipodidae > Orientallactaga > Orientallactaga sibirica. Next base: position 2,403,477 of record JAEOAD010001462.1, on the reverse strand, counting down.
AAGAAAATTCTAGAAATGGTAAAGGGAAACTTTTTCTAAAGTCAGATTTTTTGAGGTGATTTACACAGGAAGTAACTCATCTAAAAGATTAGTCTTCAAGATGTTTGGCCCTATAAGTTACAAAAATATGCATAGTCATGCACTCATCACCAAACCAAGAGATGGAATATTCCCGTTCTTTCCCAAAGCTCCCTGAACTCATCTATTGTAGCCAAGAACCAATATTTCTCTGGGTAGTTTTACCTTGCCTAGGTTGTCAGTTAGCTGTATTTGTATAATACACAACCTTCACACTTGGACTCAGCACTTGACTGACCATGACAGACAGAATCACATACAGCCAGCAGGTCACCGTCAATACCAGCCCAAGACTAAAGGGGAATGTCCAGAGTAGAGACACAGATAAATATCATTTAAAATACGATCACTCACATGGAGAGGATACGGTAGGAATGCAAATACAGGGGCTGGGAGCTGTCTCGGTGTGTAAAGCACTTGCCATGAAAACATCAGGACCTGTATTGGAATCCCTAGAGCTCACACATGCTAGGCATGGGGGTGTGTGCCTGTAAGCCTAGGACTAGGGAGGAGAGGACAGCCAGTCTGAGACAGTGAACTCTGAGGTTCAGTGTGAAACCCTTCTTCAAGAAAAAGGATGAAGAGGGCTGGAGAGATGGTTTAGCGGTTAAGGGGCCTACCTGCTAAGCCTAAGAATGCCCGTTTGATTATCCAGGTCCCATGTTTAGCCAAATGCCAAAAAGACACAAGCACGCAATGCTGCACATGCCCACAAGGGGGCACACACATCTGGAATTTGTTCACAGCGGCTGAGAGGCTACTGGTGTGCCCATTCTTACTCTCTCTCTCTCTCTTTCTCTGACTCTCTCCAAAAAAGAAAAAGAAAAAGGATGAAGAGGGCTGGAGAGATGGTTTAGCGGTTAAGGGGCCTACCTGCTAAGCCTAAGAATGCCCGTTTGATTATCCAGGTCCCATGTTTAGCCAAATGCCAAAAAGACACAAGCACGCAATGCTGCACATGCCCACAAGGGGGCACACACATCTGGAATTTGTTCACAGCGGCTGAGAGGCTGCTGGTGTGCCCATTCTTACTCTCTCTCTCTCTCTTTCTCTGACTCTCTCCAAAAAAGAAAAAGAAAAAGGATGAAGAGGGCTGGAGAGAGGCTTAGCGGCTAAGGCACTTGCCTGCGAAGCCTGAGGACACAGGTTCAATTCCCCAGTACCCATATAAAACCAGATGCACAAGGTGAAACATGCATCTGGAGTTCATTTACAGTGGCTAGAGGTCCTGGTGTGCAAATTCTCTCTCTCTCTCTCACTTTCTGTCTCTCTCTCTCTCTCTCTCTCTCTCTGTCTCTAATAAATAAATGAATTAAAGGCTATAAGGGAGGGAGGAAAGGGAAGGACTTAAGTGTATGGCATTGCACATATGTAAGTAGAAGAACAGATTACAGGGAGGGGAATGGCCTAAGCGAGGCCATGGGAAGAGAATGCGTAAAAGAAGGGCAGTGGGGAGGGTCAATCTAAATTCAAGATATTGTGAATAAGACTTATATAAGCCTACATTTTTGAATAATGGCACATCTAGAAGCTGTAGACTGTTACTAGAAAATCTTCAGTGCCTGGGATGGGATACCTTCCAGTGAGTTGTTGGCCAAGGAGGTCCCAGTAGCCTCCAAAACATTAAAGGCTTTTACCAAAGCCCTTGGTTTCCCTTGAGAAACAGATATTAAGACCCTATTGCTGAAGACATCTCTTGCCTGAGAGGCAAGGTCACTGAGAAAGCAAGGTGGTGCTGAGCAGAAAACCTTCTCCCTGTAGACCAGTCAACTGAAAGCTGGAAAAAGCTGCACTGCATGCAGCCGTATGGGACACAGAGGTCATCAGCAGTGAAAACAGTGGACACTGAATATTCAAGTTTGGCCATACAGGCCCAATGACTGAATGGGTGCAATAGTGGCATGTCTACTCTTGGGGTAACCAACTGCTCCATAATTGGACTGAAGGTCCTCTCTACGGGAGGGAATACATACTGGTACTGAAAAACCTAAGCAAAAGTCTATGGCAGGTGAGGGCATGAGCCTTACGGGTATAAAGCCTGCTCTTGTCTGACTAAATGTATATATTATTCCCACCAAACTGCCCTGAAAGCACTACACTTAATGTTCATGTTCACATATTAATGCTACTCTCAGTTCTGGTTAGAGAAGCTTCTCTTTTCAGATGGCGATGACCACTGGGGTGACCCAAAAGGTAACAGTGCTGAGAAGAAGGGATGGAGGAGTGCCCAGCACTGAAACACCTCTGTCACACCCTCCAAGGCTCAGGGACCATTGCGGAAGAGGGGGCAGATAGAATGGAAGAGCCAAAGGAAGGGTATGACTCCTTACAATGCAACTGCCCAGACAGAAATTGGCCTCGATATCCATGACCTTGCAGTGCCTAGCAATACCTTCACAAGACCCTCAAAATGGAAGAAAAAGATGATGACATCAAATTAAAAGAGAGACTAATGGAGAGAGGGAGGGGATATGATGGACATTGGAGTTCTAAAGTGGAATGGGGGGAGGGGAGGGAAATATCATGTGTTTTTTGTATGTAAGTATAGAAGTTGTCAATAAAAAAATGAACAGGAAAAAAAATAAATTAAAATAAATAAATAAATAAGATGAAGAGTAACTGAGGAGGATACCTGATGTTGTTGACTTCTGCCCCCCCCACACACACAGGAGGGCTCACACACCTGTGCCCACATGCACACAAACATGCATACACACACACACACACACACAAATTTCAGCCAACCTGTGTGAGACCTTCCACAGGCCAGACAGCTGATTAAGTCCTTTTCCACATTGACTTGATGAATTCCCAACTCTGTGGTGGAGATACAACTGGATTTCCACTGTAGAGACGGGACCTCATGAGATACAGGGAGCTGACGCCACGTGCACAGGGACACCCAGCTGGAAAGTCACAAAGCCCAGAGAATATCGTTCCGAGCCTACTCTGTGAGGATGCCTCTGACAAGAGTGAAAGTTCCTTATGGAATGGTATATTTGAGGCACTAGTGAGCTCAGGGACAGAAAAGGAGCAGTCAGAGAGGCACACTGTGACACAAATGTGCTTCTGGCATGCAGATTATAAATATGCACCATGCCAGATGGTCCTCTGAGAGAGCACGGGAATGGACGCCCTGGAGCTGCGGTGGGATTCTATTTAAACCTCCGTCACCAAGTCCTCCCTGCTCTCCTTTTGTAACATTTCTGGATGCGTGGGATCCATGGGAGAAAATAAACGGACTTGTCTTCAAAGCTGTAGCTTCATAGATGGTAGTTGCAACTGGTTCAGAAGTTAAAAATAGAGCCGGGCGTGGTGGCACACGCCTTTAATCCCAACACTTGGGAGGCAGAGGTAGGAGAATCACTGTGAGTTTGAGGCCAGCCTGAGACTACATAGTGAATTCCAGGTCAGCCTGGGCTAGAGTGAAACCCAACCTTGAAAAATTAAAAAAAAAAAAAAAAAAAGAATTCTAGAACAGTGGTTCTCAAAGTGGGGTGCCTGGAAGAGCAGGATCAGCACCCCCTGAAAACATGTTAGACAATGAAGTTCTCATGCTCCACCTCAGACCTACTGGACCAGAAACTCAGCAGGTGGGACTTGGCCACTATCACACGCCCTCCAGGCAAGGGAGCTTTCTGAGGCTACAGTGATGGCTCAGTGGTAAAGATTTGCCACCAAGCGCAAGGACCTCAGTTCAGATCCACAACACCCACATAAATGGCAGGTAATCTCGGCACTCAGGAGGCAGAGATGGGGACCCCCAAGGCAAGCTGACTGGCCAGATTGGCTGAATCGGCAAATCTTGGGTTCAAGTGAAAGACAGCTCACTCGAGCAGAGTGAAGAGCGATTGAGGAAGTTAGCCAGTGTCAATCCCTGGCCTCCACGGGCACACACATGCACTTGTACACATGAGTGCCCCCCACAATCATACATCATGCATGTATATACATCACACACACATACACATGCAAAAAAAGTGAGATGTTCACACGCTCAGTCCCAGTCAAAAGGCCTGAATACCACAGGGCATCTCTGTGGCCCTGCTCAATCCAGGCGGTTGGTTCTTAAAGGTATCCACACTCCAGTAGAACTCAAAGTCAGAAATCCTGTCCTTTTGATGCCCATGGTGGGAAAGATGGAGTCCTTTGGGCCTTTGTGGTCATTCTCTGGAGATTCTGTGCAGAATTCCTTTAAGGGACTACCTAGGTTTTGCCCCACCTCACAGCCATTCTTTGGATCTTGAATGTCCCCCCAAAGTCCTTGTGCTTGGTCCTCAGTCCTTGTGCTTGGTCCTCAGTTAAGAACTACTGGGAAGCCGGGCGTGGTGGCGCACGCCTTTAATCCCAGCACTCGGGAGGCAGAGGTAGGAGGATCGCCGAGAGTTCGAGGCCACCCTGAGACTACATAGTTAATTCCAGGTCAGCCTGGACCAGAGTGTGACCCTACCTCGCAAAACCAAAAAAAAAAAAAAAAAAAAAAAAAAAAAAAGAACTACTGGGAGGTGTTGTCAATTTTTAGGAAGTGAAGCCTTGTGGGAAGGCTTTAAGTTACCGGTGGGGGTGTCCCTAAATGGGGTTGTGGAACCTGGTAACCTGGCTCACCAAGTACCTGGATTTTCACTTCTGCATGCTTCTGCCATGACATGCTGCCTTCACCACAGGCTCAAAACAAGTCAGCCATAGAATAAAACCCCAAAACTGTCAGCCAAAATAGACATTTTCTCTTTTATGCTAACTATCTCAGATAATTTGTAACAGAGACATAAAGCTAACCTAGCCCTGACACAGAACCCACATGGGAGGACACCTCCTCTTTTCCCAGCCTTGAAGGGGGCATCTCTCTCTTTTTAACCAGAAAGTTCCACCATGAGACAAAGGCAACTCCTAAGCTACCAGAGAAGTCAATCAATCAATCTGGAAACAATTCTTAGACATTGTGTAATTAACAGTTTTCACATCACCATGAACAAAATATCTTAACTAAAAGGTGTATATTGGCTCATGGTGTCAGAGGGATTTCAGCCTATCATGGAGGGGAAGATGTGAAAAGAGTAACTCGGTTCATGACAGTGGGACCAATGACAGAGACACCCCACATTGCAGTAAACCAGGAAGCAGACAGAACAAGCTAGGGCTAGGAGTGGGTATAACCTTCAAAGGCCCAGCCCTATTGACCTACTTCTGCCAGTCTTCAAGATAGCACCACCAGCCAGAAACCATGTTCAAAGCATGAGTCGTTGAGGGACATTTCAGATTCAAACCTTAGTGCACTCCAATAGCTGCTCCCACAGGCTTAATCCCTTTCTCTGCAATTGGGTAACATGTGAATTCATTTTAGCCACTTGCCCTTCCTTACCACACATCTCACCAGGGCACATCAACCACAAATTCAGCTATGAGGAGCCTTGAACCATCTTCCCCTATTTGGAAGTTTTCTTGTCCTCAGGTAACACAAGGCAGCCTACGCTGCTTAATGCCTGCACTTCATAATAGCTGGCCAAAAATAATGAAAAGTAGGCTATCGTGGAGAGGCAGGGGAAGAGGGATATGGAAAGAGTCAAGCATCAACACTGATAAATGAAAGAATCACTTGACAGAGAACTGGAAACCTTCCCCCACTGGGCAACATGCAACCAACAGAGCATGTGCAGGAAAAGCCCAAGATATATAAGCACAGGAAAGGTGGGTGCTGTGGAAATCTCACTGGGTGCCCGCCCCCCTCACACTAACTGTGACCTGTGCCTATACCACTGGCATGGTGTTCTGACAGCACTTGAAAAACAGAGATGATATGGGAGCAGAAGGATATCCATCCGTGGTTCCAAGTTGAAAGCAAAATGAGAGACAGGTTTACTCAGGCATTGGAGGTGAGAAGAGGAAGATGACATCCCTGGCCTCTTGGAGAAAAAAAGACGGCATCTTGTCCTCTCTGTCCCAACCTCTTTCTCCCACTCTGGGCAATTTGTGGTACCTGGGGCTTTGTCCTTTTAGGAATTGTTTACTATAAATGTCTTGCGACTCTTCTTGGATATACTTCCTTCTGTTATACAGGAAATCCACCTCAGAGTTGTTGGACCACAGCCAGCAGGTTGTGATTCTCTGGATGAACGAAGGTGGAGGAGAGACAGGCAGTGTGCACACACCACACTGCCCCAGGGCTGAGCTTCATCCCTCCAAAGGCATCAGAGCCCTTCACCACAGAGAAGGCAGTGCCCTGTAGAACCTGCCTTCACGGCTGCCTTCTCTGTGCCCTGCTCAAGACTGTCATCTCATAGCGTGAGGAAATGTTCAATGATCCAAGCAAAGCAAAGCAGAGGACCACTCACACTACACCCGTTAGCAAACAACTCCTTCTTTCGGACTCTATAACGGAAGTCGCAGAGAGTCACCGTGGTTCTTCAGAACTCTGAGTCAAGAAGCCCACTGCTCTCAGGCAGCGTAACTACTTTGCTTTGCTTCTGAATACAATTTCGTCTTTTAAAATTTTTAAATTTTATTATTTATTTATTTTAGAGAGAGAGAGGGAGGGAGGCAGATAGAATGGGCACACCAGGGCCTTTAGCTGCTTCAAACAAACTCCAGATGTATGTGCCACCTGTGTCGTCTGCCTTACATAGGTCCTGGGAATCAAACCTGGGTCCTTTGGCATTGCAGGCAAGTGCCTTAACCGCTAGGCCATCTCTCCAGCCCACGAATACAACTTGTTACCTAACATTACTATCTGTGTGCACCTTTTCAATTCTTTGAACAGATATCAAGAAGATGGAAACACCTGGTCCAGGCATGGATCCCTGGTAGCAATGTTAAAACTCAAGTACCAAAGCCGGGTGTGGTGGCGCACGCCTTTAATCCCAGCACTCGGGAGGCAGAGGTAGGAGGATTGCCGTGAGTTTGAGGCCACCCTGAGACTACATAGTTAATTCCAGGTCAGCCTGGACCAGAGTGAGACCCACCTTGAAAAACCAAAAAGATCAAAAAAAAAAAAAAACATCCCTGGCCTCCACGGGCACACACATGCACTTGTACACATGAGTGCCCCCCCCACAATCATACATATGCATGTATATACATCACACACACATACACATGCAAAAAAGTGAGATGTTCACACGCTCAGTCCCAGTCAAAAGGCCTGAACACCACAGGGCATCTCTGTGGCCCTGCTCAATCCAGGCAATTGGTTCTTAAAGGTATCCACTCTCCAGTAGAACTCAAAGTCAGAAATCCTGTCCTTTTGATGCCCATGGTGGGAAAGATGGAGTCCTTTGGGCCTTTGTGGTCATTCTCTGGAGATTCTGTGCAGAATTCCTTTAAGGGACTACCTAGGTTTTGCCCCACCTCACAGCCATTCTTTGGATCTTGAATGTCCCCCCAAAGTCCTTGTGCTTGGTCCTCAGTCCTTGTGCTTGGTCCTCAGTTAAGAACTACTGGGAAGCCGGGCGTGGTGGCGCACGCCTTTAATCCCAGCACTCGGGAGGCAGAGGTAGGAGGATCGCCGAGAGTTCGAGGCCACCCTGAGACTACATAGTTAATTCCAGGTCAGCCTGGACCAGAGTGAGACCCTACCTCGCAAAACCAAAAAAAAAAAAAGAAAAGAACTACTGGGAGGTGTTGTCAATTTTTAGGAAGTGAAGCCTTGTGGGAAGGCTTTAAGTTACTGGTGGGGGTGTCCCTAAATGGGATTGTGGAACCTGGTAACCTGGCTCACCAAGTACCCGGATTTTCACTTCTGCATGCTTCTGCCATGACATGCTGCCTTCACCACAGGCTCAAAACAAGTCAGCCATAGAATAAAACCCCAAAACTGTCAGCCAAAATAGACATTTTCTCTTTTAAGCTAACTATCTCAGATAATTTGTAACAGAGACATAAAGCTAACCTAGCCCCGACACAGAACCCACATGGGAAGACACCTCCTCTTTTCCCAGCCTTGAAGGGGGCATCTCTCTCTCTTTACTAACCAGAAAGTTCCACCATGAGACAAAGGCAACTCCTAAGCTACCAGAGAAGTCAATCAATCAATCTGGAAACAATTCTTAGACATTGTGTAATTAACAGTTTTCACATCACCATGAACAAAATATCTTAACTAAAAGGTGTATATTGGCTCATGGTGTCAGAGGGATTTCAGCCTATCATGGAGGGGAAGATGTGAAAAGAGTAACTCGGTTCATGACAGTGGGACCAATGACAGAGACACCACACATTGCAGTAAACCAGGAAGCAGACAGAACAAGCTAGGGCTAGGAGTGGGTATAACCTTCAAAGGCCCAGCCCTATTGACCTACTTCTCCTAGTCTTCAAGATAGCACCACCAGCCAGAAACCATGTTCAAAGCATGAGTCGTTGAGGGACATTTCAGATTCAAACCTTAGTGCACTCCAATAGCTGCTCCCACAGGCTTAATCCCTTTCTCTGCATTTGGGTAACATGTGAATTCATTTTAGCCACTTGCCCTTCCTTACCACACATCTCACCAGGGCACATCAACCACAAATTCAGCTATGAGGAGCCTTGAACCATCTGCCCCTATTTGGAAGTTTTCTTGTCCTCAGGTAACACAAGGCAGCTACGCTGCTAATGCCTGCACTTCATAATAGCTGGCCAAAAATAATGAAAAGTAGGCTATCATGGAGAGGCAGGGGAAGAGGGATATGGAAAGAGTCAAGCATCAACACTGATAAATGAAAGAATCACTTGACAGAGAACTGGAAACCTTCCCCCACTGGGCAACATGCAACCAACAGAGCATGTGCAGGAAAAGCCCAAGATATATAAGCACAGGAAAGGTGGGTGCTGTGGAAATCTCACTGGGTGCCCGCCCCCTCACACCAACTGTGACCTGTGCCTATACCACTGGCATGGTGTCCTGACAGCACTTGAAAACAGAGATGATATGGGAGCAGAAGGATATCCATCCGTGGTTCCAAGTTGAAAGCAAAAATGAGAGACAGGTTTACTCAGGCATTGGAGGTGAGAAGAGGAAGATGACATCCCCTGGCCTCTTGGAGAAAAAGACGGCATCTTGTCCTCTCTGTCCCAACCTCTTTCTCCCACTCTGGGCAATTTGTGGTACCTGGGGCTTTGTCCTTTTAGGAATTGTTTACTATAAATGTCTTGCGACTCTTCTTGGATATACTTCCTTCTGTTATACAGGGAAATCCACCTCAGAGTTGTTGGACCACAGCCAGCAGGTTGTGATTCTCTGGATGAACGAAGGTGGAGGAGAGACAGGCAGTGTGCACACACCACACTGCCCCAGGGCTGAGCTTCATCCCTCCAAAGGCATCAGAGCCCTTCACCACAGAGAAGGCAGTGCCCTGTAGAACCTGCCTTCACGGCTGCCTTCTCTGTGCCCTGCTCAAGACTGTCATCTCATAGCGTGAGGAAATGTTCAATGATCCAAGCAAAGCAAAGCAGAGGACCACTCACACTACACCCGTTAGCAAACAACTCCTTCTTTCGGACTCTATAACGGAAGTCGCAGAGAGTCACCGTGGTTCTTCAGAACTCTGAGTCAAGAAGCCCACTGCTCTCAGGCAGTGTAACTACTTTGCTTTGCTTCTGAATACAATTTCGTCTTTTAAAATTTTTAAATTTTATTATTTATTTATTTTAGAGAGAGAGAGGGAGGGAGGCAGATAGAATGGGCACACCAGGGCCTTTAGCTGCTTCAAACAAACTCCAGATGTATGTGCCACCTGTGCGTCTGCCTTACATAGGTCCTGGGGAATCAAACCTGGGTCCTTTGGCATTGCAGGCAAGTGCCTTAACCGCTAGGCCATCTCTCCAGCCCACGAATACAACTTGTTACCTAACATTACTATCTGTGTGCACCTTTTCAATTCTTTGAACAAGATATCAAGAAGATGGAAACACCTGGTCCAGGCATGGATCCCTGGTAGCAATGTTAAAACTCAAGTACCAAAGCCGGGTGTGGTGGCGCACGCCTTTAATCCCAGCACTCGGGAGGCAGAGGTAGGAGGATTGCCGTGAGTTTGAGGCCACCCTGAGACTACATAGTTAATTCCAGGTCAGCCTGGACCAGAGTGAGACCCCACCTCGAAAAACCAAAAAGATCAAAAAAAAAAAAAAAAACAAAACTCAAGTACCAATGTCAAGTGAGTTTTGTTCCAAAAGCAGGGCATACACACACGTGCATATGGATGACATTTGAAAAGGAATAGCATAGGACTGGAGAGATGGCTTAGTGGTTAAGGCACTTGCCTGCAAAGCTAAAGGATCAAGGTTCAATTCCCCAGAACCCACATAAGCCAGATGCACAAAGTGGCACATGTGTCAAGCCAAAAGATCAAGGTTCAGTTCCCCAGGACCCACATAAGTCAGATGAACAAAGTGGCATATGGATCTTGTTTGCAGTGGCAAGAGGCCCTGGTGCACCATTCTCTCGCTCTCTCTTTCCTTCTCTCTATCTCTCTCAAATAAATGAATGAGAAAAAAATTTTTTAAGGAATAGTAAATAGGAAACACTAAATTCTCCCCACCTGGCCTCACCCTCGGGAGAGCTGTGAGACTCCTGGGCAGAAGCATGTTTAGAACAAGCATATTTAGAATGAGCAGGTAGGGGATGAAGCCAAAGCCAGCCATGTGTACGAGCAGAGAGGGGCTATTCACACTAGCACTCTCCTGCATTCAACCAGCCTCAGAGAAGCCACAAAAATAGATCTGTTCCTTTCCCTGGTGTGTCTACATGAAATCAACATGGGAGTTGTTTATTTTGTAGTGAAAAGGGAATTTTAGGGGGGTTGGGTGATGGCTCACTTGCCATGGAAGCATGAGGACTGGGGTTCAGACTCCCAGAACCCATGTTAATATGGGGCAGACATGGTGGCACACCTATAATGCCAGAGCTCAGAAGACAGAGACGGGGGATCCCAGAGGCAAGCTGGCTAGCTCGACTGCCAAACTGTCAAACACTGGGTTCAAGTGAAAGACTCTGGACTCAGTAAACACACCCAAGGCAGACACTCAACATCAACCTCTGGCCCCCACACACTTATGCACACAAGTGCATGGGCACAAGCACCTGCAACACAAGTATGCCCACTCACATAAGAATACACACATGCATACACACACACACACAAATTTTCAAACAGCTGGGCACGGTGGCGCATGCCTCCTTTAATCCTAGCACGGGGAGGCAGGGGTAGCAGGATTGCTGTGAGTTCCAGATCAGCCTGGGCTATAGCAAGACCCTACCTCAGAAAACCAAAAACTAAAAATAAATGAATAAATGAATGAATGCAAACTTTTAAAAGGCAAAAGGGAAATCTGGAATCTGATACATCTTCTGTGGTAGATTTACAAAGACAGGTCTCTTCAGAAGTACTTCTCCGGTGTTTCCAAGTGAGAAAGTCACCCTACCCAGGTTAAGCCCCCGTCTCAATGCCTTCAGAGACATGAAGAAGTTGTACAGTTCCTGCCCGCTTCAAAGTGATGGCCCAGAGCGACAAGGCAATGTGAGCAAAAGAAAATATTCAGAGCCCTTCACCTGCGTATTTCCACCTTCAGCTGGGCAGGTGTAATCAGACCATGGCAATCCCTGGATAGACAGTTTCCCCAAGGCTCCCACGGGTCTTGGCCTTACCTGTTCTTCCTCTCCTCCTTCTTCACTCCACATGCTCTCTCCCAGCCAGGGGAGGCCCTGAGGAGAGCAAGCCCTCTGTAAACAACACAATCTCTGGTTAGTAAATGTGACCGTGCCCACAATCATTCCTAAAACGAGCTTCTGAACAGATGTTCATGAGACACGGAACCGCATGAGGTGAGATGGAGGGCGTCAGGAGATGCCTGTGGAGGAGCCCCCCTCCCCATCCACAGTGTCCAAAAGGGCTTCATGGGAGGACAACAAACACAGTGGGGGCAGGTGGGATGCTAAATGAGAATGTTCGGGAACTCAGTGGACCTGGAGAAGGGTGGGTGAAAATCTTTACCTTGGTCTCTTTCTTTGAGAGCATGTCGGAAACCGAGGACTGAGCGTTCCTGGTGAACTCTTGAAATAGAAGAGACAAGAGGCCCACAGAGTAGCCAAGCCACACTGAGCTCTGGTTGCTCCTCCTTTTGCTGGAGAGGAATTGAGTGGTGCCCAAGGGGCAGATATGAGGACGCCACACACTTGCAAAGTGGCCATTATAAGGTGACACCTACACCTGTGTGTGTGTGTGTGTGTAAAGTAACCCCCATGGGGGGATTGTGAGGCCACACCCACACATAGATAGCTGTGAGGAGTGCATACACACATGGAGGCAGGTGTGAGGTGAGCATCCACAATTCAGACCTACCTAAACCTATGTTCCCCTCTGCATAGCTTAGGGCTGTTGCTTTCACAAGTCGCACAAAATATCAGACAGAAAAGTTTCCAACAGCCTCTGCTCGGATGGCTGACCCTCATGTCTGTGTCTTTGCCTGCTATGTCAGGGCTATGGCAGTGACAGCCCTCTGAATGTCAATAAACATGCTCTAGCACCCAGCATTCATGAGGAATGTCTCCTGAGAACCCAGCCAACACACCGAGGAAGTACAGAGAGAATGCCTTCCACAAAAGAAAAGCATCTCCTCTCACAGTTTTGATTCTAGATTAGAGAGTTCTAGGCAGGTCCCTGGAGATTCTCAGAGCCTGCCCATCTGTAGAAAATCCTCCCATTCATGCGCCTAGAGCCAACGCTGCCATGAAGCCACCCGGGGCTGTGCTGGCCACCTGAAACTCCAAGAGTCTATGGGCCTATTTAAGGGAGCAAAGACTTAAAATAGACTGTGGTTCCATCCCTGCAGTTTAGAAATGCAGGTTGTGTGGGGCCCTGGACAATGAGACTCCTGCAGCTCACCCTGGAACCAATCAAAGCCACACATGGGCTAAGTGCACACATCCATGTGACCCTGAAAGGACACAAGGTTAACAGTCACCAGATTCATCACAGCAATGCAGAGAGTCAGGCTGGATCACTCACAACCAGAAATGCACAATCTGAAGGAGGAGAGATCTTTACAATTTTGTTGAAGAAGGGCCACCTCCCAGAATGCTCTCGGTTTAATTGTATTTATTTTTATTTATTTATTTATTTATTTAATTACATTTCAAAAATAGCTATGGGGGCTTCTAATGATGAACAAGGTTTAACACAACAAATAAAAATAACAAATGAGGAACACAAAGTCAAGGGAAAAGGTCAGGCTGCACTGTGCTTAGTAAGGAAGGACTTGGGGCTTCTTGTCCCTCTGCAGGTCTCAGCCAGGTAGGGCTGCTCTCAGCAGAGATTCAAAGCCTTGGGAGGACCATAGGCAAAGAGAACAGGGCTTATGCTTACACAACCAGAGCTCCTTCTCTAGCCTGGAGCCCCCTTCATATGATGGGACAGGTTCCACCAATTCAGGAAAGACCATGACACCATTCTAACAGTGCCAGAGCAGAGGATCATGGCTCTCTGGCATCAGATTCCAGTCCAGAGCAGTGTCTAGCCTTGGTAGTCACAGCAGCCAGTGTGGAAATCCAATGGCCACAGAAGAAAGCAGAGTCGCTGGACTCACTTACAGCTTGGTGCCTGGGGACCATCGGTCTTGGTTCCCTTCATCAAACCTCTTAGAGATTGTACAATAGGCTGAAATCTGTGTCATATACGTGCAGGAGGGAAGCGAGCCAGCTGGGCAAGTTTGGAAAATATCAGAATGGCAAAGTGTCACTGTTCTCCACAGCAGAATTTCTGCACAGCCTTTGATTTTGCAATGTGCATTTTGCTTGCCCAAAGGTGGGAGGTGGTGGAATGTACCATATGCCACATTCCAAAACTGTATGTGATGAAGCTACTTTTAAGAAACAGCAAAGGGTTTATCCTCTGCTGAGTCTGATAAGCATAGCCCTGTGGGAAGCAGTTTTCCTCTGTAAAAATGTTCTTCCTCTAGGGTACATCCGTGTCCTGGGGACAAGATTCCACAAGCCCTGGGTCCCTCAGTCACTCTGCTTCCCATCAGCAGGCTGGCCCTGAGGAAGCAATGCTTGAAAAGGCCACCATCAAGGCAACCTTGACTGCCCTCCTGCTGTGGACACTCACTTGGTATGCTGTGCCCGCTGTGCTGAGTATACTTGATAATAAAACTGAATAAACTGAGTACACATGCTCATTGCCAGGCTTGTTTTGCGGAAACTGTCCTAGTTCTCACAACCACTGAGGCAGGCATTATTCTTCAATCTTTCTTTGCGTAAAATATGTTCAAATGAAAACTGACAGAGCTGATCCTACAACCAGGCTGTCTTCTCAATACAGTGGGTAGTGATTGGAATGAACCAAGCCTCTGGGACCAAGGTGCCAGGGGTGTAAGACTTTTGACTGCCACTGAGCCACTAAATCCAGGAGCAATTTGAACTCTACTGAGTAGTTTCAAAAGTTCTCTCCTGATTGGAAATCAGTAATCCATGCCTAGTGTTACTGCAAGGACCATAATACATTTAAACTTAGATGTCAGGAACAGAAACAAAAAGACACATGACACAGCTGTCTAAATTATATCCAAAATGTTATAAAACAGGTAATTTGCTTATAAAACTGATTTTTAAAAATAAAAGTCAGGAGCTGGAGAGATGGCTCATGGTTAAGGTGCTTGCCTACAAAGCCAAAGGACCCAGGTTCAATTCCCCAGTACCCACATAAAGCCAGATGCAAGTGGTGCAAGCATTTGGAATTCATTTGCAATGGCTAGAGGCCCTGGCACGCCTCTCTCTCTCTCTCTCTCTCTCTCTCTCTCTGTGTGTGTGTGTGTGTGTGTGTGTGTCTGCATGCAAATAAGTAAAATTTTTAAAAATATATAAACAAATAAATAAAAGTCAGGATGGAGAGATGCCTCAGCAGTTAAAGGCCTTGTTTGCACAGCCTGAGGACCTGGGTTTGATTCCCCAGTACCCACATAAAGTCAGATGAACAAAGAGGCACATTCATCTGGAGTTTGTCTGCAGTGGCAGAAAATCCTAATGCACTCATTCAACCTCTCTCTCTCTCTCTCTCTCTCATAAAAATAAATATAAATAAAAGCCATAGCTGGAGTGTCTTTGAAAGCAAGTTTACTTAGCACCTTTGAAACTTAACCACATTAAGTTTCCTTACAATCTTCCAAGAATATCTTTACTACATAAACTGGGGCGGGTGGGCGAGGAGGCTTTAATTACAGACACACTGAGCACTCAGTGCCACTGAGACCTTAAAAGCTCCACACTGTGCTTACACAGCATGTGGGTCATTCTTGCAAATGTACACAGCTTCCTTCTCATGGTGACTTGCACTTCCTTTGAGTGTTCTCTAGGAATGAACTAAAGTCAGAAACATGTCACATGGTAAAGATGGCCCAAGACACAGACAGCATCATGGAGATAAGCAAACATGACTTTCAAACGTCTAATGAAAACCAAGGCATCTCCAGTGTGTTCATAATGCAGCACCAAGTTTCCAAGTCTTTGACTGATGCCCCACTTGCCTCTCCTGTTATGTCACTTTTACACAAATCCAAAGGAGTGGGCCTAGAGAAAGGCACTCACCACAACTGCCCCCCCACAACCGGAACCACTGTGCCTATTCATTTGCTGTCTTCCACAATATCATGTGCATTTGGTTCTACCCCAGAGGTCCCCCAAGCCAAAATCCTCATCAAAGAGAAAACAAGAAGTACTCACTTGTTTCCCTTTCCACACCCCACTCTCCACACCCAGAGGAACAGGTCTTGCTCTGTGTCCCATCAATGTCCCACAGTCATTTATGTGACATTGTTTTCTTCAACACTAGCAGACAGTTCACATTGCCCCACAGGCTGTGTTTACAGGCAGTGATAGATAACAGAAAATACATCAGGAGAATGAAAATACCCCAGCACTGTGCAGAGGACATCCAGCAAAAATGACCAATGGTATTGAACCTTAGCCATTGAAAACTAACTGCCACTGGGGGTATGAACAGTGCACAGAGTTCCTACAGCCTCCAGGCTGTAGTAGAGCTCTGCCAGCTTGGATGGACCATATGTGCCTGGTCAGTGAATAACTTATCAAGGAAACACTCGGATGTGATCACTTTTAAAATGGTAGATTCCATTGCCTTTGGGAGTTTCCTGAATCATTATCTACAAGCAGATGGAGAAGAATTCCTCCCTTGCATCATCAGCGATGATGGTGTAGTCCCACCATGTGTCTTGAGTTGCTTTAGAGAGAACAGAAACATCAATACTTGACCATGAACTTCTTCACTGAGGAGGAAGAGACATTAAAATCATGGCACTTAAAATGGAACTGAGGCATCAACCCACAGTAAATGACTACAAATAGTTACTTGAAATTTCAATCTTCAGACTTTGGTTTGCCAACTCAACTCAAAGACACAACACAGTGATTTGAATGTAAAAAGAATCTTTTTTTTTTTTTTTTTTTTTTTTTTTTTTTTTTTAGGAAGGATATCACTCTAGCCCAGGCCGGCCTTGAACTCATGGTGATCCTCTTACTTAAGCCTCCTGAGTGCTGGGTAAAGGTGTGCACCACTACACCCAGCCAAGACTCAACTGCCAAACACCATGGCCACAGACACAGAGCTGTTTCATAGACTTTGTCCTCAAACTCCTCTGCAATATGACTGGAAATTGCATTGGAAATTGCACTGGACTAGGAATCAGACTAGTTTAGATCATATTTAAATACCAACTCTTGAGAAATTTAAAATCTAGTTGATGGTAGACTATTATATATGAGATATATACATATATAATGTTTAAATTATGTCATTTTAAGGAAAAGTGGATGGAACTGCAGATCACTATGGTAAGTGCAATAAGCCAGACTCAGAAGGACAAAAATCCCATTTTCTGCTATGTGGACACGTATGTATGAATGCTATGACTCCTGACAGTAGAAGAGGGACTATGTGTGGGAGGAGGTCTAGTGGGATTGGGGAGGGGAACAAGAAAGCGCAATGAGGCAGAAAAACAAGTACAAGAAAGACTATTTTGGAGGGAGATTGGGACAAGTGGGATGGAAAAGGGACAAGATAGGGCAGTGGGGTTAATATGAGCAAAATGCAGTGATATACAAGTGTGAAAATGTCACAATAAAACCCATTTTGTACACTAGCTATAAAAAAATGAGTAAGAAGCTGGGCGTGGTGGCACATACCTTTAATCCCAGCACTTGGGAGGCAGAAGTAGGAGGATCACTGTAAGTTCAAGGCCACCCTGAGACTACATAGTGAATTCCAGGTCAGCCTGGGCTAAAGTGAGATCCCACCTCGAAAAACTAAAACAAACAAACAACAGAAAATTAATAAGAAACTAAGATGTTCAAGATGATCACACCTTAGAAAGTCAGTTTTCTTCCTAAATGAATCTTCTCATGTGAACATGTTCTAATTCTAGTGATTGAACCTCAGCGTGTACAGTTGGAAATTCTCTCTTGAAGTCTTGATTTTTGTTTTTCAAAAGCAACATGGTTCAGTTAACTTTAATATCATTGCATTAGAGGTGCCTATATTACAGAAGCAATATAAACAGCCAAGCTGCTTAATTATAAAGAGTTTGGAAGGGCCAATGCCCCTCATGGAGTTCTTGACCAGAGGATACCATGTATAGGCACACTCATCTTGACACACCATCACCAGCCCCAGTACTGGAAGGGACCTGCCTTCTGGTCATTTCTAGGATGTGACCTTTGAAATCTTTTCTTCAGAGGCAAAATTCCAAGAAGTCTTACCTGGTGATTTGTGTCCTTGTGCTGAAGTCCAGGGACCTCATTGAGCGCAGAACTTCAATGCACCCCAAGTACTGCAAAGGAAGAAACATGTGTCATGATCCCTGGGAGCTGAGAGCAAGAGAAAATTCCTGATGACATCAAGGGCATGTTTGGAAGCAGTACTCTCTTCTTACATCATATTTTAACTCTAAATTCTATGGGGAAGCATTGTTCTGTCCCTATTAAAACCATAACTTGGGCTTGTGAGATGGCTTCGCAGTTAAGGCATTTGCCTGCAAAGCCAAAGGACCCAGGTTCTATTCCCTGTAAGCCAGATGCACAAGGTGGCACATGCATCTGGAGTTTGTTTGCAGTGGCTGAAGGCACTGGTGCACCTATTCTCTCTCTATCTGCCTTTTTCGTTCTCTCTCAAATAAATAAGGTTTTTTTTTTTTAAAAAAATAATTATTCTGGAGCTGGATGTGGTGACACATGCCTTTAATCCCAGCACTTAGGAGGCAGAGGTAGGAGGATCACCATGAGTTTGAGGCTACCCTGAGAATACATAGTGAATTCCAGATCAGCCTGGGCTAGAGTGAGACCCTGCCTTGAAAATCCAAAAAAAAAAAAAAAAAAAAAAAGAATTATTCTTAAAAATAAATAAATAAAACAAACAAACAAATAAATAAATAAATAAAACCATAACTCTCATTCATAAGAAAATTTTCCAAGTGTCTACACTGGTACTACACTCTACTTCCCTAAAACCTGTTGATAGCTCCACTTCATTTAGATGTATGTTTTTCAAGGCACTGTAGAATTATGTGATTGTATCACCCAATGTACTGGTTCCTGTGAAGAAGCAAATGTCACACAGTTGTGTTGTAACTACCATCACCAAAGCCACCAGATACCACACCCACTGCCAAAGTCATTCAAAACACATGCCTAATGTCAGAAAGTGAACAACACTCACTATCCAGCACCCACAGTGATGCGAGTGTCCATCCAGCACACAGAATGATGCAAGTGTCCAGCACACAGAGTGATGTGAGTGTCCAGCACACAGAATGATGCAAGTGTCCAGCACACAGAGTGACATGAGTGTCCAGCACACAGAGTGACGTGAGTGTCCAGCAGTGATGCGAGTGTCCAGCCCACAGAGTGATGTGAGTGTCCAGCACAGATTAACATGAGTGTCCAGCACACACAGTGACGTGAGTGTCCAGCACACAGAGTGATGCGATGTCCAGCACACAGAGTGACGAGAGTGTCCAGCACACAGAGTGATGTGAATGTCCAACACAGAGCAATGTGACTATCCACAGAGCGATGTGAGGGTCCAACACACACGTGATATGAGTTTCCCGCACACAGAGAAACGTGGGTGTTCAGCACTAATCAATCTGAGTGTCCAGCACAAAGACTGAAGTGAATGACCAGCACACAGTGCCTTGGGTTGTAGGGCCCCCAGCACCACATCTGTGGACGCATCACCACCAGCACTACCACTACAGACACATCACTACCACAAGCTGCACTGAGGGGTTCTGAGAATACCACAACAAACAATGGACTAGTGGCCAGGATGCTGCAAGCTTTATGGCTGGCCAGCCAGGCCAAATGTGCCACTGGTGCAATAGTGGCATGTCTGTTATAAAGGAAACTACTCTTTTATCTGAGCCATAATACCAAAACAACCTCAAAAAAACCCATAATGGCACATAAGAGTCACACTGCAAAAGATGGCATTGGGCACAGAAATATTCTGTGCAAAGAAATATTCAACCAATACAAGATTTCAAACAGCCAGGGCAAATATCAAACTGCAGCTCCAAGTCCAACAACTGTAGTCAGTGACAAATCTCCAAGTCCGATAATCCTAACCAGCAACAAGTCTCTGGAGTTCCAAATCCTCCCCTCCAGCTAGGCTACTCACAGTCCTGGAAAACTTCATCCAGGGCCAGCAGCTTTCCTTAGCAGCTATCTCGTGGTCCTGGCATCTCCACTGGGTCTCCACTGCATCCCACGGTCCACCCTCACAGCTCCATTGGGTCTCCATGCAGGCAACCAGCAAACCTGCTTTCACACTGCCCATGGCCATTTCCAAAACACAAGACAGCATTGCAAACTCAATGACCCTCTCTTTCCTGCATTTCTTATACATCACAATACCAAGTAGGGTGCCAATTTATTAATCCAGGGAGGAATAAAGCAGACTTTGAAGAACAAAACACTTCTTCAGCATTCAGGCCCCTTCAAGAGAGTCTGCATTCTTACTGGTGTTCCAGTGCAGGTCAGCTAGCCAGTCTCAAAGGTTGTAATCTCTCAAACAATTGCAGCTGAATGGGCAGAAACTTCAGCCCAAAGATTTCATTCTGTGCCATGTCCCTCTGCTCACACCAGTCCATTTCTATGCAATGCAACCCTTCATAAGTTCACAGACATGGGCATAACAGCAAGCCTCTCACACAAACTGCTTCTAGCCCAGTCAAAGCAAAGCTCTTTCTCACCCTCATAAGCCAAACCTCATAGTCTTTGGTTCTTACTGCCTTCAGGTCTTTCAACTCTGACCAGAATAGTCCATCAAGCTGTACTTACAGCACTGCAAGGCATCTCTTAGGCCAAGGTTTCAAATCCTTCCACATTCATCTTGAAAATCAGCTCCAAAAGGCCAAAGCCACACAGTCAGATAGGTGTCTAGCAGCAATCCCACTCCTCTGTACCAACAGTACTGTTGCAGTCAGGTTCACATTGCTGGCAGAAAATACCTGACCAAGAGCAGCTTGTGGGGGAAAAAAGGTTTGTTTTGGCTTACAGACTCAAGGGGAAGCTCCATAATGGCAGGGGAAAACAATGGCATGAGCAGATGGTGGACATTGCCTCCTGGACAACATCAGGTAGAAAATAGGAACAGGAGAGTGTGCCAAACACTGGCAGTGGGACACTGGCTATAATATCCATAAGCCCACCCCCAACAATACACTGCCTCCAGGAGGCATTAACTCCCAAATCTCCATCAGCTGGGAACCTAGCATTCAAAACACCTAAGTTTATGGGAGCACCTGAATCGAACCACCACAATGGTATAAATGGAAACTCAGCCACTGGCTCCCATGACACTCAAAGTTGAAAGGTCATAAAAGCTGAACAGTGGAGCTCATAAAAACATGCCCATGCCAAAGCAACCAAAAGCAAAGGATGATGTAAAATCTCGGCACTAGGATCCCTCTGTCACACAGAATCCCAGGAGATAAAACAAATAGAGAGAGAAATGTTCAAGCATGTATAAGATAAGCTGGACCCAGTGGCACAGGCCTGGGATTCTAGCTACTTAGGAAGCAAAGATAAGAAGACTGTAAATTCAAGGCCTGCCTCGGCTGCAGAATAAGTTCAAGGCCAGTCTGGACAACTTTGTGAGACACTGTTTCCAAATAAAAGTTAAAAAGAGAGCTGGGGTCAGGCATGGTGGCACATACCTTTAATCCCTGCACTAGGAAGGCTGAGGTGGGAGTAAGACCCTGTATCAAAAAAGAGAAAGAGGGCCAGAGAGATGGCTTAGTAGTTAAGGTGCTTCCCTGTGAAGCTTAAGGACCTCGGTTCAATTCTGCAGGACCCACATAAGCCAGATGCACAAGGTGGTGCATGTTTCTGGAGTTTGTTTGCAGTGGCTAGAGGCCCTGGCATGCCCATTCGTTCTCTCTATGTGCCTCTTTCTCTTTTTCCCTCAAATGAAGAAAAAAAAATTAAGAGAGAGAGAGAACTGGGGATGTAGTTCAGTGAGAGCACCTGCTTGGATGCACACTTATCACTTTTGTTGGACACTATACTGGAAGTACTAGCCAGAGCAATCAGGCAAGACAATGGAATACAAAGTATCCAAACTGGAAAAGAGGAAGTGAGATTGCCACTCTCAGCAGAGGATATGATCTTATGTAGAGAAAATATCAAAGACAACGCACACACATACACCTAATTAGAACTCATAAATCCAGCAAAGTTGCAGAATACAAAATCAACATAAAAAGCCAGTAACAGTCAGGCGTGGTAGCATACACCTATAATTCCAGCACTCTGGAGGCAGAGGTAGGAGGATCTCTGTGAGTTCAAGGCCACCCTGAGACTACATAGTGAATTCCAGGTCAGCTTGGGCTAGGGCAAGACCCTACCTCGGGGGAGGGGGAGAAGCCAGTAGCATTCCTATACACAAAACTGAAAAACAAATCAAGAAATCAGTCTCATTGATATAGTCACCCTAAAAAAACAACAATTAAGCCAAAGAGGTGAACGATCCATCCCTATATTTATGAATGAAACTGAAGACGCAGCAACATTGGAAGACATCCCTTGTTCACAGATTGGGACAGTAAACACTGTTAAAATAGTCACACTGCCCACTGCCATCTGCAGACTCCATGCAGCCCCTGTCAAGACAGCAGTGACATTCTTCACGGAAACAGATCATCTACCACACAGTGGGTCGGTGATAAAGTGCTGTGTGCTCTTAAGAAACTAGAAGAACAAATCTGAATATTTCTACCATCAAGAAAATGATAACTTATAGGAAATATACATACTTATCTTGATTTGAACATTACAGAATACATGCGTGCATCAAAACATCAAAGAACACCCCATAAATGCGGACACTTTCTATGTGCCAAATTAAAATTTTCTTTTAAAAAGACATTCCATGAGTGGGAGAAAAAGCGAAATGACTTTCAAAGGAAGAAGCCAACACTGAAGTTCTCGTTCAGCACCAAATGCACGAAGACAAAGGACGCCATCAAAGTCTGAGGATGATAAACATCCAGCCAGGAATCTCCTCCCACCCCAACAGCATTCGTGTGGGAGGGCAAAGTGAAGACTCAGAAAACTAACCACCCACACACTCTCTCACAAAGAAATATTCCAGAGACATGATGAATACAACAAAGAAGAGGATGTGGGCTACAGAAACAATGACAAGAAGAAATAAGAGTTACCAGTACAGGGACTGGGGAGAAGGCTAGTAGACAAAGTGCTTGCTGCACAAGCATGAGGACCTGAGTTCAGATCCCCAGAGCCCATGTGAGCCAGACAGTGTAGCATGAGTGTCTGTAATGCCAGCATAGCCACAGCAAGAAGGGAGGTACACCTAGGAGATTCTCATGGAAGCTTGCAGGCCAGCTAGCCTGATGAATACAGGGGTGAACAAGGAGACCCTTCCTCAAAAAGGTGGAAGGGGGGCTGCAGAGATGGCTTAGCAGTTAAGGTGCTTGCCTACAAAGCCAAAGCACCCAGATTCAATTTCCCAGGACCCATGTAAAGCCAGATGCACAAGGTAGCACATGTCTGGAGTTCACTTGCAGTGGCTAAAGGCCCTGGTGTGCCCATTCTCTCTCTCTCTCTCTCTTTCACACATGTAACTAAATTAAAAACAGAAAATAAAATAAAGAAAATAGTTTAGCATTTGTGGGAAAAAAAAGGGTGAAAGGCAAAGACTGACCCTGAAAATTGTTCTCTGACCTCCACACATGCCATGGCATGTGCATGCCCACTCACACACAAACATGCACATGCACATACTCAACAGATACTCCCACATCAAAAATTATATTCCAGGTCAGCCTGGGCCAGAAAGAGACCCTACCTTGAAAAAAACAAAAATATATAGATATGCTATTTGCCTTAAAATTATGCATAACTTAAATATGTATTTTTTAATTTTTTAATTTTTATTTATTTATTTGAGAGAGGGAAAGAAGCAAAGAGAGAGAGAGAGGAAGGAAGGGAGGGAGGGAGGAGGGAGGAAGGAAGGGAGGGAGGGAGGGAGGAGGGAGGGAGGGAGGGAGGGAGGGGGGAGGGGAGGAAGGAAGAAAGAAGAAAGAAGAAAGGAAGAAAGGAAGAAAGGCAGAAAGAAAGAAAGAAAGAAAGAAAGAAAGAAAGAAAGAAAGAAAGAAAGAAAGAAAGAAAGAAAAGGGGTGCACCAGGGCTTCCAGTCACTGCAAACGAACTTCCAGATCCATGTGCCACCTTGTGCATCTGGTTTACGTGGGTCCTGGGGGATCAAACCGAGGTCCTTTGGCTTTGCAGGCAAATGTCTTAACCAGTAAGCCATCTCTCCAGCCCTTAAATAT
Source organism: Orientallactaga sibirica (assembly GCA_036365145.1). Taxonomy (NCBI): domain Eukaryota; kingdom Metazoa; phylum Chordata; class Mammalia; order Rodentia; family Dipodidae; genus Orientallactaga; species Orientallactaga sibirica. The sequence continues at coordinate 2,379,567 of JAEOAD010001462.1, read as the reverse complement.
GTATTTTTAACCATGATCACGAACTAAAATCTCAGTTGTCAACATGGATGGTAGGGAGCAGGTACTGGGAAGGTGTGTGGATGGTAGGGAGAGATACAAGGAAGGTGTGTGGATGGTAGGGAGAGATACAGGGAAGGTGAGTGGATGGTAGGAAGAGATGCAGAGAAAATAAGTGGATGGTAGGGAGCAGGTACAGAGAAAATAAGTGGATGGTAGGGAGCAGGTACAGAGAAAGTAAGTGGATGGTAGGGAGCAGGTACAGGGAAGGTGTGTGGATGATAGGGAGAGATACAGGGAAGGTGAGTGGATGGTAGGGAGAGATACAGAGAAAATAAGTGGATGGTAGGGAGAGATACAGAGAAAGTAAGTGGATGGTAGGGAGCAGGTACAGGGAAAGTGAGTGGATGGTAGGGAGAGATACAGGGAAGGTGAGTGGATGGTAGGGAGAGATACAGAGAAAGTAAGTGGATGGTAGGGAGCAGATACAAGGAAGGTGCATAGATGGTAGGGAGAGATACAAGAAAGGTGTGTAGATGGTAAGGAATATATACAAGGAAGGTGTGTGGATGGCAGGGAGCATATTCAGGGAAGGTGCATGGATGGCAGCGAGTATATACAAGGAAGGTGCGTGGATGGCAGGGAGCATATACAGGGAAGGTGCGTGGATGGCAGGGAGCATATACAGGGAAGGTGCGTGCATGGCAGGGAGTATGTACAGGGAAGGAGTGTGTTGTCAACATGGATGGTAGGGACAGATTCAGGGGAGCCATTGTGTTCAGAGAATGGTTGTGTCTCATGGAGCTTGGTCCTGAAGTGACTACTTCTAGGTAGCAGCAGAAAAGATACCTTCACATATGTGTTTAAAATAATGATCAGCCCCTGTCAAAATAAAAACAGAAAGATCAACTTCCAAAACTACCAGAGAGAAAAAGGGAAAAGCAAATACAAACAGTGAAAACAAGGCATGAAAACAGAACATGCGCAAACAGAAGACACAAGAAAAAGGAGCATCAGTAATGGAACCAAACACCTTGGTGACCACAAGACTCACCAGTGGTTCAAATCTGCTAGTTAAAACCTGTTGTATTGATGAAAAATATATGTATGTTAACTAAGGTTATGGATAAAACACTGAGAAAACATGTTCTGATATATTCTATATGAGGCAAATGCTAGGTAAAGTAAACAAGAATATAATGGGGAAGTAAAGATTTCATTGACAATAGCAAGCTTTGAAAAACACAAGAGACAGACACTACTGCATCTGGTTCTTATGTGGGTTCTGGGGAATCCAAGCTCAGATTCTCACGCTTGCATGGCAATCACTTTATCTACTAAGCCATCTCTCCCCACCACCAAAAAGACTTTAAAGTATTAAAGCAATCATACAAATGTAGCTACTGATAACATCAGCATTTGTTTGATCAAGACAAATAAGAATGCCTACCTCACTCTTGTCATCAGTTGGTAAGCACATGTCTGCATGTGCAAAGACCTCTGCCAGAAACCAAGCGCACCTCCTCTGAAATGGATTCACCAGTCACTCACCATGCCTATGCAAGCTGCCATATGGAACAACAAAGCAAACGGGCCAAGCCAGGATCAAAGAGAAGCTTCTGGAGACTCAAACAGAGGAAAGCACAAGCACCATTCCTGTAAGCACAAAGTCAGGGACTGATGCTCTCCAAGTGTGGTCCTTGGGCCAGCAGCCTGAGCAGCCCTGCATGTGGGAACTTTCTAGCAGTGTAAATCCCAAGCTACCTGGCAGCTCTACAGTCCAGAAGGTTCCAGATCATTAAGCTTGCCCTTTATCTTTACAGAGAACCATCTGAATCCAAGTTTTCTTCATCTGGTGCATGCTTCTGGCTACAGAAGCTCAAACCTTCCAGTTCAACTTTTTAACTTTAGTGTTTTTTTAGAGATTTTTTTCCCACTAATTGTCTCTGAGTGTGCATACATATGCTTATTATTACAGGACATATGTCTGCACACGCACAGGTGGTCAAAGCTATATACTAGCCTATCTATCAATCAGAGTGATAATCTACCTCATTCCTAGCCCTGGGATCAGCTCCTCCCTCAACCTAGACTCTTGAAAAGAACCTGGCACAGACCTCAAGGCTCCTGAGCCATCTGATAGAGTCCCTCTCTCCCTTGCTTTGACCTTTCATTGTCCACTGCTGTGTCTGCTTCTTCAGTTCCTCAACTAACTGGCCAAGAAGCCGGAACCCCAAAGGGTCATGGAGACACCCCTCCTAAACAATATCATGAATACTATTATTTGTCCCCTTTAGTCCTGGTTCTTGTGACTGAGAGCTCAGCTACAGTTCACAGCTGAAAGTGGCTGATGTCTTGGTGTGTTTTAGTTCTTCAAACTCAGGAAGACCCTGAAGATCTTCAAAGAGGACAGCTTTTGACTCCCCCTGTTCCCCACAGTAAGCCATGGACACAGAGCTGCCACTTAGGGTATCAGAAAGTTCCCAGCTCCCGCGAAACTGGCAGCATAATGGTGGACTCTGTGAAAACTCAGGGTCATGATATTAAAAAAAAAACACGGTCCTAATCAAGTGTCTGTGACCTTCCATTGGGAAGTTGATAGAGTGTGCATTAACAGCACTGTTATTAAAAATAATAACTCAAGGGCACAGAATAAAATGGGCTTTTCTGAATGGGAATCATTAAAAGCCAAGACATGAAGGGGTAGAGGCAGCTTCTGCAACAGAAAGGAGGCTGTCATGCATAGAATAAACTGAGCTAGCTTGCTGAAGAACTCAAAGGAATAATGGAAGTGTGTAGGCAAGAAATGAGAGCTGTCAGCAAAAGAGCTGCAATTTACAAAAGACTCTGAACAAAAACTTAATCCATAAGAAAGAGAAAAATAAATAAGGAAAGGTACTCCGTGGACATATAAAAGTGATAACAGCGCAAGAGAAAAGTCATGACAAAAGAGCTGATGCAGACTTCCATGCTACTGCAAGCGTGATCAGGCAGTAGGTGTGAGGAAGGGCAGGAAGCCAGGCCCCAGCTGGGAAAGATGAGCCATAGCTGTGACATGGGCTGCAGACTCAGAGGGCTCAAGTCATGAGCTGCCATCTCTATGGAGACCTGTACGACATGGTCAGTTATGGCCATGAAGCATCCTGACGGCAAGGGGTCACCACAGCATGTCTCGAAGCTCCTGTAGAACCTCAGAAGTTAGGTACAAAGGATAAAGTCTCACTCTGTCCTGTTGCTTGGAACTTCCAGGGACCCAAGACACAGAGGTTTCGGCCCAATGCCTGAGTCATTGCACTCTGTGAACTGCAACCCATCACTCAAGTTATAATCATGCTCCTCCCTCTTTAGGGAAAGGCCGATACCACTGCACATTCTGACTACTGGGACATGTCCTGTCAACATCCTAAATTCTCCCTGAGGGGGTAGTATTGATCTACCTTTTGTTGATAATGAAATACCTGAGGCAGGCTGAGAAAGAGAGAGAGAACTTGGTGAGCTCACAGATTTAGCAATCCAAGCAGCATAGTGCAGCTGTGGGTGAGGGCCTGTCCTCGGCTGTGGTACCTCAAGAAGTAGGACAATGGTAGGAGCATAGGTGGCAAGAAGATGTTGCATCTTGAAACAGGAAGCCAGAAAGAGCCCGGGGTCCCATAGTCCCTCCCAAGGGCATGCCTTCAATAGATTAAGGAGCTCCCTTTGAACCCCTTTTCTAGAGGTCTCACCACCTAGCTTTAGCAGGAATCATGCTCCAACACCTGAACTTCTGGAGGACACTTAAATCCTATCCAAACTGTAGCAAGGGACCTGAGGTGGACGTATGTTTTGTTGAGCACTAGTGTTTGACCTGACCTTGATTTTGAGTTTTCACAATGAGAATCCATCTGTCAAGGTTCATATTAAAGGAAGATGAGACATCACTTGAAATTCCTTAAAACTGACCCTAGTAGGATAAGTTACAATAAAAGATGCATGCATGTATATACCTAGGGGGAAAATGGACAGGTGCCCAGCTGGAAACAGTGTTGACCACTGAGAAGGGCTCTAAAGCGCCAAATGAACAGAGACTTCTGCTTTTTCACTCTATGTCTTACAGAGCTGAATTTCTACAACAGAAGTGTACCCACATGTGACATATATAATCACAAAAATAGTCACTAAATTACTAATAATCACAAGAGTCACTAAAGATTAAATAAAATCAACTGATATCAGCACTGTGACTGACTTGAACGTGCACTAGAGTCCTCTGGAGGGCTTGGTAAGCAGTTTCCAGGGGTTGGCCCACCCAGAGTGGTTGAACAATTGGCCTGGTGCTGGCTGTCTGGCCAGAGACTTCAGGCTGAGAGCCAAAGCCTCTGAGAGGTGGATGCTGGGCATGAGTGCCAGTGGAGGTACTGGGATTTCAACCCAGACCTTCTCACATCAGATTCCAACTCTGGACCTCAACTATCTGCCAACCAAGGCTATTTGGTGCAGAAAGATGTGTGTACATGTTCTATGTGTATGGTGCACATATGCATGTGGGGGGTGGCAGAGGTCAAGGTCATGTGTCTTCCTCATTCATTCTGTTGCAGTTTCCTTCTCATTGCTAGGACAAACACCTGACCAAAAGGAGCTTATGGGGGAAGGGTTGATTTCAAGCTTACAGATTCCAGTGGAAGCATCATCATGGCAGAAGCTGGCTCACTTCATCTTCCATCCATAGCAGAGAGAGAATAGCCAGCACCAGTAATGCAGCTGCCTCTGAGTCACCCACGCTCCTGTAAGCAACCCCAATAAACTCATTGGTTCACCAAACTGATATTGGTGTAATGATAGTTTGGTCTGTTGTCTGAGCTTTTTCTGGAGTGAGTGTGCAAGTATTTACATCTCCACAAAGAAAACATTCCCTGTGACACTTTGATAAAAAATTTTAAAACATAAATGCTGGGCCTCCTTTATCTTAAGCAGTGTTTGTCTAAGATGATGACGTCTGAGGAAGATGTGAATGGGACTCAGCTCCCCAGGCCATGAGGATGCCCACTCACTCTGCACCACACAGGCCTAGCAAGGATCCATCCTTTCCCTAGTAACTGACATATCACCCTAAAATACAGGTAGGTTTAATGAACCCCAGGACATAGGTATACATTATGACTGAGAAAAGTGTTTTCTTCTGTTTAGAAACAAATCCAGATTCTAGATGACGCTGTGAATCTGCAGGCATTGGGCAGCCTCCTTTCTACTCAGATCGCCAGTGGACTAGAAGACTTATGGAGAATCAGTGATTCTCTAGCTCAGGGGAAAACTTGGCAGGGGCCAAACAGCAGCAAGGGTCAGCTCTGGAGTGTGACGCGGGTGGGATACCGTTCAGCAGGGCTGCGGCATCCGAGACGTTCTTTGACAGGGCCAAGAAGTCTTTCAGCGACCTCCTGGAATGCCTGTTGCCTGACAGTTTGCACTATTGCTATCTCTTTCTTAGAATTTTTGGAATTATTATAAGTTTATTACTGCTTATTTTTGCTTTCATTAGTAATAGGGGAACTCAATTCAGATGTGTTTATACAGTCACCAATGATTAAATGAGAAAAGAATGTTGCTGCAGAAATTTATGAGGCTGAAATGTTTAAACAGATAATGGATCCTGAAACTATGACTAGTTTAAATGTACAAAGCTTCTCAAGCCGGGCGTGGTGGCGCACACCTTTAATCCCAGGACTCGGGAGGCAGAGGTAGGAGAATTGCGGTGAGTTCGAGGCCATCCTGAGACTACATAGTTAATTCCAGGTCAGCCTGGGCTAGAGTGAGACCCTACCTGGAAAAAAAGCTTCTCAACACCACAAATGTATATTTCAACTAATGAGACATGTTCCTTGCAATGCTACGTCACATGCCTTACCAATTGTTCCCAAGGAACATTACTTACAAGAAAATTCTTATTGTCGAGATAGTTCCAGGAATTATTGGACACATTTCCCGAACCTACAGATGACTTACTAAGGAGCCTGAAATGCTAGGGAGCAAACATCTTTCAAATAATCGGTTAAGGCCCACACAAGGAAATAAAACAGAATGTGTAACTTTCAGAATTAACAATAGAGTTTGGTGGGCTCCTAAAGGAAAGACATCAATGCAAAACACTGGCTGAATAGATCAACCTTTATCATATACAGGGGCATGCATTAATGGAACAAGAGTAAAATAACTGTGCTTTCTGAGGTCAAAAATGCCTATCACCTTATAACTGCAAGAGCTGCCTGCTAGGGCTCTTGGCTAATTTTAATGACCCTAGGTAAGATATTAACCAGCTTGCAATCTTTGATTTTCTTGTTTAAGATATTATCAGAATTGCGGAAGAGGGGGTGGATAGAATGGAAGAGCCAAAGGAAGGGTATGACCTCTTACAATGCAACTGCCCAGACAGAAACTGGCCTCAATATCCATGACCTTGCAGTGCCTAGCAATACCTTCGCAAAACCCTCAAAATAGAAGAAAAAGATGATGACATCAAATAAAAAGAGAGACTAATGGAGAGAGGGAGGGGATATGATGGAGACTTGAGTTCTAAAGTGGAATGGGGGGAGGGAAGGGAAATATCAGGTGGGTTTTTTTTGTATGTAAGTATAAAAGTCAATAAAAAAATTTTTAAAAAGATATTATCAGAATGTCTGTGGGGCAATAGGTTTATGAGTTAAGCAGAAGCAGGGGAAGCCAAGGAAAAAGAAGAATATTGTACAAGATTTCTTAGAGAATAGAAACCACATGAATAAGTTGTTATGTCTTGCTTGCAAAAAGTATACTGTATTGTAAAAGTATAAATGAAGAAGCAGAGTTTTGCTCTGCGTCCAGAGTGCTTTACCTGAACCACTGGTCAAATCACTTCCCCACAGCGCCACCTCCACACATCCCCTTCGAGCTCTATAACCCTGCTGGGGCTGGACCCCAGCAAAAACTGAAGCAGCTGGTCAGTGGACCAGCTATATGAAGGCTTCCTTCAAAAAAGAGAAATATGCAATCAGAATGGGGCTAAAAAAGGAAGAAACACCCAGGCGTGGTGATGCATGCCTTTAATCCCAGCACTCGGGAGGCAGAGGTAGGAGGATCACCATGAGTTCAAGGCCACCCTGAGACTACATAATGAATTCCAGGTCAGCCTGGACTACAGTGAAACCCTATCTCGAAAAACCAAGAAGAAGAAGGAGGAGGAGGGGAGGAGGGGGAGGAGGGGGAGAAGGGGGAAGAGGAGGAGGAGAAGGAGAGGAAGAGGGGCCAGTTCCTCCTTGGGCTTGGAATATTAGTTAGCTCCAGATGTTAAAACTAGCTTTTTAAAATACTAACCTCAACGTTTATGTTCAAATTAAGGTAATATGAAATGGTAATACACAAATAAAAGTGACCAACCTTCTGGATCATCAGACCAATGCACACCAAAACCACTGAGATCATACTACACCCCACCCACCGGGGTGAGAAGTACATCATGTGGACAAGGGGTGGGGCAGCAGGGGCTCAGTCACTGGTAGTAGGAATATAAATTGGGGAAACACTTCAGAAAACTGTTTGGTATTTTCTCCAGAGTATAAGTAGTAACATGGGCATGACTCAGCAGTTCCAGTCCCACAGAAATTACACAATGGCCACCCCAAAAAATGTACAAAAATACACACAGTAGCACAATTCACCAGAGCCTCAGAGTATGAATAAATAAACTGCAGTGCATTCCTAGGACATAATAGCACACAGAGATGAGACCAGCAATATCTCAACCATATGTAATGGCTTCTCTCTGTTCCTGACCAGCCTATGTTTGTCAGCTTTCCATTACTATAATACCCAAGATAATCAACTCATAAAAGGAAATGTTGGGGAGTTGGAGAGATGGCTTAGAGGCTAAGGTACTTGCCTGCAAAGCCTAAGGACCCATGTTTGACTCTCCAGGTCCCATGTAAGCCAGACGCGAGGCAACACAAATGTGCAAGGTCGCACATGCACACAAGGTGGTGCATGCATCTGGAAATAGATTACAGTCGCTGGAGCCCTGGAATGCCAATTATCTCTCTCTCACTTGGTCTCTCGCATTAAACAAGGCCAGTCTGTTGGGCTTGCCTCAAAAAAAAAGGGGGGCGGGTGCTGGAGAAACAGCTTGGTGGTTAAGGTGTTTGCCTGCGAAGCCAAAGGATGCCAGTTCAATTCTCCAGGACCCACGTATGCCAGGTACACAAGGGGCACATGCATCTGGAGTTCATTTGCAGTGGCTGGAGGCCCTGGCATGCCCATTCTCTCTCTGTCTACCTTTCTTCTATCTCTCTCTCTCTCTGCTTGCAAATAAATAAATAAATAAATAAATAATTTTTTTTAAAAAAGGAAGGTTCATTTTGGCTCACAGTTTAGATGTTCTAGTCCATGCTCAATGGACCCCATTGCTTTTGGGCCTGTAGTGAAGCAGCAGGCTACATCATGGTGGGAGCACATGGTAGAACACAGCTGCTCCCTCATACCCAGGACACAGAAAGATAGGAAGAGAAAGGGGTTTTGCAATCCATTCAGAGAACACACCCCCAGTGATCAAAGACTTCCCATTTGGCCCTGCCTCTTAAAAGTTAGGTAACTGAACATAACAGTTTTGTGTCTTGGTGAGTGGAAAGCCAAAATAAGTACAGATAAAACGGACAGATTGAAGAAAGATGTGTTAACTGCAGCAAGAAGGAGAGAGCACAGGAGTCATTTCCAAGGCAAGGCTCTCCCCAAACACAGGAGTATAGGGATTTTATTCAGAGGGCCTATTCCTGTTCAATGGTACAGGCCCATTCCTAAGCATGCTCAGTTAAGGAATACATTCCTAAGCATGCTCATAATTTAAAGCAAGGTCATAATTTAAAAAGCAAAGATAGAGCTGGAGAGATGGCTTAGCAGTTAAGGTGCTTGCCTGTAAAGCCTAAGGACCCAGGTTCAATTCCCCAGTACCCATTTAAGGCAGATGTGCATGGTGGTGCATGCGTCTGGAGTTTGTTTGCAGTGGCTGGAGGCCACTCTCTCTCTCTTAAATAAAAATAAAATATTTTAAAAATGTTTTTAAAAAAGGAAAGATAGTAGATACATTTCTGGGTGGTTTTAGCTCAAGGTCTTGGAATACATATGTCAAAGATTAAAGTGATAGACAGGAATGTCTGAACATGCCCAGCTTGCCCCCTAAAGCTTTAGCTGAACAAAAGGACACACTAAAGGTGCATTAACACAGGCATATGCTCCTGAAGGTGCCTGCCTTGTTTAATCACTAACAGTTCCACCATCACCCACTAGCACCATGCTGGGGACCAAGACTTCAACACAGGAGTCTTTGAGGAATGCTCTGGATCCAAATTCCAGCAAAGCCTGCCAACTACTCATTATTCATTCAGCAAACGTCCGGGTCAGACACTCATCCCAGTGCTGAGTGGGATACCAGTGGAAGATGACTAAGACCCTGTACTTATGGGGGCCACAGATACAAACAAGTAATCAATGTAGACTTCACATGCCTCTTGCTCTTCTTGTGCCAACTACCTGCCCATATTCCTACCAAAGCAAATTTGTCATCCCCTGCTTGTCCCTTCCCATCTCCCGTTTCTGCATAGGTAAGTCCTCCTGCCTTGGAATCCCCCTCCTCCATTCTCTATTTCTCAGACCCCTTCCTCTAATTTCTAATCATCTACATAAAATGTCACTCTGTCAGCAAATCTTAGTCATCCCTGGAGCAATGGGCATCTTCATCCCACTAGACAACTCTGTGTGTCCTGCTGACATGGACCTCTTCGCTTGTATGAGGTCTTTTGGAATTTTCTCAGGCCATAACATTTGGCACAGAGAATATGAGAAAGTCAAGTTACCAAAACTCAAAAGAAAGAAAGAAAGAAAGAAAGAAAGAAAGAAAGAAAGAAAGAAAGAAAGAAAGAAAGAAAGAAAGAAAACATAAATCTAAGGCTCCCTAGCCTTGCCATCTTCTTCACCCTGCCAACACCCTGACACTCTAGCTTACCTCCAAAATGCTGAGCCAGGGCCCTGCACCCCTCCCAAGCCAGCCAGCCATCTTACAATCCCCAGCTCCTATTCACACATTTTGTTACTCAGAACTGCAAAGCCAGAGCCAGGGCTGGGGAGATGCTCTGTGGACGCCATGCAAGCATAAGAACCAGAGTTCGGATCCCACAGCATCATAAAGGCTGGGTGGACATGGTGGCTACTTGTAGTCTTAATCTGCAGGAGGTAGAGATGGAATCCTGGGGGCAAGCTAACTAGCTACACTAGCTTTGCTGGTGAGCTTTGAACTCAAGTGAGAGATTCTGTTGCAGTAAATAAAGTGGAGAGTAATGGAGGAAGACATCCACTGTTTAACTCTGGCCTCTGCACTCATATGCACGTGCTTACATAGACATGTGCCCTCCCCCAACACACACACCAAAAAAACAAAAACTGCAGAGTCATGCTTCTGCTCTTCTGTGTAGTCCTAAGACTTTTCATGTCATGGTACAAGATACATGCTTGTTGAATGTACTCACCAAGAGCTAATGAAGTTAAAGATGCTGTAAACAGACTCCTCCTCACCTCCCCATTTATTAGAATAAGGAAAAAAAATAGAATGAGAAAGCCCCCTCCCAAGCAATTAGAATGAGAACCCCCACCCTAGTAATTAAAATTTAAAAAGACTAAAGTTACTAATATTTCAGTGCGGGGATTTCATGATTCTTAATTTTTTTGTCATTATTGTGGTTATTTTTCCAAGGTAGGGTCTCACTGTAGCCCAGGCTGATCTGAAATTCTCTCTGTATTTCCAGGCTGATCTCAAACTCACGGTAATAGTTCTACCGTATCCTCCCAAGGGCTAGGATTAAAGGTGTGGGCCCCCACCCCTGGCTGATTCTTAATTTCTTCATTAACTTTTCCTTCCACATATTAGCACTGATTTGTCTGGGTTAGGTAGCATGCTGGAATTCTGTCCAACTGTGTATCCCTAAAATTATTCTGGGATTTAGACATTTTGCTGTTAAATAAATAGGCCTTTCCCCTCAGCTGTGTTGATGCAATGGAATGTCTGAGGGTTGATAAGAGCAACAAGGGAGAGAGCAGAGCTGAGTCTTAGTGCAGAGAGAAGGGAGAGGGGGCTTTTATTTGTAATTTCTGTGACTGAGATTATCTCACACTAAAAGGGCTTAATGGAGTGGGGACAAGGAAAAGGGGATAAAGAGGATAACCTGATGGGAATGTGACAAATTTTCAGTATGCTCATATATTATGGTTCCCAATAAAATTATTTTTAAAAATTTACTCAGGGGCTATAGCTCAGTGGTAAAGCACTTGCCCATATGCAAGAGACCCTGGGTACTATGACCTGTCAGATGTGGGCACCTAGCCCACACTGCTATTGCTACAAATCCCAACATCTCTCCATCTTTCTAGACGCTCACTTATCCCTGTCTAGAGTAATACCCTGGACATTAACATGGGTCACATGAGATTTGGACTACAGATGCATTTTCTAAACAATCAATAAGTTGACATTTTCTAAATTGAATCACATGCTCAGAGTTTTCCAACTATAATATTAAGATGAAATCATATTCTATGAGCTAGTTAATTGACCTCCGGGTGTTAGTATTAACTGGCATGCATACTTTTAACCTGAATCTCCCACAATTATGTCACTCCACATTTATTATTATTATCCCATGTGCTGAGCATGTAGAAAGGTGCAGAAAGACAGTGACTTCAAACCACTCTTTCTGTCTTCTGCTCTTTTTGGTGAGGGACTTTCCATGCAAAGCATATGCCACATCCCCTAGGCAGACAAATGACAAAATGCTAAAAATATGCATATATTTTAGCATTCTCCTTTATAGGAAACAACAGTGGGCTTTGGAATCACACAGCCCTAGACTCACTGGGTGGCTAACTGCATGTGACCTTCAGCTCACTGCTGACTTCAACTGTGGGAGGAATAGAAGTGAGGATTACCCAAGAGGCTGTGGGTTTCAGACATGGCACTCTGCTCTGGCCATATTCCAAGCAAGCGACACATACTGAATTCTGCACATTGGCTACCCATCCAAGAGCCTATGGCTGTGATATTTCCAATCTGTTTTCTGCTGTGGTGTGAATGTTTGCATCCATCTGACATTCATATGTTGAAATCTAACACCAGTGGTTCTAGGAGGTGGAGAATGTGGGAGGTGATGGATTCACAAAAGCAGAGCCTTCATGAATGAGATTAGTGCTCAAATCAAAGGTCTCAGAGAGCTCTTGGCCCCCTTCACTGTGTGCAGTCAGAGAGAAGACACCATCTATAAGGAATGGACCCTCAAACACACTGAATCTCCCCACACCTTGATCTTGGACTTTCCAACCTCCCTAGCTGTGAGCACTGCGTTTTTATTGCCTATAAACCACCCAATCTTGGACATTTTCTTATAGCAGCCCAAATAGACTATGATTCTTTCCGCAGTATTTGTACTAATTTGCATATCCCCTCACAGTCATTGAGAAGAGAATGCCTCCCCTACTCCCCACTTGCCAACTCTGCAGGATGTGACTGTGGGGGGTTGTTTTCATTTTGTTATCTGAATGAATGTCATTTTTAATGTGCTTTATTACTTCAGTTATGAGATGTATTTGGGGGCCAGAGAAATGGCTCACTCAGCCAGGAAAGTACTAAACTCACAAGTGTGCAGACCTGAGTTTGATCCCCAAAACCCACATAAAATGCTGGCTGTAGTGGCTTGCTCTTGAAATTCCAGTACTGGGGAATCATAAACAAGAAGATCCTTAGAGTTTACTGAGCAGCTAGTCCAGCCTACTGAGTGAGAAAAATGGTGTTTCTGAGAAACAACACCTGAGGTTTTCCTCTAACCTCCACACACATATGAACATGCATGCATATAGTACACACCCATGCAAAAAATGACATTTATGCAATGTTAATGCTCAGCCTCTTCCAACTAATCTAAGGGAATCGTAAGTGGTACAAAAAGAAAAAATATCATGGTCTCTCCTTCCTTTCTTCCCAAGATTTCCTCACACTATACTCCTATTCTTAGAAAAAAAAAAAATTTTCCCTCCCTGTAGACCAGCCAACTGAAAGGTGGAAAAATCTGCACTGCATGCAGCTGTATGGGAGACAGAAATCATCAGTAGTGCAAACAGTGGACAGTGGAAATTTCAAGTTTGGCCAGACAGTCCAAATAACCGAACGGGTGCAATACTGGCATGTCTGCTCTTGGGGAAACCAACTGCTCCCTAATTGGATTGAAGGCCCGCTCTATGGGAGGGAATACATGCCTGGTACTGAAAAAATTAATCAAAAGTCTATAGCAGGAGAGGTCATGAGCCTTAGGGGTATAAAGCCTGCTCTTGTCTGGCTAAATGTATATATTATTCCCACCACTTAATGTTCATATTCACATATTAATGCTACTCTCACTTCTGGTTAGAGAAACTTCTCTTTTCAGAAGGCAATGACCACTGGGATGACCCAAAAAAGCAACATAGTGCTGAGAAGAAGGGACAGAGGAGTGTACAGCACTGAAACATCTCTATCACACCCTCCAAGGCTCAGGGCCCATTGCGGAAGAGGTGGTGGAAAGAATGTAAGAGCCAAAGGAAGGGTATGACTCCTTACAACGCAACTGTCCAAACAGAAATTGGCCTTGATATCCATGACCTTGCAATGCCTAGCAATACCTTCACAAGACCCTCATAACAGGAGAAAAAGATGATGACATCAAAGTAAAAGAGAGAGACTAATGGACAGAGGGAGGGGATATGACGGAAAGTGGAGTTCTGAAGGGGAATGGGGGGAGGGGAGGGAAATATCATGGTTTATTGTCTGTAAGTATAGAAGTTGTCAAAAAATATTTTTTTAAACTTTTTATTTTATCTTATTTTTTTGGAGAGAGACACAGAGAGAGACAGAGAGAGAGAGAGAGGGAGGGAGGGAGGGAGGGAGGAAGACAGAGATGGGTGCACGAGCAGTGTCTCAGCTGCTGCGAACGAAATCCAGATGTGCGTGCCCCCCTTGTGGCCAAGTGCGGCATTGCGCCCTTGCGTCACTTTGCATCTGGCTAAACGTGGGACCTGGAGATTGGAACCGCTGGAGATTGGAACCAGTGTTCTTAGGGTTAGGAGGCAGGCGCCTTAACCCCTAAGCCATCTCTCCAGCCCTCAAAAAATATTCTTAAAAAAATTTCCTCTCCTCTTTATCTAGTTAATTGATGTGTGCCTTCAGACCCTTGAAGGGGTCAACTTCTTACTTACTTACCCCTGGTTTAATTAACTTAGCTATGATACTGATAGTGATACAATTTTGGAGGTCTGAATGTGTCCCCCAATAGTCCATGTGTTGAAGACTTAATCCCCAAGGCCACAGGATAACCATGTGTAGAGAAGGCCTTTGGGAAGAAATTGGGGTTAGGTGTGGTCATGAGGATGAAGCCCCCATTGAGACACATTAGCAACTAAATAGTTTCCTTGGCTAGGTAGACAGACAAGGAAAAGTCCCTTGGTAGGTGGCAATCTTCTCTTTCTGAAGTGTTCCGAAATGGTGACCAGAGATGGTGGAGAGGAGAGCTCACTTTCTGTTTCCTGTCAGAGAGCCTGCCTGGGAAGGTTTGCCTGGAGCATGCACAGTACTGGACACATCATGGACCATCCAATGCCTTGGTCTTTATTTAGGCTGACCAAATAGTAGCTGGGCAGGAGCCCTTTCCTCACAGTAAGAGTCGCAGCTCCCACAGGGACACGGGATCTCCTTCTTTCTGCCTCTTTACTTTCTCTGTTGGCTAAACTTTGTTCTGATTTAAGTAAACTAAAAGTGCCTGTAGGGAGAGAAGTGTCCTTGAACCTGTAAAACAGAATCTGGCCCTTCTGCATCTCTTTTCCCCTAAAGGAGTCCCCCTTCCCTGGAAACCTGGTGAGAGCCTGGATAACTGGTGTGTGGGGTCTACCAGCTATCTCTACAAGCTCTATAATAAAATCTGTCTAAACAATACCCTCTCTGGTATGTGGATTTCATTCACTGAAATTCATAAATTTCACTGGAGACCACTGACTTGGTGGAAGTTTTGTGTGCCTATGAGCTTCTGGTGCCCTAACTCCTGAGTTACTGCCTATTCAAGAGCTAAGAAAAGTTCCATCACCCTTAAAGACACACCACATGCCCGTATCACTAGGATGATATTAGTGGCTTTAGAAGAGAAAGCTAAGTTTACACACTGCCTCTCTTACCACATGATTGCCCTATGCAGTGTTGTGATGCAGAAAAACACACCATCTTGGGCTTAGACAACCCCAGCCTCCAAATCTGTAAGAAATGAATTTTCCTTGGGGTTGGGAAGATGGCTTTGCGATTAAAGACACTTGCTTACAAAGCCTGCTGGCCTGCGTTTGATTCCCCAATAACCCTGTAAAGATAGATGCACAAAGAGGCCCTTTCATGCCCATATTCATTTTCTTTCTCTCCCACCCCCTTGCTGGAAAAAAAAAATATATATATATATATTTTTTTTTTTTTTTTTTTTTTCTAGGTAGGGTTTCACTCTGGACCAGGCTGACCTGGAATTAAATATGTAGTCTCAGGGTGGCCTCGAACTCACGGCAATCCTCCTACCTCTGCCTCCCAAGTGCTGGGATTAAAGGCTTGTGCCACCACGCCCGGCCACAATATATATTTTTTAAAATGTGATTTCTTTCTAAATAGCATGTTCTCAGGCATTCTGTTACAATAGGAATAAAGAAAGAGAAAGTACAATTTAGAGGCCAGAAAAATTCGCACTTGTAAACTATAAATCTCAATTTTTAGTGTGTTCATAGTGTCATACAACTATCACCACTATTTAATTTGACAACCTTTTTATTCCAGAACCTTTTCATCACCCCAGAGAAGCTAAGCATGGTGGTGCCGTGCATAGAATTCCAACACTTGGGAAACCCACATTAAGAAAAAAAAAAAGCCAGGTGTGGTGGTGCACTCCTTTAATCCCAGCACTTGGGAGGCAGAGGTATGTGGATCACCGTGAGTTCAAGGCCACCCTGAGAATACAGAGTGAATTCCAGGTCAGCCTGGGCTACAGTGAGACCCTACCTCGGGGGGTGGGGGGAAAGCTAGGCATGGTGGAATGCACTTGGAATCTCAGCCCTGGGAAGTGGAGACAGGAAGATCCCTGGTGTTTGCTGCCAGTCTAGCCTGATTGGTGAGCTCCAGGCCAATGGGAGACCTGATTGTCAAAAGAAGGATGGCACCTGAAGGTGACACTAGAGGTTATCCACTGGTCTCTACACACCCATGCATGCACACACATGCACAGACACACATATACACACATAAAGACATATCATATTCTATTTATCCACTCAACAGTTGATGAGTATTTTGTGGTGTTTCTATCTTGGGGCTTTGAAAATTGTTTTGATGAACATCCAAGTACCTGTTTTCACATAAACAATTTGTCAGTTCTTCAGTAAACAGCTCAGAGCAGAATACTGAGTTATATGGATGTACAGTGACCCTAAAGGAAACATCTTGAGACACATCACACTGTTTTCCACCCCACTCACCCATGTTTACTTTCTCTCCAGCCATGAATAACTGTTAAAGTCCTTTCATGTCCTCATCTACACTTGTTGTTCTGTTCTTTTTAGGAGAAAGCTACCCTAGAGGGTAGAAAGTGGTATTCATTGTGGCTTTAACGAGAATTTCCCTAGTTACTAAAAATGCAAATATTTTCATGCAATGATAGTCATCTGTATGTCTCTATATCTCTTAGGAAAAATGTCTTTTCAAATCCTATGCCCAGTGTGTGTGTGTGTGTGTGTGTGTGTGTGTGTGTGTGTGTGTGTGTGTGCGTGCACATGCACGTGTACCATGGCAAATGTGAACAAAGGACAACTTTGGGTGTCAGTCTGGGCTTTTCACCTAGTTTTTTAATTTCCTTTTTTCATTTCTCTCTCTCTCTAACACACACACACACACACACATATTTATATGATTTTGGTCTTATCCCCACTTCAATTCCCTTTCTTATCCTCCTCCTACTCCTCCCACTAAAAGCCAATTAGTCTGTATTCTATTCTAACTCTGTTTATTTGTTTGTTTGCTTTTGACCCACTGAGCTAAATAATGATTGCTAGCATGAGCATGGATGGGGTTATTTACTGGAGCATGGGCAACTTACCAGTGGCTGCACCACTGAAGAACGTGACTCCTCCTGCCACAGCAACTATTTGCTGCTATGAGCTACTCTGGGAGGCGTGGGGTCTTATGAACCCTTCCCTCATCCATGATGATGACAGGCTCGATCTTCTACAGAAAATCATAGTTGCTGTGAGTTCCTGAGTGTAGCTGCCATGTTGTATCCAGAAGACAGCAGTCCCCCTCCCCACACCCTGCCCTTACATCCTTTCCACTCCCTCTTCCATGAGGTTCCCTGAGTTTTGCAGGAGGTCATTTGGATGCCCTGTTTAATGCTGAGTGTTCAATAGTCACTTATTCTTGGCAATTTTGCCAGCTGTGCATCTCTGCATTAACCTCTACCCATTGCAAAAGGAAACTTATGTGGTCAAGGCTGCGAGCAGTACTAACCTACAGGAACAAACATTTTTTTAGAAAGCAGTTTGACATGCTGTCCATTTAGCATGACCACAGTAGTAGGTTCCCATCTAGGACCTATGTTCCTAGCCACAGTCTTTTGGTCAGAATTATAGTACCAGGCATGAAGTCCCTCTTATAGGGCAGTCCTCAAACCCAATCAGAAAGTAGTTAGTTGCTCCCATAAAAGTCATGCCACTATTGCACCAATAAGTGCATCTTGCTTGGCAGGTCAGTTATACAGCACATAGGGTCTGCAGCTGGGCAAGACTGTTTATGACTTTTCTCCCCCCAGCAGATTGCATAGCACCTTGCAGCGCTATGAAAACTAGTCAGCAAGGAGGAAGCTTCCATCTCAGTTCCAGCTTGATTTCTCTATATCCTGCAATAAAGGCATATAGTGTCCTCAGCAACAGGGACTTACCATCTAGTTTTGGTGGGGAGCTAAAAGCAATGACAGTAGCCTATATTGTTTTAAGAGCCTCTGCAACCTTCCTGACAAACACCGCCTTGGGAGGTATCTCATCCCTGGTACTAGAATATTCAATTAATAATCTACAGTTTTGCACAAGAAACACTTTTACCCACTAAGCCATCTCCTCAGCACCTTTTCCTATTTTTATTTCCTTTTCACTAAAGTGCTTTTTATTCTGGGTGCTGACCTCTTAGGAGGTGCATGAATGTAAATATTTTCTCCCATTCTGTAGATTCTGGCACAAAAATAGGCAGGTAAACCAATGGGATAGATGATCCAGACCTAAGTCCATGTAACTTCAGCTACCTGATTTTTCACAAAGAGGCCAAAAACATGCATTGGAACAAAGACAGCATTTTCAACAAATGGTTCAGAGAAAACAGACATTCTACATGTAGAATGCTGAATTTAGACCCTTATCTCTCACCATAGACAAAAGTCAACTCCAAATGGATCAAGGACCTCAACGTAAGACCTAAAACTCTGAACAACTCAAGGAAAATTTAGGGAAAACACTTCAAGATATAGGCACAGGGAAGAACAAGATCCTGGTAGCCGAGAAAATAAAACAAACAATCAACCAATTGGATCTGATGAAACTCAGAAGCTATTGTATAGCAAAGCACACTATCAACCAAATCAAGTAGCAAGCTACAGAATAGGAGAAAATCTTCACCAGCTAGTATCTGACAGGTTAGTACCTACAATACAAAGTACTCAAAAAACTAAGCGAGGGCTGGAAAGATGCCTGCAAAGCCTAAGGACCCAGGTTCAATTCCCCTGTACCCATGTAAAAGCCAGATGCACAAGGTAGTGCATGCATCTGGAGTTTGTTTACAGTGGTTAGAAGTTTTGGTGTGTCCATTCTCTCTCCCTCCCTCTCTCTCTCTGTAATAAATAAATAAAAATAAATTTTAAAAATCTGGTGTGGTGGCACAGAGATAGGAGGATCATCATGAGTTCAAGACCACCCTGAGACTACATAGTGAATTCCAGGTCAGCCTGGGCTAGAGGGAGACCCTACCTTGAAAAAAAAAAAAAAAAAAGAAGTAAGTAAGTAAAGAAAGAGAAAGTGTTCTCAATAGAAGAAATGCAAATAGCCAACAAATATTTATTAAAATGTTTAGCATCTTAAGCCATCGGAGAAATGCAAATTAAAGCTACTTTTAGATTCCATCTCACCCCAGTCAAAATGACTATCATCAAAAAAAAAAATCAAAGGACAGGGCTGGAGAGATGGCTTAGCAGTTAAAACACTTGCCTGCGAAGCATAAAGACCCAGGTTTGATTCCCCAGTACCCACATAAGCCAGATGCACAAGGGGATGCATGCATCTGGAGTTTGCAGTGGCTAAAGGCCCTGGTGCACCCAATCTCTCTCCCTCTCTATTTCCCCCCTTCAAAAATAAATAAATAAAATATATTTTTTTAAATCAAAGATGGAGAGCTGAGAGAGATGGCTTTAGCCACTGCAAACGAACTAAGGTGTTTTACATGGGACCTGGAGAATCAAACCGCATGGATCTGGAGTTCATTTGCAATGGCTGAATGCAATGGCATGCCCATTCTCTTTCTCTCTACCTCTTTCTCTCAAATAAGTAAATAAATAAAATACTTTGTTTTAAAAAATCAAAAGACAGAGACTGGAGAGACTGCTCAGTGATTACGGTGCTTGCCTGCAAAGCCTAAGGACCTGGGTTCAATTTCCTAGTACCCACATGAAAGAAAGATGCACAAGGTGGTACATGCATCGGAGTTCATTTGCAAAGGATAGAGTCCCTGGTGTGTCCATTCTGAATCTCTGTCTATCTACCTCTTTCTCTCTCTGTGTCTCTCAAATAAATAAACTGTACCACATTTTGGGCTGGAGAGATGGCTCAGCGATTAAAAATGTTTGCTTACAAAGCCTAATGACCCAGGCTTGACTCCCCAGTACTCATGTAAAGCCGGATACACAAAGTGGCTCATGTATCTGGAGTCTGTATGTAGAGGGTGGAGGCCCAGGTGTGCCCATTCTCTCTTTCTCTTTTCTGTCTATCTCTCTTTGCTTGCAAATAAATTTTTTTTAAAAAATTTTTTAATCAACTGACAACAAATGCTGGCAAGAGTGTAGGGAAAAGGTACCCTTATTCACTACTGGTAGTAGTATACATTGCTTCAGCCATTATGGAAATTCATGTGGTTTCTCAAAAAGCTAAAAGCAGAACTACCATAAAATCCAGCTATACCACTCTTAGGCATATACCCGAAGGACTCTACACTCCCTACAGAGATACTTGCTCATCCATGTTTACTGTTGTTGTATTCATAATAGCCAGGAAATGAAATCAGCTTTCATTCTGTGGTGGGTTGAGTGTAGAAGGTGCCCCATAGACTCATATGTTTGAATAATTAACCATAGTTGGGGGCACTATTTGGGAAGTTTGTGGAGCCTTCAGGAGATGGAGCCTTGCTGGAGGAGGTGTGTCACTGGAGGCGGATCTTGGTGGGTTATAGTCCAGCCCTGACTGATAATCTGGCACTTTCTACTTCCTCCCTGATGATGTGAAAATGTGATATAGGCTGTCTGTCATGTAATGCTTTCCCTGCCATGACGGACACATCCCCTCAAAAACTGTCAGCTGAAATAAACCCTTTCCTTCCATAAGCTGCTTCTGGTCAGGTGTTTTGTCCCAACAACAAGAAGTAACTGATACACTGTCCATGATGAATGGATAATGAAGATGTGGTACATATACAGCTGTAAAGAGAAATTAGTAGGAAATGGATGGACCTGGAAACATTACATAAAGTGAGATAACATAGATACAGAAAGACAAAAACCACATGTGATCTCTTATATGCAGATTCTAGCATTAAATTTTTCAGATGTGTATGCAAGTTGGAGTAACAGTCAATACAGGCTTGGAAGCGGGAAAGATGCCATGAGGGAGGAGGTGAGGGGAGGGCTTAAGGGGAGAGGACAGTAGATATGTAAGTAGAGGGACAACACTGGGGGTGTAAAGGCCTAAGAGAGGGAGAATGGAGGAGAGGAGAGGGTAAGGGAGGGTTAACCAAAACTAAAGACAATATGAATAAGCGATATGGAAACCTGCTTCTTAGTTAGCTGATTTAAAAATATAATTTTTTTAAGTGATGGCTGAATAAATGGCTCAGCAGTTAAATGTGCTTCCTGAACAGTATAAGGCCCCAAGGGAGCCTGAAACCACCTGAGTTCAACTCTCTAGATCCTATGTAAACAGTTGGGTGAGTCCCGCCAATGGAAGCAGAGACCAGGCTACGTGGTCAGGGCTCACAGATAACAGTAAGCTCCTGTATCAGTGCGAGATTCTGGCTCAAATCAGAATAGGCAGAAGAGTGATGGAGCAGGACACTCAATGCTCTGCTCCACCCACCACAGGCGAGTGTCTTCTGCTGCAGGTGAGCACATGGGACTCCAAAAGGGCATATACACATGCAAACACCACACATACCACACTATATACACACAAGCAAAAAGAATTTTAAAAGTGAGACTTTGGGCAGAAGTACTCTCCAGAGGTAGAGTGTGCTGTGCACAGAAGCCACAGGTTGTTACAGGAAAATCTCAATGCCACTTGTGGAAAACATTCCAGGGAGTTGTTGGTCAGGAAGGCCCATGAGACCCCAAAGCAATGTAGACTTTAGACTATTGCCAATGCTCTTGGTTTCCCATCAGAAGTAGATGGTGTGACCCTATTGTTAAAGACTCTACACAAATCAGTTGCAGGACACTGAGAAATCAAACTGGACCTGAGCTGGAAGTCTCCCTAATGGCTAGCTGTCATAGTTCTGGAAAGTGATATATAGGCAGGCTGTTAGAGAGAAAATTCTTCAACTGTCTTAACCAGCAGTGGACACTGCAAAACTACACAACTGGTGAGGCAGGCAGGATGTGGCATGACTATTATGGGGTAACCAACTGCTCTCTAATTGGATTTGAGGAGAGAATTCATGTGTGGTACTGAAAACCTAGTTAAAAGCCTATGGCTAAGAAGGTCATAGGAAAGTTATTGATGTGGTTTGGCTAAATGGATATGTTGTGTCCATCAAAATGCCCCCTAAATATTTATGTTTGTGCCTATAGATTAGTTCTGCTATCACTTATGGTCAGAGAAGCTTCTTTCTGCAGATGATATAACTACTAGAGAGACTCAAAACTTGTCAAAGTGCTGAGAATAAGCAACACATAAGTGCTCAGGACTAAATAAGACATTTCTACTGCATCCACCAAGGCTTGGGGAATATTGTGGAAGATGTGCAAGAAAGAATGTAAGAGTCAGAGAAGGGTGGGGGTGCTTTGGAAGGCTCTCTTCTAGACATGAAGTGGTCATTGCATTCATCACCTCACGGTGGCTGTCATTACCTGCACAACAATAGATCCATAAATATGGCAAAAAAAAAAAAAGACATCAAAGTAGAAGAGGGACTATCTGGAAAGAAAGGGTTAAGTTTAAGGGAAATGATAGAGGGGACAAGAAAGCTAATGAGAGGGGGTTGTGATCAAAATACACTATATAGGCCAGGCCTTTAATCTCAGCACTCAGGAGGCAGAGGCTGGAGGATCACTGTGAGTTTGAGGCCAGCCTGGGGCTACAGAATGAGTTCCAGGTCAGCCCAGGCTAAAGTGAGACCCTCAAAACACACACACACACACACACACACACACACACACACATCATGAACATGTATGAAAATTTCAATTAAAAAGTTTTTAAAGTAGAAAATCTTAATTATAATACCTTAATGGAATAGAATAGTATACAACTATGAAAACCTGTGCCTTCCAATATAGTTAATTATTTGGGAAATTACTGATTTCAACTTCAAATAGATGAAAATAAGGGCTAAAAATTTCACAGAATTTTTAATACAAGTCATCATGGAGGGCTATGGTTACAACTTAATTTGATTTTCTTCAGGTTTTTCTCCATTTTATTTCTTTCTTTATTTGAGAGAGAGAAGGGCAAAGAGAAAGAGGCAGACAGAGAGAGAATGGGCACACAGAGTTCCTGCCACTGCAAATTCCAGACACATGCACCACTTTGTGTATTTGGCATTATGTGGGTACTGGGTAATTGAACCCAAGCTGTCAGGCTTTGTAAGCAAGTGCCTTTAACCACTGAGCAATCTCTCTAGCCCTTTTCTCCATTTTTCTTCAATTAGCACACTTTGCCTTCATGAAAGAACACTGACAGGGGCTGGGAAGATGGCTCAGTGGTTAAAGGTACTTGCTTGCAAAGACTGCCAGCAGGGTTCACTTCTCAAACCACCCACATTAAGCTGGATATAAAAAGTGGAGCAGGTGTCTGGCATTCATTTGCAGAGGCAAGAGACCCCAGTACACCATACACACACACACACACACACACACACACACACACACACAAATTAAATTAAACATCTTAAAGAAAATAAACGTCAGTGCTGAAAGTGTGATGTGCACAGACTTCTGGAGCCTGGCGCTTGGTGGTTCTCTCTCTGGTATTCTATTGCTGGTGGGGACAATGCCTCATGACCCAAGTGGCCTCAGATTCTAACAAGGGAGGTGGCTATAGGTCATGTATTGCTTTCTAAGAAATGAGATTTGAGGTGTAATATGCCACTGTCAGAAGGAGAGAAACCACAATCCCGTGGACTTCACTTTTTCACCTGAATCCTCACGCTTGCTCCCACTCTCCCCAGCGACGGCTGTTGGGTCACATCACGGATCACTACTATTGGACTCACCCCATATAATAGTGATCAAATGAAATGAACTCATAATGCATGTGTCAACTTTCCACCCAGGTGAAACTCTTCTCGCGAATGTATGTAGGCTGTGAAAGCTAGCTGTGGCTCCATCACCTCGGTGCATGGGTAGATGCCCTGAACAGCCATCACAGGAAGTCCACCCTATGCTCTGGTCTCCTGGGTTCAACAGTACTTCTTCACACCTTGTGCAGCCAACCAGTGCCACATTCTGACTTGTATAACATGACACATTTGTCTCATCTGGTTACTGAATCATCCAAGGTCCAACAGGACTTGATGGAGCTAAAGCTATGATTGTTTAGAATGTTTATAAATTTTTCCAATAAGGAAAACTTTAGGCTTTGCCAATTAATTTGTTTGACCCATTTTTGAAAGATCCTTTTATGAACAGTTTTCATATATGCACATAGAAGGTTTGGATCATAATCTTCTCTTGTTACCTCTTCTTGTCCTGCCCCACCATCCTCCTTCCAGAGAACCCTCCTTCTTTCTAACTATTCCCTCTTCTACTTTGATGTCTTTTTTTTCTTCCTCTATCATCCATGATGGAATATTGATGGAGCCAATATTGTGCAGTTCTCATGAAGATACCCACAGTCACTAAAGTCATGAATGCAACAGGCACTTTATGTCTAGAAGACAGAATTCCACAGCACTCCTCCCTATGGTTTGGCTCTTAGATCTTCCCACCTCAATTTCTGCAATATTCCTACAAGGACATGGTACAGATATATCTCATTCAGCACTGAGCACTCAATAGTTACTTTTTCTCAATATCTTGACAAGTTTGTGACTCACCAGTCACCACCAACTGCAAAAAGAAGCATCTCTGACCATAAGGGAGAGCAGCACTAATCAACGGGCATAAACTTAAATATTTAGAGGGTAATTTGATGGACACAACATAACCATTTAGCTAAACAATAGTATAGCTTCCCCCCTTGGGGCCTGTGGCCTTCCTAACCATAAGTTTTTGTCTAGGTTTTCAGTACCAGGTACGAATTCCTTCCTGTGAAGCAGGCCTCATAGCCATTAGAGAGCAGTTGGTTACCCCCTTAACAGTCATGTCACTGTTGCAGCACTTGGCACATCTTGTCAGTCTGGTCAGTTGTATAGTTTGCAGGTTAAGACGGAGGATGACCTTTCTTGTTTAGCAGCTTGCACAGCACTTTCCAGCACTACGATGGCTAGCCAGAAGGGAGGAGGCTCCATCTCCATTTCAGCTTGATTTCTCAGTGCCCTGCAACTAGAGCATGTGGTGTCTTCAGCAGTGGGGTGTTCCATCTAGTTCTGGTGTGTTTAATCCATTTTTATTCAAAATTTAGCCTTATCATTGTTATATATTTATAAAATTTCCTCTAAATAATGGCCTTGAACTTATCTAGAAGTACTAGTCACATGGGAGGCAAGTGCCATGCTTAATAGTACCAATTTGTTAGTATTGCTTTGTTTAAATGATCAACACCATAAATTACCCAGTAGTCACATAATAGTCTGAATATCATGGAAACCATAAAAGAACCTTCCAGGGGGTCGGGAACATGTTTTCTACCCTAGTCATTGTATTTGCACAGTGAGTTAGCTGAATACTTAAGTACACGGGGCCTAATGCGTATGTCATACAAAACAAGAATAAAAGTTTCTTTTAAGAGAGCCCTTGAAACTGTTGAAAATTTTGGAAAATACAAATGACGATCAAAAAAATTAGTCTTCTCTCTCCCTCCCTCTCTTCCTCCCTTCCTCTGCCTGTGCCTCTGCCTCTCCCTTATAAGTACATAAACTATATATTAAAATTATAAAAAATATTTAAGGGCTGGAGAGATAGCTTAGCACAATCCCAGTGCCCTCGCTGCTCAAAACTACAGTGGACCATTGCCTTATCATTCAGTTTTCTTATGGTGACAAGTCATTTTAAGGTTCTGCTTTATGCTTTTCTACTTTTTTCTGCAATTAGCACAGTTGCTTTCTTTTAAATTTTTGTATCTATTTATTTATTTGCATGTATGCATGTGTGCCAGTGTCTTTTGGCTGCTTCAAATGAATGCCTGTCCAGTTTCACATGGTGGGCTGGGGAACTGAACCTGGACTGGTAGGATTTTCATACAAGCACCTTTTGCCACTGAGCCATCTCCCTTACCCTGATTTTGTCTTCTTAAAACAAAACTCAGAAATAGTTACTATGCATAAGAGTGGGGCAGACTTCTGGATTCACAATATTGGTCTTTCTCTCCCCAGCATTTTATTGCTAGCAGAGCCCACTGCAAGTGACTCGAGCGGCAGCAGATTCCAGCCCAGGAGAGTAAATGGAACGAGCGAGAGAGTCATCCATCTTATGCTTCATGTGCTGCTGCTGTGGCCCCAAAACTCACTTGCAGAATCCATGAACCAGAGAACGAGTGTCCCAAGCCAGGATGAGCACTTAGTCACTTCCAGATTCCATCCCACTGGGTCTCACAGCCCACCTTGGTGACACTGCACAGATTTCCTTGAGTTAAAAGGCTGGTAGGAGTGGTAGGAGTCACCATCTTGTGACTTAACAGCAGCTCTTTTTTTCCCTTTTTTCTTTTTCCTTTTCCCTTATTTATTGATTGAGCCAGTGTACACATAGTGTGCGTGTATATATATGGTATACTTACACACTGTGCATGTAGATGTAGAGGCCTAAGGTTGACACTGAGTGCCCTTCTCAGTCACTCTCCCCCTTATCTTTGTGAGCCAGGATCCCTTACTGAACCTGCAGCTCAACTCTTTGGCTAGATGTCTACAGTAAGCCCTAGGGACCTGCTTGTCTCCATCTCCTCATTGTTGAGGCTTCAGGCACATGTCACCACACCCGTGGCTGCTCGGGGATCCAAATTCATTCTTCATATTCATGCAGCCAGGGCTTTATCCATGGAGCCCTCTCCTTGACCCTTTCCCCTTTTAGAATCCAGCAAACACGAGCAGCCAGCATTTTGGACTCAAGGCAAGAAGGGCCTGACCCCTGAAGCTCTGGGGAGGTGCTGTGTGCACGGAACAATATGGTCACAGCAGCTCAGAGAGTGAACACCGGAGCTTCTGACACCTCCCAGACCCCTCACCAAATCCATACTGGATGTTTATTTCCTTCATTCTTCCTGAGGACACCATGAAGTCAGCGCTGTGGTTCACCCCTTTTTTCAGACAAGGGACTTGTCATCCAGGTACCTCTCCGTGCCGTATCTCATCACAGAGGGAGGTGGAAGACTGGAGTGAAGACAAGTTGCCCATGTGTTCAGAGCACAACAGTGGCTGAGGCAAAGCTGGCTCCTCCTAGGCCAACATGTGTTCTAGTGCATCCAGATGCCCAGGTGTGAGAGGGGAGGAAACCCAGGACAGCCTTGTGGGAACAAAGCACTGGAGACAAAAGGAGGCACCAATCCACCACTCACTTCCAATTTTCTTTTTAACTTTTTTTATTTGCTTATTTGTAAGGAGAGAGAGAGAGAGAATGAATAGGGGTGTGTGAGGGCCTCTAGCCACTGCAAACAAACTCCAGAGGCATGCGCCACTTTGTGCATCTGGCTTTATGTGGGTACTAGGGAACTGAACCTGGGTTCTTAGGCTTTGCAGGCAAGTGCCTTAACCACTAAGCCATCTCTCCAGCCCTACTTCCAATTTTCCTACCTTCTTTACAGGTCTATTCCCAACCTCTACCCAAACAGAGAATTTAAGGAAGAAACTAGCCATTTGTCTACACCTTAATCCTACACCTTAGTTCCCTCTGATAGGGCAACAAAGTCTTTTACCTCACAGAGCAGACTGTGTTCGTATAAATGCCATGGGGACGGGATGTCCATCAGGAGAATTGGAGGTCTTTGTGAATGCTGGCTGGTGGCATGTGTCATCATCTCATTAGGAGGATGCTGAGTCACAGAGAGGGAGGATGGCTGGGGTTTGGTGGAAAGTCAACCACTGTGCTAGATTTCATCTGAACGTCACAGCAATGAACTAAACCACATCCGCTACCCTTCAAGTCAGAGGACACACGTGAAGATGTATTCCAAAAATATATCCTGGAGTCCAGCAAAAGCCACATTCTAACTGATGTGTGAAGAAGGCAAGTCAACCATCAGGGTTTATTTTAGTAGCTTTCCTGTACCATTCTAGGCCTCACTAACATGGCTACTTAGTCTTAGAAAATTCATGTCTCCCCTAGAACACTGATTTTCTTCACCCTAATGCCCCCCCCAAAAAAAGGGAAAATTGCTGAAATGAGCCCCAAAATGACCAGCAAAGCTGCTCTCTATGAGGCTAAAGATGAAATCCCAACTTAACTCTGGTAAGACGGAGGATCCTCCTTCATCTCAGCCTTGGGCCTTCCCCCAATACTACCTCCTTGGACTCTAGATCTGACTGTGTCTGGCTTAGGTGGTACCCTGAAACACTGCCCCTTAGGCCTTCAGCCTTCATCTCTCTCCTTGATCCTCAAACCATTATCCAGCGTCTGGTGGAATGATGGAGAATAGGATCTGCTCCCTCTGAAAAAGGCCACTGTGCTAATCTGTGGGTCTCCACATCCCTAATATGGTTATTGCTCCCCAATTCATGTTTTAAAATCCCATCCATGGTGGTTTGAATCAGATGTCCCCAGAAACTCATGTGTTTTGAATGCTTGTTCCCCAGCTGGTGGCAATTGGGCAGGTGGAGGCTTGCTGGAGGAGGTGTGTTGTTGAGGGTGGGCTTATGGGTGTTATAGTCAGCTCCCCCTTGCCAGCTCACTTGTCTGTTGCTATTGTCCACCTGCTGTGGCAGAGGTGAGGTCCAGCCTCTGCTCATACCATCCTTTCCCCTGCCATCATGAAGCTTCCTTGACTTGACTTAGTATCTGGGAGTCATCTGTGGTAACTGCACATGAAATCCATCTCCAGGTCAAGCAGCCCATGTTTCTACCTCTTGGCAGTGGAAAACCAGTTTCTTTCAAGCTTCTGAATATGCCATCTTTTCTCACCGGCGGGGCTGATTCTTATTCTCATCTAGGCTCTTTGGTCCTTTCCAACCTACAGCCTGTGACACACATGAGGCATCCTGGCATTTGTACCCTTATGAAACCCCCTCACTGGCTGAATGAGGCTGACCAATGTGGCTAATAAAACAAAATTAAAAAGTGACATGTGACATCCAGGAATCCATAAAACACATCACTGCTTTATTTGTTTATTTATTTTTGCTGGGCATGGTGGCACACACCTTTATGACAAAAAGGAGGGGATTGGCACATCAGGGCCTCCAGCTACTGCAATAGAACCCCAGATGGGTG
Source organism: Orientallactaga sibirica (assembly GCA_036365145.1). NCBI lineage: Eukaryota > Metazoa > Chordata > Mammalia > Rodentia > Dipodidae > Orientallactaga > Orientallactaga sibirica. The sequence continues at coordinate 2,350,456 of JAEOAD010001462.1, read as the reverse complement.
TGTCCTCTTGGGCACCTGCATGACCTTGTGCATGTGTCACCTTGTGCTTATGTGGGATCTGGGGAGTTGAACATGGGTCCTTAGGCTTTGCAGGCAAGCACCTTAACCACTAAGCCATTTCTCTAGCCCATCACTGCTTTTTGATTCATTCTTGCTCTAAGGGAAGCCACCCACCATGTCGTGGAGTCACTCTAGTAGTCCTGTGGGGAGATACATAATGAAGGAACAACCACTAGCTGCCAGTCTCACTGATGGTTCTATGAACAACAGCCCAAGGTAGGTCTTCCCGTCCCAGGCAAGCCTTCAAATTCAGCTGACATATAAGAATCTCATGAGATACCTCCAGCTGGAACTAACCACTCCTAAATTGCTGTCAGGAAAAAACTATAAGGATCAAAGTTGTAAGTCACTACATGCCACCTTATAACCCAGCAACAAATATCTAAACAGTATGTCTCTGTTTTTCTCCATGCCTCTGTAGCCTGCACAGACGTTGGAGTACATGGGAGCACATAAATACCATTTAATGTAAACATTGACTGGGGTGATGGTAGATTTCCGTGACAGTTAATTTTGGGTGTGGTGGCATGTGCTTTTAATCCCAGCACTGGGGAGATGGACACAGGGAATCCCTGGAGCTTACTGGACAGTTATTCTGGCCAAATTGGTGAGCTCTAGGTTCAGTGTAAGACCTTATTGCAAAGAATAAAGTGGAAAACCACTAAGGAAGACCTCTAATGTTGACCTCTGGCCTCCACATGCACCTGCACACACATGTGCCCCTACATACATACAAACACACAGGTACAAGAAAAGGAAGGGTCGGGCGTGGTGACACATAACTTTAATCCCAGCACTTGGGAGTCAGAGGTAGGAGTATCATTGTGAGTTCGAGGCCATCTTGAGACTACATAATGAATTCCAGGGCAGCCTGAGCTAGAGTGAAACCCTACCTCAAAAAACCAAAAGAAAGAAAAGAAAGGAAAAGAAAAGAAAAGAAAAGAAAAGGAAAGGAAAAAGGAAAGGAAAGGAAAGGAAAGGAAAGGAAAGGAAAGGAAAGAAAAGAAAAGAAAAGAAAAGAGAAGGACAGGGAATGGGGAAAAAAAGAAAGAAAATGTTATGCCCTCAGAAAATACTACATTCACGCCACCTCTGAAGAGCTCAAACTGGATGTCCTGCCCCAAGCACCTTCTGCCTGTCCACCTACCAATATCTAGATAACCCTTTGGGAACCAGAACAAACTTTATGTGGGTGCTGGGATCAGAAATCTCATGTTTGCTCAGTAAATGCTTTCCACACTGTGCCATCTCCCAAGCCCATGAGAAAGGTTTTCTACTGCAGGCTGGCTTTAGTCAGAGCACCTGACCAGTATCAGTTGTCATTTGTCTGTAACAAGTGCTACAGCTTCGGAAGACTGTGTGCTCCCAACAGCACTGGGATTCAGGACAGCAGGACTCTCCTGGAATTCCTTCACTGAGCTCTCCATTGAGTGGACTCACTGGTGCACTGCTGCCCATTGTGCCCTGTGCCTGACCACATCCACTGTAGAGCTGCAAAACCAAGCTCCTTCCTCACCAGACAGAAGTCCTTGAGGAAGCCGAGGGTGTATTTCTCCTAGCCTGCTCTGAGCTCCATCATCCTCACTCCTGCCACAGCCACGTCCCACTCTATCTGGGATTCTCTTATCTGTTTGCATTCTGCTCTATGAATTAAATTTTAAGAGAACCTCCTGTGTTGATAACTCCAGCTCACCAACCTCTCACCAGCAATTAGCACCTTTTGGATGACGGATTTTTTTTTTATTAAAGTGAGAAAATTTTCTTAAATAACAAAAAATATCGCAAGCACCTTAAAAAAATTATCCTGTGCCTCTTTCAGCCACCTACAACACCTTCCATAGAACCAGGTGGATAACTGAACCATCAACAAATGCTTATTGATGCATTTGCTTCCCCATTTGCTTTCATAAATCCATGTGCTTTAATTAGTGCTGGTGTGCACGCAAGCACAGGGGAGCCTGGCTGTCTGCTAGGAACCATCCCATCCATGCAGCACTGTAACTTAATCATGACCTTTCAGGGGTCTCATTAAAGCTGAGTATCTTGCCGGGTGTGGTGCCGCACACCTTTAATCCCAGCACTTGGGAGGCAAAGATAGGAGGATTGCCATGAGTTCGAGGCCACTTTGAGACTACATAGTGAATTCCAGGTCAGCCTGGACCAGAGTGAAACCCTGCCTCAAAAAAAAAAAAAAAAAAAAAAAAAGCCAAGCATCTTACTGAAATCCTTACATGGCTGGCTATGAAGAGGGATGGGGGTAGTGGTGGCAGGAACAGAATTCATGGATCTGCTAATTATTCTTTCCATCCTACGGAAGACCCTGTACAGTCTCGGGTGTTCTGTGGCATTCGTAAACACCTGTTCAGAGAGAGAACAGTGATTCAAGGACATGAAGGACAAATAGAAGAGATCACAATGTTCTCTTGGGAGGTGGTGGAAAGAATGTAAGAGCCAAAGGAAGGGGAGGAGTGCTTTGGAATAATGTCTTCCAGACACTAAGTGGCCATTGTATTCATGACCTCACAGTGGCTGATGCATCATATAAGTGCAAAAATAGAAGGGGGACTTGTTAGAAAGAAGAAGGGGTTCAGTGGAGGAGGGATGCAGGAGGGGAAACAGAACAGGGTAGTGAGATGGGATTATGATCAAGGTACATTCTATATGTCTGAAGGTCGTCACTAAACAGTTAAGAAAACAGTTCTCTTTGGAGGTTCCCTCCGAGTCCCCTGCAGTCTAAGTGACCCCTAGCTCAACCTCTCCACCAACCACCTTTTTTAAAAAAATTTTTTTGTATTATTTATTTATTGAGAGAGAGGCACTGCAAACAAACTCCAAACACATGTGCCACGTTGTACATCTGGCCCATGTGAGCACTGGAAAATTGAACCTGGGTCCTTTGGCTTTTCAGGCAAGTGCCTTAACCACTAAGCTATCTCTCCAGCCCTACAAACCACTTTTTAACAAACTTTCTACTGACAATTTTTTCACACATGTAGATGATGTATTTTGATCACAGTCTCTTCCTGTTACCTCCTCTTGCTTTCACTCTTCCATCCCCTTCCCCTGAACAGCCTCTTCTTTCTAATTAGTCCCTCTTCTACTTTGAAATGACCAATCACTTTTGACTTCTCATGCCCCCTCCAAGAGAAGCCTTTCCAGGCACTGCTGCCACCTCTGTTCTCCTGTCCTCGCATATTCCACGCTTGTCACAAGCCCTTTCCCTAGAGGAGTCTTAGGAAGCACTGCTTGAGTGAGGTTTGTCTCCTCTGAAACTCATACCACAGGTTGTTTCCATGTGGGTCACGGGACACAATCCTGGGAATAGACTAGCACCATCTAGCCAGAGTGGGCACATCTTCACACTCAAATGACTGGTTAATTGCCAAGAAAGCACAGAGAGTAACCCACTTTGTTCTGCCTCTTTTGATTAAGCCTGTTTCCAGGATTCTTCTGCCACCCAAGCTTGGCCTTGCCAGCCTCTGAATTATGAGCCAAAACAAATTTCTTTACTGTATCTACTACCAGGCTCAGGTACTCAGAAGGGGACTAAGAGGCTGGAAAGGTGGCTGTTGGCGAAGCACTTACCACACAAGCATGAGGACCTGACTTTAAACCCCTAGAATCCACATAAATACTGGATGGGCTTGGTGGTGCCTGTAATCCCAGTACTGGGGAGGCAGAGACATGGGACCCCAGGGCAAGATGGGTAGCTGAGTCAGCAAGTCCTGGGTTCAAGTGACAGAGCCTGCCTCAGAAAATGGGGTCGACAGTGACTGAGGAAGACACTTGACATCAACCCCTGACCTCCACATGCACATGTACACTTGTACAGATGCAACTGCACACCCATATCTCATTCATACACACACACACACACACACACACACACAAACACACACACGTATGCATGTATGTATGTACTAAGACAACTGGCTGACATCTTTTCCATAATAACTCATGGCTTTCTAGCATCTCTTAATCAGCTCAGCTACTGTCACAAATATACCACTGACTGGGCAGTTTAACAAACATACATTTCTCATAGTGATGTAGGAAGGAAGGCCAGGGTCAAAGTGTGCCAAGAGATCCAGTGTCTGCTGAGAGCTCTCTTCTGGGTGTGTAGAGAGAAGCAAAGGAGCTTTCTGGGGCCTTTTAAAGGATGTACTAATGTCATTCATACACTCATGGCCTAATTACCTCTGAAACACCCCAACTTTCCACAGCACCACCTTGATGGTATGAGAGAACACAATCACACATGTCATGTGACTGATGTCACATGCCGTCCTTTCTAGATGAGGCTGTCCCTGAGATCAGGGACCATCTTGGATTCTCAGGTAAACTGGAATATGCATCAGGTAGAATCTCAGTACAGACTGAAACATGAAGACAAGGATAAATCCTTGGAGTCATGGAGACCCAAGCAATGAGCCACCAATCACCTGCATGAGAGAGGCTGGAGAGAATGGTTGGTTGAGCTGAGTCTTGAAGGCTAAAGAGCATTATTCAGGTCATGACGGGATGGAGAGAAAGCATGGGGTGGGGGGAGAAGATCTTGAGATTATTCCAGAGGGACAGCTGGTGTGGGAAAAGATACACTCCCTAGTGGCTGGATCACTGGGAAACGGGATGTGAAATGAGACTTGGGAACCAAATTGAGAGCTTTCCACTCATAATAAGGAATTCTGTAAGCAAGGGGGAAACAGGAACCTTCTATTTTAATTAGGGCGATGAGATACCAGACAGGAATTTTAGAAAGATAAATGATTCATTGCATTAACCAAAAAAGATTTAAAAATTAAACTCAGTGGATCACCAAAAAAGTCATAAAAGTAGAAGGGAGGCTGGAGAGATGGCTCAGCTGTTAAAGGCACTTGTTTGCTGAAGGGACCTAACAGGCTTCAGTCAGGTGCTGCCCTAACTAGGCCTAAGTTTCAATTTCCCAGAGTGGTGGGGTCTGGGGGCAGAGTCAGTTCCTGGAGACATGTCCAAACATGACCAGGCATGCCCAGACATGTCCCTTTTGCCCCAACCAATCAAAGATGTACAAATGTAACTGCTGCTGCTTGCTAAGCCAATCATGTTAAAAGATTACCTAACAAGCCTGGAATTCTCCCTAGCTGTGTTTAAAGGGGCCTGCATGCTCCTCTGGAGGTCACCATTTTGTATAAATGGTTGACCCCTGCATGCTGGCTGATTCTGCAGAATAAACACTCTTTGCTTTTACATACTATTTGACTCTGGGGTCTTTCTTCAGCGATTTTTGGACCCTTATATTTGCAAAGCTTGATGGCCTGGGTTTGACACCCCAATACCCGTGTATAACCAGATGCACAAGGTGGCACATGTGTCTGGAGTTCGTTTGCAGTGGCGACAGGCCTTGGTGTGCCCAGATTCATTCCCAGTTTCTCTCTCTCTTTCCCTCTCTCTCTCTCTCACATAAATAAATGAATTTTTTTTTTTTTAAGTAGGAAGGGACTGGTTGAGAAGAAGCAGAGGTTCAGTGGGAGAGGGAAATGGAGGGTAATATAATCAAAATACTTTATATACATGAATACTTCAATGAAGTGGTAAAAAAATAAATAGCATACACACACACATACATATTTACACATACACATGCATACAGCTTATTACATGCTGTGGGGGGAAAAGCCCTGGATAAAATTCAAGAACCATTTCAGGGTTCTTTTTTTTTTTTTTTTTTTTTAAGTGAAAACTCAAATCATAGGGAAATTTTCCCAATTGCAAAAGCTTATAAAATGGCAAATGGCCTCCTTAAGGTGGAGTACCAACAGATTCACTTTGAAGCCAGAAGCAAGACAGTAACCTTCCCCAACAGAACTAACTGATCACTCCCTTGAGGCCTTAGCTGTAGCAATGAGACCAGGAATGGAGTCTGTTAGCTGAAACATATCACACACACAGGCAAAATATTTCCCTGAGTAAAAAAGATGGGTTAAAAAAATTGTGATATTTTATTGTGATGATGAATTATAAATGATCTGCATGTCTAGTAGGGAAATGGTTGGAATAACTGTCAGTCCAACCATAAATCTAAATATTAAGTGAGGGACAAAAGGAAGCATGCCTCAGAGTACTGATAATTCTGCTCCTAAGTGAGAAGGGAAGTCACAGTAAAATAGCTGTAAAAGCTTTGCTCTGAGTAACAGGAAGGAAGACGAAAAGGCAAAGGAAGGGAAAAGATGTGGCGTGGGTGTGTGTGTGTGTGTCTGTGTGTGTGTGTGCGTGCTGTGTTGAGATCCCCTAGAAGAGTGATGAAATGTTAGAAGTACTGCACAGGGGGATGCATGAAGGGAACTTTCTGCTTCTCACTCTACAGATGTCTGTTGACAACTCCAGGGAGACAACTGTCCCTAATGCAAATCTCCCCCAGGACTAGGGAGATGATCAGTGGGCTGTGTTTGCTGTACAAACCTGAGGACCTGAATTTGGATCCCCAGGGCCCATGTCAAATGCCAGGTGGTACATGCCTGTAATCCCAGCATTGGGGAGGTAGTGCCAAGAGGACTTGCACTACCTAAGAATCTTAAGACTTGCTAGCTGGCTTATCCAGCTGCATCAGTGAGCTCCAAGATTTAGCCAAAGACGGTCTCCTAGAATAAGGGAGAGAGACTGAGAAAGAGCCCCAACATCAAACTCTGGCTACACATGCATGCATTCACACATCCACACACGTGAGCTCATACACATATGAACACATATAAGCACATGTATGTCAGACACTCATGCACAACCACACACATATACACCCCACCCCCATCCCCCAAAAAAAATCTCTCCCAGGAAAACAAAGAAAGCAGTCTTTGGCCAGGACTAGGAGCCGTTGCTGTAACCGAGGCTGATGACGATGAAAGCTGAATCACGACAAAGGGATGGGAAGAAAGGAAGATCTAAATGCTCTTGAGGTAGAAATGACAGCTTTGTGACTGAATTGATGTCAGAGCTTGGGGACAGGAAGTGCTGGAGGATGACTCGGAGGTCTCTGATCTGGGGGATCAGTGGCCAGTGGCACACCAACAAGGCATAGGCCCGAGAGGAATGTCTGAGACACACCGCGCTGAGACAGTGACGGGCACGTGGGGCTCACTGTCACCAACTCTAATCCAGCCCACAACCTGGCCCATGCTGCCATTGGCTCTCTGTTGTCATTTCTTCCTTTCCATTCGGTTCTCCATGTGGTTCTCCATTCAGAAGATGGGATAATCTTTTGGAAAATCCCCAGTGACTATTGACTGCACTTACCAAGGCCCAAAGAGCTGCAGGCCTGGTTTAACCCCCTCCACCTGACCCAGCTCCATATACACACACACACCCCATGCCACCCTCAGATTCTGTCTCCTTCTCTAGAATGGCCACACACACACACACACACACACACACACACACACACCTATGCACACTCATCACACCCACCTTTCCAGACTTTTCCACCCAGGATTTAGGGCTCCATTTTAGCATTATCTCTCAGGAGAGCCATCTTTGATTTCCACATCACCATGACCAATATGGCCCCTGGCATTTTCTTCTCCTTGGCATGGAAAAGGCAAGAAGCAAGTCTAATCCACAGGCTTATACCTAACTCTGCACAGCCTCCCAGAATGGAGGCTCAGCAAATATCCACTGAGGGCGTGAAGTGTTGCCAGGCAAGTATGAGGATCTGGATTCAGATCTCCAGAACCCAAGCTGGGGGCTGGGAGATGGCTCAATCATTAAAAACACTTGCAAGCCGGGTGTGGTGGTGCACACCTTTAATCCCAGCACTCGGGAGGCAGAGGTAGGAGGATCACCGTGAGTTTCAGGCCACCCTGAGAATACATAGTGAATTCCAGATCAGCCTGAGCTAGAGTGAGACTCTACCTCCAAAAACAAAACAAAACAAAACAAAAAAAACACTTGCCTCTGCAAGCCACATCCCCAGCACCTACGTAAAGCTGGATGCAAAGTCCCAATGTGCCTATAGCAATGGGAGGAGAATTCCAAAGCTTGTGGGACAGCTAGTCTGGACTTCCCAGAAGTAACAAGAAGATAGACTCTGTCACAAACAAGGTGGAAGGAGAGGACCAATACCCCAAGGTTGTCCTCTGACCTCTACAGGTGCACCATGGCACACACCATATACATATACATACAATTACAAACATATACATAAAATTATTTTATTTATTTGTGTGTGTGTGCATGTGTTTATGTGTTTGTATCTGTGAATGTGTCATGTGTATGAACACAATGGTGCCACGGTGTGGTAGTTTGAATAGATGGCCCCCAATATCTTCAGTGTTTTATTAGTTTATAGTTTGCATCTGCAGCCACCTGGCTGGAGGCAATGTCACTGGGTGGATCTTAAGGTGTGGTGGTGGTTTGAGATTCCAATGTAAAGATATGCAAAGTGTGCCTAGCTGGAGTTCCTGAAGTGTGCTGTGCTGTGTCTTTTGGCTTTTCTCTCTGTATTTGGACCTGTTAAAGCAAGCCAGCTTCTTCTGCCATTATGGAACTTCCCCTGGATCTGTAAGCTTCAATAAATATCCCTTCCTCCATAACTGTGCCTGGTCTGGAAATTCATCTCAGAGAACCTGAAGCTGTCTGCTACACACAGCATGCATGTGGAGGTCAGAGGGCAACTTTGGGTCCATCTCAGCCATTCCATCTCATCTGGAGCAGGGTTTCTCTTCATCTTGCACTGCAGTTGATGTTCTTTTCACTGTGCTAGCTGAGAGCTTCCAGGAGATTGTCCTGTCTCCACCTCAATCTAGGATTACAGAAGCCCACACAGCTTCTGACTTGTGTGGGGCCTAATGATAGAACTCGGTACTCAGGCTTTAGCAGCAAGCACTTTATCCACTGAGCCATCTCCCAACCTCACAAATGATAACTTTTAAAAAGACAGGTGTAGTGTAATGCCAGTGCTTAGGAGGCAGAGACGTGCAGTCCCTAGGCCTTGCTGGCTAGCTTGTCTAGCCAAATTGGTAAGATCTAGGTTCAAGGAGAGACCTTGCCTCAAAAAAATAAGATGGACAGTGATTGAGGAAGTCACCTGACATTAGACCTCCACATGCACATGTGTGTGCACACACACACATATAGTAACATACATATGTGCATGCATAACACACACACACACATGACAAAATCCATCAAATTGAAAAACTGAATATGATGGTAATGGGTAGAAGGGAAAAACAACCCAGAAACAAAACAGAGTCTGCATATGGATAAGAGTAAGAAGAAAAGTGAAGTGGGGAGGAAATGACACAAAAAGAAAAGAAGGAGGCTTAAAGGGAAAGCCAGAGGAAGGAAAGACTGTTTAAGAGTGGAGAATGATGGAGATTGGAGTTCTAAAGTGGAATGGGGGGAGGGGAGGGAAATATCAGGTGGTGGTTTTTTTTTGTATGTAAGTATAGAAGTTGTCAATAAAAAAATAATAATTAAAAAAAGAGTGGAGAAGACAGAGGAATGAAGTCAATACACTTACACAGTGTGATGGTTAATCTCTGGTTATCAGTTTGACAGGATTTAGAATCACCATGGAAACAAATCTCTGGGCATGTCTCTGAAGGAGTTTCTGGATTGGGTTAATTTAATTAAGATGGGAAGACCCATTGTCACTGTGTGCAATACCATTCCATGGACCAGGTCCTGGGATGAATAAACAGGAGAGTGTGAAACAGCAGCATGCACCACTCCCTGCTTGCTGAGTGCAGAGAAACGTGACCAGCTGCTCCAGGCTCTTGCCACCATGCCTTCCCCACCATGATGGGCTAGAACCTGACTGTAAGTCAAAGTAAACCCTTCCTTACTTAGCTTGCTTCTTTCTTAAACTTTTTGTTAACAACCTCCATATATGTAGACAATATGCCTTGATCATAATGCCCTCTAACCACACCCAGAGCACCCGTCCACTGAATCACTTCTTGTTTCCAACTAGTCTCTCCTATTTTGACATCATCATTTTTCCCTTCTTTTATGCAGGTCTTGTGTAGGTAGCATCAGTCATGTTAAATTGCTCCTTGCTGAGTCGTTGTTCATAGCAATGAGAAACTAAACTAGCACACACAGTTATATGAAAAGCAAAAGTAATTAATAGGAGCCAGGTGTGGTGGCGCACCCTTTTAATCCCAGAACTTGGGAGGCAGAGGTAGGAGGATCGTTGTGAGTTCGAGGCCACCCTGAGAGTATGTAGTGAATTACAGGTCAGCCTGAGCTAGAGTGAGACCCTACCTTGAAAAACAACAACAACAAAAAAGTAATTAATACTCTAGGCCTAGCATTTCCCAATCATTGTACTGCACACTACGATGGTCTGCTGCCAGAGAGTAAACACATCATATATGTGCTGGAGGACGCTGACACCGTATCATCATACTCATGTGCTGGAGGATGCTGACACTGTATACCTCATCGTACTCGTGTGCTGGAGGACGCTGACACTGTAAAGCTCATCATACCCCTGTGCTAGAGGACGCTGACACTGTATACCTCATCGTACCCATGTGCTGGAGGACGCTGACACTGTATACCTCATCGTACCCATGTGCTGGAAGATGCTGACACTGTACACCTCATTGTACCCGTGTGCTGGAGGACGCTGACACTGTATACCTCATCATACCTGCGTGCTGGAAGACGCTGACACTGTACACCTCATCGTACCCATGTGCTGGAGGATGCTGACACTGTACACCTCATCGTACCCATGTGCTGGAGGATGCTGACACTGTACACCTCATCGTACCCGTGTGCTGGAGGACGCTGACACTGTACACCTCATCGTACCCATGTGCTGGAGGATGCTGACACTGTATACCTCATCGTACCCATGTGCTGGAAGATGCTGACACTGTACACCTCATCGTACCCATGTGCTGGAGGACGCTGACACTGTATACCTCATCATACCCATGTGCTGGAGGATGCTGACACTGTATACCTCATCCTACCCGTGTGCTGGAGGACGCTGACACTGACACCTCACAGGACACTGACACTGTACACCTCATCCTACCCATGTGCTGGAGGACGCTGACACTGTATACCTCATCGTACCCGTGTGCTGGAGGACGCTGACACTGTATACCTCATCGTACCCATGTGCTGGAGGATGCTGACACTGTACACCTCATCGTACCCGTGTGCTGGAGGATGCTGACACTGTGCTCCTACCCGTGTGCTGGAGGATGCTGACACTGTATACCTCATCGTACCCATGTGCTGGAGGATGCTGACACTGTACACCTCATCGTACCCATGTGCTGGAGGATGCTGACACTGTACACCTCATCCTACCCGTGTGCTGGAGGATGCTGACACTGTATACCTCATCCTACCCGTGTGCTGGAGGACGCTGACACTGTACACCTCATCCTACCTGTGTGCTGGAGGATGCTGACACTGTATACCTCATCCTACCCGTGTGCTGGAGGATGCTGACACTGTATACCTCATCGTACCCATGTGCTGGAGGATGCTGACACTGTACACCTCATCGTACCCCTGTGCTGGAGGATGCTGACACTGTATACCTCATCCTACCCGTGTGCTGGAGGATGCTGACACTGTACACCTCATCGTGTGCTGGAGGACGCTGACACTGTACACCTCATCGTACCCCTGTGCTGGAGGACGCTGACACTGTACACCTCATCGTACCCCTGTGCTGGAGGACGCTGACACTGTACACCTCATCGTACCCGTGTGCTGGAGGACGCTGACACTGTACACCTCATCGTACCCCTGTGCTGGAGGATGCTGGTGCTGGAGGATGCTGACACTGTACACCTCATCCTACCCGTGTGCTAGAGGACGCTGACACTGTACACCTCATCCTACCCGTGTGCTGGAGGATGCTGACACTGTATACCTCATCCTACCCGTGTGCTGGAGGGCTGACACACTGCTGACCACGTACCTCATCCTGTGCTGGAGGATGCTGACACTGTACACCTCACCCCATGTGCTGGAGGATGCTGACACTGTACACCTCATCCTGCTGGAGGATGCTGACACTGTACACCTCATCGTCCCCGTGTGCTGGAGGATGCTGACACCCTCATCGTGCTGGAGGATGCTGACACTGTACACCTCATGGATACACTGTATACCTCATCGTACCCGTGTGCTGGAGGATGCTGACACTGTATACCTCATCGTGTGCTGGAGGACTCTGACACTGTATACCTCATCGTACCCATGTGCTGGAGGACGCTGACACTGTATACCTCATCGCATTGCCCCTGTGCTGGAGGATGCGCTGACACTGTACACCTCATCGTACCCGTGTGCTGGAGGACGCTGACACTGTATACCTCATCGCCCCGTGTGCTGGAGGACCCACTGTATACCTCATCGCATGCCCATGTGCTGGAGGACGCTGACACTGTACACCTCATCGTACCCGTGTGCTGGAGGACGCTGACACTGTATACCTCATCATACCCGTGTGCTGGAGGACGCTGACACTGTATACCTCATTGTACCCCTGTGCTGGAAGATGGTGACACTGTACACCCTCATGCTGGAGGACTCTGACACTGTATACCTCATCGTACCCCTGTGCTGGAGGACGCTGACACTGTATACCTGAGGACGCTAACACTGTATACCTCATCCTACCCCTGTGCTGGAGGATGCTGGACTGTACCCTCATCGCCCATGTGCTGGACACTGTATACCTGTGCTGGAGGATGCTGACACTGTATACCTCATCGTACCCATGTGTGCTGGAAGATGGTGACACTGTATACCTCATCGTGTGCTGGAGGACGCTGACACTGTATACCTCATCCCCCTGTGCTGGAAGATCTGACACTGTATACCTCATCATACCCCTGTGCTGGAGGACTGACACTGTATACCTCATCTGCTGGAAGATGCTGACACTGTATACCTCCCCTGTGCTGGAAGATGCTGACACTGTGCTGGAGGACGCTGACACTGTATACCTCATCCTACCCATGTGCTGGAAGATGCTGACACTGTATACCTCATCGTACCCGTGTGCTGGAGGACGCTGACACTGTATACCTCATTGTACCCCTGTGCTGGAGGACGCTGACACTGTATACCTCATCGTACCCCTGTGCTGGAGGACGCTGACACTGTATACCTCATCATACCCCTGTGCTGGAGGACGCTGACACTGTATACCTCATCATACCCATGTGCTGGAGGACGCTGAGACTGATGCTGACACTGGAGGACGCTGACACTGTACCTCATCGCACCCGTGTGCTGGAGGACGCTGACACTGTATACCTCATCATACCCCTGTGCTGGAAGGTATACCTCATCGCTGACACTGTATACCTCATCCTACCCATGTGCTGGAAGATGCTGACACTGTATACCTCATCCCACCCGTGTGCTGGAGGATGCTGACACTGTATACCTACCCCTGTGCTGGAGGACGCTGACACTGTATACCCCTGTGCTGGAGGATGCTGACACTGTATACCTCATCGTACCCGTGCTGGAGGACGCTGACACTGTACCCATCATGCTGGGAGGATGCTGACACTGTACACCTCATCATACCCATGTGCTGGAGGACGCTGACACTGTATACCTCATCATACCCGTGTGCTGGAGGATGCTGACACTGTACACCTCATCGTACCCATGTGCTGGAGGACACTGACACTGTATACCTCATCATACCCGTGCTGGAGGACGCTGACACTGTATACCTCATTGTACCCCTGTGCTGGAGGACGCTGACACTGTATACCTGATCGTACCCATGTGCTGGAGGACGCTGACACTGTATACCTCATCATACCCGTGTGCTGGAGGACGCTGACACTGTAAAATCTGTACCCACATGCTGGAGGTGGAACTGTAAATTGTACCCCTGTGCTGGAGGATGCACACTGTATACCTCATCGCTGTGCTGGAGGACGCTGACACTGTATACCTCATTGTACCCCTGTGCTGTGTGTGTGGAGGACGCTGACACTGTATACCTCATCACCCATGTGCTGGAAGATGCTGACACTGTATACCTCATCGTGCCCCTGTGCTGGAGGACAAAGGTGGAAATTGTTTTAATTAAAAAAATGAGGAGATCTGGGAGGTGGAAAAATGATGGACCTCAACTTCCTGTGTGTGTGTGCCTGTACTCACACACACAACACATGCACAAATTAATTTTTTTAATTAAAAAAAATGAGGGGGCTGGGGAGATGGCTTCCTGCAAAGCCAAAGGACCCAGGTTCAATTCCCCAAGACCCATGTAAACCAGATACACAAGGTGACACATGTATCTGGAGTTTGTTTGCAGTGGCTAGAGGCCCTGACATGCCCATTCTCCCTCTCTCTCTCTCTCTCTCTCTCTCTCTCTCCCCCTCCCTCTCTCTCTCTTTTGGCTTTTCAAGGTAGGGTCTCACTCTAGCCCAGACTGACCTGGAATTCACTATGTAGTCTCAGAGTGACCTTGAACTCACTGCAATCCTCCTACCTCTGCCTCCCGAGTGTTGGGATGAAAGGCGTGCGCCACCATGCTTGGCTCCATTCTCTCTCTCTATCTGCCTCTTTCTCTCTCTCTCTCTTAAATAAATAAATAAATAAATATTTAAAAGAAAGGTTATAGCTGGGCATAGCGGCACATGCTTTAATCCCAGTACTCAGGATGCAGAGGTAGAAGGACTGCTATGAGTTCAAGGTCACCCTGAGATTACATTGTGAATTCCAGGTCAGCCTGGGCTACAGTGAGACCCTACCTCAAAAAACCAAAACAATAAAATCAATACAATACAATACAATACAATACAATACAATACAATACAATACAATACAATACAATACAAAGGTTATGTGAATGTTGTCTCTCTCTCTCTTGAATCAACACAGATATTCCTATTTTCACACCCATATTGACCACAAGTTACTACATCCACAGAAAGCACATACTGCTAAGGGAGGGACTACTGCATGCCATTCAGATTGTTACATCTATGTGTTTTGTGTGCTGTATGTTTTTTTATTTTTTTATTATTTAGTTATTTATGAAAGATAAAGGAAGAGGCAGAGAGAGAGAGAGAGAGAGTGACAGAGAGAGAATGGGAACACCAGGGCCTCTAGCCACTGCAAATGAACTCCCTGTGCCACCTTGTGCAGCTGGCTTATGTAAGTACTGGGGAATTGAACCTGGGTCTTCAGGCTTTGCAGGCAAGCACCTTAACCACTAAGCCATCTCTCCAGCCTTATGTGTATGTTTTTAAATCCCCATGATACAAGATTAAATATATAAAAGAACAATGTGTAAGACAAGTCATAAGATTTACAAGTAACCTCAATTACACAGAGCTGAGGGCACAAGAAAGTGAGGATCCTGTGATATGGTAAGGGTCATGTGAGAAGCTTTAGGACCTGAGGACTCCTCTAGAAGCTTGGGGGAATCTGGTGATGGATCCCAGCCCCCTTGACATTTCTATTGCCAACTCCTCTCATCAGAAACAAATAATTCAGAGTTCTGTGATGTGGTGATTTGAATCTATGTCCCCCAGCAGACTGGGGTGTATGGCTAAAGCTTGTCTTCCAGCTGCCTGGTTGGAGGAGGTGTCACTGGAGGCAGATCCTGGAGTCCAACCTTAAAGTGTCACTGGAGATAGATCTGATTTCTAGCCCAAATTTATGCAGAGGTTTTTGAGCTCTGCCTGGGCGCCTGCTGAGTGTTGCTCTTTGGTGTGTACTGGCTGGTGGTGGTTTCTCTCTGCTTGGATCTATGGAAAGGGGCTAGTCACTTCTACTCTTATGGAATTTCCCCTGGATCCAAAAGCCTGAAATAAATCCCATTCCTCCCATAAACTGTGTCTGTTTGGAGGTGCATCCCAGTAACATGGGGCTACCTACAATATATGACAAATATTTTCCCCCACCACCACCACACACACATGTCTTCCCAAAAGTTAAGGTGACCAGGACAAACAGGTCAGGGGCCTTTTCTTCTTGTTGCCAAATCTTGGGAGAGGAGGTAGAGGGGTCCAAACAGAGGCTGAGAAGAAAAGAAAGAAAAAGAGGTGCTCTAGGGTACTGGGGTGATTGCTCAGTTGATAAAGGGCTTGTTGCATAAGCTTAGGGACCTGAGTTCAGATCCCCAGCACCAAAGTAAAAAAGTTGGCTGTGGTGGTACACACCTGAAAATCCCAGAGCTGGAGAGGTGGAGAGAGAAGGATATCCTGGGCAGCCTGGCTAGCTACTCTGCGTGAGTCAGTGAGTCCTGGGTTCCACAAGAAACTCAGCCTCAAAAAATAAGGTGGTGGGTGACTGAGAAAGACACCCAGTGTCAACTTCTGGCCTCCACATGCACTCCCATGCATGTTCATGCTTAACATGAGTACACACATGCACCCATGCACATGACAATATGCATTCACACACACAAATGAGCAGCACATACACCAAAAATAAAAGTAAAAAAAAAAAATGAAAAAATGTTGCTTCAGGTCATGGGTGCAAAGAGCTCTTAGGGCTCTGGCATGGTCTGGACCAGTAACCCAGAAAAGAGCTAGTCCATGTGTGTGGAAGGGTGTGGTAGTTTGAATATATGGCCCCCAATATATTCAGTGTTTTATTAGTTTGTTGTTTGCATCTGCAGCCACCTGGCTGGAGGCAATGTCACTGGGCGGATCTTAAGGTGTGGTGGTGGGTTTGAGAATCCATTGTAAAGATATGCAAAGTGTGCCTAGTTGGAGCTCCTGAAGTGTGCTGTGCTGTGTGGCTTTGCTGTGGCTTTGCTCTCTGTGTTTGGTCCTATGAAGGCAGGCCAACTTCTTCTGCCATTATGGAACTTCCCCTGGATCTGTAAGCTTCAATAAATAATATCTCTTCCTCCACAAGTGTGCCTGGTCTAGAAGTTCATCTCAGCGAACCTAAAGCTGTCTGCTATAAAGGGGCTAAGATGTACCTGCCAGCCTGAAGCACAGGGACCAGTTAAGAGAGTGGAAGATATTCTCTTTAGTCACAGAAAAATTTATAGGCTCAGGAATGTAGTAATGTCAGGTGTCCCATCATTAACCCTCATTTTGCCCATCTCCAGCATGGCTGGAAGCCACAGTGAGGGGCAGGGTCCTCCTAGCTAAGAACTCTGGAAATAGTCACATTTCTTTGTTTTATCCAAACAAGTTAGGCTTTGTATTACCCCTTCTTTGGTGGAAGCCATAAGGGGCCCAGATTACCCACTACCTCTGTTAACATCCACCTTAGAGACCAGATCTTTGCCAATAGAACTGAACAGAATCCTGTTATGATTTTTAATATGTTTCCCTTTAAACAGGTTTCTATTTGGGCTGTTGGCAATAGAAAAGTTTAATATGTGCAAAGTAAAAAGCAATAGTATTAAAGTTACTGTCAGCAGGTGCCTCTGGACTTCTGAGCAGTTATGGATAATGGGCTTTGATTATATGATTGGATAAGACCCCAGTAGACAGCATGTCTGACCTGAGGCAGGGCAAAAGTTAAGTTCCCCAGGGTTTGAAGAGCTAGCGCAAGTTAAAGTTCTAAAACTTTAGAATGTATTCTTTGCTTCTTTTTCTGGCTACTCCACATGCAGAAGAGAAGACATCTCCTTAGAGTATGTAGTGGTTTGAATGTGAAACGAGCCCCACAGGCTCATGTGATTGAACACTTGGTCCCCCAGCTGGTAGAGCTGTTTGGGAAGGTTATGGAATGTTAGGAGGTGGAATCTTGCTGGAGGAAGTGGGTTACTGAAGTCAGGCCTTTGGGTTTTTTAGTCTTCCAGTCCACTCTCTGCTTCCTGACTCTGACTGCAATGTGACAAGCTGCTTCATGCTTCCACTGCCATGCCTTCCCCATGTAAGAAATGAGTGTGAGAGGGCTGGAGAAATGGCTTAGCAGTTGAGCGCTTACCTGTGAAGGCTAAGGATTTCGGTTCAAGGCTTAATGCCCCAGTACCCACGTAAGCCAGATGCACAAAGTGGTGCATGCAGTCTGGAGTTTGTTTGCAGTGGCTGAAGGTCCTGGTATGCCCATTCTCTCTATCTGCCTCTTTCTTTCTCTGACTCTCTCAGATAAATAAAAAAGAAAAAATATTTTAAAACATAAATGAGTATGAGAGAGAGAGAGTTGCTCTCTTTTCTGTCAAAGAGTTTAAGGTCTAGAGAAAATCAATTCTAGAAGGATGGCATTCTGTGGGAAGTCAGCTATTAACACTCCTTGAGACTATTAGAGTCAACAATCCTTCAAACCAAAGCTTCAGTTTCTGCATTTGGTAAATAGTTTCCCGCTCTTTAGGTTTCCCTGGAAATTGCACCATCTTTTAAGTTTTAGCCAACATCGTAAGACAGTGAAGGTGAGTTCTGACTTCATCCAAGTGAGACACAGGACCCTCGAGTTAGGAGAGAAAACCCCAGCAGACTTCCTGCTGGTGCGCTGGCCTGTCTGGACTCTGGATGGCCGTGTCCCTTTCTGCAGAAATTAACAATGCCTTGTCAAAATACTTTGGACTGTGTGGCCATTCTCTGGCCCCAGACTCATTTCTTACACCTGCCATAAAACTTCAACTAGAAATTTTAAGCCAAACTAAACCATTCCTTTCCTTAAGTTGCTTCTGATTAGATATTTGTTCATGAGAAAGTAATACGGGTGACTTCCTGCTTTGACGAAGGAACACATTTCAGATGACTCCCAAGCATTGCTTCCAGTTGAAGTCCACAGCACCAGAACAATGAAAGCTTTGAACATTATTTTCTCAGAACACCCTGCCTTTGGGGGACCTCAGTGTATATAGAGTGCATGTGAAATGTATATAGGTGATGTGTGGTGGGTATGGTATGTGACACATGTGTATATGCACAGTGTGCTGTATACATATATCCGTGTGGTGGGTGAATGCAGTGAACACATCTATGCATTGCATCAGAGACATACTTTCCAAATCAAATGAATAACTTTACCACCAAAGTCATGAGAGTTTCTTAAACTATTTTTCAAACCATTTGGAAACTACTGACATGTAAGCTATGTGTATTACAATATTTTTTTAACAACTTTAAGGGATTTAAAACAAAAAAACAACTTTTAAAGTTCACCTCCATATCAAGGAACAATTTCCAGAAATAATAACATTCGATGAACATACTTTAAATTATTTATTAATGATTGTTCAGTATTTTTGCTCAGTTACTAATAAATAGAAACCTAAGAAAAGATATCTGAGTCTAATAAAAATTTAAGAATAAATTTTTGAATAAGTACAATTTATAAAAGCTATCCATAGAGGTAAATAGAATAATTAATAAATAAATTGATAAATAAACAAATGATAAATAAAACAAATGAGTTATAATGCCCCAAATACCACCAGATCTGTAAACAGAATAAGTAAGATAACTTTTTTAAAGTTCTTATAAGTACAAAGCTTTGTTTTGGAAGCAAAAAGGGCACTCTGGGGAACTATTCGTTCCACTTGTGACTGCTAAAATCTCCTCCAGGGCTGAGAACATACCTCGGTGGTAGGACACTTGCTGAGCATGTGAAAGGTCTGGGTCCAGTCTCCATGGGGATCTCCTATAACTAGCTCATCATTTCACTGACCAAAGGAGTAAGACCACACAAACTGAAATAGAGCTAGCACCAACACTGCTTGCTCCCTCACAGCTCTGAGTGGCCCTGGCTTTTCAACTGGGCCTCTTTATGTTTGCATTAACACTAGAGTCAGCCCTAAACGCGGTCACTTCTCAGCACTCCTCTATGACTGAGCTCTACCTCAGCCTCTCTCAGCCTTTTAAAGTCTGCATCGTCCTTCATCACATAACAGTTGACATACTTTTCAGATCAAATGAGGAACTTCACCAACAAAGTCCCGAGAGCTTCCTAAGCTGAAGAGCAATCCTTCTTGTGGGGTCCATGTGCCAAAGGCTGACCTCGTGCAGCCCACACAGTGCCCCCACCAAGCTGTAGCCTCAGCTCTCACCAGACAGCCCCCAAACTGAACCTCAAACTTGCTTGTCTTCAGTCTTGCTGCCATGAACTAGCATGGCCAGCTTCCCCTCCTAAACTCTTGCTGGCAGGAACAGAGGGAGGAGGAAATGAACAGCACGTTGCCCTGGAGCCTGTTATGGACCAGCTGCAAAGGTGAAGCTGATGCTTGTTTACATTTCTAGTAACTGGTCAATCCAAACAGGAGGCAGTTTTAAACAGACATGTAATGAGGGCATTTGCTGTTAGACTTTTCTGTTGATCTGGGATAGTGTGGTGGTTTGATTTGGGTGGCCCCCATAAACTTAGGTGTTCTGAATGCTAGGTTCCCAGCTGATGGAGATTTGGGAATTAACTGTCTCCCGGAGGCAGTGTATTGTTGGAAGTGGACTTATGGGTATTATAGCCAGTTTCCCCTTGCCAGTATTTGGCACACTCTCCTGTTGCTATTGTCCACCTTGAAGGGTTAATAGCCTTCCCTGAAAACTAAAGGGAACTGAAGAGTTAATAGCTAGCCCTAAAGCTTGCAGGCACTAAAGCAGTTTGGCACCCTTCCCTGACTGATGTACTCCCCTTAGCCTAGATGGCCTTGAAGGACCAGAGACCATCTGAGTGTCCTCCCTTAGACACTCCTGGCTGAAGACGCCTGTTCTGAACAAGGACACAACCAGCTACAATTTTCTTATCAACTGCACCTGTTCCAGTCTGTTGTTCTTAGGATTCTCATTATAAACTGACACCTAGCCTGGTTCAGTGCTTCAGCCTCCATCCACAGGAAAGCTGAGGCCCCTCGTTGTTTCTCTCAATAAACAGTCATGTACGTGGAGATCAAATCTGGTGTTCTCTTTTGCTTTTCTCTTACACTTTCTTAACACACCTTATGTTGGCCAGGGAGTGATGTTCACCCTCTGCTCATGCCATTGTTTTCCCTGCCATCAAGGAGCTTCCCAAGCCTTGAGCCTGTAAGCCACAAGCTGCTCTTGGTTGGATGATTTCTACCAGCAATGCAAACCTGACTGCAACAGGTCTATTTTCTTGTTCTTTTATATTTCCACAATTTGTTGTTGTTGTTGTTGTTGTTGTAGAGTTTCACTCTAGCTCAGGATGATCTGGTATTCACTCTGTATTCTCAGGGTGGCCTTGAACTCATGGTGATCCTCCTACCTCTGCCTCCTGAGTGCTGGGATTAAAGGCATGCACCACCACGCCCGGGTTGTTTCCACAATTTTTAAAAGATAAGACTTTGGCCAGGCATATAGTGGTACGTGCCTTTAATCCCAGCACTTGGGAGGCAGAGGTAGAAGGATCGCTGTAAGTTTGGAGCCAACCAGAGACTACATAGCAAATTACAGGTCAGCCTGAGCTAGAGCAAGACCCTACCTCAAAAAAAAAAAAAAAAAAAAAAAAAAAAGACAAGATTCTGGAATGGGTAAAATGGTGTTGTCAGTAAGGCCTAACAGGAGCATAAACTTTGGAACTTCCTGGGTGCATAAACTCCAGCTGCTATTTAATAGCAGGCCCAGGCTGAGGATGTAGTTAAGTGGTAGAGTACCTGCCTAGCATACACAGGCCCGAGGTTCAATTCTCAGCACCACATAAACCAGGCATGGTGGACCTTGTCTATAATCCTATCACTTGGGAGGTGGAGGCAGAAGGATCAGAAGTTTAGGGTCATACTCATTTACACAGTGAGTTCAAGACCAACCTGGGATACATGAGACCTAGTCTAAGTAGATGATAAATATAGATAGATAGATAGATAGATAGATAGATAGATAGATAGATAGACTGATGATTCATAGATAAATAGATAAAAACTAAAAGACTAGCAAAAGGAGGTCTGCCTTCCTCATAAGGAGAAAAGTGATGATTTTGTGTGTGTAGGTTGTACATGTGTACACATGTGTGCATGTGCACGTAGAGGCCAAGGACAACCTCAAGCGTCATTCCTCAGGAACACTGTCAAACTTTTTTTTGAGACAAGGTCTCTATTGGCCTGGAGCTCACTAATTAAGCTACCCTGGCCTCTAGGGATCCTCCTGTCTCCTCCTATCCTACACTGGGATGACAAGTGCATGCCAGCATGCCTAGTGGTGTTTGTTTGTTTGTGTGTGTGTGTGTGTGTGTGTTTGTTTGTTCGGTTGGTTGGTTGGTTGGTTGGTTTTTCCAGATAGGGTCTCACTGTAGCTCAGACTGACCTGGAATTCACTACGTAGCCTCAAGATGGCCTCAAACTCACAGTGATCCTCCTGCCTCTGCCTCCCGAGTGCTGGGATTAAAGACAT
The DNA here is from genome assembly GCA_036365145.1 of Orientallactaga sibirica. NCBI lineage: Eukaryota > Metazoa > Chordata > Mammalia > Rodentia > Dipodidae > Orientallactaga > Orientallactaga sibirica. The sequence goes on along the minus strand of JAEOAD010001462.1, from coordinate 2,328,158 downwards.
GTGCCTCCATGTCCGGCTCTTGCCTAATGTTTTTTCATGGGTTCTGGTGATCAAACTCAGGTCCTCATGCTTGAAAAGCAAGTACTTTACCAACTGAGCTACTTCCCCAGTCCACAAACTTAATGTTTTTATTTATATTAGACAGAGAGAAAAGACAGGGAGGGAGAGGAGAGAGAGAATGGGCACACCAGGGCCTCTACCACTGCAAATGAACTCCAGATACATGCACCACCATGTGCATTGAGCTTACATGGGTTCTGGAGAATCGAACCTGGGTCCTGAGGCTTTGCAGGCAAGCACCTTAATGGCTAAATCATCTCTCCGATCCACAAACTTAACTTTAAGAAGCCTAGGCCTAGGGCTGGGAAGATGGCTTAATGGTTAAAGTACTTGTCTGAAAGCCAAAGGACCCAAGTTCCTTCCCCAGGATCCACATAAGCCAGATGCACACGGTGATGTATGTGTCTGGAGTTTGTTTGCAGTGTCTAGAGGCCCTGGTATACCTATTGTCTCTCCCCCTTTCTTTCTTCTTTTTATTTTTATTTATTTATTTGAGAGAGGGGAAGGAGAGAGAGGGAGAGAATAGGCATGTTAGGGCCTCCAGCCACTGAAAACAAACTCCAGACGTGTACTCCCTTGTGCATCTGGCTAATGTGGGTCCTAGGGAATGAACCTGGGTCCTTTGACTTTGTAGGCAAGCACCTTAACCGCTAAGCCATCCCTCCAGCCCCTCTCTTTCCATTTCTACCTGCCTCTCTCTCTCTAATAAATAAATAATTTTTTTAAAAAATAAGCTTAAACTATCATGTATGTTCTACCGTACACACATAAATAGCCTTGTCACTTTCTATTTGCTGGTTTTATATTTTTTTAATTTTACTTATTATTTTTTGAGAGAGAGAGAGTGGACATGCCAAAGCCTCTTGCCACTGTGAATGAACTCCAAACTCATGAGCCCACTTTGTGCATCTGGCTTTACATGGGTATTGGGGAATCGAACCTGGGCCATCAGACTTTGTAAGCAAGTACCTTTACTCACAGCCCTATGTTTGCCTATTTCACATGTAGGCTTTGGGAGCTGGAGAGATGGCTTTAGCAGTTAAGGCACTTGCCTGCAAAGCTTAATGACTGGGGTTCAATTCCTCAGCACCCATGTAAAGCCAGATGTCTAAGGTGGGGCATGCATCTGGAGTTCATCTGCAGTGGCTGGAGGCCCTTGGGTGCCTGTATTCTCTCTCTCTCTCCCTCTGTCTCTGCTTGCTTTTCTAAAAGCAGCAATTATAATACGAACATTCTAGAAGTGATTGATATATATTCTATTGTCACTGTTTAACCTCAAAGTTGTCAGGGTTTTTAGTTTCATGTTTTGGCCCCTGGCATATAATTTAAATAAGCAATGTAAGAGGAGTTTTCATTTTCCTTTAAGATAAACTCAACCAAATGTGCATATTTTATGCTGATTTGTGTCCTTTTTGGTAAAATATAACAATCCATATTCAGTAGCTAAAAAGCAGGTCAAATTAAAATGTGTATGCAAAGGGGGGGAGAGGCCTATTTTTAACACTGATGGTCACATTACTTATAAGTGCTTCTGTGCAGTTAAAGATAACACACAGGGTTATCCATTCCTTTAGTGACTTGATTCCAAGGTGACAGAATACTATATATTCTGTGGAGATTTTAATTGGCTCTGCAGCTGGTCAGTCATGGCTAGACATCCTGCAGGTTTATTAATACAGATTGGGATACAGTTTATGTCTTGTCAAAGTCAAGCCTTGGGTGGCAGGACTGAAATAATGTCACTTGGAATGTCGCCCCTTGTCTGCTAGGAATGTGTCCAGCTGTGGAGGCTGTGGCTGGCCAGTCAGTGGGGAGGAAATAAGTCCTTAGTAGATTAATGAAACTGTTCTCAGCATAAGCTCCTTAAACATCATGACATGCTTGCAAACGGAAGGGATTCTACCCACTGGGTTGTAGTGTATCGTTCTTGGTATTGGAAGAAAAATCCCATGTCCAGCCTTGGGTTTCCAGGTACCACGAACCTCATCCCTCTGTGCCCATTTAAATAGACTACAGTCACCAGAAGAATAGTCACACATACTCCTTCGGCTGCTTAAACCAAAACAATTTTGGGACGAAAGAAAATCTTGCTGGGAAAGAAAGTGGAGCCCATCTTACCGAACGCAAGACAGCATTTGGCCTGCCCTGCCACAAACTGGGCATTTTAGTTGAGGAGAAAGAAATTGCCCACCACCCTACCGCCAGAGGAGGTCACAGAACCGGTGACACTAGATACCTCTTTCATCCCAGCAGGAGGCTGCCAGGTCTAACCAATGTGTTTCATAAACAGTTGGTAGGCCAGATCCGGGCTCAGGGACGGATGCCCCGAGCCAAAGGGGCACTGGCCAGACATCTGAGGAAGCCAGGTGGCAGAGGCATGCCCAAAGGGTGGAGGCCCAGGAGCTCCAGGGTCTTGTGAGGTGGAAGGAAGGTTCAATCTTTACCCCACCCCCCACCCCCCCACCTAACCCCAGGATACGGGAAAGGTACGTTTGTAGTTGGCCAAGCAAGCTGACTGCTAAGGAGTGCGCACCTCCTTGCCTCTAAGGTGACAGTAGCGCGTGTCCCCCCACCCCACCCCTCGCACCCTGGAGCTTCTGGGGAAGGGTCCTGACCCCGGCCCGGCCGGGACCCCAAGATCGCCCCTCCAGGGCAGTCCGCTCGCTCGCGTACCCACCTTGACCACGTAGGTGACTCCGGGCCCCAGCACCTGGTCGTTGGCATGTGGCGCTCCCCGAGGGGGTCTGGGCAGCGGCTCATCGGCCGGCCGGCCCTTCCTGGCGCTCATGCCTGGAGCCGGGGCGCGGGGCGCGGGGGTCCCGCAGCAGTCCGCGGCGGCCAGGCTGGGCGCGCTGCTGCTGCCCGAGAGCCGTGCGCCCGGCCGCTCCCGGGAGGCCGACGACAGGCCGCGCAGGCCCGAGCTGGAGAGTTTCAGGTGGGACACCTTGTGGAGCAGGTGGCCCAGGCTGCCCGGCCCATCGTCCGGCGCCTTGCGCAGCGCCTCGCCCGACACCAGGTAGGGGGCCGACGCCCGGGTCGTGCGTGTCGCCGCCGCCGCCGCCGGGACCTTGCCACCTCCACTCCCGCCGCCGCCGCCGCTCACCGACAGGCTGTGGAGAAGGTCATCGACCGAGGTCACCGAGTCATTCCTGAAACGGTTGTACTTGGTGCGTGGAAGCATGCCCCTCCGTGAGCTCGCCGCATCCGCCCGGGCGCTGCTTGGTGCCGGCCCCGGCGCGGGCTGCAGAGCATAGCAGACCAGCCGCGGGGCCCCGGGACGGGACGAAGAGCCGGGGGTCCCAGGACGGCCTTCTATAGATGCTTCCAGAACCTCCCGCTGTCACAGGCCAGCGCAGCTGCCGCCGCTCGGCGCGGGCCTCGGAAATCTCTGCTGAGGGGTGAGCAGTGGCTTTGCAAAAGTCACTCGGCTCTGATGGAGCGCCCGGCTGCTTGGGGCTGCTCCCAGCAAAAGCATGACTCACTCAGAGAGGAGACCCTTCTCAACAAAGGCTCGGTGAGCACCGCAAATCACTTCCTGTAAAAAAAAAAAAAAAAAAAAAAAAAAAAAAAAAAAAAAAGGCGAAGAAAAAAATGACATCCACACGCTGGTTGCAAGAGAATCCAATCAATTCTCAAATTTCCATCTTTCTACCTGCCCAGGTATTTCCTTCCAACCTTGGCTTTTTTTTTTTTTCACCTGCCCACCCATCCCATCACGCATTTGTGCCGAAGGTAAATCTAGTTCCTTCAAATGATGAAATGAACTTTCGGAAAATCCATTATTCCAGGTTAGGCTTCTGTCTTCCCTTGCTCAGGCTGTGAGCCCCAAAAGTGTCTGACAGCAAGCGACGCGTTAAAATGTGACGAAGGCTTTTTAAGAATAAATCTTCAGCGAATTCTGATGAATCCTGATTTGGAAAGTAGCAAGAATTTTTAAATAGGAAGAAAAAAAAAAAAATAGTCACCATCAGGTGAACATAAAATGTCAGTTTCCTGGGGTTTTCTTGTTCCTTTCAAATCCACAGAGCAGCCATGACGAGTGTCTTTGTGGCGACGCAGTTTATCAAAAACAATTTGAAATTAAATCTGCTGGTGAATACACAGGGCAGCTCAAGGGGTCTTCCCTGCTAATTTAAGACACTCAGCAGTCTTTCTCAGCCAGGGTTAAGTTGAAAATCTAATTCAAAAACAGGGGGAGAGAGAGAGAGCTTCTCCCATGAGTGGCAACAGGCTCTAGAAATCCATTCCAAAAAAGAGGGCTGCGTCGCAAGCTTTCTTCCAATTGAATGTGTTAAGCTCTGGAAAAATGCCTAAGAATCGTTCGCAATACATTCCAATGTGCCTGCAGATCCTGCTTGCAGCCCAGCAGTGAGAAAGAAAAAGATGCAGTTGCTCCACAAGAAGAAATAAATGCCTTGTTGTTGGGAATCAGGCTTGAGCTTGCAGCGAAACGCACAGGCCTTCTTCCGCCTGCTTAGGAGAACAGGGCACTGGTAGCTCCCCCCAAGGTCTTCCCAAGACCTCGACACCCACGGACCCCTTCCTCGGTGGCCTCATGCATCAGGAGATCCTGCCCCACCGTGCAAACATCCATCGTCAAAGTTTCCCCACAACTTCTGCGCAAGCCAACGGATTCACCTCTAGCACATTCTCAGGTCACCCTGGGCATGTGTGGCAATGCGGTCCCGAGGCTGGCTCCGGCCTGGAGGAGCGGGGTTTAATGGGCTTCGCGAGCTGCCGGCCTGCGGTGGGGCAGGCAGGAGTGCAGTGGTACCCACGGCCCTGCTCCGGTGGGCGCCGCGGCCCTAGCCCAGCAGCCGCCGGGCATTCAAGCTCTCCCTTCCCCTGGCTCGCATAGCAACAGCAAATGCACACCCCAGAGATGAGGTGTGATGGTGATCAGAACCCCCCTCAGATCTGAAGCGAGACGGGCCCACCATTCCCAAACCGGGATCTTCATTAGATGCAGACCAAAAAAAAAAAAAAAAAAAAAAAAAAAAAAGCCAGCAAAATGTGAATGAGATGCTGTTTTGTGTGAATGGAAGGGCCGGCGAGCGAGCCAGCGTTTCTGTGAATGAAGCCGGGCCTCGCGAGCCAGTGCCAGGCAATCCCCGGGCTCCGGCGGCCTCAGCCAATCAGCGGCCGAGCCGATGACTCATTCAACAAAGGCTCGCTCAATAGTGGAAGATTCCATTTCAATCAAGGGCGGGATCTTTTATCCAACGGCAGTGTGGGGGGAAAAAAAGGAAAAGAAAGAAAGAAGGGGGGAAAATCCACCACCCAGCTTGATTACTAAAAAAAAAAAAAAATGCTTTGCAGAAAAACCAAGCTGTTAAGAGAGGAGAGGAAAACCTAGGTTTAAGGAAATTCGAGAGCGCCTGGGTCGGGTCTGAGGGTGAATAGGACCACTCTCTTGGAGGTGAGCTGTCCCCTCAACTTTCATTCACCGGTTCTTCTCCTTCACAGAGCAGCCATGAATGCGCGGCTTTGGTTATGAATGTAACACGGGCTGTCACAGTCTGGGCGCTTCCCCCTGAATTCTTCTCTAATTGAGGCATAAAAGAACACCTATGCCGATAGGAAGTGGGGGGGGTGGATCCCAAAAATACATTGTTAACCCTTTAGCCAACAGAAGGTTTTGAGTTCTTTAATTCTGATGAGGTGACTGGAGGGATTTGGGTCACTTAGAAAATACGAATAGCAGTATAAATTTATCACATTGGACAAAAAAATATAGACTCAGAGGGCGCTTAATTTTCCAAGAACAAAACAGTACAGTAAAATCACAGTTATCTGGAAGATAGGGACATTTTGGAGTATAGGTGTGATAATTAATTCTCTGGTTGTCCACTTAACAGGATTTAGAATCACCATGGAAACAAATCTCTAGGCACATCTGTGAGGGAGTTTATAGATTAGGTTAACTGAGGTGGAAGACACGCCTTAATGATGGCCGAGGCATCCTCTGGGCTGAGATCCTGGGCGAAGGGAAAGCTAGCTGAGCACCAGCATTCATCTCTTTCTGTCTGCTCCATGACCATGGATGCTTGCTTCATGCTTCTACTGCCATGCCTTCCCCGCCATGATGGACTTGACCTCAAACTCTGAGCCAAAATAAATCTTGTCTTCCATAGATTGCTTCTTGCAGGTATTTAGCCACAATAAGGAGGAGAGTAACAAACACAAAAGGAGAGAGGCAAAGAGGAAAAACCTCAGTGTGTCTTGGCATGGAGATGGAGCTTCCCAGCAGCTGCAAATCAGCTCACACACAGGAGAGCCCTGTGCTCTCCCTGGGAAGCTGGAAATGTTAGCCCTCTCCTCCAAAACCTAAGCACCTGGTGATCAGCTGCAGCAGACTCCCAGTGGATAAGAAGAGACACTGGGTAGGCAATGATAAACTTAAATGAGATGTTCCTACGTGATTGAATGTAGTTTGTCCTCTCTGAAAACTCATGCTGTTGCCAGGCATGGTGGTGCAAACCTTTAATCCCAGCATTTGGGAGGCAGAGGAAGGAGGATCACCATGAGTTCGAGGACACCCTGAGACTACATATTACATAGTGAATTCCAGGTCAGCCTGGGCTAGAGTGAAACCCTACTCAAAAAAACAAAAAACAAACAAAAAAAAATTCTCATGCTGAAATCTCATCCCCAGGGTGTAGGCCCTGAATCCAGCTGATGTTTAGAGGAGGGGACTGTGAGAGGTTATTGGGAGTAGTAAAATCATCAGAGTGGAACCCCATAATTGAATTTTCGTGGCTTTATTTTATTATACTGTTTTTGCACATGTGCATGTGTCCATGCATGTGTGGGGTGTAAATGTGTACACACATGTGGAGGCCAGAAGTCGATGTCAGGTTTCTTCCTCAATTACTGCCCACCTCATTTATTTGTTAGAAAGGGTCTCACACTGAATCTGGATCTCACTGATTCAGCTAAACTATTTAGCCAGTGAGTCCCAGGGTCCTCCTGTTTCTGGCTCCCCAACACTGAGATTACAGGCATGTACCACCACTCCAAGCTTCTACATGGGTCTGGGGATCAGAGCTCAGGACCTCATGCTCGCACAGCAAGCACTTCATCCATTAAGTCATTTGCCCAGCCTCTTGGTTTCTTTAGAAGAGGAGAGGGAGAGATCACACATAGTCAATTTCTCCCCTTGTTTATCCCTGAGCCACCTGAGGACTCTGACAGCAAAAAGGCAGATGAGTGCCCTTCACCCTGGAGCAGAACTGGGAGCCAAAATAATCTTTTCTTTTTATAACTCACGTGATCTGGTGGATTGTTATTAGCAAGGGAAAAATTGAAAACTGACAAAAACAATCTAATGACTCAAAAGACAATGCCCTGCCTGGGAGCCCCACAGAAGCAAATGACAATGAAATCTGTCTTCCAGAATAGAGGTACCCAGTGTGGGTGAATGGTCAGGGCTATCTTCCAGGACAGAGATACCCAGTGTAAGTGGTCAGGGCTGTCTTCCAGGATAGAGATACCCAATGTGGGTGAGTGGTCAGTACTGGAAGTTAAAACTGGGAAATGCCAAGCTTTCCAGAAGAGAATTAAGAAAAAATAGCCAGGGGAGCTAACTCTATCTGTAAAGTGCTTGCCATGCAAGCAAGAGGACCCAAGTTCAGTTCCCCAGCAGCTAAGTAAGAGCAGGCTATGGTGAAGTGCACCTATAAACCCCAGTACTGGGAGGTAGAGACATGAGTGTAAGTTTGTGTGGTGGTGGTCACTCCCTAACCTTATAATGAGGACCCTGGGGTTTGCTGGCCAGCCAGTCTAGCAAAATTGGTAAACTTTGGGTTCAGAAGGAGACACTGTCTCAAAAAATGTGAGCTGGAGTACAACTAAGGAAGACATTGGACTCAACTTCTAATCTCACAGATGTGCCCATGCAGAATAAGAGATCTAGAGCTGCACGTGGTGGTGCACTCCTTTAATCCCAGCACTCGGGAGCCAGAGATAGGACAATTACTGTGAGTTCAAGGCCAGCCTGAGACTACAGAGTGAATTCCAGGTCAGCCTGGGCTAGAGTGAGACCTTACTTTGAAAAACCAAAAAATAAAATAAAATAAATAGAAGAAGAGATCAAATGTTGAGCATTGTCACAGTCAGCTTCACATTGCTGGGATGAACCTCCAAAGTAGGCACCAGCTATGGAGGAAGGGATTTATTTGAAGCTTACAGATCAAGGGGAAGTTCCATAATGGCAGAAGAAGCTGGCCCTCTTTATCAGATCCATACAGAGCGGGGGGGAAAAGCAATCAGCACAAGCAAGCACACTCTAGAAACCCCAGGCTGAACTCAAGCACTCTGCATATCTTAGGCTAGAAATCAGATCCAGCACCCAAAGACACCTTAGGGCTAGACCCTAGGATCCGCCCACAATGACTCCTCTTCCAGCCAGGCAGCTGGAAATGCAAGAAGCTTTAATAAAACTCCTGAATCTATTAGGGGACATCCATTCACGAGCATGGTAACATGCACCTGTAATCCCAGCACTGGGGAAGCTGAGGCAGGAAGTCAAAGAGTTCTAAACTGCCTGGCCTACACAGTGAGATCCTGTGTCAAAAAAAAAAAAAAAAAAGAGAGAGAGAGAGAAGAAGAAGGAGGAGGAGGAGGAGGAGGGCGTGGTAGCACATGCCTTTAATCCCAGCAGAGTTAGGAAGATCGCTGTGAGTTCGAGGCCACCCTGAGACTACATAGTGAATTCCAGGTCAACCTGGGCTAGAGTGAGACCCTACCTTGAAAAACCAAACAAACAAAAAAAAAAAGAATTATAATTTGGAGTAAAAGTGTAGAAACCAAGTTTGAAGGGTGCCATAGAAGAATGAGAAAATTTGTGGTACTTAGCACATGCAGCTATGGCTACCATAACTACCCTGATAGACTGTCCACACATACAGGCAATGCACACCAGTTATAAGCACAGTTTATACCCTCTCTGCCCTCTCTGCACAAGTAGAAGCCAAGAGCCACAGGGATTCACAGTGTGCTAGGACTACATGGGATCAGGAAGTGGCAGAGTGACAATGCCCTCCATGTTTATGGCCATGCATGAGCCACTTCAGGAAGTTGTTTAGGGCATCCACTATTCTTTGCATGTGATGATTATTCATCACTGGACATCTTAGCAAGAGAGTAGGACACAATGAGAGAGATGAAGATCTAGGACAAGAGAGGAAAGAACATGGGGAGAGTTGTTACCTCTTTGCAGAAGGCAGCCCACCTCACCCTCAGGAGGGAGGAAGGAACTGACAAAGTCCAGGTGGGAAACAGGAATCCCTGGACACCCTCCCTCCCATGGTGATTTGAATGTGAAATGTCCCCCATAGCCTCACATGTTTGTGATTAAGCTTCATACTCAGTCCCCAGCTGGTGGAATTTTGGGGAGGTGGATCCTTGCTGAAGGAGGTATGTCATAGACAGTTCCAGATGCTGGGATGATCATCCAACCAAACACATTTTATGGGAGGAAGAGATTTATTTATCTTATAAGTCCAAGGGAAGCTCCATCAATGGTGGAAGAAGCTGGCTCCCTTTCATAAATCCAAGCAGAGAGAGAAGAATCACCACTAGCCAGGAGAAAAAAGAAACAAAAAAACACCAAAAAAAGGCAGCAAGCACAAACCAGCAAGAGGCAGCAGCCCACCAGAGCTTAGACTGCTCTCCACACCTTTGGGCTGGAATCAGATCTGCCTTCCCAAACACACATTAGGGCTCTACTCCAGGATCTACCCTCCATGACATGCCCCCACCCTCCACACCCCCTATAGTAGGAATTTGCCTGCTAGGGGCTGAAGCTACAAACTGAATTTTAATAAACCACCTCAGTCTATGGGAACATGCATTCAAGCTATCATAAAGTGTCACTGGAGATGACCTTAAGGTTTTTTAGTCCAGCCCACTGGGTATTTAGAGCTAGCTTACTCTTGCTGCCGCCTCCCAGCTGATATGACAAGATATGCTGTCCAGCCTCTGTTCTGCCATACTTTCCCTGCTATGATGGAACTTCACCTCTAGATTATAAGCTGAAATAAACCTTTTCCTTCTATATGCTGCTTTAAAAAAAAAAAGTCTTATTTTTTAAAAAATATTTTATTTTTATTTCTTTATTTGAGAGAGGAAAAGAGGCAGAGTGAGAAAGAGAGTGGGAGGCATGCCAGGATTTCCAGCCACTGCAAATGAACTCCAGATGTATGTGCCACCTTGTGCATCTGGCATACGTGGGACCTGGGGAATCAAACCAAGATCCTTTGGCTTTGCAAGCAAATGCCTTAATCGCCAAACCATCTCTCCAGCCCATCTTCTTTTTCTTAAAATATATTTTATTTATTTTATTTGAGAGAGAGAAAGAGGGAGAGAGAAAGAGAATGGAGAATGGGCATGCCAGGGCCTCCAGCCATTGCAAATGAACTCCAGATGCATGTGCCCCCTAGTGCATCTGGCTTATGTGGGTCCTGGAGACTTGAGCCGGGATTGCAGGCAAACGCCTTAACTGCTAAGCCATCTCTCCAGCCCCCATATGCTTCTTTTGATTAGGTGTTTTGTCCCAACAACAAGAACCCACCACCCCCTATGCTGTGGCATGAGTGCAGAGAGTGACAAGGAAAGCACTTGCAGAGGATGGTGGTACACCAGAGATTCCTCAGAAGAAAAATCTGGAAGGAAATGGAATCACATGGGAGCCAATGGCATTCCAGCTGGAATTTTGGAGGAGAAGCTGTCAGGAGCATCTGTAGTTTGGGAGGAAGTCATTGGAAAATTAAAACCAACAGAAATTTAAAGAGGGGGGAGAGTATAAGGAGCAGAGAAAATAAGTGAATTTTTGCAGTAGAATTTCTTCAAACAGACTGGAGGGGCATGCCAGGGGCCCACTGCCCTGACATAAAGGCATTTGAGGTGAGCTGTGGATATAGTGCAGCAGGAGATCATGTGCCTCAGTGCTCAAGGCCCTAGAGACTGATCTAAGTGGGAAACCTTTGCACACAGAGGGGGAAGCAAGAAACAACTCACAGATATAGATAGATGTAGGAATCAAAACCCTCCTCTAGATTATACCAATTATGACCTCAAACTGGGTCCTGTTTCTCTCGCGTCATTGTGGGAACAGTGATAAGACCAAGGGTGACTGAGCAGCAAGGGAGAATTTCTATTCCTTAACTGCTGAGCCGTCACCCCAGCCTTGAGACTTTTATTCTGAACCAAGAATAGAAGTGACAGGCTAAATGGCAAGTCAATTTCTAAGCCTGTTCTACACACAAAAGTTATTGATAGCCAGGCGTGGTGGTGCACGCCTTTAATCCCAGCATTTGGGAGGCAAAGGTAGGAGGATTGCCATGAGTTCAAGGCCACCCTGAGATTACATAGTGAATTCCAGGTCAGCCTGGGCTAGAGTGAGACCCTACCTTGAAAAACCAAAAAAAGAAAAAACAAAAAAAAATAGTTATTGATATGAAGTGAAAGAAATGGGGAAAATGGACAGATGACAAAGAGAAATAATCATATGGCACCTGAGAATAGCAAGGCTGTGTGTGTGTGTGTGTGTGTGTGTGTGTGTTTGTGTGGTATGTGAGCATGTGTGTATGCATATGAAGTTTGTGTGTGTGGATGTACTGACCATCAGGTGTCTTCAACTGAACACAGGACTCAGCAATCTACCAATCCAACTCATCTAGCTAGCCATCTTGTCCTTGGACCCCCCCTCCATCTGTCTCTGCCTCCAAAACAAGCTCTAGGATTGCTGTCATGCCGCTGGGTACAGGGGATCCAAACACAGATCCCCGTATTATTCCATACACTGAGCCATCTCCTTAGCCACTGGGCAGGGATTCCTGCGATTTTCAGTGTCACCATTTTTTGCTCCTTCTATGGTTCTCTCCAATTATTGCCATGATAATTTATAACTGTGACTGTGCAGGGACGTTGTCACTTTGCAGACACTCGAGGTTATCATGAAGTTGGAAGTTGTCTGGCCTCACTATGGCAGCCACCATCTTAGATCCAATCTGTTGGCCAGTCTACCTGAGGGACATCCTGTCCTCAAAGATAAATAAGATCAGGGTGGGGTAAAATCAGCTAGGTCATCTGGACAACAAAATAATAGAGTTGGAGGCTCTGGAGACTGCTCAGTGGGAGTGCTTGCCGCCCAAGCATGAGGACCTGAATTTTCATCCCAGAACCCATATAAAGTGCTAGACATGGTAGTGCACACCTATAATCCCAGAGCTTGGGATGCAGGCAAGGGAAGCACTGGGGCAGACTGGTTAGTCAATCTAGCCAAATCAGTGACCTCTACATTCAGCAAGTGGACCTATCTCCAAAAATAAGGTGCCTGGCCAGTCAGGTAAGATATGCCCACTAGTGCCCATCTAGTCAAGAGAATTCCAGTGTTCATGGGCCAGCTAGTGTGGCCTTCCGAGTGGCAAGCCACTAAAAGAAGAGACTTGACTTAAAAAAGGAGGAAGGAGAGGACCAATTCCCCAAGGTTTTCCTTTGACCTTCACATGTGTATAGTGACATGCACATGCTCCCTGACACCCACATATTATATATGCACACATACAAATTTTAAAAAGGAAAAAATTATTGGCAACAACATAGATTAACCCCCAAAACATTATGAGCCGGGCATGGTGGTGCATATCCCAGGACTCAGGAGGCCAAGATAGAAGGATCACTTTGAGTTCAAGGCTACCCTGAGACTACAGAGTGAATTCCATGTCATCCTGAGCTAAAGTGAGATCCTGCCAACAAAAAAAAAAAAAAAGGGCTGAAGAGATGGATTAGTAGTTAAGGCTCTTGCCTATGAAGCCTAAGGACCTATATTCAACTTGCCAGGTCCCACATAAGCCAGACACACAAGGTGACACAAGACACAAGGTCAAGGTGACACAAGACCCAGCACTCGGGAGGCAGAGGTAGGAGGATCACATGTGCCACCCTGGACTACATAGTTAATTACAGGTGGCCTGGAGGTCCCTACCTCGCAAAACCAAAAAAAAAAAAAAAAAAAGACACAAGGTCCCAAGGCAGCATACAAGTCTGGAGTTCGATTGGAAAAAAAAAAAAAAAAAAAAAAAAAAAAAATTATGCTGAAAGAAGATCAGACACAATAGTTCACATGCATGACGTCATCAATGTGAAATGTCTTCATGAGTCAAATCCCCTGAAAGCGGGACACAGACCCATTCCTCTTTCAAAATGTTGCAGGAGGTCAACTGCCCTGCACCCTACTCAGAGCACAGCTATTTGGAACAGGGTAGAACAAGGTAGGGAAGAAGAGGTCTAACAAAATAAGGGAGCTGCAATTTTAGTAAATAAAAGAAAGTTGCCAGTTTTAGAACTAGAGTCACTATGCTTTTGAGATCTCCCTGAAGGAGACACCCATGACACTAAAGGTTTAGGACCTGATCTTTTTAAAGGCATTTCTCTACCTCTTAGTGGAAGGTTGGGTTACTGAACCCCATCTGGAGAGGACACTGGAGTCTACAAATGTGTAATGGTTTTTCACCAACACATAAAGTCAGAGAGAAACAATCCATTGAAGACTCTCCTCTTTCCAACAACAGCCTACTGCTTTTATAACTAGCAGGCCATGAAGCAGACAGTTTCTTAGGCCCAAAGTTTTTATTTTATTGCCAGCAAGGGAGTGGGAGGGGCAGAGAGAAAGAGAGGAGGCTCTGAATCACCTGGTATAAGAAAGAAATGGTTTTAAAACCAGGCATGGTGGCACATGCCTTTAATCCCAGCACTTGGGAGGCAGAGGGAGGATGATAGCCATGAGTTCTAGGCCACCTGGAGAAATACAGAGTCAATTCCAGGTCAGCCTGGGCTAGAATGAGATCCTATCTCAAAAAAAAAAAAAAAAAAATGGTTTTAAGTCTTTAAGTCCTCTTTAGGGGAGTAGGAAGGGGAGGGTCTTACATTGGCTATAGGGGTATCTGGTTCATACAATGGGGACAATTTTGCTGGCTCCAGAGTCCCAACATTGGGTTTCATACTCATTTTCAGACAGGTGGTGCTGGCTGGGAGGGAGGAGTTGTTTTCCCTCTTAGCTCAGGTACAGGAGGGCCTAAGAATTACAATAATAGAAAGTGCTGGTTTCAAAATCCCAGACCTAGTCTGAACTTAACTGTAAGGAGGAGAACAAACAAATCTCTGAAACCTCAATTTCCCTTACAGGAGATAAATTCCTCAGGCCAAGTTAGAGTGGGGCCAAGGGGGAGGAGGGGAGTGGGGTTGGAAGGAGAGCCTTCTGAAATCTTTACACTTGAGGGGTAGCCTTGAGAATCTGGTAATTTCATGAGCTCCTGAGCCTTGTAAGTTTCCTTATCTTCCTGAGTCTTAAGACTGCCTCCTCCCTTCAGGAGAGAATGTTCCAGTTCAGAGGCTACGCTATGTAAGTGTGACCCTCTCATAGTTGTCTTGGCTTTCCTGGTAAATTTTATCAAACCAACAAAGAACAATACATTAAGGAGTGAGGAGGGATTTGGGGGATATGGCTGTCTTGAGTTCCATGTGAGATCTCTCAAGCACAGAGGGCGTCAGAAAACCGAACGCTAAGACTCTGTGATGCTTTATGTGAATTATACTGTGGTGCCTAACTGACGTATGACCACCTGTAACTCTGGAGTATAATGATCCGTAATATGTACATGAACATTTCCCTCCCTAGAGCCCACAAGCTGCCACTTCATAATATTTAGTTGTGATCACAGGTTAGCTTTGCCCTGAATTTCCCTCTTTAAATCAAACATTGCTCTAGGAGATGGACCCAGGAAGAAACAACCAGCATTTGATACTGAAGGACACTCAGGAGAAAGCTAGCTTCTTTTAGGCAGTCTCAGTTAAGGACAGAAGCCCACAGAAAGAACCAGAAGGTGCCACTCTGCCCTTGGCAGGAACGGAACTCATGTCTGATCCAGATTCATCCACATCAGCCACAGCACCCCATGCTGCCCACAGCCTGGCACACTACCTAGGTGGGCTGACCTTCACTACCCAAGATGGGCCAGCCTTAGGGGTCTGCTCTTTGAATTTATAACCAATCAGGTTTTCCCCTTCACATACCTGAATCTGACATAAGAATCCATTTTCAATTCACTATAAAGGCTTGTCCGCTGCTTCCATGTCTGCCCTGTGATCTCTGCCTGGAGATACATAAGCCTGGCTTCCCACTACCCCCTACGTAGCCTGGCTAGGTCAGGGGAGAACACATCACTGTTTCTTGGCCTAGGTAATTTTCTGATTGTTTCTGTCGTATGCTTTGGGGTAACTTTTCACTTTAACTACATGCAGGATTTTCATCTGATCTCTGTTTTCCTTTAATTTCTAGATCTACCACACAAGTGTTTCTTCTAAACCCTGGGCCTGCCACCTGTGTAATTTTTCTATACTTGGAGTAACCATGGGCATGACTTTTTACCACCCACTTCTCACTGCCTGGCACTGTCTCTTCTATTCTCAAACCATCACCACCCGATTTTAACTTTCTTCCATGGGGAGGCTCAGGGTAGATGCTGTGCCTTCCACGCAAGTCTGTGTTTCTTCTAAATCTCCGTACATATGCTCCTAGTTTTATCTTCCACATGATTGTGGCCCTGCTCCAGCCTTTCTCTAAAAACCTCAATTTCTCTTAAATGAATCTCACGGACTATGCTGTGTTTTCCACTGAGTGCCTGTTTCTTCTCTTCCACGTGTTTGTGACTCTGCTCCAGACTTTTTCTAGACCCAAATTTTCCTTAAATAAATCCCACAATTTGTGATTTCTCCATAACTAAACTCAATAACTCATAATCTATCCCTCTTGAATCCATTTTTATCAATTATTTGTTAAAAGTATAATAAAGGCTCAAAATTGGGGTTTGTAAGTTTTGAAGATCTCTCTTGGAGCCCAAAACCCTGCATCAACACTACCCAGTATTCATGTGGCCTAATAGTGCTAATGTTGACTGATGGATGTTAACTGTTAGGTCTGCATGAACAGCTTGGGATTTCAGAATAGACCAGGTCATGCTGTGATAACAAAGAAAACAACATGTCCATGACTCACTTACTGCCCTTCCCACACACCCAACCCAGGCCACATGGGTCTGTGTTCTCAGCATCTACTCAGGAACGGGGCGGACCGAGCTGTCTTTGAGACGCTACACACAATCTTCCCAGTCCTATGCAGTGGGCAGGAAGAGCCTACAGGATGCTTCTGTAGCCCTGCAAGTTCCCCCTGGGGAAGTGACATAGAGACTCTTGTAGCAGAGTTTCTGTCTGTTCTGGCTTGTGGACAGTGTGGTAAGGGTGTTGCTAGGAGACAGACAACTGAGGGAACTCCTTGAGTGTCACCACAGAATTGTTAGATTTTAGGCAAACTGCCTCTCTTTCCCCCTCTCCACAGCTGTGACAGGCACCCCCAAAGTACCCAGGTCTGTGACTTTGTAATCCTGAATTATGGAAATGGACTAGATCCCATTTCCACAAGGTGATGGAATCAAGGCTTTGTTAAAGGAAAGCTACCTGCTTCCAATCAAAGAGATAAACTCCATGCTTCTGCCTCTAGCCCTGGATGGAGACATCACATTCTAAGCCTCACTTGCTGGAAGAAAAATGACTGCCATCGCCTTGACTTGGGTCCAGGTGCCCAACTTCCCCTCCCATCAGCACATGTAAGACGCTTCCCTCCCAGGGCCCTCTCACCCTTCCCTTACTGGGCCTTCTGAAGCTTACTTCCTTTTCCATTAGATGCTGCCAGACATTATGTAAGACTTGTGGCCACAAAACATAGTTCACCTCACGGTCCCCTACTTTCAAACCTGAGCTTACAAGAGCTAGGCATAGGGGCACACCCTGTAGGCAAGATCTCAGTCAGGGCAGTGTGAGGCCAGGAGAAACTCCGAGCCTCCCTATGGGAAGCTCAGTGCACCATCTCCTTGCAGTTTTATCCCTGCAAATCACATCTTACTCCTTTGAAGTAATTCTGGAGCCCAATTCAGAGGACTTAGGAAACATGTCTACATTCATATTTCCAGTTAACCTGAGCTCAGGGTTTGGCTTCCTGGGAAGAGGCTACATATCTTCACGTATATAGCAGTTATTTCTTTGTTACTGAGACAAAACACCCTACCAAAAGTGACTTGTTCCAGCTGACAGTCTCAAGGGGAAGTTTCATCATGGTGAGAAATGCTGGCAGAGCAGAGGCTGGCCATCACATCTTGTCACATCAGCTGGGAGGTAGTAGCTAATGAACACTCAGTAGGGTTGGACCAATAAACCTCAAGGTCCACCCCCAGTGAGATGGCTCCTTCCTCAACGTTCCACCTCCAAAGGCTTCATAGCTAGGGATTGAGTATGAGGCTTAATCACAAGTACATGAGGCTTTGGGGGACATTTCACACTCAAACACCACAATGAGCTTCTGCTGAAAACAAATTGTTGGGGCCTAGAGAGATGGTTTAATGATTAAGCGCTTGCCTATGAAGCCTAAGGACCCCAGTTCGAGGCTCGATTCCCCAGGACCCAGGAAGCCAGATGCACAAGGTGGCACATGCATCTGGAGTTTCTTTGCAGTGGCTGTCACTCTTAAATAAATAAATAAATAAATAAATGAAAACAAATTGTTGTCTCAGGCCTTCTCCCTAACACATTAGCACTGTACCCAGAATGAGAGCCTTATGGGAACATGACGATCATGTCAGGGACCCAGGGGCACAGAACTGAAGAGCTGGCTCCTGTGTCTACACAACATGCCCTCTGAAATGGTACAATACCCACAGAAACCAACTCTCAAAGGCCATCTTCTGAACAGTACAACCAACAAGTTCATTAACTTGTTTTAATATTAATTTTATTTTATATAAATTATAATAGGTTATTCTCTTTTATCCCCTCACCCCAGCTCCCATTAGCTTGGAGGCCCTCCTCAGTGAGGTTATGGTATGCACTGTGGGGTCATGAAGACCTCAATCAGTCCCTGTGGGGGAGCAGCGGTGGGGGGACCTTGCCTCAGGATATTCCTACCCACTCTGTGGCTCTTGTAATCTTTCCTCCCCCTCTTCCACAATGTTCCCTGAGCCATGGCAGACCTGTTGGCAGTCTGATTTAGTGCTGAGTTCTCTGTAGCCTCTGGATTTCTGTTTTTTTAAATTATTTATTTACTTTGTTTATTTGAGAAAGAGAGATGGATAGAGAGAAAGAGAGAGAGAATGGGTGGGCCAGGGCCTTCAGCTACTGCAAACAAACTCCAGATGCATGAGCCACCTTGTGCAACTGGCTTACATGGGTACTGGGGAATTGAACTTGGGTCCTTTGGCTTTGCAGACAAGTGCCTTAATCACTATGTCATCTCTCCAGCCCTAGGTTTCTGTTTTGAAGAGTTTGGTTGATCACTACGTTTGTCTTGTATTTTCATCTTGGCAAAATATGAAGCTGTTGATATCTTCTAATTCTGTAGGAAGAATCAAGCATGTTATATCAAAATGTAATGAAACAGCCCAAGTTAAATCCTCTGGTAGCATTTTGTATCATCTTTGAGATTTTACTTATTAACTTCCTATTATGAAAACTTTCCTACACACAAAATGCAAGAGAATAGTATGATAACCTCCTACACTCCCATAATCTTTCCCCTTTACCAAAATTTGCAAACCCAGTTTCTTGTATCCACCCCAAAGCTATTGTTTCCTGAAGTATTTTCAGGTAAGTCTTATATGGTGTGACCCTCAGAGCACTTCGAAATAAATTTCTTCTTAAATAATAAGAATGTTTATTTCTAGAAACCATCCAGATGATAATCTTGTGCAACCTAATTCCTCAATAACTTCTAATGGCATGACGAGTCAGCTATTGTTTAGAAGTAGTTTGTCTCCTGAAGGTCCGTGGGCTGGAAGCTTGGTGGTGTGTGGAATGGCTTGGTTCCTCTCAGAGGAGAGGCCGCATGGAGAAGCTGAGGTCACTGTACCTGGGAATTACTTACCCATTGCTTCTAGATTTTCCAGTGTCTTTTTAAGTTTTTTAAATTTTTATTTATTTGTGAGAAGAAAGAGAGAGTAGAGAGTATAAGCATTCCAGGGCCTCTTGCCACTGCCAATGAACTCCAGACACATACACCACTCTGTACATCTGGTTTTACATGGGTAGAGAAGGGAATCAATGCCAGGCTGGCAAGCTCCCCAGCAAGTACCTTTATTATTATTATTATTATTATTATTATTGTTATTATTAATTATTATTATTGGAGAGAGACACAGAGAGAGACAGAGAGAGACAGAGAGAGAGAGAGAGGGAGAGGGAGAGGAAGACAGAGATGGGCGCGCCAGCAGTGTCTCTGCTGCTGTGAACGAAATCCAGATGTGTGCGCCCCTTGTGGTCAAGTGCGGCATTGCGCCCTTGCATCACTGCATCTGGCTAAACGTGGGACCTGGAGATTGGAACCGCTGGAGATTGGAACCAGTGTTCTTAGGCTTAGGAGGCAGGCGCCTTAACCCCTAAGCCATCTCTCCAGCCCCCCCAGCAAGTACCTTTAATCACTGACCCATCTCCCTAAGCCCTTAGACTTAACAATTTTTTGAAATACATGTTTTCAAAGAATTCCCTAATAATCCCCTGAATTTTATTGAAATCTGTAGTAACATCCCTCTTTCATCCCTAATTTTATTAATTTGGTTCTTCTAGCTCTGTTTTAAGCTGCTAAAGGTTTATTAGTATTGCCTATTTTTCTAGAGCACCAACTTTTCTTTTAATTTCTTACTGACAACATCTACATATATAGGTAATATACCATGCTCATATCCCCTCCCACCACCCTTCCTTCTCCTCTCTCCATTGAATCCCTTCTTCTTTCCAACTAGTCTTTCTATTTTGATGTCATTTCCCCCCTCCCGCATTATTACACAGGTCTTGTGTAGGTAATGTCAGCCTCTGTGAGGTCATGAATGCCATGCCACTTTATGTCTGGAAGACATCATTGTAAAGCACTCCTCCACTTCCCTTGAAAAACAGCACAGGCTCAAGAGTCAGGAGAGATTCTTCCTCAAGGAAATAAAGTAGGAAAACAATAGAGAAGGACATCTGACATCTCTCTACACACATGCACACAGGTCATATGCATCTGCATACACACATGCGTGTACCACACGTAGCACATATGACAAAAAAAGAAAATAGCAGAGTGATGTGGGACTAGGGGCATAACAATGATAGACCACCTAGTCAACATGTGCCAGGCTTTGGGTTTGGTTGTTAACACCACTAAAAGTAAATAAATTTGGCTTATGGTTCTGGAGGTCAAAGCCCAAGGTTGAGGGTCTGGGTCTAGTGATTACATCATTGCTAGCAGGGTCCTGAAGTGGGACAAAAAATCACGTGGAGACAGCAGCATGGTTGTTATTATTAGTTTTTCAAGGTAGGGTATCCCTTTAGCCAAGGCTGATCTGGAATTCTTGAATTCACTATGTAGTCTCTCAGGGTGGCCTCCAACTCACAGCAATCCTTCTAACTCTGCTTCTGGAGTGCTGGGATCAAAGGCATATAACATTGTACCCGGCTGGCTTGGGTTTTTTTTTTTAAGTGGCTTTTATAGCACCCTGTGTTATTAAAGCCTACTCTCAAGATGACCCATTAATCCACTAGTGCACTAATTCATTAATCACACAATTAAGTTGTTCATAAGGACATAGACCTTAGCCACTGTCAAGGTCTCACATAAGGGCATAGCCCTTAACCACTGTGATAGTTTGAATATATGGTCCCATACACTCAGGTGTATTGTTAAAATTGAATGTGCAACTTCAGCCTCTCGCAAGCAGACTCCTGCTATGAGGGGGTGTCACTGGGGGAGGATCTGAATTCCATCCTAAAGACATGCTCAAAAGTTTCAGTGCCAGAGTTACTGCTCAATCCAGGTTTGTGCTTGCTGCTTTTTGGTGTTTGCTGGCTGCTGGTGGACTTATGAATGGGAGCCAGCTTCTTCCACCATGGATGGAACTTACCCTGGATCTGTAAGCTTGAAATAAATTCTTTCCTCCCCTAAACTGTGTCTGGTTGGATGTTCACCCAGCAACATGAAGCTGTCTACAACAACCACGGTGAAAGTCTCCCATAAGGACAGTAGCCCCTAACCATCATAAAGGTCTCACCTGGTCCCTCCTCTCATAACTCAATATGACTGTTAAACTTCTACTTGAGTTTCACAGGGCACAGACCATATTCATACCACAGACATATCCCTAGTTTTCAATTTGAATAAGATTTTTTCTCCTCTTTTCAAGGAAACTGTTAGGGCAAAGGACACTGATGTTTTTATAAGTACAGAAAAGCCTTCCTTGCAATTGCTGGGCTCTTGGTGAGCAAGGACTCAGTGGCCACTAGGGGGTCACTGAGGATGGGCTAGGGCCTTCAGGCCAGAGCAGGAGGCAGGCCTGGGAATCCACAGCCTTCCTCTCCCCGGGCTCAGTGTGCCCACCTCACTCTAGAATGGTCTTCTTGCCATGTGCTCACATCAGATGACTTCCACCAAAAGGTACAGGCATCCAGGCTGCCCCATGGTGTCTATCACAAGCGTTTGGATGGATAGGTGAACCATCATTTCCTAAATGACACCAAGAAGCAAGGCTCAGGAAAAACAACAACAACAACAACAACAACAACAACACCTGCAGGGGTGGGAGGGATCAGCACAGCATCTGAGCTTACCTGTAACCTTCAAGTGCAGATGCTGAGCAGCAGGGGTAGCAAGCTGGCCTTGGGTCCCCCCATTAAGGAAGGCAATGAAAGAACCCAGAAAATAACTCCAAAAGAGCAATGCAAAAGTCTAAAATAACAGGCTGGGGAGATGGCTCAGTAGTAAAGGCACTTGTTTGCAAAGTCTGACAGCTAAGGTTTGATTCCCCAGTACCCAAGTAAAGCCAGATGCACAAAGTTAGTCGCACTTATATCTGGAGCTCATTTGCCATGGCAAGAGGCCCTGGTGCACAAAAATTCTCTCTCTCTCTCTCTCTCTCTCTCTCTCTCTCTCTCTCTCCTTACAAATAAATAAAACAAAATTGGGACCTAAAATATAGATTCCAAGGAAGGGAGCCAGGGCCTTGAGGGAAGTACAGTTTCCTGCAGCATCTTTGTATCTTTTGCATAGACTGTATGTAATTGCAGAAAGTTCTACCAGGAAGAAATTTACGTATTTCACCAGAATAAAAGGCTCCTTTTAAAACAGCAAGTCTTGGGCTGGAGAGATGGCTTAGTGGTTAAGGCACTTGCAGCAAAGCCCAAGGACCCAGGTTGGATTCCTGTTACCTGCATAAAGCAGATGTACAAGGTGGCACATGCATCTCGTTCATTTGTAAGGACTCAGGTTTGATTTCCCAGTACCCACATAAGCCAGATGCACAAGGTGGCACATCTGACTGGAGATTGTTTGCAGTGGCTAGAGGCCCTGGTGCACCCATTCTTTCTCTCTCTCTCTCGCTCTCTCTCTCTCTCTCTCAAGTAAATAAATGAATTTTTAAAAATAAAATACGTCTTCACAAGGAATTAGGGACACCTGACTAAGTGCATTTTGTTATTCTTTTAGTTCTAAGTCAGACAAGCTCTTGGTGCTTTCTGAATATAAACAAAATCTCTTATAGTGGCCCCAAATTTTCCCATACTACTCAATATACAGAAGTCTCAGCATCAGCAGGATCTACTTATATTGGCATAAGTGAGATTGAACAAAAACACTTCACTATACATAGTACTTGAACTAAAGCACAAAATTCTTTCAAAGGTGGTTGACACACACAGCCTTTCATCTCCTGCATGAATAAACTGTCCCTTCTGCAGGATTTTCATATCTGGACAAATGTTTGAGTTCTCATGACTCCCCACATCCTAGAATAAAAGGCTAATTGGCCACCAAGAGCTTCTAAATGTAAGCTTCAAAAAATACAATATAATTCAAATTTAAAACCAGAAGCATTGAAGCTAAAGTCTTTGGAGGCAAGATCGTCATGCACACTGAGAAAGAATTTTTGAAAAAGTCATGGTGCATTCATTTCCTGAACACTGAGAGTGACTGTGGTTATTTCAATGAGAGATTCCTGCACACTCCTGCTCTGGCTGGCTTCCTCTCAGGGAGTCACAATGCGTTTCCATGGCAACTCTGTTGCTAAGGGGGAACCCCATAAGTACATAAGCATGGTATCTGTAGCCTGGAGACTGTGTTAGCATGAGAGGCTGGGTTAGCTGGCATATTTAGATTTAATTCAGAGCCCTTTTCCTCCATCTCCTAAGAGTGCATTCACCGAGAATGGCTAGAGGTCTCCCCTGTGGGGTACGGTAGAATGCGCCTTCTCTTCTTTGTCACCAGCAGAGCTCTGTTGGCCTTGTGATGACATCAACCTTCCTTTCAAAACCTTTTCACTCCCCTCTTGTGCCCTGGACAATAGGACCACAAGTCAATCTGCAATCACACCCATTACCAAAATGCCACCCGAGACTAGTTTTGTTGAACATTTATAAATGGCAAATATATACCAAACACAAGTTGTCAGAAATAAACAGCATTTTGAATCATTAATCTGAAAGATTTTTAAGTAGTAAATGTTTAGAAAGACACAAATCAAGCAAATCAAAATATTTTTGAGTCTCCTTTTCAGTGTCTGTGAAATCACACTCTGGCAAGCAGATTGTAACATTTCATCAGAAATCCTGATTGGAATCCAGAATCTTCCACCAAGCCAACTTGTATCACTGATTGTTTTGTTATTGGTATTGGTAATTCCTTAAAGAAGCATGCTTCCACATTCCAGTCTCTTCAGTTCCTGACTCCACATGATGAATGAGGACCTTCGAGGTGGCTGTCCTTCGCAAAAAAAAAAAAAAAAAAAAAAAAAAAAAAGAAAAGGTAGAGGCTGGGGAGATGGCTCAGTGGATAGAGTGCTTGCCAAGCAAGCATGAGAACCTGAGTTTGGGTCCCCAACTGAATGCTATAGTTCAAGCATCTGTTATCCCAATGCAGAAGGGAAGTGGAGACAACAGACTTGCTTGGAAGCTCACAGGCCAGCTAGTCTGGGACTGATGTGAAGAGACCCTGCCTCAAACAAGGTGGAAGGTGAGAACCAGATGCTGTTCTCTGACCTCCATTTGTGTACTGTGGCATGTGCAGGCTTGCATCCACACACATGAACATGCACATACACATCAAACACACATTTTTTTATCTCTAACTTTTTTTTTTTTAGAGAGAGGGAGAGGAAGACAGATAGAGATGGGCACACCAGCAACCTCTCCACTGCTGCGAATGAAATCCATATGTGTGCGCTCCCTTGTGGTCAAGTGTGGCATTGCACCCTTGTGTCACTTTGCATCTGGCTAAAGGTGGGACCTGGAGATTGGAACGGCTGGAGATTGGAATCAGCGTTCTTAGGCTTAGGAGGCAGGTGCCTTAACCACTAAGCCATCTCTCCAGCCCTATCTCTTTAACTTTTTATTGACAATTTCTATAAATATAAATAATAGTCTCTGACTACTTGGGAACTTCCAGCTGTTGGTCAACTTCAACCTATATAGAGAATTATTGAAAACCACAAAATACTCTCCCAGGTGGTGGCTCATAATTTGCCAGGTATTTTAAAAGATTGTAATGTCCTGTTACTTAAAAGGGGGAGGCAACTGGCCTGAGTTCCAGGCCAACCTGGCCAAAAACAAAAACAAAAATTTGCCTTAGTTACTCTTAATAAAATCATTTCCAGGTGTGTCAGAGGCATTGATAAAGATTATCACCAAAACAGTTGTCATGCTTTGTCTGTATTCAGAGGCTTATAACTTTTAAAATGTATTTCATGGAGTTTATTAACAGGAGATGTCTCAAATCAATGGTGTATTAGTCAGGGTTTTCTAGAGGAACAAAACCAGAACCGATAGAATGAATTGTATTAAAAGGGAATTTATTGGATTAGCTTACAGCAGTCCAACAATAGCAGGTTGCAGGCCTGAGAGTCAAGGAACCTGGTAGCTGCTCAGTCCACGAGGCTGGATGCCTCAGCAGGCACTGAAGGCCTGGAGAGATGCTGCTCTTCAGTCCACACTGGTCTTCAGTGCACACTGGAAAGCAGCAAGCAGCACCAGCAGCCAGGTGGGAGGAGGGGATCTCTTCCTTCCCAGAGCTTCTTTAGCTAAAGCTGACCCTCCAGGGGGCCACCCACTCTGGGGGAAGGGCTCACCCTGGGGGAAGGATTCCTCCTTTAGTTAATCCTTCCTAGAAGCAACCTCAGAGACCCACTTATGAGGAATGTCTGTGGATTCCTAAACAGATCAACTTGACACAAACTTAACCATCACAAGTCCACCCTTATCAACTTGACACCAAACCATATCTCTTTACATCATACTATCCCTCATACAACCAAAAACACACAATTCCACACCCCCCAACACAAAGCAAGGTTCCTTGAGGAATGCTTAGTTTCTAATATAATAAGTCAAATATATTTTCAACAGTGGTTAACCAGCGATATGATCTTAATGAGTATTAATTACCTAATAGAGAAATAGAGGCTGGGCATAGTGGCACATGCCTTTAATCCCAGCACTCAGGAGGCAGAGGTAGGAGGATCACCATGAGTTCGAGGCCACCCTGAGACTATGTAGTGAATTTCAGCCTGAGCTAGAGTGAGACCCTACCTCAAAAAACCAAATAAAATAAAAACTTTTGAAAAAGGAAATAGAGGAAGAACAAAAGCATCTTAATATTGGTGTAGATATGTACAAACACTCTTAACAAGGTAAGACAGAAACACTCATGAAAATTAAGGTGCATGTTTTTTGTAACTGGTCCCATGGCCTTAGCTGGCATTTGTGACTACCTTCTACTACCCATTCTGTATTTCCTCCACCTTAAGCAAGCACCTCAGCAGGTCTTGGTTCTTTACTTGGAGGGGTGACCCTTTGAAGGATCTGGGCTATTTATCACACTTCCTTGATTGGGTTGTTGCAGTTGTCTGTTGACTTTGATAACAGGGCATGGTAACACCAAGAGATGCCCTAAAGGATCTCCTGCACTCCAGACATACTCTTCCTTACCTCCATTGTGGAGGAGCAGTCAGATTTCCCCTGGTTGTCTGGATCAATCACCCGTGCTAAACTGTAACTCCTTTCTCAGCCTGTGCACTCAAGGGCATCAGGAGCCCAAAGCTGCCAGGGGGAAGTCTTTGCTTCTAGTTCAATGGTATGTACTTTGTGTCTTCTGGAAAAATCACTGCCCCCTCTGTACTAAGACCTCTAGGCCAGCAGAGCATAAGGTTGCAGGAACAGGAAGCAAAAATTTGGCTAATGGGTCACTTGGTGTGACGGTAAGTGGATCCATGAATCCAGGCTATAGGAGAAACAGCACCATATATAGGACACTGATTCAGACCATATACAGCCTGATGGAGGACACTCCCCCATCCCTGTAAGCTATTGTCACCTACTTGGCACAGTAGCTGTTTCTTTAAAAGGCCTTTCCACTGCTCTATCAAGCCAGCTACTTCAGGGTGGTGGGGCATGTGGTAAGACAAACGAATTCAATGATCATGAGCCCACTGCCATACTTCCTTGGCTATGAAGTGAGTTTCTTGGTCAGAAGCAATGCTGTGTGGAATACCATGACCGTGGATAAGGCATTCTACATGCCCACAGATGGTAGTTTTGGCAGAAGCATTATGTGCAGCAAATGCATACCCAGAATAAGTGTGTATCCAGTAAGGACAAAACTCTGCCCTTTCCATGATGGAAGAGGTCCAATGTAGTCAACTTGCCACCAAGTTGCTGGCTGGTCACCCTGAGGAATGCTACCATATCGAGGGCTCAGAGTCGGTCTCTGCTGCTGGCAGATTTGGCACTCAGCAGCAGCCGTAGCTAGGTCAGCCTTAGTTAGTGGAAGTCCATGTTATTGGGCCCATGCATAGCCTGCATCCCTGCCACCAGGGCCACTTTGTTCATGGGCCCATTGGGCAATGACAGGGGTGGCTGAGGAAAGAGATTGACCATTATCCACAGAACGGGTCAGCTTATCTACTTGATTATTAAAGTCAGCCTCTGATGAGGTCACCTTCTGTTGAGCATTAACATGGGACAAAAGTATCTTTATATCCTTTGCTCATTCAGAGAGCTCTAGCCACATACTCCTTCCCCAAATGTCCTTCTCACCAATTTTCCAATCATGCTCCTTCCAAGTCCGGGACCATCCTGCCAAACCATTGGCCACAGCCCATGAATCAGTGTATAACCACATATTTGGCCATTTTTCCTTCCAAGCAAAATGCACAACCATGTGTACTGCCCATAGTTCTACCCACTGTGAAGACTTCCCTTCACCACACTCCTTCAGAGTTGTCCCAGAAAGGAGCTGTAATGCTGCAGCTGTCCACTTCTGGGAGGTGCCTGCATAACATGCTGAACCATCTGTAAACCATGCCCTAGTCTTCTCTTCAGTCAACTGATCATAGGGCACACCCCATGATTCCATAGGTGCATGCTTGGGGACAGAAGGCATTGTAACAGGAGTAGCAACCATAGGCATTTGAGCAACCTCCTCATGTAACTTGATGGCCCATTGTCAAGCGTTCAGTTTCTACTAAGGCCCAATAGGAGACCAAGAGCTGTTTCTCAAAGGGAGAATAATTGTCTGCAGATGATGGCAGGGCCTTGCTCCAAAATCCCAAGGGCCTCCACTGTGATTCACCTAAGGGGACCTGCCAAAGGCTCCAAATGACATCCCTATCTGTCACTGATACCTCAAGTACCATTGGATCTGCTGGATTATATAACCCAAGTGGCAGAGCAGCCTGCACAGCAGCCTGGACCTGTTGAAGAGCCTTCTCTTGTTCTGAGCTCCACTGAAAACTAGCAGCTTTCCCAGTCACTTGGTATATGGGATGGAGTAACACACCCAAGTGAGGAATGTGCTGTGTCCAAAATCCAAATAAGCCTACTAGATTTTGTGCTTCTTTCTTAGTGGTAGGAGGGGCCAGGTGCAACCACATAACCTTCACCTTAAAAAGAATATCGCTGCATGCCCCACACCACTGAACTCCTAGAAATTTCACCAGGGTGGAAGGTCCTTGAATTTTTGATGAATTTTTATTTCCCATCCCCTGATGCACATATGCTATACCAGCAACTCCAGAGTGGCTGTCACCTCCTGCTCATTTGATCCAATCAGCACAATGTCATCAATATAATGGACCAATGTGACACTTGTGGAAGGGACAGGTAATCAAGATCTCTGCGAACTAAGCTATGAAACAGGGCAAGATCAATAGCTGCATACCAGGTACCAGGAGATGTGTTAATCTGCTCAAATAAAGAAACCATATCTGGTACAGCAGCTGCAATTGAAGTCACCACCTGATTAAGTTTCTGATAATCCACTGTCATTCTCCAGGATCCGTCTGTCTTCTGAACAGGCCAAATAGGAGAGTTAAAGGGAGATGTGGTGGAAACCACCACCCCTGCATACTTCCAGTCCCTTATAGTAGCGTTAATTTCTGCAGTCCCTCCAGGGATACAATACTGTTTTTGGTTCACTATTTTCCCTGGTGGAGGGAGCTCCAATGGCTTCCATTTAGCCTTTCAACCATAATAGCCATCACTCCACAAGTCAGGGAACCAATGTGGGGGTTCTGCCAACTCCTAAGTATATCTATCCTAATTATGCATTCTGGGACTGGGGAAATAACCACAGGATGAGTTCAGGGACCCACCGTCAGTCTAACATTTGCCAAAACTCCATTGATCACCTGACCTCCATAAGCACCTACTTTAACTGGAGGACCATGGTGCTGTTTGGGGTCTCCTGGAATCAATGTCAATTCAGAGCCAGTGTCCAGTAAGCCCCAAAAGATCTGATTATTTCCTGTTCCCCAATGTACAATTATCCTGGCAAAAGGCTGCAGGTCCTTCTGAAGAAGGATAGGACTAAGCTTAATGTTGAAACCTTTGGGGGATATGGGAGGGTCTTTCCTCAAGGGGACCTGGCCACCCCTTCAATCATGGGGCTCAGGATCTGTAAACTGGCTCAAGTCTGGAAACTGGTTAAGAGGCCTTGATTCTCTGTTGCTATAATTCAAAGTGGCCTTTTGGTCCTTTGCTCTGGAACTTTTCTGCTCATACAGATCAAGCAGAAACTTAGTAGGCTTTTGATCTATTTCACTTCTGGGAACACCATGATTAATCAGTCATTACCAAAGGTCTACACGAGTCGTGCTGTTACGAACATTGTTTTGCCTGCACTGTCCATTTCGGTAAACATGCTCACCTTGCCTTTGATGATTCAGCACTGATACTTGGCCCTTGTTTCCCTGAGATACAGTTAGACCCATTGCATCTAAGTTGCCCAATGCAGCAACTTTGGCTCCCATTGTGATGTCTTCTTTACATATTATGGCAACTACTGGCAACTTTAAGTATGCTGGGCTCCCTTCACAAATCTGTTTCTTATAGTCTTAGTGAAGGGCACATCTTCTGGACGCTCCCATTGTGGGAGCAAAGATAAGTGTACATGGCAAATCCACTCCAGCATTCCAAGTTCTCTGAGCCTTTTAATCCCTTCATCAACATTAAGCCAAGGGATATTAGGCAGCTCAAGCTCATTCACAGTAGGCCATCTTTGGATCCATACTTCAGCCAACCAATCAAATAAACTAACTCTTGGTACCTTTTCCAACTGCATGAGCTGCTGTGTTAAATCTAAAATCTCTTCTCAGTGGGTCCAATAAGTTCAGCCTGAGCTAATCTTATATTCCTTCTGCCATCATCCCACACCCTTAAACTCCATTCCCACACATATTCCCCATGCTTCTGCCTGTACAAGTTAGAAAGCTCCTGAAGTTCTTTAGGGGTGTACCTTACGTCCTTTTGAGTCATGCTTTCTATCTCACCTTTAGGGGCATGCCTAGCCTTGTTATAGGCCTAGAGGCAAAGATGGGTGGGCACTGAGAAGCATCAGCACCTCCTGCAGGGAGGGACATTGCTGCTTCCTCAGACAAGGAAGGAGTGATTCCCTCAGGCAAGGGTGGAGAGGGAAATACTTCAGGGTGTGGAGTGGGGGATGTAACTGCCCCTAAAGGAGGGGAAGCCACATTCTCATGCAAAACAATTTCTTCAGAATCTGAGAGTTCAACGTCCCCAGATTCTTCCCACACATCCCCATCCCAAGTCCTAGGATCCCACTCTTTTCCAATCAGTGCCCTCATTTTAACTTCTGATAGCCTGTGAGGCTGGGAACTGAGTTTACCTTGCAAAGTAGCAAATCTTACAATGAGAACTTGGGTTTGGTTTTCTGCAATTTGAGCCCTGTTCTGGCTAGAGAGGCATTGGCCTGAGGTAGAGTGAACTTCTACCTCAAAAAAAAAAAAATAAATAAATAAATAAAAATAAAAATAAAAAAATAACTAAACTTAGAGATTAGACAAAATAACTTAAAACATTTGTGTCATTCTTAAACTGGATAGGTTTCAGTAAACAAATGTGCTGTATATGTACATACATCCAGGTTGGTGTATCATCCTTTCTAAGTGTTCTAATAACCTGTGTAGAAGCCAAAACCAATTGGATTCACCAGAGCTAAAAAGGCCAATATTTTGGCCACTACTCTCAGGTCATGAGGCCAATGTCCTGTGACTACAGTCTGTGGTGTCTTCAGCAATAGGGTCTTACCGCAAGACCCTTGAATACCTACTTCACATCATTGCTCTAAGCCCAAAGAGCAGTGATGGCTTATTAAGTAAAGACACCCCCCCCCCATGTGGATCAGCTGAGGAAAGTCTGAGACCCTGAGTGTGACTCTGCAATCTAAGGGAAACTGCTGGCCCCTAGGAACACCCTTCTTGTTTTTCTTTCCCTTTTTATGAATAAATTCTTATTAAGTAGCTCAGGCTAACCTTAAACTCTCTGCATAGTTCAGGTTGGTCTTAAACTCCACATGTAGCTCAGGCTGGTTTTAATCTCTAAGTTCTGAGATTACAAGCACACATCACCATGCCCAGTGACCACCCTCATTTTAACTCCACCTCTAAAAAAGGTTAACTCCTGAAGGTCTAGTCAGTGATCCATACTACAGAGGTCCTGAAGCTGCCAGCACTGGGATCAACGTGACATGAAGACAAAAGGATGCACTCTCTGGGTTTTTGTTATCCAACTGCTCCAAGTTCAAACTTATCCTTCTTCCCAGAACCTCCTGTGTTCAGAGAGGATGGGAGAGGGCACATTCATGGCTGAGCATCACACACCCACACAAATTCCCCACACATCAGTGCCACACCTCCATGTCCACACATAGAACACACTTACTATATACACACATATTGCATATACCATACACATGCATACACACACCTATACATACAGGCACTATAATACATACTATGCATATCCCACATACATACCACACATATACTACACACTTACCATACATGTACTTCTATTCCATTTTCTGGGATCCCTGCCTCTGTACAGATGTAGACAGAATAAAAGGAACTCCCCATCACAAACACATTCCCACTATGGGGACACCAAACATCCACAGCTTTCAGGTGACTATATAACTCCATACTAATCTCCTTCCTAGAGTCTGGCTCAACAGGAATTTCTGTAATTGCAGTTTGTAACTGAATGATAGCTTAACACCATCTGACATGATGCTCAGTGTGTACAGGGAAAACACTGTAAATGATTATATTTAGAAATTGGGGAAGAAAAACATAGAAATTGAGGAGGGTAGAAACCCCAGTCTACATAAGGCTTCCTCACTTCCATTAGGAAAGTAACCAGAAGCTGGATGTGGTGGCACACACCTTTAATCCCAGCACTGGAGAGACAAAGGTAGGAGTATCACTGTGAGTTCAAGACCAGCCCGAGACTACATAGCGAACTCCAGGTCAGTCAGAGATAGAGTGAGAACCTACCTCAAAAAATCAAAACAGGAAAGTATCCTACAAGAAGAGTAAGAGATAAGACTTAGATAGATAGATAGATAGATAGATAGATAGATAGATAGATAATATATAGATAGATAATAAATCAGAATGATAGACATAGATAGGTGATAGACTATAGATAGGTAGATAGAATAAACAGAAAGCAAAAAATAAAAAATACAGTTAAGCCTAACAATTGTTATTTAACTATAAATTACTTAAATTTATTAATTGAAATGCAGAAATGGGCAGTGTAGATTAGAATTTACTAGAATTTAATGCATCCACAAGAAACTTGTTTCAAATTATTGACAGGGGCAGCTTCACAGTAAAACACTAGAAAAGATGCACTCTGTACTATGGTTTAACAATGAAATGTCCCCCATAGGCTCATGTGTTTAAATGCTTTCCCCAGCTGGTGGTGTGTTAAGGGTTATAGCCAAGCCTCACTCCCAGCGCTCTCTGCCTCCTGCTACATGAGATGTGAGGAATCTCAGCCCCACACTCCTACCATCATGGTCAGTATGCCTTTCCCATCATGCAAGACTATATACCCTCAAGCCAGTCTTTTTGTTCTTTGCACCAGTTGTGCTTTCTGGGTGTATTTTTTTTTTTTGCGATCTATGCCCCATCTAGGCAACTGCTGATATATTTTATAAATACACACCACCCACAAAATGTTAAAGAGTCTCCAATATTGAACACACAAAGGAGAGTGCAATGCTTATGGCAATTGTCTAAAAGTTCAATGAATGAAATAAAACCAGTCCCAGGGCTAGGGATATGTCACTGTGGATAAAGTGCACAAATGCCTTGCAAACATGAAGCCCTGAACCCAGACCCCATGTGAACTTGGTCATATCCACAGACCCCATGTGTAATCCCTGCACTCCAGCAACAAGATGAGAGGCAGAGAGTCAATACAGCACCTAGAAGCCTGAGGACCAACTAGCCTGGGGTACAGGGCCAGCTTAGCCAGGGTTGTGGGTCTTGTTCCGTTCCCGTTTCCCCAGGGGTCATTGGCCACCGACGTCCAGGGAGAGGGAGAGAGGAGTTGGGAGGGAAGCAGCAGGGTCCTTCCTGGAGCAGCGGGTGAGTGTGACGTGAACACGACGGGGCAATGAGCACCCGGGAGACCGTCTGATGGACAGCACTCATTTATTCAAAAGGGGAGTGGGTTTATAAACACTTGGGGAAGGTTGAGATGGCATGTACTGACTATATGGACATTGGATGCATAGTTTATGGGCTGTTACCTAGGTAGCGGAAGGACTAGTAACTTCAAAACTAGGGGGGAAGGATAAGGGAAGATAGGGAGAAGGATAAGGGAAGATAAGGGAAGGACGGAAGGCTGTGACTTCAAAGACAGTGGGGGATGAGAGAGAGATGGTGAAAGGCTACGTGTCCATATATATATGGCGTAGAGAATTCAGGGTTACCTTGGACAAAAGAAATGGAAGATTTCCCTTGATTTATATGACCCACCAAAGTTAAATCAAAATGAAACGAACTTTTTAAATATACCTATAACAAGCATGGATGTTAAAACATTTACAAAAAAATCTCCCAATTAAAAAAAGTCCAGGCCCAGATGGATTCACTGTTGTATTTACCAGATCTTCACAGAAGAACTAACAGCAATGCTTCTCAAACTTTTCCATAAAATAGGAAGGGAAGGAATACTACCAAACTCCTTCTGTGATGCCATCATCACCCTGATACCAAAACCAGACAAAGGCAAAATGGAAAAAAAAGTTACAGACCAATTTCCTGCATGAGCAAACAGAATACAAGAATATATCAAAAATATCATTCAATAGTGAGTTCCAGGTCAACCTGGGCTAGAGTGGAGAAAAAAAATTAATCACCCTGACCAAGTAGGCTTTATCCCAGAGATGCAGGGATGGTTCAACATATGAAAATCAATAAATGTAATACACTATATAAATGAACTGAAGGACAAAAATCACATGACCATCTCAATAGATGCAGAAAAGGCATTTGACAAAATCCAGCATCCCTTCATGGTAAAAGTCCTAAAGAAGGACTGGAGAGATGGCTTAGCAGTTAAAGCACTTGCCTGTGAAGCCAAAGGACCTTGGTTCAATTCCCCAGGACCCATGTAAGCCAGATGCACAAGGTGGCACATGCATCTGGAGTTCATTTGCAATGGCCGAAAGCCCTGGTGTGCCCATTCTCTCTCTCTCCCTCTTTCCGTCTCTCAAATAAATAAATAAAAATATAAATATAAAGAAACTGGGAATAGAAGGAACATATCTCAACATAATAAAGTCTATTTATTACAAACCTACAGCTAACATAATACTGAATGAGGAAAAACTTGAAGCAAGCTTTTTCACTAAAATAAGGAATAAGACAAGGGTGTCCACTGTCCCCACTTTTATTTAATATAGTACTGGGAGTCTTAGCTATAGCAATAAGCCAAAAGACACTCATAAAAGGGATACAGATTGGAAAGGAAGAGATAAAATTATCATTATTTGTAAATAATATGATTCTATACATAAAGAACCATAAAAACTCTACCAGCAAACTGTGAGAGCTGATAAACACTTTTAGCAATATAGCAAGATACAAAATAAACGCACAGAAGTCAGTAGGCTTCTTTTTTTCTTTCTTTCTTTTTTTTTTTTTTTTTTTTTTTTTTTTTTTTTTGGTTTTTCGAGGTAGGCTCTCACTCTGGTCCAGGCTGACCTGGAATTAACTATGTAGTCTCAGGGTGGCCTCAAACTCATGGTGACCCTCCAACCTCTGCCTCCCAAGTGCTGGGATTAAAGACGTGCGCCACCACGCCCGGCTGGCTTCTTATATACTAACAACAATCATGCTGAGGATGAAAACAGAAAACAGGAATCTCTCCCATTCACAATTGCCTCAAAAAAGATAAAGTACCTTGGAATAAACCTAACCAAGGAAAGAAATCCTATGTTCTTGGACTGGACGAATCAATATTGTGAAAATGTCAATCTCACCAAAAGCAGTTTATACATTTAATGCAATCCCCATCAAAATTCCAGGTCAGAGCCAGGCATAGCAGCACACACCTTTAATCCCAGCACTCGGGAGGCAGAGATAGGAGGATCACCATGAGTTCAAGGCCACCCTGAGACTACAGAATGAATTCCAGATCAGCCTGAACTAGAGTGAAACTCTACCTCAAAAAAACAAAAACAAACAAACAAAAAAATCCAGGCCAGGCTTGTGGATTGCTGTGAGTTCGAGGCCACCCTGAGATTACATAGTGAATTCCAGGTCAGCCTGGGCTAGAGTGAGACCCTACATCAAAAAACAAAAAACAAGGGCTGGAGAGATGGCTTAGCGGTTAAGGCGCCTGCCTCCTAAGCCTAAGAACACTGGTTCCAATCTCCAGGGCGTAATGTCTCACTTGACCACAAGGGGGCGCGCGCATCCAGATTTCGTTCACAGCAGCTGAGAGACTACTGGTGCGCCCATCTCTGTCTCCCTCTCCCTCTCTCTGTCTCTCTCTCTCTCTCTCTGTGTGTCTCTCTCCAAAAATAAAAATAAATAAACTAAAACAAAAAACCAGTATGGTACTGGCACAAAAACAGACACGTAGATCAATGGAACACAATAGAGGACTCAGACAAAAGTGCCAAAAAATATTCATTGGAGAAAACACAGCTTCTTTAACAAATGGTGGTGGGGAAACTGGATATCCATATGTAGAAAGATGAAAATAAGTCAGGCGTGGCGGCACACGCCTTTAATCCCAGCACTCAGGAGGCAGAGGTAGGAGGATCACCATGAGTTCAAGGCTGCCCTAAGACTGGATTGCATTCCAGGTCAGCTTAGGCTAGAGTGAGAACCTACCTTGACAAACAAAAAAAAAAAAAAAAAAAAAAAAAAAAAAAAAAAAAGAAAAGAAAAGAAAAAGAAAAGAAAGAAAGATGAAAATGGATCCTTATCTCTCTCTCTGCACACAAGAATCAAGTCCAAATGGATCAAAGACCTTAATATCAGACCTGAAACTCTGAAACAGCTAAAGGAAAAAGTAGGGGAAACCCTTCAACATAATAGCATAGGCTTTGTGAATAACCCCAGTTGCACAAGAAATAAAACTACTGATCAACCACATGAAGGGACCACATGAAATTACAAAGCTTTTGAGCAGCAAAGGACACTATGAATAGAACAAAGAGGCAACCTATAGAATGGGAGAAAATCTTTGTCAACTATACATCTGACAGAGGATTAATATCCAGGATATACAAAGAACTCAAAAACTAATAAAAGAGTGACTGATTGAGAGGGAGAGGGAGATATGATGGAGTGGATTCATGAAGGAGAAAGGAGGGGTGGAGAGAATTATCATGGTTTATTGTCTATAATTATGGAAATTGTCAATAAAAAGTTTAAAAAAGAAAAAACTTAAACAAATCTTAGAAAAGCAAATACTGGATTTTAAAAATTCTTTATTACTTCCTAATAAATATTTTAATTCTTTGCTCTGTTTTTTTTTTGTTTATTTGTTTGTTTTTTGGTTTTTCAAGTAGGGTCTCACTCTAGCTCAGGCTGACCTGGAATTCACAATGTAGTCTCTGGTGGCCTCGAACTCATGGCCATCCTCCTACCTCTGCCTCTCGAATGCTGGAATTAAAGGTGTGTGCCACCAGGACAGGCTTGCTTTGCTGTATTTTTAATATCCTCTCAGTTATATGCAAAGAGATGTTCTCTGCATACATGTGGGGGCTGCAGGGAACAGGATAGATAGAGGAACAGCCAGGTAAGGCTACAACTGGAAGATTAGTGTCAGCTAATTTTAGAGACTTTCAATTTTTTAAATTTGTTTACATAATTTAAAAACATTAGAATGTTTTTGAAAATAGTTCATTGTCTTATTTGAGCTTTGTGATATGAAGAATTTTTAAATCCCCTCCCATTATGACTCAGAAAAAAAAAAAGTTCTAAAAATCCAGAGAATGAAATTTTCCATTCAAAGGAGGTTAATTTTATACATAGCTTAAGGAAGATCATGATAGTAGATTAAATCAACATCTCAATACAATATTTGGGCTTTAATATTGTACTTAGATTTTAGGTAAATTATAAATTAGGTAAATTATAAATTATAATATTTTGTTACTTATTTTCTTCTTGACCAAACCAACAAACTAACCTCAGGATTAAAATGAAAACATTTTTGAAAATACAAATAATTCAAAAAGCTGTGCACAGCACATTATAAGCCATTCATTTTAAAATACGTTCTCAAACCGGTCTATTTTTAAATCGTTGAAAAGTTTTTCACCAAACTCCTCATTTAAAAAAAAAAAAAAAAAAAAGAAAGAAAGAAACTTGAGGACACAAAAAAGTTTAAATTACTTGCAAAGAATGTACTGTCTCCTTCTCATAGCAGGGTATGTAGGATGTAAGTACGATGGTTTTCGGATACTAATTACATTTTGGTAAAAGCAGCTGTTTTAAAGCCCATGTCTGTGGCGGCCACGTGAGGCCGCATTTGAGCAAGGAGCTGCCTCACTCCGACCTCCAGACCCTTTCTGGATGCAGCTCCTCGGATCTGGGTTCATCAGGGCGCGGTCCACACCCGGGCTGGTTTCCCTGGTCGTCATGGAAATAGACCTGAGTGGGCCTGAGCCTCTTCATTACTGTGCCTGTGACTCCCGAGCGGAGCTCCGCGGGTGTCCGCGGCGTGGCTGGGCGCGCGTAGGTGTCTTGGTGCTTGGATACTGCAGGCAGCGCAGGTGTCTGTGCAGGTGCTGCAGGCGCGTGGATGCTGCAGGTGAGTGGAGGCTGCAGGCGTGTGCAGCTATTGCAGGCTTGCACCATTGTTGCAGGCGCGTGGGTGCTGCACAGGTGCTGATGCTGCAGGCGCGCGTGCGTGCGCGGGTTCTGAAAGCGAGAGACAGTATCCTTCCTGTAGTCTAACCCACAGAAACCCCTGGCTCAAGCCACTGGGACCCACAATAACGGTTTCATGAATCACAAAGAGGAAAGGAAATACTTCTAACAGGGTGAGCGAGAAACATGACACAGCAAGTCCTCATGGAGAGACAGGTCACCTAGCAAACCCTATCTGGATCAAAGATCCCACGCAGTCCCACGCCCTCACATCTCACTCAAGGCGCGAATCAAATGCTGCCTTTCCCTTTTTAATGTTTTAAAGATGACAGGGATGAAAAGTTAGAAAGGCAAGCTGTGGCCAGCATCCGCTTTGAAGTACTCAGGGCTCCTCTTAGGAAGCACCCCAGCCATGCTGCTCTCTGCTTCCTGCTCCTTTCAAAATACCGCATGTGTTGGCCCCTTTACTCAAACGCTGCATTGTAGAATTTGCAAATACAAAATAAAATTCCTGCGGGGCGTGGTGGCACACGCCTATAATCCCAGCACTCGGGAGGCAGAGGTAGGGTCTCTGTGAGTTTCATAGTGAATTCCAGGTCCATCTGGGCTAGAGTGAGATCCTACCTGTAAAACAAAAACAGAATTAACACATAAAAATTATTTAAAAATAAATAAAATGGAGCTGGGCGTGGTGCCGCACGCCTTTAATCCCAGCACTAGGGAGGCAGAGGTAGGAGGATCGCTGTGAGTTCAAGGCCACCCTGAGACTACATAGTGAATTCCAGGTCAGCCTGAGCTAAAGTGAGACCCTACCTCGAAAAACCAATAAATAAATAAATAAATAAATAAATAAATAAATAAATAAATAAATAAATAAATAAAATGGGCCTGGAGAGATGGTTTAGCCGTTAAGGCCTGTGAAGCCTAAGGACTCAGGTTCCACTCTCCAGATCCCTAGTAAACAAGACCTACAAGGTGAGACAAGGGTACAAGGTATACATGCACACAAGATAGCACATGCCTCTGGAGTTCGTCTTGCAGTGGCTGGAGGCCCTGGTGCACCAATTTTCTCTCTCTTTCAAATAAATTAATTAAATAAATAATTAATTAAAAAAATGCACAGCTGTCCCCTTGTGTTGGGACTATAGGCATGTTCAATCACATGCAGCTTCCCTTGAACTTTAAATACCTTACATGCCTGACATATAAACATTCATTGTTTTTTTTTTCTACAGTGGTATATTCACTGGTAAGTTGCCTGTGCTGTGAAAAACCCACTCCCCCACCCAATACTCATGCAGGCAAGACTTACTTTTAAAAAAAAAAAAAAAAAAAAACAGGGCTGGAGAGATGGCTTAGTGGTTAAGGCGCCTGCCTGCTAAGCCTAAGAACGCTGGTTCCAATCTCCACATCCCACGTTTAGCCAGATGCAAAGTGACACAAGGGCGCAATGCCACACTTGCCCACAAGGGGGCGCACATATCTGGATTTCGTTCACAGCAGCTGAGAGACTGCTGGTGCTCCCATCTCTATCTGTCTTCCTCTCCCTCTTTATCTGTTTTTCTCTGTGTCTCTCTCCAAAAATAAATAAAATAATTTTTAAAAAATTTTTAAAGAAAACATATATATATATATATATATATATATATATTTATTTATTTATTTATTTTTGTTTCTTTATGAGAGAGGGAAGGAGGAAGGGAGAGACCAAAAGGAGGGAAGAAGCAGATAGGGAATGAGGGTGCCAGAACCACTGCAAACAGGCACATGTGCCACCTTGTGCATCTGTCCTACGTTGGTACTGGGGAATCAAAACTGTGTCCTTAGGCTTTGCAGGCAAGCACCTTAACCGCTAAGCCATGTCTGCAGCCCAAGGCTTGATTGTTTTATAACTCACTCAGGAGAACTAACCAGGATCCCACAAGAATCATGTTAATACTTTCAGAAAACAGTGCCCCCAATGACCTAATCACTTATCACTGAGCCCCACCTTTAAAAAAAAATCCATGTGGGGCGTGGTGGCACAAGCCTTTAATCACAGCACTCAGAAGGCAGAGGTAGGTGGATTGCTATGAGTTGGAGGCCACCCTGAGACTACATAGTAAATTCCAGGTCAGCCTGGGCTAGAGAGTGAGACTCTACCTCAAAAAATATATATATTCATTTATTTGTGGTGTACGTAAAAGAGAAGTGGGGGTGGGAAGGAAGGCTGGGCACACCACTTTGTGCATCTAACTTTCTGTGGGTACTGGAGAATTGGACCTGGGTCATCAGGCTTTGCAGGCAAGTTTCTTTAACCACTGAGCCATCCTCCCAGCCCAGGTCCCACCTTCTTAAGGTCTCAGCGCCACCACACTGAATACCAAGTTTCTAGCACGTGAGAACATAGGGACACACTGAAACCACATCTAAACCAGGACACATGCAAAATCACTTATTTGGATTATTTATTGGAGGGACAATGGTGCCAGGAGAAAGGACAACTGCAAAGGAGTCTTGCAGTAAGAGAGAGATGAGACCCCAAATTGTAACCTCAAATACAAAAAGGGGAAATGAAGCCAGACATGGTGGCGCACACCTTTAATCCCAGCACTCAGAAGGCAGAGGTAGGAGGATCACTGTGAGTTTGAGGCCACCTTGAGACTACATAGTGAATTCCAGGTCAGCCTGGGCTAGAAGAAGACCCTACCTCCAATAAAAAGGGAGGGGATAAGGATCTGTAGCAAGGAGCAGGGTGGGTCAGTGGATGGAAACTTCCAGGAGAAAACAACAGAGGAAATTGGATTATGGCTATACATACCTCACAGGATGCTTGCTGGAGGCAGGGCAGGTGACCTGGCATTGCCCTGGGGCAGATGGTGGAGGATGAGGCAGCCTGTGAGGCATGGAAGGTGAGCAGGTATGGAGTGTGACAGATTCTAGCAAAACCAACATGGGACATTATAGCCTAGCAGCAAGGCCTTAATAGAAAAAGGGCTCCCAGGTGCTTGGTTACAGTATGGTCAGGGACAGAGTCAGTCATTGGGGCTGGAGAGATGGCTTCGCAAAAAGGCATTTGTTTGTGAAGCCTAAGGACCCAGATTCAGTCCCCCAGTACCCACATAAGCCAGATGCACAAGGAGGTGCATGTGTCTGAAATTTGTGGTGGCCAGAGGCCCTGGTGCTCCCATTCCTTCTCTATATCTGCCTTCCTCCCTCTCTCTCTCTCTCTCAAAATAAATGAATAAATCAAATATCAAACTTAAAAAAAAAAAAAAAAGAGTCACTCACTAGGAAAAAAGAGCCCAGGGAAAGAGTATTTTCTTCTTTCAGTTTTAATTTCCTGACATTTATGGTGCCAAGTAAAGAGGCCATATCACGGGCTTCCTTCTCCTAGCATTGGCAGCCTGCTGGAGTGCCTGAGTGAGTGCCCAGTGAAAAATCCAACTTTGGGCCCATTTTTCCAACCCAAGCTGCCATGTGTCCACGTGGCTTTTTTTTCTGAGTGTGCATGTGTGTGTGCGCACGCACATGTGTGTGCAGGTGAGTAAGTGTGTGCACACCCATGCGGAGGCCAGAAGTCCATATTGAATGTCTTTTTCACTCACTTTTTCACCTTCCTTTGAAGACAGGTCTTCTCACTGAACTCAAAGCACACATTCTTTTTTTTTAATTTTTTTGGTTTATTTTCATTTATCTATTTGAGAGCAACAGACAGAGAGAGAAAGAGGCAGAATGAGAGAGAGAGAATGGGTGCACCAGGGCCTCCAGCCACCACAAACAAACTCCAGATGCATGCACCACCTTGTGCATCTGGCTTACGTGGGTACTGGGGAATTGAGCCTCAAACCAGGGTCCTTAGGCTTCACAGGCAAGTGCTTAACCACTGAGCCATCTCTCCAGCCTGCAAAGCACCCATTCTGACAGACTAGCTAGCCAGCGAGCTCCAAGGATCCTCTTGTCTCCACCTCCTAGTACTGGGATAACAAGCACACACCACCATAATCCACTTTTATGTGAGTGCTGGGGAGCTGACCTCAGAGCCTCACATTTTCACAGCAAACGCTTTATTTGGAGCCATCCCCCCATTCCTTAAGCATCTTAACTCTCCCAGACAAAGTGCTTCACAGCCCATGCGCCCAGGGTCACTAAGGAAAACTTTGTTCTCTCCAGAAGTACCTGCATCCCAGAATTCCCACACACATCACCATGTGGACTGTGACACTCAAACTTCTCAGAACTGCTAAGAATAGATGGGATCACCTCCTTGTGATATAGACAAAAAGCTTGAAGGCAATCTGATTTCATCATGTTCCACCAAGAAAAACAAAAGCTCGCTTTAATGTTATGCTCTGAGATGGCTGCCTCTACTTTAAATGTAGTGTTAAACGCTTTGAATTCTGCTTTAAACGTTCCGAAGCTACTTTACACCATTCATGCCTTTGAATTGCTTTCCTTGTCCTCCCAGATTAGACTAATTCTAAATGTACTTCCTGTTTTCAGAATAAAAGAGGAAAAAAGAAAAGATATCCCTAAACAACCCCTAATTAAAGGCCTAAATCCCACTGAGCAGTTCACCAGCAAAACTGTGCAGAGAAAGATGGAGGTGAGTGACTCCCTCCCTGACACACCCTAAAAAGACCTGGAAAGACCACCGAGCCCCTCCCCGACACACCCTGGAAAGACCACTGAGAAAGACCACTGAGTCCCTCCCGACACACCCTGGAAAGACCACTGGAC
Organism: Orientallactaga sibirica; assembly: GCA_036365145.1. Classification (NCBI taxonomy): domain Eukaryota; kingdom Metazoa; phylum Chordata; class Mammalia; order Rodentia; family Dipodidae; genus Orientallactaga; species Orientallactaga sibirica. Next base: position 2,285,610 of record JAEOAD010001462.1, on the reverse strand, counting down.
ACACCCTGGAAAGACCACCGAGTCCCTCCCCGACACACCCTGGAAAGACCACCGAGTCCCTCCCCGACACACCCTGGAAAGACCACCGAGCCCCTCCCCGACACACCCTGGAAAGACCACCGAGCCCTCCTGGAAAGACCACCCACCCCGAGTCCCCCTGAAATCCCCGGACCCCTGGAAAGACCACTGAGTCCCTCCCAACACACCCTGGAAAGACCCCTCCCCCCCACACACCCTGGAAAGACCTGGAAACACCCTGAAGACCACCGAGCCCCTCCCCGACACACCCTGGAAAGACCAAGACCACCCTGGAAAGACCACCGAGTCCCTCCCCGACACACCCTGGAAAGACCACCCCCTCCCGACACACCCTGGAAAGACCACTGAGTCCCTCCCCGACACAAAGACCCTGGAAAGACCACCACCCTGAGTCCCTCCCGACACACCCTGGAAAGACCACCGGTCCCTCCCCCGACACACCCTGGAAAGACCACCGAGTCCCTCCCCGACACACCCTGGAAAGACCACCGAGTCCCTCCCCGACACAGCCTGGAAAGACCACCGAGTCCCTCCCCGACACACCCTGGAAAGACCACCGAGTCCCTCCCCGACACACCCTGGAAAGACCACCGGGGAGACCACCGAGCCCCTCCCGACACAGCCTGGAAAGACCACCGAAACACACCTGGAAAGACCACCGAGTCCCTCCCGAAACACCCTGGAAAGACCACCGGCCCTCCCCGAGCCTGGAAAGACCCACCGAAGACACACCCTGGAAAGACCACCAAGTCTTTCCCCGACACACCCTGGAAAGACCACCGAGTCCCTCCCCGACACACCCTGGAAAGACCACCGAGCCCATCCCCAACACACCCTGGAAAGACCACCGAGCCCATCCCCGACACACCCTGAAAGACCACCGAGCCCCTCCCCGACACACCCTGGAAAGACCACTGAGCCCTCCCCGACACACCCTGGAAAGACCACTGAGTCCCTCCCCGAAACACCCTGGAAAGACCACCGAGCCCCTCCCCGACACACCCTGGAAAGACCACCAAGTCTTTCCCCGACACACCCTGGAAAGACCACAGAGTCCCTCCCCGACACAGCCTGGAAAGACCACTGAGTCCCTCCCGACACACCCTGGAAAGACCACTGAGTCCCTCCCCGACACAGCCCTGTGAGATGGACACAGCCTGGAAAGACCACCGACCACCTGGAAAGAACACACCCTGAAAGAACCAAGTCTTTCCCGACACACCCTGGAAAGACCACCGAGTCCCTCCCCGACACACCCTGGAAAGACCACCGAGCCCATCCCCAACACACCCTGGAAAGACCACCGAGTCCCTCCCTGACACAGCCTAGAGTCCCTCCCTGACACAGCCTGGAAAGATCACTGAGTCCATCCCGACACACCCTGGAAAGACCACTGAGCCCTCCCCGACACACCCTGGAAAGACCACCGAGTCTTTCCCTGACACACCCTGGAAAGACCACTGAGTCCCTCCCCGAAACACCCTGGAAAGACCACCGAGCCCCTCCCCGACACACCCTGGAAAGACCACTGAGCCCCTCCCCAACACACCCTGGAAAGACCACCGAGCCCCTCCCCGACACACCCTGGAAAGACCACCGAGTCCCTCCCCGACACACCCTGGAAAGACCACCGAGCCCCTCCCTGTTGGGAGCATATAGTGTGGAGAGTGAAAGTAAAGCCTAGGCAGCCAACCCCTAGGTGGTGACGATATGTAAAGCAGCTAACCCTAAGGTACATTATGTGACTGGGCCACAACCACATAAAAGCCAGGAGTTCCAGATGCTGTCACTGAACAGAGCAAACGTCTTGATAGTCATGGGGTCGATACCTGCCACAGGAATCCTGAACAGCCTGCGAGAACCTAGGAAGTCATCACCATTTGTCCTGCGGCTGTGCTGGTGGACAGAGTGTCCTTGCAGGTGATCTGCCTCAGGGTTAGGACAGGAGTAGGAGGAGAACAGGTCGAGGAGTGATTGATTATGCACATGGTGTTAAGAGTGTGAATAGCCCTCTGAGCTGCCTGATCACTTGGGAACTTCCAGCTGCTGGTGAGTTTCCCCTCATCTCGCCCCAGGCCAGCTGCCCTAGCTGGGGGAGAGCCCCCTAGCCCTCACCCTCCACATGGGCCTTTACCCCCTCCAACTCCCCACATGGCTCAAGCTCTTTGAACTTTCTTTTCCCTCTTTCCATGGTTTTCTTAAGCTCTTCACATGGGATCTCTAGCCACGTGGGTATCTTTTCTTGACTCTGAACTTCCCTCAATAAATAGAATAATTTAGTAATTATCCTTCTCAGTCTAATTTTGTTCAATTCTTTGATTAAAATTAGAAACGAACCTAGGGTTTAGGGTTCAAGGACTTTCCTGAACCCCTAGCACCCTGTTACATATTGGTGGCCTATACGGGGACTAAGAAGGAAAGTTATGATTATTATGGGGGGAAATGGGAAAAATACAATGTCCAGCTGTGAGCATGACCTGGAGTATTTCTCTGCTTCTGTCCCTTTGAGCTCTTCTTGCTAGAGGTTAAGATCACTGTCTCAGGGCCTGGAGAGACAGCTTAGCGGTTAAGTGCTTGCCTGTGAAGACTAAGGACCCCAGTTCAAGGCTCAATTCCCCAGGACCCACGTAAGCCAGATGCACAAGGTGGCACATGCATCTGGAGTTCGTTTGTAGTGGATGGAGGCCCTGGTGCGACCATTCTCTCTCTCCCCCCCTCTTTCTCTGTCTGCCTGTCGCTCTCAAAATAAATAAAAATAAACTAACTAAATAAATAAATAAAGATCACTGTCTCTGGGTAAGCTGACGGAAATGACTGGTGATTGTGTTGGTGACCACTATGACTGCCAGGCATACAGGGACTGGGGACTCTGCCATAGCCTTTTCTCACCAGGCCACATGGGTGACATATCACATCTCATCTGTTATACAAATCATAGAGAAACAGAGTCAGATCAGCTTCTCCTGTCTCCTGGCCACGCTCCACCTTGCTGGAATTGTGAGCCCTACGAGGGTGTGAGCCTGGCTGGCATCGGGCAGAGCACATCTGTGGCAATGGTCTCGAGGGTAGAACTTCACCTTAGAGGGAGGTGCACTTGGCTGGGATTCTCTGACCTCCAGCCACACTTAGCAAGGCTGAACTCCTGAGCTTGGGAGCTTGTTCTGCCCAGCTGAGGGGAAGGGCCTCATGGTCACATGGAGGTTTGGGAACCAAAGTGGCTTTTACAGGAATGGCTTCTAGTCCCACCCCACCCCCGCTCTTTTTTTTTCTTTTTTCCATTACAAGCCATTGTGCCACAAGGCATATGGTTTCGAGCTGCCAGGACCTTCGCAATGGCTCCACTTGCTCCATCCTCAGATTTGCCCACAACTGTGGACATTTGGCTGCAGAAGGCAACCCCGACTACAGTCTAGATCACTCATGAGTCAGGGGTCCGCTCTCCTTTCCAGTCCACAGAGGGTGAGCCACAGGCCCAAGTCAGGTGCTTCGTCTGTAGGCATGGTCTGTGACAAGTGAAAAAAAAAAAAAAAAAAAAAAAAACTTCAGTCTTTTTTGTTTCTTTTTCTTTTTCTTTCCTCCTGGTTTAGCTCATTGCCTTTTTGGTGCTGTAGGAATTTGAATGAAGGATATGTAACCAGGCCCCTCAGGGTGCAGGGCACAGTGGGGAAGGCTTCAATGTGATAGACTTATCCCATACTTAAAAACCACATGTCTTTTAATTGCTTGGTTTTAGTACATAATTTTAATTTGATGTTTTCCAAATTACTTAATGATTAAAAACAACTTGTTAGAGCCAGGCATGATGGTGCACGCCTTTAATCCCAGCACTCAGGAGGCAGAGATAGGAGGATCGCCGTGAGTTCGAGGCCACCCTGAGACTACGTAGTGCGTAGTGAATTCCAGGTCAGCCTGGGCTACAGTGAGACCCTCGGAAAACCAAACAACAACAACAAAAAAAAAAACAAACTTGTTAGGAACTATAAAAAAGAGTGTGAATAAATGACTTCAGCACCTCCTGATTGATTGCAATATTCCCTGACACACCCTGGAAAGACAGTTGAGTCCCTCCTTGATGCACCCTGGAAAGACGACGACTGGGTGGGGAAAGCTGGAGCTTGCTAGTTCTCTGGCTTTGGAAACAGAAACTTCCTCTTAGGCCAAGATTCCTCTCCATAAGGCCCTGGTCTCTGAGGAGACACCCTCATGAGAGTGTGTGCCATGCTTTCCCAAAACTGGCTACATTTATGAAGGCAGAAGCCAGCACCCTCAGCCTTGCATTCTCTAAGAGCATTTCCATCTCCTCACCAATAACTCCAATGGCATGTCTTTCCCACATTTGAGTACGCAGTAACTGGCTGAAGCCTCAGAGACTTAGTGGTGCTGTTTGCCCAGGATCATCCCAGGTGCTAGGCCCTCTCTCAGCCGCTGCAGCCTGGAGCAGTTATCCCCTTTGCATGAGTCCCGTGGGTGCCTGATTAAAGCCAGTGACCCGAGACCCTCAGACAAAGTACTGCCAATTCTCAGCACCGCACAGCAGGAGGAGGGAAATGAGAGGAGAGGGTTATTACTCAGTAAGAGGTGCTTGGTTAGATGAGATATGAGCGGGCATCCTTGCACTGGCCAACATGAGTGATCTTTTGTGACCTCTCCAAGGACGGCTGTAGCAGATCCCTTTGGGTCGACAAGAAAACAGGGTACATGAGACAGATTTGCAGGGGTGTTTTTATGGACATGACAGTATGAAACTAGAGAACATATTTGTGTACAAGAGGGGATTATTAGATGCGATCATGGCTCACAGAAGCTGGACAGTTCCACACTGGCCACATGCAGATTGGAGAGCTAGGTAGGCCAGTAGCATCTTGGTCCAAGAAGCTGGAAACCTCAGAGCCCGGGGGACCAGAGATACCACCTCAATGCTGAGACTGAAGGTTTGAACGGCCCTTGAAGATCACTTGTGTGTCTCTGGATCCAAGGACAGCAGAACCTGGTTGTTCGAAGGTGTCTCTTTGCTCAGATTTATAGAGGTAAACCAGATTTGCCTGCCATTGATGTTGCTCCCTTAAAACGTGTAACACAAGAGCCAGGTGTGGTGGCGCATGCCTTTAATCCCAGCACTCGGGAGGCAGAGGTAGGAGGATCGCCATGAGTTCGAGGCTACCCTGAGAATACAGAGTGAATTCCAGGTCAGCCTGAGCTAGAGTAAGACCCTACTTTGAAAAACAAAACAAAAAAAAATTGTAACACAAGGGGACCCACATACCCTTAGGAAATTAGGCCAATACTCATCAACCAAGAGGTAAAGATTCATCACAGCAGAGTCCAGAGGACAGCGTCCTCAGCTGATTGTAGCAGCTAATAGATTGCCAAGAACCCGGAGGATCCCCTCCAGGTCAAGCTTCAGGGCTACTAAAATGTTCTGCCTGTACTTATAAGTAACATACTTAAAAGATAAAGTGTATATGCTTTCTGTGTCCCAGATATAGCTCACACTGTAAACTGACAGCTAAACTTAAATACTAATCAGAATGATTTTAAACTGGTGTGTCATTCTCTGACCAGGTCTGCTTTGCTAACCAGATATGTTCTGCACTTCTTTAACTAGATTTGTTTTGATAATCAGAAGTGTATAATCTCTCTGAGTGATTACTAACCATATGTAGAAGCCAAAGTCAGTTGGAAACATTAGAGTTAAAGAGATAACCAAGCCGGGCATGGTGTCGCACGCCTTTAATCCCAGCACTGGGGAGGCAGAGGTAGGAGGATCACTTTGAGTTCAAGGCCACCCTGAGACTACATAGTGAATTCCAGGTTAGCCTGGACTAGAGTGAGACCCTACCTTGAAAAACCAAAAAAATAATAATAAATAAATAAATAAATAAATAACCAATATTTTGGTTTCTGCTCCCAGGTCAGAAGGCCACAGGAGATGATGGGACACTTCCTGGTTTCTAGCCTCTAGTAAGTTAACTGTCTTCTTCTTCTTCTTTTTTTTTTTTTTTTTTTTTTTTTTTTTTTTTTTGTTTTTTTCGAGGTAGGGTCTTACTCTGGCCCAGGCTGACCTGGAATTAACTATGTAGTCTCAGGGTGGCCTTGAACTCATGGCGATCCTCCTACCTCTGCCTCCCCAGTGCTGGGATTAAAGGCGTGCGCCACCACGCCCGGCTCTTACCTGTCTTCTTGATCAGGGAGGATATGGAGACCCAGAGATGGATTTCAAGTCAGTGTATCTGCAACAGGAGAGTCACATTGGAAGAAAGTTGGTCCTCTAGGCTCCCGAGAAAGACCACTTGGTCAGCACAGCCTTGACTTATTCTAGCAGATGACAATGCTGAGAGTCATAGAACTCCTCACAGGTCCCTAAAGTCTCTGCTATAGAGCTATGAATGACCTCTAAAATATAATACACAGCAGCCGGGCGTGGTGGCGCACGCCTTTAATCCCAGCACTAGGGAGGCAGAGGTAGGAGGATCGCTGTGAGTTCGAGGCCACCCTGAGGCTACATAGTTAATTCCAAGTCAGCCTGGACCAGAGTAAGACCCTACCTCGAAAAACCAAAAAATAAATAAAATAAAATAAAATAAAATAAAATAAAATAAAATAAAATAAAATACATAGTTAATTTTTCCTGCCGACATGGTCTTAAACACCCAGTAAGAAAATATAACTACAAGATATTGCTACATAAACGAAGATTCCGACTAATAGGCTCCACTGTCTGATGTTGCTTACAATACTAAACTCTAACATTAATTCATGCCTTCTGCCTGTCCCTGATTAGTCAGCCACTGTTTGCCTTTTTTTTGGTTTTTGCAAGGTAGGGTCTCACTCTGGTCCAGGCTGACCTGGAATTAACTATGTAGTCTCAGGGTGGCCTCGAACTCTCGGCGATCCACCTACCTCTGCCTCCCGAGTGCTGGGATTAAAGGCGTGCGCCACCACGCCCGGCACTGTTTGCCTTTAAATAAAAACTCCAAAACTTGTCCTCACTGGTTATGATAGTAATTGATCTGTATTAGTCCAATCTCTCCTTGATATGTCTTATTAAAGGAGGAATATCACTAAGAACAGGTCTCAGACCCGCAGTCTAACATGTAAAAATGATTTAGAATTCTAGCTGCTTGTACTTGCTGATGTGGGCAGTGCTGGTTGTGCGAGGACACCTGACCCTGACAAGGACACTACAGCCCTGCTCTTGTCACTCCAGAGGATGGACATTAGAAAGGGGAATGTCCCAGAGGCCCCCCCCCCACCGAATTCCAGAGGCCTCCTACTGAAAACAGTCTGCCCTAGATGCCAATACTGGAATAAAGGCCCCTCCCCACACCCTGATTCTCTCCCTGCTGTCACTGGGTTCCTGGCCCAGGCTGGGGGGGGGTGTCATGGCCGACAACGTGGGCTCAGGCGCCAGCGGGCGGCCTGACACCTTCCAGCCACACCCGCCAGGTACAGTGGACAAGGAGATGATAGATTTTATAAAAAGGGAGGGGGCTGGAGAGATGGCTAAGCAGTTAAGCGCTTGCCTGTGAAGCTTAAAAACCCCAGTTTGAGGCTCCATTCCCCAGGACACAGGAAGCCCAGATGCACAAGGTGATGCATGCATCTGGAGTTCCTTTGAAGTGGCTGGAGGCCCTGGTGCACCCATTCTCTCTCTGCCTATTTCTCTGTCTGTCTGCTGCTCTCAAATAAATAAGTAAAAATAAACAAAAAAAAATTTTTAAGCAAGATTCTCCTACTCTTAATGAGTTATAAAATGGCAAGATCAGAAAGCTACCTTGTAACCTGAGAGAAGTCCAAAACCTTCCTTGGAATTCAGAAAAAATAATAGCTCTTTCTTAGCTTCCCTGGCTTGCAGATCCTGGGGCCTGCAAGCACAGGAAATCTCAAGATCCTAGCCCAAATAGTATATTGGGTAAATGTCTGATTACTGTTGAATAGATAGTGATTTCTCACAAGAATTTGCAACTATTTTAAGTTTACTTTGTATCTCTGTTTCTCTGGGACGACTAACAAAAAATAGTCTCAAGATTTATGTTTAAATTTAAACGTGCTCAATACTAAATTTGTAAGAAATTTTCTAATAATGTTTGAATCTACTTTCATATTTAAAAAACTGTTTCACAGAGGATGAAATCAGAGAATCACTCCCATTCACAATTGCATCAAAAATATAAAGTGCCTTGGGATAAACCTAACCAAGGAAGTGAAGGATCTCTACAATGAAAACTTTAAAACATTCAAGTAAGAAATTGCAGAAGACACTAGGAAATGGAAAGACATCCCTTGTTCTTGGATTGGAAGAATCAATATTGTGAAAATGGCAATCTTACCAAAAGCAATCTACACATTTAATGCAATCCCCATCAAAATTCCAGTGGCATTCTTCATGGAAATAGAAAAAAAAACTATTCAAAAATTCATTTGGAAGCCAAAAACCCTCGGATATCTAAAACAATTTTGAGAAACAAAAATAAGGCTGGTGGTATCACCAGACCTGATTTTAACCTATATTACAGAGCCATAGTAACAAAAACAGCATGGTACTGGCACAAAACAGCCATATAGATCAATGGAACAGAATAGAGGACCCTGATGTAAGTCCGGTAGTTATAGCCACCTGATCTTTGACAAAAATGCCAATAATACTCATTGGAGAAAAGACAGCCTCTTCAGCAAGTGGTGCGGGGAAAACTGGATATGTATCTGTAGAAGGATGGAAATAGATCCTTATCTCTCTCCATGCACAAAAATTAAGTCCAAATGGATCAAAGACTTTAGTATCAGACCTGAAACTCTGAAACTGCTAGAGGAAAAAGTAGGGGAAACCCTTCAACATATTGGTCTTGGCAAAGACTTTCTGAATATAACTCCAATTGCTCATGATATAAAATCACAGACCAACCGCTGGGACCTCATGAAATTACAAAGCTTTTGTACAGCTAAGGACACTGTGAATAGAGCAAAGAGGCAACCTACAGAATGGGAGAAAATCTTTGTCAGCTATATATCTGACAGAGGGTTAATATCTAGGATATACAAAGAACTCAAAAAGTTAAATGATAAGAAAGCAAACAACTCAATTAAAAAATGGCTATGGGCCGGGCGTGGTAGCACACGCCTTTAATCCCAGCACTTGGGAGGCAGAGGTAGGAGGATTGCCGAGAGTTCGAGGCCACCCTGAGACTACATAGTGAATTCCAGGTCAGCCTGGACCAGAGTGAGACCCTACCTTGCAAAAACCAAAAAAAAAAAAAAAAAAAAAAAAAAAAAAAAGGCTATGGAACTAAATACAGAGTTCTCAGAAGAAGAAATGCAGATGGCATATAAACATCTAAAAAAAATGTCCTACATCCCTAGTCTTCAGGGAAATGCAGATTAAAACTACCTTGAGATTCCATCTCATTCCTGTCAGATTGGCTACATCATGAAAACAAATGACCATAAATGCTGGCGAGGATGTGAAAAAAGTGGAACCCTTCTACACTGTTGGTATGAGTGCAATCTGGTCCAGCCATTGTGGAAATCAGTGTGGAGGCTCCTGAGACAGCTAAAAATAGATCTACCATATGACGAAGCTATACCACTCTTAGGCATATATCCTAAGGACTCGTCTCACTACCTTAGAGATACTTGCTCGACCATGTTTATTGCCACTCTATTCACAATATCTAGGAAATAGAACAAGCCTAGATGTCTCTCAACTGATGAGTGGATAATGAAGATGTGGCACATTTACACAATGGAGTTCTACTCAGAGATAAAGAAAGTGAAGTTATGAAATTTTATGGGAAATGGATGGATCTGGAAAGGATTATACTTTGTGAGGTAACCCAGGCCCAGAAAGCCAAATATCACATGTTCTCTCTCATATGTGGATCCTAGCTACAAATGATTGGACTTCTATGGGAGCAGGAATAAAACTCAGTAGCAGAAGCCAGTAAGCTAGAAAGGGGATAGAAAGGGAATAGAAAGGGAGGGAGGGGAGACTTAATAGGATGGTATTGTACTTATGTAAGTAGAAGAATATATTAATGGGAGTGAAAAGGCCTAAGTGAGGTCAGGGGAAGAGATTGAGTAAAGGAGAGGTGGAGGGAGGGCTAATCAAAACCTAAGAGGATATAAATAAGTCATATGGAAACCTACTTTTCTGGACAATGGAACACTCAGAAGCCATAGAGTGTTACTAGAAAATTTTCAGTGCCAGGGATGGGATACCTTCCAGTGAGTTGTTAGCCAGGGAGGTCACAGATACCCCCAAAACATTATAGGCCATTGCGGAAGCCCTTGGTTTCCCACCAGGAATAGATGGTAAGACCCTATTGCTGAAGACTCCACATACTTGGGCTGCAAGGTCACTGAAAAATCCTGCTGGGGCTGAGCTGAAAGCCTCCTCCATGTGGACCAGCTGACAGAAAGTTGGAAAAAGTTATGCTGCATGCAGTTCAGTGGGAGAGAGAAAACACCAGTGAAGATACTCAACAGTGAACACTGCAAGCTTTAAATTTGGCCAGCCAGGCCAAATGAGCTAATAGGTGCAATAGTGGCATGTCTGTTATGGGGGAAACCAGCTACTCTCTAATTGGACTGGAGGCCTACTCCATAGGAGGGAATACATCCCTGATACTGAAAACCTACAGCAGGGGTAGTCATGAGCCCTAGGGGCGTAATGTCTGCTAGTGTCTAGCTAAATGTATATACTATGCTCACCAAACTGCCCAGTAAGCACTTCTTTTAATGTCCACACCCATATATTAATGCTACTCTCACTGTTAGTTAGAGAAGCTTCTCTTTTCAGATGGTGGCAGCCTTGGGGTGACTCAGAAGGCACCATGGTGCTGAGAAGAAGGGACAGAGGAAGGCTCAGCACTGAAACATCTCTTACACCTTCCAAGGCTCAGGGTCCATTTCAGAAGAAGGGGCAGAAAGAATATAAGAGCCAAAGGAAGAGTAGGACTCCTTACAACGTGCTCCTCCAGACATAAAATGGCCTGGATATCGATGACCTCACGGTGCCTGACACTACCTACACAAGACCATCATAATAGGAGGAAAAGATCATGACATCAAAACGAAGAGACTGATTGAGAGGGGGAGGGGATATGATGGAGAGTGGAGTTTCAAATGGGAAAGTGGGTGGAGGGAGGGAAGTACCATGGGATATTGTCTACAATTAAGGACGTTACCAATAAAATTTCTTTAAGTGTTTCAGAAAAGTTATAAAAAACAAAGTTCCAAAACCAATAAATGATAAAATCTATATGTTTATTCTAGATAAATAGTACAAGTCAAGTCTGGTCTACTCTTTTATAAAAAAGGTGTTTCAAAAGGCCTTTTATTAAAAGTCTTAATGTAAGGACAATGAAAGTTTTTGCTGGTAGTAATGAGATGAACTAAGAAAGATAAACTGGAGAGGAAACTTTAAATGTTGGTAACTGTTTGATGAAAAAGATTGTTACAGAGTAGTTACATAGATTGTAAGGCAAAAGTATGTAGATGAAGGTATGAGTAAGCTTAAACAGAAGGTTACAGACAAAATACTTAATCAGATTACAGACTTCTTGAGATATATAAAATGATTATTAACCTAGGGCTTACATCAGACTAACGAAACATGGCCCTGGCTGGTAGCACGTTACTATGTTATTCAGGTTGTAAACTTAAAACTTTATCTCATTGATGTTAATCTGGTCATGATAATGGTTATGAAACCAAGTTAGTTAAGTTAGTCTATTTGTCAACATTTTAACTATATCTTAAGATTAAAATTGGCTCATTAGTATTTAATTTTCTCACATGGTTAATATATCTAAAAAAAAAAACCTCTCAGAAAAAAAAATCTACTCTCTTTTCTTATTCTAAAAGGTAAAAAGACTACATTTGGAGATATTAAACAGTATTTATCTGTCATACACTTAAAAACTATTTAAGCAGTAAAGGAAAATTCTAAACAAAATTATGTTGTGATTTAAGATCTAATTCCTCAATTCCTCCAAAACTTGCAATTTTAATTACTTTAGATTTAACTTACTTCATTATTGAACAAGTTTACTAGAGTACCACAGGCAGAATTATAGCGTTGACTAAGGTTTGAGTAGTTATAGACTGTGTCATGAAATTTTGCGTATGTTTGGAATACTATAGTTCTATAAAATTGATCTAGAGATTGAAAATATTTCTTTCTGGCTCAACAGTTAAACGTGCTTAGTTGCAAAGCCAGATGCACACAATAGAACATATATTTGGAGATTGTTTGCAGTGGTAACATCCCTGATAACCTTAAACATTTTCAACATATACAAAAACTCCCAACATCCCCCTATCTCCCTCCATTGGCACACACCAGTAGCTGCGTCCTCTATTCTGGTGCAATGGCAAAATCCTTTAGCTGGACTATGGAAGGGACCAGACTCCCTTCTAACTATAGGGAGAGGATTTGCTTCCATTTTCACAGGACCAGCCCAGGCCTATCTGGGTCCCAGCTCAAAATGTCTGATTCAATCCCACCGACCAAGGAGACGGCTCGTCTGACACTGAAACAGAAGTGTCCCAGGACCCCAGGAGGAAAACATGCTAACCTGGAGCTGAATTGAGGCCCTCTGCTAGCAAGGAGTCATACTGGTATGGAATTCACAGCAGCCCCTATTGCCAGAGACTCTGTTTATATCCTTACTTGCTATCCTGACCTTAAAAGTAGCACAGGCTCAATAAGCATATTGGGCTTATGTACCTGACCCCCCTTTAGCTAGGGCTGCTCTTTGGGAAGAACCCCTACCTAAGATATTTTCCAATGCTTCCTTGCCACTGCCAATTATGACCTAGAATTCCTGCAAGAAGTGACTAAACCAATTAACTGGACCTCTCTCACAGCAGAGCTGCCTATCTGCTTTTCAAGCGATAGGTATCATGAGGGATGTTATATAATGTATACAAACCACCCATTAATTACAGATGGTGGATACCAAAATAAATATAACTTTCTATTACAATTGGGTCCCTGGGAAAGTAAACAATCAGAGGTACCACCCATCTTGCACCCCCAAGGGCAGCCTCAACCAGAATTATGGAAAGTAGTAGCTACCCTAAAAGAGAATCATTTTAAGTTTCGGACATGACTTCCCCTCCCTTACCTTTTCTTAGTTGGGCCTGGGTGGGTCAATCACCAAAAGGGGATTTCCTATCTTAGTTGTACCCGGTGTATTATCACCAATTGTATCAATTCAAAGGGAGGCACAGCTGCAGACTACTGCTCTAATGTAGTCTTGTCATGTGGCCTCCTTACTTAATTATGCCAGCCAAAATGACTGATACCTGGTACTACAGCATCAGAGCTCAAGTGTTCCAGCAACACAACAGATTGATGACATGAAAAAGAAGATTCATAGAATGGCTAATTATGGGAATCATTGCTACGATCGCCATCATTGCCTCTTCCACTGCGCAGCAGTATCCCTAATACAATCAATGACGACAGCTGATCATGTTAATGGACTAACTAAAAATGTATTTCAAGCCCTTTTGTCACAGATAGATGCTCTAGAGGATGCTGTTATGTATCTAGGAAGGTGGGTTGCCAATCTGGCGTCTCAAATGTACTTGGTCTGTCATGCTAATTATCAATTCATATATGTTACTCCTCTACCCTACAATGGGACCTCTACTGAATGGTGTAAAGTTGAAAATCATATTTGGGGTATTTGTAGTTGAAAATCATATTTGGGGTATTTGTATTTGGAATCACAATAATCTCAGCATAGATTTACAAAGTTTATAAAAGGAAATATCTGTTATTTCACATAGTCACTTGTCTTTTGGTGATCCAGCTAAGGCAGCTAAAGGATTTTTTTGATGCCTTACAGAGCACATTACAAAAATTATCTCCCAAACAGTTTCTTTCTCAGCTTTTTGTTTGGCTACTATTGGTGTCAGGCATCCTGCTACTACTCTTACGCATAATTCCCTGTATGTGTAAATTAGGGCTCAAACAATATAAACAAATCTTGACTGATCAGGTCCTGATGCATCATCTTACTCTAACTGGATCCACAACAAGCTACAAAAAACTTACCCAAGATGACACTGCCCCATTTTAAAAACAAAGGAAAGGGCTGGAAGGATGGCTTAGCGGTTATACACTTGCCTATGAAGCCTAAGAACCCTGGTTCGAGGCTCCATTCCCCAGGACCCACGTAAGCCAGATACACAAGGTGGCGCATGCATCTGGAGTTCATTTGCAGTGGCTGGAGGCCCTGGTGTGCCCATTCTCTCTCTGCTCTTTCTATCTCTGTCGTGCTCAAATAAATAAATAAAAATAAACAAAAATTATAAAAAAAAAAAAAGGGGGAGTTGTGGGGCATTGCTACATGGGCTGGGACTGTGAGGAAGCTGGCCTGAGCTGTTGGACATGGCCAGGGATCTTGGGCTGTGGGGGTTGCATCTGGCCTTATCATCAGGAACCCATTCTGGCAATGGAGCTGGCTCTCCCTTCTCAAGGCCGTACTGTGCCCCATCTTTGCTCAGAGAAGGTGGAACCAGTGGGCCCTTCCCACTATCCCAAAAGCATCTGAGGTTTTGCGCCCCCCCCCCACAGTTCCTGAACTTGTGGCCAGCTGCCCAAGAGACCCTTATATGGTAGTAAATGGTCTCCTTGCAGCTGTAGCCATCCAATATGTGTCTGAAGTCACAGAGCTTTTCCCTCCACTTCTGTTACCTCCCTTGCAGCTTCTCCCTAGCAACTTCTGCCTTCCAACACCAGCCAATTAGATAGCAACCCATAAACCTATGAATCCAATCACCTTATAGTCTGTATGTACCTTCTCAACCTTTCTCAAGTGTTTATAAACCCACTCCCCTTTTGAATAAACGAGAGCATGCTATCCATCAGACTGCCTCCCAGGTGGTTCCTTGCCCGCCGCACTCACCCACTCCAAGACCCTGCGCTCCCCAACTCCTCCTGCGCCTGGGATGTCAGTGGCCAATGACCCCCAGGAACAGTGAGGATCCACATATTTGCCTTATAAAATAGGAAAAGAGAGAAAATAAGTCCTCTGTGAGTTTTTTTAGGCAGAGTTTTAAATATAATAACCTTATGAGAGAATGAAATACTTATGAGCCAATTTTAACCTTAAGAATTAAGCCAGGCATGGTGGTGCACACCTTTAATCCCAGCACTTGGGAGGCAGAGGTAGGAGGATTGCCATGAGTTCGAGGCCACCCTGAGACTACATAGTGAATTCCAGGGCAGCCTGGACTAGAGTGATACCCTACCTCCAAAAACCAAAAAAAAAAAAAGAATTAGTTAAAAGGTTGACAAATAGAGGAACATAGCTAACTTGGTTGAGTACTGTAAAGCCAGTCTTTCACAACCATTATCATAACCAGATTAACATCAATGAGTCAATGAGTTAAAGTTTTAAGTTAACAGCCTGAAAACCATAGCAACCTGCTACCAGCCAGGGCCATTCTTTGTTAGTCTGATACAAGCCTTAGGCTAATAGTCATCTTATACATCTCAGGGAGTCTGTTATCTGATCAAGTACTTTAAGACACAATCAACTTTGTCTTTAACCTTCTGTTTAAGTTTACTCATACCTTCATCCACATACTTTTACCTTGCAATCTAGGTAACCACTCTGTAACAATCTTTTATCAAACATTTACCAGCGTTTAAAGTTCCTCTCCTGTTTATCTTCCTTAGTCAGTTCATCTCATAACTATCAACAAAAACTTTCATTGTCTTTACCATAAGACTTTTAATATGACCATTTAAGTTTTTTTCCTCAAAAGGCTTTTTAAAAATTTATTTATTTTTTTAATTGACAACTTCTATACTTACATACAAAAAATGCATGATATTTCCCTCCCCTGCCCCCATACCCCTTTAGAACTCCAATCTCCGTCATATCCCTTCCCTCTCTCCATTAGTCTCTCTTTTAATTTGATGTCATCATCTTTTTCTTCTATTATGAGGGTCTTGTGAAGGTATTGCTAGGCACTGCAAGGTCATGGATATCAAGGCCAATTTCTGTCTGGACAGTTGCATTGTAAGGAGTCATACCTTTCCTTTGGCTCTTCCATTCTATCCGCCCCCTCTTCCACAATGGTTCCTGAGCCTTGGAGGGTGTGACAGAGGTGTTTCAGTGCTGGGCACTCCTCCATCCCTTCTTCTCAGCACTATGTTGCCTTCAAAAGGCTTTTTAAAATAACTTTTTTTTTTTTTTTTGAGAGAGAGACAGAGACAGAGTGGAAGAGGCAGAGAGAGAGAATGGGCCTGCCCTCAGCCTCTCAGCCACTGTGAATGAACTCCAGATGTGTGAACACCCTTGTGGGCAAGTTTGGCATTGCGCCCTTGCATCACATTTTTGCATCTAGCTAAATGTGTGATCTGGAGAATCAAACAGGCATTCCTAGGGTTAGCAGGCAGGAGCCTTAACCGCTAAGCCATCTCTCCAGCCCTGAAATAACTTTTTTTTTTTTTTTTTGGTTTTTCGAAGTAGTGTCTCACTCTGGCCCAGGATGACCTGGAATTATGTAGTCTCAGGGTGGCCTTGAACTCACAGCAATCCTCCTACCTCTGCCTCCCAAGTGCTGGGATTAAAGGTGTGCGCCACCATGCCCAGCTTGAAATAACCTTTTATAAAAGAGCAGACCAGACTTGATTTATACTATTTACTCAGAATATACATATAGATTTTATCATTTGTTGATTTTGGAATTTCATTTCTTATAACTTTCTTGAAACACATTTTTAATTTTTTTTAAATTTTTATTTATTTGAGAGATACAGAACTAGGCAGGGAGAGAGAGAATGGGCTCACCAGGCCTCCAGCCACTGCAAACGAACTCCAGATGTGTGCACCCCCTTGTTCATTTTGCTTACGTGGGTACTGGGGAGTTGAACCTGAGTCCTTTGGTTTTGCAGGCAAGCATCTTAACCACTAAGCCATCTCTCCAGCCCCTGAAACACATTTTTTTATAATATGAAAGCAGATTCAAACATTATTAGAAACTTTAGAAATTTTCTGACAAACTCAGTATTAAGTACTTCTAAATTTAAACATAAATCTTAAGGCTGCTGTCTGTTAGTAGTTCCATAGAGAGATAAAGAAAACTTTAAAACAGTTACAAATTTCTTATAATAAGACTCCATCTGTTCAGAAGGACTTGAGACTCCCCTATCATCATGCTAGGGCCAGCATCCTGAGATTCCCTGTGCCTGCAGTCCCCCTGGCTCTGCAAGGCAGGGAAGCTAAGGAAAAAGAGCCATCAGGGATCCTCCTGGGGGCAGCATAAACCCCAGAGTGGTCCGTGTCTTGTCTCTCTGTCCAACAATGACACTTGTGTGTTAGGCTTCCCCTCTTCCTCCCAGGGCCACCTGGCCATCTGCAGATCAAAACCTTCAGGGGAAAGCACTAAATAACACACTAAATGACACTAAGTGCCTCTAGTCCCCCACTTTTGTCTTCGCTATGAAGAGCTGCCCCAGCCACAGCAGGTGAGAGCAAGACAGTTTCCCCCAGTAAGTAGCATCTGCCTGGGACTGGCCCAGAACTTAAATATTCCTGATTGGCCTCTTGCCTCTGGGGAACACAGCATAACCCTTCTTTGCAAGTGTGGAAGGGCTCTCTCTCCTCTTCTGGTAGGTATGTGGTTGGGTTTAGGGCTTGAGTGGCTTTCACTCACATTTGGGGATTTTAAAGCATTTCTTTCAGAGCCAAAAACTATGGGAAACCAAGGCTAGAACACCTGGCATTAGGTAGAGTCAGAAGCAACTTTAGCATGGGAAGCCCTTCAGATCTGACCCAAGCACTTCATCTACCTTAAGTTTAGAGGCCTTTGCAAAGACAGACTTCCACCTTAGTTTACCTCCTTCCATCATTTAACTCCTTCCTTAGTTTCAGGCCCTGGAGTGGTGAAATTTCCAAGAGCCCAAACAGCACTGTGTCCCTCCACTCCCCTTTCTTTGGCCTTGGGTTTAGCCATTTTCAAGTCCTGCCAGCCAGTACCTCATTACTGGATAGTGTGTTAGGAGGCAGCTGTGTGTGTGGGGTGGGGGTTGGGGGTGATCTCTGGTCTTGAAGCTTCTGGTTTGACTCTAGCTGAGCTGTTTTGTTTTTTGTTGTTGTTGTTTTTTCCTTTCACTTCCTAAACTCTAGGGAGAGTTTTGGACTTTTCTCAGGGCTACAGGGAAGCTCTTTGATTCTGCCAGTTTAAAAAGAATAGGAGAGCCTGGCGTGGTGGCGCACGCCTTTAATCCCAGCACTCGGGAGGCAGAGGTAGGAGGATTGCCGAGAGTTCGAGGCCACCCTGAGACTACATAGTTAATTCCAGGTCAGCCTGGGCCAGAGTGAGACCCTACCTCAAAAAACAAAAAAAAAACAAACAAACAAAAAAAAAAATAGGAGAATCTTGCATTTTCCCCTGCCTATGATCTTAATTACTTTCAGTGTTCCTTCCAGGGGCCATTCAACATTAAAAGCTGGCCATTGCTGGGCATGGTGGTCCATGCCTTTAATCCCATCACTTGAGAGGCAGAGGTAGCAGAATCACAGTGAGTTCAAGACCACCCTGAGACTACATAGTGAAGTCCAGGTCATCCTGGGCTAGAGAGAGACCCTACCTCAAAAAATAAAAATAAATAAATAAATAAAAATTAAAGAGAAAGAAAGAAGTAAGGAAAGAAAGAAAGAAAGAAAGAAAGAGAGAGAGAGAGAGAAAAAGGAAGGAAGGAAGGAAGGAAGGAAGGAAGGAAGGAAGGAAGGAAGGAAGGAAGGAAGAAAGAAAGAAAGAAAGAAAGTTAGTTGGCCATGCAGTCTAGGACAATGGGCTTGGTGGATGAATTCCTCCACAATGAATTTCTCACTGTGTTGGTGCCTCAGAACAGACACAAAGACAGACACAAGGACAAAGCCTTCCTAAGCATGCACTGCTCAGGTCAGAAACCACTCTGCAGCCTTAGGGCTGTGAGCCACATACATACTCATACACACACATTCAAGTGCACTTTTTATATAGACCCCAGACAACCATCTCCCCCTCACACATTCATTCATTCAGAAGCTATTCACTCCCATTCTAAATTCCTATTCTATTTACAATGCTGGAGAACAAAACCAAACCTTGATATCACATCAAGTATATTTCCAAACCAAACTTCAAAATCACTCTTTAGTATTGAAGGAGACCAGTGCAACTCCAGTATCAGGTTGGAGCTTTGGATGCAATCTCCTGTGGGTGATCAGCCCACACCGGCTCTTCCAAACCTCATTATTACATCGAGTATAATTCCAATCCAAACTTCAAAATCACGTTTTAGTATTGAAGGAGACCAGTGCAATCAATGCAAGAGACCAGTATCAGGTCTCAGCTTTGGATGCAATCTCCTGTGGGTGATCGGTCCACACCAGCTCTTCCAAACCTTGATAGTTCATCAAGTATAATTTCAGACCACACATTCAGGATTTTCCAAACCAAAACCTGACTAATGTCAATTCTAATTTCCAGTTTCCCCAGGGAGTTCTTAACTGGTCCGGACATTTGGCTAGGTGTCTTGTCTCCTTCCACTCAGGAACTACGGGCCTGGGTCTTACAGTCTCCTTGGGCTACCTGGAAGAGGACCCCAAAATCATGTCGAGGGTGCATGCTTCCCAGTTCCAGGGACCTTTGACAGGCTAGGAAGCCCAGGAGCATTAGCCCATCCTGACCAACAGGAGTCTTGGTGAAGGAGGATCTTGCTGGGGCCTCCAGAAATATTGCAGAACTTTTCTGAAAAGATCACTCCAATGCTGGCATGAGTGAAAGTAGAAGAGTTTATTTTCCAGGGTCTGAAGTTGGGATCACTCCACAAAGTAACTTCAGTATTAAGCTGAGATTTTACTTTCATTTTATAGTGTTCATAGCTGAGGGGAGGGGTAAGTGAGCAAGCAGGCAGCGGCTTTACAGAAACAGGATGTGACAAAAAATTATGCTTTTTAAAGATTAAAAATTATCAAAAAAAAAAAAAGCCAGGCATGGTAGCACATGCCTTTAATCCCAGCATTTGAGAGGCTGAGGTAGAAGGATGGCTGTGAGTGAGACTACACAGTGAATTCCAGGTCAGCCTGGGCTTGAGCAAGACCCTGCCTTGCAAAACCAAACCAAACAAACAAATAAACAAAAAAAAGTGAAATACCCTGACCTGCATTGTGACTTTAGTCACCTAATCACATATAGCTGCAAGGGAGGGAGGAAACACAGTCCCCATTCTGTAGCCATGTGCTTCTAAAATTACAGCATCCTGGGTCAAGCATCTTCTGAGTGCTAACAAATTACTAACTTCATGTCTCATCTGGTAATTTCTGAATATTTAAAATACTCCATAAAAATAACACAATTCACATTCTAGTGGTGGTTTGGAGCCATTGATTCATTTTGACATTTTTAATAGTTTAAAATCATCCACAGTGAATTCTAAATAAGTTCCTTCATTTCATCTACATCTATCCAACAGGCTCTAAGTTTTAAAATATTACTGACTAAAATAAAGCATATTGTAAACTAAACTTTGGTACTGTCGCTGCTAATTTTTATAAGATATATATCAATTAAGAATGTTTAACTCAATAATTAGTACACCACCATACTGTTGGCAATAATTCATTATAATTTTAAATGGTAGGACTTTCTGAAATATGTTTATTTTAGCTTTAGTTCTGCTCCAAGTTTTTACACCAATAAGATACTCTCATCTCACTAGCTCCATCTGCTAATTGAAATTTTGTTTTCAGAAACCATGGTAACACATGTTTTGCCATCACAGAGTGGAGGAATTCATTCCAGATTCTTCGGGCAAAACTAAGCCTTTTGCAAAACACAAAAGCAATAAAAATATTGGAAGAGGTATTTTGTAAGAAAAATCCTACAGATATCTTGTGATAGATGGGCTACTTGAGGCCAGAACCTCTCAGGACCTAGTATATAAGATGTATGCTTCAAACCTTCAGTACAGTGAGCTGAGCTCACTATACTCTCCAGTGTGAGGACATAATTAGCACCTCTGTGAGAAAGCATCTCCTGCTGTACTGCTGTCCCCTCAGAGCCACAAACTGCTGTTTCCTCCCACCTTGCTCACCTCAGACCCCTCAGAAGGGGTATCAGGGTTAGATGTCTTGTCTCTGTTGTAGTGTTGCAATGTGCATGTTTACACATGGCAGTCCATGTGCATGTGTTCCTTCATAACATATCATATCATATATCATATCGTATCAGGGTTAGATGCCTTGTCTCTGTGGTGATGCTGATATGTGTGTTTACATGGCAGTCCATGTGTATGTGTTCATTCATCTCAGTGGTTCTCATCCTTCTCCCTCTTGCTTCTGCTTCAGAAGTCATAGGCTTTTAGCATTTCTTGTGTATTTCAATACACATACCCTCCCAATTCTAGCTTTCCATCCGCACTAAGGTAAGTATGCACTAAGCATACTTGCTGCCTCCACTCCCTGCTACACTCTGGCACCATGAACAGTGTTGTGTGCATCCCTTTCTCAGCCTGTGTGGTCTCAGAGACAAAGCCACCTGCATTCTTCATTTCAGTCAATCCTACTGGCTAGAATCCCAAGAAAGAGGATGAGACTTCTTCCATTGGGTTGGCTGGAAGAGGTTTAATAGATTCTATATGGCCTAAGCACCCCAGGGCCTGGTGCAGTACAGCTGTGCAGCTGTCACACTACTGGGCCCTCATTCAAGGGGCAGGACATAGACACGACCAGCCTGCAGCAGCCCCATCCCTCTACTGCCTCCCACTCCCATGATCTCCACGGGAGACTGCCCTACTAGAGGGTGGTGGCAGGGAGGAAGTGGGGGAAGTAGGAATCATGTTCTATGCTCTAAGTGGTATAAGTTCAATTCACCAACAATCTCAACACACACACACACACACACACACACACACACACACACACACACACGGCACCTGGAGGGCTACAAGCACTACCAACAAACTACAGTTCCCAGAGTTCCTCAGCTAATAGAATGTTTCCTTCCATCAGTTCTGAAAAGCCCTGTGAAACATGGCTAGCTGTTCTACATTTGATGGAGTGTCTGCCAAGAGCCTATATTTATGGTTTTCAGTGTGGATTCTTTTTTCCACATGTATATATGTGAACATGCATATGTGTATGCATGTTCATATGTATGGGTGCATGTATGAGCACATGGATGTGGAGGCCAGAGGTTGATGTTGGCTGTCTTCCTTGACCAAACAAAACACCCAACCAAAAGCAACTCAAGGGAGGAAAGGTTTTATTTTGGCTAATAGCCTCGAGTGGAAACTCCATGATGGCAGGAGAAAGGATGGCATGAGTAGAGAGTGAGCTGAATTAACACTGGCAAGCTAGGGCTAATAAACCATCAAAGTCAAAGTCCACTCCAGCAACACACCACCTCCAGCAAGACTCCACCTCCGAAATGGCCATCAGCTGGGGTTCAAGTTCAGAACAGATGAATTTACAGGCGACACCTGATTCAAACCAACCCACAGGGTCTCTCACTTGAACCCAGAGCTCGATGGTGTGTCTAGTCTAGCTGCTCCAGGAATCTCCTCTCCCTGCCTTCTGAGGGCTGGAATTACAGATTGGCCACCCAGAATTTATGTGGGTTCTGGGGCTCTAAATCCAGGTTCTCTTGCTTTCACAGTAAGCACTTTATCCACTGAGAGTCTGTCCTGCCCTGTCAGTTAAATCAGACTCTCTGAGGTTCAGGTCTGGCATTTTGTTTGGGTGTGAGCATGTGTGTGGTGTGTATGTACATATGCATACATGGATGTGCTTGTGTGTTCATGGGACGTGTATGTGCAGGAGTACATATGTGCATGCATGTGTTCATGCTTAAACTCAAAGAAAACTTGGTTTCTAGATACATTCAGGGGTACACAATTGCCATCAGAGGCCATCTCAGGAGAATGAGGCCAAATAGGGGAGGTCACCCCCCTCTTCAGCTTCATCCTCTTCTTAAGCTCACACAGGAGAGGCACCTGACTTCACAGAAAACAGGCCATGACCTGGCCACAGGGCAGAAGTGTAGTCTAAGATTTCTGAGCGTGGTCCTGTCAGTGTGTTACTACCACTGAAGCTGTCTCCCCCCTGTGGTGGTTGAGTGTAAATGACCCCTTACAGCCTCATATGTTTGGTATTAAGACTCATACTCAGTCCCCTGACGGTGGATCCTTTTGATGGTGGAGCCTTGCTGGAGGAGGTGTGTCACTGGAGTCGGTCCTTGAGGTTTATTAGTAAAGCCCCCCCGGGGCATTCTAATCTCTCCTTGCTAAGGCTCCATTCCTCCTTTTGGAATGGGAATGTTGACTCTGTCCCATTATATGGTGGAAGTATGTAACTTGTGTTTGATTTTACAGGCTCACAGTTATATTAAAAGACTGCCTTAGGTCTGAAAAGAGACTTTGGACTTTTGAACAGCATTGGGGCTGGTAAAGACTATGAGGACTTTTAAGGTTGTACCGAATGTTTTTTGCATCGTGAGATGGCCATGGATTTTTAGGGGACATGTGTGGAATGTGATGGCTTGAATGTAAAATGTCCTGTCCCCCTGAGAGCCTTGTGTGTTTGATTAAACCTCATACTTAATTCGAGGTGGGGCCTTGGTGAAGGTGTGTCACTGTTCTGGCCTTGAGGTTGATAACTCCAACCCCACTGCTTGCTTATGTGAAGGTGTGATGCACTGCTGTTCGCTTTCACAATGCTTTCCCCACCATTATGATGCTTCTCCTTGAAAATGTAAAAGAGGGCCTGGAGAGATGGGTAGGGTTAAAGGGTTAAAGGCATGTCCTTTCAAAGCCTGCTAACCTGGGTAGCCCATGTTTCTGGAGTTTGTTTGCAGTGGTAAGAGGTCTTGGCATTCTCTCCCTCTCTCCTCCCCTCCCCTCTCACTCAACAAATAAATAGATTTTAAAAGGGGAGGTGGTGAGGTGACTCAGCGGTTAAAGTAATTGCCTGCAAAGCCTAATGACCCAGGTATGATTCCCCAGTACCCATGTAAATCCAGATGCACAAAGTGGTGGGTGCATCTGGAGTTCATTTGCAGTGGCTGGAGGCCCTTGTATACCCATTCTCTCTCTCTCTTTCTCTCTCTCTCTGCCCCTTTTCTTTCTTTCTTTCTTTCTTTCTTTCTTTCTTTCTTTCTTTCTTTCTTTTGGCTTTTTTCACCATTTATTTGTGAACTTAAAAATGAGCGTTAAAAAGTAAAAACTGCCATACAATTGTTTTATTCTCATTTGTTTCAGTTTATCTCCTCGAACAGATGGAAAGACAACAGACCAGGCCAGTCCTGTGGTCAGGGTGGGCTCGGGACAGAGCTGGGGAGGAAGAGCAGGAGGCAGGGGAGAAAGAGAAAAAGAGAGGGGGGAAAGAGAGGGGCCCTGTGCCTCTTTCTTTCTCTCTCAAATAAATAAAAATTAAGTAGAGCCAGGTGTGGTGGTGCATGCCTTTAATCCCAGCACTTGGGAGGTAGAGGTGGAAGTATTGCTGTGAGTTTAAGGCCACTCTGAGACCAATAAAACCAATAAATAAATAAATAAAATTTAAAAAGAATATAGAGGGCTGGAGAGATGGCTTAGCAGTTAAGGCGCCTGCCTGCCAAGCCTAAGGACACCGGTTCGATTCTCCAGGTCCCATGTTTAGCCAGACACAAGTGCTGCAAGCATGCAATGCTGCACTTGCCCACAAGGGGGTGCATGCATCTGGAGTTCGTTCTTCCTCTCTCTCTTTTTCTGTCTCCCTCTCTCTCAAAAAAAAGAAAAGAAAAGAAAAAAGAATATAGAAAAGCCAATTAAAATAAATAAATAGACAAAAAAATTTTAGTTTTTCCAAGTTTTTTTATCAAGGTAGGATCTTACTCTAGCTCAAGCTGACCTGAATTTAACTCTATAGTCCCAGGCTGGCTTCAAACTCACAACAATCCTCCTACTTCTGCCTCCTACTTCTGGGATTAAAGGTGTGTACCACCATGCCCACTAAAATAAATATTTTTGAAAAACTGTAAAATGGAAATGAACCTTTACCTGCCATAAGCTTCTCTGCTTAGGTGTTTTGTCCCAGCAATGAGAAGGTGATGACCAACCACCTCACCAGGCAGAAACCTATAGGAAGTGAATTCAACAAGGCGTCTGCTTAGAAAGGTGGCGCAGTTGAGACCAGCTGCACACTTGTAACACTTATTTTTATTTTATTTTATTTATTTATTATTTATTTATCAGGGAGAGAGACAGAGAGAATGAGAATGGGCACACCAGGGCCTCTAGCCACCACAAATGAACTCCAAATGCATGCACCACCTTGTGCATCTGGCTTACATGGGTTCTGGGGAGTTGAACCTAGGTCCTGAGGCTTTGCAGGCAAGCGCCTCAACCACTAACTAAGCCATCCCTCCAGCCCTTGTTTTTGTTTTTGTTTTCACTGTCTCAACTGTGCTGAGATACTGGCAGTATTTTCATCTTACCATTAGGTGAGGGGTGAAGAGTGAAGTCAGTGCCTTGGACAAGGTCCCACCTCCCACTTCTACCCCTATTACACCTTGCAGTTGAGCAAATAACTGCTCCTAAGGGTGTCTTCCTGGGACTATATTGCCTTACATGATATACATACTAGTTACTTTCTTGTTGCTAGGACGAAATACCTCACAGAAATCAGTTTAAGGGAAGAAAGGTTTATTTCACCTTACAATTCAAGGTTACCGTTCATCATGGCAGGGAAGGTATGGCGGCAGGATCATGACACAGCTGGTCACATTCAGCCCACAGTGAGGAAACAGAGAGTGATAAAGGCCACTGCTTACCAGCTTTCTCCTTTTCCTACAGTCCAAGAGCCCCACCCATGTAATGGTGGGGCCCACAGTTAAGGTGGGTCTTTCCACCTCAATTATGCTAATTAATACAACCTGTCATACTCAGAGGCTGGTGTTTTGGACCATTCTAGGTCATGTATAGTTAACAGTATAAACCATCACAGGGTGTTAGTCAGCCTTCCATCACTATAACAGATACCAAAGTAAGCAGCTTAAGAAGGAAAGAGTTTATCTGGGGCTCACAGTTCCAGAGGTTTCCCTCTTGCTTTGAGCCTGAGGCAAGACAGCACTCAGGCAAGGAGTAATGATGCCAACTTCTCACCTCCTAGACAGAGAGCAGAAAAGGAAAGGCTGTGGTCCCTTGATCCCCTTCAAAGCACACCCCCAAATGACCATAAGACCACCTGCTATGTCTCACCTGTTAAAGTTTCCACTCCCTCCCAAAAGCACTGAGCTCAGTCCATTCCTACAGCAACATAATAATAATTAAATACAACCAAATAAAAGTTGAAAAGTAAAGAGAGCAGAAATCATTGACAACTGTGCAAGTCAAAAAACAAAAGTATGTTGTCAGCCAGGCATGGTGGCATATGTCTTTAATCCCAGCACTTAGGTGGCATAGGTAGGAGGATGTCTGAGTTCAAGGCCACCCTGAGACTACACAGTGAATTCCAGGTCAGCCTGGGCTAGAGCCAGAAAGACCTTACTTCAAAACACAAAACGAAATAAAAAGTGCATTGTCAGCACCCCAAACATCACACGTGGCTGAACTAACAGGCACCTCTTTCTCATAGTTCCAGAAGTTCAAGGTCCAGTACAGCATTGTTGGGTTCAAGTAAGGGCTCACTTCCTGGCTTGCAGACAACTGTTTTCTGCTGTGTCCTCATATGGCTCTGCCCCCGCCCCCAACATGGAGAGGCAGAGATAGAGACCCAGAAGCAGCCTGGTGACTCCTATCAAAGTAGGGCTCTGTCCTCACAGTCCCATTTAACTTTGATTTTTCTCCTCACAGACCCCATCTACAAATACAGTTAACATAGAAATTCTGGGGGCGAGGCTGGAGAGATTGCTTAGCGGTTAAGGCGCCTGCCTGCCAAGCCTAAGAATGCCTGTTTGATTCTCCAAGTCCCATGTTTAGCCAAATGCAGTGACACAAGGGCGCAATGTCTCACTTGTCCACAAGGGAGCGCATATGACTGGAGTTCGTTCACAGCAGCTGAGAGGCTGCTGGCACACCCATTCTCTGTCTCTCTCTCTCTCAAAAAAAAAAAAAAAAAAAAAGAAGAAGAAAGAAGAAGAAATAATTAGAGGTGTAAGAGTACTGAGAACCTAAAAGTTTCATGCTTTGCTGGAGAATATAAATTAGCCAAACCATGTGGTCGGTGATTTCTCATCTCACTTGTTACCAAATACTTTCCTAGCTACTGTAATTCTGTGAACTTATTCAATGAAAATAATTAGCAATGTACCTAAATATTTATGTACAAGAATATTCAGGGATGTGTTTTAGAATAGTAAAAATTCCAGAAATGCAATGTTCAAAATGGAGAGTTGGTTAAATACATTATAGAATACTCCTATACTGAAATTTTGTGTAATCGTTTAAAAGGATACTACAGGATAATATTTAACATCCTTAAAAGCTGCTTAGTGCAAACACAGATTGTGAAATAGTAGACTAAATGTCATTTCATTGTGCTTTAAAGCACTGTGTGTGGCAGGTGTGGTGGCGCACGCTTTTAATCCCAGCACTCCAGAGGCTGAGGTAGGAGGATTGTGGTGAGTTCGAGGCCAGCATGAGACTAAATAGTGAATTCCAGGTCAGCCTGGGCTAGAGACACTACCTCGAAAAACAAAACAACAACAACAACAAAAAAAAAAAAAAAACAGCAACAAAAGAGCAAGTATGTGTGATTGCGTGGGGGGTGTGTGAGTGTGGGGATTGTATGGAGGTATAAGCAAGGGACATCTGTGCACTATGGAGAGACCTCGTGTGGGAAAGTGTTAAGTCCTCCAGTCTGATGACTTAGGTGAAAGGGCCAAGGGAAGATCTGGTAAATATCTTGCCCAACACATTGTCAAATAAACCTCACAGCTAGGCCTCCAAGCTGTCGGTCTTCCTGTGTCCGTTATCTATGGCAGCCCCACTCTTCGGTTGTGGTTGAGAAACTCCTGTGTCACTATGATGCAAGATTGCAACAAGACCCTGCCAAAACAGTTATTAGCTGGAAGCAAGAGCACATTGAATCCTGCAAAGGAAACTAGATCTGTTCCATGGGATCACAGGTGAGGGAGGGACTCAGACAGACACCTGCCATGTGAACGCTGACACTGGGGACAAGACAAAGTCAAACACCAGAAATCTGTGCGGAGGGGAGGAAGAAAGATGTCTGCCAGAGCAGACAGCTGGAGACTGAATCATGCCAGGTGAAGCATCACATGGGGGAGAGATGCTCAGAAGATCCAAGTGACTCAGGACAGTTGGGCTGGGGGAGCTGGAGACAGGGAAAGGATGGCTTGAAATGAGGGGACTCAGGCACAAATTTCCCTTGTTTTGAGACACTTGATCTTGGAGCTCATGATATAGGAAACCCCAAGCAGTGCTATGGAAACCCCAAGGAGAGGGACAGTTCTGTGCTACCAGACTACAGCCAGCCACAGTGCCAGCCAGGAGAATGTACATCAGCATCCTGCCTTGAAAACATTTTCCCAAGTGAAATAAGCCAGTCATACAATGACGGATAGTGTATGCCTCCACTTACATGAAGACACTAGAGTCATCAATCCACAGATGCAATGTAAACTGCTTCTTTCCAGGGGCTGGGGGAATGGGGTGTTATTGTTGCATGGGTAAACGGAAGAAGACAGAGTTGTGGAGATGGGTGGTGTGCTGGTCAGTCTTGGTTGTCAACTCGACGGGACTTAGAATCATCATGGAGACAGATCTCTGAGAAATCTGTGAACAATCCTCAAGATGACATTAACTTAGGTGGGAAGACACACCCTAAATATGGGCAATGCCATTCCATGGGTGGCTGGGGGGTCTTGGAATATATAAAATGGAGAAATCGAGTGGAGCATGAGCATTCATCTCTCTGCTTGCTGAATGTGGATGCATTGTGACCAGCTCTGCCACCATGCCTTTCTTGACTGTTCCCTCAAACTATGAGCTAAAATAAAACCTTCCTTCCTTAAGGTACTTGTTGCAGCAGCGAGAAGATTAACTGATGCAGATGGTAGTGAAGGCTGTGAGACAACATGAGAACGCTCCAAACCTCGATCGGTGCACTAGCGATGGTTAAATGGTCGATTGTAGGCAATGTACATTCTGGCGCAGTTTAAAGGAGAACGTCAGAAACAACAAAGAGAAGACAAAGATGGGAGTATTCGAGTGTCTGCTTCCAGCTGCATGCCTGTGCCTAGTGACATGGGCAGCCATTTCTCTAGTCTATTCTGTTGCAAGCAAAATGCTTATAAGACCCCCTCCAGATGTCCAGGGCGGTGATGCTCTCCCACCTTGGAAATAGATGATGACCGTTGAAAATCAAGTAAGGGCCTGGAGAGGAACGAAGGGCTCGCACGACAGTCCTCTAAGTTCTCTGTGGTGGCCATAGTGTGTTCCCACTGTATATATAACAATGTCTTTGTGTGTAGTGAGTTGGGTAAATTAAGGGTGTAAAATAAGAGATGATAAGCCTCTCCCACAGTTAGCCTAGGATAAAAAAAATGTTTCCCTAAAAACTACAGACTGGAATGTTGAAGTAACCAAGAGATGGAGCCAGGGAAAACATTTAGCTCATCTGCAAGTTGGCACCACCTGAACCCGTCTAAGTAACCATGGTAACGACTGGTCTGTGGGTAAAAATGAAACAAAAGCATTAACTTTGAATGCCTGTGCAGCTAGTTTAATCAGCCTGTGCCTGAGCACCACATAATTCTGCAAAAAAAAATTTTTTTTCAAAGAACTGAATCAGAGAATTTTAACGAGGACGCTATGAGCTACAAGAAAAGTTGGAAGTTATGGGTATGTTTCGACTTAAGCCAACTAATCCCGTAGACTCTGAAGTTTACAGGAACAATTTTCTTTCTTTTTTTTTTTTTTTTTCTGAGGTAGGGTCTTGCTTTAGCCTAGGCTGACCTGGAATTCACTTTGTAGTCTGAGTGGCCTCGAACTCACGTCAATCCTCCTACCTCTGCTTCCCAAGTGCTAGAATTAAAGGTATGTGCCACCACGCCCGACTAACAGAAACAATTTTTTTAAATTTTTTTGAGAGAGAGAAAGAGAGAGACAGATAGAGAATGGGTGCACTAGCAGCCTCTCAGCCACTGTGAACAAACTCTAGATGCGTGCTCCCCCTTGTGGGCACGTGCGGCATTGTGCCCTTGCATCACTGCATCTGACTAAACATGGGACCTGGAGCATCAAACGGGCATTCTTAGGCTTAGGAGGCAGGCACTTTAACCCCTAAGCAATCTCTCTAGCCCCCAGAAACAATTCTGAAGGGAAGTCTGACTCACATAGATTAAAATGAGGGTGAGAGGGCTGGAGAGATGGCTCAGCAGTTAAGGAACATGCCTGTGAAGCCTAAGGACCCCAGTTCGATTCTCCAGGTCCTACGTTAGCCGGGGGCGCATGCATCTGGAGTTCGTTTGCAGTGGCTAGAGGCCCTGGTTCACCCATTCTCCCTCCCTCTCTCTTTCCTTCCCTCTCTCTGTCTCTAAAAATAAATAAAAATAAAATAAAGTTTAAAAAAGTTCTAAAAAAAATGAGGGTGAGAAAGCTATAGGTGAGAACCAAAGGGGAGTGAGACATGAAATTAAAGCTGTGTCTCAACCTTAGCATAGTTTAGATCTAACCAAAACTGTGAATTCTCATTAGAAAAAGAGAGGTTTTGTATAAAAATTTTTCTCACTACCCAATACCCTATATTATGAAAAGCAATTGCTTTGAAATAACCACTCAGCTTAAGGAACGAGTAATTCCCAAGTTGAGCATGAGGAGCATGGGTGTTGATTTTCCTCCTCTTTTACTTTACATATACATTAGCTGAAACACTACGGTTTGTTTTGTAATGAAATGTTTTAAATTTATTGTATTTATTTATTTTGAGGGTGAAAGAGGCAGATAGAGAGAATGGGTGTGCCATGGCCTCTAGCCACTGCAAATGAACTCCAGGTACATGTGCCACCTTGTGCATCTGGCTTATGTGAGTACTGGGGAATAGAACCTGGGTCCTGAGGCTTTGAAGGCAAACCCCTTAACTGCTAAGCCATCTCTCCAGCCCATCATAATGCAATTTTATCAAAGAAGATAATGGGGTAGTTCCCGTTCTGTTAAAGGTTGTGTGGGGGTGCTCCTCACTGTGCTGGTGTCTGAGTAAGGAAATTAGTGACTTCTTACTTTCTCTCTGATATCTTTTTGTTGTTGTTGTTGTTTGTTTTTTGTTTGTTTGTTTGTTTTGTTTTGTTTTTTGAGGTAGGGTCTCACTCTAGCCCAGGGTGACCTGGAATTCACTCTGTATTCTCAGGGTGGCCTTGAACTCATGGCAATCCTCCTACCTCTGCCTCCGGAGTGCTAGGGTTGAAGGTGTGTGTGACCCCACCCAGCTTTCTCATTTCTATTTTTAAGTTTCACACAAAATTTACAGAAGCAACTAATCCAAAAATCAAACACACAAAAGAAATTCTTAGTAGGGTGGAGGTGTGTGCTTGTAACCATAGCACTTGAGAGGCTGAGGCAGAGATTGGTAAATTTGAGGCCAATCAGGGCTACATAGAGAGTTCCAGTCCTGCCAGGGCTGGAGAGCGAGACTGGGTTTCAAAAGAAAAAAAATATTTTTTTTTTCTTTTCACCAAGCATACTGAAATGGAAAATATATTTACTATACAAAAATAGACATTCTATTCTCTAAGGCTCTGTTGATTTGCTAATTGAGCCAGCAACACAAAATCTGCAATACATCTCATTGTAATAAGTTAAAGCAATGTAAAGCCTCACTAGATGGTGATATTAAGTATATACCATTCAATATTGTTAATAGCACACATTTCTGGGAAGGACACATACTTCTCTAGTAAGTATCTTTAATAACTATGGATTAAAGAAAAACATTTTTTATACTTTTTCTGCTGCCTGCTAGCTATGCCTTAAATATTTTATTTGCTAGTTTAAAAGCTGTTAATTAAAAAACACCAAAACACAAGGATAACACTCGCCCCAGCCATCTGCTCTTAGTCCAGATTCTGTTCCTCAACGGCATTGGTTATCTTCTGCTCCCACCAGCTCGCTCCCTGCATCCTTCACCCAGTGCTGGAGTTGGCCCAGCCAAGCACGTTTTACCTATCTAGAGGTGTGCCTCTGTCTTCCATTAAATTATTAGGAAACCCATGACCTGTGGCTACACAATTGGTAGCTTGGAATCTGCTGGGGTGGGGGAGGAGAGGATTTACACCAAAGAATTCATCAAGTTTCTTCTACACATCCAGAGAGAGCAGAAAGGGAGAGGAAATTCACTGGGGCATGGTACAGCAAGCCTTTAATCCCAGCACTTGGGAGGCAGAGGTAGGAGAATCACTGTGAGTTCGCGGTCACCCTTAGATTGCAGTGAATTCCAGGTCAGCCTGGACTAGAGAGTGAGACACTACCTCAAAAAAACAAGCAAGAGAAAGAAAGAAAGAAAGAAAGAAAGAAAGAAAGAAAGAAAGAAAGAAAGAAAGAAAGAAAGAAAGAAAGAAAGAAAGGGAAGAAAGTCAGAGGAAATTCAAGTGAGGCATTTGCTTACAAACAGGAGCTTCTCCCTCCCTCTCTTTTCCTTCCCTCTCTCTGTCTCTAAAAATAAATAAAAATAAAATAAAGTTTAAAAAAGTTCTAAAAAAAATGAGGGTGAGAAAGCTATAGGTGAGAACCAAAGGGGAGTGAGACATGAAATTAAAGCTGTGTCTCAACCTTAGCATAGTTTAGATCTAACCAAAACTGTGAATTCTCATTAGAAAAAGAGAGGTTTTGTATAAAAATTTTTCTCACTACCCAATACCCTATATTATGAAAAGCAATTGCTTTGAAATAACCACTCAGCATAAGGAACGAGTAATTCCCAAGTTGAGCATGAGGAGCATGGGTGTTGATTTTCCTCCTCTTTTACTTTACATATACATTAGCTGAAACACTACGGTTTGTTTTGTAATGAAATGTTTTAAATTTATTGTATTTATTTATTTTGAGGGTGAAAGAGGCAGATAGAGAGAATGGGTGTGCCATGGCCTCTAGCCACTGCAAATGAACTCCAGGTACATGTGCCACCTTGTGCATCTGGCTTATGTGAGTACTGGGGAATAGAACCTGGGTCCTGAGGCTTTGAAGGCAAACCCCTTAACTGCTAAGCCATCTCTCCAGCCCATCATAATGCAATTTTATCAAAGAAGATAATGGGGTAGTTCCCGTTCTGTTAAAGGTTGTGTGGGGGTGCTCCTCACTGTGCTGGTGTCTGAGTAAGGAAATTAGTGACTTCTTACTTTCTCTCTGATATCTTTTGTTGTTGTTGTTGTTTTTTGTTTTTGTTTGTTTGTTTGTTTTGTTTTGTTTTTTTGAGGTAGGGTCTCACTCTAGCCCAGGGTGACCTGGAATTCACTCTGTATTCTCAGGGTGGCCTTGAACTCATGGCAATCCTCCTACCTCTGCCTCCGGAGTGCTAGGGTTGAAGGTGTGTGTGACCCCACCCAGCTTTCTCATTTCTATTTTTAAGTTTCACACAAAATTTACAGGAGCAACTAATCCAAAAATCAAACACACAAAAGAAATTCTTAGTAGGGTGGAGGTGTGTGCTTGTAACCATAGCACTTGAGAGGCTGAGGCAGAGATTGGTAAGTTTGAGGCCAATCAGGGCTACATAGAGAGTTCCAGTCCTGCCAGGGCTGGAGAGCGAGACTGGGTTTCAAAAGAAAAAAAATATTTTTTTTTCTTTTCACCAAGCATACTGAAATGGAAAATATATTTACTATACAAAAATAGACATTCTATTCTCTAAGGCTCTGTTGATTTGCTAATTGAGCCAGCAACACAAAATCTGCAATACATCTCATTGTAATAAGTTAAAGCAATGTAAAGCCTCACTAGATGGTGATATTAAGTATATACCATTCAATATTGTTAATAGCACACATTTCTGGGAAGGACACATACTTCTCTAGTAAGTATCTTTAATAACTATGGATTAAAGAAAAACATTTTTTATACTTTTTCTGCTGCCTGCTAGCTATGCCTTAAATATTTTATTTGCTAGTTTAAAAGCTGTTAATTAAAAACACCAAAACACAAAGGATAACACTCGCCCCAGCCATCTGCTCTTAGTCCAGATTCTGTTCCTCAACGGCATTGGTTATCTTCTGCTCCCACCAGCTCGCTCCCTGCATCCTTCACCCAGTGCTGGAGTTGGCCCAGCCAAGCACGTTTTACCTATCTAGAGGTGTGCCTCTGTCTTCCATTAAATTATTAGGAAACCCATGACCTGTGGCTACACAATTGGTAGCTTGGAATCTGCTGGGGTGGGGAGGAGAGGATTTACACCAAAGAATTCATCAAGTTTCTTCTACACATCCAGAGAGAGCAGAAAGGGAGAGGAAATTCACTGGGGCATGGTACAGCAAGCCTTTAATCCCAGCACTTGGGAGGCAGAGGTAGGAGAATCACTGTGAGTTCGCGGTCACCCTTAGATTGCAGTGAATTCCAGGTCAGCCTGGACTAGAGAGTGAGACACTACCTCAAAAAAAAAGCAAGAGAAAGAAAGAAAGAAAGAAAGAAAGAAAGAAAGAAAGAAAGAAAGAAAGAAAGAAAGAAAGAAAGAAAGAAGAGAAAGAGAAGAAAGTCAGAGGAAATTCAAGTGAGGCATTTGCTTACAAACAGGAGCAGTGAGCTTGCTTGCTTGCTTTTTTTCTTTTTTTCTTTTCTTTTTTTTTTTTTTCCTGAGGTAGGGTCTCTCTCTCTCTCTCTCCAGCCCAGGCTGACCTGGAATTCACTATGTAGTCTCAGGGTGGTCTCCAACTCTTAGCAATCCTCCTACCTATGCCTCCCAAGTGCTGGGATTAAAGTCATGTGCCATCATACCCAGCTGCTTCTCTTTCTTTTTCTCTTTCTTTCTTTCTTTCTTTCTTTCTTTCTTTCTTTCTTTCTTTCTTTCTTTCTTTCTTTCTTTTTCTTTCTTTTTTGAGAGAAAGAGACAGAGAATGGGCACACCAGTGGCCTCTCAGCGGCTGTGAACGAACTCCAGACACGTGCACCCCCCTAGTGGGCAAGTGCGGCATTGCACCCTTGCATCACTTCTTTAATCTGGCTAAATGTGGGACCTGGAAGCGGGTATTCTTAGGCAGGCGCCTTCACAGCTAAGCCATCTCTCCAGCTCTTTACTTCTCTAACAGGCTGGTGGATGTTCTGTCATTGGCTAAGGTCTTGTCACAGGAATAAATGACATATCCTGAAATGGCCTGTGTCATTGAGGTGTATGGTCAAGCCACATGGAGCAAGAACCAGACAGTTTTGCATACTGAAGGATGAACCACAGCAAGCCACCATCCTGCTTCACACCCATGATGGCTTCCTGCTGCATCGCAGATAAAGTCCAAACTCCTTAGCAAGGCTGTGAGTTCTGGTGATCTAGCTCCTATGACACCTCCTGCACTCCCCCTCTATATGTGTTCTTTGTGCCACACCACAGTAGGGCCTCTGTGGAGCATCCACACATCCATCCACTGTCCATGGGACACTTCCCCAGGTGAGTTTTCTGCTTATTTGTGTGTTTGCCATTTGACCTGTGCAGTAAGACAGACCATGGAGGCTACATGAGATGAGGCCTTGTGGGTTTCAGACAGTGTTTTCCTCACACAGCCTCAGGTGGGAGTTGTTGGAAAGGCTTCAGTTATCTAGACACAAAATAACTGTGAGTCTAATATCTTCCTTCACTTCCATGCTAACTATGTGGAGAAGCCGGGCTTCATGACATGTGCCTGTAACCCAAGCACTCAGGATGTTGAGGCAGAAGGATTGAGAGTTTGAGGCCAGCCTGGATAACATATCAAGGCCTGTTTTTCAAGATATTTACTTACCTATTTATTTATTTGAGAGCGGGAACTGGTGTACCTGGGCCTCTAGCCACTGCAAACCAACATGTGCACCTGGCTTACATGGGTTATAGAGAATTGAACCTGCGACCTCAGGCTTTGCAGACAAGTGCCTTAACCACTAATCCATGTCAATAGCCCAAGACCCTGTTTTAAAAAAAACTAATCTATATATAAAGGGTGACCCACCCAATTCTTCTGAGACAGTTCTTGTTTGGGGTGGGGGTTTTGTTTGCCTGTGTATGTGTGACTGATGTGTGTGTTTGTGTGTATGTGAGTGCATGTGTATGTGGGTGCACAGGCCTGGTGCATGCTGTGTGTGTGTGTGTGTGTGTGTGTGTGTGTGTGTGTGTGTTGGAAGCCAGAGTGTCTTCCTTGCTACTCTCCATCTTGTTTTGTTGTTGCTGCTGTTGTTTTTGAGGTAAGGTCTCACTCTTGCCCAGGCTGACCTAGAACTCCCTCTGTATTCCAGGCTGACCTTACACTGATGGCAATACTCTTATCTCAGCACCCCAAATGCTGGGACTGAAGGTGTGAGCTACCATGTCTGTCTTAGAGACAAGGTCAGTCGCTGAGTCTGGAGCTCACTGATCCAGTTAGGCTAGCTAAGTAGCCCATCCCAGGGATCCTCCTGTTTCTGACTCCCCAATGCTAGAGGTATGGCCATGCCCAGCTCTTACATGGGAGCTGAGGATCCAAGCTCGGGACCTAATGCTTGCATGGCAAGCACTTTACCTGCCAA
Organism: Orientallactaga sibirica; assembly: GCA_036365145.1. Taxonomy (NCBI): domain Eukaryota; kingdom Metazoa; phylum Chordata; class Mammalia; order Rodentia; family Dipodidae; genus Orientallactaga; species Orientallactaga sibirica. Next base: position 2,248,892 of record JAEOAD010001462.1, on the reverse strand, counting down.
GCAAAGCCACTGTCCTTGTGGAAGAAGTTAGACAGAGAAACAAGACCCATGTGGTGCTCTAAAGCCCTTTGTCCCAAAGCCATATCCTGCATTATAGTTTCTATTGTACAAGCCTTTACCAGGGAGACAGCATGACCCTGAATCTCCTCCCAATCTATGCAGCTACATCCTACTTGTAATGGGTTACCTGGTTAGTACAGCCATAGGTAAGCTTTCCTGAGCTGTAATTTTCCACTTGTAGTCCCCAGTTATGTATCCCAGAAGTTTAACCCACCAATAATGTGAAGAACTCCAGGTGATGTCAAACTGCCTGCCATACTGACTATAAAACCTCTGCACCATCAGAGCTTAATGCTCAGACTTTGGGAGAAATTCCCCTGGGTCCACACTGGTGTGATAATAAATATTCATCTTGATTCTGTTTCTGGTGCCAGTTCTATGTGCCTCAGTTTCCCATAATAACATCCAAGGAACTCTTCTACCTCAAGCAAAACTAAATGATATGCCCAAGTCTCGTTTCTGTTGCTATCACAGAAAACTTAAGACTGGGTAATTTATAAAGAAAGGAAAGAGGTTTATTTTGCCTAATAGTTCTAGAAGTCCAAGAGCACTTTGAGCTGGCATCTGCTCAGCTTCTGGTAAGAGCCTTGTGCTTCTCTATGCACAATGGGAAAGCAGACTGACAAGGAGCCTCATGCAGAGATGAGCATGAAAGGGACGAGGGAACTAGAGGCTGGAAAAATGAATTACTAGTTAAAGGTATTTACTTGCAAAGCCGGCCATCCCCAGATTCAATTCCCCAGCCACCCATGTAAAGCAGGTGTGGTGGCTTGAATGTATGTCTCCCATAGACTCAGGTATTTTTTTAATTATTATTTTTATTGATAACTTCTATACTTACATACAAAATGATATTTCCCTCCCCTCCCCCCATTCAACTTTAGAACTCCAATCTCCATCATATCCCTTCCCTCTCTCCATTAGTCTCTCTTTTAATTTGATGTCATCATCTTTTTCTTTTATTTTGAGGGTCTTGCGAAGGTATTGCTAGGCACTGCAAGGTCATGGATATCAAGGCCAATTTCTGTCTGGGCAGTTGCATTGTAAGGAGTCATACCCTTCCTTTGGCTCTTCCATTCTATCTGGCCCCTCTTCTGCAATGGTCCCTGAGCCTTGGAGGGTGTGGCAGAGGTGTTTCAGTGCTGGGCACTCCTCCATACCTTCTTCTCAGCACTATGTTGCCTTTTGGGTCATCCCAGTGGTCATCGCCATCTGAAAAGAGAAGCTTCTCTAACCAGAAGTGAGAGTAGCGTTAATATGTGAATATGAACATTAAGTGTAGTGCTTTCAGGGCAGCTTGGTGGGAATAATATATACATTTATTCAGACAAGAACAGACTTTATATCCCTAAGGCTCATGACCTCACCTGCCAGACTCAGGTATTTTTGATGAAGATTAAGCTTTCTACTTGGTCTTCAGCTGGGGTGGGGGCACACTGCTTGAGGAAGTGTGTCACTGGGGGTGGATCTAGATTCCAGCCCTTAGTGTATGGAGAGCAATTTGGAGCTCTGGTTGCCTGTGCTTGTGGGTGCTGGCAGTTGTCTTTCTGCTATGGATGTATGGAAGTGAGCCAGCTTCTTCCAGCATGGTGGAACTTTCCCTGGATGCTATAAGCCTAAATAAACCCTTTCCTCCCATAAGCTGTTTCTGGCTGGATATTTGTTCCAGCAATGAAAAGGTAACTGCAACATCAGGATGGGCATTCATTTGCAGTAACAAGAAACCCTGGCATGTCCATGCACATACACATGCACACTTTTTTTTCCAAAGAGGCCCTCCTCATTGGAGATGCATTCCATCTTACCCTGGGAATTGATTACTCATTTATCTTGGTCAGGCATTGTGGGGGGCAGCAGCAGACATCAGTTATGGGGAAAGGCAATTTTTTGCTCTGGGACAGAATGGACCCACACCACCCAGGGTGATTAGCTCTAACAATCTTTCCACCCCTCTTCCACAAAATTCCCTTTGCCATGTTGGATGCTTTTTTTTTTTTTTTTTTTGATTTTGAGTGTTGTATTTTCAAGGTAGTGCTGACGCTGTAACAGGTTTGGGAAAAGGGCATGCTCAACAGTAACTCAGGCAACGACCTGGAATTCTCTTTTCTGCTGGGTGAGTCTCAGCTGTGACCTCAAGTCTTCACTGCCAGGTGAGAATCAGCTGTGTCTGCCTCCCAAGTGTTGGGATTAAAGGTGTGTGCCAATGTTGGGTGCATTGTAAGTCTAAGTCTTCAGTGATGGGAATCACTAGTCTGAGCCTCTGGATCTCTGGTTTGGTAGGTGTTTAGTGTCCTCAGTGTCTATCTCCTTCAGTTTCATTAGTCCCAGATATGCTGTGCATGATAATTAGGTGAAAAGTCTGCAATTGACCATGGGCAGCAATTCCTCTGTGGAAGAGTTTCAGCTGGGGCCAGGGTGGAGTGCACTGGATCATTTCATTTGTTAGACAATCCAAAACATTAAGGCCCCAAAAACCAAGGTCCCACCCCAAAATCTGAAAAATTGAAATTAGTCCTCTCCCATGGAGATGAAGTCAGTAAAATCACCAGCTAAATGGGATAAAAAAACCATTATTAATTTAGAGAAAATTTAAAATTGACCCTCTTATACCCCAAAATTGCTGGGAAAACTTGACATTGGAAAGCAAAATTGGTTTTCTGGATATGATTCTGACTTGTTTCCCAGTTAATCAAGATAAAGTTTTAAATTGTTTCACTGAATGTGGATCCAGCAATTAACCAATCCAAAATGAATAAACAAGTGGTTTTTCACCCACCATGGCTGCTGGCCACTTCATTGCAGTTTTCCTTCTTTTCCAGCATCCATTTTGTAGCGCCGGCGCTACCACCAAGACAGGTTGTTTCACTGGGTCATTTCTGCCAGTGCAGAGGGTGTCTTAGACTTTGAAATGTTGCTCAGACAGATGTCATATCCTGGTTTACATCCTCCCCCTGTTGTTTACATCCTCCTATCCTGTAGCTCCTCCTGTTATTAGCACCTTCCAGCACTGGATGGGCTTAAAACAATCCTGTCTGGGGACTGGCTCTCCTCCAGACACCAACTCTCTCTCTCTGGATGTATGTCCATGCTGACATCATTGGTGTCTTCATGTAGTAGGGTCTTACCATTAACCTTTGGTGGATATTTGGTAATCAACATCAGTGCTCTGACAAGAAACCTGGCAGTCTGTCATGTTTTTTTTTCCACCTCCTTAGGTCTCTCAGATCAACAGCTCGTTGTGGATGTTAACTGCATCCTGAGTATGTTGGAATTACAGGCTAGTGCCATGAGAAAAGTCTCAAAAAGAAATAGAGCCTCCCAGAAAAAATGTTGGGTGCAGAAACAGGAGAATTTAAGGTTTGAGGCTTCATCTTACCCTCTCTGATATCAAATAGAGAAAGCCCTTCGATTTCAGGTGGTTTCAGCTAAGGTCCTGTTGCACTGGTTCAACCTTTCAGGTCCCACCCCATCTGAAAAAGAGAAGCTTCCAGGATATAGCTAAATAGGATTCTTATGGTACCAGGTCAATTTGGGTTCAGATTACACACATTTTTTTTGGTTTTGTTTAGTTTAGTTTTTGTTTGAGTTTTTAACAATCAAAAGAGTTGTTTGTTTGTTTGTTTGTTTGTTTGTTTTTTTGAGTTGTAGAGTTCTTACTCTCCCCAGCCCAGGCTGACCCTTCCAGCACTCACTATGTAGTCTGGGACTGGCTGGCCTCCAGACACCAACTAGGTGGTCCTGCCATATCTCTGCCTCCCAAATGCTGGGTAATCGGATTAAAAGGCATTTTTGCCTCACTAGATCAACAGCTTTGTAAATGAAGTTTTTTAAGGGGATGACAAAAAGAAAAAAAGAAATAGAAGGAGAAACAGGACTTTCATTAGCATTTACCTTCTTGCTTGCACAAAACAACCAAACCAAAAGGATTCTATGCAGTTCAATTGTGATTACAGGAAAAGGTGTATTTTGAAGCCGGTTTGTTTGTTTGTTTGTTTTTTTTTTTCGAGGTTTTAATCCCAGCACTTGGGAGGCAGAGGTAGTCTCTCAGGATCGCCATGAGTTCAAGGCCACCCTGAGACTCCCAAATGTGGGATAATTCCAGGTCAGCCCAGCCTGGGAAGTGAGACCCTACCTCATTGCAAAACCTTCTTGCTGGCAAAAAAAAAAAAAAAAAGGTGTATTTTGGCTTACATACTCAAGGAGAAGCTCCATGATAGCAGGGAAAAACAGTGACATGAGTAGAGACTGGACATCACCTCTGCCACAGCAAGTACAATACTGTAGCAAGAGAGTGAGCCAAAAAGTAGCATGGGAAAGCTGGTTATCCACAAGCCTGCCCCCAGCAACATGCCTCCTTCAGCAAGGTTCCAATTCCCAAATAGTCACCAGCTGAGGACCTAGCATTCAGAACACATGAGTTTATGGTGGATACCTAATTCAAACCAACACAACTTTATAACACCCCACACTGTAACTTCTCTGGTTCCTCCCCACCAGAGCAAGAACTCACACTACAGGGGAATTTATCCATTCATAAGAGCTGTGATGGTTAATCATCATTGTCCATTTGACAGGATGTAGAATCACCTAGGACACTAAGACACCTCTAGGTGAGCCTTTGAAGATGTTTCTCAGAAGCATAACAGAGGGAAAGATCCACCCTGAACATAGGTGGTACTATTCCAGGGGCTGAACCTTGGATGTGGATGGTACTATCCCAGCAGCTGGGCCTTGGGTGTGGATGGTACTATTCCAGGGGCTGAACCTTGGATGTGGATGGTACTATCCCAGCAGCTGGGCCTTGAAGGGAATTAAAGTAGTAGGAGAAAGCAAGCTGAGTCCAGTATTCATTTCTCTGCTTCCTGGTGCACCCAGATATGAGTAAGCAGCCTCCTGTGCCCACCACCATGGACCTGTGCCCACCACCTCCATGATTTTCTCTCTGTTTCTCTCTCTCTCTCTCTTTGTCTCTCTCTCTCTCTCTTTTTCAAGGTAGGATCTCACTCTGGCCCAGGCTGACCTGGAACTCACTCTGTTTTCTCAGGGTGGCCTCAAACTCATGGTGATCCTCCTACCTCTGCCTCCTGAGTGCTGGGATTAAAGGCGTGCGCCACCACGCCTGGCTTTAAATCTGTTAAATTGCTTCTTATCGGGTATCTGGTCACAGCGATGAGCACAGTAACTAACACATTCCTCATGACACAAATCCCCCCACTGAGCTCCATCCCTAACTCTAAAGCATTGAGAAGCCTCACCATGGGATCACTGGGTACAAATGGGATTCAAATCAAGCCATTGACTAGGTTGCACATGGTATCTAGAATGATGTTCTGGAAGGATGTGCAATTAGAGAATTCAGCTTGGAGATCTTCCTTTGTTCTTCCTGGGGAAAGAAAGAACTTGAGTCAGCATTGTTAACTTAGCATATACATTTTTATTTGTCTTAGCAGTTAAAATACATTTGCAACATATTGTTTAAGAGAAAAGATCACATTGTACTTCACAGGTAATGTTGCTGGTTTTAAATGTCATTGTGAAAATAATGTGTCACAAATATGCAAGCATGACTCGCAGGGTTAGAAACTTCCTACTGAAGTCACTTGGACTCCTAAAAATAAGTTTATTTGAATGTATCTTTTACATCTTTCTGATTTCAAAGAACCAAAAATTGCCAGGCATGGTGGCCCACACCTTTAATCCCAGCACTCAGGAAGCAAAGGTAGGAGAATTGCTTTGAGTTCAAGGACACCCAGAGACTACATAGTGAATTCCAGGTCAGTAGTCTGGGCCAGAGAAAGACCCTATCTCAAAAAACCAAAGGGAAAAAAAAAAAAAAAGAATCAAAACTTGAGTTTGTCTGGTGTGGTAGCAAAGAGGCAGAGGTATAGCCGGTGTAGTGGTGCACACCTGTATTCCCAGCACTCCAGAGGCAGAGGTAGGAGGATCGCTGTGAGTTCGAGGCCACCTGAGACTATATAGTTAATTCCAGGTCAGTAGTCTGGGCCAGAGTGAAACTCTACCTCGGTTAAAAAAAAAAAAAAAAAAAAAAAAGAGGCAGAAGTAGGGGTAGGAGGATCACTGTGATTCTGAGGCCAGCCTGGGGCTACAGAGTGAGTTCTAGGTCAGGCTGGGCTAGAGTGAAACCCTGCCTCAACACACCATTCTCCCCCCTCACACACACCAAAAAAAAGAATAATAATCGACTACTTGGTCTGGGGAGATGGTTCATTTGGTAAAGTGCTTGCCCTGCAAGCATGGGGACCTGAATTTGACCTGCAGAATGCATGTAAATGCATGTAAATGGCACATACTTTATAATTCCAATTCTTGGGATACTGGAAAGAGGTGGGTCCTTGGAGTTTGCTGGACCCAATCTAGCCCAACTGGTGATCTACAAGCCAATGAGAGATTCTGTCTCAAAGGAAGTGGATGAGGTTCCTGATGAAGACAACCAAGGTTGTCTTCTGGTCTCCCCATGCAACACACATGCACATGGATGCAAGTGTACCCACACATATGAGCACACATACATATATACATGTGTACCACATACATATACATGTCAAAAACAATAAGGGGGGCTGGAGAGATGGCTTAGTGGTTAAGCGCGTGTCTGTGAAGCCCAAGGACCCCAGTTCGAGGCTCGATTCCCCAGGACCCATGTAAGCCAGATGCACAAGGTGGCACATGCATCTGGAGTTCATTTGCAATGGCTGGAGGTCCTGGTACGCCCATTCACTCACTCTCTCTCTCTCTCTCTCTTTCTCTCTCTCTCTCTGCCTCTTTCTCTCTCTGTCTGTTGCTCTTAGATAAATAAATAAAAAATAAACAACAACAAAATTAAAAAAAAAAAAAAACAAGAAGCCAGGCGTGTTGGTGCACACCTTTAATCCCAGCCCTTGAGAGCTAGAGGTAGGAGAATCACCGAGAGTTCAAGACCACCCCTGAGACTATAGAGTGAATTTCAGGTCAGCCCGGACTAGAGCAAGACCCTACCTCAGGACAAAAAAAACAAAACCAAGGACTACTTCTTTGTCTAACTTAGATGTCTTTGATAACTTAGCCAACATTTTTATCATAACAATTTTATTTTTTAAATATTTTTTATTCATTAATCCTTCTGCCTCTGCTTCCTGAGTGCTGGAATTATAAGCATCAGCCACCACACCTGTTTCAATGAGTCTTTATCTCATATTTATTAGAATTCAAGGGACTTCTAATTTCAAAAAGCACACTTATTTAGTGAATTGACATGTACACTCATAGTGTACAAGAGCTTGGGTTCTCCAGCTCGAGGTTAGCCAGACTTACCAGACTTTGTATCATCTCTCTGGCAAGGAGATAGCTGACAGAAGGACACTGAGGCCAGAGCAAAGGGCAACATTGGGTAGCCTTGGCAACTGACCATCATTTTGTTTGCTTGATTTATCTTTTCACATGAGGATTGATCCCACGTTCAAAGGTCTGGCCATTTTGGTTTGCAGACCGTGATATTCTATTCAAATTGATCTTACATGGTAGCCATTTTCCTCTTTCCATTGTTCACCAAAGCTATCCTTTTTTTTCCTTTTGAAATTATCAATTGCTCATGGGACTCCCTTGTGCCCTTTGTGGGGTGAAGAGAAGCAGAGGGTGAGCTACTATGACTTTCAGGCACTCACAAGAAACCAGACCAGACCCCATTTGTTCCGACCCTTCCCTGTGCTGCCACCCTGTTCTGTGCTGACGTCATCATCCACCGTAGCAGTTCCCTTCTCCTTGCTGAGATGAAGCACCTGACCAGGAGCAGCTGATGGGAGGAGATGGTTAATCTCAGCTTGCAGTCTCGAGGGGACTGTAGGTGTCCATCATGGCAGGGCACGGAGGGGAAGCATCTGTTATGACGGGGAAGCATTGTAGGACATGCTGCCCATCCTGGGGACTCATATAAAAGACACTCTCAGCCAGTCGTGGTGGTGCACACCTTTAATCCCAGCACTCAGAGGCAGAGGTAGGAGGATCACTGTGAGTAAGAGGCCAGCCTGAAACTACATAGTAAATTCCAGGTCAGCCTGGACTATAGCAAGACCCTACCTCAAACAAACAAACAAACAAACAAACAAACAAACAAACAAACAAACAAAGACATTTCTAAGGTCTTGGGGGTGTGCATCCCATTTTCTGGAACCCCTTTTTTACCTCTTTGGGCAAGAGCTATACTTTTCTATCTTCTCTATCTATAATCTAATTTTTAAAAATGTCAATTTTACCCTCTAGTCTATGGAATTTAATTATTTAAATTCACAAGATAAAATATGGAGGCCACTGACACAGAAGAAGTTTTGTATGTCCATTGTGTTGTCCAGTACCCTAACCCTGGGTAACATCCCACCCAAGAGCTGAGATAGGGCTCTGATGCTCTCAAGACACCCCCAAATTCTCCTATCACTATTCACCATGAAGTTGGTATTATGTTTTTTTAACTAACAATTTTTATTATTTTTTTTAATTTTTATTTTTTTTTTTTTTTCAAGGTAGGGTTTCACTCTATCCCAGGCTGACATGGAATTCACTATGTAGTCTCAGGGCGGCCTTAAACTCATGGCAATCCTCCTACCTCTGCCTCCTGAGTGCTGGGATTAAAGGCGTGTGCCACCATGCCCAGATCTGGTGTATTTATTTTTATTATTATTATTATTTTATTTGAGAGAGACACAGAGAGAGAGAGTAAGACAGAGAAGAAGAGGCAGAGAATAGGCACACCAGGGTCTCTCGGTGCTGTGAACAAATTCCAGAAGCATGTGCCCCCTTGCGCACATGTGACATTGCACGCTTGTGTCACTTTTGCATCTGGATAAACGTGGGACCTGGAGATTTGAACAAGTGTTCTTAGGCTTTGAAGGTAGGCGCCTTAAACGCTAAGCCATCTCCCAGCCCTGGTGTTGTATTTTTAAAAAAAATTTGAGGCAAGCCGGGTGTGGTGGCTCACGCCTTTAATCCCAGCACTCAGGAGGCAGAGGTAGGAGGATCACCATGAGTTCGAGGCCACCCTGAGACTACATAGTTAATTCCAGGTCAGCCTGGGCCAGAGTGAGACCCTACCTCAGAAAAACAAAAATTTGAGGCAAGCCCAGCAGACTGGCCTCTTTTTTTTTTTTTTAGGTGAGAGAGAGAGAGAGAGAGGAGGAGGGAGGAGAATTGGCACACCAGGGCCTCCAGCCACTGCAACTAAACTCCAGACACATGCACCCCATTGTGTGTATGTGAGACATTGTGCACTTGTGTCACTGTGTGTGGTCCCTCACCATTCCCAGGGGTCTTTGGCCACTGACATTCCAGGTACAGGAGGAGTTGGGGGAAGAAGCAGGGTCCTGGAGCAGATGAGTGTGACGATGGGAAATAAACACCCAGGAAGCCTTCTGATGGATAGCACGCTCTCCTTTATTCAACAAGGAGTGAGTTTATAAACACTTGAGAAAAGGTTGAGACGTCACATACAGACTATACAGCGATTGTATACATAGTTTATGGGTTGCTTTCTAATTGGTTGAAAGGCAGAAGTGTAAGGAGATAGTGTCAGGAAATGCTACGTGACTTCAGAGTTGTGAGGGAGGGCTATAAGAGAGATAACAGGTGGCAGGGAAAATCTACGTGACTTCAGCCACATAAGGGTCTCTTAGGCAGCTAGCCACAAGGTCAGGAACTGTGGGGGTAGGGCAAAGCCTGCCTATGGAATGGTCATATACTTTTTGGATCAAGGGAGGGCCTCACCAGTTCTGCGCACTCTGGGTGATGACAGGGCACACTACAATCTTGCCAGAGGGTAAGGCAGACCAGTGACCATCGCCAGGGTGGATTCCCGACAATAAGGCCGGCTGCAACCCCCACAGCCCAAGGTCCCCAGCCATGTCCAACAGTTCAGGCCAGCTTCCTCACAGTCCCAGCCCGTTTTTAGGAATGCCCAACAACTGTGCGTCTGGCATATGTGGAACCTGGAGGGTTGAATATGAGTCCTTAGGCTTTGCCAGCGAGTGCCTTAGCTGCTAAGCCATATCTCCAGCCCTGGTGTTGTATTTTGAATGTAAATTTCCCCATATCCTCAGGTGTTTGTGATTGAGTTTCCTGCTTTGTCCCCAGCTGGAGCATTTGAGAGACAGAGTCTTACTGAAGGAGGTGTTTTGCTGGGGTGGGCCTTGGGGTTGAGGAGTCCCACCCTTCTGTGTGTTCAGAGCCAGCTCCTCCTTGCTGTTGTCTCTCTGCTATGGATGTATGATGAAGTAAGCCAGCTTCCTCTGCCATGATGAAACTTCCCCTCAGAGCTGAACGCCTGAAACAAAACCTTTCGAAGGTGTGCTTTTATTTATTTTGGCTTTTTGAGGTACGGTCTCACTTTTAGTCCAGGCTGACCTGGAACTCACTATGTAGTCTCAGGGTGGCCTTGAACTCACGCAATCCTCCTCCCTCTGCCTCCCAAGTGCTGGATTAAAGGCTTACGCCACCACGCCCGGCTGGAGGTGTGCTTTGAAGGGGATATGGGGACACTGTTTCTTCCTCTCTCTTTCACTTTTGGATACTATATATGAGCACTTTCTTCCCTGACATGCTCCCACCATGACATACATCATATGCCCAGAATAGACAAAAGTCAACCTAGCTGTGCTGAAAGCTCTGAGATACAATAAGCCTTCCCTCCTGAAACATTGATGATCTCAGGTCTTTATTATGTTGACAGAAAACTGCCAGACACAGAAGGGGCACATGAGGAGACTTGAAGGTTTGAAGATCTCTGAGAGTTCTAATGCCATACTTTCTGGATCAGAGCTGGAGAGTTTCTCTTTAAAACATTGGGGGACAATGAAGTCAATCTACACTTTAATTCAGGTACCTGAAAAAATCCATCTCCGGGGCTGGAGAGATGGCTCAGTGGTTAAAAGGCCCTTTCATGCAAAGCCCTAACGACCTGGGTTTGATTCCCCAGTTCCAATGTAAAACCAAAGCACAAAGTGGCGTGCATCTGGAGTTCATTTGCAGCAGCACTATGCCCTGATGCACCTCTTTTTTCTCTCTCTGTGCCTCTCTCTGCATGCAAATGAATAAAAAAAAATTTTAACTTTTGAAAACTATATGGCTGAGGGCTGGAGAGATGACTTAGCGGTTAAAGTGTGACAGCAAAGCCAAAGGATCTGGGTTTGATTCCCAGTACCCACATAAAGCTGTATACACAAGGTGGTGCATGTGTCTGGAATTTGTTTGCAGTAGCTACAGGCCTGGTGCACCCATTCTCTCCACCCCCTCCACACACATATATCTGCTTCTTTCTCTCTCTCTCTCTCTCAAATAAATAGATAAATAAAATAAATTTTAAAAATACAGGCTGGAGAGATGGTTCAGTGGTTAAAGCACTTGCCTACAGAGCCTAACAACCTAAGTTCAATTCCCCAGTGCCCATGTAGAGCCAGATGCCCAAAGTAGCACATGTCTAAAGTTTGTTTGCAGCAGCAGAGGCTCTGGCACATCCATTTTTCTCTCTCCTTGCAAATAAATGAATAAACATTTTTAAACATTTTTTTGAAATTTAAATTTACTGTTAACCTTACAAAATGTGAGTTTCAGATGAGGGGGCAATCTGGCGTTGTAGTGGTGCACACCTGTATTCCCAGCACTCCAGAGGCAGAGGTAGGAGGATCGCTGTGAGTTCGAGGCCACCTGAGACTATATAGTTAATTCCAGGTCAGTAGTCTGGGCCAGAGTGAGACTCTACCTCGGTTAAAAAAAAAAAAAGGCAGAAGTAGGGGTAGGAGGATCACTGTGATTCTGAGGCCAGCCTGGGGCTACAGAGTGAGTTCTAGGTCAGGCTGGGCTAGAGTGAAACCCTGCCTCAACACACCATTCTCCCCCCTCACACACACCAAAAAAAAGAATAATAATCGACTACTTGGTCTGGGGAGATGGTTCATTTGGTAAAGTGCTTGCCCTGCAAGCATGGGGACCTGAATTTGACCTGCAGAATGCATGTAAATGCATGTAAATGGCACATACTTTATAATTCCAATTCTTGGGATACTGGAAAGAGGTGGGTCCTTGGAGCTTGCTGGACCCAATCTAGCCCAACTGGTGATCTACAAGCCAATGAGAGATTCTGTCTCAAAGGAAGTGGATGAGGTTCCTGATGAAGACAACCAAGGTTGTCTTCTGGTCTCCCCATGCAACACACATGCACATGGATGCAAGTGTACCCACACATATGAGCACACATACATATATACATGTGTACCACATACATATACATGTCAAAAACAATAAGGGGGGCTGGAGAGATGGCTTAGTGGTTAAGCGCGTGTCTGTGAAGCCTAAGGACCCCAGTTCGAGGCTCGATTCCCCAGGACCCATGTAAGCCAGATGCACAAGGTGGCACATGCATCTGGAGTTCATTTGCAATGGCTGGAGGTCCTGGTACGCCCATTTACTCTCTCTCTCTCTCTCTCTCTCTCTCTGCCTCTTTCTCTCTCTGTCTGTTGCTCTTAGATAAATAAATAAAAAATAAACAACAACAAAATTAAAAAAAAAAAAAACAAGAAGCCAGGCGTGTTGGTGCACACCTTTAATTCCAGCCCTCGAGAGCTAGAGGTAGGAGAATCACCGAGAGTTCAAGACCACCCCTGAGACTATAGAGTGAATTTCAGGTCAGCCCGGACTAGAGCAAGACCCTACCTTAGGACAAAAAAAACAAAACCAAGGACTACTTCTTTGTCTAACTTAGATGTCTTTGATAACTTAGCCAACATTTTTATCATAACAATTTTATTTTTTAAATATTTTTTATTCATTAATCCTTCTGCCTCTGCTTCCTGAGTGCTGGAATTATAAGCATCAGCCACCACACCTGTTTCAATGAGTCTTTATCTCATATTTATTAGAATTCAAGGGACTTCTAATTTCAAAAAGCACACTTATTTAGTGAATTGACATGTACACCCATAGTGTACAAGAGCTTGGGTTCTCCAGCTCGAGGTTAGCCAGACTTACCAGACTTTGTATCATCTCTCTGGCAAGGAGACAGCTGACAGAAGGACACTGAGGCCAGAGCAAAGGGCAACATTGGGTAGTCTTGGCAACTGACCATCATTTTGCTTGCTTGATTTATCTTTTCACATGAGGATTGATCCCACGTTCAAAGGTCTGGCCATTTTGGTTTGCAGACCGTGATATTCTATTCAAATTGATCTTACATGGTAGCCATTTTCCTCTTTCCATTGTTCACCAAAGCTATCCTTTTTTTCCTTTTGAAATTATCAATTGCTCATGGGACTCCCTTGTGCCCTTTGTGGGGGGTGAAGAGAAGCAGAGGGTGAGCTATGACTTTCAGGCACTCACAAGAAACCAGACCAGACCCCATTTTGTTCTGACCCTTCCCTGTGCTGCCACCCTGTTCTGTGCTGACGTCATCATCCACCGTAGCAGTTCCCTTCTCCTTGCTGAGATGAAGCACCTGACCAGGAGCAGCTGATGAGAGGAGATGGTTAATCTCAGCTTGCAGTCTCGAGGGGACTGTAAGTGTCCATCATGGCAGGGCACGGAGGGGAAGCATCTGTTATGACGGGGAAGCATTGTAGGACATGCTGCCCATCCTGGGGACTCATATAAAAGACACTCTCAGCCAGTCGTGGTGGTGCACACCTTTAATCCCAGCACTCAGAGGCAGAGGTAGGAGGATCACTGTGAGTAAGAGGCCAGCCTGAAACTACATAGTAAATTCCAGGTCAGCCTGGACTATAGCAAGACCCTACCTCAAACAAACAAACAAACAAACAAACAAACAAACAAACAAACAAACAAAGACATTTTCTAAGGTCTTGGGGGTGTGCATCCCATTTTCTGGAACCCCTTTTTACCTCTTTGGGCAAGAGCTATACTTTTCTATCTTCTCTATCTATAATCTAATTTTTAAAAATGTCAATTTTACCCTCTAGTCTATGGAATTTAATTATTTAAATTCACAAGATAAGAATATGGAGGCCACTGACACAGAAGAAGTTTTGTATGTCCATTGTGTTGTCCAGTACCCTAACCCCTGGGTAACATCCCACCCAAGAGCTGAGATAGGGCTCTGATGCTCTCAAGACACCCCAAATTCTCCTATCACTATTCACCATGAAGTTGGTATTATGTTTTTTTTTAACTAACAATTTTTATTATTTTTTTAAATTTTTATTTTTTTGTTTTTTTCAAGGTAGGGTTTCACTCTATCCCAGGCTGACATGGAATTCACTATGTAGTCTCAGGGCGGCCTTAAACTCATGGCAATCCTCCTACCTCTGCCTCCTGAGTGCTGGGATTAAAGGCGTGTGCCACCATGCCCAGATCTGGTGTATTTATTTTTATTATTATTATTATTTTATTTGAGAGAGACACAGAGAAAGAGTAAGACAGAGAAGAAGAGGCAGAGAATAGGCACACCAGGGTCTCTCAGTGCTGTGAACAAATTCCAGAAGCATGTGCCCCCTTGCGCACATGTGACATTGCACGCTTGTGTCACTTTTGCATCTGGATAAACGTGGGACCTGGAGATTTGAACAAGTGTTCTTAGGCTTTGAAGGTAGGCACCTTAACCACTAAGCCATCTCCCCAGCCCTGGTGTTGTATTTTTTTAAAAAAATTTGAGGCAAGCCGGGTGTGGTGGCTCACGCCTTTAATCCCAACACTCGGGAGGCAGAGGTAGGAGGATCACCATGAGTTCGAGGCCACCCTGAGACTACATAGTTAATTCCAGGTCAGCCTGGGCCAGAGTGAGACCCTACCTCAGAAAAACAAAAATTTGAGGCAAGCCCAGCAGACTGGCCTCTTTTTTCATGCGTAGGTGAGAGAGAGAGAGAGAGAGAGAGAGAGAGAGAGAGGGAGAGAATTGGCACACCAGGGCCTCCAGCCACTGCAACTAAACTCCAGACACATGCACCCCATTGTGTGTATGTGAGACATTGTGCACTTGTGTCACTGTGTGTGGGTCCTCACCATTCCCAGGGGTCTTTGGCCACTGACATTCCAGGTACAGGAGGAGTTGGGGGAAGAAGCAGGGACCTGGAGCAGATGAGTGTGACGATGGGAAATAAACACCCAGGAAGCCTTCTGATGGATAGCACGCTCTCCTTTATTCAACAAGGGAGTGAGTTTATAAACACTTGAGAAAGGTTGAGACGTCACATACAGACTATACAGCGATTGTATACATAGTTTATGGGTTGCTTTCTAATTGGTTGAAAGGCAGAAGTGTAAGGGAGATAGTGTCAGGAAATGCTATGTGACTTCAGAGTTGTGAGGGAGGAGCTATAAGAGAGATAACAGGTGGCAGGGAAAATCTACGTGACTTCAGCCACATAAGGGTCTCTTAGGCAGCTAGCCACAAGGTCAGGAACTGTGGGGGGCAGGCAAAGCCTGACTATGGAATGGTCATATACTTTTTGGATCAAGGGGGAGGGCCTCACCAGTTCTGCGCACTCTGGGTGATGACAGGGCACCCTACAATCTTGCCCGAGGGTAAGGCAGACCAGTGACCATCGCCAGGGTGGATTCCCGACAATAAGGCCGGCTGCAACCCCCACAG
Source organism: Orientallactaga sibirica (assembly GCA_036365145.1). Taxonomy (NCBI): domain Eukaryota; kingdom Metazoa; phylum Chordata; class Mammalia; order Rodentia; family Dipodidae; genus Orientallactaga; species Orientallactaga sibirica. The sequence goes on along the minus strand of JAEOAD010001462.1, from coordinate 2,233,255 downwards.
CCCAAGGTCCCCAGCCATGTCCAACAGTTCAGGCCAGCTTCCTCACAGTCCCAGCCCATTTTTAGGAATGCCCAACAACTGTGCCTCTGGCATATGTGGAACCTGGAGGGTTGAATATGAGTCCTTAGGCTTTGCCAGCGAGTGCCTTAGCTGCTAAGCCATATCTCCAGCCCTGGTGTTGTATTTTGAATGTAAATTTCCCCATATCCTCAGGTGTTTGTGATTGAGTTTCCTGCTTTGTCCCCAGCTGGAGCATTTGAGAGACAGAGTCTTACTGAAGGAGGTGTTTTGCTGGGGTGGGCCTTGGGGTTGAGGAGTCCCACCCTTCTGTGCGTTCAGAGCCAGCTCCTCCTTGCTGTTGTCTCTCTGCTATGGACGTATGATGAAGTAAGCCAGCTTCCTCTGCCATGACAAAACTTCCCCTCAGAGCTGAACGCCTGAAACAAAACCTTTCGAAGGTGTGCTTTTATTTATTTTGGCTTTTTGAGGTACGGTCTCACTTTTAGTCCAGGCTGACCTGGAACTCACTATGTAGTCTCAGGGTGGCCTTGAACTCACGCAATCCTCCTCCCTCTGCCTCCCAAGTGCTGGATTAAAGGCTTACGCCACCACGCCCGGCTGGAGGTGTGCTTTTGAAGGGGATATGGGGACACTGTTTCTTCCTCTCTCTTTCACTTTTTGGATACTATATATGAGCACTTTCTTCCCTGACATGCTCCCACCATGACATACATCATATGCCCAGAATAGACAAAGTCAACCTAGCTGTGCTGAAAGCTCTGAGATACAATAAGCCTTCCCTCCTGAAACATTGATGATCTCAGGTCTTTATTATGTTGACAGAAAACTGCCAGACACAGAAGGGGCACATGAGGAGACTTGAAGGTTTGAAGATCTCTGAGAGTTCTAATGCCATACTTTCTGGATCAGAGCTGGAGAGTTTCTCTTTAAAACATTGGGGGGACAATGAAGTCAATCTACACTTTAATTCAGGTACCTGAAAAAATCCATCTCCGAGGGCTGGAGAGATGGCTCAGTGGTTAAGGCCCTTTCATGCAAAGCCTAACGACCTGGGTTTGATTCCCCAGTTCCAATGTAAAACCAGAAGCACAAAGTGGCACGTGCATCTGGAGTTCATTTGCAGCAGCACTATGCCCTGATGCACCTCTTTTCTCTCTGTGCCTCTCTCTGCATGCAAATGAATAAAAAAAAATTTTAACTTTTGAAAACTATGGGCTGAGGGCTGGAGAGATGACTTAGCGGTTAAAGTGCTTGACAGCAAAGCCAAAGGATCTGGGTTTGATTCCCCAGTACCCACATAAAGCTGTATACACAAGGTGGTGCATGTGTCTGGAATTTGTTTGCAGTAGCTACAGGCCCTGGTGCACCCATTCTCTCCACCCCCCTCCACACACATATATCTGCTTCTTTCTCTCTCTCTCTCTCTCAAATAAATAGATAAATAAAATAAATTTTAAAAATACAGGCTGGAGAGATGGTTCAGTGGTTAAAGCACTTGCCTACAGAGCCTAACAACCTAAGTTCAATTCCCCAGTGCCCATGTAGAGCCAGATGCCCAAAGTAGCACATGCGTCTAAAGTTTGTTTGCAGCAGCAAGAGGCTCTGGCACATCCATTTTTTCTCTCTCCTTGCAAATAAATGAATAAACATTTTTAAACATTTTTTTGAAATTTAAATTTACTGTTAACCTTACAAAATGTGAGTTTCAGATGAGAGGGCAATCTGGCCGTGACATCTGTCACCCCATTGATCGCCAGGGTTGATTCGGCTGATCTGGCTGGCTAGGCGGGTGTCCCCTTCCTCCCTCACCACTCCATGTGCGCCCCTCCCGAAGCTGTGTGCTCGGTGGAAGATGACCTTCCCCTAATAGAGGAGGACCGGTCTTCGGTGGTCAAGGGTATACGAGGAGCTGCGCTCCCCTGCTAGAACCTCCAAACAAGCTCTCAAAATGTGAGGTTCAACATTTGTTTTCTTAAAAACAGAAAATTAAACAGCTTCAAATACAGTAATTTGGCCAATAGCTAAGATGTGTCTAAATAAAATATATGCAGAACCAATAAAATTTTAACACATCTGAAGAAAATCTTTATTTAAAAAATTGGAGCCAGGCATGGTGGCACACACCTCTAATCCCAGCACTCAGGAGGCAGAGGTAGGAGGATCACAGTCAGCTGAGGCCACCCTGAGAATACATAGTGAATTCCAGGTTAGTCTGGACCAGAGTGAGACCCTACCTCGAAAAACCAAAAAAAAAAAAAAAAAAAAAAAAAAAAAATTGGGTCGGAGGCTGGGTGTGGTGGCGCACACCTTTAATCCCACCACTCAGGAGGCAGTGGTAGGAGGATCGCCATGAGTTGGAGGCCACCCTGAGACTACATAGTAAACTGTAGATCAGCCTGGGCTAGAGTGAAACCCTATCTCGGAAAAAAAAAAAAAAAAACAAGGGCTGGAGAGAGAGTTTAGCCTAAGGCGCTTGCCTACTGTAGTAGATACCCTCATGTTGCTGGGATGAACTTCCAGACAAGGCATAGTTATGGAGGAAGGGATTTATTGAAGATAGAGGGGAAGTTCCGCAATGGCAGAAGAAGCTGGCCCACTTTCACAGGTTCAAGCAGAAAGAGAAAGAAGAACCACAAACCAAAACCCCAAAACCACACTACACAGCAAACTTAGGAATTCCAGACAAAAGCTCAGGCACTTTGTATATCTTTAGACTGCAATTCCGAATCTGCCTCCACACTTTAGGGCTGGACCCTTGACCCTAAGATCCACCCAGTAACACCTCCTCCACCCAGGTGGCTGCAGATCTAAATTACAAACCTTAATAAAATCCTGGTCAAGGGTCCATGAGTTCGAGGCCACCCGGTTCAAGGGGACCATCCATTCAAACTACCACACCTACTAAGCCTAAGGACCCAGGTTTGATTCCCCAGTACCCACATAAGCCAGATGCATATGGTGGCACATGCATCTGGAGTTCGTTTGTGGTGGCTAGAGGCCCTTGCATGCCCATCTTTCCCTCTCTCTCCAGACTGACCTGGAATTCACTATGTAGACTCAGGGTAGCCTCAAACTCATGGTGATCCTCCTACCTCTGCCTCCCAAGTGCTGGGATTAAAGGCGTTTGCCACCACGCCCAGCTAAAATATTTTAAAAATCTATCTCTCAAGCCGGGCGTGGTGGCGCATGCCTTTAATCCCAGCACTTGGGAGGCAGAGGTAGGAGGATTGCCAGAGTTCGAGGCCACCCTGAGACTACATAGTTAATTCCAGGTCAGCCTGAACTAGAGTAAAACCCTACCTTGAAAAACCAAAAAAAAAAAAAAATCCATCTCTCCTTGGTGTGTGTAATCTCTCTGTGTCTCTCTCCCCCCTCTGCCTCTTTGTCAAATAATTAAATAAAATTTTTAAAAATTTTTTAAAGGGCTGGAGGGATGGCTTAGCAGTTAAGGCACTTGCCTGCAAAGCTAAAGGACCCAGGTTCAATCCCCAGGACCCACATAAGCCAGATGCACAAGGGGGAACATGTCTGGAGTTTGTTTACAGTGGCTGGAGGCCTTGGTGCACCTACTCTCTCTCTCTCTCTCTTACCTCCCTCCCACCCTCCCCCTCTGCCTCTTTCCCTGTCAAATAAATAAAAATTTAAAATATTAAAAATCCTAAGCCGGGCGTGGTGGCGCACGCCTTTAATCCTAGCACTCGGGAGGCAGAGGTAGGAGGATCACCATGAGTTCAAGGCCACCCTGAGAATACAGAGTGAATTCCAGGTCAGCCTGAGCTAAAGTGAGACCCTACCTCGAAAAACCAAAAAAAAAAAAAAAAAAATCCATTTCTGATGTTGTTTTTCAGACATGTCCAGGCCAAAGCTGCAAGTGACCCTTGAGGACACCAAGGAAAGATCCTGAGGTTTACATCATGCCTTGTGGAAGAGTGCTCTCTCCTCATTGCTCCTCACAGAAAGCTGCTCTGTAGGATTCCCCTGTTATCTCCTGTGGTCTTGAAAGGTCTCATCTCCTTGAAGCATGCATAAGACCATTGCCTGGAGCCTCTGAGAGCCACCAACAGTGACTTGCCTGCATTTTGGCACCTGGGACCTCTAGTGACTTTTTTTTTTTTTGAGGTAGGGTCTCACTCTAGCCCAGGCTGACCTGGAACTCACTATGTAGTCTCCAGGTGGCCTTGAACTCATGGCAATCCTCCTACCTCTGCCTCCCAAGTGCTGGTATTAAAGGCGTGTGCCAACACGCCCTGCTTGTGGATTTTTTTTTTTTTTTTTGGTTTTTCGAGGTAGGGTCTCACTGTAGTCTGGATTTTTTATAGTCCCATATATGAATAGATCCTCACAGCCCATCTTCCTACTTCTGTGGGTAACCAAATGGCATTGTGATATTATTAAATATATACTTGGTATGCATTTGTATATAATTATGATTCCTGGCATACAACTATTAAAATCCTCTGAACTTCTGAAGTGATATTTTGTGTGTGCGTGTGTGCAGAAGAGTTTAGTAACTGCATGATGTGGAGGCTGGTCACTGGGAAGACCTGGAAGAAAATAAAGGGTGGGTACAGTCCAGCCCCCAACCTCTGAGGAGGGAATGAGGCTGAAGTTTAGGTTGAGAGTTTCAAGTTATCAGAAACGTGGAGGTTTCCAGAGGGTCACACTCATGTCCTTCTTCCTGCCCTGTGTGAGTCCTTTGTGTGATCAATTAATAAATGTGAGTGATTTCCTAATAAGCAAATAGATCTAACCAACAGTGGAGGTCATGTGACCCTGATTTATTCCTGGTAGGTAGGGCCAAATGACATCTCAGGGGGCAGCCTTGGGACCAAGTCTCAGTGAGGGACCTGATAGTACTCCAAGCAAAGAGTGTCAGAATAGAACTGAACTAGAGGACACCAGTGGGTGTCTGCTGCTGGTGGTGGGGAGAAATCGCACACTTTACTTATTTTATTTTTTATTAATTCACAACTTCTTTAATCATAGACAATATCCCATGGTACTTCCCTCCCTCCCCCCACCTTCCCCTTTGAAACTCCACTCTCCATCAGATCCCCTCCCCCCTCTCAGTCAGTCTCTTTTTTCATTTTGTGCATCTGGCTTTATATGGGACCTGGAGATTCGAACATGCATTCTTAGGTTTTGCAGGCAAGTATCTTAACTGTTAAGCCATCTTCCCAGCTCTTGGTTCTTATGTTTAACAAAATACCACAAATTCAGTGTGATACAGATTTATTACCATATGGTTCAAAACATCAGAAGTCCAAAACTAGGGCTGGAGAGATGTTTTAGCGTTTAAGGTGCCTGCCTGTAAAGTCAAAGGATCCAAGTTCAATTCCCCAGTACCCATGTAAAGCCAAATGCACTAGGTGGCCCATGCATCTGGAGTTTGCTTGCAGCAGCCTCCTCTGCCTCTTTCTCATTCTGTCTCAAATAAATAAATAAGTTTTTTTCTTTAATAAATTAATTATTTAAAAATATTTTATTTATTTATTTGAGAGAGAGTGAGAAAGAGAGAGAGAATGGGCATGTCAGGGCATCCAGCCACTGTAAACAAACTCCAGATACATGTGCCATGTGCATCTGGCTTATGTAGGTCCTGGGGAATTGAATCTGTGTCCTTTGCTTTGCAGGCAAATGCCTTAACCACTAAGCCATTTCTCCAGCCCTAATTCAATATTTTTTTTTCTTGAGGTAGGGTCTCTAGCCCAGGCTGACCTGGAATTCACTATGTTGTCTCAGGGCGGCCGTGAACTCTCAGCGATACTCTTACTTCTGCTAATTCTATATATATATATTGGTTTTCCAAGGTAGGGTCTCACTCTAGTTCCGGCTGACCTGGAATTGACTATGTAGTCTCAGGGTGGCCTCGAACTCTTGGCGATCCTCCTACCTCTGCCTCCCAAGTGCTGGGATTAAAGGCATGTGCCACCACGCCCAGCAATATTTTTTTTGAGAGAGAGACAGACCGAGAGAGACAGAGAGAGGAAGAGGCAGAGAGATAGAGAGAGAATGGGCCTCTCAGCTGCTGTGAATGAATTCCAGACATGTGTGCCCCCCTGTGGGCAAGATCGGTATCGTGTGCTTGCATCACTTGCGTCTGGCTAAAGGTGGGACCTGGAGATGCAACCGGGATTCTTAGGCTTGGCAGGCAGGTGCCTTAACTGCTAAGCAATCTCTCCAGCCCCTAATTCAATATATTTAAAAAAAGAAGTCAGCTGGGTGTGGTGGCACATGCCTTTAATCTCAGCATTTGAGAGGCAGAAGTAGGTGGATCATCATGAGTTTGAGGCCACCCTGACACTACACAGTGAATTCCAGGTCAGCCTGGGATAGAGTGAAACCCTATCTCAAAAAAAAAAAAAAAAAAAAGGAGGGGAGGGAAATATCATTCGTTTTTTGTATGTAAGTATAGAAGTTGTCAATAAAAAAATTAAAAAAAAAAAGAAATTCAGTGTCTAACATAAATAAAGTGTTGTAAGGAAGGATGAGATTTAAAAAAAAAAATCCCAAAGCCAAGGTGTTAGCTGAGTTCCTTCTGGAAATCAGCTTTCCCCAGCTTCCAAAGGCCACTTGCCTCTCTTGGAGTGTGTTACACACCAGCTTCTGCTTGTGTGACATTTCTCCAACCTGCCCATCTCCCTTCCATAAAGACCCTTGTGATAAAAACATTGCCCCACCCTAAAATACAGAATAATCTTCCCTTTGGTTGCATAGTAAATTCCTCCAAATTGAAATCTTCCCTCCTGAAGGGAAAAGGGAGTCTCCAGAGATTCAGAAGGTCAAGTCTAGAAGAGCTCAAACTTAAAAGGTTACAGGACCACTCCCCAAGGTTATAGGAGTGGTAAACAACTGTTGGGGAAGACATTGACCAGTGTTTTGTAGCAATTGAAATATTCCCTCCTGGGGGTTAGGGAGGAAAGAAGCTCAGGAGAATCATAAAGGGAAAAAACTGCTTGGGAAAAGATTCTCTGACCAGCTGAGCTGCCTGCAGGTTGTGCTGTGAGCTCCAGAGAGGCAGCTTCCCTCAGTTGTCACCCATGCTGGGGGGTATTTTTGGTGAAGCAGCTGCCTTTGAGTCATCCATGTTTCTGTAATTATTCCCAGTAAGCTCACTAGTTCACCAAAACTGGTCTTGGTGTAATAGTAATTTGGTCTGTCATATGAGCCCTATGTGGGGTGAACATTTATGTTCCTATTTCCCCAGGAAAAAAGTTTTCCTAGCCAGGCGTGGTGGCGCACGCCTTTAATCCCAGCACTCGGGAGGCAGAGGTAGGAGGACTTGTCATGAGTCAAGGCCAACCTGAGAATACATAGTGAGTTTCAGTTCAGCCTGGGCTAGAGTGAGACCCTACCTCGAAAAACCAAAAAAAAAAAAAAAAAAAAAAAAAAAAAGGTTTCCTGTAACACCTCAAAATCCCAAATCACATCTGGAAAGTTTTATCTTTTGTGTTGTATTTTCTTTCTTCATGGCAATCCTCCTACCTCTGCCTCCCTAGTGCTGGGATCAAAGGTGTGCGCCACCACGCCCGGCTTGTTGTTTTTTCCAGGTAGCCTTAAAGCTGGCCTCCAACTCACATTAATCCTCCTAAACTCTGCCTCCCGGAGTGCTGGGATTAAAAGTGTGTGTCACCACGCCCTGCAACTAAATTATCTTATTTACAGTATTCAGTACTGTGGAACTCACTGGGGGCCACTGTGTACAACATCCATTATCTCTGACTCCCTTCCTCCCATGCTATCTACATTCTAAGCTAAACCCTTCAGTATTCTCACAGTATACCACGTTTCCTCACACTTTCACAAAAATTGAACACTGATTTCAAATCCTTTCCCCTCCTGCAGAATTCTTCAAGGCCTCTATCTGGGCTGGGAATGTAGCTCAGTAGCAGCAGAGCATATACTTATTATGTACAAAGTCCTGGGTTGATTTCCCAGCAAAAAGAGGCTTGGAAGATGGCTCAGTAGATAAGAGCACTACTTGCCATAAACATGAAGGTCCAAGACAGCCAGAGTTCACTTTCCCAGTACCCACATAAACAAACAGAAACGGGAGGATTGCTTGGGCTGATGAAAACTGCAGCCCAGCATTCAGAGACTCCATCTCAAGAAAATACTCAGGTAAGCAAGAGGAAAACACCTGAGCTGGAGAGATGGCTCAGTGGTTAAGGCACATGCCTGCAAAGCCTAATGACCCACGTTCAGTTCCCCAGTACCCACATAAAGCCATATCCACAAAGTGGCTCAAGCAGCTGGAGTTCATTTGCAGCAGCTGGAGGCCCTGGTGTGTCCATTTTCTCTTGCTGTTTCTCTGTGTGTCTCTTTCTCTACTTGAAAATAAATTGAAAAAAATTTTAATAAAAGAAGACATCTGACTTCTCTGGCCTCCCCCAGCCTGCTGCACATTTGCACACATGTGGGCACACACCACCGACACACCATACTACACATGCAAAAGAAAAGCTTGGGAGGTTGAGGTAGGAGGATTGATGTGAGTTTGAGGACAACCTACTCCTCTACACAGTGAGTTCCAGTTTAGCCTGGGCTAGAGTGAGACCCTGCTTCAAAAAGAAAACAAAATGATGGCACATACCTTTAATCCCAACACTCAAGAGGCAGAGGCAAGGGGATGGCAGTGATTTTGAGGCCAGTCTGGGACTGTACAATTCCAGGTCATCCTGAGTTAGAGTGAGACCCTGCTTCAAAAAGAAAGCAAAAAAGGGCTGGAGAAATGGCTTAACAGTTAAAGTGCTTGCCTGCAAAGCCTAAAGATCCAGGTTCAATTCTCCAGGTCCCACGTAAGCCAGATGTGCAAGGTGGAGCATACGTCTGGAATTCGTTTGCAGCGGCGAGAGGCTCTGGCATGCCCATCCTCTCTTTCTGTCCCCCTCTGTCTCCAATAAATCAATAAAAATTTAAAAAGAAAAAAAAAAACCAATGAAACAAACAAACAAAACAGAAAACAGTGAGAGGAAAGGAGATGAAAGAAGGAAGCAAAGGGTGAGAAAGCACCTTTAAGTGGAGCCTGACTACTTGGGCTCAGCTATGAGTCTGCTGCTTGTCTTTATTGTTTTAACTCAGTTCTATAGCTGTGGAGAGATAGCTCAGTTGGGAAACTGCTAACCTTAAAAGCACAGACTTAAGTTGATTCCCCAGAACCCTGTTATGAAAGAAAGAAAAGAAAAGAAAAGAAAAGAAAAGAAAAAGAAAGAAAAATGTTGGGCCAATCCCAGCCATAAGCTCTAACCCAGCACTGGGGAGGCAAAGACAGCAGATCCCTGAGCCCATTGTCTAGCCAGTGTAGCCTAATAAGGTAAGTTCCAGACCTTTGAGAAACCCTGTTTCAAAAAAAAAAAAAAAAAGGTGGACAGTACCTGAGGAACACCACCTGGTATCCTTTGACATGCATGTGACACACACACCAACTCAGTTCCAAGTACCAGTTTATAAGAAATATAAAGGGCTGGCTTGGCAATTATGGTGCTTGCTTGCAAGGCCTAACACCCAGCATTTGATTCCCTAGTACCTGCATAAGGCCAAATTCACAAAGTGGTGCATGCATCTAGAGTTTGTTTACATTGGTTGGAAGCCCTGGCACGCCCATTCTGTTTGTCTCTCTTCTCTCTCTGCTTGTAAATAAATATATTTTAAGAAATACAGGGCATAGAATAAAGTAAATTTTACCATGAGAAAGAAATCACACAAGTCCACACAGTGTACTGTTTCATAGACCTGATTTATTGGATGAATTAGTATTTTTAAAATATATTTTATTTATTTATTTGAGAGAGAGAAAGAGGCAGAGAGAGAGAGAGAGAGAATGGGTGTGCCAGGGCATGCAGCCACTGCAAACGAACTCCAGATACATGTGCCCCTTGTGCATCTGGCTTACGTGAGTCCTGGAGAATTGAACCAGGATCCTTTGGCTTTGCAGGCAAACGCCTTAACTGCTAAGCCATCTCTCCAGCCCCGAATTAGTATTTTTTTATGTTTTTTTTTTTTTGAGTTAGGGTCCCACTCTAGTCCAGGCTGGCCTGGAATTCACTACGTACTCTCAGGGTGGCCTTAAACTCATGGTGATCCTCCTATCTTTGCCTCCCGAGTGCTGGGATTAAAAGGCGTGCACCACCGTGCCCAGTTTATGAATTTGTATTTTTTAATAATTTTTTTTTTTTTTGAGGTAGGGTTTCACTCTGGTCCAGGCTGACCTGGAATTAACTATGTAGTCTCAGGGTGGCCTTGAACTCACGGCTCCTCCCACCTCTGCCTCCCGAGTGCTGGGATTAAAGGCGTGTGCCACCACGCCTGGCTAGTATTTTTTAATAATTTTTTGTTTTATTTTTATTTATTAGAAAAAGAGAGAGAGGGGATGGAGAGATGGCTTAGTGGTTAACCGCTTTCCTGTGAAGCCTAAGGACCCTGGTTCAAGGCTTGATTCCCCAGTACCCATGTAAGCCAGATGCACAAGGTGGTACATGCATCTGGAGTTCATTTGCAATGGCTGGAGGCCCTGGCACACCCATTCTCTATCTCTCTGTCTGTTGCTAACAAACAAACAAACAAACAAACAAACAAACAAACAAACAACAAAAATGATAGAAAAAGAGAGAGAATGGACGCACTAGGGCCTCCAGCCACTGCAAACGAACTCCAGGCCGCATGTGTCACCATGTGTATGTAAGGAAAGTGTTAAGAGAAAAGCAAAAGAAAACACTGGACTTGATCTCTACAGACAATTTATTGAAACATCGAGGGCCTCAGCTCTCCTGTGGGATGAGGGCTGAAGCACTGAGCCAGGCTGGGGTGCAAGCTTATAAGGGGAATCCTAAGAAAAACACAGACTGGACCAGCTGTAGGTCCAAGGAAGTAAATAAGGAACTGTATAGTTATTTATTTGTGTCTTTACTCAGAATAAGCATTTTTAGAAAAATTGTCTAGGGAGGCTATCACACCAGACAGTTTCTATTCCCTTTTCTTTTCTTTTCTTTTTTAAAGTATTTTACTTTTATTTATTTATTTGAGAAGGAGAAAGAGGCAGGGAGAAAGAGAAAGGGAGAGAGAGAGAGAATGGGCACATCAAGGTCTCCAGCCACTGCAAATGAATTCCAAATGTATGTCACCTACTGCACTTGGCTTACATGGGTTCTGGAGAATCAAGCCGAAGTACTTTGGCTTTGCAGGCAAACATCTTAACTGCTAAGCCATCTCTCCAGCTCCTCTCAAAGTTATCCGAGCTAAGGGAAGTTTAGTTTATCATTTGGGAGTAGACAGGCCTGTCAAGGCCATGCTTCTGAATTGAAGTTTTATGGCTTGTTGGTCTTAGGGATAGTTAGTAACTCTTTAGTTCCCTCTAGTTTTCAGGGAAGGCTATTAATCCTTCAGTGTATCTGATTTACATAGATTCTAGGGAATCAAACTGGGGTTGCAGGCAAGCACCTTAACCACTCTCTCCAGCCCAAAAGGTAGTGTGTTTGTATGTGATAACTGTTTAAAGACAACAAGAGCCAGGTGTGGTGGCACACGCCTTTAACCTCAGCACTCAAGATGCAAGATTGCTATGAGTTCACAGCCAGCCTGAGACTCATAGTGAATTCCAGGTCAGCTTGTGCTAGAGTGAGACCCTACCTTGAAAAACAAAACAAAACAACAACAACAACAACAAAAAGAAGGTAAGAGACAATAACACAATGCAATGTAGTGGCTTAAGTTTGGATGCAGATTGTAGATAACTTTACAGGAGTATTTATGATGCAATTAGGAAATCTGAATTTAAACCAGATATTAGAATACTGAGGAACTCTGAGTGTAATAATGCTTGGTGGCTAAAGATCTTAATTTTTTTTCTTGAAGCTGTGCAGGTGGTGTGTGCTTATAAATTTCAGATCTTAGCAGGAGGAATTTGAGTTTGCAGACATGCTGTATAGTGTATAGGCTATATAGTGAGATCCTGATTCTGGAAGAAGGGGAGGGTCATCCTAAGGTGAAAAGGAACAGATGAAATATGATTGATTGGCAAGATGTAAACTGTTGAAATTGCATCATGGATCCAAGGGAGTTGACTATACTATTCTGTATTTGAAATTTTCCACTGTGATGGTTAAGTTCTGTTGTCAGACTGATCAGAATAGGACCCCTCTTGGGCTGGTCCATGAGGGTGGTTCCAGGAAGGAAGATCTTCCTCCAGGGTGAGCAGCCCTTCTGGAGGTAGACATGCATAAGAAGCTTCACGAGAGCACAGGGTCTTTTACCAGGTTGCCTGTTACTAGTGTGTGCACCTACCCTGTTACTGCTGTCCTTCCTGGACGTTGGAACCCAGCTTCATCAGCCTCCCAGCATGGACTCAAGACCAGTGGCTCTCCAGAAATCTTCTAGCCCTTCAGTTCCAGACTCCTGGGTTGAGCACTATCTGGTTCTCACACTCCAGCCTATAGACAGCCATTGTAGTACTGCCCAGCTTGTATCCCGTAAGCTAAACCTGTAAATCCCCTGTATAATGCTCATTCTATTGGTCCTGTTCCTCTAGAGAACCCTAATACATCCAGAATAATTTTTTGACTACTTTTGAGACAGGTCTCATGTATCCCTGGCTGACCTGGGTGGCTCTGAACTCTCAGCAATCCTTCTGGGGATGTAACTCGGTGAGCCCTGGGTTCCATCACAGTACATTACCATGTCTTTTAAGGAACATATTTCTTTTTTGGTGTTTCGAGGTAGGGTCTCACTCTAGCTCAGGCTGACCTGGAATTCACTCTGTATTCTCAGGGTAGCCTTGAACTCACAGTGATCCTCCTACCTCTGCCTCCTGACTGCTGGGACTAAAGGCTTGTGTCACCACATTCAGCCTCTTTTTTTTTTTTTCTTCAAAGTAGGGCCTTGCACTAGCCCAGGCTGTCCTGGAATTCACTATGTAGTCTCAGGGTGGCCTCAAACTCACAGTAATCCTACCTCTGCCTTCTGAGTGCTGGGATTAAAGGCGTGCGCCACCATGCCCAGTTATTAGGAACATATTTCTATTCCTAAAGTTTATTATGGAAATTAAATAGTGCCAACAGGGAGACAATTGCATAAGCAAACATGCAATTACAAAGTACAATAAATGGTGGGCATGAAACTGTTAGGGTTCTATCGGCAGAAAATAATGTGTACAGCGAAGTACTCTCTCTAAAGATGGTAATAAAGGAAGACCTTTCAGAACAGGGCATCCTTTGAGACCTAAAGTATTCAATTTGTTATTCAGTGTGTTTCTGTCCTCATATGCATATGTTGAAAGCCCACTTATTTCTTGTGTTAGCATTAGGAAGTAATTAGCACCTTTCTTATTATAGTGCCAAAATTAATTTTAAATTTTATTTATTTGAGATAGATAATGGGCATGGCAGTCTCCAGCCACTGCAAACACACTCCAGACACATGTGCCACCTTGTATATCTGACTTACGTGGGTACTGGGGAATTGAACCTGGATCCTTAGGCTTTGCAGGCAAGTGCTTTAACTGCTAAGCCCCCAATTTTTTTTTTCCGGTTTTTCGAGGCAGGGTCTTACTGTAGTCCAGGCTGACCTGGAATTCACTATGTAGTCTCAGGGTGGCCTTGAACTCTCAGCGATCCTCCTACCTCTGCCTCCCGAGTGCTGGGATTAAAGGCGTGCACCACCACGCCCGGCTCAAGAAAGTAATTTAAAAAAAATTATTTAAAATCTACTAGACCTTGTTCAATAGAACAAGAACCCGAAAAGAGGAGCTTGCTTGCTCTTTTAACTGTTAGAAGTGCACCAGGAACAGGGCTTGCACACAGCCCAGCACGCTGGCTCGTGCAATGCCTTTCCCAGGAAACGAGAACGCCGCGGGCCCTTCATCGCCACTGTCGCCGTCGCTCCATTGTTACAGCAGCCCCGCCTGACCCCAGCCTGACACAGAGGCTGAAATACAAATGGCACGGGGTTGTCGCAGGAAACTTGAAGAATGTTCTCACTTGTGATTTCTCGAGTTTTCTTGGAGTAACTCTTACGTGCGTGTGTTATCCTAAAATGAGGAGGCGATCCCACCTTAACTGGAGACTGGCCTCGTTACTCTGGACAGCTAAGGGACTCTTACTCTTTCCAACTTGGCACACCCTGGCTCTCCGCGTTCGGACGAGAGTCGGGCGGCCACCGTACCGCCCAGCTGCCAGTCATTCTCCCTCCAGCCCCGCGGCACCTCCTCCTCGAGCTCACCTCCTCCCTCCAGCGGACTGACCGCGAGCTCGAGGCCTCGGGCCAAATCAAATCCCGCGATACCTCACCGCTCTCAGCTCCACCAACCCAACGGCTCGGCAGCCCTGGAACGTTCTAAATCTCCGCGCACGCGCCGCGCAGCCCTTAACGTCCCGGTTCCGCCCTTCTCTTAACTACGCCCTAGATAACCCATGCTCTTCCCTCAATCCCCGCCCCCGCGCCGCGCGAACCCTCTACGTCTTCCCTAGGGCAACTCCGCAACAGGCCTCTGATTGGTTGAGAGGGAAGTCTACGCTACGGATGGGAAGCGGCGATAGGCTAGCAGCTAGTCCGTCCCTCGCGGCTTTCTCAGTGTGTGATTGGCCAGTGCCTCCGTCCAATCGGCGGCGGGCTGTCGGATTCAAACCGAGAGCGTTGGAGTTGCGGGCGTTGGTCTCAGTCGAGTCGTTGGGCTGCGTGCGAGCGGTCGTGTTTTCTGTTGCGCTCGCTTCGTACCGCTTTGTGTTCCGCCGCTGTGCGCGCCGCAAGGATGGCCCACAAGCAGATTTACTACTCGGACAAATACTTCGACGAGCACTACGAATACCGGTGAGCATTTGCTGGGCTGGGACGGGAGGTCGGACACCGAGGTTTGGGGGTTGGGGGAAACGGCAGCCTGGCCGTGCCCCAGGCGCCCGTGTCCCGAGGGAACCTGCGCCGGGCTTCCGCGGGGCCCCTCGCTCTCGGTTCCGGGCGAGCGGTAGGTAGTTGTGGCGCCGGCGTACCGTTCGGTGGCGACGCTCCCTGGGCCGCCGGGAGCACGGTCCTCCTTCCCGCTTCTGGAGCTAGTGGTTCCGGAGATGACCTTGACGGGAATCCCCGGGGCGGGCCGGCCACGACGGCGACGCGGCGCCAGCGAGGGGCTTCCTTTCTAGAGCTTGGGGGCGGTGGTAGGAGCCATCGGCATCCGTGTGTCCACGTGGACTCGGGCTGGGGCTTCAAAGACCATTCCCGAATCCCTTGTTCTGGGGAACGACCCGGCGGGGCGGCCATGCCAGAGCCGCCCTTGGCCAGACGGTGACCTTGCTTGCCGTTTGCTGCCCTTTGAGGTTCGATTTGCTAAGAGTTGATGAGCCCCACTGTGGAAGTTTTCATAGGAGGAAAAAGAGGATTCTTTAGGTAGTTTCACAAACGGGTAAGACTTGTGTTGCTTCACATTTCTAGCTAGGAAAATCCTCGTGCATTTTCCAGCTACGAACTAAAGTATGTTCTTTTGTTTTTAGTCAGTAATCACAAACTTCACAGTTGCGATAAGTTGGCATAGTGTCCCCCGTATGCGATAGAAACCAAGAGCCTAACTCATTGGTCTCCAGTATTGGGCAGTAAGCTGTAATACCTTTCTAAACTTTGGCAAACGACTTTGAAACCATCTAGAACCAGCTGTTTAGAGTTTATCGTCTAGTGTACATTTTGTTTTTAGGATATATAGCATTAAAATTATAGTTAACCGTTGGGCGTGGTGGCGCACTCCTTTGATCCCAGTGCTTGGGAGACAGGTAGGAGGAATGCCTTGAGTTCGAGGCCTGCCTGAGGCTACAGAGTGAATTCCAGGTCATCTTGGGCTAGAGCAAGACTCTACCTGGGGAAAAAAAAAAAAGAAATGTTGTAAAGATACTTTAAAAGTCAATTCAATCCTCCCATCTCTGCCTCCTAAGTGCTGGGATTAAAGGCGTGTGCCACCACGCCCAGCTACACTCCCCCCCCCCCAGATAGGCTCTCTCTTCTAGCTCAGGCTGACTTGGAATTCACTGTAGTCTCGAACTCATGGAAATCCTCCTACCTCTCCCAAGTGCTGGGATTAAAGGCGTGTGCCACCACGCCCAGCTACACTCCCCCCCCCCCCCCAGGTAGACTCTCTCTTCTAGCTCAGGCTGACTTGGAATTTACTGTAGTCTCGAACTCATGGAAATCCTCCTACCTCTCCCAAGTGCTGGGATTAAAGGCGTGTGCCACCACGTCTGGCTACACTTTTTTTTGGGGGGGGGGTAGCACTTTATTAACATACTTTGTATGCATACATCATGTGTTGGTACCATTTTTTGCCGCTGCCCTGGCCCTATTCCATAGGGGGCCCTCCCAGCACTAACTCACCATGAGTTAGAGGCCACCCTGAAACTACATAGTATATTCCAGGTCAGCCTGGGCTAGAGTGAGACCCTACCTCCAAACAAAACAAGACAAGACTGGGCTTTAGTCTGTAGACCAGAATAGCCTGAATTGTAACCTAGTGTGCCCTTAAATATAAAATTCCCTACCTCAGTTTCTCAGTGTACAGTGATAGTGAGCATAATTTTAGTTCCTTCATGGTGCTAAACATGGTACATGTTTTGGGGTTTGTTTGCAATCTACAAGAAATAAATTGGCACATACCTAACAATTTGTTGAATATGTTGAGGGTGCTTGGCACTTAGCCAATACCCTAAAATTCAATTTAGAAGTGTAAAGCAACCTGTGGAATATAGATGGAACTTGTTCAACTACAGATCTTGTGCTGAGTAGCAAGAAGCACAAGTTATTGTATCTTAGTTTATGTAAACTTCCCCCTTTGTCGAAAGACCTAGTAATCTGGAGTTGGGATGGTGAAAACTTCATATAAGTCAGGGATCGGGCTCTATTTACAATTAATTGTCTCTAGTCTTAGATTCCTGCTCTACCTAGCCTGATCATATTCATTAGTATCCAACAAGTTGAAAAAGGAAAGAGTTGTGCATGTTTTGGCATGATCTTTATACCATTAGCATGATCTTGCCTTTGAAGATAATTTTCATGGCTTGAGTATTTTCTGCCTATATCCTGCTGGTCAAGAATTGGTTTTGGAGCTGGGCGTGGTATCCCACGCCTTTAATCCCCAGCACATGGGAAGCAGAGGTAGGAGGATCTCCCATGAGTTCGAGGCCACCCCGAGACGAAGTAGTAAATTCCAAGTGATGTAGTGAATTCCAAGAGAGACCCTACCTCCAAAAAAAAAAGTTGGTTTTGGGCTGGAGAGATGGCTTAGCATTTAAGGTACGTGCCTCCAAAGCCAAAGAACCCAGGTTCAGTTTCCCAGGACCCATGTAAGGCCAGATGCACAAGGTGGCACATGTATCTGGAGTTCATTTACCGTCACTAGAGACTCTGGCATGCACATTGTCTCTGGCTCTTTCTCTCTTTCAAAAAAATAAAAATATTTTTTTAAAGTTGGTTTCATGACCCAAGATAGCTGCAGGAGAGGCTGATATATAACCATGTGCCCAATTTAGATTTGGGGATTCTATTCCTGGAGATAACTTCTGCTAAATGTTCTGTTAGAAGAAAATGTTGACCCAAATAAAGTAATAGCACACTCTTGATCAAATACCAGACTTATAGGCTGTAGAGAATACTCTAGGTTTATACCAATTGCATTATAACATAGAGTGACTTGAAAGAGAAAGAGACTTTCCTCACTTCCCCCAAGTGCTTAGGACTAAATGCTGCCATGCCCAGCTAAGAAATTAGATTGTTTTGCAAGTAAGACCCTTTCAAGTTTTGAGTAAAAAATTTAAAGATTCACATATAAACTGATACTAATTATAAGAAAGGCACCACACTAATATTTGGCTGTGTGTTTTAACAGGCACGTCATGTTACCCAGAGAGCTTTCCAAACAAGTACCTAAGACCCATCTCATGTCTGAAGAGGAGTGGAGGAGACTTGGTGTCCAACAGAGTCTGGGATGGGTTCATTACATGATTCATGAGCCAGGTAAGTTTTGTTAGTTAAATTAAAATAGTTTTGAGGGTCATCTGTAGCAATGTGAACATTCAGCATAACTATTGTTCTTAATAGCTTCTAAAGTATTTTTCATGAGTATATCTAGAGTTTTAGCTCCTTTTTTCAAGAAATTTTGTGTATAGAAGTTGATGAAGTGATTTGTCTTCCTTTAGCCCTCTGAAGGATATTACTCCTCCCTTAAGGTTGAAGTAACATGAACCCTAAATCCACCTGTATGACTCATACCTGAGTGCCTTCTGATATTACAATAGTCACTTAACATTTTCTAGACATTGAAAGTAAACTAGACTAAAGCTTTTTGTGGTTAAATTCTACTTTTACTTTATCATTACACCTGACTTAGGAAATTATAATGCTTTGAACAAAAGTTTTTTTTGGGGGGGCGTGGTTTCGAGGTTGGGTCTCACTCTAGTCCAGACTGACCTGGAATTAACTATGTAGTCTCAGGGTGGTCTGGAACTCATGGTGATCCTATCTCTGCTTCCCGAGTGCTGGGATTAAAGGTGTGCGCCACCACGCCCGGCTTGAACAAAAGTTTTGAAGACATAGAGACTGAGCTAGGTGGAACCAAAAAACTAATTTTTTATACTTTTGAAGAAAAATGGAATCTTCAAAAACTAAAGGAGGCTGGAGAGATGGCTTAGCGGTTAAGGTGTTTGCCTGAGAAGCCCAGGTTCAATTCTTCAGGTCCCATGTAAACCAGATGCACATATTGGTGCATGTGTCTGGAGTTGGTTTGCAGTGGCTAGAGGCCCTGGTGTGCCCTTTCTCCCCCCCTTCTCTGTCTCTAAGAAATAAATACAAAATATTAAAAATATATATTTAAAAAAACTAAAGGAGCCAGGCATGGTGGCACACACTTTTAATCCCAGCACTTGGGAGGCAGAGGTAGGAGGATTGCTGTGAGTTTGAGGCCACCCTGAGACTACACCACCATTCCTTGTTTTCTGCTAGTTGGGTTTTTCTTTTTTCCTTTCCTCCCTTCTCTTTTGTACTGGAGATTGCTAGGGCGTTGTGCTTGCTAGGTAAGCAATCTGCCAGCTAGCTATATATATATCCAGCTCTTGATGGTGGGTTTTTTTTTAAAACAAATAATTGAGAAGAGAATGGGCATGCCAGGGCCTTTTGGTGCTGCAAATGAACTCCAGACACATGTGACACTGCATCTGGCTCTATGTGGCTATTGGGGAATTGGACCCCAGCTGGCAGACTTTGTAAGCAAGCACCTTTAACTGCTGAGCCATCTATCTCCCCAGCCCTCTTTTTTGTAAGTTTTTATTGCACATTTGTATGAGATCCAGTAGTTGATTTGAATAAGTCTTCCTTATGGAGATTATATTTGTCTTCTCACTGGAATTGAGATTCTAAAGGTGAAAACCATTCTTCCCAGAGCAGTTTTTCCACTTAGCTCTATTTGCCCCAGGGTAAGGAAAACTAAAATAATGGAGGGGAATGTATTGAAGTAATGTTATTTGTCAAATAATTTGGCTGTTTATTGTGATGTTGAAGCAAAGTTCATTTTAGATACCTCTGATAGTTGACTCTGATTATTTTTTATGTAGTTTATTCAGTGTTAAATATTGTCTTTCCACAGAACCGCACATTCTTCTCTTTAGACGACCTCTTCCAAAAGAACAACAAAAATGAAGTACATCTGGGATCCTCAAATTTTTTTCCAATTGAATGTACATGTGTGTGTATATAAGGGTGTAGTATTCAGTGAATACTTGACAAATGTACAAATGATTCATCCATACCTGTGCATGAGCTGTATTCTTCACAGCAACAGAGCTCAGTAAATGCAACTGCAAGTAGGTTATTGTAAGGTGTTTAAGATAGTTTCTTCTAGTCAGTTTTTCTCTTAATATAAGTGCCTGTTTGCCTTTATCTGTTACTTTTGTTAAATAAAGTTTGTATGTTGCATTTATCACTGGTACTGGGGTATATTTTCTTATAGCTAATTTGACCTGACTTTAAAATAATTTTACTGTTTGGGAAATAAACTTACTTGAAAGAAATGTTTAATGAGTTTAAACTAGTTTGGTGTGATGGGGTTACCAGAACTATATTTGAACTACAACTAAAGTTGGCTTTATGGCTGTATTTTTTAAAAATACATTTTTATTTACTTGAGAGAGAGAAAGGGCACGCCAGGGCCTCCAGCCACTGCAAATGAACTCCAGGTGCATGTGCCCCCTTGTGCATGTGGGTACTGGAGAATTGACCAGGATTCTTTGGCTTTGCAGGCAAATGCCTTAACCGCTAAGCCATCTCCAGCCCCGTTATGGCTGTATTTTTAGTTTGTAGTTTAGTAACTAGAAT
This sequence comes from Orientallactaga sibirica, assembly GCA_036365145.1. Classification (NCBI taxonomy): domain Eukaryota; kingdom Metazoa; phylum Chordata; class Mammalia; order Rodentia; family Dipodidae; genus Orientallactaga; species Orientallactaga sibirica. The sequence continues at coordinate 2,212,906 of JAEOAD010001462.1, read as the reverse complement.
CTTGAAGTGAACAGAAAAGTCCAATCTAACATTACTTGAGTTGCTTCCACTTAATCTGTAAACCATTAACTACTACTGGTTTGGGGTAGAATTTTAACACTTCATTTTTTCCATATGTTATGCAGCTAAAATTTAGGTTATTTTAGCTGCTGGGAAGATTTCTTTCTCGTGTATGTGTTGAGACAGAACCTGGAGCTTTTCTGTCCAGGTGGTTGGTCTCAACACTTGGGTTACAGGCATGTGTGGCCATCAAAACAGGTCACATGCTTAACCCACTGAACTATCTCCCAATCTACAGCTTAGAAAGGGGGACCTTTGCACTTAATGAGCACAATAAATACAAGAAGAGGGAGGAGCCACAGCCATCCCTTTAATCCCCAGCAGTGATTCCTGCCAGATGCCAGGCTTGTGTCCAGGCCCAGTACAGTGACAGGAAACTTGTGGCAAGCAAGAACCAGAGGTCCTTGTATGGGAGCCTACAGTTTGCCAATAGGGCTTACATTGCAAGCAACTTTTTTCTGTCCTTAATCTACCACAACTTTTCCAAGCCTTATAGGACCACACATTCTACCCTTGTGTAGTTTTTTCCCCCTACTTGTAAAAAACAAAAGCAAAACATACTATTTTGAGGCAGTTTAGGATGACTGGACCCCTGAAAATAAGCAGGAATGTCCTTGAGCATGTCCTTGCAGTCTCCACTTGGACAGTGATCAGAGAAGGATCACCTCTCCTTATCTCTTGCTTAAAGGAGGTCTCTAGATCTGTTTTTCCATAAACAACCAGAGCCTTTAGGAAGACTTTCCCTAGGATTAAGATTCCTGGAAGGCTTAAACCAAACTGGGATTGGTTAAACTGCCCCCATTTAGTATCTGTAAATGACCCCAATTTGGGTCACAGGGTGGTGTTTAACACCCTCCTCCCCTGTCTTATAAAATTAACTAAATCTTTCTGGATTTCAATTTGAATTGATAAAAGATAATCCAGGGATACCCCAAGTTTATTGGTGTATTGGAGAGGAACCCCTAAGTTCCTGCATCACTTTCACATCCCCTTTCCACTTTTTTTTTTTTTTTTTTTTTTTTTTTCGAGGTAGGGTCTCACTCTAACTCAAGCTGACCTGGAATTAACTATGTAGTGTTGGTGGCCTCGAACTCGTGGCCATCTCCCTGCCTCTGGCTCCTGAGTGCTGGGATTAAAGGCGTGCACCACCACCCCAGCTTTTTTTTTTTTTTTTTTTTTTTTGAGGTAGTGTCTCACTACTTCAGGCTGACCTGGAATTCACTATGTAGTATCAGGGTGGCCTCAAACTCAGTGATCCTTCTACTGCCTCCTGAGTGTGTGCCACCACACCTGGCCCCTTTCCACATTTTTAAAAGAAGATTTTTATTTATTAGAGACAGAGAAAGTGAGAGTGAGAATGGGTGTGCCAGGGCCTGTAGCATCTGCAAACAAACTCCAGATGCATGTTTCCATCTTGTGCATCTGGCTTACATGGGACCTGGAGAATCAAACCTGGGTCCTTAAGGCTTCACAGGCAAGCACCTTAACCACACTAAGCCATCTCTCCAGGCCTTTCCACATTTTTTAATGTTACATATTTGCTGAAAGGACAATTTTCTTTGTTTTTCCCTTTTTAAAAAATTTATTTTTTATGGAGAAAGGGATGTTTATTGAAGCTCACAGATGTAGGGGAAGTTTTATTTTTTATTTTTTTATTGATGACTTCCATAATTGTAGACAATATCCCATGTTAACCTTCCCTCCCCACACTTTCCCCTTTGCAATTCCACTCACTATCATATTCTCTCCCCCTCTCAATCAGTATCTTATTTTGATGTCATCGTCTTTTCCCCTATTATGATGGTCTTGTGTAGGTAGTGTTAGGCACTGTGAGGTCATGGATATCCAGGCCCTTTTGTGTGTGTGTGTTTGGAGGAGCACGGTGTAAGGAGTCCTACCCTTTGGCTTTTACATTCTTTCTGCCACCTCTTCCACAATGGACCCTGAGCCTTGGAAGGTGTGATAGAGATATTTCAGTGTTGAGCACTCTGTCACTTGTCAGCACCATGATTCCTTCTGAGACATCCCAAGGTCACTGCCATCTGAAAAGAGAAGCTTATCTAACCAAAAGTGAGAGTAGTATTATATGGGTGTGGACATTAAGAAAAGTGCTTACTGGGCAGTTTGGTGAGCATAGCATATACATTTAGCGTGACACCAGCAGATGTACACCCCTAGGGCTCATGACTACCCCTGTTGTAGGTTTTCAGTACCAGGTATGTATTCCCTCTCATGGAGTGGGCCTCCAGTCCCATTAGAGAGCAGCTGATTTCCCCCATAACAGACATGCCACTGTTGCACCCATTGGCTTATTTGGCCTACCTGACCAAATTTAAAGCTTGCAGTGTCCACTGTTGAGTATCTCTCCTGGTGATTTGTCTCTCCCATTGAACTGCATGCAGCATAGCTTTTTCCAGCTTTCTGTCAGCTGGAGGGGGTTTTCAGCTCAGCTTCAGCAGGATTTCTCAGTGACCTTACAGCCCCAAGTATGTGGAGTCTTCACCAACTGGGTCTTACCATCTATTCCTGATGGGAAACCAAGAACCTCAGCAATGGACTAATATTTTGGGGGTGGCGCATCAGGGAACTCTCTGGCCAACAACTCACTGGAAGGCATCCCATCCCTGGCAATGACAATTTTCTAGTAACAATCTATGGCTTCTGGGTGTTCCATTGTACAAAAACGGTTTCCAATGAAGTTTCAAATTGTTAAATTTTTTCAATTATTGGAAGCTTGGCATATCATTAGACTTGGCCTTCTAGGTCAATAAGAGCCCAGGTCCCTTCATAAGGGTCCTTCCCACCACAAGGCCTGCCCAGTGGACTTGATAAATTCGCTCTACCCAGCAGGAAGACACTGTCCATAACCCAGCAATTGGGCAGCAGTAGAGAATCCAAGTGCATGCGAAGGCCCACAAGCCGTCCAGCCGAAAGGGGCGGCGCTAATGACGCACTTCCGGGCCGGCTCGGAAGGCGGAAGCGCGGGGTCGTTGGGCCAGGCCCGCATCGTGGCTCGGGCTCCTGTGTCGTCACCATGGCGTCGGAGGGGCCGCGGGAGCCGGGGGGCGAGGTAAGGGCCCCGGCGCCGAGGGGCTGCGCGGGGCGGTGTCGGCCCTCGGCGGCTGAGGGCTGAAGCCACAGAGGCCTGCGCCGCTGGACCGCCGGGGCGGGACTCCTTCCCTTGGGCTCCGCGCCGGTAGCCTTAGACTGGTAGAAACTGCGGATGACATACATCCGCCGGGAGATAAAACCTTACTCCGCATTTCAAACGAAAACACGATCCTGGCAGGGGGCTGGTTTATAGCAAGGACTGTTCATGGTTTATTGCGTACAGAGCAAATGTTTCCTGCTGTTTTTCTGTTTTTTGGAAATTTTAAAAAGTGGACATTTTTGCAGTGTGTTTTGAAAACTAGTTTTTTGTTTGTTTTTCTTGGTAGGGTTTCACTCTAGCCTAGGCTGACCGGGAATTCACTGTGTAGTCTCAGGGTGGCCTGGAACTCACAGAGATCCCCCTACCTCTGCCTCCCCAGTGCTGGGATTAATAAAGGCGTGCGCCACCACTCCTGGCGAAAACTAGGTTTTAACATTGTCTATATATATTTGACTAGTAAGCTTCTTATATACACCTAATTAAAGCTGAAATAAAAATAAATTGTCTTCAAGGGAGGCAGAGGTAGGATTGCCAGGAGTTCGAGGACACCCTGAGACTACAGATTAAGTTCCAGGTCAGCCTGGGCTAGAGTGAGAACCTACCTCAAACAAAAAAATTGGGATGGTTGTGGTACTTGGCTGATGTACAACCATCACTGTTGAGTTCAAGGCCAGCCTGGGTTACAGAGCAAGTTCTAGACCAGCCTGGGCTGGCTAGAATGAGACCCTGCCTCAAAAAACAAAACAGCATTGTGGAGAGAAGGTTAACGGATAAAAGTCATCCTTGGTAGGTGGACGTTTTTAAGCAGTAGCATACCAGCCTTGGGTTGTTAGAGTAGAGCACCTCTCTTGTTTACATTTGGCAAATGTCTAAATGTATGTAGCAAACCTGCTGCTCCCCTCTTTTCCTCAGGATGGCATCAAGTTATCAGCAGATGTCAAACCGTTTGTCCCCAAGTTTGCTGGCCTTAATGTGCCATGGTTCGAGTCCTCAGAAGCATGTGTCTTCCCCAGCTGTGCTGCCACTTATTATCCATTTGTTCAGGAATCACCGGTGACTGAGTATGTATTTGCTAAATGCCTTGCTGTATGTAAAGGGTATATTTCTTGGATATATCAATTACTTTCAGATAGGCTGCAGCTTTCACATTAACTGCAAATGATAAGAGAATGCTGTCCAGCCAAGAAAGGTTAGAGCCAATAACACAATGTAACTATATGTGCCAGAAACCCCACCAAGAAAAAGATAGAGTATGTATTACATTTACTAGGAATGCAGCCACAGAGTTCACTTGTTCACACAGTTTAAAGTATTCATCACATGATTAGGGGCTGAGGATGTAGCTCAGTGGTAGAGTGCTTGCCTAGCATGTGCTGGGCCCTTGACTTAATCCCTAGCATCACCAAACAAAGGGAAGAGGGATGGAGAGATGGTTCACTGAAGAAAGCATTTGAGGTGCAAGTGCGAGGACCCTGGGTTCAGATTCCCAGAGCCCATGTAAAGATGGACCCAGGAGTTGGTGTCTAATCCTCATGCTCCTATGGTGACATGGGAGGCAGAGACAGGAGAATTCCCAGAAACTATGCCTCAAGCAAGGTGGCACCTGAGGTTGTCTTCTGACCCACTTACATGGTTCCCCCTACACTTGCCCCCCCCCGCACATGCACAATGGGGGTGTTGCAGTTGCCTTCTGATTGCTGGCACAAAGGACCCAACCAAAAGCAGCTTGTGGGAAGAAAGGGTTTCTTTTGGCTGACAGACTCAAGGGGAAGCTCCATGATGGCAGGGGAAAATGATGGCACGAGCAGAGGGCAAACATCACCTCCTGGCCAACATAAGGTAGACAGCAGCAACAGGAGAGTGTGCCAAACACTGGCAAGAGGAAACTGGCTATAACACGCATAAACCCACCCCCAACAACACACCTCTTCCAGCAAGGATTCAATTCACGAATTGCCACCAGCCAGGGACCTCGCATTCAGAACACATGAGTTTATGGGGGACACCTAATTTAAACCACCTCAGAAGGTGAAATGGCAAGAAGGAGGTATAAGAAGAAACCGGATAAAGGAAGGAATAAATAGGTAACATGCCAGCCTTTGCAATTTACTTAGCAGGACCCTGTTATCAAAGCAAAAAGTGAGAAATGGACTGGGGTACAGCTCACAGTTGAGGGCTTGCATGAGGTCCTAGGTTCACTCCCCAGTATTGCAGAATAAATAATAAATGAGTTGCCCACCTTCTCTCTCAGGGTGTGTGATTCTTGGCCTCTGTTGTGTAGTGCCCTCCTGGTACTTGTTCCCTCACAGCAAGGGTTGGGATGTGGTGGAGAACCTAGAACAGGGAGCATCAGGGGAAGAATGACAGGAGCAGTTCAAATCCTCCCAAAAGGAGGCCATGCAGGCTGTTGGGCACCTCCTTGGCAAAGGGAATAGTCCTTGGACTAGTGAGGCCAGGGCTACAGAGGCATTGGCAAGTACTTGATAGAATTGGTGCAAACAGCTGGAGCATCTTTTTACTGCATTGACACACACGCTGTGTTGCAGTTACCTTCACGTTACTGGGACAAAACACCTGACACAAGGGAGCTGGTAGGAAGAAAAGTGTTTGTGTTATAGTCTTGATGGGATCTTCATGATGGCAAAGAAAAAGAGAAGAGCACAGGCTGGACATCACTGCCTTGCTTACACAGGTGGAAAACAGCAGCAAGGTAGTGAGCTTAACTCTGGCCAGGGGACACCCCTAAGTCAGGCCCCAGCAACACCTCCTCCTGCAAGGTACCACCTCCCCAGTTGTCACCAGCTGGAGACCAAGCACTCAAAGCACATCAGTTTATGGGGACATCTGATTCAAACCACCATACACTGCTCATGGACTTGTGGCTCCTTTATTCACTCCCTCATTTGTGGCGCTGGTGCTCAAGCCCAGGGTCCTATGCATACTAGGCAAACACTACCATAAAGATATATCCCCAGCTTTAGCTCATTAGTTTAAAAAAAAAAAAGAAGTCAACATCTTTATAGGTAAAGAAAGGGATTCTATTTGACTTTTTTATTCTTCACATGTATATGTACATTTGTATGTGTGTGGGCCTGTGTGTGTAGGGGTGCACGTGTGTGAGGGCCAGAGGTTGATGTTGAGTGTATTTCTTGATTACTCTCCACTTTATTTACTGAGGTGGGGTCTCTCACTTAACTCAGGACTCACTCATTTAGCTCTTCAGCTTGACCCTGACTGCATCCTCAGTGCTAGAATCACCATGCCCACCCAGCATTCCACATGAGTGCTGGGCACTCGAACTCTGGTCCTTATACTTGTGTGGCAAACTCTTTATCCACTGAGCCATTTCCCCAGCCCATTTTGCTTTTATAAGAACAATTGATTTTCCAATGCTAGAGTAACCCTAAAAAAAATCTAATTTGTGTTTTACAAAAATTTAATGTCCTTGGTTTGTATGACGAAAACAATAACTACAATTTATATTTTGTAGACAGAAAATATATACTGAAGACATAGCCTTTAGAGCATCTACATTTCCAGGCCAGTATTTGGCTTCCGAGATGACTCTCCATCCTTATGCCTATCCTGCTTATGCTCTTGAGTCTGCACAGAACATCTGCTCGGTGCCTGCCTCGCAGTGTAATTACAACCAAGTGCGCTGTTACCCAGGTTTTCACACGGGGAAGCCCCGAAATGAGCGCCCGGGCCCTCAAGAGGCGAAAGCTGCATTCAAGGTGCGGAAATGCTGGATGGTGTTCTTAGTTGGTTGTATCAGTGTTTAAAGTGTAGGAAGTTGTTGTTGTTTTTTGATATCTAAGCATTATTCACCTTTTTGGTGGTATGTAGCCTTTGTCAAAATGTTTTGCGCTATCTTTTTTTTCTTTTTTCGGTTGATTTTTTTAAAATCATATATGTGAAATATATATATAATTGACAACTTCCTTAATTGTAGACAATATCCCATGGTACTTCTCTCCCTCCTCCCACTTTCCCCTTTGAAGCTCCACTCTCCATCATTTCCCCTCCCCCTCTCAGTTAGTCTCTCTCTTAATTTTGATGTCATCATCTTTTCCTCCTATTATGATGGTCTTGTGTAGGTAGTTTTAGGCACTGTGAGATTATGGATATCCAGGCCATTTTTGTTTGGAAGAGCATGGTGTAAGGAGTCCTACCCTTCCTTTGGCTCTTACATTCTTTCCGCCCCCTCTTCCACAATGGACCTGAGCCTTGGAAGGTACGTTTGAGATGTTTCATTGCTGAGCGCTCCTCTGTCCCTTCTCAGCACCATAGTGCCTTCTGAGTTCATCCCAAGGTCACCACCATCTGAAAAGAGAAGCTTCTCTAACCAAAAGTGAGAGTAGCATTAATATGTGGGTATGGACATTAAGAGAAGTGCTTACTGGGTAGTTTGGTGAGCATAGTATATATATTTAGCCAGATACCAGCAGACATTACACCTCTAGGGCTCCTGACTACTCCTGTTGTAGGTTTTCAGTATCAGGAATGTATTTCCTCCCATGGAGCAGGCCTCCAGTTCAATTAGAGTGGTTGGTTTCCCCCAGAACAGACATGCCACTATTGTACCCGGTGGTTCATCTGACCTGGCTGGCTACTGTTGAGTATCTTCACTGGTGTTTTCTCTCTCTCCCATTGAACTTCATGCAGTGTAGCTTTTTCCAGCTTTCTGTCAGCTGGTCCACATGGAGGAGGTTTTCAGCTCAGCTCCAGCAGGATTTCTCAGTGACCTTGCAGCCCAAGTATGTGGAGTCTTCAGCAATAGGGTCTTACCATATATTCCTGGTGGGAAACCAAGGGCCTCAGCAATGTCCTATAATGTTTTGGGGGTGTCTGTGACCTCCCTGGCTAACAACTCACTGGAAGGTATCCCATCCCTGGCACTGAAAATTTTCTAGTAACAATCTATTGCTTCTGAGTGTTCCATTGTCCAGAAAAGTAGGTTTCCATATGACTTATTTATATCCTCTTAGAGTTTGATTAGCCTTCCCTCTACCTTTCCTTTATTCAGTCTCTTCCCCTGACCTCACTTAGGCCTTTTCACCCCCATTAATCTGCTCTTCTACTTACATATATACAATACCATTCTATTAAGTGCCCCCCTCCCCTTCTTCCCTTTCTATTCCCTTTCTATCCCCTTTCTAGCTTACTGGCTTCTGCTACTGAGTTTTTTGTTTGTTTGTTTGTTTTGTTTTTTGGTTGCTTTTTTTATTGACACCTTCTATATTTACATACAAAAAACGCATATTTCCCTCCCCTCTCCCATTCCCCTTTAGAACTCCAATCTCTGTCATATCCCCTCCCTCTCTCCATTAGTCTCTCTTTTAATTTGATGTCATCATCTTTTTCTTCTATTATGAGGGTCTTGTGAAGGTATTGCTAGGCACTGCAAGGTCATGGATATCGAGGCCAGTTTCTGTCTGGGCAGTTGCATTGTAAGGAGTCTTACCCTTCCTTTAGCTCTTACATTCTTTCGCCCCTCTTCACAATGGACCTGAGCCTTGGAAGGTACGTTTGAGATGTTTCATTGCTGAGCACTCCTCTGTCCCTAGCACCATAGTGCCTTCTGAGTTCATCCCAAGGTCACCACCATCTGAAAAGAGAAGCTTCTCTAACCAAAAGTGAGAGTAGCATTAATATGTGGGTATGGACATTAAGAGAAGTGCTTACTGGGTAGTTTGGTGAGCATAGTATATATATTTAGCCAGATACCAGCAGACATTACACCTCTAGGGCTCCTGACTACTCCTGTTGTAGGTTTTCAGTATCAGGAATGTATTTCCTCCCATGGAGCAGGCCTCCAGTTCAATTAGAGGAGCAGGCCTGTTCAATTAGAGTTGGTTTCCCCCAGAACAGACATGCCACTATTGTACCCGGTGGTTCATCTGACCTGGCTGGCTACTGTTGAGTATCTTCACTGGTGTTTTCTCTCTCTCCCATTGAACTTCATGCAGTGTAGCTTTTTCCAGCTTTCTGTCAGCTGGTCCGCATGGAGGAGGTTTTCAGCTCAGCTCCAGCAGGATTTCTCAGTGACCTTGCAGCCCAAGTATGTGGAGTCTTCAGCAATAGGGTCTTACCATATATTCCTGGTGGGAAACCAAGGGCCTCAGCAATGTCCTATAATGTTTTGGGGGTGTCTGTGACCTCCCTGGCTAACAACTCACTGGAAGGTATCCCATCCCTGGCACTGAAAATTTTCTAGTAACAATCTATTGCTTCTGAGTGTTCCATTGTCCAGAAAAGTAGGTTTCCATATGACTTATTTATATCCTCTTAGAGTTTGATTAGCCTTCCCTCTACCTTTCCTTTATTCAGTCTCTTCCCCTGACCTCACTTAGGCCTTTTCACCCCCATTAATCTGCTCTTCTACTTACATATATACAATACCATTCTATTAAGTGCCCCCCTCCCCTTCTTCCCTTTCTATTCCCTTTCTATCCCCTTTCTAGCTTACTGGCTTCTGCTACTGAGTTTTTTGTTTGTTTGTTTTGTTTTTTGGTTGCTTTTTTTATTGACACCTTCTATATTTACATACAAAAAACGCATATTTCCCTCCCCTCCCCATTCCCCTTTAGAACTCCAATCTCTGTCATATCCCCTCCCTCTCTCCATTAGTCTCTCTTTTAATTTGATGTCATCATCTTTTTCTTCTATTATGAGGGTCTTGTGAAGGTATTGCTAGGCACTGCAAGGTCATGGATATCGAGGCCAGTTTCTGTCTGGGCAGTTGCATTGTAAGGAGTCTTACCCTTCCTTTGGCTTTTCCATTCTATCCGCCCCCTTTTCCACAATGGGCCCTGAGCCTTGGAGGGTGTGACAGGTGTTTCAGCGCTGGGCACTCCTCCATCCCTTCTTCTCAGCACTATGTTGCCTTTTGGGTCATCCCAGTGGTCATCGCCATCTAACCAGAAGTGAGAGTAGTGTTTATGTGAATATGAACATTAAACGTAGTGCTTTCAGGGCAGCTTGGTGGGAATAATATATACATTTAGTGAGACAAGAGCAGGCTTTATACCCTTAAGGCTCATGACCTCCCCTGCCATAGAGTTTTGCTTAGGTTTTTCAGTACCAGGCATGTATTCCCTCCCATAGAGAGGGCCTTCAGTCCAATTAGGGAGCAGTTGGTTACCCCAAGAGCAGACATACCACTATTGCACCTGTTCAGTTATTGGGCCTGTATGGCCAAACTTGAATTTTCAGTGTCCAGTGTTTTCACTGCTGATGACTTTCTGTCTCCCATATGGCTGCATGCAGTGCAGCTTTTTTCCAACTTTTAGTTGGCTGGTCTATAGGGAGAAGGTTTTCTGCTCAGCACCAGCTTGCAAAAGATGTCTTCAGCAATATGGTCTTACCATCTGTTTTTCAAGGGCAACCAAGGGCTTTGGCAAAAGCCTTTAATGTTTTGGAGGCTACTGGGACCTCCTTGGCCAACGACTCACTGGATTGGTTGCTTTTTTTGAGGTAGGCTCTGGCTCTAACCCAGGCTGACCTAGAATTCACTATGTAGTCTCAGGGTGGCTTCAAACTCATGACAGTCCTCCTACCTCTACCTCCCAAGTGCTGGTATTAAAAGAGTGTGCCATCAAGCCTGGCCTTTTCTTTTTTTATGCAAGACAGGGAGAATTGGTGGGCCAGTGCCTCTAACCACTGTAGTCGAACTCCAGATGTGTGTGCCTCCTTGTGTGCATGTGCAATATTGCACACTTGCGTCACTGTGCATCTGGCTTACATGGGATCTGGAAAATTAAACATGAGTACTTAGGGTTCACAGATAAACACCTTAACTTCTAAGCCATCTCTCCAGCCCTTAGATTTTATTTTGTTTGTTTTGTTTTTGGTTTTTCAAGGTAGGGTCTCACTCTAGCCCAGGCTGACCTGGAATTCACTATGTAGTCTCAGGGTGGCCTCAACCTCATGGCGATCCTCCTACCTCTGCTTCCCATGTCCCAGGATTAAAGGCATGTGCCACCACACCCGGCTCTAGCCATCATATTTTTATTTATTTATTTACTTTTTTTCAGCAGAAAAAGTCCTATGAAGAGAGAAAAATAAGTGGTGAGCAAAAATTTAACCATAAAAGGGCTGATGGTGGGATGTCTGAGATAAAATCAGCTAAAGGTTCACATCACCTATCCTCTCATGAAGAGAACAGTTTGAAATCAGGTAAGAATATCAAGCTCTGTGAGATAACATAAGCCTGTACCATCTGTCCTAAGCATCGTGGCTTCCATGAGCTTGCTCCTCAGGCCTGTCCCAATACCTGCGTTCTGGAGCCCAGGCATGGCTGAGGGTATCACACTTCCTGTGGCTTCTGAAACCTTTTCTCAGGCAGAGATTACAGTGAGGGTGCATATTGTATTGTGGACTCAGAAGGGGCCTCAGCCTGTTAGAACTTTGTCTGAAATCACATCACATACAGGTGATGGCTGCAAGCTACAGAACATGCCCTTAAATATCAAAGTCCTGTCCTGGGCTACGTTTAATCACTCATTTCTGAAGTCACTTCTGGCTGTATGATGGGAGACTTTGATAGGCGAGAAAGATTGATTGGAAGTCCCCTCAAGGTTGTGATGTATGAATAATTAAAATACCCGGCTATGTAGTCAGGTTATTTCTGGTTTTTCTTTTCTTTTTTTGTTTATCTTTTTATCTACTTGAGAGCGACAGAACGAGAAAGAGGCAGATAGATAGATAGAGAATGGGCACGCCAGGACCTCTAGCCACTGCAAATGAACTCCACATGCATGCACCACCTTGTGCATCTGGCTTACGTGGGTCCTTGGGAATCGAGCCTCAAACTGGGGTCCTTAGGCTTCATAGGCAAGTGCTTAACCACTAAGCCATCTCTCCAGGCCCTGTTTCTGGTTTTTTGTTTGTTTGTTTGTTTTTGTTTTTTTAGGTAGTGTCTCTAGCTCAGGCTGACCTGAAATTCACTATGTAATCTCATGGTGGCCTTGAACTCATGGCAACCCTCCTACTTCTGCCTCCCAAAGGCGTGTGCTACTGCGCCCAGCAGGCTATTTCTTTTTAATTTTTGAAAATATTCTTACCTATTTATTTCTGTGTGTATTGGCACACCAAGATCTCTTGCCACTGAAGTTGAAGGCCAGATACACATGCAGGTGGGTACTGAAGAATTGAACTTGGGTCGGCAGGCTTTGCAAACAAACACCTTTAACTACTGAGCTATGTTTCTGGCTCTAGGACAATGCGATTTCATCAGTTTTAGAATTGCTTCTAAATTTGAAGTGCAGTTTTGATTTTCTTTTTTTTTTTTTTTTTTTTTCCTTCTTTTTCTAGGTAGGGTTTCACTCTAGTCCAGGCTGACCTGGAATTCACTATATAGTCTCAGGGTGGCCTCGAATTCTTGGCGATCCTCCTACCTCTGCCTCCCGAGTGCTGGGATTAAAGGCGTGCGCCACCATGCCCGGCTTGATTTTCTGTATACTGGTCCAACCAGGGTTGGCTGATGCCTCTGGTCACTGGTGTTTCTTGCTGTAAAGATGGGTGGAGAGGGTTAGTGCTACAGTTCTGGCTGTGTATGCACAGGGCCCTGAGTTCAGTCCCCAGCCCCAGAAATACAAAGAAGATGATTAGCAGGCTGAAGCACCAGCTCATTTTGCCATGCAAGTCTGAAAACCTGAATTCAGGTCCCAAAACCCATGTAAAAAGCCAGGCATGGCTTGGCGAGGTGGCTTAGTGGTTAAGGTGCTTGACTGCAAAGCCCAAGGGCCTTGGTTTGATTCCCCAGGACCCACATAAGCCAGATGCATCTGTAGTTCTTTTGCAATGGTTGGGGGCCGTGGTGTGCCCATTCTCTCTCTCTCTCTGTCTCTTCCTCTGCCTCATTCTCTCTCTCTCAAATAAATAAATTTAAAATATATATATATATATTTTTAAAAAGCCAGGCATTGGGCTTCAGGGATGGCTTAATGGTTAAGGTGCTTACCTGCAAAGCCAAAGGACCCAGGTTCAGTTCCCCAGGACCTACGTAAGCCAGATGCACCAAGTGGCATATATGTCTGGAGTTTGTTTGCAGCGGCTAGACGCCCTGGAGCACCCATTCATTCCCCCTCCCCTCCCTCCTCTCTCTCTGTCTGCCTCACTCAAATAAATAAATAAAAATATCTTTTTTTTTTTTTTTTTAAGGCCAAGCATGGCAACACACACCTGTAGTCCTAGTACAGACAGGAGAATCCTTAGGGCAAGCTGGCCAACTAGTGTAGCCAAATTTGTGAGCTCTAGTTTTAGTGAGAAACTGTCAAAAAAGGTGGAGAATGACTGAGTAAGACACCTGCCATTGACCTCTGGTGTTCACAAGCATAAGTTTGTGCACTTCTGTATACCCACACATGCAAAAAGGCACACATGCACAACACATACACACAAATAAAAAAAGTTAATAATACCAGCAAAATTCAGGTGTTTTTTCTTTATTTATTTGCAACTAGAGTTAGAGAATGAAAGAGAATGGGTGCATCAGGGCTTCTTGCCCCACTGCAAATGAATTCCAGATACTTGCATCACTTTGTGTATCTGGATTTACATAGGATCTGGGGTGCCAGGTTTGTAAGCAAGTGCTTTTAGCTGCTGGGTCATCGTTCCAGCTCACGTTCCAGGTGTTTTAACAATAGTCAGGTGCCTAGTAGCAATCCACTTTTTCCCCTGAAATTTAATCTTGAGTGTTGTAAGTCAGTGGGCAATTTCCACATTTTCACTCATCTTTTTCATTCTCTGATGACAGATGGCTATCATAAACGGACAGACAGGAAATCCAGAACAATTGCAAAAAGCACACCTACCTCCAAACCTGAGTTTGAATTTAGCAGGTTAGATTTTCCTGAATTGCAGAGTCCAAAGAACAATATTGTGTCCGAGATACAAAAACAACCCAGGTGGGGACCACTTCGCTCTGCCACCAGCGACATTTCTCTACTAGAAGTGGGTACAGCAGTTAAAGAAATGTCAGAGGTGAGTTGAAGGGTCTGCCTATTTGTGTTCTCAATAAATACCTTTCTGTTCTGTCACTTCAGACACTAGTGTTGAGTCCTTACACGGGTCATTGAAGACTGGGTGATTGGGAGGAGGTACTGGGAGAGGCTTTGCACTCAGCACAGTGTTCCCTGTCACTTGAGCTGATTTCACTGAGACTGTCATACCTAGTGCAGCTGCCTTTGTAAAGTCTTCCAGTACACTGCTTTTCATCTGGTAGTCCCAAGGTCATTGTAAGTCCCTCACACAAAAAAGACTGGCATGGTCCACCGACTTTGATGGGTCATTTAAACACTCTGTTTCTAGTGCTGAATTCTTGCAGCATTTTTTTTTTTTTTTTTTTTTGAGGTAGGGTCTCACTCTGGTCCAGGCTGACCTGGAATTCACTCTAGTCTCAGGGTGGCCTTGAACTCACGGCGATCCTCCTACCTTTGCCTCCCAAGTGCTGGGATTAAAGGCGTGCACCACCATGCCCGGCTCTTGCAGCATTTTTGAAAACAAATGAAATAGTCATATTTAAAACTGCATGGTGTAACTTAAATTGTCAGGCTTTTAGCTACATCTGTGTCCTGTCGACTAATAAGACAGCATATTCAAAAAAATTATTGAAATAGATGCTTTCATTTTGTCTCAGTCTTAGTCTGACAAATTGAGGCATTTTTTTTCTCATACAGATTGATTTCATACTTCTGGGGAGAAAGAGATGGTGGGTTGCTGTGTTAGTTACTTCTTGTTGCTGTGAAATCTCTAATGTGGACACCTTGAGTGAGGACAGGTTTATCTTGCTCATGCTTACAGGGGCTCAGTCCATCATGGTAGGGAAGGCATGGTGGCTTGTTCCCATGCTGCAGATAGGAAACAGTGCAGATCTGAACCATTAGTAAAGGCTAGTCCTAGTGACCTTCAGCTAGGTCCCATGACTTAAAGGCTCCACAGCCTCACAAAACAGCACTACTAGCTGGGGAACAAGTGGGTCCACATGAGCCTGTGGGGACATTTCTGATTCAGACCGTGAGTCAGCAGTCCCTAAGGGGGTTTGACAGTTTCACTGAAAGATGAGGAGGGGCAGCATACATATGGAAAGGAGAAAGGACAACACAAGAAGAGGTAGGGCAGTAGACAGTATGAAATTAGAGAGGAGATGATGATGACAAAACTCAAGGGAGAGATTCCAGCAGATATGAAAATGAGGACAGAGAAGAGAGATGAAAAATGCCCATCCTTTCCCCTATTTATCAAGAAAGGAGTTTCACTTCACCTTCTCAGCTCTCTGTGCCTGTCCTAAGGCTGAAGGCTCAGAGGGCTTGGCCTGTACATGAGGGACATAGGCAATTATATAGAATTTCCCATGCATGGACCCTTGCATCTTGTGACTGTTGTCACACAGTGTTCCTGTCAAATACCTGTGCAAAGTAAGACAGGCTGATGGTTATATGAAACTCACGGATCATTGAGTAGGTGTGTGGCTGCCTCTTGGGCCTTGTGCTGAGGTGCGTAGTAGCCAGGCAGTGATCCTGTGAACTCACAGTAGTGCAGGGTACTGTGCCTGCTGCAGGAGGGATGTGGGAAGCGAGAGGGAGTAGGCTGACCCTCTGCAGTGTCACTGAGACCTGTTAGGTGGGAATGTTGTGTATCTGAGCTTGAAGTAAAGGTCACTGTTTTATGGAAGATTTACAGCTTGCCCTTCTGTCTATGTGAGGGCTTTTTTTTGTTTGTTTGTTTTTCAAGGTAGGGTCTTGCTATGGCCCAGGCTGACCTGGAATTCACTATGTAGCCTCAGGATAGCCTTGAACTCATGGTGATCCTCCTCCCTCTACCTCTCTAGTGCTGGGATTAAAGGCATGCGTCACCATTTTTTAATCTTTTTTAAAAATGGTTATTTATTTAGCATTTAGCCTGTATGTATGATAGTGCCAGGGTCTCCTGCTACTACAACCAAAATCAGATGCGTGCATCACTTTGGTTCTGGCTTTATGCGGGTGCTGAGGAATTGAACCCAGGCTGGCAAGCTTTGCAAGCAAGTGCCTTTAGTTGCTGAGCCATCTCCCCAGCCCCCTTTTTTCCTTCCAAAAACCTTTTTTTTTTTTTTATGTTTACATTAGTAGTATCTGTAAATGACAGAAGAATACAAAGAAAACAAAAAAAGAAAGAAAATTGTCTGAAATACCATGAAGAGCCATGCTTGGCACTTAGTCTTTCTTGCTATGTTTGCATGTGTGTGTATTATGTGTTGTTGCAGTTACTTTTAAAGTTGATGAGACAACATTGACCAGAAGCAGCTTATGGGAGAAAAGTGTTTATTTCAGGCTTACAGAATCCAGGGGAAGCTTCATGGCAGAAAAAGCTGACTCACTACATAGACCATTGCAGACAGACACCACCAAACAATTGGCAAACACAACAGCCATGGCTCCAACTTAGCTCTCAACACACCTTGGTAGGGCTGGACAAAAAGATCTGCCCCCAGTGATAACTCCTCTAGTGGGCTGCTGGAGCCTTAAAAAGGAAGCTTAACCTTAAAAAAAGTTCCTAAGGCTATGGGGGACGTACAGTCACATTCAAACCACCACATGTGTATATGTTTGTTCCCATGTTGTGGACAAAGCATGTGTGTACATGTGGATACCAGAGGTTGACTTTGAGTGTGTTCCTTGATTACTCTCCATGTTTATTGATAAGGTCCCTCACTTTGATCTCAGAACTCACCAGTTCAGCAAGTCTGGCTAGCCAACTTGCTCCAGATTCCCCGCCTCCACCTTCTGAGCACCGGGACACAGGCAGGTTGCCATACTCACCCAGCATTTAAATGGGTGCTGAGGGGCTGGAGCAATGGCTTAGCAATTAAGGTATTTGCCTGTGAAGCCAAATGATCCCGGTTCAATTCTCCAGGACCCACATAAGCCAATGCACAAAGGGCACATGCATCTGGAGTCCATTTGCAATGGCTAGAGGCCCTGGCATGCCAATTCTCTCTCTGTCTGCTTCTCTTCTCTCTCTCTCTGCTAGCAAATAAATAAAAATAAAAATAAATTTAAAAAATAAAAATAAATAAATAAATGGGTGCTGAGGGTCTGAACCCAGTCCTTAAGCTGGCATGGCAAGTGCTTTACCAATTGAGCCATCTCCCCAAACCCATGGCACTAAATCTTTAAAATAATAATGCAGTGAAAGTAGAACAAAGTTCTCCTAATTTGGGATTATATGAGAAGTCTTTATTTATTTAACAGAGAAAGAGGGAGAGAGAGAGAGAGAGAATATGAATGGGCGTGCCAGGGCCTCCAGCCACTGCAAATGAACTCCAGACATGTGTACCCCCTTGTGTATCTGGCTAATGTGGGTCCTGGGGAGTCTAATCTGGGTCCTTTGGCTTTTCAGGCAAACACCTTAACTACTAAGCCATTCCTCCAGCCCAAGAAGTCTTTATTTTTAAGATTCTTTTGGCAGGGGAGAGGGAACATGAGTATAACCGGATAAGAATATGACCAATATGCATCATGTTCATGCAATAACATTCTCAGAAAAAAATCCTTTTGGGTCTTTCTCCATGTCATTAAAT
Source organism: Orientallactaga sibirica (assembly GCA_036365145.1). Classification (NCBI taxonomy): domain Eukaryota; kingdom Metazoa; phylum Chordata; class Mammalia; order Rodentia; family Dipodidae; genus Orientallactaga; species Orientallactaga sibirica. The sequence continues at coordinate 2,195,132 of JAEOAD010001462.1, read as the reverse complement.
ACTGTTTGACCACAACTATCACATTGGATCTGTCCAACTGATAGTATAGTTTATTTAAGCCTTCTTAAATAGTAAGCTATTTATATTTTATTGGCCTTTGTGATCATAAACTTTTTTTTTTTTTTTTTTTTGGTTTTTCGAGGTAGGGTCTCACTCTGGCCCAGGCTGACCTGGAATTAACTAATGTAGTCTCAGGGTGGCCTTGAACTCACGGCGATCCTCCTACCTCTGCCTCCCAAGTGCTGGGATTAAAGGCGCGCGCCACCACGCCCGGCTTATAAACATTATATTTATTTAAAAAATGCAGGGGCTGGAAAGATGGCTTAGCGGTTAAGGCACTTGCCTGCAAAGCCAAAGGACTTCGGTTCAGTTCCCAGTACCCACGTAAGCCAGATGCACAAGGTGGCGCATGCATCTGGAGTTCGTTTGCAATGGCTGGAAGCCCTGGTGTGCCCATTCTCTCTCTCTCTGGGTCACACTCTCTCTCACTCTGCCTCTTTCCCTCTGTCAAATAAACAAATAAAAATAAAAATATTTTTTAAAATGTGTGTGCATGTATGCTGAGGGATTGGCACGAGTACTAACCCACCCACTGAACTATATCCCCATCCTTAGGCTGTGTTTTAGTAATTAAAAAAAATAATAAGTATTTTTGGCCAGGTGTGGTGGTGCATGCCTTTAATTGCAGCACTTGGGAGGTAGGATTGCTGTGAGTTTGAGGCTAATCTGGGATACAGAGTGAGTTTCAGGTCAGCCTGGGCTAGAGTGAGACTCTACCTTTAAAAAAGACACACACATACACACACACAAATAAATGTTTTTGTTCCTTTATTTGTATGGGAGACACACACACAGAGTAGGAGGGGGCAAACAGACAGATAGAGACATTATGGGCATTCCAGGGCCACTTGCCACTGAAAATGAACTGCTGATGCATGTACTACTTTGTGAATCTAGCATTATGTAAGTATTGGAGAATTGAATCTGAGCCTGCAGGCTTTGCAAGCAAACATCTTTAACCACTGAGCAATCCTTCCCAGTCCTGTGTTTTAATAATTTTGACTTTTGATTACTGAACTCAGAAATAATGAAATGGTAAATTTTGTGAAGTATATGAGCTTTAAAAATGATTTCAAATGCCTTCCCTACTTAATGAGTACAAATTAAACTTATCCACTTGCTTTTCCTTCTAATGTTCTGGTCATCTCAAATATGTTTGAATGCTCACACATCCTTGCACCATACAATGTCATTATTCACTTTTCATTCAGTGTGGAGTAGCTTTCTTCAGAACAGGGAGCAGGTGTCACAGCTTCTGTTTCTTGGCTCTGTGGGCATTCTGATTTGTTTTAGTGGATTGGGTAGACATTGATGTGGATTGATTTAGGTGCAGTACACCTTTTAGAGTTGTGGAGGTGTGTGTTGCTATCCTGAAGTTGTTTTTGGTATCCTTGAAATTATTGAAAAGTCACACACTATCTTGAGTAACATGATCCCATTATTGGGATTTATATGTTTATGCTGTAGATAGAGAAGTAGAAGGATACTACCCAAACTGTAGACAGTGTGTAGTTTTTCTCTTGGAAATAAGATTTACAGAAAATAAGTAACTTTTGCTACTGTGTATATAGTTGAACTGCAGGACATCTAGCCACTGCAAATGAACTCCAGATGCATGTGCCACTTTTTTGCACCTGGCTTTACATAGGTACTGGAGAATTGAATCCAGGTTGTTAGGCTTTGCAGGCAAATGCCTTAACCACTGAACTATTTCTCTTGCCCTGGAATTTTTTATTTTTTTATTTTATTTATTTGAGAGAGAAAGAAGATAGGGAATGTGCCAGGGCTTCTAGCCATTGCAAACACACTCTAGATGCATGTGTCGCCTTGTACATCTGGCTTTATGTGGGTACTGGGGAATCAAATCTAGGTTATTAGGCTTTGCAGGCAAGTTTGTTGACTGCTAAGCCATCTCTTCAGCCTGGGATTTTTTTTTTTTTTTTTTGAGGTAAGGTCTCGCTCTAGCCCAAGGTGACCTGGAATTCACTATGTAGTCTCAGGGTGGCCTTGAGGTCATGGCAGCCCACCTACCTTTGCCTCCCAAATGCTAGGATTAAAGGTGTGCACTACCGCACCTGGCTTCAATTTTTTTTTTTTTTTTTTTGCGAGGTAGGGTCTCACTCTGATCCAGGCTGACTGGAATTAACTATGTAGTCTCAGGGTGGCCTCGAACTCTCAGTGATCCTCCTACCTCTGCCTCCTGAGTGCTGGGATTAAAGGCGTGCGCCCCCACGCCCGGCTCTGGCTTCAATTTTTTATTAGTATGTGTTTGGAGATTTAAGAATGCAAGGGAAGGTATATTTAAAAATTAAAATTACATCCTATTGGAAATACTAAGCAAATAACTAGTTTGGCTTTTTTCTTTTAGACTATTCTTTAGGGCAGTTTTAGGGACATAGCAAAATTGACAGGAAGGGACAAAGTTCCTACTTGTCTTCTGCTCCTTTCCCCACAGGAGTGAAAAAACTCCTTGGACATGTCATTGTTGCATGTCCATTGCTGGGTGTGGTGGCACATGTCTTTAATCCCAGGACTTGGGAGGCAGAGGTTGGAGGATCACTGTGAGTTCAAGGCCACCCTGAGACTACATAGTAAATTCCAGGTCAACCTGGGCTAGAACAAAACCCTAACTCAAAAAAACAACAAAGAAAAGGCCATCATTGTGGTATTATTGCATAATGACATGTCCATTGTCAGGGTATCATGTAGAGCAGTGATGTGACTGTCGTTAGGGTATCGTGTAGAGTAGTGACGTATCCATCGTCAGGGTATTAGGTCCATCCTAATCATCTCTCCCCAACCCCTTTCATGTGCTACTTATTTACTTTGATTTAAAAAAATATATTTTTAATTTATTTGCAAGTGCAGAGAGTGAGAGAGAATGAATGGGCATGCCATGGCCTCCAGCTGCTGCAAAAAAACTCCAGGTGCATGTGCCAGTTTGTGCATTTGAGTTTATGTGGGTACTGGGGACTCCATTGGCATTTTAGTTAGCGGTGAATGGGAGTCTTGTTCTCCGTCCCTCTCCCCAGGTGGGTGATGCTGGTTGTTTTGCTTTGCCAGTTCCTGATGACATCTGGTGTGCTTTCCTTTTAGGGTGAAATGGTGAAATCTAATCACCCAGACGAAGCTGCAGCTGATCCTTCAACTGCCAGTTCCCCCTCATGCACGAGAGGTAAGAGTGGCTGATACTTTTTGAAAAATAAGTTGTATTTTCTAAGCTCAAGGTTTTTGTTTTGTTTTGGTTTTCGAGGTAGGGTCTCACTTAGGCTGACCTGGCATTCACTATGTAGTCTCAGGGTGGCCTTGAACTCAAGGCGATCCTCCTACCTCTGCCTCCCGAGTGCTGGGATTAAAGGCATGTGCCACCATGCCCGGCTTTCTCTTCTATTTTGATGTCATCGTTTCTCCTCCTATTATGCAGGTCTTATGTAGGAAGCATCAGCCACTGTGGGGTCATGAATACCATGGCCACTTAATGTCTGGAAGACAGTATCACAAAGGCATCTGGTGTTCATCTGCAGCAGCAAGAGGTCCTGGTATAGCTCTCTCACCCCATTCACGCATACACACACGCACGCACGCAAATAAATAACAACATTTAAAACACATTTCCAGTTAAAAAACTGGTGAGAGCAGCTTCCCCTTCCAACTCTGCATCTTTTCTCAGGCAGCCCTACAGGTGTGCTCTAGTGTTGGGCTGTTAGGCTGTTGCAAGCCACACACCTCCACATGCAGTCATGAGAGAGTGGGGTGGTAGGAAGGCAGCTGATGCATTTCTACTGCCTGGAAAGCATGGTGACTTCATAGACTTTCAGATGGATTCTGGCCAATCAAGGTTACTGTGGAAATTTTTGTAGTTTCTTGTCCTGAAGGAAAGTCCAAGCTGATGGATTGGCGTGTTTTCCTCCGTGTTCTCATGTTTAGTGCATGCTCTTACTTCAGTGTAGATCCTCACTTGCAAGGCTACTCTGAGGTTGTGTAGCTCTGGAACAGTCTGAACCCCTTGCTGGGGAGCCACGGGCTGTTGCCAGGTGTTCATTTGCCTGTGTCCTGATGGATGTCCTTTTGTTTTGTCTGTATATAGAGTTTGATGGGCACCTAAGGAGTAGTGTTGCTGTATTTTACCTGTGTTCTAACAGAAATCAGTGCCAGGTAATGTGATAGCTGAAGTCTAGTGACCTTTGACTTCTGATGTGAAAGGTACAAGTCAAGGTTAGTAGGGCTGAGCTCTGACCCTTAGCTCTTGAAGTCTGTATTTGCCTCATAGACATTTTTGTGGATTGTTTTTTAACCAAACTTTGTTTGTTTGCCCACCTCCATCCTCCCAAGTTAAATCAGTCGTTAGGAAAGTAAATTACCCTTAACTAGTTAAAGAACAACAAGTTAGTGTGCATGCTTCCAGAAGAACTGTTTCCAAAGGGGCTGTTTTGTATAATTGCCTGAGTTTCATCATGCTCTGGGTAATTGCCCCTTGTAGTGCATGTTTGGGTCACTGGTATTTCTGTTTACTGTTGAGATTATCAGGTAATTTTGCTTATCTTTAAACAGAATTGTCTTGGACACCAATGGGTTATATTGTTCGGCAAATGGTATCTTCAGAATCCTCACCAGTGCCTGAAAATGTCACTTCCATGGTAAACCTGAAGATGGTTGCTTCAAAGGCACAGGCTAAAAATAGCAATGTGACATCTGGGGCTTTGTCTGCAGAGTCTTCCTACAGCAGAGAGAAGCATGTTGGGCCACATGGTGAGACCCTGTCTCAAAGGAAAGCAAATAAGATGGTGAGTGCCAGGAGTTGGGGGAAGAGGGAAGGCAACCAGTGGGCACAGTGTCAGACAGGTCTAGAGGGCTGAATTATGTAATGCCACCTAAGCATGAGGGCTGCATCATACCAGCTTCTTGTGTGATCATGTGACTGTGCCACTGGATTGTTTTTTCTTCTTTCTTTCCTTCCTTCTTTTCTTTCTTTCTTTCTTTCTTTCTTTCTTTCTTTCTTTCTTTTCCCCCCTTTGTTCCTCTTTTCTTATTCTGGCGACATACTTAGTCAATCCTATACTTGCTAGTTTCTGCCTTTTATTTGGACTTTGAAAAGAATGGGTTGCAGAGTGAGAACCTGTCAAGAAAGGGGAGGGGGAGGGAGGGAAGGGAGAGAGAGAAAGGGAAAAAAGAATTACAATTTATGTAATCTTACATGGCCTTGAGTTTTACACAGTTTGAAAGATACTGGTTTCAGGTGGTAATGACTTTTCCTCTAAAACCATGAAATTTTATTATGGAAATCACAGAGTAACACAAATGTGGTAATTTGGGCCCAGCCTCTTTTCTGCAGTTCTTAATTCCCAGCCCCCAGGGAAACCTGTCTTAGTTTCTTCTTTCTCTCTCAGGCTTAGAAAATATAAAACAAATTGAGGCATGTTTGCTATTCCTAAGTTTCATTTTGTATTTATTCTATGTCTCCTGATCCTCTGTGAGCTGGTGATTAAACACAAGGCTTCCTCCATGCTAGGCAATTTCTCTACCATGGAACTACATCCCCAGCCACATCTCTAAATTTTGTAAAACAAAACACAGTTGAGCTGAGCATGGTAACTCATGCCTGTAGTCTCAGCAACTGGGAAGCTGAGGTAGGAGTATCACAGTGAGTTCAAGGGCACCCTGGGCTACAGTGAGACTCCCTCAAAAACTAAAACATAAAAATAAATCCACGGCAGCCACATACACATCACCCTTACAACTTGATGTTTTCACTTAACACTGGTACAGGAGTCCCTCCAGGTTAGTGAGAAAGTTCATGTTTTTTATGACTCCTGAGTCTTTCTCCTGAAGGCTAAATTCCCCCTTGGATAAGGTAGGACCCAAAACGTGAAATCCCCAGCTGTTTGGATCCAGTGTAGTGGAGACAGATGCTCACAGTGTGCCAGCAAATAGACAACAGCAAAGCAGCTGGGGCTCTCCAGAGAAAACCCAGCTAGGTCAGGGACCAGGGAGGTGGCTGGCAGGCAGGTGGAGCGTAGCCAAGTGAGGCGCACACAGTGTCAGGTCCTCACATTGAGTGCAAAAGCCCCAAGGCCAGGCAGGGGGCCAGTGGTATAGCAAGGTCAGCTTCACAGGTCCTGGACCAGGTTGGTGTCTGACCCGAGGTTTTTAGGATGATCTGATGCACATGCACATCACACTCAGAGCCTGGCTTCAAGCTGACAGGTGGCACACCTGGATTTGTATGTAGGCAGCTCAGGTTGGCTCATTGTCCTGTCCAAATTGGCTGCTTTCAGAAGGATGCTGCACCATCTCATCAGATGTATTCTTTCAGCATTAATCTCCTGAGTGCTGGAGCTCTCACGCGGGTGAGGTCCTGTGGGATCTCCCGAGTGCTGGAGCTCTCACGCGGGTGAGGTCCTGTGGGATCTCCCGAGTGCTGGAGCTCTCACGCGGGTGAGGTCCTGTGGGATCTCCCGAGTGCTGGAGCCCTCAAGCAGGTGAGGTCCTGTGGGATCTCCCGAGTGCTGGCCCTCTCACGCGGGTGATGTCCTAACTGTGGGTAGGATCCTTACTTAGTTTTGTCCCCATGCATGTTAAAGATCTGGTTAAATCCTGTAATTCTTGCTTTGTTTTTTGTTCTAGTCCAAAGCATCACAAAATGGTGAACTTGAACAAAACGAAGCCTCAAGAAAGAATAAGAAAAAGAAAGAAAAGTCTCAATTGAACTATGAAATGCAATCAAACTATGAAATCCTGACTGTTCAGGAGCCACCAAGGATTGAAGTACATGAGCATTTGTTATTTGATTTGTGTACTATAAGTGGGTTGTTCATACTGGCTTCCGAATTGAAAAGCTTTAGATTCTTTGTTAATCTTTTCTTAGTAGTAGAGATGATAAAAGTTGGGTGTGATGACACACACCTGTAATCCTAGAACTTGTGAGGTAAGGCAAGAGCATCAGGAGTTCTTAGTCATTGGCATCTGTATAGAGCTTTAAAGGCTAGTCTGGGCTACATGAGACACTGTCATAAAAATAATACTTAAGCACCTGATGTGGTGGCACATGCCTTTAATCCCAGCACTTGGGAGGCAGTGGTAGGAGGATTGATGTGAGTTCCAGGTCAGCCTGGCCTAGAGTGAGACCTTACTTTGAAAATAATAATAATAATAATAAAGCTAGGCGTGGTGCTGCACACCTTTAGTCCTAGTATGTGGGAGGCTGAGTTAGGATTGCTGTGAGTTTGAGGCCAGCCTGGGGCAACAGAGTGAGTTTCCCCTGGGCTAGAGTGAGACCCTGCCTCAACAAACAGAAAAATAGTAATAATGTAATAGGCGTCCTTTGCGCTCACCTTTTCTTTTTGGTTTCCCAGCTATTTTGTGTGAGGCATTTGGTATATTTGTGAATGAAGAATGCTTGAGAGAGAAACTGCCTGTCTTGGAGTTTCGTAGCTCAATATACCATGTCACGCGTAGCTCCCCAGTTCTCTTTTTCCTTGCTTTAGGAGGCCCTGCAAAAGCAAGGAAAAGAGTCAGCCTGGGCTCTGACTACATTCCACACAGGCCTGGTGTCTCCACTGCCCTGCTACTTGCAGGGTCCTGGCTGTTCATGCAGGGTCTTAGAAGTGCTGCCCATGTCCAGCTTATGGTCACTCATAAACCTGGATGCTGGTTCCCAGGGTCTTGAAGCAGCCATTGGAGAATAGCAGTTACACGAGGACAGAGCACTGTGAACAAGTCACACTTCTGTCCTTTGTTTCCTGTACAGCTTCCCAAGGCACCTAGATAGTGACAGAATATTGACAATGAGTTAAGATAGTTTTCAGTGATTTTAACACTTTTTAGTAGGCTTGTTGCTTTGTCTGTATTGACAAGCCTGTTCAGTATGAAGGCCAGAGTTTTTAAATCTAAGGAATTTAGGTTTGATGGTTTCTCTAATGACTGAAAAAATAGGTTTTGGATAGTCCCTACGAGGTGCCAGTTCTGTAGACTTCTGGATGTACCTAGTCCATGGTGGCACTCTTTCTCTAGGACTGACTCGGGGGTGTTGGCACTGTGGTCTCTTGTTAATTCCATGAGTTAACTAGAACATTTAGCACTTTGGAGAGGCTTCAGTAAGTGTGACTAATGAAAGAAGGTGATCAGGGGAGAAAGGCGGCACATGCTCTATTTGCGTCCTCCCCATGCTGAAGAGCTAACTAGGCTGCTTTGCTTAGGATGCTGAGGAGTTCCCTAACCTGGCCGTCGTGTCTGAAAGAAGACACCGAGTAGACTCGCCAAAATTTCACTCTAAACAGCTGACACAGGTAATTTTTAAGTGACTCCACAATTACTTTAGCCTTAACTTTTCTTTTCTTTTTCTTTTTTTATGTTTTTTGTTTTTTTGAGGTACAGTGTCATTTTCTAGCCCAGGCTAACCTGGAATTCACTATGTAGTCTCAGGGTAGCCTCAAACTCACAGTGATCCTCCCACATCTGCCTTCCAAGTGCTGGGATTAAAGAAAGGCGTGCACCACCACACCTGGCTACTTTTTTTGTTTCCTTTTTTTTTTCTTTCTTAACTTTTCTTACTAAAGTCCCACATTGAGGAAAAATCCCCAAATGTCTTTGTATACTGAGACAGCTGGTTTCCCTTTGATTTATTCCTCCCAGGAAGAACATATCCTTTGTTCAAACAGAGCTGCTCCTACGATGGAACAGTGTTTTGTAATAGGACTTGGTAACTGCCAGTCTGTCAGAAAGGAGAGGAACATGGGAAACTAAAGAAAATGTTGACTCATTTTCTTGAGAAAACAAGACCCCACTTATTTATTTATTTATTTATTTATTTATTTATTTATTTATTTATTGGCTTTTCAAGGTAGTGTCTCACTCTATCCCAGACTGACCTGGAATTTGCTATGTTGTCTCAGGATGGTCTCGAACTCATAGTGAGCCTCCTACCTCTGCCTTCCGAGTGCTGGAATTAAAGGCGTGTGTCACCTGGTTTAAGAATCCCTTTTCAAGGCATTACTGTGTGACCTGAGAGAAGTAAGAGGGGAGCAAAATCTCATTCTAAGCTATCAGCACAGAGCCATAGGGGAACGAGTCTTTTGCCTCAGCCCTTGGCCCATGCATTGAACAGGGAGGTGAGGTTCCTAAGGAAATGGGAACTTGGCATAGTTTAGAGCACTGATTCTTTGGCAAACTCTTTGTTGTTTTACCCTCTTTTAAATTTTTTCCAAGGTAGGGTTTCACTCTGGTCCAAGCTGACCTGGAATTCACTATGTAGTCTCAGGGTGACCTCAAACTCATGGCAATCCTCCTACCTCTGCCTTCTAAATGCTGGGATTAAAGGCATGCACCACCACGCCTGGCTTATTTTTTAAAATTACTTTGTTTTTTAAAATTTTAACCTTTTTACTCTACTTCTATTCATTTTATATTTAATAAATACATGTTTTGTAAAATGAAAAGAACAGTGTGTAAAATACAGTATTAGAAGTGAACTTGTGAACTTTGAACTTTTTAGAATGATTTTAAACCAAGTGGGAAGAAGAGCCAGGTTCCAGTGCAGCTGGACTTGGGCGGCATGCTGGAGGCACTGGAGAAGAAGCAGCGTGCTCCACATGCCAAGCAGCCTAGCAGGCCAGTTGTGTTCTCAGGTAGGTGCCCCTCCTCGGCAAGGACCCTGAACAAGTTGACCCAAAAGTTACATGAACTTGGCTCCCAGTTGGGAGGCAGAGGTAGGAGGATCTATTTTCTTTTTGAGACTAATCAAAAGCCTGGATACAGTGAGACCCTGGAAAAAAAAAAAAAAAAAAAAAAAAAAAAAGTTACATGGAAGCCAGGCGTGGTGGTGCACACCTTTAATTCCAGCACTTGGAAGTCAAAAGTAGGAGGATTGCTGTGAGTTGGAGGCCACCCTGAGACTACATAGTGAATTCCATGTCAATCTGGGCTAGAGACCCTATTTTGAAACAAAATAAGTTACATGTAATCATTACATGTGGAACTGGAATAAACATGAACCAGTAGAGTAGAATTGAGAGTGTAGAAGTAAACCTGAATATCTGTGGCCAGTTGATTTGTTTGACAAGGGTCCTAAATCCATTTATAGAACAAAGAACATTCTCTTCAGAAAGGTGTTTGGGTGATGGGATTCTCAGGTGTTAAAGTGGGCCTGACACCATGAATGAAAACAAACTCAGAATGGATCAGTGGGCTAAGTTAGAATTAAAGCTGTAAAGCTTCAAGAATCAAGTCATCTTCCTGAGCCAAGGTTACACAATAGATTTTAGATATGGCCTTCAAGGCACAAACAACACAAGAGAAATAAAGACCTTGGACTTCACTGTAATCAGGCTTTTGTACCCAAGGACATTATCAAGAAAACGAAAAGACAACTTAGAGAATGGGAGAAAATATTTGTAGATTGATCATATATCTGGTAAGAGTTCACTGTCCAAATTTGTAAGAAGGCCTAGCAGGGGTCCATGACATTGTCCTTCAAATGTCTTGGGCCATGTTCATTGCTCTCCTGGGACACATGTGAGCCACAGGTTGAATGCTTCTGATGTACAATTTAAATGAAAAGACAAATAGTATCATTATACAATATAATAATATACTGGGTTTTTTTTGGAGGAAGAATGCCATATAGTGCAAGTTGACCTTGGACCCACTATGTAGCAGAGGGTGGTTTTGAACCTACCAAGTGCTAGGATTCTAGGTGGGAGCTACCACATGTGTCTTGTCACTTGAGTTGTAAAAACTATTTTTTTGTTGTTTTGTTTTTCGAGGTAGAGTCTCACTCTAGCTCAGGCTGACCTGGGATTCACTGTGTAGTCTAGGGTGGCCTCGAACTCACAGTGAGCTTCCTACCTCTGCCTCCCAAGTGCTGGGATTAAAGGCATGTGCCACCATGCATGGCAACTATTTTCTTAATGGTTGCTTTGGGGATTGTAATACAATCTAGTTTATATATGAGGAAAAACTGTCCATTTGTCTTCCTTGACCCTCCCTTTTGTGCTGTTCTTGCCATAGATGCTACACCAAATTGTTCTCATTTGATTGGTTTGTTGTTTTTTTTTGTTTTGTTTTTAGACAGGTCTGTATTTCAGGCTAGCTTTAACTCCCTGTGTGGGTGAGGATGGCCTTGAACTCCTGCCTTTACCTCCCTAGTGGTTATATTACAGGCATTTGCCACTATACCCATTTTTTAACATGCTGAAGAGTTAGCCTCCACTTCTGCAGTCTTTCTCAGATAGGGTCTCTGTTGTGCAGGCAAGCCTTGAGCTTGTGACAGTCCTCATGGTCCAGCCTCCCAACATTGGGGTTACAGGTGCTCATGCACCCCCTACATCTGGCCTTTTCCTTTAAAAAGTTATTTATTTATTTATTTGTTTGCAAGGAGAGAGGGAGAATGGATGCTCTAGTACCTGTAGCCACTGCATTCAAACTCCACATTATGCACCACTTTGTGCTTCTGGCTTTACATGGGCACTGGGGAATCGAACCCAGGTCACAAGCGCCTTAACCAGTGAACCATCTCTCTGATCCCTTTTTTATTTTATTTTATTTTATTAATTAATTAATTTATTTATTTATCTATCTATTTTGAGTTAGGATCTTTCTCTAGTCAAGGCCAACCTGGAATTCACTATGTAGTCTTAGGCTAGCCTTGAACTCACAGCCATACTCCTACTTCTCTGCCTTCTGAGTACTGGGATTAAAGGCATGTGCAATCATGCCTGGCCTTGCCTACTTTTGCAGGACATGGATTCTTGGCTAACAGTGCTTCTTGCAAGGCCCCGACGACATTCTTATGTTCTCTAGCTTCTCTTTCCTAATGAATATCAGGTGTGAACCATGCTGGAGTCTGTCATGTGTTTTCTTTCTATGTTGACCTTCAGTACTGACTGTACGCATGCATCCCAGTGTTTATCATACTCGGAATAGTTGTGGGCCTTGACTAGATTTTCATCAGTTTGGAAATTTTCTGGCCCTTGTCCACTTCTACCACTTGCTTCTTGACTTCTGGAATGCCTAGTGTACCAGCATGGGTATACTTGCGGCTGCCCCATAGGACTCAGGCTTTGTCCATGTTTTCAAACTTTTTTATTTTCCTAGTTTTTATTTGATTGATTGATTATAGTACTTGGAATTAAACCCAAGGCCTTGCACGTGCTAAGCTGGACTGTACCAGTAAGAAGTATCTTTAGGCCTTTTTAGACAGGTTCTCACTAAATTTACCAGGCTGGTCTTGCAGGCTGGTCTTGAACTTGGAATCTCCCTGCCTTAGTCTCCCCAGTAACTAGGATTACAAGCTATGGCCACCAGTCCATTTTGTGGTTTTTCATTTAAGGTATGTAATTTAAATTATTGTTCCAGAACCTTTTGACCCTGTGTATGACTAGCCCCAAGGCTCCATGAGACTAAAGAAAGAGAGGTCAACAGCTAGGTGAGGTGGCTCACTCCTATAATCCCAGAACTCAGGAGGCAGAGGCAGGAGGATTGCCATGAGAAAGAAGAGAAGAGAAGAGAAGAGAAGAGAAGAGAAGAGAAGAGAAGAGAAGGGAGGGAGGCAGGCAGTCAAGAACTACACATAGTGCAGTGTGTTGGGGCACTTGCTGGCAGAGCTGTTCTGGGCAGCAGCAAGACCGAGTGGACCCCCACCATTAGGGTGAGGAGCAGAGATGTGTATGTTAGGACAAAAGTGATTTCATCCCTGCCAGAATATACTAGGGTTCTCAGAGTGGGCGAGAGTCTTGTGTAAAGCCCTGCGTGTCACTTTGATAGTCCTTTCTCCGTCACTTTGGGTTGGTTGTGATGACAGCTCCAGTTAGTTGCAGTAATGACCAGCTGATTCTTTCTTTTGTACATCTTACATCTGCTGAGGAGTTGTCTTCAGTTCTGCACTGTTTTCCACTTCAAGTACTTGTCTGATGTTTTCCATAGTGGTAGCACTAAGAGACACTTTCTTATTAGAATTTTCTCAAAATTTGATGTTAAACACTACCTGTTTCATTTATATACTATAGCAGCTCTGAATTTTGATATGTTTCCTCTAGGAATAGTGGTGCCTATTACTTCTACTTCTCTTCTTTCCTCCTCCTTGGTCCTCCTAGTTCCTACCTGGCCTGGTCTACATGTGTCTGTTAAACACTGCCTCTTTTACTTATATATTATTATAGCAGCTCTGAATTCTGATATATTCCCTCTAGGAATAGTGGTGTCTACTTCTCTCCCTGTCCTCCTCGTTTCACTTAGGCTGGTCTGCATGGTCTGTCTTCCCCACTGGCAGTTGCTGCTGACTCTGATAAATTACTTTCTGTGGATGTGACCCTGTGTCCTAATGCAAAGATGGGGTCAAGTACTGTACTTTCTGTTTATAGAGAAGTGTGGGTCGAGTGCTGCATTCATCCCTCAGTCCAGGTTCAATTATGCCAGTTCTGTTTCCCCTGGGCCTGCTTGGAGTCTGCTGTTTGCTCAGTGTGTGTGTACTTGGACTTGCTCTTGATCTTGTACTATGTGCACGTCCTGTAGTCAGTCTGGTGTGTGCAGAGCTCATCCCCACAGCAGAGTCTCCTCGTAGGACTGCCATTAGTCTCTGGCTAGTCTGCTGGCCTATGCCCTGCCTTAGAGATGACAGGCTTAGACTGGCTGTGCCTCCTCACCCTCCCTGTTTGCTGATATTCACTGTGAATGACCCATCACACTCTCAGTAGAGCAGGCTACTTGTTTGTTGGGCTTCTCTGTCCTGTGAGTGACCAGGACAGAATGGAGCAGCCTGGGATAGGACAGCCAGCCTCATGCAGTTTCTGTAAGGGCCGGTGGGATCAGGACGACTTACTTTAAGCCTTCATTGCTTTCCATGGGACTGATGGGATTGACTTTGAGGAAGGAGCTGGTCAGCCTCCTCACACTGTGAGGGCAGCTGTCTGTAGAGATGCCTGCAGAGCTGGAGAGCCTATACCCAGGTGAAGGGCTCTATGCTCAATGGTAGCACTGGGTGACAGGCAAGCAGTTGTGAGCTGGGGCCAGCTAGTCACAAGTATGTTTCAAGCACTGTGTGGGAAGAGGTTCTGCAGATGCAAGCAGCTGTGCTGTGTAAGACCAGAAGCAGCCGGAAGTGAACTGGTGCAGGGACTTGCATGAGTGAGCTAGAAGGGGATAGCTGATGCAAAACATGATTTTTACTTCATAGTCCATAAAGGAGAGTGGCAAAATGCATTTGGAGAAATAGTGAGAGTGGCTGAAAGGTGCCTGGACCATGAGGATTTGTTGTTAACCATTCTCTTGAAAATAATGTGTTTGACAACAATGAGAAAGGTTTTGTTGGGGTGGGGAAGGGTGGCATTTGGAGACTCTTTCAGACACAGCCTGGGTCTGAAAGCCAAGCAGGGCTTCTGGGAGGTGACCTTGCAGCATTTGTCCAACTGTGTCATAGTCGGAGCCGTGCCAGTGCTTTCCAAAGAAGCCACCTCAGGAGAAAGGAGCCGCCGCTCTGATCAAATGAAGACCCCGCACAACCCCTTGGACTCTAGTGCCCCCCTGATAAAGAAGGGGAAGCAGAGGGAGGTTCCAAAGGCCAAGAAGCCTACCTCACTGAAGAAGGTACGTGGAGTGTTTTTATAGAACCGTAACACTGCAAAATGACAGCTTCACAGGGCTGAGGCCTTTACTTTGTCAGGATTTTTTTTTTCTTTTGTGGTTTTTCAAGGTAGGGTCTCACTCTAGCCCAGGCTGATCTGGAATTCACTCTGTATTCTCAGGGTGGCCTTGAACTCACAGCGCTCCTCCTACCTCTGCCTCCCGAGTGCTGGGATTAAAGCTTTGTCAGGTTTTTATTACCTGGCCATGTACATCCATTTGCGTCTGAGCTCCAGCAGTATGTTAGGATGGAGGACGTGAGACAGGGATTCAGTCAGCTACCGGAGGGAAATTGTTTTCTTTTTTCCCTTTGTGGCAACACAGACAGCAAGCTAGAAGTGGGTGTTGGCTTTGTCCTTCACACGTTCTGCCCCACGATGGTGCATCAGTGATGGTTGGAGGCATGTCAACAGATCTGCCGTTAAGTTGCCACATGGCCCTGTGCTGTGAGCTCTGTTTCACTCATGTCCATGGTCGAGTGACTGCTAAGCTGCAGATGTGGCATCAGAGTCCAGGGCTCTTGTGCTGCCTTGTGTCCCTGAGCGGCAGTGGCAGGAGGGGGGCAGCTATGCTCTGTTGATAGCAAGGGAGAGGAGTGTGAAGTCTACAGGATACGGGAGGTATTACCCCCACTCCAAAGCCTGACAGGCTAGTTTAAAAACCTGAACTTGGGCAGTTTACTTTGCAGAGGCACTTGCTTATCTTTCAGGTGTAGAAGTATTGAGGAGTTTCATTTGTTTATTTAATTCTAAGATTATTTTGAAAGAACGGCAAGAGAAAAAACAGCAAAGACTCCAAGAAAATGCTGTGAGCCCTGCTGTGGTCAGTGACGATGCACGAGATGCTGAGAGCGGTGCTGATGACCAGGCCCCCGACCAGAGTGAGCACACAGGTACCACCCGTTCAGTGTGTTTTCACCTAAAATCTTTCAGATGGAAGCAGCTGAGGAGGGTAAGCTGTGGGTAGAAACAAGGATTTGGCCAACCTCCTGTGGGCCTTTGTGGTAGAATGCAGGTCAGCATCAAGCCTAGAGAAGGTGGTCTTTACACTCGAGTCAACGTGACTGCATGGGACCGACATGAGCCCTCCCTCAATGTGACGTTGATGCTCCTGTGGCTTTAAGTGACCACTGCTACCAGTATACTGTTTACTAGCGGGTGTATGAGCCTTGGTGCCATAAAAACAAATGTGAGTGTCCTGCTGAGTTCTACATCCAGGGAAGTGTACAGGGCATAAGTGTAGCTTTAAGGACTTGTCACAATGCCCAGGGGAGAAGGCAGAGCAGAACCCAGTGACCCTCCTCTGTGTTCTCAGTAAGCTCCCCCCCCACACACACACTGCCCCAACACGATACCAGTGAAGGGGCTCTGAACTTGGCAGCTGCAGTATGTGACACGTCTGCCTCCCTCCATGGCAAGACGTGCTCCTCATTACTACTTGGTGCTCATGAGGTGGATGTGCCTGTGTGGATGACCCCAGGCAGCTCCCTCATGGCAGGAGGTGCTCCTCATTTCTGCTTGCTGCTTGGCAGGATGGATATGCCAGTGTGGATGGCTCTAGGTAGCTCCCTCCCAGCCAGAAGTGAGGCTGCCCCAAGCTTGTGCCTTGGAGGACATGAGCACCTGATTCTGTGGCATTTCCCGGGGAGCAGAATTGGCTTCAGGAGCCCCTGACACACAGATCGTGTCATACCAGTTACACTCTAGTAGGTGCCACTTGTGAGTGTTCCTGTCCTCACCAGCTCAAGGGCCGTGTCATTTCTTTTGTGCTTACTTGTGTTCTGGTGGCCTGTGTAGAATCACAGGTTGGAGGTGCCTAGCAGTTAGGGAACCACACCTGGAGAGACAAGCGCATCCCCAGTCAGGCGCTCTCTTGGGTTGGTTTTTGTTTCAGTGCTGGGCAGAGTGAGTACTCCGTCATCCTCTAGGGGGTGATGCTGAGCTGTATTAGTTAATGGAAGAATGTTCTCAAGCATGTAAGCACAGAAACTCGGCTCTAATCCTGGTGGTGATTTTGTTGTTTGTGTTGTATTTTGAGACAGGATGACCTCAAGCTTACTCTATAACCCATACTGGTCTTGAAAGACCATCCTCCTGCCTTAGCCTCTGTTTGCAGGTTTTCAAAACTTCCTGGTGTGAGATTCTTCAGATCAGATTCCACAGTTAAAAGAGGTTGTTTGGCCACTGAATTGTGCAGTTAAGAATGGTTCAAGCCAGGCATGGTGGCACATGCCTTTAATCCCAAAACTTGGGAGGCTGAGGTAGGAGGATCTCCGTGAGCTCAAGGCCACCTCTCACCAGAGCAAGACTCTACCTTGAAAACAAAAAAAAAAAAAAAAAAAAAAGAAGAAGAAGATAGTTCAGACAGTAAACTACTGGCCTTGCAAGCATGAGGTACATATCTCTAGTTTCAGAACTGGCTGGCGATATAGACAGGCATAATCCTAGGGCTCACTGGCCAGCCAGTGTAGCCCAGTTGGTGAGCTCCAGGCCAGTGAGAGACTCTGTCTGTAAGGGTGGAGAGTGTTCCTGAGCATGGTACCTGAGATTGTCCTCTGGCCTCCACATGATGTGTGTGTGCAGGTGCTCACATGTGCACCTGCACACACATGCACACATATTCACATAGAAAACTGGGTAAAACAGTAAGTTTTTTGGTGTGTAGTATTTGGTGTGTGTGTGGTATATGCACATGTATGTGTGCAGATGTATATACTTCTTGTGCACACATGTGGAAGCCAGAGGAAAACATAAGGTATCCTCCTGTCACTCTTCCACCCTGTTTCCCTGAGGTAGAGTTTCTCATTGAACCTGGAGCTCCCCATTTTTTAGACTGGCTGACTAGGGAGCCCCAATGATCCCCTTGTCTCCACCTCCTTTAGGGCTGGGGATCACAGACATGTGCAGTCATACCCAACTTTTTTTTTTTTTTTTTTTTTTTTTGGTTTTTCGAGGTAGGGTCTCACTCTGGCCTAGGCTGACCTGGAATTAACTATGTAGTCTCAGGGTGGCCTCGAGCTCATGGTGATCCTCCTACCTCTGCCTCCCGAGTGCTGGGATTAAAGGCATGCGCCACCACTCCCGGCTTCCAACTTTTTTTTTTTTATTTATTTGTAAGCAGAGAGAGAGGTAGAGAAAAGAGACAGAGTCAATGGGCATGCCAGGGCCTCTAGCCACTGCAAATGAACTCCAGATGCATGTTCCCCTTGTACATCTGGCTTATGTGGGTCTTGGGGAATCAAACCTGGGTCTTTGGGCTTTGCAGGCAAATGCCCTAACTGCTAAGCCATCTCTCCAGCCCATACCCAGCTTCTTATGTGGGTGCTGGGTATTGAACTCAGGTCCTCCTTTCCACTGAGCCATCTCCCAAGCCCCAAATAGTTCTTTTTGTATATTTTACCATTGGGAAAAGGAATGAATAAAAACAGTTGGGGGAGGGCACACATCTGGGAACACTGACAAGTTGTTCTGATCCTCTCTACCCAAAGCCATGTTGCTGTCCTCTGGGAGCTGTTCTGTGGTGTGGTTTGTGTCTGGGAGCAGATGGGGCTTTGTAGCCCTGGTATGTCGGTGACACTACCCTGGGCTGGCCACAGGCCATCTGCTCTGCAGAGCTCACACAGTAACTCTTTCCTCTGTGAAGGCCCTGAGGGGACAGAAGAATCAGCATCCTCCACACCTGAGGGTGAGGGCAAGTCTGAAGAGCTGCTGGGCACGGAGCTCCAGAGGGATGCAGAGGCCTGCCAGCCTGCCCCTGACCTCGCCACCTTCCCAAGAATCCACAGCCGGAGGTTCCGGGAGTGAGTGAGCACCCACTGTCCAGCCAGGGCTTGGGTTGAATTTGACACTGACTTCTTGCATCTGCAGTGAGCAATGCCTATAAGTCTGTGTAGTAAGTAGGCCAGCTGTGTTTTCATTCTCTGGTTGAAATGACTGCGTAGCTCGTTATGCCGGTGGTGGAAGACACATCAGACCTTGTGTATTGTGCCTATACTGTGGTTCAGTCCTGCTGGTAATGAAGAGATGTCCTTAGTCTGTGTTTGAAGTAAGGGATCCATCGGGGGAATGGCAGTAAAGTTTATTTTCTTCCCTCTCAGCATATCCCCAGGCCCCATCCCCCTCTCTCTTGAGATGCTGTCACTGTATAACCCACAGTGACCCTGAACTCACACTTTTGCCTTAGCCTTCTCCTGAGTGCCTGATGACTGGTGTGAGCCAGAGCCTGGCTCCAGCAGTTTCCTAGAAGCAGGGCCCTCTCACATGTTTGCTTGTGTCCATTTCCCCTTCCCAGAGCTCCTCAGATCACCTGCCTGGGTGTTTCTGTTCAGGATGGTGTCATGCCTAGGGGATAGGTCAGAATAGGGTCCTATACAGGCCCTGGAGAACAGGGCCTGTGACCTTTGTCTCTGTGGTGGTGGTTGGGACACTTCCTGTTCCTCATCATACAGCAAGCTCTTTAGCAGTTGCCTTGTCCTCTGGGCTTCCTGCCTGATGAGCTTTGTGTCTCCTCTCTCTGGGCTTCGATAGACTAGGAGGTCTACAGTGTTGGAGCCAGCAGCCAAGTTCATGTGTCTGGTTTCCTTTCAGTTATTGCAGCCAGATGCTCAGTAAGGAAGTGGACACTTGTGTCACAGAACTGCTCAAGGAGCTGGTGCGCTTCCAAGACCGGATGTACCAGAAAGATCCAGTCAAGGCCAAGACCAAACGTCGGTTTGTACTGGGCCTGAGAGAAGTTCTCAAACACCTGAAGCTCAGGAAGCTGAAATGCGTCATCATTTCTCCCAACTGTGAGAAGATACAGTCAAAAGGTAATGACTATGTGTCCTGTGGCAAATGTCCTGTCACTGGCTGTGCACCTGGTCAACGGGCCAGCCTTGGTGGAGTGTTATGCACTCATTTCCCCAGGGTCATGACCACTGTGTGCCTCCTTCTGAAGCCAGTGGTGGTACAGATGGTCCCACAGGCCTCCCTGTGGCAGCAAAGCGGGTTATCCTGGAAGACTGCTGCTCTGGAACTCAGTAGGCCACTGGAGACCCTGTACCTGCAGAAGGCTTTCATCCGGTCGATAGTCGTTCAGTATGATTTACTCCCTGCTTGCTTATAACCGATGTCAGTTTTAAAAATATCAGTTTAACAGTGCTGGAAGCATGATGCATGAAGTGACAGGGAATTCACATCTGTGACATCTCATGTCTGCCCTGCATGCCATCCTGGCTCCCTGAGTGCCCCCTCCCCTGCTCACCCCATTCCTTTCTCCTGTGTGCAACTGTTAGCTTTGCCATAGTTGCACTCTGAGGTAATGAGGCCAGGTCCTGGTGCTGAACTGTGAGCCATGGTCTTCTCCAGTTACCATTGCATATCTGAAGCTTGGAGGGTTCCTTATAGGTCTGATGAGCCCAGGACCTTGTGCCAGCCCAGTATCTATCTGTGTGCTTGCTCTGTGTATCCACCAGCTGTCGCCACTGACCAGAACATGACAGGATACCTTCCTGGAATGGCTGTGTCTGCATGTGCCCAGAGGCCTCTCCAGGCCATTGGAGACAAGATGCCTCAACAGTGTTCATCTAAACACCCAAAGTGTAACATAGTCACACAGGTGTGCTTAGGAAGAGGCAGCCAGGCTTCCCTAGACACTCCACCAGTCAACCCAAAGGCCAACTACAACTCCAGACATGTTTGTGGACTGTTGCCTGCTGCTTGTAGCTTCTGACTTGTAGTTTTGTGCTTGTTGATTCCCTGCATCCCGGTGGTGGTTTGGCTTTCTGTTCTCCTTTGCAGTACTTGCCTTGCAGTACCCGTGTGCTCAGTCACCAGCCTCGTCGATGTGGTAGGCACCAGTATGATGTGCTGGGAAACTCCAGCTCCTGCTGTTTGGGCTGCTTAGGTTCTGGGTGACACTTAGTTGTAAACAGTTGTAGCAAATGTTGTTGTTTACCATTTCTGTGGTCAATTTTATGTCTTGTAGGTTCTGTACATGGAGTAAAAGGGCATCTGTAATGGACACACATCCCATTGCCTCCCAGAGGCCTTGCAGCACGTCATGTGGCATGGGCTTGGCTTCCCCGCGCTGCCCTCCTTGGGAGTAGCTAGTGACATTTCCCTTAAGAGGGACAGTCAGTGTCTTCTCATTTAAAAATGCCTTACCTAGGCTGGAGAGAGGGCCTCATCGGTTAGGGTGCTTGCTTACAAAGCTTGATGGCCGGGTTCAATTCCCCAGCACCTACATAAAGCCAGGTGCACAAAATATTGTTTGCATCTGGAGTCTGTCTGCAGTGGCAGGAGCCCTGGCTCTCCCATACTCATTCATTCACTCATTCTCCCGTAAATACATAAAACATTTAAAAAATGCCTTCTGTGAACTGTTTGTTCATGTTCTTTGCCCATATGTATATCTTTTACCTGTTTTGTGTTAAACTAGCCTGTGGGGTAAGAGTTACAAATATTAAATAATTTTAGTTTATCATTTTTCTTTCTTTATTTGCTCTCTTGAGAATAGATTTTTTTTTGTTTGGTTTTTGTTGTTTTGAGGCAGGTTCTCACTCTAGTCCAGGCTAGCCTTGAACTCACAGTGACTTCTATCTCAGCTTCCCGAGTGTTGGGATTGTACACATGAGCAAGATCCTTTAAATACTGTTTTTCCTTATTATTATTATTATTATCAATAATATTGTTGTTTGTAGGTTTTTTTGGAGGTAGGGTCTTGCTCTAGCCCAGGCTGACCTGGAATTCACTATGTAGTTTCAGGGTGGCCTTGAACTCAACAGCAGTCCTCCTACCTCTGCTTCCTGACTACTAGGATTAAAGGCATGAGCCACCATACCCAGCTATTTTCTTACTTATTTTGTATGATTTATTTCATTTCTCAACCTTTTTCATTCCAGTTATCAAAGAATTTTTAAAATTCTGTGGTTTTTTTTTTGTTTTGTTTTGTTTTGTTTTGTTTTGTTTTCTGAGGTAGGGTCTCGCTGTAGCTCAGGCTGACCTGCAATTCACTATGTAGTCTCAGGGTGGCCTTGAACTCATGGCAATCCTCCTACCTCTGTCTCCCAAGTGCTGGGATTAAAGGCATATGCACCACCATGCCTCGCCTGTTTTTTTAAATTTATTTATTTGACACATAGAGGCAGAGAGTGAGAGAGAGAATGAGAATATGGGCACGCGAGGGCCTCCAGCCACTGCAAACGAACTCCAGATGCATGTACCACCTTGTGCATCTGGCTAACGTGGGTCCTGGGGAATCGAATCTGGGTCCTTGGACTTTGCAGACAAATGCCTTAAGTGCTAAGCCATCCCTCCAGCCCTTGTCCATGTTTTTATGTTTAGCTAGAGTATGTTTCAGTCCGAGACATAAAGTACTAGTAGTTTGGTCTCCTCATCTCACTCACCAAAAGGTTTTGTTCCCCTTTGACTCGAATGACTTCTCCTCAGCTCAAGTTTGCATGTGTCCAGGACATTGCTGTTTCTCGTTGGTAGTGTCCTAGCTTTGTAGCAAGCCTGGGGATGAAGGTGCTGGCCTCATATCCCCTGCTGTTTGTAACTTTCTCACAGAAACCCTGTTTGTAGGAAGTGGGTATATCTTATAGTTCGAGGTCAATGTGAAGTTCATGTTTTATTACTGCAGTCATCCTGCCCAAGAGCAGGGTGCCTTTTTGTTGTGTTAGCATGTTGAAGTCCTGTAAACCTTTCATTCACTTGACAAGTTTACTCCTGTGTACATGGAGTCTTTTTTTTTTTTTATTTTAATTTTCATTTATTTATTTGTTTATTTTTTGGTTTTTCGAGGTAGAGTTTCACTCTAGTCCAGGCTGACCTGGAATTCACTATGTAGTCTCAGGCTGGCCTTGAATTCATGGCAATCCTCCTACTTCTGCCTCCCAAGTGCTGGGATTAAAAGCATGCGCCACCATGCCTGGCTCTTTTATTTACTTATTTTATTTATTTATTTACTTTTCATGGAGTCTTTTTTAAAAAAATATTTTATTTTTATTTATTTGAGAGAAAGCGGCAGAGAGAGGAAGAGAAATGGATGTACCAGGGCCTCCAGCCGCTGCAAATGTACTCCAAATGCATGCACCACCTTGTTCATCTGGCCTATGTGGTTCTGGGGAATTGAACCTGGGTCCTTTGCCTTTGTAGGCAAGCACAAGCTAAGCCTTCTTTCCAGTCCCAGTAGTCATCTTTTTGATGTACATCTGATTGCTGCTGTTGGAGCATAAAGACTTGTTCCCATCCCTCTCTTTCTTCAGTATAGGGAGTGCTCCTCAGGTGCTATAGGATCCCAGTGAGCGGGTGTGTCTCCTGCACACTTAGATTACAGGCCCTGGTAGGTACAGAGGTGGCCTTGATCAATGGTGCTCCTGAGCCTCGTGAGTGTGAGCTCAATGGCCCAGCACAGAGTGAATGATCAGTGACATTAGCTACAACTTCGTTTTTCTGCTAGCACGGTGGGAGCTGTATGGTCTTGTGTTGTAGAGATGTCACTTGGAGAAGTGATTCTTCAGCATGAGTGTGACCTGGTGGAATTTGGGAGGGGCCAGTGGCCTGAGTGAACTGGGGCTGCTTGTCTTGTCTGTAGGCTCAGCATCAAGCCCGCCCTGTGGATGTGTGCTTGTTCTCTGACCAGGTGGGTTGGATGACACCCTGCACACCATTATCGATTCCGCCTGTGAGCAGAACATCCCCTTCGTGTTTGCACTCAACCGCAAGGCTCTGGGGCGCAGTCTGAACAAAGCAGTTCCTGTCAGCGTCGTTGGGATCTTCAGCTATGATGGGGTCCAGGTGAGTTGAACCTAAGCCTGTTCCCTGCCTGTGGAGTAGTAAGTCAGGATGGATGGTGTCCTATGTAGGGTGACCCTGAGGAGAATCCACCCCTGAGGCAGAAGTCTTTGTTTCCTCAACAGCACCTTGCTGGGGCTATTAATTTGACTCTAGGCTTACAAGAGAGGCACCTCAGGCTGCAGACTTGGACAGGCCCCTCTTTTCTCCTGGCAGCACCTACAGATACAGAAGCTACACTGTCCATGTTGCCCTGTTTCTCTGTGGAGGGTGCTGCCCTGCAGTGGTGGTGGGGGGCTGATCACCTCCCCATAGTCAGGTGACGCTATCTATGTGCTCTCACTTGTGTCCAAGGACCAGTTTCACAAGATGGTTGAACTGACTGTGGCAGCCCGGCAGGCATACAAGACCATGTTGGAGAATGTGCGGCAGGAGCTGGCAGGAGAGCCTTGCCCTCAGACCCCTCCCAGCCCACCCGCAAAGGGCCCCAGCTGCTCTGCCCAAGATGATGCCCCAAGCCCCACTGGAAAAGAGCCACACTACAGTGAGTGCTCCAGGGAGGGTGGGGACCTCTGAGTTGCTTATCATCCAGACCCTCAGGAGAGCAGTGTAGCACCAAAGCTGCAAGGCCTACTATAGTGAGGCCTGAGAAGTCCGGGCCATTGTCAGTGATGTTGCCAGAAGTGGCATAAGAGCAGCTGGGCTCAGGAATGGTTTGAGGGGGTTGCGGTGAGGGCTGAGTTCTCAAGGCTGTCCTTCATGGAGTTAAGATTGACAGGTGTCAGGGAGCCAGCCTAGCTGACAAGGAAGGGTAGCTGGAGCCCCTGGGGACCATTGGCTCCACCTTGCTCCTGGGTCCTGATGGAATGCTGCTTCCTGTTTCAGTTGAGGTCTGGAGAGCCCACCTGGAAGCTTACAGTCAGTGTGCCCTGGAGCTAGAAGACTCACTGGAGGCTTCAACCTCTCAAATGATGAATTTGAATTTGTAAGGAGAGCTGTCTCTCCGCTGTGTCTGTATTTTGGGTAAGGAAGGGGAGGCTGGAGAAAGACTTCCTTTTCTCATTCTTCACTGACCTCTATTTATGACTGTTGAGTAGGAAACTCACTGGCCTGAGGGAAGGGTCAGGCCGTCCAGTTTGAACCTGAGTCCATCCAATGGACACTGAAATGTGCCAGTAGAATCCCTTTCTAAGATCCTAGTAACTCACTTTCAGTTTCTCTGTGCAAACTGGATTTGGAGAATACTGGAAAATATCCAGGGTACTTTGGCTGCTGGGGAAACAGTCTCCATTGCAGCAGGACTGAGCCCACCAGGGAGTTTTGAGCTAACAGGGAGGGCAGGAGTTCACCCCTGGAGGGGTGGGTGGTGGCAGCCCTTTCTCAGGATGCCAAGGATTTGCTAATGAGCCTCAGAAGGAAGGTTTGCTTCTCACCCCTGACTTTTTGACATTGAATTACCCTTTAGTCTATACTTTCCAAAGAAGCATTGTATATTGAAGTCTCTAGATGTCAGTTTGATAATCAACAAACCTTTCTTTTTTAAATGATAATATTATGAATGTGGTTTCTGTCTTAGCAGCCAAGTGGACAGAACTTACTTTCCTATTTCCCTGCAAGGAAGAGGGCTTATTTATTTTGAATAAAGAGTGATTATTTAATTTCACTTCAGATTCTGGTGATTTTAGGCCAGTCTTTATGATTACCGCCACATCCCAAGTTGACCCTCTTTTCTTCAGTTTGTTTTGTGGCATGGTCGCACTCTAGTCCCGGCTGATCTGGAACTCACTCTAGCCCTGGGCTAGCCTTGAATTCTTCCTCCTACCTCAGTTTCCTAAGCCCTAGAACTAAGAGAACACTCATGGCTTGAGTTGTCCATCTTAAACTCTGTCTAAACTGACAGGGCCAAGCAGAAGTTGTCACTGTGCCCTCCCCATCCTAGAAATAGTGAGTCCCAGAGTCTCGGGCCCTGCTGGGTACCAGCCAGTGCTTGCATTCCTTTTACTGCAGGCTACACTCTTACTATCTGCTTGTTAAGCAAACAGAGTGGTTGTAACCTTGACGATTCTGTCGATTGACTTTGGTTTTGCCCAGCATTATATCTGAGATGTGAGGCCTGGTTTGAGCAATTTTGTTTGGAAGAATGAGTCAGTGCTTCATGCAGGGCTGGCAGTGGGCCTGAGGCTGGTGCATGGAATACCACCTGCTCTGCCATCTGGAGGCATGCTGTTGACACATTATATGTCCATGTGGGAGATGGTTGTGGCTAACCAGATCAGTTGGACAAAGGAGGAATCTGTTCCTATTGTCCTCTCCATTGTCAGTTGGTAGCAAGTCAATTTAAATTTGGAAAGAGATTATTTACGAATAAAAGCTTGGGCTGGAGAGATGGCATAGCAGTTAAGGTGCTTGTCTGTGAAGCCTAAGGACCTATGTTGGACTCTCCAGATCCCGCATAAGACAGATGCACAAAGGTGAGGCGAGCACAAGGTCGCACATGCCCACTGAATGGTGCAAGCATCTGGAGTTCAATTGCAGTGGCTGAGGCCCTGACATGCCAATTCTCCCCCCCCCCAAAATAAAAAATAAAGAAAAGCTCAAATTAATTTATGTGAAAAAAAAAGCCTATCAGCAGCTAGCATTTTAAAGTTTTGTAAGTAAAAAAAATTATAAATTATCAAAGCCAGGTGTGGTGGTGCACATCTTTAATCCCAGCACTTGGGAGGCTGAGGTAAGAGGATTGCAATGAGTTCAAGGCCACCCTGATTACATAGTGAGTTCTAGGTCAGCCTAGGCTAGAGTAAGATCCTACCTCGAAAAACCAAAACACACATACACAAACATATATGTTCTTGGGCTAAAACCTTGTGCTGCAAGGTTGCCAGGCCTATGGTACTTGTTTTGCCACTCTAGACTCCTGGCTTAAGCAGAGAAAATACCAAAAATACCCTCGTGGGGTTTTAACCTTGCACCCAGCTTTCAGAGCCCTCTTATTTCACCTAGCCAGATTTATGCCTGTGAGTGCCCTTGCTGTGATATCACTTCATTGACAGGCAAGGCTACCATTACAGGTGACGTGAGTTGGCCTGACTGACCACTGTGCTGGTGGTGCACATGGGTATGGGTACCAAACTCACCATGCATGCAGCACTTCCTTCCTACTTGTTTCAGCTGTTCAGGAATGACTAGTTCATCCTTATGCCACAGCTCCTGGCAGAACAACCACTGTCACCTTGAGTGTGATTGTTTCGTTGGCACGAACAGACTCTGACTAAATCCAAACGTAAGGAAGGAGACTGCAACAGCACCAAGGGAAGGGGTCTGCAGGTCTCTCAGCAGTTTGTCCCAGCTGGAGCCTCACCTCAAAGACAAGCCAGAGTCAAGGCTGAGGCACATCTTACAGAACAGCTTCTTACACGAAGGTGTGCCAGTTCTGCAAGTGTGATTGGCTTGTGTTGAGCAGGTACAGGGCAGTATCTGGCCACCTTGGCTCTGTGTGGAGAAGGGGGCAGAATACAGGCAACCAGGGCACCTCTGCCGACAAGTCAGTGAGCCTGGCTTCTTGTTCATGCTGGGTCTTGTGTCTACCCATCCACTCTGTTCCAGAAAGAAGAGACATGGCGCAGGCTGTAGGCACATGGCTGAGCCAGAGAGTGTCTCTTTGGGGCGTGGAGGGGCATGGCTTTGTTTTCAACAAGGAAGCACTCCACAGACAAGAAGAGATGTGTCTCTATGATTACAGGCTGAGCATCTCTAGGGCCAAGCCTCCATGGGTCCACACACAGTGAGTCTTCAGAGAGACCATTTTAATAATTAGAGACTTGGAAGCAGGTACTACTGTCACACACACCACCAGCAAAAAATTTTAATATGGCACCAGGAGATTTGCATAATTGACTGCTGGGCTTTTCTATGTGGGACGGGGTAAAAACGTCCAGGCAGGAACCACTGTGCTTTAGAAAATAGCCTCACATTCTGAGCCATGCAGAGCCATCTATCTACCCTGGCTGGCCCTTTCCTTTCTGAAAATTTAAGGCAAAGGATTTTCACTTGGACTCTCACCTCACCTGTTCCTGGGTGGAAAATGGCTAGCTCTTGCAGTAGGCATGACAGCTGGCTCAACTTAGATCTCTTAAGTCAGGGTTAGGGTGATGGTTTTGATGGCCCATAGGAAGAGATGTGGGTGTGCAATGAGTCTTGGGGGTTATGAAGGGTTGGCTGCCATGGGGGGGGTGGGCTTCTAAATGACCTGGTTACCTATTTCTGCTCGGTAGACTCTTCGGGTGTGTAATTCCTGATTTAAATGGCTCTGGCCCAGACCCACAGTGACTTATGGTGGTTCTGCCCAGCTTCTGGGAGGCCACTTATGCACACAAGGTGGTATGAGGATTCAGTAGGGCAGGCCAGCTCAGTACTGGGGGTGATGTTGGTGCTTCCACCAAGGGTGACCATGGCTACTGGCAGCATAGTTGGGTAGGGTCCATCAGGAACTGTCTCCAGGTGGCTAGAACGTGTCTTTGCTGCAGCTTTCCTGAAAAGAACACAGTGGTCTTTGAGATTTTGGCAGAATCTAATGGACTTTCCCTACTATGCCACAAAAGGTTTCTTCTATAGGTGGTCTGGGACATCCCATGGGCTAGGATCCCCTGGGAGTCTTAAGGATCAGAGCACAAGAATGGTCCTAGAGGGCAGGCGGGCAAAGGGGCCACCCATTTGCCCCAGCTCTTGGTCCTGTTTCAAACAGATGCTCCATGAGCCTGGGCTGCTTAGCCAAGCATTCCTGACTCCAGAAAAAAAGCTGTGGTTGTATAGCTGGAGCACAGGAACTGGGTGGCTTCCAGTGTGAGAGGACTGACAGACAACTTGTTCTAATTAAGAAATGTGGGTGCCCTGCACTTGTTTGTGGCAGCCAACTCAGGGTAAACCCTGGCTTTACCTTTCGGGGAAGCCAGTAGGGCAGCATGGTGACTTAGGGAGCCCTAGCTTCTACAGCCTTGTAGTTGGGGCCCAACTGCCATGCCCAGGACCAGGATACCACCTCTAGAATCCCCTTAGCAGCTCCCAGCCAGGAGGCAGCCCACCTATCTTGGACTCCTACACTTGTGAAAGCAGTGACTTGGAGAGAACCTATCCTTGGGTGAGCCTAGGGCCTGACAGACAGCCACTGGCCTGTGCATGGCCCATAGTCCTACCATCATCTCTAAAACCAGTTGGAAACCTCGGTCTCCTCCAGCTCCAGTGACAACACAGGATGGTGCCAGGGCTTCAACTAAAAAACAATTGCCCTGAGGATGGGGAGGAAGCTAGAGAGGTCCCACGCAGAGGGAATGTGGAACCCCTACAAGGACCTCTCCACACACCTGGTGACTAAGGTACCTACCCATGCCTTCCTCCAGCCCTGCATCAGCCGGTCGTGCTCCCCAACCACAGCCCTCCAGGCAGCCAGCTCACGGTTCCACTTCTGCTGGAATGCCTCTGGAAGGCAAGTGGGCAGAGGTCACGGCTTTGCAGACTTCTGTGGTGCCATTGATGCCCACTGTCCACTAAGGCTGCATAGTGGGGTGGGGGGGTCTCCTTCTGTCCTGAGCAGGCACAGTAGGAGTCAGTGCATTTTGCTTTCTTTGTTTTTGAAAGATGATTTTGATTTGTATGTCTGCTTTGCCTTGAATTCACTAAGTGGCCCAGGCTGACCTAGAACTCACTCTGTGGTTTAGAACTGGTCTAGAATTTAGAGTAATGCTCCTACTTCTGCTGGGATTAAAGACATGGCTTTGAAATTCTGATCCTCCTGACTCAAGCTCGTGCTCTGCCACACTGGGTGTCTCCCCGCCCCCCCACCAGGCCACACTGAGTGGCTCTGTTTACATTTCATTAATACTCCTATGCCTGTGTGGCAAAGGGCTTGTTCCCACAGCACTGCCAGGTACCCCAGACCCTCTGTGGCAGATGGGTAGGCCTGTGTCCCTTGCCATGGTCTTCCAGGTGTGTGCCTCCTAGATTCAGAAAACAAGTTTCTTGAAGGGTTGCTTTGATGACATAAACCGAACAGCCATGCAAGGATGAAGTGTCCAACGTCCTTGAACTCACAGCTTATGCTACTGACCTTCATAAATGAAGCACACATAACTGAGTCAGGCTGCTGTCTGTGGTCAGAGAGCCATGTGCCCGCCCACTAGCCTGCAGTTTAGATCTCTGCAGCCACCCTGGATTCTAACAGGTGGGGTTCATGGGGTGGCCTCCTTCAATAGGGAATCCTGTCATTGTGTGAACCCCTGCTACAATACTCCCAGACCTTTGGTCACTATGGGGACAGGGGGAATACTGAGCTGTCCCTGCTGCCAACATTGGCCATGTTCAAAATCAAGTCCTCTTGACTAGTGCTGACCTTGGCCAGGTCTTTTAGCTTTCTGGGCTCATATTTCATCATTAGTGACAGGTCACAGCAGCACCCGCCTCAGACCGGTGAATTAGCTTTAGTAAAACAGCAGGCTTTGGTGCTGCCTGGCTGCCTCTCTGGTGACAAGACAGCGCCATCCCTACTTCCCAGGTAGTGTTCACAAGTCCCTGTTCACCTGGGAGCCCCACACACCACACACAGGTGAGCTGAAGGATGAGGCATGTCCCATCCACTGCCTGATAAAAGACAATAAGGGCACACATTGAACTCTGTGCCTAACTGCGTGTGGAAAGGAAGCAGCAAAGGACCCATGGGGTGGGAAGCAGTAGAATGTGGCCACCATGCGTGACAATCTGAGTTCAGTGCCCCAGCACCCACAAAAATGACAGGCATCCTGGACATGGTGGCGCATGCCTTTAGTCCCAGCACTCGGGAAGCAGAAGTAGGAGGATTGCCGTGAGTTCAAGGCAACCCAGCAACTACACAGTGAATTCCAGGTCATTCTGGGCTAGAGTGAGATCCTATCTCAAAAAAGAAAAAAAAAAAAAGGCATGGTGGCCCACCTGTAACCCCAAAATGTGGGAGGCTGAGACAGGGGTGCCTCAAGCAAACTCTGAGAGACCAGCTGAAGCAGCACTGGGTTTGAGTGAAAAGATCCTGTCTCAATAAGGTGGGCAGTTGAAGATCCCAACATTAACCCCTGGCCTCCATACACCCACACAGATGCAAACACACACAAGTATACCACATGTAAAAAGCCTGGCAAAGGGAAATAACAAACCTATGATGCCAAGCGATAGGCAGTGAGCTTGTGTGCATGCTCATGAATGTGTACATGACTGTGTGCCTGCATGTGTGGTGCACATGGTTCGTCCCTTGTGAATGCACTTAGTACGTGCAGGCATGTAGGTGTGTATGTGGGGTTTGCACATGGATACATGAGTGGCCTAGGAAGCAGTAAGAATTAAATTTTCGCGTTTCCAATGGAAAGCCAACGGGTTTATCCCTAACCTAAATGCTGCTGTGCATGTGAGACAGAATAGTGACAGCGCCTAACGGCTGCATCAGGAGTGGACATCACCTACCGTGTCGCATCACAGCCACCCGCACTTTGGAGGTCTGGTTTCCTGCCGAGGAGCAAACAGAGCAGCCGTACTCCGTGCTTTCTTGGATGGCATCTCGCAGCCAGCTGAGCACATGGGTCCTGCCGTCAGGCAACACATGGGTTTGCACAGGCACGCATGTCTCTAGGACACGCCCATTCTTTTCCCAGATAAAGTGGGCATCCACTGGACCTGCAAGTACATGGACCATGTCCACCTTAGCACCCAAAGTTCATGGGAGCTGTCCTGCTTTCATCCTTAGATGAAAAGCCTCCCTTGGCCCCAACTGAACGGGAAGTGACTTGGAGCAGGTCCCCTTGGCGGGAACCCTCGCGTGACCAGTAGGAGGAAAGGGCTGCACGTGCCTCTCACCTTCCCTGCTTTGTAGGCATCATGCTCTTTGGCTTCAGGTGACTACTGAGAGCACACCTTCATGGCCTGTGCCCTCCAGAACACCCTCCTTGACCCTTCTTCATAGTGCTGTGCACCCGTCTCCCAGTGGAGTACTTGGTCACAGTGTTTCAGGAACGACACCTTTTCTTCAGGGGGTTTTGAGCCCTGGCTCTGTGGCAGCAATGGAGAAGTCCCCATGTCCCCAGCTGACCTGCCTGTATCACTTTGAGACCCAGGTGTGAGTGTTGGGGGTGGGGAGCGGTTAGGCTGGTCAACAAGAGCACTGGTTGGGGACTGGGAAAGCCTGAGACCTGGAGGAGGGGACAGATACTGCCAAGTAGGTCAGGGCCTGGCAAAACTAAGCTTGGTACTTCATGCCAGCATACCCACCCTGGGTTTCCTGTTTCATGAATGCACAGGCCCTAGTACCCAAAGGGATTGAGATGGACATTGGCCACATGATGTACCCCAAATACCTTTTTTTTCGGGTGTTTTGACACAGGTGTCATTGATCCTGCTTGGCCTATGTAGCTGAGAATGACCTTCTTGACCTTTTTTTTTTTTGTTTTGTTTTTCCAGATAGGGCCTCACTCTAGCTCAGGGTGACCCGGAATTCACTATGTAGTCTTAGGGTGGCCTCAAACTCAGGCATTCCTCCTACTTCTGCCTCTCAAGTGCTGGGATTAAAGATATGCACCACCACACCCGGCTGACCCTTACTTCTTGATCTTTCTGCCTCCACAAGTGCTAAGATTATAGGTGGGTGCCACCTTGCCTGTCTGAGCTTTTTATGCTAGTTGCTTCAAAAAAATGACTAGTGCCAAGTATGGTGGTACACACTTGTAATCGTAGTAGTCTAGACACGGAAGCAGGAAGATTGCTGCAAGTGTGAGGCTAGCCAAAGCTACATGGTGAAACCTGCCCCCAAACACAGAAGACGAGGGCCGTCTATTTCAAGCTTCAAACACTTGACTTGTCTTCCACTTGTCTACGGGTTTGGAAAGTGGGTATGGCAGGAGCAGCCAACACACAGGAGGCAGCGTGACTAGGAACAAGGGAGATCTAATGCCAGAGCCTGGGCCCATTTCAGTCCCTGCACTCCTTATGGGACAACCAGGGGTAGTCACATGGGGGAACCCTGAGTAGGGGCTGAGCTCTGGTCCCCCAGTGCCAGGATGACTCAGCAGGTTCCTTTCTCTCAGGGCTGTCTTCTGTGTGTGTCTTATCTGGGTCAGACTCCATCCAGTAGCCCCAAGGCTGCTGGCTGTGCCAGGCCAAGCTTTGATCAGTTCCCCATTAAGGAAAGGGCAAGCCAGGACAGCTCCACTAATGTGGCTCACACAGCTTCACAGAAGAAAGGGCACAGGGTGGTTTAACCTGCCCAGCAGCTCTTGCTTACTTCACTGCTGTGTCAGGGCTGTTGGGGAGACTAGGACCCACTGGGCAGGGGCTGTGGCTTTCTGCTGCCCCCTAACTGGCACGAAGGTCCACCTGAATCACCTGGGCACCCCACCAGCCTAGACACCTTGCCCAAGACCCTGGCTCCTGACCAATATTTGTTCTCTGCCCTGTGCCCTCTCCCACTCTACTGATAGCTGAGGCCACTTGGACCACTGTGGCCACCCCTTGTCCAGAACACACACAGGAATAAGTCCTCTATGTCTGTATAATACCCGCCCTTCCTGGGAGTGAAAGAGCCCATGTGGTTTTGCAGAGGACACTCAGGAGGTGAAGAAAGCTGGGGTTCAAACCCTAAGAAGAGAAAACGTGGCAGAGCCAGAGGACTTTTAGGAAAGCCTGCACACAAACACTTGACATGGTCCTCGGGTGGAAATTGGAGGACTCAGCACAGCCTGGGGAAGGGACAATGCTGGGCAGAGACCAAAATATCTCTGTCACAGGTTGAATTTTTAAAAATTATTGAAGAAAAAGAATGGGCGCACCAGAGCCCTCACCCACTGCAAACGAATTCCAGATGCATGCACTACCTTGTGCATCTGGCATTTTTGGCTTTACCAGCAAGTGCCTTAACCACTAAGCCATCTCTCCAGCCAGGTGTTTTTTTTTTTTTTGTTTGTTTTGCTTTGTTTTGTTTTGTTTTGTTTATGGATACAGGGTTTCATGCAGTCCAGGCTGGCCCTAGAACTCACTATGTAGCTGACAATGACCTTTAGCTTCTTTTGCATGTACAATAGCGTGTGTATGGTGTATGCACATGTTTATGAAAATGCACGTGCCAGAGGAGAACATCAGGTGCCTTCCTCTATCGTTTACCTGTGTATTTCTTAAGATGGAGTCTCTTGATGTGGAGGTGCAGTTTTTGCAAGCCCCAGCAAGTTTCTGGTCTCTGCTCCCACAGGACTGGAATTACAGGCATGTATGGCCATGCCCAGCTGTTTACATGGGTCCTGGGGAATTGAACTCAGTCTCCTGCCTTCATGCTTGTACCATGGGCTTTTACCCACTGAGTCATCTGCCCAGCTCTAACCCTGAATTCCTTTTCTTTTTTTTTTTTTTTTTTTTTAATTATTTGGCTGGGTGTGGTGGTGTACACCTTTAATTCCAGCACTCGGGAGGCAGAGGTAGGAGGATTGCTATGATTTCGAGGCCACCCTGAGACTACATGGCGAATTCCGTGTCAGCCAGAGCTAGAACAAGACTCTACCTCAAAAAAAAAAAAAAACAAAAGAAATCATTTGTACGTGAGGGGAGGATTTTGCTCAAGAGTCTGTTCCTGCTGCAAATGAACACCAGATGCTTATGCCACTCTTTGCATCCAGCATTTTTATTTTTCAAGGTAGGGTCTCGCTCTAGCCCAGGCTGACCTACCCCTGCCTCCCAAGTGCTGGGATTAAAAGTGTGTGCCGCCATGCCCAGCTCCTAAGGGAAATTCTTTTATTCCAGAAAAATTGTGTAGCTCCTCATCTAGCCACAGTGTGGTGGACAAGCCCTTGTGGACTTGTTCTGTTTTTGTGCAGAACTTTTGTTTCCACTCTAGTCCCCCCCCCCATTCAAATGTGTTTTATGGGCTGGAGAGATGTTTTAGCAGTTAAGGACCTAGGTTCAACCCCAGGTGCAGATGGCACATGTGTCTGCAGTTTGTTTGCAGTGGCTAGAGGCCCTGGCATGCCCATTCTCTCCCTTCCTCTCATTAAAAAAAAATACTAAAAAAAAGCTGAAGATTAAAATAAGAAAGTGTTTTGAACTAGTCATGGGTAACTCCATCTACCTCCATCTCTACATATATGTAGATATCCATCAATTGGGGAACATAGATATAAGTCTTTCCTCAACATCTGCAGAGGATCCATTCCCAGAATCCTGATGACATCAACCCACCTCCCTTGGATGCTCAAGTCCTTTATAGAATTAATGAACACCTCCTGCATACTTTAAGTCAGCTCTGGGTTACTTATAATACCTGATACACTGCAAGTGCTACATAAATACTTGTATTTACTGTTTAGGAAAGAGACCTGAAAAGAGCCTGTGAATGTCCACTGCAGATATGGGGTTTTTTTTTTTTTTTTTCTTTTTCTGGTTGAATTCATGGCTTTGAAACTTGCAGATATGAGGGCTGCTCCATTCCATATAGCTGCTCAGCGTCTTTTGTGATGCCACATTTTAGTTAGATCCAACTTTAAGAAATATACTCTCTGCAACTGTTATGACCAAATAGTAAGAAACTTTCTGTGACATCAGACACTTAACGTTAGTTTTCAAAAGCCCAGTCTCCTCTGGCGTCCACCAGTTCTGCAGTACAGTGAGCATAGGAGCTTCTGGAATGTTCTCATGCCCAAGCCTATGGAAAGCTCCTCAAAAATCATGTGTTCTTGGTGTGAGGAGCAGCAGTGTGGAACACACTGGCCATGAACCCCGCCACTGTGAGGACATCCTGAAGCCTCTATGCATTAGCCATGTCCCAAGCATCACAGAAGATGTTGAAGTACTTACATTCCATTTGTTCTTTTTAAACTATTTCCTTCTGAGTGCAGAGATTAAAGAGAAGGAAAGGGAAAATTAAAAGCAATATGCAGGGCCACTCCATCAGTACCACACCATCAGACACCCAGTGGCAGATACAGAAACAAACCCATGTCACAGGCTGCCCAGAATATTCCACATGCTGAGCTGTCAAGATTCTCCGATAACTGAAGAGCCCAGAACCCAGGAGGGGAGGCAGACCCCACCATCCCAGTCTCAGCTCTCTCCTGAGGGGTCCCACACCCACTCCAAAGCTGCCAGAGCTGCTGAAGTGATCCCAGACATCTAAGGTGCTCCACCTGGAAACGGCCCTTGGCATACAGGATGAGTGAAGTACCTTGAGAGAGAGTTGGGATTATTTGGGTGGGTGTGGGTGGTGGTTTATTTGTGTGTCTATTGTGGTTGTGTGTTGTTGTTTAGTGCTGTGTGATATGTGGTGCTTGTTTGTTGATGTGCTGTGGGGCATGTATATGGTGTACATGTGTGCTGTTTGGTACATGTACATAGTGAGTTCAATGCAGTGGTATTTATGGTGTGAATGGGGATATACATATGTGTGTTATGTGTGGCATGATAGTACCATGTGTAGTATGCGGTATGTGTAGTGTGCATAATATGTGGTATGTGTGTGGTTTGGGGGTGTGATGTCTGTGCAAAGTATATGTGTGTGACTGGTGGTATGGTATGGGCTATGGGGAGTGTGATGTGATACATGTTGTGTGTGTTGTGTGTGTGGTATACACGTACTGATCCATGGTAGCTGGAGGCACAGAGGAGCAATTCTGTACCTGCCAGTCAAACGGGAGGCCACATGGGACACTTGGAAAGCCATCACATCCGTGGCATCATGGGACAGAAAGATGACTACAGGCTACTACCTTGTCCCAGCAGGTGTGTGTGCACAGGGCCCTGCCAGCCTTTCCTCATTCGGACCACGGTCAGCCTTGTTCTTCTAGCCACCATGCTTGGGGGTAACTGGAGTCTCCTGAGGTTGCCTGCCCTGCTTACCTTGTCTGAGTACTACAAAAGGGGGTGTCATAACTCCCTGTTTCACTTACCCCCTCATCCCCACAACACACACTGCAGCCACATCTCCCCTACCTGGCCCTTCTCACTGTGTCTCACCCCTGGCAACATGCCCTCTCTGACTGCAGTACCCCAACTGGACCCACCCTGACCCCTTTCCCTGTCTCTTCTGGATGGCTGAGTTCATGAGGAGGGACATAGCAGACCCTGGTCTGCAGCATGGTGGGCAGAGGGAGACCTGTCCCTGGTGATGCACAGAGCAGGAGCAAGCTGGTCCTGAGTGGTTATTTGACCTCTGGTCAGTCCTGTCTGAAGATAGTGCCATCACCAGCAGAGCCAGCTGTGGGCACCAGGATGCATGCCAGGGAACGGACAGTTCCTTGTTACCCTCTGTTTAAGTCTCATTCTAAAATGGTCTGCTAGGCCTTTAATCAGCAAGCCCCAAACCACTATCGGCTATCATCAAGAAAACAACTGTTTTAAGAAGGAATAAATCCCAGGTCAAGGCTCCAAATCTGCCTCACCCTGAAGGAAGCAGGGTGAAGCTGGAAGGCAGAGTCACCCTCCAGTCCAGGGACCTCAGCCTGACCTGGAACAGCCCCGTCTTGATTCCTTAGCAGACATACCAGGTGGTGGGACCCACCCC
The DNA here is from genome assembly GCA_036365145.1 of Orientallactaga sibirica. Taxonomy (NCBI): domain Eukaryota; kingdom Metazoa; phylum Chordata; class Mammalia; order Rodentia; family Dipodidae; genus Orientallactaga; species Orientallactaga sibirica. The sequence continues at coordinate 2,158,139 of JAEOAD010001462.1, read as the reverse complement.
TTGCCCAGAAGTCTTAAGGACATCTAGGCAACATGGGCTTCTGCTCCAGGGAGGGCTGTCTGCAAACCTGACTCACGTCCCACAGCCTGTTCAGCACTGTAAAGCATGTGCCTGCAGCGGTCTGGTCACCCAAAAGTCAGAACACGTCTTTCCCGAAGCAGTCCTGCCTGCCTCAGTGGAAGGGCAGAAGAGGTAGGCCCTAAAGGGGGCCAAATGCTTGTGGATAGAGTAAATACGATGTGAGGAGTCCAGGGGAGCACTGGGGACACCGTCAGTCTCTGCTCGATCCATTCTGAGGTGATGGGACAGGAACACACTCCTCCCATCTTGGTCCCAATGCACACTTCTGGTCATCATACAGCCCCCTCCACCAGCTATAGTTCCTGGCCCCTGGCCATTTATGTTCCTAGGTCAGGCTGTGGGAGGGCTAACAAGTCAGAAGAAAGGAAATTTTCCTGGCTCACTGGGGCACCTCTAGGGGTGGTGAGGCTGGCAGCATAGCTGGCAGGGGGTGGCTATAAGGTTCCATGACTCCAGCTTCAGAGGTCTGGCAAGTAGAGTGAGTTTTCCTTCATGCCTGCCCACACTAACAGCTTTCTGCAGTCTCTGGGTCATCTTACCTTTCTACTTTGTTCCCAGCCCATCACCTTTGTAACCAATTTCCTACATCGGTTTCCCTGTGTAAGGGCTAGGGAGGTGGATCAGCTTATTTAAATATATTTTTTTTATTTTTGATGATTTGAGTGAGACAGAGAGCAGGTGCTCCAAGACCTCCAGCCACTGCAAATGAACTCCAGACGCATGCACCACCTTGTGCATCTGGCTTACGTGGGTCCTGGCGAATCGAACCTGGGTCCGGTCCTTTGGCTTTGCAGGCAAGTGTCTTAACCGCTAGTACCCACGTAAGCCAGATACACACAAGGTGGCGCATGTGTCTGGAGTTTATTTGCTGTGGCAAGAGGCTCTAGTGTGCCCATTCTCTCTCTCTCAAACAAATAAATATAAAAACTAAAACAAAACAAAAACCAGGTGTAGCCATGCATGTCTGTAACCCCAGACCATAGGAGGCTGAGGATGAGGAATACAATGACTAAAAAACCCTGCAGCTCAGGGCACCTGAAGTTCTCTGGGCTCCACACATGCACTTTGCATGCACATCTACACACATACCACAATACATTACACCACACATGCACATCTATAATCCCAGCAGGGCCAGCCAGATCCCTGGGCTCACTGGCCAGCTAGTCTAGCCAAACTGATGGGCTCTAGGTTCAGTGAGAGACTGTTTCAATAAATAAAGTGGAAAGTGGTTGAGGAAGACACCTGATGTTGACTTATAGCCTCCACATGCACATGTACACACACATGCACACACCACACAAAGACACAAACCAAAAAAAAAAAAAACCAATATAGTTGGGCATGGTGGTGCACACCCTTAACCCCAGCACTTGGGAGGCTGACATAGGAGGATGGCTGTGAGTTCAAGGCCAGTCTGAGACGACTTCGTGAATTCCAGGTCATCATGGACTAGAGTGAGACCCTACCTTGAAAAACTAAAAAAGGGCTGGAGAGATGGCTTAGTGGTCAAGACCCTTGCCTGCGAAGCCTAGGAATGCATGTTTGAATCTCCAGGTCCCACGTAGCCAGTCGCACAGTGACAAAAGCATGCAATGTTGCACATGTGCCACAAGGGGGCACACACATCTAGAGTTCATTATAGTGGCTGAAAAGCCCTGGTGCACCCATTGTCTCTCTCTCACTCAAAAGTAAAAGAAAAGAACTAAAAAAGAAAAGAGGCAGCCAGTTAACAGTCTGCCTCCAAGGTGCTCAGATGCACAAATTCCTGTGCAGGCCCACTAACTGCCGTAGCCATGCTGCATGAACACTAGATATAGGCCACCTGGTCGGTCCTTCAAATCCTTTACAGCTGACAGTTAAAGGTGAGCTGGACTTACCTTTTCTCCTCATCCACACCATTGCACTCTGCACAGGGCCAGAGATCAGGGCCTCTGGGTGCTACCGCAGCTGGGAACACAGCTACCACTGTTCACGAATGCCTGTCCCGTTGGAATCCACCCCCCCAAGGCAAAACCCTCTATGTCTGCAGGGAGCAGCCCACTCCATATTTTCTGCGTTACTATTTTTAAGAGGAATTACTGGGATTTATACAAGCATCATCTATATCATTCCTATTTACTTTTCTTGGCAGGGAGAGTTTTGAGGTAGGGTCTTGCTCTAGCCCAGGATGACATGAATTCACTATGTAGTTCAGGGTGGCCTCAAACTCAGCAATCCTCTACCTCCTATGTGCTGGGATTAAAGATGTGTGCCACCATGCTTGGCTATTTTCTTTACTTTTGAAAAATTTGAGACAAGGACTTGCCAAGTTGCTCAGACCTTGAAATCTCTCTATAGCCCAGGCAGACCTTGAACTTGAGATTCTCTGGCCTTAAATGTCCAAGCAGCTGGCTTGACAGACCTGTGCCACCAGGCCCAGCATATTTTCTGCTTTCAAATATGAAATGAGTAATTAATACTCCTGACAGTTGCTTTTTGAAGTGTTCCCAATGTCCTCTCCAACCACATCTGGTTTGTTAGAGAACAGGTTGGCAAACTGCAGCCTTTGGGCCAGCTTGGCTCTGTTGGTTCTGTAGGTCTGGGTTTTCAGTACATCACCATGCCCTCCATGTGCTGCCTGTGGATGCGTTTACAGAATTAACAGCATGCTGGCCTGAGTGCTGACATCTTGCCCTTTACACAAAAATGATGTCCGACGCCTTCTGTCTTCTAGAAATAACCTCATGCTGTTTCGTTTCTTTGGGGATCAGCCAGCCCGAAAATACTGGATGGCTCAACCTCCAAGGCACTGCCAGGAAAGGAATGAGGTAGTAAGGGCAGGGTGAGAAGATGGACGGACAGTGCACGCCCTCACTCACCTGTGGCCTGGCAGAAGAGGTGGAAGGTCCCCAGCACCTGCACCTGCTGTGCCTGCTCGCTCAGGAAGGGTGGCAGCAAGGTAACCTGGGTGCGGCTGACGCGCCCCGAGACCAAGGCTGGCCAGAGGCTCCAGGAAGAGGAAGACGAGTCAGGGCCCAGACAGGACAGGGAGAAGGAATCAGGAGGAGGGAAGGGCTTAGGAGACGAGGCTGCGAGACAGAGGACAGAAAAGAAAGGGCACTGAGGAAGAAATCTTCAGAACGTGTCCCGTACTGGAGAAGGTGAAACAGCAGGAAACAAACACGTGGAAATGAGAAAAGTAAGAGCCCAGGGCCACCCCCTCCCCCCACCCCAGGGCCACCACACAAACGCAGGAGGCCATGCAGCCTCTGTAAGTAAGGGTCGGCCCAGTTAATGATAAAGCTTCTTGTTTATTGGGGAACTTTTCACATGTATACAGTTCAACGTAGAAAAATAAAAACAAAGCAAATCTTATAAACACAAATGTTGACACCGAATGGTCAAATCATATCATGCTGAAGATGAATGTCCACATAGCACACAAAATCCAGAATTCTTGCTCTGCCATGGAATAAGGCTCCTCTCTCTCTCAATGAGCACTTACAAAGCAAGAAGATGGAGTGTGAGAAATGAACGTGAAAATCGTACCGCCCATTTACACCTTTAAAGACAGTGCAGAAGTCAGTCTGGAGTGGCAGCTGCGGGCACCAGGAGGTTGTGATCACTGCCTGTGGCCAGTTGCCCTGTCCACCCGGCCCATTTCTCTCAGGGTGGACAGCTCCGTGAGGCTGAAGTGGAAGTCCAGTGGGCAGTGGTATGTGATGGAAGCAAGAGACAGGACATGATCAAGAACCAGAGGCGTCCTTGTGAAAGCGCCAGCTGTCAGGACTATAGTTCTGACCCATGGCCATGGGACTATAAACCCTCCTCCCCTCATGGGTCAGCCTGATGGCCACCCAGAGCCACTAGGCCACATTCCCTCACTCATAGCCCACTTCGTGGATGTGGGACAGTCCTTCTCTTAATAGAAAAGAAAACGTACAGAAGGAAAGTATCTGAAAGTGATGCTTCCTTCAAAGAAATAAGGAAAAAAAAACTGAGTTGAAGAGATGGTTTTAGGTCTACATTTCTAAAAGCAGAAAGAATATATTTAGCAAAAAATAATATATATATATATATATGAGTCTATCCCTGAGAATCTTAAGCAACATAAGTCAAATTTTATCTCAACATATAACAAAACCTAGAAGATGCAAATCTGCTAAAATGTTTAAGGATCTGCTTTAGGAATTAAAAAAAAATGACCTAAGACATCAACATAATCAAAGCAAGAATCCTAAAACATAATTAATGGAAGAAAAGGTCCGTGTCAATCTGGACAAGAGACAATAAGTTACCAATCTGATAAACTAAAAATGGCTTTTCCAATCTGGAATTAAATCTTTAGTGGCTGCTATGAGGAGGGGAAGAGAAAGGGTTGCTCTTCTCATCCAGTGGTGGTCATCTCTCCCTCAGGACACAAAGGGCTCAGGTATGCTGCCCGCAGGACATCTTAAAGCACTCCAATGACTGTGGGGCAAGATAGGGAGGCGATACTTGTTTTCCAAAGGACAAAGAGGGCCAAGGGACAGGCTCAGCCCAAGAGAACACAGACAAAGCACTGAAGTTCGCTGCACGATGACGACACTCGGCTACTGAATGGCTCAACACGACACCACACAGGGACAGCAACATGGTGGGGACAGGCGGCTCAGTCCCCATCTGCATCAGAGTCAGCAAACTTCAGTTCACACTTGACATCAAATGGCTTGTCCCTGGCAGACAGCTCGTCGATCCGCTGGGAGTCCTCGCGGTCCGTGGGGACTTTGCTGGTGATGGTGTCCTGCTCGGTCTCATAGCCCGTGTCCAGGGCTGCCTTGGGCTGCTGTCCGTTGTGCTGGGAGAAGCTCCCGGGCTCCACCAAGGTTTCCTTCACACTCTGTTCTAGGTCGGAGAAGTCCGACTTGGGTTTCTTCTTCCCCAGCAGCAGAGCTGAGCGGAACTTCAAGCACTGTCCCGGCAGGTAGCCCTTGAAGCAGTTGTAAGAGAAGAGGCAGAGGAAGAGGATGAAGACAAAGAGGAAGAGGGACATGAGGAGGCGGTTGTCACTGGACTTGAGATACATAGTCTTCTCGGAGTGGAGCTGGGGGACCGTGTTGATGACGATCTTTGGTTCACAGGACGTGCTGGTGGGGGCGGGCTTAGGAGGTGGGGTGATGGCCCTGGAGGAGGTGGCTCGCAGGGCTGGGGTTGGGGGAGAAGACCCCGGGGTTGATGCCACCGACACTTTGGAGGTGATCTTGCTAACTTCTGTCCGAGTAGGCGGCAAGGCGGGGGCCACAGGTGTCCGCGGGACCACCTTCACCTCCAGGACATGTTTGGTGAGCAGCTGTGACACTATCTTGTTCCTGACCCTCTCCTCTGACAGACACTGGTACACCCCGCTGTCCCCCTCGGACAGGTTGAAGATGAGCAGGTTCTTCCTGCCCACCAGGCTGTACTTGGGGCTCTCGGCCTTCAGCACGCCATTCTGGAATTTCCACACCACCTGGGCTAGGTTGGACTTCTGGGAGCATTTGAGTTCCGCTGTGCCTCCGTGCTTGAAAAAATGCTGCCGGAAACTTTCTTTACTTTTATCTGGAACATCAAAATACATGTGCTCAGCATCAGCAGCCTTGCTTGCCGGCTCAACTGCTTTCAGAAATAGGTGAACACCCACAAGAGGACACAAGATTCCACCCAATGGAGCAAGACGGAGTCTTCAGAACTAAGGAGATAAAAGACGTGAGACCGAACTGCAAAGGTGAGCCTGATGGTGGCCCTTGGGGACAAGGAAATAGAGACAGCTCTGAGCAAAAAAAAAATCCTGATCTTAGCCCTGACCCTGAAGAAAGCTGAGCAGTTGAGCACCAGAAAGGTCTACATTCAACGGCACCTGGTCAGACACCAGCAGTGAGGGGAAGGGAAGGCTGACCCTCAAGCACCTGGGTGTTCCCTCCTACACTTCTTTTCAGAAAGAACCAGGCACAGGGCAGGCTCATCTGTCCTTAGCAGGAAGGTGACTGGGGATCCAGACCTGATTCCATGGCTGCCTCTGGTCACAGCTATTTCCTGATGGCCAGTCACAGAGATGGTTCCCTAGTGAGGGGCCAGAACTATCTTCAGCCACGTGTTTATTGTTTGAAATACTGGGAACCATAAGCATTCCAGATTTTGGATGATATTTGAATATATGAAACAGGACCAGTATCACTAGGAGAGACAGAAGTCTAAAGATGAATTCATTGTTTCATATGTACCTTACACAGGTGGCTCAAAGGTAAATTTATACAATACTTTAAATAACCTTGTGCATGAAACCAAGTTTCCACTTGTGTTGTGACACTTTGTTCAAAATATTTCATATTCAGCTGGGCATGGTGGCGCACGCCTTTAATACCAGCACTTAGGAGGCAGAGGCAGGAGGATCGCCGAGAGTTCAAAGCCACCCTGAGACTACATAGTAAATTCTAGGTCAGCCTGGATCAGAGTGAGACCCTACCTCGAAAAACAAAAAAACAAAAAAAAATTCATATTCACAGTTTTTGGGTTAGGGCTGTTCAACCTGTACCCATGGCCTCCTTCCTTCCAGTTCTTAAAAATACATATATTTATTTATTTGAGAGAGAGGGAGAGAAAGGGCACGCCAAGGCCTTCAGCCACCACAAATGAACTCTGGATGCATGTGCCCTCCAACCCTGTGCATTTGACTTACATGGGTACTAGGGAATTGAACCTGGATCCTTAGACCTCACAGGCAAATGCCTTAACTGCCAACCAGCACTTGGGAGGCTGACATAGGAGGATGGCTGTGAGTTCAAGGCCAGTCTGAGGCGACGTGAATTCAGGTCATCATGGACTAGAGTGAGACCCTACCTTGAAAAACTAAAAGGGCTGGAGAGATGGCTTAGTGGTCAAGACCCTTGCCTGCGAAGCCCTAGGAATGCATGTTTGAATCTCCAGGTCCCATGGCCAGTCGCACAGTGACAAAAGCATGCAATGTTGCACATGTGCCTGAGGGCACACACATCTAGAGTTCATTATAGTGGCTGAAAAGCCCTGAATTGCACCATTGTCTCTCTCTCACTCAAAAAGTAAAAGAAAAGAACTAAAAAAAGCAAAGAGGCAGCCAGTTAACAGTCTGCCCAAAAGGTGCTCAGATGCACAAATTCCTGTGCAGGCCCACTAACTGCGCTAGCCATGCTGCATGAACACTAGATATAGGCCACCTGGTTGGTCCTTCAAATCCTTTACAGCTGACAGTTAAAGGTGAGCTGGACTTACCTTTTCTCCTCATCCACACCATTGCACTCTGCACAGGGCCAGAGATCAGGGCCTCTGGGTGCTACACCAGCTGGGAACACAGCTACCACTGTTCACGAATGCCTGTCCCGTTGGAATCCTCCCCACAAGGCAAAACCCTCTGTCTGCAGGGAGCAGCCCACTCCATATTTTCTGCATTACTATTTTTAAGAGGAATTACTGGGATTTATACAAGCATCATCTATATCATTCCTATTTACTTTTCTTGGCAGGGAGAGTTTTGAGGTAGGGTCTTGCTCTAGCCCAGGATGACATGAATTCACTATGTAGTTCAGGGTGGCCTCAAACTCAGCAATCCTCTACCTCCTATGTGCTGGGATTAAAGATGTGTGCCACCATGCTTGGCTATTTTCTTTACTTTTGAAAAATTTGAGACAAGGACTTGCCAAGTTGCTCAGACCTTGAAATCTCTCTATAGCCCAGGCAGACCTTGAACTTGAGATTCTCTGGCCTTAAATGTCCAAGCAGCTGGCTTGACAGACCTGTGCCACCAGGCCCAGCATATTTTCTGCTTTCAAATATGAAATGAGTAATTAATACTCCTGACAGTTGCTTTTTGAAGTGTTCCCAATGTCCTCTCCAACCACATCTGGTTTGTTAGAGAACAGGTTGGCAAACTGCAGCCTTTGGGCCAGCTTGGCTCTGTTGGTTCTGTAGGTCTGGGTTTTCAGTACATCACCATGCCCCTCCATGTACTGCCTGTGGATGCGTTTACAGAATTAACAGCATGCTGGCCTGAGTGCTGACATCTTGCCCTTTACACAAAAATGATGTCCGACGCCTTCTGTCTTCTAGAAATAACCTCATGCTGTTTCGTTTCTTTGGGGATCAGCCAGCCCGAAAATACTGGATGGCTCAACCTCCAAGGCACTGCCAGAAAGGAATGAGGTAGTAAGGCAGGGTGAGAAGATGGACGGACAGTGCACGCCCTCACTCACCTGTGGCCTGGCAGAAGAGGTGGAAGGTCCCCAGCACCTGCACCTGCTGTGCCTGCTCGCTCAGGAAGGGTGGCAGCAAGGTAACCTGGGTGGCTGACGCGCCCCCGAGACCAAGGCTGGCCAGAGGCTCCAGGAAGAGGAAGACGAGTCAGGGCCCAGACAGGACAGGAGAAGGAATCAGGAGGAGGGAAGGGCTTAGGGAGACGAGGCTGGCAAGACAGAGGACAGAAAAGAAAGGGCACTGAGGAAGAAATCTTCAGAACGTGTCCCGTACTGGAGAAGGTGAAACAGCAGGAAACAAACACGTGGAAATGAGAAAAGTAAGAGCCCAGGGCCACCCCCTCCCCCCACCCCAGGGCCACCACACAAACGCAGGAGGCCATGCAGCCTCTGTAAGTAATGGCCCAGTTAATGATAAAGCTTCTTGTTTATTGGGAACTTTTCACATGTATACAGTTCAACGTAGAAAAATAAAAACAAAGCAAATCTTATAAACACAAATGTTGACACCGAATGGTCAAATCATATCATGCTGAAGATGAATGTCCACATAGCACAAAAATCCAGAATTCTTGCTCTGCCATGGAATAAGGCTCCTCTCTCTCTCAATGAGCACTTACAAAGCAAGAAGATGGAGTGTGAGAAATGAACGTGAAAATCGTACCGCCCATTTACACCTTTAAAGACAGTGCAGAAGTCAGTCTGGAGTGGCAGCTGCGGGCACCAGGAGGTTGTGATCACTGCCTGTGGCCAGTTGCCCTGTCCACCCGGCCCATTTCTCTCAGGGTGGACAGCTCCGTGAGGCTGAAGTGGAAGTCCAGTGGGCAGTGGTATGTGATGGAAGCAAGAGACAGGACATGATCAAGAACCAGAGGCGTCCTTGTGAAAGCGCCAGCTGTCAGGACCATAGTTCTGACCAGTGGCCATGGCCATGGGACTATAAACCCTCCTCCCCTCATGGGTCAGCCTGATGGCCACCCAGAGCCACTAGGCCACATTCCCTCACTCATAGCCCACTTCGTGGATGTGGGACAGTCCTTCTCTTAATAGAAAAGAAAACGTACAGAAGGAAAGTATCTGAAAGTGATGCTTCCTTCAAAGAAATAAGGAAAAAAAAACTGAGTTGAAGAGATGGTTTTAGGTCTACATTTCTAAAAGCAGAAAGAATATATTTAGCAAAAAATAATATATATATATATATGAGTCTATCCCTGAGAATCTTAAGCAACATAAGTCAAATTTTATCTCAACATATAACAAAACCTAGAAGATGCAAATCTGCTAAAATGTTTAAGGATCTGCTTTAGGAATTAAAAAAATGACCTAAGACATCAACATAATCAAAGCAAGAATCCTAAAACATAATTAATGGAAGAAAAAGGTCCGTGTCAATCTGGACAAAGAGACAATAAGTTACCAATCTGATAAACTAAAAATGGCTTTTCCAATCTGGAATTAAATCTTTAGTGGCTGCTATGAGGGGAAGAAGAAAGGTTGCTCTTCTCATCCAGTGGTGGTCATCTCTCCCTCAGGACACAAAGGGCTCAGGTATGCTGCCCATGGGACATCTTAAAGCACTCCAATGACTGTGGGGCAAGATAGGGAGGCGATACTTGTTTTCAAAAGGACAAAGAGGGCCAAGGGACAGGCTCAGCCCAAGAGAACACAGACAAAGCACTGAAGTTCGCTGCCACGATGACGACACTCGGCTACTGAATGGCTCAACACGACACCACACAGGGACAGCAACATGGTGGGGACAGGCGGCTCAGTCCCCATCTGCATCAGAGTCAGCAAACTTCAGTTCACACTTGACATCAAATGGCTTGTCCCTGGCAGACAGCTCGTCGATCCGCTGGGAGTCCTCGCGGTCCGTGGGGACTTTGCTGGTGATGGTGTCCTGCTCGGTCTCATAGCCCGTGTCCAGGGCTGCCTTGGGCTGCTGTCCGTTGTGCTGGGAGCTCCGGGCTCCACCAAGGTCTCCTTCACACTCTGTTCTAGGTCGGAGAAGTCCGACTTGGGTTTCTTCTTCCCCAGCAGCAGAGCTGAGCGGAACTTCAAGCACTGTCCCGCAGGTAGCCCTTGAAGCAGTTGTAAGAGAAGAGGCAGAGGAAGAGGATGAAGACAAAGAGGAAGAGGGACATGAGGAGGCGGTTGTCACTGGACTTGAGATACATAGTCTTCTCGGAGTGGAGCTGGGGACCGTGTTGATGACGATCTTTGGTTCACAGGACGTGCTGGTGGGGCGGGCTTAGGAGGTGGGGTGATGGCCCTGGAGGAGGTGGCTCGCAGGGCTGGGGTTGGGGAGAAGACCCGGGGTTGATGCCACCGACACTTTGGAGGTGATCTTGCTAACTTCTGTCCGAGTAGGCGGCAAGGCGGGGGCCACAGGTGTCCAGCGGGACCACCTTCACCTCCAGGACATGTTTGGTGAGCAGCTGTGACACTATCTTGTTCCTGACCCTCTCCTCTGACAGACACTGGTACACCCGCTGTCCCCCTCGGACAGGTTGAAGATGAGCAGGTTCTTCCTGCCCACCAGGCTGTGCTTGGGGCTCTCGGCCTTCAGCACGCCATTCTGGAATTTCCACACCACCTGGGCTAGGTTGGACTTCTGGGAGCATTTGAGTTCCGCTGTGCCTCCGTGCTTGAAAAAATGCTGCCGGAAACTTTCTTTACTTTTATCTGGAACATCAAAATACATGTGCTCAGCATCAGCAGCCTTGCTTGCCGGCTCAACTGCTTTCAGAAATAGGTGAACACCCACAAGAGGACACAAGATTCCACCCAATGGAGCAAGACGGAGTCTTCAGAACTAAGGAGATAAAAGACGTGAGACCGAACTGCAAAGGTGAGCCTGATGGTGGCCCTTGGGGACAAGGAAATAGGAGACAGCTCTGAGCAAAAAAAAAATCCTGATCTTAGCCCTGACCCTGAAGAAAGCTGAGCAGTTGAGCACCAGAAAGGTCTACATTCAACGGCACCTGGTCAGACACCAGCAGTGAGGGGAAGGGAAGGCTGACCCTCAAGCACCTGGGTGTTCCCTCCTACACTTCTTTTCAGAAAGAACCAGGCACAGGGCAGGCTCATCTGTCCTTAGCAGGAAGGTGACTGGGGATCAGACCTGATTCCATGGCTGCCTCTGGTCACAGCTATTTCCTGATGGCCAGTCACAGAGATGGTTCCCTAGTGAGGCCAGAACTATCTTCAGCCACGTGTTTATTGTTTGAAATACTGGGAACCATAAGCATTCCAGATTTTGGATGATATTTGAATATATGAAACAGGACCAGTATCACTAGGAGAGACAGAAGTCTAAAGATGAATTCATTGTTTCATATGTACCTTACACAGGTGGCTCAAGGTAAATTTATACAATACTTTAAATAACCTTGTGCATGAAACCAAGTTTCCACTTGTGTTGTGACACTTTGTTCAAAATATTTCATATTCAGCTGGGCATGGTGGCGCACGCCTTTAATACCAGCACTTAGGAGGCAGAGGCAGGAGGATCGCCGAGAGTTCAAAGCCACCCTGAGACTACATAGTAAATTCTAGGTCAGCCTGGATCAGAGTGAGACCCTACCTCGAAAAACAAAAAAACAAAAAAAAATTCATATTCACAGTTTTTGGGTTAGGGCTGTTCAACCTGTACCCATGGCCTCCTTCCTTCCAGTTCTTAAAAATACATATATTTATTTATTTGAGAGAGAGGGAGAGAAAGGGCACACCAAGGCCTTCAGCCACCGCAAATGAACTCTGGATGCATGTGCCCTCCAACCCTGTGCATTTGACTTACATGGGTACTAGGGAATTGAACCTGGATCCTTGGACCTCACAGGCAAATGCCTTAACTGCCAAGCCATCTCTCTAGCCCCTAAATTTTTTTAAAGTTTTTTTTTTTTAACTTCTGTTAATTTTTATTTATTTGACACACAGAGAGAGAGAAAATGGGTGTGCCAGGGCCTCCAGCCACTGCAAATGGACTCCAGATGCATGCACCCCCTTGTGCATCTGGCTAATGTGGGTCCTGGGGAATTAAACCTGGGTCCTTTGGCTTTGCAGGCAAATGCCTTAACCGCTAAGCCATCCCTCCAGCCCAAATTTTTTATTTTGAAAGAGAAAAAGAGGCCGAGGGAGAGGGGGGGGGGAATGGGCATGCTAGGGCCTTCAGCCACTGCGAACAAACTCCAGACATGTGCACCCCCTTGTGCATGTGTGTGACATTGCATGCCTGTGTTACTGTGCACCTGGCTTACATGGGACCTAGAGATATGAGTTCTTAGGCTTCACAGGGAAGTGCATTAAGTGCTAAGTCATCTCTCCAGCCCTCTTTCCAGTTCTTAACAGGTTTTTGTTTAAGGAGCCCAGGCTAAGTGGAACAGAGGAGTGAGATGTGGAGTAGAGTGCTCTCCAGTGAACCCATACACCCTGGGTGGCTTTGAGCACTTTCTGTAAATCAAAGGAACAGAGAAAGATCAGAGGTTTGCTACACCCTCCTTTCAGAAAAGAAAAAGAAAAAAACATATCCACATCACAGAACACAGGAAATCTGAAACAGTTTGCGGCAGGGTCCTGCCATCCTGAGGCGATGACAGTGGAGAGCTACTCACCCGGACATAAGGATGCATCGCCACTCATCTCCTGAATCCACCCCCTACAAGACAACAGGAACGTGTTATTCATCTGCCTGTGTGTGGGGGTCATGCACATGCAGTGTCCCACCTGTACCTGTTGGGGCTCTCGGCCTGGTGCAAGGTGATGCAGGTAGCTGTGGGTGGGCTCCAGGCACAGTAAGGGTCTCTTGCCAGCACGCAGTCCTCACAGCTGCTATGCTTGCCACAGTAGGCCAGGGGGGCCTGGACCACTCCTGAGTTAGAGCCAGCATAGACAAACCTCCTGCCCTACATGGGAAACAGATTTCAGAGTATGTAAGACCCTTGTGGAATACGGCAATTATGAAAATACAGGTGGGTGCACGGTGTCTGAGAGGGATCAATGTACCATGTGAAGGGTTACCAAGCCTTTGACCTGTATCTTCCTCCCATCTGGCCCACGGCCTGCCAGACCCCACTTGCTGGTAGAGTGCATCAAGTCCTTGTATCATTGCTTCTCTTGTGGGAGGTGGTTTGGTCCCCCCACCTGCCCCTGCTTGTGTGTGTGCTGGGGGGGGGGACCTGTGCCACTCTCCTGGCCTCAGCAGGAGGCCAATGAGCACAACCTCCAAGGGCCAATCTTGTCCCTCGTGGCAGAACCTGTGTGGCACCTATGACAGAGCCCATGGCCTTAGTATCTGAATGGGCATGCTAGCATGCCTATACTGGTAGTTGTTCTGCAAAGAACAAACAGTATGCTGACAGAGCTAATGGAAGAAGGGATGAGGATCCCACAAGTATCAGCCGCTGCACCCCAGTGTAGCCACACTCTGAATCCAGTGCCTGTCACACTCCAACTTCCAGGGCAGGGGCTTAGGGTACTCTTAGAGTGTCATGGACTAAGGTCAGGTCCAGTAGCCTACTTGGTGCTTGCAGAGGGCCCACCCACAGGTGAGCAGGACTGGGGACTGATGGCATGATGCGCACGCACATCATGATGCTGGGAGCGAGTGTCACACCAACGCCCTAGCAAACCTGGCTGCCGGCAGAGCTTCCCAACTACACATTAGTATTTCTGAATCAGGTGAATCAGGACTTTTGCCCCGAGGTTACGTGATCTGTGTCAGCTTCGGAGTCTGGCTGGCACTTGCAATCACCAGCAATGATCCAGGTGTCACGAGCTGGAGGCAGCCAAACAGCAGGGTCACAGACCTCTGAGTGAGCGTGGGTGCAGGGGAAGGGAGCCCCAAGGATGAAAACTGTGAGGCCAGTGAGGGGCAGAGAGAGCCTGGACCAACAGCCATGCTGTCAGTACAGACCAGGGCAGGAGTGGCCACATCCTGACCATGGAACAGACGACAGCCTCCAGACCACTTAACCTTCTGCCCAGTGAGGTGGGTGGAGGCCTTGGAGGATGGGGTAGGCTATGGGGAGGGAGGGTCCGCTCTAGACACAGGGTCCGATTTCCTAGGTGAGGCTGGGCTGGAGCTCAAATGAAACCAAATTGTGACAAGTGGACAGTGCCTCATGGAGCCTAAGGAGTAAATGTGGCAGGAAGAGAGAAAAGAATCTCGCCACGGGGCAGCAGCAGACTTTACAGCAGGCAGGGCCCACTGGCAAATGAAATTCATGGGCAAAGGAGACGACAGTGTAGCTGTCTCTCGGTATCTGCAGCAGCTAACTTAACTCTCTTCTGTAGGATGGCGTGGTGTTTGTGTACAACTTACACACCTTCCCTTCTGCTAGCTGATATGATGCAAATGCTGTTGTGATGGTTTGAATCAGGTGCCCCCCATAAACTCGTGTGCCGAATGCTTGATTCCCCAGCTGATGGCAGTTTGGGAGGTGGAACCCTGCTGCAGGAACTGTGTTGGTAGGGGCAGACTTAGGGGTATTAAAACCCGTTTCTTCTTGCTAGAGCTGGCTCACTTTCCTGCTGCTGTTTGCCCCCTGCTGTGGCAGAGGTGCTGTCCGGCCTCTACTCATGCCATGCCTTTCACTGCTATCACGGAGCTTACCATCAAGACTGTAAGCCAAAATGAACAACTTTCCTCCCTTTAGCTGTTGTTGGTTGGGTGCGTTGTGCCAGAGAAGGGAACTACAACAGCTGTATAAACAGCTGTCATACTACAGTGTTTATGGAACAGTGACAAGAAAAATGTCACAATGCTCAGTACAGACACAGCTTTCCAAGTACTCTTCCATCTGTGTTAGGCGGCCTGTGCCAGCCTCAGGAGCGTGAATACTGCTTGGCTTCATGTCCATGGGGTGTCACACTCATGGAGAAAGACAGCAGAGCGGTGGCTGCAGCAGAGGGGGAAGAGGAGGCCTCCAGGTGCTTGTCGGCTGAAAAAACTGAGCTTCTGGGCAGAGGTGCAGCTGGCTGCAGCCCCACCGGCCAATCACAGGCCCCAGGTTCCTGAAGGCCCTGAGACCAAGAGGCCAGGTCCCACAGATTCCCAGGATCTGGCTTACAGAACCAGGGCGCACATGCGTTTTGTAGAGGCAAAGGCAAGAGGCGGCCGAGGAGGGGGAATGGGAGTACAACCCACGAGCTCCTTACGCTACCTGGACACAGGGTGGGAGGGTGGGTGGGAAGCCCTGGTGAGATACAGACAGAGGTCAGCCCCGCTCTGTCTGGCTGGAGAGGGTCCTTCCCCTGCCCATTGCGAGGAGTTGGTGGACTTGGTCTCTGCAGGTGGGCAGAGGCCCTTGGCAGGTACCAGCTCCATCCAGCGCATATGAGGACTGATGTGAAAGACCCTCATTCCTGGGCTGCTTTGGGGTACTGCACGTCATTCCTGAGATTCTCAGCCACAGAGATGCAGAACCAGGGTTCAGCTTAGCTGCCCCAGAGCTCAGCTTCAGCAATAAGGAGCAGGCAAGCGGGCCAAGTGTAGGGGGTGGGCACCTGTAGCCACAAGCATGAGCCAGGACCCATCTGCTTGGTGAGTCTCAGTACAAACCTGCCATGGGACCCTGACAAACAGAGGGAGGCATCCTGGACTAGCAGCAGAGAGGCAAGGGCAGGTGTCATCTGTCAGTGGATAGAGGTACCAGCTGGCTCACAAGGTTTCCCTGACTCCTGTTCTGCCTGAGTCCTGTTCTCAGCAAGGCTTGTGTACCCTAAAAACCAGGCACCTATGGGCTGGAGAGATGGCTTAGCGATTAGGCACTTGCCTGCAAAGCCAGAGGACCCAGGTTCAATTCTTCAGGACCCACATAAGCCAGATGCACAAGGTGGCACATGCATCTGGAGTTCGTTTGCAGTGGGTGAAGTCCCTGACATGCCTGCCTGCCACCCTCCCTTCTCTTTCTCTCTCCCCCTCAAATAAACTAAAAAAAAAAAAAAAAATTAAAAAGAGAACAACATGCAACTAAATGCTTTAACCCCCTTTTGTGCAGAGGTGACAAGCACAGAGCACAAGACTGGCCTGCCCAGGGTCACACAGCCACATGCAGCCCAGACAGGTTCTGAGGTCAGCCCACATTCTTCATCTGACTGCTCCATTCCTTCAAACAGAGCAGCAATTCTTCCCCGGGCTACTGTGCACAGGTGACAGGACAGCCAGGTAGGCAGTTAGCAGGCTGAACCCAGCATCCAGGCCATTCTATACAAACAAGGTTGGGATTACAGGTATATACCATGACATCCAAGCAAGGGCTTTTCATTATAAGCTGGTGAAAAATAAATTTTAAAAATACTTTGTGACCTTTGAAAATTTTGGGATATACAAAGCTTGATGTTTACTGACAGGCTCAGTCACCTGCATCTGGCCTGCAATGCCACTGTCACCTAACAGGAAAGGATTTCCATGTTGACTGCTTGGGGAGGGGAAAGGAGGGAAGGAAGGCATAGCCGCAGTTCAACGTGGTGAGAGCTGAATATGTACGGGGAAGCTGCCATTTTCTCCTTCTGCTTCTTTTCTTTCTGTCTTTTTTCCTTTCCTTTCCTTTCCTTTCCTTTCCTTTCCTTTCCTTTTTCTCTTTTTCTTTCTTTCTTTTTCTTTCTTCTTTCTTTCTTCTTTTTTTGTGGTTTGGGTTTTCAAGGTAGGGTCTTGTTCTAGACCAGACTGACCTAGAATTCACTATGTAGTCTCAGGGTGGCTTCAAACTCACAGTGAACCTACCTCTGCCTCCCAAGTAAGGCATGTTCCACAATACCAGGCACCATTTTGCCATCTAAATTCCTACATCAAACTAGTTTCTACAACTGTCATATCCCACCGCACAGTCGACAACCTCACAGGCTCGGGCACTGGTGCCAGCCATGCACCCCAGCAGCTCAATACAGATCCTCCTCTCTGGCTCTGCCTGCTTCCTTCCAAAGCCTGTTCACTAAGCCAGGCACACCTGGTGACTGTCCCCAGCCTGGCCAGTCCCAGATCACAGAATGGGGTCACCTCGTAGCCCCTCGGCCGGCTGCCTTACCATCTTTGAAGACAGCAGCAGAGTCTGGACTGGCTCGGAGTCCGGAAAAACTGCTAAATCTCCTCCACGATGTGCACCTCGTGCTCGAGGATGACAGCTTTGTGTAGACCAC
This sequence comes from Orientallactaga sibirica, assembly GCA_036365145.1. Classification (NCBI taxonomy): domain Eukaryota; kingdom Metazoa; phylum Chordata; class Mammalia; order Rodentia; family Dipodidae; genus Orientallactaga; species Orientallactaga sibirica. The sequence continues at coordinate 2,140,698 of JAEOAD010001462.1, read as the reverse complement.
CCTGGTCTGCAAGGTCAAAGCAGAGATCTGTGAGGCCCCAGGGGGACACGCCGGAAACACGCTGACGTCATCACTGAACTCCAGAGGGTACTCAGAAAGAGGAGGGCTTTGCATTGGGAAAGAATAGCACTTGGAGAAATGAACTGAAGCTCAAGCTCCAGAGACTCCCACTTTCTCACAGAGCATGTGCCTCTGTCCCACAGTTCACGCCAACACCTTCGGCAACAAAGCAGGCATTCTGACAAATGAAGCCATTCTTGTGCTCTGTGGCCCTCCAGGGAGGGCCATCCCGAGAGGTGCCCAAGCAGTCAGGTAACTCAGCTGTGATGTTCCAAGGTTGGCCCCCTGCCGACTGCTGTGGGGCCACGGTACCCATTCCAGAAACACTGCCTCCAGAGAGCACAGGTGGGCAGAGGGGAGGGGTGCTTCCCACATCAGGTAATGTCAGGCCAGTGCCACAAGTTCTATGACTTACTTACACCAGCCCAGCCCAGGTGCAGGCTGAAACTTGCATGTTAACAATCAAAGCAGCCCTGGTGGTATGATGGCTACAGAGATCTAGAAGGCCAGCTTTGAACCACCCGGGAACCAGGAGATACCAGATCTACCACAAGAGATTAAGTGGATTTCAACTCTTCTTCCTAGCCCTCAGAACCCACCTGTGCCAATAAACATGACATCATAGCTGGTCCCGTCCAGGGGCCAGGGTCCTGTCCACCACAATCTGGGTGTAGTTCACATCTTTTTTGATTAACCTGGGCCTGTTGTCTACTGGAGTGACTGAGTCGTCCATCAATGGGTGGTCTTTGGCCGAACTGCAGCGTCTTGTCTGGTAAGTTCAGGGAGCTAGAGTAGTTGGCTGCCCGTGCCTCGCTGTCGATGCACTGTGGATCAAATAAACTAAAAAAAAAAAAAAAAATTAAAAAGAGAACAACATGCAACTAAATGCTTTAACCCCCTTTTGTGCAGAGGTGACAAGCACAGAGCACAAGACTGGCCTGCCCAGGGTCACACAGCCACATGCAGCCCAGACAGGTTCGAGGTCAGCCCACATTCTTCATCTGACTGCTCCATTCCTTCAAACAGAGCAGCAATTCTTCCCGGGCTACTGTGCACAGGTGACAGGACAGCCAGGTAGGCAGTTAGCAGGCTGAACCCAGCATCCAGGCCATTCTATACAAACAAGGTTGGGATTACAGGTATATACCATGACATCCAAGCAAGGGCTTTTCATTATAAGCTGGTGAAAAATAAATTTTAAAAATACTTTGTGACCTTTGAAAATTTTGGGATATACAAAGCTTGATGTTTACTGACAGGCTCAGTCACCTGCATCTGGCCTGCAATGCCACTGTCACCTAACAGGAAAGGATTTCCATGTTGACTGCTTGGGGAGGGGAAAGGAGGGAAGGAAGGCATAGCCGCAGTTCAACGTGGTGAGAGCTGAATATGTACGGGGAAGCTGCCATTTTCTCCTTCTGCTTCTTTTCTTTCTGTCTTTTTTCCTTTCCTTTCCTTTCCTTTCCTTTTTCTTTCTTCTTTCTTTCTTTCTTTCTTCTTTTTTTCTTTCTTTCTTCTTTTTTTGTGGTTTGGGTTTTCAAGGTAGGGTCTTGTTCTAGACCAGACTGACCTAGAATTCACTATGTAGTCTCAGGATGGCTTCAAACTCACAGTGAACCTACCTCTGCCTCCCAAGTACGGCATGTTCCACCATACCAGGCACCATTTTGCCATCTAAATTCCTACATCAAACTAGTTTCTACAACAGTGTCATATCCCACTGCACAGTCGACAACCTCACAGGCTCGGGCACTGGTGCCAGCCATGCACCCCAGCAGCTCAATACAGATCCTCCTTTCTGGCTCTGCCTGCTTCCTTCCAAAGCATCAAATGCCTTGGCTCAAAGGATGGCCTGTTCACTAAGCCAGGCACACCTGGTGACTGTCCCCAGCCTGACCAGTCCCAGATCACAGAATGGGGTCACCTCGTAGCCCCTCGGCCGGCTGCCTTACCATCTTTGAAGACAGCAGCAGAGTCTGGACTGGCTCGGAGTCCGGAAAGAGCTGCGTCTCCTCCACGATGTGCACCTCGTGCTCGAGGATGACAGCTTTGTGTAGACCACCCTGGTCTGCAAGGTCAAAGCAGAGATCGTGAGGCCCCAGGGGGACACGCCAGAAACACGCTGACGTCATCACTGAACTCCAGGGGGTACTCAGAAAGAGGAGGGCTTTGCATTGGGAAAGAATAGCACTTGGAGAAATGAACTGAAGCTCAAGCTCCAGAGACTCCCACTTTCTCACACAGCATGTGCCTCTGTCCCACAGTTCATGCCAACACCTTCGGCAACAAAGCAGGCATTCTGACAAATGAAGCCATTCTTGTGCTCTGTGGCCCTCCAGGGAGGGCCATCCCGAGAGGTGCCCAAGCAGTCAGGTAACTCAGCTGTGATGTTCCAAGGTTGGCCCCCTGCCGACTGCTGTGGGGCCACGGTACCCATTCCAGAAACACTGCCTCCAGAGAGCACAGGTGGGCAGAGGGGAGGGGTGCTTCCCACATCAGGTAATGTCAGGCCAGTGCCACAAGTTCTATGACTTACTTACACCAGCCCAGCCCAGGTGCAGGCTGAAACTTGCATGCTTAACAATCAAGCAGCCCTGGTGGTATGATGGCTACAGAGATCTAGAAGGCCAGCTTTGAACCACCCGGGGAACCAGGAGATACCAGATCTACCCACAAGAGATTAAGTGGATTTCCAACTCTTCTTCCTAGCCCTCAGAACCCACCTGTGCCAATAAACATGACATCATAGCTGGTCCCGTCCAGGGCCCGGGTCCTGTCCACCACAATCTGGGTGTAGTTCACATCTTTTTTGATTAACCTGGGCCTGTTGTCTACTGGAGTGACTGAGTCGTCCATCAATGGGTGGTCTTTGACGAACTGCAGCGTCTTGTCTGGTAAGTTCAGGGAGCTAGAGTAGTTGGCTGCCCGTGCCTCGCTGTCGATGCACTGTGGAGCAAGAGCACTGTGGTTAGCATGCCCGCTGATGCTGTGGTAAATCACATCAGTGACACAGAGGCACCTCTCCTAAGAGAAGCAGTGGTGGCTGAAGTGGCCACCCTGGCAACACCAGAAATGGCTTACAGCATATCTGCAAGATCCATAATCAGTAGAGGAATTATCTTTTAAAAAAATTTTTTAGAGCAAGTGAGACAGAGACAGAGAGATAGCAAAGACATAGAGAGAACTGGCATGCCAGGGCCTCAGCCACCGCAACTGAACTCCAGACACTTGTGCCACTAGTGGGCATGTGCGACTTTATGCTTGCCTCACTTTTTGCATCTGGCTAACATGGGATCTCTCCAGACAACAAATCTCTCCTTAGGCTTTGCAGGCAAGTGCCTTAACTGCTAAGCCATCTCCCCAGCCCAGTAGAGGAATGATCTAACAATGAAACAGTATTTCATACTTTTTTTTGAAATGCATAAACTAGCAGCCACTTTAAATCACAGTAAAATACGCCAATCTGCCACAGACATGAGCACAACTACATTACTCAACATATTCCACATTTTTGAAACTGCAAAGCACTTCTTACTCCAGAGCTTTCCCATGAAAACAAAAGCACACAGTAAACACTACTTTAAAAGGGGGGCAGGGTGCTGGAGAGATGGCTTAGCAGTTAAAGGCACCTGCTTGCAAAATCTGATGTCCTGGGTTCAATTCCTCAGTACCCATGTAAATCCTGATGTACAAGGTGGCACATAGATCTGAAGTTTATTCGCAGTGGCAGGAGGCTCTGGAGTGGCCACTCTTGTCTGTCTCTCTCTCTCTCTCTCTCTCAAAAAAAAAATTATGGGCTGGAGAAATTGCTTAGTGGTAAAGCGCTTGCCTATGAAGCCTGGTTCAAGGCTGTATTCTCCAGTACCCACATAAGCCAGATGCACAAGGTGGCGCATGCATCTGGAGTTCGTTTGCAGTGGCTGGAGGCCGTGGCCCACCCATTCTCTTTCTATCTCCTCTCTCTCTCTGCCTCTTTCTCTCTGTGTCTGACTGTCACTCTCAAGTAAAAATAAACAAAAATTAAAAAAAAAAGATCGAGGATGTTAGATAGAGAACCAGAGCTGACTCTTCTTTTAATACATATATGTATATATATTAGAGGGAAGGCTCAGCAGTCAAGGTGCTTGCCTGTGGAAACCTAAGGACCTAAGTTCAATTCCCCAGAACCCATGTAAGCTAGATACACATGGTAGTGCATGTGTCTGGAGATTGTTTGCAATGGCTAGAGGCCCTGGCTCACCCATTCCCTTTCTCTTTTATTCTCTCTGATAAATAAATAAATCTTGGACAGTTTTTTTTAAAAAAATGGGTTGGGTTGGAGAAAGAGCTTATTTGGTTAAGGCACTTGCTGGCAGAGCCAAAGGACCCAAGTTCAATTCCCCAGTACCCATGTAAAAGCCATATGCATAAGGTGGCACATTCATCTGGAGTTCATTTGCAGTGGCTAGAGGCCCTGGCACCCATTCGCTCTCTTTCTCTCTGCCTCTTTCTTTCTCAAATAAATAAAATATTTTTTAAAAATGGGTGGGGGGCTAGGGAGATAGCTCAGTCAGTAAAGTGCCTCCACACAGGGTGAGGACCTGAATTTGATTCCCAGAACTGCCATAAAACACCAAGCACTATGGTGTGTGGCAGGCAGAGACAGGCAGATCCCAGAAGCTCACTAAACACCCAGTCTAGCCTGTTTGGCAAGTTCAGGGCCAATGAGAGACACTGTCTCAAAGGAGGTGGATGGAGTCTGAGGAACAACTCCCAAGGTGGTCCTCTGGCCTCCACACACACATGCATGTATGTGCACACACACTGCAGACACACATGCACTCACATCCACACCCACTCCCCAAAACTTAAGAGTCAGGAAGGAGGTTTTCCTGTCCTAGCTGTCCACTGAACATAGTGTGTGCAGAGGGAATACAGGGGGCTTTAAGGGTCCACCCAAGAGCCACCATGTACACCCACTCACCCACAGCAAACACTGAGTGGGCAGCCAAGTAAGCCTAGGATTGTTGTTACTTAGGAATTACTGTTTTCTGAGGAAAAACATGTGACTTCTGTTGACAGCTCATGGGTGTCAAGGTCTCTGCCAGGAAAATGTTTCTCTGCAGGAAACTGAAAATGGAACATGCCTTGCTATTGCGTAATGTTACTTTCTCAGAAGAGCCATGCAAGGGGTACAACCTGTTTGGGCAGCAAATGGTGAGACCTATTACCCAGTACACAGGAGAGGACAGACAGACAGATAGACAGACCTGTATCCAGCACACAGGAATGGACAGACAGACAGACCTGTACCCAGCACATAGGAGAGGACAGACTGACCTGTACCAAGCACACAGACAAGGAATGATCATTGCTTCTCAATCCCCAAAGCCAGTGGCTCCTGGCCAGTGTGAACAGTCTCATGTGGGCGGGTCATCCACTGCAGGAATGCCCTGGCTCCTGTGTGGAGTCTCATGCTGCCATGGCCTTTAACTCTTGAGAGAAAAGCCCCCTCCCCTGGAGTCCTGTGCCCCACTCACCGCTCCAGGTCGTGGCGAGGGCACTGGGCCATTGTAGCGTACCCACTTGGTGTGGGACTGCTCCACTGTGGCACTCTGCATGTACTTCCCGCGGGAGAACACGGCTTCCACAGTGGCTAGTGTATAGACGCACACCGCCGACAGCCCCACATTGTTTCTGTGGAGGAGAGGAGCCGTGAGTGCCTGGAGGGTGGCAGGCCAGTGAAGTGGGCAGAGTCCCATCACGGAGGAGGGGTACTCACAGCTGCGGGGTGAAGAGTGCATAGAAGATGGGCTCCTTGGAGCCAGGGGCCCGTAGCACGAAGACGTCCTGCAGTATATTGAAGACCAGGCCGCTGTCTGGCTGAGAGCAGATGAGCCTAGCCTTCAGGAAGGAGGTCCACTTCTTCTGCAAGGTCCTCAGACCTCCCTGGTCCCCCTGGTCCCAGAGACAGAGCTTGGTCAGACAGCGTGCACAGGCCCATGTGCCCAAACCCACCAAGCCAGCCCTGCTGGGACAGAGTGACTCGGGCTGCATCACTTCACAGCACAGCACGTGCCATCGCACCTTGTACCACAAGTTATGGTTGCTAGTCTCTTACAATGCCCAGATCATGTTAATTTTATCACAGGTGGGTATGTCCCAAGGCCACCCCTGGCATTCTGAGAAGGGAAGCCAGCATGGAGGCGTGTGTGGAAGGACAGGATGTGGGGGCAGGCATGCTCTCATGTGGAGGGGAACTAAGGTGGATGGGCAGAACAGCACTCACCTTGCACACCCTGGCGACCCGGGGGATCATCAGCTTGAAGACAAACTCGTACTCCACAGACACCTCCGTGAAGAAGAAGTAGACCCTGTCATCTTCGCCTTCTGCGCTGTCGGGGCTTTTCTGGATCACGTCGGCAAAGACGAAACTAGGCTCTGCAGGGAGACACCACAGGATTGTCCCTGCACATGGAGTGAAGTCACTCCTGTGGTTACAGGCCAGCCAGTGCACAGGGCCTGAGGGTGTCCCTACAAGGACATTTGGAGTATATGAGTGTTGAATAATGTCAACTCTAGGGTCTGGGAAAGGTAGCCAGGCTGAGCCACAGTCTCAGAGAGGTGGTCTCCATGATGGCTCTGTAGTATACATCGCAGGCCCACTCAAGGAGCCGCGTGAGACCTCCCAACTGGCGGGTAGATCACAAGCCAGCCAGGACACTCCAGGACTCCAACATGGATCATGAGTAGTTCTGAAAGTGTCTCCATGGTGTGGGAATAGCCAGAGGAGAAGAGAAGCTACACACAGCCACAATGAGAAACACCGCTGCCAGGAGGTCACACCCCTTACCATTCAGCCATGGGATGGCATACTCCGTCCTCAGGGGACTGTGGGAAGAGTTTCGGGAGATGATGGGTTCGCTGCCCAAGAAATTATACGATGTCCCAGCATAGAGCTCTCCACCTGTGGGGATCGAGGGGCGTGGAGAGGGGATCCGTCAGCTCTTCAGCTGCGCCATGGGGGGTAGAGACCAATATTTAACACATTTCTTTCCTTCCTTCCTACTGCCTTCCCTCTTTCTCTCTCTCTTTTAAAAATATTCTTACTTGCAAACACAGAGAGAGAGACAATGAATGAATAACTGGGTAGACCAGGGCCTTTTGCTGCTACAAATAAACTCCACGTGCACACACGACTTTGTGTATCATGGGTACTGGGGAACTGAACCAAGCTGTCAGGCTTTGCAAGCAAGGGCCATTAACCACTGAACAATCTCTCTAGTCCCTAACATGATTTTTTTTTTTAAAAAATATTTTATTTGCAGAGACAGAGAGATAGAAGAAAGACATACAGAGAAAATGGGCATGCCGGGGCCTCCAGCTGCTGCAAGTGAACTCCAGATATGTGCCACTTTGTGTATCTGGTTTTACATGGGTACTGGGGCCACTTTATGCATCTGGTTCTATGTGGGTACTGAGGAAGTGAACTTGGGTCATTAAGCTTTGCAGGCTAACCACTGAACCATCTCTCTAAGCGAACATGATTTCTTTATAAAGGAACCCCCATGGAGAAAGGGAGTCTTCCTGTCCTGCCATAGTCATGTTCACTTCATGTATCTTCTTCATCTTTTTTTGGGGGGGGGTTTTGAGGTAGGGTCTCACTTTAGCCCAGACTAACTTGGAATTCACTATGTAGTCTCTGGTTGGCCTCGAATTCACAGTGACCCTCTTACCTTGGCCTCCCAAGTGCTGGGATTAAAGGTGTGCACCACCATGCCCAGCTTTCTTTATCTTTTCTTTGACCAGGTCATTGTAGTAATCAAATTCAATTGTACTTTTACAAGTTCAAGGGCAACAGCTAAACACAACTACACTTTTCCGTATCCAGTAATCCAGTAAAGTGAGAACAAACACAGTTACTCCCATTTCCCACTGGGTCACATCCTGACAAACCACCCAAGGTTGAAAAGACATCGAGTGAACTGTGCTGTGCTCTGCCTGAATACTTTGAGCCACTTAGAACGCTACCATTAGCTAGACAGAACTATCTCTCCAGGGCCATTCTTGTAATAGTGTTGAATATCCCACATGATTTACTGAACACTGTGTGGAGGTGAAAACCATAATATCTTCACACCATCATAAAACTGAAAATTCTAGCTGGGTGTCGTCATGGCACATGCATTTAATCCCAGCACTTGGGAGGCAGAGGTAGGAGGATCGCCATGAGTTTGAGGCCACCCTGAGACTACATAGTGAATGTCAGGTCAGCCTGGGCTACAGCAAAACTCTACCTCAAAAAACAAAAACAAACAAACAAACAAAAAGACCCTAACAATTCTAAGTTGAACCACTGTAAGTTGGCACTTGCAAGGCTGGTAGTGCTCTTGCCTCAGATCCATGAGACACTACAGGTGGCACTTGGACCCATGTGCACGTGCCTTCCCACAGAAGCCCGTGGATGCGTGCACAGGGAGCCACAGTGGCTGGTTTGTGCCTCTGAATAATGAACCTTAGTCTCTCTATGGGATCTGGCATGGAGACGCTCACCTGTGAGTGCAGCCAAGGAAGGTGGGACCTGTAAGGAAGGAAGGGCCAAGTGTCCTGGGTGGGGACACAACATGTCACCACAACCCTTACATAAGGGGTGGAGGAGCAGAAGTGGCAGGACTCACCAACCATGGCTGATGTGTAGCTGTGGGCAGGGTCAAAAGGACACCTTCCTTTGCCATCTTCATTCCTCCCCAGAAACTTAAAGGACGTCAAGTTCTATAGTGGAGTAAAAAGGAAACAGCTGACTTTCCAGGCTAACGATGTGTCCTTGCACCATTGGATTTTCCACACTCCTTGTTCTTATAGGACCAAGTGGACGGAGCAAATGGACCTGACCTACATGGGTCACACCCGGCCCAGATACGCAGGATTTCAGAGCCTCAGCTTATTCAACCATACTATCCAATAAATAGGCAACAACAAAAACAAACAGTACACGTCCCACCTCATTCACCCATGGAAACAAACTCCAGATAGGCCCACTCGGCAAGAAAACCCACTCTGTGGAAGCTAAAAATGCACATATCCAACTACATAATCAGAAAGCTCTCCTACAGGGAAGTGAGATGTGATCAAATGACAGGTGACGAATTGGGGGAAATGCCCACAAATGACAGCTGATGCGTCTCCATTTCTGATTACACAAGAGGCAGGCACAGACATGAATGGAAGAGCACGCATGATGAAAAGCAGGTACAATGCTTAGGTGACAATAACCACGCACGCATAGGGGAGCCTGCCAGCACTTCAGGGAGCACTGAGAAGAGGAAGAGGTTACTGTACGCTTAACAGGCTGGAGAAGCTGAGGAGCAGGGCTCTGCCCAGAGTAGGCTGGAAGCCAATTGCCAGCAAGAGCAGGAGGGTCTAAAGAAAGGCCGGTCAAAATGGCAGTCACAGGTCACCAGTCAGGAAAGGAAGAGTGGCATGGGTGGATAGGTAACTGAAGCTGAAGGAGCCATGGGTCATGCCTGGTGAGGATGCCTGGGCAGGAAGCAGGGAGGGATGACACTGCAAAATTACTGTATTTCCTAAGCTATGATGATGAAATTAGTTATGCAAGAAAATGTCACCATTCTTCTTTTTTTTTTTTTTTTTCCTGCATGTGTTTAGTATGTGTTTGTCTAGGCTGGCCTTCAACTCACAATCCCTCCCACATGCTTAGAATTTGGTTAAGTATGTACCATCATGCCTGGCCACCTAAGTGAATTCCTTTCCTTTTCTTCTTTTCTTTCTTTCTTTTTTTTTTTTAATGAGAGAGAGGGAGAGAATTGGCACACCAGGGCCTCCAGCCACTGCAATCAAACTCCAGGCGCATGTGCCACCTTGTGCGCACGTGTGACCATACACATGCGTCACCTTGTGTGTGTCTGCCTTACATGGGATTTGGGGAGTCAAACATGGGTCTTTAAGCTTCGCAGCAAACAGCTTAACTGCCAAACCATCTCTCCAGCCCCCTACGTGAATTTCTAAAACGTCTACACTTTTTCATTTTCTGACTCGAGGTCATATTTTTTTGTGTAAGGAGATGACATCCCAGAGTCTCTCATATGCAAGACAAAAGCTCTCTACCAAGTACTAAGCCACAGTTGGGAATGCTTCCTTTTTTTTTTCTCTTTTTCTTTCTTTTTTTTTTTTTTTTTTTTTTTTTTTTGAGGTAGGGTCTTGCTGTAGCTCAGGCTGATGTGGAATTTACAATGTAGCCTCAGGGTGGCCTTGAACTCACGGTGATTCTCCTACCCCTGCTGCCTCCTGAGTTCTGGGATTAAAGGCATGTGCCACCACACCCAGCTGCTTTCTGTTTTTAAGTTCCAGCTAATAGAGGGTTCTAGTAAGTGAAGCTTTCATGTTGAGAGCCTTCTCCTCCATAGTTTCAGTTACATGAGGTGAGATACCTCTTGCCAGCCTGCTCAGCCTGCCCAGAGTGTGAATCGCCCCTTTGTTCGGCATGTGCATGCTGTTAATGACTGAGAGATACACAGTGTGAGGGTTTCAGGCATTCAGTGTGGGGTGGAGGAAGAGAGTCTGAGAATTTTCTCCCTTGGCAGATGAGTGGGGGTGCGCTGGAAAGCATGTTTCTCAAATTTGTTGTGGTTAGGATGTGAAATGCCCCCCACAGATGTATTTGAACATCTGTCCCTAGCTGGTAGCGCTGTTTGGGGAGGATGTGGAACCTTTGGGAAGTGGAGCCTTGCTGGAAGAAGTGTGTCACTGGAGCCAGGCCTGAAGATTTATAGCCTGAATCCACTTCCTGTCTCTTTTTGCTTCCTATTTCACTGAGATATGAGGAGGTTAAGAAGTCACAGCAGTGAGCCACTTCCCGTCACGCCTGCCCGGCTGTGATGGCCTGTCTATATACCCCTTCAGTAGTGAGGCAAAATAAATCTTTCCTCCTGAGTTGCTTTTTGTCAGTACTTCATCACTGCATGAGAAAAATCACTGACACCATACTAGGCAGGTCCTCATTAAATCAAGAATTATTCTAGAGATTAAAATTCTAGAAATTCTAGAATTATTCTGCTTTGCTCCCAGCCTGATGTGTTCATTTAAAACAGTCCTCCCCATCTCCCCAAGAGATACTGGCAGCCAATGGTTGCTGGGGGCTGGGGAGTCATTCTCTTCAGTGGTGTAGCCACTTCTATGTGGGGAGGGGGAGAAGAAGGGACTAAGAGAGGGTAATGGGTCATCATGATCAAAATAAATTATGTACATCTATGTATGAAATGTAAATGAACAAATAAAAAACAACATAAAGAAACACAATCCTCCTTCCGGGTTTAGTGTCAAATATCATGACTTCTAAGAATCCAATTTGACAGTGTAATCTCTCTCTGAAGGAGCCCCTCACCTGTGGGAGGTACACAGTCCACTTTGGGAAGAGTCAAGCATGAGACTTGGGGAGGGACAAAAGGTGGTCCTGCTTCTTACTCACTCAGTGTAGCTGACGATGGCCCAGGACCTGCTCTTGTGCCAACCAAGTCCACATACGGTGGAGGAGCAGGTCCATGATGCCTATATGACCCAAAGCCCACTGCAGCCAGGCCCTCCTCCAGATACATGAACATGAGAAGGCAGGGTGTGTCTACTAGCAGTGAACTTTTCAGACTGTCTGTCACCTGCTCCCTGCTCCCTACCCTACCTTTGAGGCCGCCCTGCTGTACATTCTGCCAAGGGCCACCAGTAGCAAGCCCTACTTCAAGCCACGCCCTTGACGGTTCAAAAAAGCCACAGAAACCCCATGGTCTTAACCCAGCCTGGTGAGGCCTCCATAGGGCCTGTGGACTGCTCAGTCCTCAGCTGGTGTTCTGAGAAAATCTACTGTTTTAGTGGTGAAGTCTGCCCTATGCCTGCCAGCCCTCCTTAACCTCAGCCAGAATGGTATGAGCACAGCTGATGCAAGGACAAGCCCATGTCCTTCCTTACCAGGTGGTCACACGTAGGCTGGAATGCGTTGGTTCCACACACATAAAGGGAGGTAGTACTGAGCGGCTGCAAGACTCGGATGTAGTTGAGGCATTCTGTCTGCAGGAGAGAGACACACATGGTCAACAGCAACTCACAGTGGTGCCCTCTGCATCCACACTGTGAAGTCCAGCCACCCACTTCCTTACCCTGTCCTCTGCAGCATCCATGGAGCACTGGATGCACTGTGGTGCACCAAAGCTGGGCTCCGAACTACAACTTTATTTCCACAGTGCACAGGTTACTGATGTGCTGAGCATGACTTCAACTGCATCCCTAAATGATGCTCAACCAAGATCTGGTGATCAAAGCTATGGGAGCTGCCCTCAGAAAGAACTGAGACACTACGACAGGAGGAAATGTGTTTTACTCTTACTAAGTAAGCACAGACCATCCGTTTTGTTGCCCAAAAGGCAGAAGGTGACTGTATCAGAGCCCTTTCCTCCAGGGGACTGCACCCTCCACTCCTGCCAGAAAGGAGATGGAAAGAGTGACTTTCGGGGTCCCAGCACTATTCTGAGGAAGTGGCTGGACTGAGAGAGGGTGTAGCCAGCATCCTTAAGGATCCAGTGGAAAAACAAAGGTGCCATTTAAGAACCCATGCACTATTTTAAGTGCATTTATAACTGGGTTATATGTGCTGTGGTCTGAGAATATCTCAAATCAGGAAAGGTGTTTTTTTTTTTTTTTTTTTGCTGGGATTGTTTTCAAATTTGTGACATGTCACTCACAGTTAACCCACCCCACACACTAGTCCACTTAGCTGCCCACACACAGGACTCTATCCCAATGCTTGCCTGCCTCTCCTTCCCTAAGGAAACACTGCACTCACTTAGACACTAAGGTGCCAGTAAAGTGTTCTGCACAGTGTCCAAAAAATTTAGCAAAAAAATAAATATATTTTTAAAATTTTCTAAATCTGTTTTGAAATTAGCCAACAACTGCCGAGAAAGGCCTCTGCTCAGCTATCACATTCAAGGATCAGGAACTGTCGGCTCTTATAGTCTGAGAACTGGGACACCTGCCCAGTGCCAGGCAGGGACACGGGTACCCAGATTTCCTGAGGGAAGGGACACTTGGCCCAGCCTCTCTGAATGGTCGGTGCTAGGGTGCAACTTCTATGCACCTCAGACCGTGGTTTTAGGGAGTGTGACGAATGCTGATTTTTGCTAAGGAGCACCAGAAATCATTTTGTGGGGTCAAAATCTCAGGCCATTTGAAGAAATTCCAAACTGAAACACATTTCTCCAGGGTCAGTGGGCACCTGCTCTGGGAGTGCTAGCCAGATGCTGAGGGCAGGGTGGGCTTCCAGGTGCACCATGCGGCGTGACTGCTCGGTTGGCATGCAGAAGTGTGGTCTTCATGAGACTCATTAACAAAGGAAAGGTGTGTGTAGGGCTCTTTGTAGCTTGCGAAAGAAATTACCTGCTTTGATTTCCCCTTTTCTGCACATTTTGCTTTTTTGTCTTCTGAGACCTTCCAGTACACCTGTTAGGGAGGGTGGGAGAGTCTAGCTCACTGCACAGCAACCTTGACAGAGCTGCTGGGACAAAACAGACACAAAACACCACAAACGCACACGACACTTCAGAGCCCAGAGCTTTGCAAACAGGATAAAATCCGATGGGAAGGAGGTGTGGGAAGCAGGTGGGTGCTGAGGCCCGGGAGCCACCTGGGCCTTCCTGGGAGGTCTGTGACAGTCAATCTGCAACTAGCACAATTCCCACAGCCCCAGTGCTCTCTGAGGGAGAAGAGCAGAACTAAATTATAACCGAAACTGCAACGCCAGCCCAGAAAGACAAAACTCCCATGCTCTCTCTCATATATGGATCTTAACTTTTAATATTCTATGTATGTAAACAGGGATGTGAGAGTAGGTGCAGGCTATGAAATCAGACAGGAGACCACTAGTGGGGACAACAAGAGGTGAGAATGGGTGAGGTGGTCAGAACTCTTGTAACATAAAAGAGGAAGTGAGGCTATGGTGGGAAGGAAAGATCAGGAAAAGGAGAGAGGAAGGGGAACAAGGACATTGTTTGAAAAACACCATAATGAAATCCAAGTTCAGTATGCTAATAAAAAATTTCAATAATTAAGAAGTACACATTATCAGGCTAGGTGTGGTGGCTTTAGTCCCAGCACTTGTGAGGCTGAGGTAGGAGGATCACCGTGAGTTCAAGGTTACCCTGAGAATACAGAGTGAATTCCAGGTCAGCCTGGGCTAGAGCAAGACCCTGCCTCAAAAAACAAAACAAAACAAAAAAAAACTACACATGATAGCAGAATTTTCCATTCCTTTGAAAGTATCTTTATAGGGTACCATTTACAGCAGCTAAGACATGCAAACAGCTTAAATCTTTCCTGATGGAAAACCTTTCAGGGTTAGCTGCTGACAGAGACCCCAAGCTAGGGCTGTGGAGAAGCAAGGCAGAAAGGGGTCCCTGGGCGATGGTGAGATGGAAGTGCAGGACGTACCTCATGCTGCTTCTCAGAGACATTGAGTGCGTTCAAAGCAAAGATGGCTTCCCGGGCCCCCACGTACAAGGTGTCCTCCTCTTCACTCATCAGCAAGGCCGAGTAGTTGAAGATGCCTGGCTCCTGAAACTTCATCAGACCTACCTCTGTGGATGTCGAGGAAGGGTGATGAGCAGAGGAATCATCACTGAGCCCAGACACACCCAAAGACCACCTTGGTTACAGAGAGAGTAGCCAGAGGCAGGCAGGGGCACTAGGCAGCTGAGCCAGCAACTTTCAGCACAGGACAGAACTGGGGACCTCCAGTGAGCCACCATGCAGCCACCAGTGCAGGCGAGAAGCCAGCTCACAGCCGAGCCCCTCTCCTAGACTGCACCCCTGACCTCCCTTCCTGTCCCTCAAGTCCTGCACCCCACATTCAGTGGTCTCCCAGAAGACTACCTGCCCAGCCACATCTGGTCTATGTGGCTTTAGCCATTCAGTTCTTTTTTTTTTTTTTTTGAGGTAGGGTTTCACTGTAGCCCAGGCTGGCCTGGAGTTCACTATGTAGTCTCAAGGTGACCTCAAACTCACGGTGATCCTCCTACCTCTACCTCCCAAGTGCTGGGATTAAAGACGTGCATCACCACGCCCAGCTAGCCATCCAGTTTTGATTTAAATGAATGTAAGTAATAATTTAGAATTTTCTCACTCAGCCAATAAATGCTTTGCTGCAAAACCCTTAGAAGGGCTAGGGAGATGGGTCAGTATGGTGCTTGCCTCACAAGCATGGGACCTGAGTTCTGGTCCCCAGAACCCATATAAAATACCAGGAATAGAAGCATGAATTTATAATCCCAGCACTGGGGAGGCAAAAGGCGGGAGAGTCCTTGGAGATCAAGGTCCTGCCAGTCTAGCCTACTTGGCAAGCACCAGGCCAATGAAAAACTCTGTCTCAGGAGTGCTCAGCACTGAAACATCTCAAACCTACCTTCCAAGGCTCAGGGTCCATTGCGGAAGAGGGGGTGGAAAGAATGTAAGAGCCAAAGGAAGAGTGGGACTCCTTACAACGTGCTCCTCTAGATACAAAATGGCCTGGATATCCATGACCTCACAGTGCCTGACACTACCTACATAAGACCATCATAATAGGAGGGAAAGATCATGACATCAAACTGAAAAGAGAGACTGATTGAGAGGGGGAGGGGATATAATGGACAGTGAAGTTTCGAAGGGGAAAGTGGGGGGAGGGAGGGAAGTACCATGGGATATTGTCTACAATTAAAGAAGTTGTCAATAAAAAAATTAAATTTAATTTAAAAAAAAAAAAAGAAAACCTCTGTCTCAAAAAAAACATTTTAGACAGCATTCCTAGGGAGTGACACTTGAGGTTGTCCTCAGGCCTCCACGTGCACCTGAAGATACATTCACATGCTTACAAATTTCTAATTATCACCACAAACCTCCAGAGACAAGTGACACTTTCTCACTCACTAGGTGGCTACATCAACTTTTAGGGAGCAGGAGGAGTTAGCCAAAAAGCTGCTTAGGGATCACAGGAATGTCCCAAGAGAGTCTAATTTTCTGAGACAGGCTCACTGTAGCCCAGGCTGGCCCAGGCTCACGATTCTCCTGACTCTGCCTCCCCCGTGCAAGGACTCCAGGTTTGCGCCATGATGCCCAGCTAATCATTCATTTTCAAAGCTGCCTTCTCTAATTCCCAGGGCAGCAGCCTGCACATTCTGAACTTGGCTTTCCACATATTTATCACCAAGTGTTTAGGGGGTTCTAATGACAGACATTCCTGAACTTCACACCTCTGCTTTCATACTTTCCCCTTTGTCCAAAATGTCACTCACTGCCCAAGTCACCCTCATCCTGAAGGGTCTAGAATCTTTCTGAAGCTGGGCCTAACTTCAACAACAGTGCAGGGTGTCCCACAGCTCAGCTGTCTGTGCTCATTAAACCTACTGTAGGGCTGGAGAGATGGCTTAGTGGTTAAGACAGTGGCCTGTAAAGCCTAAGGACCCAGGTTCAATTCCCAGTAGCCACATACGCCAGATGTGTCTGGAGTTTGTTTGCAGTGATGAGAGGCCCTGATGCACCCATTCCCTATTTGCCTCTCTCTCTCTCAAATAAATAAAATATTAAAAAAAAAAAAAAAAAACTTGCTATAGGCCCCCGAGCATGGGGCCTCCTGCTCACGGAGGGAGCCACAGTAGGTAAACCAGCAGCTCAAGCCTCCTCCCCTCCGCCCCTACCAAGCTGGCCATCCATCTTAGCACCCCAAATGTGGGTCCCATCCATTCTTGAGCCATCAGCACCTACGCTCACCTTTGTGCTCCCAGGTGATCCGAGGTATGGGTGCAAAAGCAACTGCTGTCCCCAACACCACTGCCAGGGCTGCAAGCAGCCCCCTGATGGGGATGTGCATCTTAGTGGACAGGGGCCACAGAGGGCCTTCAGCAGCCTTCACGCATGGGCGACAGCAGGCTGTGGCGAATGTGTCACAGGGGCCTTGCTCAGAGTCCCAGGGCCAGGGCCAGCAGCACAGCCTGGAACCTGTGAGTGGTGGGGTCCCCAAGTCCCTGCATATCCTGGCTGGCCAGGTGAGCAGCAGCTGTTGTTTCTTCCTTGCACCAAAGGTCACGGGTGCTTCCTTCTGGTCTGCAGAAGAAACCCTGCATGAGAGAAGAGGAAGGGGTCACGGGTCAGAAAGCTGCTCCCCTGGCTCTGTGTCCCCTCAGTTCCCTGCCTGCTGAGGAAGAGTGACAGCAGCCAGGATATGTGGCGCTCTTGGGGGAGTTGGAAGGTGGGCCCTGCAGAGGAAGAAGGCAAAGCCACAGACACGTGGGTGGATCGAAAATGGGCTGTGGGGACACCTGGCAGGCAGGAACCAGTCCTCCAAGACTCACTTCCAACTCCTAAGATGTTTGCTGGGGAAATGGCTAGAAAGGAGAGGACTAGACAACTGATGTGCACACAAAGCCACACAAATGTGAGACTGTACACACACTTGCACACAGATATCTACATAAGTGCAGAGCCTGCGCACACATACTAACATGAACATGTACACACACGTGCAGGAGCAGTGGCTGCACAGAGGACCCACCACCACTGCCCCCCTTTCATTCTCACAGGAAGAATTTAGTTACCATAGAAACAGTGGAAATTAACTCTGATTTGACCAACAAGAAATAAGCCCAGGCTTCTGTGCGGAGGAATCATGGCCATCAATCTCTTGGCCTCGTTGCTCATACCCCCAGCGTCCAGACACAGTAACTGTCCTTACCTGTTTCAGCTGCCATAGGCCAGCACACAGCAGGACTCACCATCACTGAGCTTTTTGACCCCAGCTCCTTCCCTGACAGCCATGTGCAGGTACAAGGAAAGCCTCACCACATGAGCACAGCTAAGGAGGAGGTGACAAGACGCAGAGGCCATCAGATGTACGCCCAACACTAGCATAGCTTTGGGCCTCCTGCTCAGGCCTCCTCTGGCCCTCACTGTCCTTTTGACCAGGGCAAGGCCAGCTAACAACATTGTCACCCTTGTCCCCAAGCAGCCCCAACAGATGGACTGACTGTCCATCTCCATTCCAACAGGTCTATAACCTTCCTGAAATCAGGAATGCCTGAACCCCTCTTTCTTCAAAGTAGTGGAATATTCTAGGCTAGGGATTTCTAACCTTTCCCCACAAGGCCCAGACAGACATTATTTTCAGTTTTTAAATATTTTATTTTATTTGTTGGTTTTTTCAAGGTAGAGTCTTGCTCTAGCCCAGGCTGACCTGGAATTCACTATGTAGTCTCAGGCTGGCCTCAAACTCACAGTGAGCCTCCTACCTTTGCCTCCCAAATGCTAGGATTAAAGGCATGTACCACCATGCCCAGCACTAATTTTATTTAATTTTTATTATTTTTATTTTTTTAAACATTTTATTTTTATTTATTTATTTGAGAGAGGTAAAGAGGCAGAGTGAGAGGGGACGGGGGGGGGGTGAGAATGGGCACCCCAGAGCTTCCAGCCACTGCTAACAAACTCCAGATGCATGCACCACCTGGTGCATCTGGCTTACACGGTTACTGGGGAATCAAACCGAGGTCCTTTGGCTTTGCAGGCAAGTGCCTTAACCACTAAGCCATCTCTCCAGTCCTATTATTTTTATTTTTGAGAGAGTGAAAGAATGGCATGCCAGGGTCTCTTTGCCATTGCAAATGAACTCCAGACAAATGCATCACTTTGTGGTAGGTACTGGGAAATTGAATCTGGGCTGGCAGGCTTTGCAAGCAAGCACTTTTAACTGCTGAGCAATCTCCCCAGCCCTATTTTCAGCTTTGTAGCTCAGTCCTAACTTCTCTACTACTGTAGCTCAAAAGCTATTGCCAAAGTGGCTATGGGTAATGCGACTTTACAGAAACAGGGGGGCAGCCTGGCCCAAGCTGTCCCACAGGGATTCGCAATAACATGGGCAGAATGCCAGCCCCAAGGAGAGACCCCCAACCTTTACCTACACCAAATTAGGAAGAACTGGGTCAGCAGGAGGAGGGGACAGCAGCATCCCTGAGCAGTGATGGGTTCTGGGAAATGACAAGTGCACATGTAGGAATGCCTACCCTGCAGGAATTTGCCCTGGCAGCCAGGAGTAAGGTCCAAGCCACACGACTTCTCCTATACCAGCCCCCCCCCATACTGCCCAACATCTCCTGATTGAAGGGCCAATGGCCAGGACCTGGTCTTGGGCACCCACTGTCCACGGCCTCTGCCCCATGCCCAGGGCACACCATGATGGGTCTCAGCCCAGGGCACCTGCAAGAGTGAGCGATAGCCAGGAATGAGCTGTGGCAGGTTCCAGCAGCAAGGGTCAGCAAGCCTGTGTGAACCAAGGCCTCGGCACATGCTCTTCTCTTATGAGAATCCCACTGGGGGAGCAGAAGATTAAGAAAACAGGCAATGTCTTTGAATCCTAGGGAAGAGGATTTCTCATCTAGGATTCCTGACGTCGCCAAGTTGTCACCCAGCATGAATATAATGCTTCATGCTCCAAGTTCTCAAAATTCTTACCTCCCTTCCATCCTTTCTTAGAATGCTCAATAAAACAAAGGAGATGGGCCCCAGGTCTCCTTCCTTATGAAGCAGGCTGTGTATCTGGAGGAGAGGCAGATATTGGGGAGCTAGGGAGTGAGAAGCACACCTCAATGGGGCAGGGTGCTAGCTGGATGACTGACAGTTTCCAAGGGCTTATTTGCTGAAATAAGTTGTATAGCTTGGGCAGAGTCTAAGAATAAATTAGTGCCATACACACTCAAGCAAGCGCCTTTAACCACTGAGCCACCTCCCTAGCCCTCAATGAGCAGTTAGTGGCCCCGGGAAGGAAGAGTGCCACGAATGAAATGTAATCAGAATGTATTATCAGGGTTGGGTGTACAGCCCAATAGGGAACTGGAAACAACTCCTTTTAGAGGTGGGGAGAGGGGAAGGGTAGAGGACATGACCCTCAGCTTCCAAACCCAACACAGTATCTGACACGGACGTCAGGACACATAGGCAAAACACATCTTTAAAGAAAATACCAAACTTGGCTAAAATAGTTGAAAGTCACTGCCACAGGGCAGCAGGAATGAGGACAGAGAGACCCACCCAGCAAAGACTGCTAACCTCACAGGGTGTATAAAAGCATCTTCATTACTCTGATAAAATGAAATTAAAAGAAACGGGTGCTCTGGTTCGTGGCAGCATGAACAGAGCAGCAGCTTAGCAGACAGAACTCAGCCTCCAAGGATGGGAGAGGGTCTCGCATGGGTCTGTGCTGAGCCTAGTCCCCAAGAGCAGCAGGAGCAGGGGGTGGACCCTGCTGGGCAGATGCCCTGTGCCCGGTGGGACCAGCAATGTGGCCTTGCTATTCCGCCCCCACCCCTTGTGCACCCCAGCCCCTCCTCGGGCTGCCAGAACCTTTGCACAAGCTGTTCCTCTCCTGGAACACTTCCCCAGGACCTCTGCGGCTGGCTAGCTCCTGCCCAGAGACCTTTAGCTCCAAAGCTACCTTCTCACCACCTCTGACTTCTGCAATCCATCCCTCTTCCTCCTAGGTTTTCATAGTGTGAAGCAGGAATTGAAAACGCCTCCACCACTGCTGAGGAAATGGGAGCCAGGAAGTTCTCAGAGCTTAGTTAAAACATGAAGGCCAGGACGAGAGGATGAGGACCAGTGGAGGAAGTAAGTCCCAATGAACATACCCAAAAAGAATATACACCCTCATTCATGACCCACTGAAAGCAATGGAGGCACTGTCCCCACTGGAAGCTCCCCAGACAGCGTCCTGGCCAGTCCTCACTATTACCTACCCCCTAGACAGCACCCTGGCCAGTTTTTGGTTAATTGGTGGCACCCATCAGTTCTGGGGGTCTTGGGTGACTGGTAAAGATGGTCAGGAACTGTGGCTTTGTTGGGGCTGACCAAATGATGACAGCAGAAAGGAAAACCCACTTTAGGCCACCCTACCCTGGGCCAACCCCAACACCCCTTAGGAGTACAGGTGTGCTGAGCCCAGGCCATAGCCACTCACCTGCCTGCAGACCCTCCGCCTGGCAGTGTGGGGCAGCAGGGAGTATTCCTGGAAGAGCTAGAGGCCTGGAGAGGAGGAGGAGAGGGGATGAGGGGAGGGGAGGTAGGGAAGGGAGGAGTGGGCTATGTGATGCTGGGCTGGTTTGATTCCCCCCCCCTTTTCTCAAAAAGCACACGTTGTTAATGTAATTTTTAAAATTGCTTTAAGGAACATGCCTACCACACCCACACCCACACCAACAGGCTTGCCACTTTGCCTTCTAGGAACAGCTAGTCACAGTCAAGTTCAGGATAAGGGAAATGGAGCCCCCACCCATTCTCGCTGCTTTCTTGAGCACTTCTGAGAGACGAAGGTCTCTTACTGGGCACTCAGGCTTTTGATGACTTCTCTGTGAAGCTGTCACCCTCTGTGCTCAGAACAAAGGACCTGGCAGAGGAGCCCATTAGAGAGCCAGGGTCATGAATGTCAGATCCATTATGCACACAGAATTGTGCTGCTCCGGAGGAGTGACTCACCCACTTTAAATGCCAGGACAATGAGCCATGAGGGGCTCCAGCCACTCCCCTCTTGCCAAACAGACCCTTCATCTGGCAGCTCTCCCTCTCTATCACAGCAAGGGCCGCAGCAGAGCAGGGAACACCATGAGCAAGGTCAAGGGCTAGGACACAAAGCTGTGCCTGCTCAACCCTGGCCTGTGTGCATATGAGCACATGGGCACTGGGTGTGCTTATGCCTGCGTGCATGCACTCTGTATGTGTATCTGTATAAGCATGTGCGTACTCGTATGCATGTGTACAAGTGCACACATACATGTATGGACGTGCAAACACTTAGTAAAAGGTGTGTCCCTCTGTATGCAATGTGTACAAAAGCATCTGTACACATGTGTGCATAAATCTATGTAGGTGTGTACAACTATGCATATCTACATGTCTATATGTGTGTGTGCATGCATCTGCAGGTGTGCCTCTAGGTGTGTGTGTGTGTGTGTGCACATGTAAGCGAGCCCATGTGTCACACTACTGCAGGACATAAATTCTGACTAGCTCCTTGGCCATCTTGAATGGCCCACTCATCCTATCATCATCAGGAGTCAGAGCTCCTGCGGGCACATGACACTACACAGCCCTTCAAGTGCCCTCACAGCATGAGGAAAACAGTGGCAGGGCATCTCAGTCCATGGGCAGGCACACTAAGGAAGGCAATGCAGGACAGTGGGAGGAACAGCTTCCATCCCTGCCGTCCTGGCCAGGCACTGCCAACCACCCACACTCTGTAGGCCATGAGCCTGGAGGTGCTGTCCCCCAATGCCTGCATCCCAAGCAACAGTACTGATGTCACTACCCTGCACACTGGGTCACAAGGGGGGGCCCATCCCTCTAGGGACCCACAACTGGTTCAGGCAAGTTGCACACACAGCGTGCCCCAGCTTTGGCTTTCTCCAGCTGCAGAGCATATCTGTGGACCCACATCTCTAGGTCACAAGGACACACTCCACCATGCAGCTGCACTAGCTGGGCACAGTGGCCAATACCATCCCAGGGGTGTCAGGCCACCTCACAGGAGCCCCCAGCAGGATGTCTCAGAGGGATGCTCACCCTTGCCCATGCCTCAAACCCTGGCACTGGCTAGGTGCTGTGCTGAGTGGAGAGACAGCACGTGGCAGGAGTGGCAGGCACAGTGCCCTCCTGGTAGTTGTGGTTACAGGAGTCGAGTTAGGAGGAAGCAAGTGGAGAGAGACTCCATGGGGAACACAGGACATCTAGCAGATGCAGCCAGAGGCACACCATTGGTATGGCACAGCTTGGCACTTTGGTTGGATTCCAATGATACCATCTCTTTCTACAGGCCATGTAGCATGTGTGTGTGGCATGCTGTCACCTCCTTGGGCCTACAGGCTTGCACTGGGAGTAATAACAGCCTCATAACCAACCCACTGCTAACCTCCAGGGTGCTACCAGGGGCTCTAGGCAAAGTCCTAACCCAGGAACAGTGTGGGTTTACACTGGGAGGTGGCTGGCCAGCCCGAGGGGAGGATGTTAGCTCCCTGGTCCTGGGTTTCTTCAGTAGCAGTCGCCATGAACTTTTCTACCACCTCAATTCCTAAGTGAAGTCCTTACTCCCAGTGTGACAGTAGTAGGAGGTTGGGTCTTTGTGAGGTGACTGGGTCATGAATGGGGTTAGTGACACTTTAAGGAGGCTCCACAGAGCTGCCTTTCTCATCCCTCCCATGAGGGAAGGACACAGGGAGAAAGTGCTATCAGTGCCCCAAAGTGGGTCTTCACCAGACACCAAATCTTCAGTGTCTCGATCTTGGGCCCCAGCCTGCAGATCCAAGGTCACTGTGCTGTTTATAAACTGCCTGGCTATCATACATTGTGACAGCAGCCTGAGCCAACTGAGATGTAACTCAAACCAGGGGCTGCTGCCCCAGGGGAGCCCAGCACCGGATACAATAGAGATGTTTCTGGAGTGCCACACACAGCGGTTACCCAGGAGGTCATCTGAAATGTCACTGACATGGGTACTTTAGCCCCTGGAGAGGGCAGTGAACGTTTGTTTAATTTAAGTTTATTTCCATTACTGTTATTGGTTTGTTTGTTTCCCCTCCCCCCGGATGTAGAGTCTCACTCTAGCCCAGGCTGACCTGGAACTCACTCTGTAGTCTCAGGCTGGCCTCGAACTCACAGCAGTCCGCCTACCTCTGCGACTTTTCCTTTCCTCTCTTTTCTTTTCTTTCCTTCCTTTCGCCTTCCCCCTTCCTCCTTCCTTCCCTCCCTTCCTCCTTTTCCTCCCTTCCTTCCTTCCTGGGGCTGGAGAGATGGCTTAGTGGTTAAGGCACTTGCTGACAAAGCCAAAAGACTCAGGTTTGATTCCCCAGTACACTCACATAAAGCCAGATGCACAAAGTGGCGTGAACATCTGGAGTTAGTTTGCAGTAACTACAGGCCCTGGAATACCCATTCTTTTCTTCTCTCTCTACTTGCAAATAAAAAATAAATAAAAATATTTAAAAATTTATAAATTGCCAGGCGTGGTGGCGCACGTCTTTAATCCCAGCACTCGGGAGGCAGAGGTAGGAGGATCACCATGAGTTCAAGGCCACCCTGAGACTACATAGTGAATTCCAGGTCAGCCTGAGCTAGAGTGAGACCCTACCTCGCAAAAACAAAAAAAAAAAAAAAAAAAATTATAAATATACACATACACGTGAACATGCCACAGTCCTTTACTGCTGATCTTGCTTGCTTATGCCAGATAATTATACCACTTTTTGCAGCTGGCACTAAGCCCATCTCCCCAGCTCTTATAAAACTTTTCTATCTGCAAAGATAACTTACCTCCACTGGGGAGATATAAGTGAACATCAAGTACTGTGTGTCCATAAGACAGACAGAAATGTGACTCTCAAGCAGCCAGTGCTGGTGACAGTGGCACATAGAGGATTTGGGGTGGGAGGAGTCACTGGGACCTGTGCAGTGGCAACACTCCCACCCTGGTAGCTCTCAGGCAGCGGCACTATCAACACTGTACAGAGCGGAGCCATGAGAACAACTGAGTCACTGACCAAAGAAGCGGCCACTGAGATTCTCTAGCTAGGGGCCAGTCAGCAAGTGTACTGTGGAAGACCCTCACTGTCACAGATGAAGATGTGTGTCTCATCACGCACAAGTCACACACAGTTCCACAGCATGTGAGGAAAGTATGGGGCCATGTGGGAGCTGTGACCCACACTGTATGGAAGACCCTCACTGTCACAAACAGGGACGTGTGTCTGCATCACCATGCACACGTCACACACTTCCACAGCACATGCAGGAAGGTGTGGGGCCATGTGGGAGCTGCAGTCCATACTATCAAGAGATCAGTCTATACACAGATGCACACAGACACTCATTATAGGGACACACACAAATACAGACATGTACTGACACACTGATAGACACCCAACACACAGATATAAAGTCATGAACACACACAAGGACATGACACAGAGGAAGATAAGGAAAATGTCCAGGAAACTCACATTTCATATTTGTATTTTTTTGTTTTTTGAGGTAGGGTCTCACTTTCACCTAGGCTGACCTGGAACTCACTATGTAGTCTCAGCCTGTCCTCAAACTCAGAGCAATCCCCACCTCTGCCTCCTAAGTGCTGGGATTAAAGGCATGCGCCACCATGTCTGCCCTCATGTTTGTATTTTAAGCAACAAATTACACTTTTGTATCTCTGTGAAATTAAAATTGTCAGTAAAAGCTGGTGCCTCAGCCATGCTATCCTGACGTCAACACAACATAAATTCAAAGTTGACACATCGCATGAGTTCCAGGTCAGCCTGGGCTAGAGTGAGACCCTCCCGGGAGGGAGGTTTGGTTGATACATGCTGTGTGCAGGGGCACTCAAGTGTGATGTCCACGTGCTAAAGCAGGCCTTCATTTAAGTGACTGTCTCCTGCCATTTTTTTGACCCCTCTGCATGTGCATAAAAAGGGGAAGGGCTTCTTTTCCTTAAATGTACTTCAGGCTTTTCAAGACAGTGGAGCAGAAGGCAACAGTAAGCACACTCCCCTAAACCTGCTTAGAGTGCATGAACGTATCCCTGCTTTCAGTGTCTTTATATCTAAAAATCCCAAAACATTTAAGAGACCCACAAAATTCTAAGACAAACGACCTAAGGAGGGACATCAGCAGCGGGGTGCCTTCACCACCACCTAGGTGGGAGGAGAGCTGAAGGCATGTGGGGTGGGGGGAGAAAGGGAAGGCAAGGAGATCCAAGAGCCCCAGTGTCTGGCCCCATGGACTCATGATGATGCCGAGGGACCACACCAATGTCTCAACCTTGGCCCAAAGGAATGTACAGGGACCAGGTACCCAACCTCCCACCAGATCCAACAGAGACTTGCAGAAGGTGTCAGAGGCACTAACCTGGGCATATAGACCATACAACAAATACACACAATGATTTACCTGTATGGCAGGCCTCTGGGACAGTCCAGACAGTTCTAGAAAGGAATCCTCAGGAATCTTCACTCTGGGAGAGGGAAACCAAGAGAGTGGGGCTTCAGTTCTCCATCCTCACACGCAGGGTCACTTCCGGACACGGACACAGATTCCTGCCACTCTTAGACATGTGGCGCCAGGCAGATGACCTTCCTCCACAAGTCCAGTGAGGCTTTTACATGCTGGTGCAAAAGGAAGTGAGCTGCCGGGCAGCACCCGGCACTGGCAAAGGGGAAGTGTGGTCCCAGGTCACCTGGTGTGGGTCCTGCCACAAAACAGCCACTTCCTCTTCTTTTCTTTTCTTCTGTTTTCTTCTTTTCTTTTCTTTCTTTTTTTTTTTAAAGAAAGGGTGTCAGTATATAGCTCAGACTGGCCCCATACTGGCAATATCTTCCTGCCTCAGTTCTTCCTGGGGCTGGGATCCTAAGTGTGCATCAGCACACCCAGCCACCACGGTCACTTTTCTACAACATAAGCCATGTGAATACTACCTACCATCACAGGGCACAGAGTTCGCCCATCAGAAAAAGAATTGCCCAAGCCGGGAGTAGAGGCATACTACTTTAGTCCCAGAACCCCACTCAGGGGGCTGAGGCAGGCAGACTGCTGTAAGTTTGAGGCCAGCTGGGGGCTACAGAGTGAGTTCCCATCAGCCTGGGCAAGAGTGAGACCCTGCCTCAAAACAGTAACAACAACAAAACAAACAAAAAAGAATTATCTAGTTGCCTGTAATTTCAGGTACATATACTTTTCAATTCCTGAGGATATCAAGGGCAAAACGGAGGCAACAGACCGAGGCTAGGGAGCCTGTCACTGGTTAAAGATGTTTGCTGTATAAACCCAATGACCAGTGTTCGGGTCCCCAGGAAAGATGTAAGCTGGAAGTGGTGGCATGGGTACGTAAGCAATCCCAGTGCACTCATGGCAAGGAGTCACAAGGATCCCACAGTCCTGGGCTAGCTAATCTGGCATTTGGAGTGATAAGCTTTAAGACAGACCCTGTCTCAAATGAGGCAGAAAGTGAGGACTACTGTAGCAGACAGCTTCGCTGATATGAACTGCCAGACCAGGCACAGTTATGGAGGAAGGGATATTATTTATTGAAGCTTACAGATCTAGGGGAAGTTCCATAATGGCAGGAGAAGGGGCCTGCTCTCACAGGACCAGGCAAGAGAGAGAAAAAAATCCAACCAGGCACACAGCATACAGAGCAAAACTACAGCCCAAAGCCACAGCACACTTCAGGAATTCCTATTAGGCACACTTTGCATATCTTTACAATGGAATCTCAAACCCACCAGTGACATTGCCTCTAGTAAGGTGACTGCAGATGCAAACTATAAACTAATAAAACATTGAATATATTGGGGGCCACATATTCAAACTACCACAACTACCCAGGAGAGATCACCCCCCAGGCCAGCATTGCAGCTCCCCTGGACACACCTAGAGGCACAGTGGCCTCCCTGCGAGGCAGCAGTGCAGCAGCTCTAATGCCACTCATAGTGGAACTTGCATGGTGACCCATTCACATAGCTTCCCTGTCACATAGGTAGCGAGGGGGGGGATCAGCAGCCTACCTTTGTCAGGGCCCCAAATACTTTAGGGGAGAAAGGGAAAGATTTATGCATAAGCAAGAGGTTCAGTTAAGCAATGTGAATGACAAGAATTCTGAAAGTGAAAGACTCCTTTTTCTGAGAAATTCTATGCCTCTGTCACATTTATAAAGAAGGCCCAGCACTGCTCAGTCTGTGTCTGGACCAGATGTGTGGGGAGATCACCCTGTGCCCCAGAACCAGAACCACAGTGTGGCCAGATGACAATGTGTCTAACATTCAATGGCCCACAGCCCAAATGGCTGTCTGAATCCCCACTTTCTGCCTTCCAGGGGCGCAGGGTCCCTGTCAGCCTTCAACCCCAGCCAGCCTTGAGTTCCTCAGTCAAAACACTCTTCTAGTCCCAGGGGGCAGTGGGCTTGTCTAAAACCTTTCCCTCCCTCCCTCCCTCCCAGACCATTTTCTTTTGCTTCCACAATACAAAACCACACATTATAATTAGTTCCTCTCCCACTGAAGAATGCAGACCAGAACCCCCCACCCCCCACCCCCTCTCAGTGTAAAGGGCCCTCTGGCTGCTGCAGAGTGAAGGAAGCTCATTGGATGGAAGAGAGACTTTGCACCTTCAGAAACCAGAAGCCTGGCTGACTCTCATCTCTACACCCTCAGAGAGCAGCTGTGGATGACACTGGGTGCCCCTCCATCCCCAAAAGAAGAGAACACAGGTGGGAAGGGCAAGGCAAAGGTTCTGTTAAATCACCCTGGCACATCAAGCTGGGTGTGCTTGGGGAAGGTGCTGGGCCTCTCTAAACCTCTGTCTTCATTCAGAAATCCTCAGGTAGCCACTGCCCAGGACCTCTGAGAGCACATGGTCGCCAAAGACTAAGCAGCTGCCAGAGTCTTAGGCCTACAGACCACCTGCTGTCTCCTCCACCGATGTGTTTCCTCCTCCACTCACGTCACCTGCATACATCCAGGCCACAAGCAGCTCAGCTCCAGGCTTGGGACACCACAGCCCTGCCCTCAGAAAATGGCGCCTTCATGCCATGGATCTTTCTCTCCAACTTGGTTGGGGCTCAGGAGAAAATGGAAGCAGGAAGGATGGGCATCCCTCTTCTTTCTGCAAAGGTGAGCAAGTGACCAGGGCCTTTCACAAGAGCCAGGTCCCTCTGCAGGACTCTGACATCCTCAGCTGAGAGCCACATTAGCTTCGTATTGCAAGGACGTCTGTGACCCCCTGGGGCTTGCATGTGACTGACCCACACACATTGGACATCTGCAGATATCCCTCCAGGGACTCAGCAAGGACGGCTAAAAGCCTGCTGCCCCAATGGTGGGGACCCAAACCATGAAACCTATCCCATGTGGCCCACTGGCTGCCTCCAGACGCAGCTACATCCATCCTCCATGCTCCGTGCTCAAACTGGTACCTCCTACTGGCCCTCCCCAGGACAGAGCCACTGTGAGGAGGAAAAACAGACTCGTAAGAATACAGCAAGGGTGTGGACATGGGGGTGTACACCTGTGATCCCAGCATTCAAGAGGTAGGGGACTGTAGAGATGGCTCAGCAATTAAAGGCACTTTTAAAAATATTTATTTATTTATTTATGAATGAGAGAGAGAGAGAGAATGGACATGCCAGGGCCTCTAGCCATTGCAAATGAACTCCAGATGCATGCACCACCTTGTGCCTCTGGCTTATGTGGGACCTAGAAAATCAAACTGGGATCCTTAGGCTTCATAGGTAAGTACCTTAATTGCTAAGCCATCTCTTTAGCCCTCAAGGCACTTTCTGGCAGAGCCTAAGGACTCTGGGTTCGATTCCCCAGTACCCACATAAAACCAGAAGCACTAGATGGTGCATGCGTCTGGAGTTCATCTACAGTGGCTAGAGGCCTTGGAGCGCCCATTCTCTCTCTCCCACCTGCCTCTTTCTCTCTCAAATAAATTTTTAAAAAAGAGAGAGATGGAGGCAGGAGGACTGGAAGTTCAAAGCCAGCCTCAGCAGAAATGAGTTCAAGGTCAGTCTGGTCTACATGAGCCCCTGTTTCATTCTCTCCCCACACTCCTAATGCAACAAGGGCACATCTGGCACTGTGCAATGCTCTTGCACTCTGTGACAGGTGGGAGGTACGGCAGAGCACAGTGAGTCAAGGAATTTTACAGAACCACCAGGAACTCTGGCCTCACTCATCCAGGGCTGTGGCCTCCTGAGCTGGATCCTGTCCCTGCAGGGTTCCTGATCCTCATCAGGTGTCCATGGGGCACAGGGGTCATACTGTTTAACCAGGGGACCAGCTCCTCCTCCAGGTTGAGGTCTTTCTGCCTCACTGTCCCCAGATCCAGACTGAGTACACAGGCAATGAGGAACAACCCCTCATATCTCTGTCTCTGACACACTAACACAAGCAAGGATAGGGACAGGCCACAATGCTATTTCTTTTTTTAAGTCTAAAACCACAAAATGCCACTCTTAAACAACGTGTTTTCATTTCTACCAACTCTTCAGAAATGCACAGTAAATTTAGTCAGACAAGGGCCACAATCCAGACTCAGTGAGGCCTAGGCCCGCGGGAGGCCCTGTTCCATGATGATCCCTTCCCTAAGCCTGGGCGTGCCTGTGGGCATGCTGCTCCAGTATGTGCCAGGTCTTCTTTCACTGCCGCCCTGCACTGGTTTTGGCACATGCCATGTGTGCATCACCTCGCCCCATTCACAGGCCCTTCTTCTCTCTCACACCTTGGTCTTCGCTACAGGTTAGCAACTTCAACATAGCATACTACTTGAGACTCTGCTACTGTGTGTGTGTGTGTGTGTGTGTGTGTGTGTGTGTGTGTGTTGTTGTTGTTGTTGTTGTTGTTCAAGGTAGGGTCTCACTCGATAGCCTAGGCTGACCTGAAACTCACTCTGTAGTTCCACTCACAGTGATCCTCCTACCTCAGCCTCCCGAGTGCTTGGATTAAAGGCATGCAACCACCACCATGCTGGACCTCTGCTACTTCTTAAACACACTGAAACCAAATCAACCCACGGCTCATGAATAGCTCACCATGCAGCCACTGGGGGTGAGCAGACTAGTATCACAAATGCACCTTCCACATGAGACAAAGTCACAACCTCATGTGTGGCTGTGACAAGAGGGGACAAATGCTACAAAGGCCTGAGCCCTTCTCCAGCCAGGGAGCACTAGGGTTCCCTTTACACCAAGACAATTACAGTGCAAATGTCGTCAGGTTGATACACAGAATTTCAAGTCTCCAGATACCCAAATGAGCCTCTAGCAAAATGTCACCAACCCAGTGCTGGATTAGAAGCTAGTTCACTGTGACCTTTGAACTGCGAGCTGTCTCTAATTCCATTCACCCATTCTCCCTTGTCACCCACAGAGCTGCTCTCCTTCCTCCTTGGCTTCCTTTCGGAGGGTTCTCAAGCTTCAGGGGGCAAGCTAAAAGAATGATGATGTCACAAGCTGGAGAGGCAGAGTCAGCTGTGGACGCTGAGAAGCCAGTGAGGGTGGAGTGTGACACAGGTGGACAGCTCCATGGAAACAGATACGCTGGAGCTTGTCGCCCAAGCACGAGGGGCCTGAGCTGAGTCCTAGGAAACCACATCAAGATGATGCGCATGGTGGTCCCCACCTGTCATCCCAATGCGGGGGAGATGGAAACAACACGTTCACTGGTCAGTTGGTAGAGTCTAACTGGTGAGCTCTGGGCCACTGAGAGTCGACTAAAAAAGGTGAACAGCATTCTTGGGATTAACACCCAACGCCAGGTTGTCTTCTAGCTTCCACATACATGAACATGTGTGCACACACAAAACACATGTGTATACTTCCACATACATGTATACCACATATACTCATAAAGGTAGGCAGCTGAGGGAGTAGAATCACTGTCCAGGTCAGTACAGGCTAAAGTGAGACCCTGCCTCGAGATACCTTCCTCCACCAAATATGGTGGACAGTGTTTCTGAGGATGACACCCGAGGTTGACCTCTCACCTTTGTACATATGTACATGTATATACAACCCCCCCCCCACACCACAAACACACAGAGAAACACATGCACTATGTCCCCGAGATGGTAGGCAGGTCTCACACAGCAAACCCCACCTCTGAGTCACTCTGCATGCCTCTCTGTACCACTAGCCAGAGACAACTTGCTCCAAGCAACCCTGACCCAGTGCAGGGCACCTGGGCCTGAACCTCTGGGCTGCTCAAAGACTCTGAGCCTGTGCACCTGTGGTGGGGTTCCTCCATGACAGGGCCTGTCCCTTCAGCAGGCCAACAATGCCACAGTGGGTGAAGGGGTCTCCTCTTCTGAGCCACGTCACCTTCCAGATGATTCAGAATGTGAAGCATGGTGGGTCACTCATAAGGGATGTGGAGCTGGTGAGTCACTGGCACCAGACACCCATGCATAGACACCTTCCTGTCTCACAGCTCCCGCAGGGCCT
Organism: Orientallactaga sibirica; assembly: GCA_036365145.1. Classification (NCBI taxonomy): domain Eukaryota; kingdom Metazoa; phylum Chordata; class Mammalia; order Rodentia; family Dipodidae; genus Orientallactaga; species Orientallactaga sibirica. The sequence continues at coordinate 2,108,606 of JAEOAD010001462.1, read as the reverse complement.
CCTGGCCAGCCCTGAATCTCTCTTAGGACCCAAGAAGGAGCTGAGTCAACAAACAGAGCTGTCTCAAGCTAAGCCAAGAGCTTTAAGTCCACTCCAACTAGCATATCCAGAGAGAGCTGGAGCAACCAGAGAGCACCACCCCCAGCTCTGCCCTCGTGTCCCACTGGTCACCTGCAGACTCCTGAGAACTGGCCCAGAAGTGAAATGCACAACAAGCCCCAGAGGAGGGGATGAACACAGGTCCCTTGGGGAGGCCCCCTCCACAGAGTCCCAGAAGCATGTCCAGAAGCACCTCCAGCCAGCACGGCCCCTAACTGTTCCTCAGGCCTAGATCTGACTCTGTGGTCCTCCTTCCAGCTATTCCACAGGGAGGGGGATTTCACCACAGGGAGGTACAACAAAAATTTTTGTAACTAGAGGAGGTTTATTTTTTAGCAATACTGTCCCAACGAGCAGACCAGAAACAAGATTCACCTCCCTAGTTGGCCCTGCCCAACTAGCTCCTCTTAGCTCAGCCTAGCCCATTCCCTCCTGTCCCAGTTACCCCCTTCGAGCCTAGCCTCTCTAGGCACACCTACCCCAGCCCGACCACAGCCAGTCTCACCTCTTCCCCCATCCAAAAAGCAATAGGGCCCACCCAGTATCCCTCTTGGACTATAGCTCCTACACTCCCCTGGGAGTAGACTCCAAAGGGAGGGCAGGAAACAGGCTTACTTGGCCTGAGCAACCCCTCAAGTTCAAGAGGATGTCCTGAGGATTTTCATTTCCAAGGTGCCTTCACAGTCAAAATTAACCTCCAAATGTGCTCTTGCCCATCAGGAAAGGGTTAAGAAAGCGATAGAAGCACAGCAAGCAAGGCAGGCAGCACAGACCGGGCATGTGGAGGGCTCTCGGCAAAACACAACGTATCATTAACTACAAACAGATGATAAAAGAACACTTAAGTGTAGGGTTGCTTGGGTAAAAGTGCAGTCACGAGAAGGCCAGGGAGGCCCAGCTGCCGCGTGGACTCCCTACCTAGTGGGTAGTGGCTTCCGCTTCTGCGGGGGATCCAAAGGGAGTGCATGTAGCTCTGGGCACGGGAGCATCCGGCTTGACTGGGATGCCACCCCCACACACCTACAGGAACAGGAAACCCCGAAAGGCCAGCAGCAGTCAGTTCTGGAAGGTGTAATTTTAGGGGCACTTAACATGGCTTCTCTGGACTTGCCCGCATCTCCTAATAGTTCTGCTGGGGCTGTTTGTGAGGACCAGCCTTAGTAACAATTATGCAGTTCCCAACAACAGCAGCTTCTCCTCATCCTCTCTGATAATGGTCTTGCGCCCAGTGTCCCCGCAGGGCATTTCCGCCACCGTTAGAAGTATGAGTCTACTGCCCCTGAGCCACAACCTCAAAATGCTGAAACCCCAGTGTCCCTATCAAATCAGGGCAGTACCTCAGTTTACCCTCATGTCTGTGCTGCTGGGCTCTGACTTGTTCTGTGGCCCATCACCCCCCACCTACCCCAAGGATCATGGTTAGAGCACCTGTACCAGCCACGGGCACCTGGCTCTATCTATCCAGCAGAGATGGCTTCCAAAGGTTCCCAGATTGTAATAAAATGATTGTGGGGTTGCTTGGGCCCTTTCAAGAGTAGCCTCTTAAAAACCAAATGTCTTTAGGTGGACATTTTGTTCCTTCTGCAATGACTCCCCACCACCACCACCACCACCAAGAAACCAGAGACAGACAGGGGGAGGCTGTCTTTGTCCTGGGACAGTACCTGCTAACCCAGACACCTAGTCTCTGAAAAGGTTTCCACTCAAATTCAACATCAAAGGAGTGGAAAGACCCCACCACAGAGGGTAAAACAAGCAGTATTACCAAGTAGGCTGTGGAAGCCAGATCCAGGTGGGTCAGCCCTGCCAGCCCACCATGTGTACCCAGGGAGTAGGGCTGCCCAGACACCTGCTTCACGCAGTGATCCCTTCACTGATGAAAAGACTATCTCCCAGAGTACCTCAAGTCCACAGTCTCCCTCAAGCTGGCCTCCACCCGCAGTCCCCACTGTTGATCAGAGGCTAAAGCAGAGGGATCTCCTAGCTCCAGGTATTCAAGACCAGTCTGGGTTCAACATGGTGAGAACCCTATCTCAAAAAGGAAAGGAAGGGGGCTGGAGAGATGGCTTAGCAGTTAAGTTCTCGTCTGAGAAGCCTAAGGATCCAGGTTCAATTCCCATGTAAGCCAGATGCACAAAGTGGTGCATGCATCAGGAGTTCTGTTTGTTTGCAGTGCCAAGAGGCCCTGGAGCACCCATTCTCTCTCTATCTGCCTCTCTCTCTCTCTCTCGAAATAAGTACATAAATAGGGCTAGAAGAGGGGAGGGAGAGAAGAAGGAAAAAGAAAGGACCTGGGGAGACGGCCCAGTGGATAAGGACATGCAAGTGTGAAAACTTGAGTTCAGATCCCCAGAACAGGTGAAGTCAGAGGTTGTAGACTGTCTGTAACCCCAGCTTACCAATGGTGAGACACAAGATGGAGACAGGAAAATCCCCAGAAGGTTGGCAGAACAGCTAGCCCGGCAAGCAACTTACCCAGCCTCAAACAAAGTAGAAGGGAATGCCCAACACCCAAAGGTGTCCACTGACCGCCACACACACGCACAGGGGCATGTGTACACCTACACAAAGGAAATATAGAAAGGAAGGAAGAAGCTGGGCATGATGGCACATGCCTTTAATTAATCCCAGCACTTAGGAGGCCGAGGCAGGAGGATCAATGTGAGTTTGAGATTTGAGGCCAGCCTGAAACTATACAGTGAATTCCAGGTCAGCCTGGGCTACAGCAAGACCCTATGTCAAAAAAAAAAAAAAAAAAGGAAGGAAGGAAGGAAGGAAGGAAGGAAAGAAGGAAGGAAAGAAGGGAGGGAGGGAGGGAAGGAAGGGGAGGGAGGGAGGGAGGGAGGGAGGGGAAGAAAGATCGGCTCTGACTTGGCTGTGGCCGTCACACGGATTATTTGAGTTTCTATGTGGCTGAGCGAGAGCCTCAGGTGACATGAAGAAATATTGGAGCCTATAAGGGGCAAGAAACACAGTAAGAGCCAGGGCCAGGGCTCCCAGGTCAGGCTTAGCGCTTCTGCTCCACTCTGGTTTCCCATCCCTCCTCCAGAGTCAGCCCTGTGCCAGGCTCTAGGGCTCAGGGGAGGACAAACAAGACTGGACAGCTCCCACTCCTAGGATGCCAATAGTGTAGATGACTTAAACATTTATGGGTTGATAACTGTTGAATCAAACTACCACATTCCATCCCTGGCCCCCATGACTGATAACCATCCATGATGTAAAATGCAATGCATTCATCCAACTTTGAAAGTCCCATAATTTTTATCCCCATAATCCAAGGTCTTTTAATTGAACCATAATACCAAAAAAATTCCCCCAAAACCATCACGACACAGAATAAACTGCAAAAGATAGCATTGGACATAGCAAAGAAATATTCAACCAATACAAGATTTAAACAGGGAAACCATCAAACTCTGTAGCTCCAAGTCCAACAACTCTAGCCAGTGACAAGTCTCCAAGTCTGATAATTCTAACCAGCAACAAGTCTCTAGAGTTCCAGTTCCGCCCCTCCAGCTAGGCTACTCACAGTCCTGGAAAAAATCATCTGAGGCCAGCAGTTTTCCTTAGCAGCCATCTCGTGGTCCCAGCATCTGTACTGGCTCTCCATTGTAACCCATCCTCATGGCTCCATAGAGTTTCCGAGCAGGCATCCAGCAAACCTGCTTCACACTGCCCATGGCCGTTTCCAAAACACAAGCCCATGTTGCAAATTCAATGACTCTCTCTTTCCTGCATTTCTTATACTCCACAATACCAGGTAGAATGCCAATTTGTTAATCCAGGAGGGAATAAAGCAGACTTTGAAGAACAGGACACACCTTGAGCACTCGGGGCCCTTTAAAAGAGTCTACATTCTTCCTGTTGCCCCAGAGCAGGACAGCTGGACCAATCTCAGGGGTTGTAGTCTCTCAATTGCAGCTGAACAGGCAGAAGTTTCAGCCCAAACTTTTCATTTTTGTGCTATATCCCTCTACTCACACCAGTCTATTTCTACACCAAGCAACCCTGCACAAATTCTCAAGACACAGGCATAACAGAAAGTCTCTCACACAAACTGCTTCTAGCTCTGTCCAAGCAAAGCTCTTTCTCACCCTCACAAGCCAAACCTCACAGACCATAGCTCTTACTGCATTCAGGTCTTTCAACTTGACCAGAATAGTTCATCAAGCTGTACTTACAACACTGTAAGACATCTCTTATGCCAAGGTTTCAAATCCTTTCACATTCTTCTGGAAAACTAGCTCCAAAAGGCCAAAACCACACAGTCAGGTGTCTAGCAGCAACCCCACTCCCAGTACCAACTTTACTGTTGCATTCAGGTTCACATTGCTGGCAGAAATCACCCAACCAAGAGCAGCTTTTGGGGGAAAAAGGTTTATTTTGGCTTACAGACTTGAGGGGAAGCTCCATCATAGCTGGGAAAAATGATGGCATGAGCAGAGAGTGGACATCACCCCCTGGCCAACATAAGGTGGACAATAGCAACAGGAGAGTGTGCCAAACACTGGTTATAACCCACTCCCAACAATACGCCACCTCCAAGAGGCTTTAATTTTCAACTGCCATCAGCTGGGGAACCTAGCATTCAGAGCACCTAAGTTTATGGGGACACCTGAATCAAACCACCACAATAACTTCTCACAGATATAACCACACAAAGTGTACTGGGGCTCTGTACAAACCCTGTGCGAAGGGCTGTGGCTGGAACTTGGGAACCAATGACAGCAGACCAGTCAGACAGTGGCCAGGCTAAGTGAGCTCTGGTAGGCTGATGCCCACACCTGGACTCCTCCAGGGGACCCAGGAGCCAAGACCAGAGGGCATGAGGCTGACAGCTGGTGACAAAGCTCAGGAGAGACAAGCCACTGCAGTAAGGGTTCTGAAGCCAAGTAGGCACGTCTATCAGGGTGCCAGGCAGTGTCCTTCCCCAAGGGCCACAACTAGGACCACCAGCCTTGTATGGCCTGCCTCAAGCTGATGGCCAGTAGGACAGTGGACACAGCTTCTGAAAACTTAGTGTTGTGTGATGCTTGTCACTGTCAACTTGACTGGATTTAGAATCTCCTAGGAGGCACACCTCTAGGTGGGTCTGTAAGGGAGTTTCTAGAGAGGTTCAAGTGAGCAGAGAACACCCACCCTGACTGTGGGTGGGAACATCCCATGGGCTGGGGTGCCAGAATGAACAAAAGAGGGGAGAAGTGAAAGTGGATAAGCACAAGCTTTCATCTCTCTCTGGAGTTGCAGTGTGACCAGATGCCTCACACTCCTGTCACCATTGCACTCTCAAGCTGTGAGCCAAAATCAGCCCTCCCTCCTTCAGCTGCTTCTTGTAGCGATGAGAAGAGCAAGTAGTACAAGGAGCAAGAGAAAGGGGTTAATGGGACTGGGAGATGGTTCAGCAGCTAAAGCACTTGCCTGCAAAGCCAAACAACCCAGGGTTCAATTCCCCAGTACTCATGTAAAGCTGGATGCACAAGGTGGCACATGCACCTGTACTCTGTATTGGTACTATGCCCTGGTATACTCATTCTCTTCCTCCTTGCAAATAAATAAATTCAAAACAATTTTTAAGGGTTTAGTAACTGGAAACAGGCAGGTGTCCACAGTGAAATGTCAACTACAAAACAGAAGTGACCTCACACCCATCAGAGTGGCCACTGCCAAAACCTCAGCCAATACTCGTGGGCCAGGAAGTGGGCCGACTATCTCTTGCACAGTGCATTTCAATGGAGTGTCACTGGAGGAAGGAGAGACGAGTCTCAAAGCCCTAGGCTGCAGCAATTCCTGCATGGTGGGAATGCATTCAACACACAGGGCCAGCAGAGACTGGCAGGCGCTCAAGTGCCCTGTGCACAGCTCTGTCGGTGACAAGAGCCAAGCAGCTGTTTTCCTGGGGTCCTGCTCATGATCTGGCTTTGCATGGGCCACCTGAGCCCTGAAGTACATGTAAAAGCAAAAGTAAAGCCCTGAGCAATGACATGTGAAAAGTCACAGGGAGTTGCTGAACACATGTCTGCCTATGGCCTATGGGTTGGGGAGGACTGTCCTCCCCCAGCTGAGGGGAATGTGGGTAGTGTGTGCCTGGGGGAGCCACGTGTAAACAGGCCCATGGTGCTTCTGGCCAATGTTCTTCCTTCCCTCCCCAGGTCAGCTAATCCCACCCTGACAGGGCTCAGTGGAAAGCAAGATTTAGAGACAGGGTCCCCAGGAAGAGCAAGAAATGAAGTGTGCTAACCCAACACTCACCCCTGATTTACAGGAAATGCCTCACAGAGTGAAAATCATCCATGAAGAAAAGGACTCGCTGGCCTTGAGGTTGGAACATGACTACCAACGTGGTGGGTCTACAAGTCACACTGCCACACGGGCCATGGCACTCAGCTCCCTGGAAAAGATGCTCTGAGCCCCAACGGGCGGCCATGACTTCCTCATGTAATGCAGTGAACGGCCCCTGAACCAGAACCATCTACCTAGGATGGGCACAGAGGTGACTGGGAGACTCTGACTGGCTGTGGAGGCCGGGAGCAGGGACACAGGACAGCTGACAATGGTGGTAGCATTCCCTTGGGGCTCGGCGCCATTCCCAGGATCTGCACCTCGAGATCGGCCCATGCTCACAGGAGTAGGTGAAGCCGTCTCAGTGTCCGTTTCCTAAGGCACTTTGTAAGGCATTTTGTAAAGAGCGCCTGAGAAGTCACAGTCATGCCTGAGCCCACGGCACCTTGAACACTCTGCACCTGAACTTTCACCACCCAGAGAACACAGAGAGCAGCCAGGCTACCTGACCACACGTACTCACCTCCTAGCCAGGCTGCCTGACCACGCGCTCACCTCCTGGCCAGTTCTGCTTCCTGGATACACCCAACAGAGGCACTAGGTAAAGATTTTCTTGTTGGCCCAGTTCACCCTGACCTCCACTCCACAGCCCAGGGCCTGCGGCTGCTTGCCCGACCCTAAACTCAGACAGCTTACACACAGAACACACCCCAGACTGGTCCCTAGGGCAGAGGGCATGCTAGACAGACAAACCCAGTTAGTTAGCTAGCCAGTCTGGCCTTTTTTTTTTTTTTTTTTTTTTTTTTTTTTTTTTTTTTTTTTGAAGAAGGTGTCTCACTGGGTTGCCCAAACTGGTCCTGAACTCCCAGGTTCAAGAGATCCTCCAGCCTTAGTTTCCTAGGGAGTGCCCCCCACCCACACACAGTACTTGGCTTCTGGCCATATTTGGCTGAGTCTGTTCCCGCACAGGAACCTCCCCTTGGGAGAGCTGAAGCCACATAGCTTCCTGCCTTCCTGACCCCTCCCAGGAGCCCCTTTCCTCTGCCTTTAAATCCCTTCCACCCTTGGCCTGCAGGATGAAGTCCAGCCTCCTATACTGTCCACCACCTAAAGCATGCCACACCCATGATGTTATCACTCACTTGGTCTCTAAAAGGTCTCTCCGAGGACCATGTTGTAGGGAGCTGGACTGCTTCCCTGGGGCTCCTGTCAAAACAGACCCCACACTTCCTGGCACACACACTATGGAACAGCTGCGGAAGACAGGCACGTGCAGAGGTGTGCACGGTGAGCCCTCCCCAGCTCTCAAGGCCACCTATATTCCTTGGCACTGGGATCAGAGGGTAGGATCCCAACATGCCAGATCAGGCAGGATGTGTTGGCTGACACGAGGACTGCTGCCACCTGAAGAAAGGAGAGGGGTCTCTGTCCTATTCCCTTTACAGAAAGTGACATGGAAGATGAGACATCACACAGATGAGTCTGGGAAGGAGGGAGGGAAAGAGAGAGAAAAAGGGGTACCCCCAGGGTCTTTTGTTGTTGTTGTTTGTTTTTTCCAAGGTAGGGTCTTGTTCTAGACCAGGCTGACCTGGAATTCACTAGTCTCAAGGTAGCTTGGAACTTACAATGATTCTCCTACCTCTGCCCTCCAAGTGCTGGGATTAAACGCGCACGCCTGGCTGCACCAGGGCCTCTTAAACACTGCAAACTCCAGATGCATGCATCACTTTGTGCATCTGGCTTTACACAGGTACTGGGGAATTGAACCCGGGCTATCAGCTTTGCAAGCAAGCACCTTTAACAGCCGAGCCATTTCTCCAGCCCCTCATCCTTTACGTAAGTGGACTGAGCCTCAGTCTAACTGCTACCATGGGTTTTCTTTTCTGTGCAGCACAAATATACTTGAAAATATTTGCCTGTCCCTTCTCCTGTTGAGCTGTCTTCTGCTAGTTTAGTTCACAGGCCCCAATCACCAGACATGAATGGGCCGCAGGACAAGTCTCTCCTCCCCTCCAGCCGCAGAGGAGCCCCTCCTCTCTGTTCCAGACTCTCTTGCCTGAGCACCTGCAGAGTACATTTGGGGCCCACCTGGGTCTCCAAGACAACCTCTCTACCTACAGGTCCTTCACATTATCATGATCACATGTGTAAAGCCCCTTCCTTCACTGTGCAAGGGTCACAGATTCTGGGGTGAAGAAGGGGATGTCTCGGGGGCTTCCTACAGACCCTCCAGAGTTGCTGCCACAGAAGTCTGAGTAGTGCTGAGGGAATGACACTAAGTTCTAGAGACTAACACTTGTGCCGCTCCCTTCCTCTACTTACCAGGTTACCATTTCTCCTCTTGCAAAATTAGTGTGTTTGACAATCCTTCGGGAGGGAGCCTGAGGCTGACCTCCAATGAAAAGACACAAAAGGCTTGCAACCTTACACCATAAAGTCAGCCAGACTCCGAACAGGTGGGGTTTTTCCACTCACCATCCCGTTAAAAACCTGGGACCTTTTCTCTTAAAACTGGGGAATCTTTGGACTGGAGAGATGGCTTAGAAGTTAAAGCACTTGCCCTGCAAAGTCAAAGGACCCAGGTTCAATTCCCTAGTACCCACCTAAAGCCAGATGTACAAGGTGGCGCATGCATCTGGAGTTCGTTTGTCAGTGGCTAGAGAACTGGCACATCCATTCTCTCTCTCTCTGCTTGTCTCTCAAATAAATAAATAAAATAAAAATAAAATTTAAAACCTGGGGAGGCCGGGCGTGGTGGCGCACGCCTTTAATCCCAGCACTTGGGAGGCAGAGGTAGGAGGATCGCTGAGAGTTCGAGGCCACCCTGAGACTACATAGTTAATTCCAGGTCAGCCTGGACCAGAGTGAGACCCTACCTCGAAAAACCAAAAAAAAAAAAAAAAAAAAAATTTAAAACCTGGGGATCTTTGAGACAGAATGTCTAGCCTATTTGCCTTAGAATGACTTGAATAAGAAACAGCATAACTTGAACCAATGTAACAGCTCATCAATGCGGATGGGGTCGCCTGCTAAGAACAGAGACAGTGGAAGCAACCTGGGCCACCCAGGAAAGGACCGCAGCACAATCTGCACGTCTCTGACCTTGGTTGCATAACTTCTGTAAGTTTTAAATGGGCCACGGGCCCAGTGGATAGAAATTAGGTGACTTCTTTCCCTGGTCGTGGCCTAACTATAAAGAAATCCATTTTCTCTTGGCAATTCCTGCTTCTGGAATTTCTTTTGGAATGCAGGGAAGCTAAGGTAGGGAGGTGGTTATAGACCAGAATGTCCATTCCATCACACTGCCACAGGCCCATCAGGGAAGCTAACTAGAAGGCAGGCCAGCTGAAGTTTGGCAGAGGACAGAGTTGAGGCCCTATCTCAGGGGAAGCCATGCCTGCTGGCCTTCAGCAAAGTGCCTGTGGTGGGTACAGCTCTTGTTTGTTCTTGAAAAAGCACTGATGCTCTAGATGAAGGCTGGGATGCAACACGCAAAACAACACACACACACACACACACACACATAATTTGCTCTATAGTCTCTATAGTCCCAGGCTGGCCTCAAACTCACAGCAATCCTCCTACCTCTGCTTCCACAGTGCTGGAATTAAAGGCGTGCTCTATCATACCAGGTTCTGATACTATTCTAACACCCAGAAGTCCACACCAAATCTGATTCTTTCTAAGGGCTGAGATGGCTGCCTGAGTGCTGTGGCCACGGAGTCACTGACACACACAATTGCACACATGTGGGGAGCAGGCCCAGGATGTGAGCCCTGTGGTCCCCAGGACGCTGGAGAGCGCTAGGAAGTTACTGCGTGAGGAATGAATGATGAGTCATTTGGATGCAGGAGGCCAGAATTTGGAAGGATGACCTCTCATCCGCAGCCCCCCATCCTGGGCAGTGTAGGCAGTGACATGTGTCCTGGTCTGTTTCTGAACCCCCCTCCCGCCCTGTACTGTGCCCCTACCCCCAAGACCAAATACTCCTCAGTCCTTTGACTTCTGCATACATCGGCCATCAGGATGGAGTGACCCGCAAGCCCCAATGGTATAAGGCCGCCCCAGCTCTGACACCTTCCTTCCTGCACAGTAGCCACACCTGTGGCTTTACATGCAGCAAGTCCCACAGGTTAGGCTGCCAGTGCCAGGTAAACTCCTGCCAGGGCCACACCCACAGGCAGCTGGCCAGGTGCCTTTGGCCACCACACCTTCCCCACAGAGCAAGTGTGAAACAGAAACCTGAGGTACACGAATTCAGACAATAAAGAAGGGTGTAAAACACAGCCAGTGCCCAGTGTCCACATGTGCTGGGCTGACACGGCTCTGACCCGCTGCCTCTGAAAAGGATCCAGGATCAGCCCCAGGCCAAGGAGCACCCATGACCAGAGCGAGGGTCGACTAACTCTTCAGCCAGCCTGGACCCACTGCCTTCAAGACACACAGGGCCACTTCCTCAGGCCACACCTCCACACATCTAGTGTTACCTTTCAGCAGGGAGGCAGCACCCAGCCTCCTTAAAGATGGAAGGAAGGTACACACTCAGCTCACCCCACTCGGCCCCTGGCCATCTGTACAGGCAAGAGGGAACCCAGAGTCCCACTCCTAGCCCAGCATACCTTTCTGCGGCTGGGATCCCTGCCCTGTGCTGGTCACTGTGTCCCGGGCTGCTGGAAGGACAGACTTGGAACGCCTCTGGTCTGCACACCACCCCTCATGTGGGCATCTGCCTGCCTGGGACGTCTGTCCTGACCATGGTCTCAAGAGCTCTGTCATTAGTTGGGGTATGGCCCGGGACGGGGTGAGGGGGATGTGCCACAGGCAGCTGGACCCACTCTGCCACAACAAGGCACCCTTCAGCAGTGGGATAAGGCTCCGTGGTAAGCCTTCCCGTCAGGTCGTGGGACAAGCCTGTCCCCATTCTCTTCTCTATAAATAGCAGGTCTGTTCTGCAATGTGGGCCCAATTGTTTTCCTTTATGGCCAATTCAGGGGCACAGGCCAGGCTGAGGAAGAGAGAAAGATCATCTTAGAGGCTAGGGGTTAGACTCAGGGAAAGAGGGCCACTCTGCCCAGAACCATGCCACTGCCCATCAGGCAGGGCAAGGGCCACCTCCCTCATATCAAGGGGCCATAGTTTCACAGCCACCTATGGATTCCAAGCAAGGACTGGCAAGGTGTCCCTACCTCCTACCTCTACCCACATAGGGCCACTGGAGGGGGAGACTGAAGGGACATCCCAGAAGGGCACACATGCTCAAACTCCAGTGGCTTCCCTTGGGAGGTACTGTTAGACCCTGGACTGGTCCCTTGGTTCCTCTGAGCACCAGGAACCTGCCCTGAACAGAGGTGTGACCCAAGTTCCATAGCCACAGGGAAATAAAGTTAAGGGAAACATTCATCTACAGGGCAGCATATTTCTTCTGTGCGTAGATGTGACCTACAACAAGGAACATGAAGCATTTGGTGAAGGTTATAGTAACTGTCAACTTGACAGGACCGAGAGTCACCTGTGAGGGATTACCTGGGTTAGGTTAGCAGCTGAGGATGCCAGTGAGGAATTATCTTGATTATGTTAATTGAGGTGGGAAGACCCACCTTAAATTGGAGGTGGCTTCCATTTCCTGGGCTGGAGTCCTGGACTGGGTAGAAGGAGAAGGTAGCTGAGCAGCAGCTTCCATCTCTCTCTGCGTCGTCACTGTGGACTGAATGTGAGCAGCTGCCTCGAGCTGCTGCTGCCACGCCTTCCCCGCCAGGAGGGTCTGTAACCTGAAATAAATCCTTCCTCCCTTAAACTGATTTGTGGAGGGTCTCTTCTCCCAGTAATGAGAAAGGCAAATAAACCACCTTTAAACTAGCCAGAGGAGCTAGAGATTTCAAACACCAGCTTACACCATCTACACATAAATAACAAGATGCAAAATCCAATTCCACTTCCATCTCAAAGAAACTAAGCAGAGCCAGGCATGGTGTCTCACACCTTTAATCCAAGCACTTGGGAGGCAGAGGTAGGAGGGGTGCTATGAGTTCAAGGCCAGCCTGAGATTACATAGTGAACTCCTCCAGGTCAACCTGAGCTAGAATGAGACCCTACTTTAAAAAAAAAAATAAAAAGACAAACACACACACACAAAAGCAAGAGTAAGTATCTATTTTCAAAACCGACGTGTGGTTCTATTTACAAAAATCTAGCCAAGACTCCACTATACAAGTTGTGGCCAAATTTAAAACTGGCTGGCCAGTAAGTATACACCCATTTTAACATTGTTCTTAACCATTGATTCACCCAATTTAGCCCAAGTGTTCACTATGTAATACCTCTGCATTGGTACACAGCCCCCTGGGTCTCCCTCAAAGTGTGTTCACCAGCTGAAGTGGCAGGATGGGGGACACCTGGAGCCCAGTCTGCCCTACAGCTCATCCTAAGAACTGTCCACACAGAACCAGGGGCTTGCTGAGCGGGTCAGTATCCTCTCTCTGAACCAGCCATGTCCTGACAGCCATTGGGCCTTGACAGCCCCATCCGCACCCACCTAGGACAAGCCTGCAGCCTTGCTGGCTTCTCACCCCTTCCCAATGGATGAGGAGGACCCACTGCTTCCTGGGACAGGAGTTAAGCAGGGCTATGCATGGTTAAATACTATTAAGCACTGTTAAGTGCTACTCGGATTGTTGGTTCTGTGTTGAGCTTTCCTTTGGCCTTTACTGTAAACACCCATTTAATGTTTTCTGTGAATGATTAAAAGTGTCGAGAACTGGCGTTTGACAAACCCTTCCCTTATGCCTGTAGCCATGAGTGGGGGACCGTCAGCCAAGCATGCAGCCAGCCTGCCCTCATGACAGCCTAGCTGTCAATCACTCTGCAGACATTCCAGCAGCTGCAGAGGACCAACTACCACCTGGCTGAAGACACGCTCCAGCCACGACTACTCCAGACAGCCTGCACATGCCGCCTCCTCAGTCTCTACAGATGACACTGCTTACCAAGCAGCTATTCCCACCCAGGCCAGAGGGGGAGCACTTGTCCTGGTGCAGTAGAAGGCCTGGGATGGGACAAGCACAATCTTTCATTAGTATGAAGGGCTGTGCCATGATTGAAGCACACACCCTTGCCACACACCCCTCTTGGCTATATGACCAGGTTGTTTGCCTCACTTTTCAAGTTCATCAAGAGACACCCTTCCTCATGTGTCCCCTGGTGTCACAACAATAGGCCCAATAAAAGGCTTCAACCAAATGGTGTTTGCCTACTTTAGATCTTTATCCCAGGGAGAGTGGCTGAATCAGCTACACAGAGAGGACACAGGGAGCACCCAGGGCTGTGGTACAGCAAGAGAGCACCGAAGAGTGTCAGGAAGCAGCCAGGGGCAGAGACGATAACGATGATAAGAGTTCTGAGATGAGGAACTGAAGGCCCTGATGCTTGAAACCTGACAGCTATGACACTGGGAGCTGTTAGGAGTCATTGGTCCCAAACAAGGCTTGGGAGCTATAACACTAGCCGGCCCTGACCACTGCTTGCTCCAAGCTGTTAAGAGCCAAGGGATACACTAGCAGCCCAGTGCCAGGCCATAGCAGTCGAAGCCCAGAGCAATAAGCTTCTAGCTGTTGCGCCTACAGTAAGTTCTCAGGACTTACAATAGAGCCTCCGAGTTTACCCATACATAAACCTTTAGCACTGAAGGGCTCAGGGCTGCCAATCAATCACCCATTTGTCATGTCTATCTGAATGGAGCACAAGGTCCAGGCTGATTGGTAACTGCTCCTGGCTGGTTTACAGTGATCGAGCTGTCCTCCTGTGGATGCCTCACCACCCCCTGCTCCTTCCTCTCTAACCCTCCACGCTATGAGAGTCTCTGACATTCAGGTGTGGCCCAGTGTGTCTGCTAAAAACTCCTTCACTGGCTTTCTGCTCTCTTCAGATTAAAATCCCAACCCTGTGCACCTCAAATAACAGAGGTCACTGCCTGCCCACCAGTTATTCCTCTCCACTTTGATCCCCTAACCTGAACCTCTGTTTGCAAAGCAGTCAGACCTTCTACAGAAAGTACTCTCTGATGTGGAAAAGGAGCCCCACATTTCCCTGCACCTTGTACAAACAAAACCTGCTCACATCCACTGTCAATGTTCCCCAGGTACTTGCTGCTAGGCACGGTGCCAAGTGCTGGCTGAGAAGCATGAAGCCAGATCTATTCCTATGGAAGTCATGTAGTGGGCAAGACATCCAAACATGCACTGGTGTGTTCCTGATAGTGTGTGTGGTGCAGTGACACACGGGAGTCCGTCCTATGTGAAACACACTGGGTAGCAGAAATGAGCTGGCTTGACCAGAGGCCTGGAGTTGGTCCTGAGTGGAGACCTGAATCAGGAAGGGTTAGCGCTGTCCATAATCATACTGTGCCTTTACTCTCCCGGCAACACTGTCCAAAGACCAAGAAGCATGGAGCTCTGCTGTTTGTAAGCTGAAAGTCGTCTCACCTGACCCACAGCCTGCTCACCCAGCTAGCTACTCAGAGCAGAGAGACCTTCGAAGAACAACAAACACTTCCCTGGCAAACCGCTTCTTCACTACTCAGTCGGCAGCTACCTAGCCTGGACCCTCACCTCATGAGCGTGGCCCAACCTGTGGCACCTGACATTCTAAGAGATCTGCCTCAAAACCAAACCAGCCTTACCAACACACACACATACACGCACGACTTGTCAGGAGGTTCTCTTCATTCCAGTGGGTAGCTGCTGCATAGTAGAAGGCCATAGTGAGATTTCTGAAGGGCCTGGTGGACATCCAGAAAGGGCCAAACCACAGCTCAGCTCAGCTCAGTGTGGGGCAGGTCATGTCTAACCAGTGGAATGAGCAGGAAGAGGGCAGGGGCCCCATCCCATTGCCCTGTGGCTCCTCAGGGGTCCAGGGTTCTTGAGCATGAGGTTTTCATTAGTCCCACCTGGAGTGAGTTGGGGCTATCTTGTCCCTGGGTGCTCAGCTCCCCTCATTTTACTTCCTCCCCTGACACCAGTGCTTTGCTTCCAGTGTAAGCACAGGTAAATTCCATCTTCAGGCCTAAGTGACAAGGGGGACTATGGACAAAGGGCTGGCAGCTGGAGGGACAGGTATGTCCACCCTAGCTCAGGACAACACCAGGTCAGGATCATGGCAGACTGCAGAGGGGCAGGGAATGTGGGGTGAAACAGACAACCCCTTACAGCTTTGTCTCCCCAGTCCAACCCCGGGTGCCTTCAAAGGGTCTCTCTAGAGGCCGTGTTATGTAGCAGACCCGCCCGCATCCTGCACAGAGACTGCAAGCTCTGTGTGTTACTGACCTCTCCCCGCCATGACACAGTGAGCTGGGGCCAGGTTTCCCTCCTCTTCCAAGGGCCCAGGCCACTCTCAGGCCCAAGACACTTTGCTGTCTAGTTCCAGAGCAATGGGACAGGCTCAAGATGTGGGGGTGCTCTTCAAGCCCCCATCCAGCCTCCACCAGCCCTCCTACCCAAGGCGGAAGGAGCTGCTTGGTCTCACCAGGCAGCTGCAGGTCTCTGGAGTGCTCATTCAATGCAAGCAGCTCTGTATGGACTGTGCCCCTCATCTCGTAAGTCACAGGAGCAGCAGGAGGAAGCCAGGTAAAAGCAGTGTCACAAGGCCAAGAAGCTCAGCAGCAAGGAGGGAGCAGATGTGAAATCCACACCCAGAAATAAGCTAAGTGCCTGGCTGGGGTCAGCCTCCTCCACTTGCTGATCACTTGTCACTTTCACGGGTCCCACTTGCTGGCTTAGAATCAGTCCAATTCCACCAGCGGTCAACACTCAGGCAGGGGAGGGCCCAGGCGCTGGGCGTCACCACTGTGTGCACCTTGGAAGGGGTGAGCAGACCAAAAGACACCAGATCACGGACAGAGACAGGAATGCTTGCAGTGCCCACAGGACAGTGCTCCAGAGCAGGCGGGCACCCCTACGTCTCTCCCCTGCCCAGGGACACACCCCCACCCCAGGCCATGACTCACAGTCAGCATGCACAGCCCATCTGCACCTCACTGGGCCCCTCCAAAACCTCACCACTGCCTCACAGTGAGAACTGCCAGGTGACAGCATGGCATGACCTCCCTCCAGGCTCCCAGGACAGAGTCCAAGATGGGGGGAACCCTGGAGAGGATGAGTGCCTGTTCCACAGGCTGTGGAGGAATTTAAAAAAGGGATTTAAGCAGTAGCTTCCCAATACTCATGAGACCAGTCCCCATCACTGCACAATAAGGCCTGGCCACCCATCATCTGCCCATACCACCCAGCTACTCCATCTGTGTACTCAGACCACTCAACCACTCCATCCACCCGTCCACACTGCCCAGTCTTTCTATACAAGTGCCCATACCACCCGACCACTCTGTACACCTGCCCCCCCATGCCCAGTTGCTACCTCGGAGCCATGTCACAGACCACTGTTCCTGAAGAGTTGCTGAGTGTTTAAGAGGTGATGTCCCTCCCTGTACAGCACAGTCTGGACCCAGTGCCATCACTGCCCAAAGAGAACCTGCCTTCCCAGAGTGAGTGAGCGGCTAGATAGCCCTGGCCCAGCAGCAACTTGGTCAGCTTCACCCACGCCCATCTCCCAGGCAGGGGCCAAGGCTGTCAGTCCTGTGTGGGGTGAGACACACCTCCGCCCACAGCTGGGGTGCGGCCAGGGTCACACACAGGCAAATCCAGGCCCTGACCTCACTGTGCCCCTAGCAAGGGTGGAGGCCGCCCTGCTCGGCAGGCAGGATGGAAAGCTTTGAAAAGCTATGAGGTCCAACAGGGTGTCTGGGGACAACACCCCAAGGGAGACCAGGACCCCGCAGCCCAAAGTCAGGCACATGCACCCGTGACACACTGACACACCTCACCATCCAGAAGTGTGCCCTCTACCTCATTTGCACCCCTTACCATCTGCCCATGCAGATAGTCCATCCCACACATGTCCCCCAGCTAGGGCAGAAAACCTGGGGTAAGGGCAGGTCCCCAACACCACTGCTAACTTCCACCGCCAACTTCCACCGCCACTCCCATCACTGGTTGTTTCTCAACTGGTGCACTGTGTCTTGCACACTCAGACTCCACTAGTTTCATAACTGAATGTGTGTTTTTGAGATAGGGTCTCACATATCCTGGGCTGGCCTCAAACTAACTTGTGGTCAAGGATAACCTTGAACTCCTGATCCTCGTGCCTCTATTTTGCAAGTGCTAGGATTACAGGCAAGTACCACCTTTCTGTGTGTGTGTATGAAGGGGGGGGTCAGTGCTGGGGAATCAAACCCAGGGCCTTGTACGTACTAAGAGAGTTCTCTATCACTCAGTTTCAGCTCCAGGTCTAGTTTCCGGCACCACTACCAACATGTGCCATAAAACTGCCACCAGTGTGACTTGGACATGGGAAAAGGCAAACAAGCCAGTGGGAGCAGCAGAGACTCCCCAGATTGAACATTCTCATCTGGAGATCCTAACAGACCACGGAGCTGAAGTTCAACTTCTGGATCAAAAGGTGGATTTGTGGGCTGAAGAGATGGCTCAGTGGTTCAAGGTGCTTGTTCTACAAGCCCGCCAGCAGGAATTCCAGCACTCACTTAAAGGTAAGTGCCAAGTGGTGCAATGTGGGAGGTAGACTCAGGAGAATTCCAGAGAATCTTGAAGCTCACAGGCCAGCTAGTCTGTCCTTCCTAGCAGCCAAAACAATAAGAGAGCGGGTCTCTAAGAAGGTGGAAGGAGAGGACCTGAGGACATCCTCTGACTTCTACATGCACACTGTAATCCCACACCCACATCACATACACACATAAACACACACACACACACACACACACACACACACACAAGATGGATTAACTAGTGTGGGCATACAACAAGGACCCCAGCACAAGGACCTAAGATTGGACTCCCTTTCCCTCTAACATCTTACTACACGTTACAGAAATGCTTAATTCAAACATACAGAACAATAAAACTCCTTCCAGGAAAATCAAGACAGCCACGCAATCCTAACCCTGACACCACAAGCCTTAAGAGAAAGAAAGAGAGATTTGCCCACGAAGTGACTTCATCTGGCTGGCAAACGATACCGTACTAAAAGTAACTAGCAAAGGTCAGAACTGGGATCCAGGGTTGCAAAGCAGAAGCATCCAGAATAAAAAGCCTGGCAGGTGGGCAAGATCCCAGCAGGAATGGATTACAGAACACAGAGGAACCTAGAGGCCACAGAACATCACACTCACCAGGGCTGGGAGACCCAGCGCCCCTGCCACTGTGGAGGGAGGATGCTGCGAGCAGGACTCTCCAGGACTGTCAGAGCTTTGCAGAAACCAGCTGGGGAGATGGATCAGCGGTTAAAGGTGCTTGTTTGCAGAAACCAATCCTGCAAGTTCTACCCAAGCCACAAGCCACACACCCTGTGACCTGACCATGCCCTGCCCTGAGGGTGAGGGCACAGAATGACAGGTCTGAAGTATGCAGAGGGTATTTGTGGAAGGACCAAGAGTATTTGAGGAAGTACTGTTTATACTATTTACTGTTTCCTATGGCCACGCTAACCAGTCACTACCAACTGGGTGGCTTAAAAGATAGCAATTTAACACTAAAGCAGACTGCCAACAGGCCTGCCATGGCTCAGGGAGCTTTTCGGAAAAAGGAGTGGAAAGATTGCAAGAGCCACAGAATGGGTAGGAATACCCTGAGGCATGGTTCCCCACTACCCCATAGGGACTAAGGCCTTCAAGACCCCGCAGTGACTACCAGAACCCCACTGAGGAAGGCCCCAGAGTAACAGGAGTTGGGGTGAGGGGACAATAGTATATAACCTGTCTGTATGTATGTACACACACACACACACACACACACACACACACACACACATTTATTTTAAAGGTAGGGTCTCACTCTAGCTTAGGCTGACCAGGAATTCACTATATAGTCTCAGGGTGGCCTCGAACTCACAGCGATCCTTCTACCTCTGCCTCCCGAGTGTTGGGATTAAAGGCGTGTGCCACCACGTCAGGCTCTAATCAAATTTTAAAAAGAGAATTAAAAACAAAAAAAAACCCAGCAATTTATTCTCCCCCAGTTCTAGGATCCAGAAGTCTAAAATTGGTGTCACTGGGCCAAAGTGATGGTCCCAGTATGAACTCCCCTCTCCTTAAGCTCCAGAGAATTACATCAGGGTCTTTCTGTGTCTGGTGGTCTCAGTGGGTCCCTGGCATATGGCTTCTGCTTGGCCAGGGTGCCCTAAAAAGTACACCCAGAAGATATGTACACAGGGAGAAAGGCATTTGTGGTGAGGACCCAGTCACATGATTAAGGGACTGTGGAGTGCCAGGATCTGTCTTCTGCAGTGGGAGGCCCCAGCACCCGCAGCCAACCTCTTAGCCCCAGACAGTCTGCAGGGCATTTCCCTCTTACTGATGCCCACCTGCATGAGGGCACTTAGCCAGAAGATTCAAACGCTAACCTCTTCAGAAACCCATTCCAGACACCCACAGCAATACCTGAGCATACATCTGGACACCAAGAGGCGCAGACAAGTTTACGCTGAAACCTACCCAGCAGCCTATCTTTCGGCCTTCTCCTCCTCTGCCTACACACTACAGTAGGTCACTGGTGAGTGTGTGTGGGTGTCCTCATATATGTATCCCAGAATGAGCTCCCATCGCAAGACCCTTAACTTGCTCACTTCTGCAAAAGTCCTGTTTACACAAGGCAGCATTCACAAGGTCATGTGGTCAGAACCGGGTATCTCTAATGACCACTATACAGTCTATGGCAAGCTACAAGAACAGAACAAAACAAAACAAAACAAAAACCTTGTGTGTGACTGAATGTCTGAGTACGGCCTACCCCACCGCTATGTCCCTCCCTGTACCACCCCACCTCCATGAAGAACACACCCAGGTCTCTGGCTTTCAAAAGATGGCAACAAAACAACGTGTTGCCCACTATGAACTCAGGGATCTGAGTTTCCTGCACAAATGAGCAGTCCCCAGCTTCAGTCAATGGTGTGCATCTTCTAGGACCCTGGTGGCTACATCTTATAAGCATGAGACAATACCAGGAGAAAGAGACATGAGGGGGGCAGGGGTAGGTTCTCTGGGATTGGACACCTCCTTCCCAGGCCATCTACGACACCATACACTGGCACTGATGGACTTGTGTCCATGCACCACCACCCCCCGCCCACTCATCTAGCTCAGAAGATAGGCAGGGCTCGACTTGGAACTAATACTATATGTACCCGAAGACTGCTAGGACAAGATGAGATGTAGCCCATGTCCCCAACAGTCTCTCCTTTCCAAAATTTGTACTCACACACTATATCCCCTGCAGCCTGGTAGCACCCCCCTCCATCTCCAAACAATGGCTGCTGATCCTAGCAATTTAATGTTTGCTCTTCTATTGAGCCCTGTGGGGTGGGACACTACAAAGGACTTGCCTCTCCCCAGGCCACTCTGCCTCCGTCCCACCTGTGCTTGGGAGCCTTCCCTCACGCAGTGTAGAGCTGCAGGCTGAAAACCATGGAGCCCGAGTGTGGATGGGAACACTGCACCCAAAAGCCAATCACTGTTGGTTCATGGGGTCCACTTGCGTTCATGATAGCGCTGCCACATGCCCACTCTCTGCAAGGAAAAATGGGCCCTTTGTAGGCTGGCTATTAATAGTCCAGCCAGATGTGGGAGTGCCCGGGGTCTTTTCTCATGGTTTGGCTGAGTGCCCCACAGCTGTTCAGGCAGGAGCCCCAGGATCCAAAACAAGTGCACATGAGAGGTAGGGGAGGGTTGTTAGCAGCAGCTCTCCTCCCACAGGGACACAGTGCAGGGCTCGTCACAAACACAGCATGTGGTTTGAATAGCCTCCCAATGCATTCCAGACACAGCTGAGATGTGGAAAATCAGCCACCAAGGGGGCATGCACCATGCCTTCACCTACAAACAGAAAACGAGGACGACAGAAGCCTGGAGGATGCAGGGCCTTAGGTGGGTGGGGGGAGTCATCAGGGTCAGGGCAGGGCTGGGGCTCCCCAGGAGAAACACAACCTGCCTGCTGAAACCTGTCCCTGTCATCAGGCCCAGCAGACTGCTTCTGAACTATCCACACAGACTTAGGAACAGCAGCACTTATGGCTGGTTCAAAGGTGCCTTCAATGCCAGCAGAATGGGCATGCCCTCATACTCTGGGCAGCCAGGGCACATTCGATCCACACTGCCCAACACCTGGGGCAAATGGCCAACAGGTCTACAGGTTTCCCTGGTGATGATGTTAGACAAGTAGAGACATTTTAATAATATATTTCATTTAACCCAATATGCAGGCAAAATATGATCCTAATATGTAATCAATGCACTTTATGAAGGGGCACTGCTCACTCCCTTCCAGGTGCCAACTCTTCAAAGCAGGCTATGGATTTGATGTTTGAGGCCTCTGTCGGCTGTAACCAACCACACTCCAGTGCCCAGGTCAAGCGTAGTGCCCAGCTACAGGACTAGGCAGGGCAGATGCGAGGCATGGGGGAGTCGCACTGCCCACACACGGATGCTGATATAAAGAGCAGGTCCAGATCCAAGCATGCTCAGGGTGTGGAAACTTCTAGTCACTATAAATGGATGCTTGGCCTATGGCCCAGGGCAGAGTCCCAGCTGAGGCCCGGCCCTTGCTCTGCACAAAAGGCAGCTGGATGATGCTAAATCTCTAGAGCTTCTGTGGTATTCGAGCCTCAGGAGGACCCACTGTCCTGTCCTCGCCTCCCCTCCCTCTCCTCTCTTTCCTTTTACAGAAAGCCTGCTGCTGATCCACAGACCAACGCTGAGAACAAGATCACTTGCATGTATTTTTCACAATAGTAGGTCCACAAACTTTTAGATCGGCCCTCACAGGACCCTGAATGCCTATGGGCGTGGATCCTGGGCATTTTTCCTACTGGGACTATAGCTATCGAACCAGAGAGACCCTCCCAGGTCTCGTGAAGCACACAGAAGTAATTACTTCCCATTTCAGTGTCATTTAATTAAACCTACGATTGTTCTACTCAGGACTCTGTATTTTAGACACTTGCTAAAAATAAAGCACGCCTTCTATAAGCTGTGTATCTCATGGCAGGTGAGCAGCCCCAGGGGCTGGGCACACCTGGGCCTTGGAGCCACACAGTAGCATGCATGCCATGGGCTTGGTAAGACTGCAGGACAGTGATAAAAGTGGCCTGCACATGGAAAAATAGGCCCAGAGCTCAGGTGTCCTCCAGAGATCAACTTCAACACTTCACTTTCTGCACTCAGTGTGTCCCCATAAGCACATGTAAGTCAAACAGGGTCTCAGAAAAGAATACAGGCAAGACATAGCTTTGTATTCTGCCACCAGGTGACATCTGTCCCCCATCCTGAGGCTCATCCCATCATGTGCTCAGTGTTCCCTGAAGGCCTGAGAGGCTCCCCAACACCCCGAAACCACTCCTGGCAGTTGCCCTCCCTGTAGAGACACATCAGCTTCCCCAGAGGCCACCCTTGATTCTTGGCTGCCTTTCCATGATGGCATCATAGGGACGGGTCCCCAGGGGCAACAGGAAGGACAATGCCTGCTTTGTCCCCACACTAAGGAGCTACTAAAATGCAAAGCTCCCTGCATGGGCCACTTCACACTGAAAAAGATCCCTAGAAACTTATTTTTGCTTCCACCTCAATGCAAAATCTACAATCTACATCTTAATCTCCCCAAGTATTTCTTTCTGAATGCAGACCTCAGTTGTTTGCAGCTAACCATAGGAGTTACAGTCTGTGGGTGACTGACGCCGTGAGGAGTACTAAGCGCCACCTCCACTGTGCTTCTTCCTATACAAAGAACCCTATGACAGAGTTTCATTCTAAGCTGGACACAGTAAGACATCAACAACGATGGCCAATAAGAACAGTTACCACAATGAACTGTAACGAGGTGCATGAATGTGTTCCCTTCTGCTCTCAGAATACCTCACTGTACAATGCTCTTTTTCTTCTTGTACGTTGGGGACACTAAAAGCTGTGCAAGTCGAAACCACAGATAAGGGGGATTCTTGCATTTGTGAAGTGAAAGCCGAAGCTGGGGAGATCCCCAAGCCAAAAGCAGGATGAGGTGGGGGTAGGGGAGGACTGAGCCAACAGTAGGAGAGCTGCGAGCCATGCAAACAGCTGGCCAGCCCAACCAGGTTTTCTGGACAAGGCTCAGGCACTTGACGATCCTAAACATTGCAACAAAGGCCACATCTGGTCTCTGTCTAAGGCAGACGTGTCTGCATAAACATTTAGTTCAAGTCTCTGAGACCAGCCAGCCATGGATGGCATGGGGTCTGAGTGCCTGTGTCTGTCCCCTCTTCCCGCCACCAGCTCGGTTTCTAGGACATGATCTACTAGTAAGTGGGATGTGGGGGAATGGGATGGGGGATGCCCCACTGGTCAAAGAGTAAGGCTTCCTTCCTTCCTCCCTCTCGCCCTCCGTTCTCCCAACATCTTTTCCTCCCCATTCCAGGTGCTCTTCTCTCCTCCTCCATCCCACAAAGTGAACAAGCAGGAAACACAAGAGATGTCCACAGGCCCCAGAACCTGAAACATCCCTTTTCTGGGGTGCTAGTAACCCTCCTTGGGAACGCCCAGCTACAGCTCCAACCCACTTCAAGTTTGATGGTGGCCACAATGGCGACAGTGTGGCTGACAGAGCCGGCCCCTCAAAGGCTCTGTACCGGCCAGCCACCCCATTCTTCACCCACACAGAATGCTGATGCCATGCAGGGGCATGTCACATCCAGCTGCAGGTGGCCTCAGCGCTGCAAGAGGCAGCCTCCACACTCACAGACAACGCCACAAGAAGTGAAAGGCCAGCCCAAGGGCTAGAAGCACCTGCAAGGTGGGTAGCTGTCACAATAGTTAAGAGAGGGTGGCAGACGGGGCCAGAAATGCTCCAAGTGGCTGAGCACCTCACCTTACCACAGTGTCCTTATCTGTTAACAAAAGGACACCGATGCTCTTCCAGACTGCTGAGACACCAGCACTCCCGAGCCCCAGATAAACTCAGAGCCCCTCTGCTGCCCTCCATCCCAAACACCTGAGTGCAGTGGAGCTCAAAGAGGCGAACACCCTACTCAGCTTGTCTCACCCTCCCCGGCCCTGCCTGAGCTGCCATCTCTCAAGGACTTCCCTGCCACAGGTGCAGCCTGTGACTTAGGGGCCATCAAAGAAACAGGGTCTAGCACCTTCCTGGAGATCTCTAGATTAGGAGACAGGTCACTTTCAAAGACCCAATACACACTCCTGAAAATGAGGTCCCCAGGGAACATTGTGGGAGAAAGGGTCCCCAGACTGGGACACAGCCTCTTGGGCAGGTCTTCAACCCTAAGCTCCTCCCATCCTGCCTAGGGAGGCTAGCCTGGGGTGCTGGGCTAATTACCTGTGATAGTTTGTTCATCTTCATTGTAAACTTGATGCAAATACACCCAGAGGTGTGTTTGTGAGGGCATTGCCAGAGTGGTTTGGCAGAGCAGGGAAGACCCACCATGAATGAGGCTGGCACCAACCAAAGGGCTGGGGTGTGGACTGACCAAAAAAGAGAAAGCTGAGCACCAGCACTCACCTCTCTGCTTCCTGATTTCAGTGTGAACAACTGCCTCACACTCCCGCCACCATGCCTTCCCAGCATGATGGACTGGACCCTCAAACTGTGCCACAAGAAACCCTTCTTAAGTTGCTTTTGCACCATCCATCTCCATCTCGACTTCCTTTTTTTTTTTTTTTCCTTTTGTTTTTTCAAGGTGGGGTCTCACTCTAGCTCAGGCTGACCTGGAATTCACTCTGTATTCTTAGGGTAGCCTTGAACTCATGGCGATCTTCCTGCCTCTGCCTCGCAAGTGCTGGGATTAAAGACGTGCACCACCTCACCTGGCTCTACTTCCTTTTTTAAACATTTTTTAAATTTTTATTTGAGAGTACAAAGAGAAACAGGAAGATAGAGAAAGAAAGAGAGAATTGGTGCGCCAGCGCCTTAAGCTGCTGCAGACAAATCCAAATGCATGCGCCACCTCGTTCATCTGGCTTATGTGGGTCCTGGGGAATTGAACCTGGGTCTTTTGGCTTTGCAGGCAAGCCAAACTTCTGCTAGCCCCTCTCTCTACTTCCTGACTATAGATGCAGTGTGACCAGCCGCCTCACACTCCTGCCTCCATGCCTTCCCCAGCATGATGGACTGGACCCTCAAACTGTGAGCTATAACAAACCCTTCTTAAATTGCTTTTGCCAAGTGTTTTGTCACTGCAATGAGAAAGTAACTAATACATTTCCCAAAGAGGTTTTGCTCAGCAGTTCCTTGCTGGTGGCCCTTCCCCATATCCACACAGTGTTTTGTTTTGCAGTCTCAGGGTGGCCTCAAACTCATGGTGAATCTCCTACCTCCACCTTCTGAGTGCTGGGATTAGAGGTGTGTGCCACCATGCCCAGCCACACAGAGTTTTGTTTTTTGTTTTTTTGTTCTTGGGTTTTTTGTTTTTGTTTTTGTTTTTTGAAGTAGGGTCTCGCTCTAGCCCAGGCAGTCCTGGAATTAACTATGTAGTCTCAGGGTAGCCTCGAACTCATGGTGATCCTCCTACCTGTGCCTCCCAAGTGCTGGGATTAAAGGCGTGCACCACCACACCCAGTCACACAGGGTTTTTGATGCTACTATAGTCATACTCCTTAACCTGACCATGACTTCTCCCCTGATCATGAACCCTTACCCTATAACCCCTCACCCAGACCATAACCCCTCTCACCCTGACCATGACCCTTCACCCAGATAATGACCCCTCTCTCCCTGACCATGACCCTTCACCCAAATAATGACCCCTCTCTCCCTGACCATGACCTCTCACCTAAACAGTAACCATTCCCTTTGACTGTGAGCCCTTTGATGAAGCCTCAGCTTCTAGAAACAAGAGTTTCTGGTTTGGTTCTCCAGTTATTCCACAGGGCCAGGCACAGAACAGACCCAGCTACTAACCAATGGGGACAACTTTTTTTTAAGGAACCATCGCTGGTAGGTGGGTTTTGTCACTCACCTAAGGATCAGTGTCATCACAAATTCCAGCAATCAGGGCTTGGCTGTGTCATGCTGGTGTTAGCAGAGTCTGAAACAAGAGTTGGGAAGGAGATATTTTAGCAGGACCAACTTTGAACTACAATGCTTTGCAATCCACACTCTATCCCTTCCCCCCCAAACTCTTCAAGAGCATCACTGAGGACAGCAGTGTGTCACAGGGTACAGCACACCTGGCCAGGTGAGACCAGGTGAGGCATCAGAGCTACAGACAGTCCCCAGAAGAAGCAGGAAGGGGGCATCATCTACACATTCCCTGATTTACCCACTCCATAGCAGAGCCTCCGGTATGGGCTCAGCAAGCACAAAGAGGGAGCCAGGCAGCCAAGCCACAATAAAAGGTCAGTCAAGCGCAAGGTCACACATGTCCACTAGGTGGCGCAAGTGTCTGGAGTTTAACTGCAGTGGCTGAGGCCCTGGCCAAGTCTCTCTCTCTGTCTCTCTTGCTCTTTCTAAAATAAATAAACATAACATAACATAACATAACATAACATAACATAACATAGCATAAAATAAAAAGGGTGACATAATAGTGTGGTGCTTCCAATTCTGCCCCTTAGTCAGAACAACATACTAAAACATGTCTGTGCCAGAGCTGGGAGATGGCTCAGAGGGTGAAGCACTTCCGTATAAACATGAGGATGTGAGGTCAGATCCCTAGAGCCCATGTAAATACCAGGCATGGTGGTATGCACCTGTAATCCCAGCACTGGGGAGGTGGAGACAGGAGCATCTCTAGGGCTTGCTGGCCAGTCAGTCTAGTCAAATTGGTGAGCTTTGGATTCAGTAAAAGATCCTGCCTCAAAAAAAAAGGTGGAAGGCTACTGAGAAAGACACCAGACATCAGCCTCTAGCCTCGACACATATGTGTACTTACATACATGAACACACATACAAGCATGCACACATACAGAAAGTTACAAATAAATTTATTATTTATTTGAAGGGGAGAATGAGCATGCAAGGGCCTCCTGCCACTGCAAACAATCTCCAGGCACATGCACCACTTTGTATATCTGGCTTTATATGGGTACTGAGGATCAAACCCAGGCTAGGGTTTGCAAGCAAGTGCCTTTAACCATTGAACCATCTTTCTAGCCCTCTTTTTTTTTTTTGGTTTTTCGAGGTAGGGTCTCACTCCGGCCCAGGCTGACCTGGAATTAACTATGTAGTCTCAGGGTGGCCTTGAACTCATGGCGATCCTCCCACCTCTGCATCCCGAGTGCTGGGATTAAAGGTGTGTGCCACCATGCCCAGCATCTAGTCCTCATTTTTAAGTTTTAAATAGGTACTTAAAAATCCAAACGAGAAAAACAGGAAGAGGCAGAAGAAGAGGGAGAAAGAGAGAGAACCAAGAAAGGAACAGAATTTGTGAGTTTTTAAAATAATCTTGAAGTGGAAAGGGCTTATTATGTATATATCACATGTGAGAAGAAATAAAGCAAGAGACTGAGAAGATGCAAAGAGCTCCTTCCCCATAATCTAGGGGCCTTGTGGGCCTCCCCAAGTTCCCACCCAGGTCACAAAACTGCAAAGGGCAAATTAAGAGGTGGAGGTGTTCCGTGTCACTGATGATGCAAGGTGTTATTTTCATGTTACAGATAGCAGAGATCTGAAGTGACATCCTGGCCAGAGCCAGGAGGGGTCAGGAGAACCTCCAACAGTGAGGAAGAAGAGCAGCCGTGGCCACATGACCCTGACACCAGGCACATGTCTTGCAGCTATTCTCTGCCATGGTTTGAACAAATAACTCCAAAATCCATGTGTTGGAATTTGGCTGCCACTGTGCCAGTACTAAGAAGGTAGAAAGTTAATCCTCTGTTCCTATATTGCTGGTATTCAGAGGTGGGGCTTTCGGAAGGTAATTAGAGTTAGATGAAGTCATGAGGGTGGGGTCCCTGTGATGGCATTGGTGGCTCTTTAAGAAGACAACCTGAGAAGAGACCGGAGCTGGCATACTTGCTTTACCTCACTTTGTGATGCCCTCGCCAAGTTATGATGAGCAGGTCCTCATCAGTACCTTAGATGCCATGCCCTTAGATGCCATGCCCTTAGATGTCCAGCCTCCAGAGCCAAGGGCCAGATAAAACTCTTCATAAATTACCCAGTTAATGCAACCTAAAACGAACTAAGACCTGTTCCTACACAGACATAAAAAATGCGCAAGCCATCTGCCACTGAACTCTGTCCTCAGAACCCCATTTGTTTCTTACTTGAACTGTTTACAAACAAACAAGCCCTCCCCAGGAACACATTACACACCCACACAATGAATTATACACTATTTGAAAGCAAGGATGACCCAGCACCCTTGAGGGCAGTGCATAGGCACTCCCAGCAGTGTGAGAAAAAAAACCTCTTGTGGTTTTTCTCCACCCTAGGAGAGTAGATGGAAAGTGGGGTGCCCTAGCTGTCATAAACCCCAGTGTCCTGACATGCTCAAGTCCTGGGGCCAAGGTTTCCTGAATGACAAATAAGTTACAAATTCCATAAGGCTGTGGTTAGCAAGTGTTTTTCTAGTAGCTCATGAAACTGGTTCAGGTTAGGAAGAGAAGTTCTGGGGCTCTGATGATTCCACAAACTACAGAGAACATGCTGCTAACATCTGTCTCCCTAGGACAGCTCAGAGGGTCCCAAAGAAATGCCCAGAGGGACTGGAGAGATGGCTCAGTGGGTAAGAGCACTTCCAGCCTGAGAGATGGCTCAAGTTCAATCTCAGGACCCACATAAACAGCTGGGTGTGGCAACAAGCTTCTGTAACCCCAGTCCTCTAGGGGAGCACAGACTCCAGAATCACCTGAGCTCATTAAAAAAATGGCAAGGGGGCTGGAGAAATGGCTTAGTGTTTAAGATGCTTGCCTGCAAAGCCAAAGGACCCAGGTTCAATTCTCCAGAGCCCACATAAGCCAGATGTACAAGGGGGCACACACATCTGGAGTTCGTTTGCAGTGGCTGGAAGCCCTGGCGTGCCCATTCTCTCTCTCTCTCCCTGCCTATTTCTCTCTAATAAATAAAGAAAAATAAAATATTTTTTAAAAAAAATAGCAAGCTACTGGGTGTTGGAGAGATGGCTCAGCAGTTAAGGCATTTGCCTGCAAAGCGTAATGACTTGGGTTCAATACCCCAGTACTCATGTAAAGCCAGATGCACAAAATGGTGTATGTGTCTGGAGTTCACTTGCAGTGGCTGGAGGCCCTGGTACACACATTTTCTCTCCCCCCCCCCGCTTGCAAATAAGTATATAAAAATGTGTTTTTTTTTAATTTTTTATTATTATTTTATTTATTTTTGGAGAGAGACACAGAGAGAGAGACAGACAGAGAGGGAGACAGATAGAGATGGGCGCGCCAGCAGTCTCTCAGTTTCTGTGAATGAAATCCAGATGTGTGCGCCCCCTTGTGGGCAAGTGCGGCATTGCGCCCTTGTGTCACTTTGCATCTGGCTAAATGTGGGACCTGGAGATTGGAACCGCTGGAGATTGGAACCAGCGTTCTTAGGCTTAGCAGGCAGGCGCCTTAACCGCTAAGCCATCTCTCCAGCCCTTAAAAAATGTGTTTTAAAAACAGCAAGCTAAGCCAGGCGTGGTGGCGTATGCCTTTAATCCCAGCACTCGGGAGGCAGGAGTAGGAGGATGGCCATGAGTTCAAGGCCACTCTGAGACTACATAGTGAATTCCAGATCAGCCTAAGCTAGAGTGAAACTGTACCTCGAAAAAACAAAAACAAAAACAAAGAAAAGGCAAGCTACAGGATCAGTAAGAGATTCTTGTTCAAAAAAAGAATGAGTGGGGCTGGAGAGATGGCTTATCGGTAAAGCACCTGCCTCCTAAGCCTAAGAACACTGGTTCCAATCTCCAGCGGTTCCAATCTCCAGGTCCCACGTTTAGCCAGATGCAAAGTGACGCAAGGGCGCAATGCCACACTTGCCCACAAGGGGGCGAACACATCTGGATTTCGTTCGCAGCAGTTGAGACACTGCTGGCACGCCCATCTCTGTCCTCCTCTCTCTCTCTCTCTCTCTCTCACTCTCTCTCTTTGTCTCTCTCTGTGTGTCTCTCTCCAAAAAAATAAAAAATAAAGAATGAGTGGAAGAAAGCTGGAGCCAGACACCCAAAATTTCACTACAGCCACCACAGATGAGCACACCCTGCTGCAGGTGAGTACACTGTGTACCACGTGGGCACATGCATAGGCATCCACCCAACACGTACACAGACACACGTGGAGGAAAAAAGAAAAAGAAATGCCTAGTAATCACTGCCCATCATTGTGTTGCAGATCCTTGAAATGTAATTACTTTAAAAAAGGAGGAGGATGGGAATTCCTGCTGACCTCAGTTCAGATCTGAAGATAAGGAGTTAGTGTAACTCCCAGTCATTAAGAGGTGTGTGTGTGTGTGTGTGTGTGTGTACTTGTGAGTCGGAAACTGCACAGTTGCTTTCTGCAGAGAAGCGGGCTCCAAGGGCAGTGCTTGCTGTTACCCTTCCCTCACAGGAACATGGAGGTGAGAAGAGCCGGAAATGTGTTTTCCCTGTGCATGCCCACATGACGAAGGCTGTATTTGCTATACAAAACAGATTCCTGGAAGCTGGGCATGATGGTGTATGCCTGTAGCTACAGGTACTGCAGAGGCTGAGACAGGGGGATTGCCTGAACTGGTCTGCGTGACACAGGGAAGCCCCAGCTCAAAATAAATAAATAAAAACCTGAGAAACCTTATAAGAATCCAATAAAATAAAATAAAATAAATAAAAGGAAAGAGTCTATAGAAAATAACTAATGCCCACCGCTCAGCAAGCCAATGCTACTGTGCATTTAAAGCTGTCCTTGGTCACCCACTCACAGAATGGCCAGGCCACCTGTGAGATGACAATCTACTAGAACTTCCCACTCCCTCCAGAGAACAGTCAGACATTAAGGCTATTCAAAGGTGCTCCTGGGGGCTTCCCTTGATCATTTAGTGACCTTTCTATTTCTGATCAAGGTCATGATCACCCTCTGTTACTGCTGATTTGGATTTTTTTTTTTTTTTTTTTGCAGGGTTGTGGGGCAAACTAATTAGCACACCCACAGGCTTGCAGGCCAACTTGCAGCCAGCTCCAGGGCACTGTATTCAAAAAGCAAAGGAGGTCAGCTAGAGCAACAAGCCCAAGTTCAGTTCTGCACTCACCCAAATGCTTACTGTACTATCTACCTTGGGCACAGGCTTAGGCAGGCCCAACACTAGTGGAGGCTGGGAGCCTCTCTTCCTCTCAGGTGTATCACAATGTCACAGGATTAATTACAGCTTAAACATCTTCCTAGAGAGGCCAACCCCTTTCTCTCTCCCTCTCTCTCTCTCTCTCTCTCTCTCTCACACACACACACAAACAAACAAATTTAAACTGAACTATTGATTTAAAAGAAAAGGTGGGATGCCCATTCTCTGTCTCTAAATAAATAAATAAATAAATAAATAAATAAATAAATAAAATAAAATATTTGAAAAAATATAAATAAATAAATTGGGCTGAAGAGATGGCTTAGCAGTTAAGGTGCTTGCTGGCTAAGCCAAAGGATCCAGGTTTGATTCCCCAGTACCCACATAAGCCAGATACACATGGTGGTGCATGTGTCTGGAGTTCATTTGTAGTAGCTGGAGGACTTGGTGCATTCTCTTTCCCTCTCTCAAATAAATAAATAATTTTTTTTTTTTTTTTTGGTTTTTGAAAGAAGGCTGACCTGGAAAATAAGAAAGGCCTTGAACTCACGGCAATCCTCCTACCTCTGCCTCCCGAGTGCTGGGATTAAAGGCGTGCGCCACCACGCCCGGCAAATAAATAATTTTTAAAGAAAGAAAGTAAGAAAGAAAAGATGAGGGCCGGGGGGAGAATGACTAGACATCCCACTTCCCCTGAGACGTGTTCCAGGCTGACTCTGCCTGCTTCCCCAAGTGCCAGAGGCTCTAGAAGGGAAACACAAAACTCAGCAGTAAGGAGTGCTGTCTGAACTTCCTGAAGAGAAGTGAGCAGATGTTTGCTCACCTCAGGTAGGGCCACATGACAATAACAAAGAAGTCATTCCATGCAAGTGTAGTTTAAATGTGGCTACAGACACAGATCACAGACAGGATGGAGAAATGCACTCAGGACTGCCTCCTGCCCATGGGGCCTGAAGGTCACTTTAGTGACTAATGAGCCCTTTAGTGGTGACATCCACTGAGGAACAGACGCCCTGGAAACCAGCATGCCGGGACAAGTGAAAGCACAAGGTGACAACTGTTGAACAGTCACTTAACAAAATGAGCACGTGTCAAACTGTCATGTAAGGGACTGGGGAGATGGCTCAGTGGATAAAGCGCCTGCTGTGTAAGCACAAAGACTTGAATTCAAATCCCCAGCACCCACTAAATGTCAGGTGGGCAGGCAGCCACCTACAGTCCCAGCGCCTGAGGCAGTGACAGGACCAGCAAAAGGAGAGCTCTGTCTCAGTAAATAAAGTGGACAGCCATCAAGGAAGATTCCTGGCATTGACCTGTGGCCTCCACATGCATGCACACCCACACATGTATACTAACACAACCCCTAACAGGCTGATGAAACATCCTAGAACTGGACCAAAGCCATGTGGAAAAACACGGTGAATGTTCTAAATACCACCACCTCAGTCACTGCCTGTGTCTACTGTTCACCAGATGCATCCTGGTTCCTTTTCTGCTGCTATAACTGATCACCCAAGAAGGCTGGAAGTCCAAGAGTGTGGTGCTGGTATCTGGAAGGCCTTCCTGCTGTACTATAACATGGACACAGAGACAGAGAGAAAGAGAGAGGGAGAGAGCCCCCAAGCGTGTCAGCTCAGGTCTTTTCCTCTTCTCATAAAGCCACTGAAGCCATCATGGGGGCCCTTACCCTTATGGTCTCATCTATAATGGTTAATTTTTATTAACTATTTGACTGGATTGCAGTCACATGGAAAAACATCTCATATGTATGAGGCTGTTGCCAGAAAAGTTTGAATGTGGGCACCATCCCATAGCCTGAGGTTCAGGACTGAAGAAAAAGGAGAAAGTGAGCTGAGCACCAGCATTCATCTCTGCTTCCTGACCACAGACACATTGTGACGAGCTGTCTCACACTCCTGCCACCATGACTTCCCCACTACACTGGACTATGCCCTCAAACTGTGAGCCAAAATAAACCCCTCCTTCCTCAAACTACATTTGTCATAGCAACAGAAGTAATTAATACATCATCTAACTCTAATTACCTCGAAAGGCCTCACCTCCAAACATCATCAACCTAAGAAGTTTGGAATTGGATCTCCAACACATGACTTTTTAAATATATATATATTGGGGGAGGGGGTTTCGAGGTAGGGTCTCACTCTAGCCCAGGCTGACCTAGAATTCACTATGTAGTCTCAGGTTGGCCTCAAACTCACCATAATCCTCCTACCTCTGCCTCCCAAGTGCTGGGATTAAAGGCGTGCACCACCACAACCAGCTCTAAAATATTTTTAAATTTATTATTTATTTGAGAGAGAGAGAATGGACATGTCAGAATTGAACCTGGGTCCTTTGGCTTTGTCAGAAAGCCCCTTAACCTTGATAAGCCATCTCTCCAACCTCAACATGTGACTTTTTTTTTTTCTTGAGGTAGGGTTTCACTCTAGCTCAGGCTGACCTGGAATTCACTATGTAGTCTCAGGGTGGCCTCGAACTCATGGTGATCCTCCTACCCCTGCCTCCCAAGTGCTGGGATTAAAGGCGTGTGCCACAACGCCAAGCAACATGTGACTTTTAAGGGTACAAACATTGTTACGTAAATTTCACCTCAACAACAACACAAATCTATAGGAAGTGGAGAAAAATTGAAATGAATTATCTCAATGGACACAAAACTGGCTTTTACCATGGAGGGACACCAAGTGCCTCTCCGCTGTCCAGGAGCCAATTTGTGTTGCTATCACTTGACTGTAACTTCAGAGCCACATACAGTCAGGAGCCCTCCAGCTGACACTCTTCCTTCTCAAAGGCTGGAACAGGAAAGGGGTGGAATCCCGAGAGTCAGGAAGACAAGGAATGAAAGGAGAGCTGGGACTGGCTCCTGCTTTTCTGGAGAAGAGGAGGGTGTGCTGGAGAGCAGAGCATGAGGCGCTAAGCACCCACATGCAGAGCAAGAAGCCAAGGCCCCAGGCATTGTGGCAGAGAGGGTTCCCAACTGTAAACAGTGCCCCAGCTGGCTGTGGGGCTTCCCCAACCTGGTGTCATAGCTGTTGGGGCATGTTCTAAAGACCAGATACCTAAAGTGAATGGAAACTTTGAAAATGTCCCGATTCAAACAAAAATACTCGGGAAATCACCTGAGTTCACGTAAGCAGCAATGTGTGTACTTATTTAATCTGGGTTCTCTTCAGGGCTTCTGGAACACCTCTGAGGGATGCAGGCTTGCCTGCCCTGGGCTTCTTTTCTCTGAGCTACTACAAGGCTGTAGGAAGCCCCAGTGGGCTCTCCCAGTACCTCACCTAGGAGGTGAGGATGTGTTCAGGAGCTCAGACACGCAAACAGTCACAGACCATGTGAGCACGCACCTGGCTGCCCTCGCAAGATACACACATACCCAGGGGACAGCTAGGATCTCCGAGAAGGTCACCACTGCCCAGAACACCTATATCAAGTAATATCAAGGTGGCACCTAGCTTGTGTGCACCAGGCCAGCTTGAGAAACATCTCTTGCCAACATGCACATCCTCACTCAAGGCCAAGCCAACCACAGTGTTTTCCTGCAGTGCAAACCCACCACACAATGGCTGCAAGCACATAGGTGGTACTGCACCCAGGCCTCTCCCTGCTCTGTGATGGCTGCTGTGTCTGGACCATGTGGGCAGCCATCTCATAAGCACATGTCACCAGGTTAAGTCATAAGCACTCACTGCCTGGTTCACACTAAATGTGAAGTGGATGCAGGCTGCTGGAACCATCTTCATGATGTTGCTCCCTTTCTACAGCATTCTTGTTACTCTGTAACCAGAAGGTTCCGAGTCACCAGTTCCAAGACTCAGGGGCATCTCAGAGGGCTCTGTTACTCTTTTACAAGCAATCAGAGCAGAAACTGAAATGTCACCAGCCTCCTGGAATGAAACGGAATTAATCTACACCATTTACACCCTTACATGTGAATGCTAGCTGGGGTTTCCCCTTGTTGCAGAGGCTGAAAAGTTTCCATGAGCAGAAATGGGCAGCCCTCTCTTGTCATGCTCCAACGTCTGCACTCATCGCACAGGCCTCCTTCCTGAAAGCCATGTGTGTGGGCATGTGCATCTGCCCCCAGTGCCACCCTGTTTCTGCTCTCACACTACAGAACCAGGGCAACCCTGTGAGGCCCCCTGAGTTGAGAAAGAAAAAAACACACATATCTAACACCTTTCAGACGCCTCAGAATCCTTGGAGCTCCCAATCATTAAGTTCCCACAATTTGGCCCTTGGGAGACTTGCAAGCGTCAAAAAGATAATCAGACCTCTGTGCTCAGGGGTTTCACAGGCATGGATCAAAATATTCAGAAAAAATAAACGAGGGCTGGAGCCGGGCATGGGAGGAATAAAGAAGTAGGAAGATTGCCATGAGTTTGAGGGCAGCTTTTGACTACATAGTGAATTCCAGGTCAGCCTGGGCTACAGAGACCCTACCTCGAAAAGAAAAAAAAAAAAAAAGAAAGAAAAAGGCAACATTCAGAATCAGTTAAAAAAAAAAAAGCAGATGAGCAATGGAGAGGGACAGTGGATGAGCAATGGAAGGGGACAGTCGGTATCTTCTGGCATCTGCTATTCTACACACATATCATACCTTTATACACACATATACACACCAAACTTATCACAACCTACTACTATGTGCACACCATACACACACACACACACACACACACACACAGAGAGAGAGAGAGAGAAAGAAAACTCGGCTGGTGAAGTCTTTCTGCCTTGTCACCATTTCCTACATATACAAACATTTCCTCAGCACACACACTTGGATACTATGAGTCACCCAGATGGTCCTGGCTATATACAAATATTACAAGCATCTCAGTAAAGGGACTTGAGTCTCTGCAGATTCTGGTGTCAATGGGGGTCCTACGACTAATCATCTCACAGCTCTGTTGGTGGAAGAGCTGAGTTTTAAAATTTATTTGCAAGGACAGAGACACAGAGAGAAAGAGCGTGTGAGAGAGAATGGGTGCACTGGAGCTTTTAAACACTGCTGCAAATGAACTCCAGATGCATGTGCCACTTTCTGCATTGGGCTTTACGTGGATACTAGGGAATTAAAGCCAGGTTGTTAGGCTTTGCAGGCAAATGCCTTAACTGCTGAGCCATCTCTCCAGCCCAGAATGACCTGAAATTCACTATGTAGTTTCAGGCTGGCCTCCAGAACTCCTACTTCTGCCTCCAAAGTGCTGGGATTAAAAGTATGTGCCACCATGCTTGGCTCAGGAGCTGATTTTTTTGTTTGTTTGTTTTTGTTTTTGTTTTTCAAGGTAGGGTCTCACTCTGGTCCAGTCTGACCTGAATTAATTATGTAGTCTCAGGGTGGCCTCGAACTCTCAGCAATCCTCCTACCTCTGCCTCCCAAGTGCTGGGATTAAAGGTGTGCACAACCACGCCCGGCAAGAGCAGATTTTTAATTTCCCCCCTTTGACATATCTGCATGTCTGACACTAAACATAGGGACTGTGGAAGTGGCTGTTGGTAGAGTGCTTGCCTGGCAAGCATGAAATCCTGGGTTTGATGCCCAGCACCTCATAACCAGGAGCAGTGGTACCTGCCTGTAAACCCAGCACTTGGGAGGTATAGGCAGGAAGAACTGAAGTTCAAGGTCATCCTTGGCTATATAGTGAGTTCAAGGCCAGCCTGGGATACATGAGACTCTGTCTCAAACAAATCACATAGATTATTTTATAAAAGGAGGACACTGTCAAAACGGAAAGGCACAATTCTTATGCATCATTGCTTGGATATGACCACAGTGGAGGAAGGGAGGTGAGCCTGCCAGCTTCCAAGAGCTATGGGAGCACCAGGGGACAGAACTACAGCCAAGACACCTGCAAGTGTCTTGCCTAAGCAGAGTGTTGATGCCCATGGCACACACCCATACCACAATGTTGACGTGGTTGGCAGCAGACAGCAGCGTGAGGCAGAAGACAGCAAGAGGCCCAACAGCACAGGACAACAGCCACACAGGCCAGTCTCCGGACGACATAAGACCAGGATGATCATATCAGGCCTGCTTGTCCCACGACTTACCATCACTGTAACTTAGTACTCTACGGTGGCCCAGGATCCCCACTGGTCCATGCTTCCTTCTATAACAGGGATGTCCAGACTTTCTGAATTTGCAAAAACCTACTTCTCTTTATTGTTCAAAAGTCACTCTTTTTTTTTGTTTGTTTGTTCTGGTTATTTTTGGCTTTTTGATGTTGGGTCTCCCTCTAGCCCAGGCTGACCTGAAATTTACTATGTAGTCTCAGGGTGGCCTTGAACTCACGGTGATCCTCCTACCTCTGCCTCCCGAGTGGTGGGATGAAAGGCGTGCACCACCATGCCCGACTCTCAAAAGTCACTCTATTTTTAAAGTTCAGCATGAGACAGATTTTTTAATTAAGTGAAGCAAAACTAATCTTGCTTGAAGAATTACTGAAAAACTGTAACTTCTTTCCTCATTACAGATCAGGATCAGGAACCAAAATCTATAGCTTTGGTCATTCAAAATGCTGTTTTACACCTCGAGACAATAGGGGACAGCATACCTTCAGAAGCACCGACTGCCACCCCTCTTCAAGCCCATCACACAAAATCAACACAGGAATCTGCTTAAGCATCATGGGGAAGGAAGCTTGGGACACTGGGGACAAGCAGGACATGCACAACCTAGCACTGCTGCCATCAGCCAGAGACATTTCCCCTCAGGAACCTGCTCCCAAGTAAAGCCTCGGCCATGCTGCAGACAAGTGAAGACAAGTTAGCCAGTCTGTTAGGGAGAGAGGAGGGCACACACTCAGACTTACAGACAGACACTTGAGGACAGACCCGACTGGGATGCAGGCCTCACAAGACAAGTCACACCTACGTGTCTTTGCAATGGTTTTACTTATATATGATTCTGTGAGTATGATTGCATTACTCAAAGAATATAATTTACACCAACATTTAAAGATTAAGCAACGTTTGAATATTAACTTTAAAAATGAAGTAAAGGGCTAGGGAGATGGCTCAATGGTTGAAATTGTTTGCTGCGCTAGCCTTATGACTGGAGTTGGACATAGAACAAGGTCTGTAATCCTTGTGCACCTATGAGCAAGATGGGAAGCAGAGCCAGGAGAATTCTAGATGCTTGCAGCTCACCTTCTGGAAATAAGAAAAACCCTGTCTTGGGTGGGGTGTGGTATTGTACACCTTTAATCCCAGCACTGGGGAGGCAGAGGTAAAAGGATCACTGAGAGTTCAAGGCCACCTTGAGACTACATAATGAATCCAGGTCAGCCTGGGCTAGAGGAAGACCTGACCTCGGGGAAGAAAAAAAAAAGGGTCTCAAATAAGGTAGAAGGTGAGGACCAACACCCTAAAGGTGTCTTCTGACCTCTACACACACATGCCCAAACACACACACATGCACACACACATATGCACAACACATGAAAAATTAAGTAAGAGCCAGGCGTACTGGTGCATGCCTTTAATCCCAGCACTTGGGAGGCAGAGGTAGGAGGATTGCCGAGAGTTCAAGGTCACCCAGAAACTACATAGTGAATTCCAGGTCAGTCTGGACTAGAGCAAGACCCTACCTCAACAAACCAAAAAAAAAAAAAAAAAAATAATTACGTACGAGCTAGTTAACTTATTTCTCTCATCATCTTTTGTAAATGAAATTTTAAGATGGTTTTTCATGAGGTACATTGCTTACTTAGGTCTAGGACTGAGAGGAGTGCTAATGGGGTTGAACTCAAGGTTGCACAAACTTGGCATAGGTTTTTTTTTTTTTTTTTTTTTTTTTGGTTTTTCAAGGTAGGGTTTTACACACTAGCCTAGACTGACCTGGAACTCAGTATATAGTCTCAGGGTGGCCTCGAACTCATGGCGATCTTCCTACCTCTGCCTCCTGAGTGCTGGGATGAAAGGCGTGGTAGCTTTTTTTTTTTTTTTACTTCCAGGCAGAGTCTCCTGTATCCCAGACTGGCTTCAAATTTGATAGGTAGCTGAGGATGACCTTGAACTTCTGATCCTCCTGCCTCCACTTCCCAAGTGCTGGGATTAGAGTGCTGGTGTTACACACCTAAGCGGGACTGGGGAACAAACGCAGGGTTTCATGCATGCTAGGCAAGCACTCTACTTACTGTACCACATCCCAGCCTTCCCTCCAGGCCCCATACTGGGGATGGAATTCAGACCCTCACTCATGTTTGGCAAGCACTCTACTCACTGACCCCTGCAGCTGGCTGCTGTCAACATCACTGTTAGTCCTTAGGAAGAGAAGCGCCATCTCTGGGCGCTAGTTTATCACTGGGTCCACGCTTCTGCCTCCCAGCAGATCTGACTGAGGCCTGCTTTCCTTCCCATGGCCCTTTTACACTCCCTGTCTTCCTATCTTGCCTCAGAAACACACCACTCCATTTGGGTCTCCTGCCTGGGTTTTCCAAGTAAGCCAACGTGTGGCCTTTTGAGAAAATAGACAAAAGCACAAATAAATCCATACCTGTTAACACACCACTTGGAACACTTGGAGAGCCATGCCACAGGGGAAAGTCTTGTCCCCTCTCCAGCCCACAGGTTTCCTCACAATGGTGGGAAGCCAGCCAGATTCTCACCAGGGCAGCAAGCTGGCCTTTTTGGGGACATGGAAGCCATGCAGGTCACTGCGGTGCTGGGTATTAATTTACAGTCCTGTCACATGCCAGCAGGCTTCAAAGCCTCATGTTCATCTTAGTGAAGCTCACTGCATAAGAGATCAAGGGGGTCAGCCTAAGGGTCCAGCAAACAGTACCTCACTAGACCTAAAGTTCCCAATTTGAATGAATAAATTCCAATTCACAATATCAGAGGAGCTACCACCACAGACCCCACAGACATTAAAAGGGGGTACAGGAAACAACCACACTCATAAAATGCTTGGAGGAAAAGATAAAACAAACTCAAACTCACCCAAGATGACCCAGATAACCACATCATACCATAAATTGCTAAGGAAACTAAACATGTAGTTAAAACCCTCAGAAAGAGACATCTGAAAGGCCCTGATGGTTTTACTGAAAAAATTCTACAGAAGCTAACAAAGAAGTGAGCAGTGTGTGGTGGCGTATGCTTTTAATCACAGCACTTGGGAGGCAGAGGTAGGAGTATCGCCATGAGTTTGAAGCCACCCTTAGAATACATAGTGAATTCCAGGTCACCCTGGGCTAGAGTGAAACCCTACTTTGAAAAACAAACAGAGAGAGAGAGAGAAAAAGAAAGGAAGAAAGAAAGGAAGAAAGGAAGGAAGAAAGAAAGAAAGAAAGAAAGAAAGAAAGAAAGAAAGAAAGAAAGAGGGAGAGAAAGAAAGGGGAAAGAAAGGAAAAGAAATAACAGCAGGGCATGGTAGCGCACGCCTTTAATCCCAGCACTGGGGAGGCAGAGGTAGGAAGATCACCGTGAGTTAAAGGCCACCCTGAGACTACATAGTGAATTCCAGGTCAGCCTGGACTAGAATGAAACCGTATCTCGAAAAACCAAAAAAGCTGGGTGTGGTGGCACACGCCTTTAATCCCAGTACTTGGGAGGCAGAGGTAGGAGGATCGCCATGAGTTTGAGGCCACCCTGAGAATACAGAGAGAATTCTAGGTCAGCCTGGGCTAGAGTGAGACCCTACCTCAAAAAGCCAAAAAAAAAAA
This sequence comes from Orientallactaga sibirica, assembly GCA_036365145.1. Taxonomy (NCBI): domain Eukaryota; kingdom Metazoa; phylum Chordata; class Mammalia; order Rodentia; family Dipodidae; genus Orientallactaga; species Orientallactaga sibirica. Next base: position 2,067,241 of record JAEOAD010001462.1, on the reverse strand, counting down.
AAAAAAAAGAAGAAAAAAAAAAAAAAAAGAAAGAAAGAACAGCAGTGATTACACAATCTTTTCTAGAGAAGAAAATGGGAGAGGAAGAAGAATTTTCCCAGTTCAAATGAGATTAGCATTAGTTTGATAGCAAAAACAAACAAAAAAAACCCAGCACTTCCTGTATTAATTTGGGAAATGGGAAAAAAGAAAAATTGTGACGACTTGATTAATACCTCTTTAAAAAAGTGCCTTTGTTTTTGGTGCCATGAATGTTGCCAGAAGGAAACAGATTTGACACTCGGTAGTGAATTTCACTTGGCATAAACTACAAATAAATATAATCTTCCACTGCAATTGGATGTATTTTTTAAAAATATTTATTGATGTGAGAGAGAAAGAGAAGGAGAAAGCGAGAGGAGAGAAAGAGTAAAGGGTACATCAGGGCTTCCTGCCACTGCAAATGAGCTCCAGAAGTATGCACCACTTTGTGCATCTGGCTTTATGTTGGGTACAGGGTACTCAAACCTGGACTTCAGGCTTTGCAAGCAAGCACCTTTAACTGCTAGCCCCTGGATGGATTTTTTTAAGCTACATTACAAACTAGAAGTGGAGGTTCACACCTGTAACGCCAGTACTGAGTGAAACAGAGCAGGAGCGAGACAGCTTTCTTATAGGCAGTCAGCCAGGGACAGAGAATCGAGGCGATGCCACTCTGCCTGCCCTGGCAGGACTAGAAGCCATGTCTGACCCATTCTCATTCCAGATAGCTGTGATTCCTCAGCAACAGCTTCTTGCTTCTCCTTCAGGTTTTCTGGGGCTCAGGATACCTGTGGACTGACTCCTCCTAAGTCAGCATCTTAAGTCCACCAACCAATCAGGTCTCTCCCTTATATACCTGCAACTGATGAAAAGGCTCATTCTAATTGGGTGTGTGACTCCTATCAAGGAGGCTAACCACGTGGGTAAACTCTATTCTCCTGGCTCCCGGTGCCTCTGGTAGGCAAGTTCTCAGCCTGGCTGGGAAGGGGGAGGATTTCTTTCCGCCTGGTGCGCGCCCATGCATGCATGTAGGCAAGTGCACGTGTGCTCAGAGTTTTCCTTATGGGAAGGAGGAGAAAACTACCTTTGGCTTAGGCCTTTCAGCTAGCCCTCCCTTTAGATCCAAAGTCTAAAATAACTCTTATAATTCATAATTAACCTTTTTCTGAGCCCATCCATGTTTTCAACTCTTTGTTAACCTGGATAAGAACCTGGGATCTCCTGCATCTTTATGGAATTTAATCCCTCCTGGACCCAAAATCCTACATCAGGAGGTAAAAGCAGGAGAATGGTGAGTTCAAGGCTAATTTAGACTACAAAGAAGACTGGGATATAGGGTAAGACCCTACCTCAAAATAAATTTAAAAAAAAAAAAGAGGAATGAATTTACTTTTTACATGATTTTATTTTATTTTTATTTATTTTTGGTTTTTTCGAAGTAGGGTCTTGCTGTGGCCCAGGCTGACCTAGAATTCACTATGTAGTCTCAGGGTGGCCTCGAACTCATGGCGATCCTCCTACCTCTGCCTCCTGATTGCTGGGAGTAAAGGCTTGCATCACCACACCTGGAGATTTTATTTTTTTAATACTTTACTTATTTGAGAGAGAGAAAGAGACAGATAGAGAGAGATAATGGGTGTGCCAGGGCCTCTAGTCACTGCAAATGAACTCCAGACACATGCGCCACCTGTGCATCTGGTTTATGTAGGTACTGGGAATCGAACCTGGGTCCTTAGGCTTTTCAGGAAATTGCCTTAATTGCTAAGTCATCTCTCCAGCCCTTATGTGATTTTATTGGCACATGACATACACAAAAGGGAAAAAGAATTTATAATTTTTATGTACTTGTGTGTATATATGTACGCATGTGTGAGTGTATAACAAATGTGAAGTCTTTTTACTTGCTGTGTGTGTATGTTCATGTGTATCAGTGCAGGCAGGTGCGTATCATAGTGCGTATGTGGAGGCCAGAGGCTGACAACCTTGGGTGTGTCCTCACACTCTTCAGCAAGTGCTTTATCCCCTGAACCATCTCCCCAGACCCCCAAACATGAAGTCTTAATTTCCCTTAATGTACGGTTAGGGAAATAACAATTAGCTTTTTCTTAATTTGTGCTATCACTCTGTCATTCACTTACCAAAGGGCCCTTCATTTAGCTTGATTATGTCTGACTAATTAATGAAAGTGATTTGCGTTGTGTGGTTCCTGCAGTTACAAACAGGGGCACGGCTCACTGAACCCAAGGACCATAGCTTCGCCTTGAATGTGAAGATAACAGGAGCTCAACTCACTCCTCCTGTGAATGGGAAAGAAATGGAGGCTACCTCCAGCCTATGTACACAAGTGATTGTGGAATGGTAAGAACTCATTAGCATTTGATTAAAATTAACTTTTCAGCCAGGCACAAAAGGATAAATAGTGTACAACTCCACTTACAAGGGACACAGCAAAATGCACAGAGATGGAATGTTGAACGGTAGGGGAGGGCATGGGGAGTTGTCCTTTAACACAGTGTTTCTGTCTGGGACAATGAAAAGACTCTGGGGGTGGACAGTGGGGACAGTCACACACAATGTGAATGTACTTTTAGCACTACTGAACTGTGCTCTTACATACAAGTAAGATGGTATTTATATTTTACTACAGTAAGAAAATAACCAATTGCGCCAGGCATGGTGGTGCACACCTTTAATCCCAGCACTTGGGAGGCAGAGGTAGGAAGACTGCTGTGAGTTCAAAGCCAGCCTGAGAGTACATAGTGAATTCCAGGCCAGCCTGGGCTAGAGCAGGACCCTACCTTGAAAAACCAAAAAACAATCAAACAAACAAAAAACCCAACTTCTTCAATAGAAAAGTAGATTCCCAAAATTGCATATGTATTAAAAATAAAACAATGAAAGAAATTCAAGGGAGGTAAGGAGATGGCTCAGCAGATAAATACATGTGTTTGCAAAGACTGCTGGGAAGGGTTCAATTCCCCAGCTACCCATGTAAAAGATCAGACACCAAAAAGTAATGCCTGTGTCTAGTGTCCATTTGCAGAAGCAAGAGGGCCTGCTGCACCCTCCCAACACACACACATGCGCACAAACAAATAAAGTTGTTTTTTTTTTAAATCAAAAAGGAGAATGATGAAGTCACTCCAGCATCTTCTCTGTCCAGGTACCATGGACGACCCCAGGCCAGAGTGTGTCACCACACAACAAAAGGGGCTTCGAATCCTGTAAGTACATAGCAAAAAGGGACCTTAGGTCAACTGCCCATGCCTTCGAAGTGCGAGGGAATTGTGCCTTTTGCTTTCCACAGACACAGGCAACAAAAAGTAATGCACACACATCCCAAGCCTGAACAAGCAGCTCACATTCTCTGTCATGCAACGGTCCTGTCATCTAAGGTTTCACTTTGTAGTTTCAGTTGTCTACCATCAATCACGGCCCCCAAATATCAATGCAGAATCCCAGAACTAAACAATTCCTAAGTTTAAAGTGTGCACATGCTCTGTAGCGTGAGGAAATCTTGTATCACCCTGCCCCATCTCCAATGGACTGGATCACCCCTTTGCCTGATGTATCCACCGTGTGTATGCTACCTGCTACGGAGTCGCTCAGCAGCCACCCATTTCAATTCTCAGACTGGCTGTCACTAAATCACAGGGATGGTATTCAGATAACCCTTGTTTTATTTCATAATAGCCCCAGAGCACAAAAAGAGAGATGCTGGGAATTTGATCTGCCAAAGAGGAGTGAGAAAGTGCTTCCTTTAAAGGAAAAAGTGGAACTTTTCAACTTAGGCAAAGAGAAAAGATCTCGTGCTAAGACTACTAAGATGTACAGTACAAGAAGATATTTTCAGAGAAACAAGGAATAAGGGACGGAAGAAAGAAAGGAAGGAGAGAAGGGAAGAAAGAGACTTGCATACCTTTTATTATAAGAGTCTTTAAAAAAAAATTTTTTTTTGAAACAGAAGCTCCCTAAATTGTCCAGGCTAGCCTTGAACTTACAATCCTGCCTCATCCTCACGAGTGGCTGGGATCACTAGACCCAGCTTGTTGCTAAACTTCCTAAGCCTAATTTGTAATTAAATTTTGTTATAGGTGTGTGTATAGGAAAATAGGAAATATGTAGGGTTCAGTGCTATCCACTTCTGGGGGGGAATCTTCAAATGTATTTAAACGTAGTGACGATATTATATTGTATTTGGGGTTGTCCACAACCTTAAAATAAAATTAATGCACACAGGGAGCTATGGAGACTTGTGCTAATTGTTCAGTTGGAAAAGCCAGGCCTTTCTTCCTCAGGACCTCCCTGGTTATCACCCAGAGAAGAAAGGCACTGAGAAGGGGACACAACACCCACAATGATTACTTTAGGATCCCTGGAGACTGGGGGAGAAGGAGGGATATGGCCCTGCCCCAATGACTCCAGTCATTCTACAGACACTTAGGCTCTGGTTCTGCATGCAAGATCTACCCCCATCTCACTGGTTGCCAAGAGACCTCACTCCACCAATGTCCAAATGCAAACTGCAGCTTCTACACACCTGGCACCAATAAACCCTGAGGATAAACACAGCCTGACTCATTACCCACTCTGTGCAGGGTGGGCACGTCAGCCGTGATTAGCCTCCGCTCACACTGCGTGTTTGAGGTCAGGTTAGGAAATCACTAGCATTTCAATCCAAATAAGAGCGTCCACGAGATTACACAGTGCAAATAAACATAAATTTCCCTGCTCCTGCTTTCCAGCCATCTTCCTCTGTATAGACGCCTGGGGGAGCTCAGAAAATAATGCACTTCAAGTTGCTTGTCTAGAAGTTCTAAAGATGCCCATAGACCCCAGTGGGCTTCAGAACTGGGGACAGTCTTCTTAAATGGGTACACTGCAATACCTTCTCCAAGCTCTCCCACTCCGAGAATATCTTGGCCAAAGATAGGGGCTAAAACCTGTACGTAGTCAATCCACTGCTCTCAAGCCTCTCCAGAAGCTTGAAGAAGAGAAAAGGGCTGGATAGGACCTTTACCTAGCTGCCATGTCCTCCTGACCAAACCTTTCTTTAGTAAAAAGCCAAGCTGGGGTTAAGTCACTGGTGGGTATCCCGCCTTGGAAAGTACCAGAAAGCATTTCGAAGAACAGTGGCCTTCATTGGCCTAAGTGTGGGGTACTGTGGTGGAGCATGACGCTGTCCCACCTACACTGAGCCCACCCCCACCCAGAGGAAGTTCTCAGTTCAAGGTGTAAGAAGCCCCCAGTGGCCTTGCCAGCTTTGCATAGGAACTTAAAGACAGACCACAACAACCGAGCATAACCTGTGTAACTCACAAAGACTCGGCTTTGTGAGGAACAGCCAGATGCAGGCTTAGCAAAAATCCCCCAGAGGCCAGAGAGCAGGTGGTCTTGAGGCCTATGCCCCAAGATGCTTCGGGGATGGGGGGAAAACAGGCCTCTGGGTGCCAAGGTCCTTGTGGCACTGCTTCTCTGAGTTTCAGACAGGATATGGGGCACACACCAACTCCAGTCCACCAGCAAAAGCCTGGTGTTGTGAGCCTACCTGGTTCACGTCCTAGCATGGAGCCTCCAGACACGCCTCCATCACATACTGGGACAACATTGAGTTTCTAACCGATGAGCAGCTCCACCCACTCACACCCACTCATCACCCTTCACTCCTTCAGTGTCCCCTGATGGAACAGGAGGCCAGGAGCCCCTGCCTGTGCACATGTCAGAACACCAGGGTGTTTCCGTTTCTAGGGGATTATTTATGGTTAGTTGAACTGTCTAGCATAAAGGTCAGATAAGAGCATTCGGGAGGCCAACTTAAGCAGCTTACAAAGGGGAGGGAAGTGATAAGGAGCCTGCAACTTGCATAAATATTTTTTTTCCCCAGAAGAAGGAAATATCAGGGAGGCTAAACTCGGTGGCTTTCTGCTAAATGCCTCTGGCGTGTCAGAGCACAGGCATGCCGGTCACGGGGAGGACAGCGGGACTCACCTCCCAGAGGGACCGAAGGGTACTCCTGACCAGAGGCAGGTACTGACTGCTGATCAGAGTGACAAGCATAAAGTAACTGTCCCAATTGTCCCAACGATGCAGGTAGGCAGTGATGTGAGGCCCGGCTTGCAGAAGCCCAAGAGAGAGCTGTGATTCAGCCAGCAGCCAGAGAACAAGGAATGTCAAACTTGCTCTGACCCTGACTGGCCTGGTGACTTCTCAGGATGAATGCCAAGCTCTGCCTGTACTGGGACAGGCTTCTAAGAGCAGGTCAACTCACCATTCGTTCTCAGCCACCCTGAGCAGTTGCCTACCTTACTCACAGCCTGTGGAGCCCAGGATCTAAGGTGCCCAGACCTGAGATCCCCTTTAGAGAAGACCCTGACTGTGTAAGGAAGACCCTGTGAACAGTGAGCCAAGTCTATGAACTTTCACAAACCTTTGCTTGGGACACTCAGCCACTGTGACCAGGGACAGGAGAGCTTCACAGCTGGCATTTAGAAAAGCACAGCATACAAGCTGGCTTTTTGTCCACATGCTATCATTTAAAGAAGCCCAGGAAGAAGGGAGGGTGGGTTTTATCTTGTGGTTAAGAATACAATGGAGACTTCTGGGAAATGAGTTCAGGCAGCCTCCTAATGAGCAGAGCTTCCTACGTGCAGAAAAACCTTCCAGAATGCAGATCGTGAGCTTATCATGCACTGTTCTGGATCGGGTGCACAAATTTGCATGCAGGCATGCATGAGAGCATACCCGCCCCCCCACACACGTGTGCACGCAAGCACATGAATGCTCACCATACCCCAGAAGCCACCCGTCTCTTTTTGAGGGCTCCACCATTCTCAGGGGCCATTACATGTCATGCAGATAGGCAGCCACGCTAACCAATGCCTGATGAACAGTATGTGCCAAGAACAGTTGGGGCTGTGATAGGAATGGACAGCCATGTATGGTACCAGGGCCAAAGGACAGAGATGCACGCACCACAAGGGCACACAGCCCTCTGAGGGCCAGACACAGCTGCTCAGCATGACACAGAATGCACCAGCCTATGGCTCCATGACAAGCAAAGAGACAAGCGACAAGAACTCCCCAGTGTGAACACGGCTCTAGGGACATGTGTGTGCACACGCTTTGGGAGCACGTATAAGTGTGTGAAAATAGCAACAAAAACCCAAGAAGGTAAGGAGTGAGTGGCAGCGGCAGCGGCAGCGGCCAGGCACAAGCACGAGGAGGAAGCACTCTGCTTGCTTTCTCCATTGTCTGAACAATAAAAACGCCATGAAAATAAAAGTGAGTCAGCACATCTCACTTCCTGTTCACACTACAGACTCCACAGGGACCTCAGTAGAGATGCTACTTGAAAGCCCAGACCCCACCAGCAGAGAAACAGACGTGAAGTAGACAGACTCCTTTCCTGTTTCCCCTGAGCCAGCCAGCAGTTTTTTTTTTTTTTTTTTCACAAAACAGTGTGTTTCCACCATTCTCCTGTTTCTACTGCTTCCCACGAGTGCAAAATGAGCTGAGGTTTCCATTTTCCTGCCGATAAAGCTCTGCTGGAATGAATCCCAGGGTAGGTGACGGCCTGCCAGTGCCGGGGCCAGGCCCTCTCCCCACCTCCCAGGCCACCAGCCAATGTTTCAGCTACCTTTACCCATACTGAAGGAGGCTGAAGGGCCTGAGCCAGTGTTATCCATGGGTAGGACCTTATTTACCAAAAGGGTCTGTGGCAGTTTGAATATATGTCCCCCAATATATTCAGTGTTTTACTAGTTATAGTTTGCATTTGCAATCACCTTGCTAGAGGCAAGGTCACTGGGGGCCAGTCTTAAGATGTGGTGATGGTTTGAGATTCCATTGTAAAGATATGCAAATGTGTCTAGCAGGAGTTCCTGAAGTGTGCTGTGTGACCTTTTGGCTGTAGTTTTGCTCTGTGTGCTGTGGTGGCTGGTTGGTTTCTCTCTCTCTCTGCTTGGCCCTGTGGAGAGCAGGCCGCTTCTCTTGCCATTATGGAACTTCCCCTGGATCTGTGAGCTTCAATAAATAATATCCCTTCCTCCATAACTGTGCCTGGTCTGGAAGTTCATCTCAGCGAACCCGAAGCTGTCTGCTACAGGGTCTTAAAATGAATTATCAACATAAGTAAATGTCCTTAATACACAGAACAAGAGAGGCAGAAGAGACGGCTGTACAGGGGTACAGGGAAGGGCTGCAGTGCAGCCACAAGCCATAAACACCAGGGGCCACTTGCTGCTGGCACATAGGATGGGTCCACCCTGGGACCTCTGATGAGACACCAGCTGTCTGACTTTTGAGTTCCTCTCTAAAACTGAGAAAACTGGGCTGGAGAGATGGCTTCGCAGTTAAGGCGTTTACCTGTGAAGACTAAGGACCCAGGTTCAATTTCCCCAGTACTCACGTAAGCCAGATACGCAAGATGGTGCATGCATCTGGAGTTCGTTTGCAGTGGCTACAGGCTCTGGTGCAAACCTCTGATGAGACACCAGCTATCTGACTTTTTTTTTTTTTTGCGAGGTAGGGTCTCACTCTGGTCCAGGCTGACCTGGAATTAACTATGTAGTCTCAGGGTGGCCTCGAACTCTCGGCGATCCTCCTACCTCTGCCTCCCGAGTGCTGGGATTAAAGGCGTGCGCCACCACGCCCGGCCAGCTATCTGAGTTTTGAGTTCCTTTCCAAAACTAAGAAAATTGGGCTGGAGATGGGTTACCGGTTAAGGCGTTTGCCTGCGAAGACTAAGGACCCAGGTTCAATTTCCCCAGTACTCACATAAGCCAGATGCACAAGATGGTGCATGCAACTGGAATTCGTTGGCAGTGGCTAGAAGCTCTAGTGCACCCATTCATTCTCTCTCTCTCTCTCCCTGCTTCTTTCTCTGTATATATAAATAAAATATTTTTTTAAAAACTGGGAAGATCAATGTCTGAAATAAGACCCCTCCATTTAAATGGTCTATCTATCATGGGTGCCTCTAGACTCTAAGGCAGTCAGTGTACTGGGAGGCCTCAGCACACAGAACAAGAAAGTGAGGGGGCTTCAGCAAAATTAGTCATTCTCCCTACAGCCTGTGGAAGGTCTCCTCCTACACAGCACCTGTGTCCCAGTCACTACCACCCACCCGAGACCCTCCCTCTCCCTCGGGAGTCACCATCTCTGCTCTGGTCACGATTGCTCTGTAACACACTCCCCTGTGCCCACGATCTACGTGTCACTCTGCTCACCATTCTGTGGGTAAGCAGCACCAAGAGGCCGCCTCTGCTCCAAAACCCAAGAACGCAGGCAAGGCTGAGACAGCAGATGGATACAGGCTGCAATCCCTGTGATGGGTAGCTATTTCCCCCAAATTCAAATACTCTCTCCCTACAGAGAGGGATTAGGAAGTTCATAAAGTCTCCGGAAGCTCACCAAATTCCAAACTTACAAGGTTCAAAAAGCTCTTAAATGTACAAGTTTAGCAGGGTCCCTTCCCAAGGTAAACACTTGCTGGGGGAGATTCCACCCAGAGCTCCAGGGATGTAGCGTTCCTTCATGAGTTGTAACCCAGCCTGGGTGGCTTTTCAGCAGTGTGGCTGCCTCTGAGTCACCCATACTCCTGCAAGTACCTCTCACCCATGTCCCTGTAAGGACCCCCAATAAATTCACTGGTTTTCTAAGTTTAAGTGGAACCGTTTCTTTAGTCTGCTTCCCACTTGTTCACATCTCTAAAGGAAAAGTCCCACAACACATTAGAAGGCCTGTCCTCCCCTAGGTCAGAGCCCAGGACAGGAGACAAGATCTTACCACCTTCCTGGGAGCCCCTCAGAGGAGGTGGCCACCTAACAGACACCTTGTAGTGAGAAAGGATGGCAAAGCAGAAGCAAGCAGGAAGAGCACCCAGAGGCTCCCATGTTCCCCTGGGGGTGGGGCACTGTCTACCTGTAACGGGTGGTCTCCTCTGGCACACCCCAACACACACACACATACATGCATGCGTGCCCATGCATCTGCACACACATGTGCATACACACATCACACACATGAAAAAATATGGCATTTTTTTCTATTTTGAAATATTCCATAACCTTAATAACATATCCTGTGGATGGGACCCAAATCAGCATACACAATTGATTCACACTTCATGTACACCTTGAATACAGCATGAAGCTCAAGTGTGAAAGTTCCGTGGGGTGATTTCCACCTGTGGTCTTCCCACACTGGGGCTCTGTTTCAGGACTCGGAGCCGTTCAGATCTCTGGGTAAGGGATTCTCAACCTGTATGCAGAGCAAGGTAAGAGAACCCCTTTGTGCACTGAGCAGAAGGACAGGCAGATGCCAAGCAACACATTTGGGGACATGCTGCAGAATCTGAAGTATATAGCCAGGTGTGGTGGAACACACCTGTAATCTGAGCATTTCAGAGGTTGCAGCCAGAGGACTGTGAGTTCAAGGTCAGCCTGGGGCTATTCAGCAAGACTTTGTCTGGGGGGAAAAATCTAAACCAGATAGGGTGCTACACCCTTTTAATCCCAGCACACAGGAAGCTAAAGTAGAATTCCTATAAATTTGAAGCCATCCTGGGCTACAGTGAGACCCTGCCTCCACTCCCCTTCCCACAAAGTCAACTAAGACGAACTGGTGACAGGGCATACAAGTGTTCACCCTCAGTCTGGGTACTCCAGCTGTGTGTGTTGTTGTTGCTGTTGTTTGTTTTTAACCCTCCCTGGATTTCAAGATGTGACAGGAAGCTGCAACAGGCATCACCACAGGAAGAGGGGACCCACTGCAAAGCCATGGAAATTGTCGGAAAGAGCAACAGCCCTGTAATGCTTGAGAAGGTAGTGGAAAGACATGTGAGCCCTCCTTGGGTCCCGCAGAGAACCCAGATCCTACAAGCCTGTGACAGCCATAGCACCACTCAGCAAGCACCACTGTGTGCAGGCTGTCCCTGGTGTCTGTTGCTCTCCTAGAGCCAGTAGGCAGAGAATGGGCACAACAGAGGAGATGCTAACACGTGGGTGTACCTAGTCACCCTACTGGCAGAAGACAATGGCCACAGTTATGGGCCTTCAGATTACTGTTCGTGTCAGCTCTAACCAGAATGGCACTTTGACATGTCAAAATGCAAAGAAAAGCAGGCTGCGCCTGGAAGACCCTATTCCCAGCCTCAGCAGCTCCAGCTCCACAGGGAGGCATCCACTCTGCATTCAGACCTGCACGGCTGAGGCCACCACAGGGTCTTCCAAAGCCATCCCAGGGGCTGGGGAGATGGATTCATGGGGAAAGTGTATGAGAGCCCACGTTAAAAAAAGGGGGGGCATTGTGGCACACACCTGTAATGCTAGCAATGGGGAGGCAGAAAGAGGGGGTCCCTGGGGCTCACTGGTTAGTGTAGCTAAACCACTGAGTTCCAGGTTCAGTGAGAGAGCCTGTCTCAAAGAATAAGGTGGAGAGAGACTGAGAAAGTCCCCTGACATCAACCCCTGGCCTCCACACATATACATGTACCTGCATACAAACATGTGCCCACACAAATGAACATGTGTACACACACAAACATAGCACACATAGAGTCACTACAGAAAAATGTCTTGCGTGGCAGGAACTATGCTCTGTTTCCTCAAGCAACAAGGAGGTCCCCCGCCCAGCAGGCTAGAAGGGTGACACCAGTGAGCACAGCCTTGTGGCCTCCTGAGGTTGATGAATGGGGCTGTGTTTCCTTCTTTAGTGACTACAATGTAAGTGCTAGAAAATGCATCAAAATGGGCCAGACACAAAAACCTCCAGGCAGAAATGCCCCAATGACACCAGCACTTATTCTAGAGAATGGGACACACTCTGCTGGGTCTCCTCTGAAAGGAGAGGACAGTGTGCGCCTGACTCCTAAGTCCCCATCATTTTCACAGCGAGATGTCCATACCAAGCCTTCCAGTCTCTGCAGAAATGCCGGTGCTCGTTATATATGATGATGTCTTTCAGCTGAAATCAAACCCATGCCCCCAGCTCACAGTCACAGTGGCTATTTGTGAATAAAGGACCTGTCACTCCCACAGGCAGGTTTTCCAGGCCCTTCTGCGATTGGTATCTACTGTTAAAATGGAATCCCACCATCTTCCAGTACCGCTGGGCGGTTCTCTTGGGATGGAACCGGAGAATGGGGATGAGACCCCTCCTCATCAGATACAACAGGAGGTGGGGCTGACAAGGGCTGCCTGAGGGAGCTGGCGGCATCTCTGGATTCCACACTTGAAACCCAAGCTGCTGACTGCTTTGGGTTTCCAAACACAAGCCAGAGATCCAATTCTGCCTGCTCAGGGGCTTTGCAGTGACCCAGTTTCCCTGCATGGCTGTTCTGGTAACAGTGCAGCCCCAGGTTTCCAGAATTCAGACACTGCTGGGGGCTCTGGTGTCTGCCGCACCTCCCCCAGAGCTCTGAGGATGAGCTGGATGTGAGCAAGAGAAAACCAGGGGGTGAAAGAGCCCCCGGTTCGTAGTAAGCCACCTGGGCTGGGGAGATGACTCCAGTAAAGTGCTCATCTCTTAAACATGAAGACACAAGATTAATCCTCAGAACACAGGTTTTTTTTTTTTTTTTTTTTTGTGGGGGGGGGTGGATTTTCAAGGTAGGGTCTCACTCTGGCCCAGGTTGACCTGGAATTAACTATGTAGTCTCAGGGTGGCCTCGAATTCATGGTGATCCTCCTACCTCTGCCTCTCGAGTGCTGGGATTAAAGACGTGCACCACCACGCCCGGCCAGAACGCAGGTTTAAAAAGCCAGGCATGGGGGCACATGCTTGCAATCCTAGGAGGATTCCTTGAACTCACTGGCCAGTCACTTTAGCCTAATTAGTGAACACCAGGTTCAGTGAGAAACCCTGTCTCAAAATCAGGTGGAGATTTCATGAAGAACAACACTTGAGACTATCCTCTGGTCTTTACACACACACACACACACACACACACACACCATGAGCTACAATGGAAATACGAGAACCACACTCAGCTGATTCCATGTTGAAAGTGACAAAGTGTCATGAGCACGACCACATGCCATGTGGAGGCAGTGACTTTCAGCATGGGGTGCAGATACCGTTTTCAAATTTATTTATTTATTTGCAAGCAGAGAGAGGAAGAGAGAAGGAAGCCACTGAAAACAAACTCCAGATGCATGCATCACTTTGTACATCTGGCTCTATGTGGGTCCTGGGGAATCAAACTCGCGTCGCTGGGTTTTGCAGGCAAGTGCCTTAACCACTAAGCCATCGCTCCAGCCCTGATACAAATACTTTTTAAATAAAGTATAACTAAGTAAAAATGTCAGAGTTCATTCTTTGCAGAATGAGAGTAACTAAAGCTAAGCCAAACTCTAGCATAACAGTGTGTGTGTGTGTGTGTGCGCGCGTATGCGTGTGCGTGTGTGCATGCAGGTATGTATCATAAGTAAAATGCCTTGCTTCACAGTCTACAACGCTCACAAGTCACTGTAGATCCTGAAAGCTTGCAGGCACAGGACAGACACCCATGCAGCGGGGCTCTGAGGGTCATGACATTCTCATACTTTGGCGGAGCATTGGAACACAATCATCCATGCCTCAAAAAATGCTCAGTTTCATTCCAGACCACTGAGGCCAATCTTGCTTGTGAAAGGGCTTCCCAGCCAACTCCAGGCCCGGCCCCAAGACTCTCCTGGGACCCAGAACACATGAGAGACTTCCCAAGACACCCACAGCTGTAGTCCACCCAGTCTTGGGGACTCCACAGAACCCCATTCTCTGCCTTGGCACGTGTGCAAAAGACAAGATAGTTGGCTCCTTCTCACGCACAGATGCCTTGTAAAACAGAGCACCCTGGGAGACATGCACCTGCTTTGTCAACAGGGTGTGTGTAACAAGTCTAGCAAAAGCCTCTACACACGTGTGTTGTGGTATTTCATGGTGTGCAGAATATTCTGTATGTGTGCACTGGTGCTGTGTGTGGTATGTGCTATACATGTGACACGTGTGGCTGTGTTTGTATGTTTGCACATGTATATGTGGTGTTTCATGTGAGAAGTGTATATAGTAAGTGTGGAGAAGTGTGTAGTTTGTGATTAAGCATGTGTGCATAGGTGTGGTATGTATGCAGTAGGTTGTGCATGTGTGCAATGTGTCATTGGAGTGTGTATACATGGTGTATGGTGTAAGAGATGCTACATGGGAAGCACACCTGCGTGTGGGCTTTAAAACAACATCTAGGCTGAAATCTTGGTTTCAGCCTAGATTCAGATCCAAGAGTAAGTTCTGTGTCCTCTCTGTTCTGAAGGTCCTCACCTGTAGTTGACAGGGAAGAACTGAGCCAGCTCAGAGCTGCAGTGGCAACCATATGCAGAAAGCACTGGACACGGCCATCACCAAGACACCACCACAAAGAGCAGTGTCATTCTTTTCCCATTCCTGCTGTCATCATTCACAAGAGCACAGTCTCTTCCTGTCCACCTTAGTCACAGCAATGACACTTGCACAGCTATGCTGGGTGACAGAAACCAGACTGCCAGCCACAGACCGTGAGTTCTGCTTATGCGACACCCTGGAAAAGCCTCTAAGAACAGAAAACAGATCCTTGGTTGCACAGACTTGGGGAGAAAAACCAACTCTAAAGAAGCTCAGAGAGATGATGGATGTTTTCCATATCTTGGTTTGATTATAGACATTTCCTGAAACTCACAGAATGGTACATTTCACAAAGTAGATTTCACTCCGTACATTACACAGCAGTAAGACATCTGAATTGTCAAACTAAGAAGAAGAAATGGAATTCTTAAATTATTCATTTATTTAGTTGTGTGGGGCACTCCAAAGTCTTACAGTTGCAAAGGAATGCCTGTCTGGCTTTATGTGGGTGGCTGGGGAACTGAACACTGACTGGCAGGCTTTGCGAGTGAACACTTTTAATCTCTGAGCCATCATCTCCCCAGCCCCAGAATTTTTTTTTTTTTAAACAAGATCTAATACAGTCCAGGCTGGCCTCAGACATGCTATGTGACAGAGGATGATGCTGAACTTCTGAGCCTCACCTCCCTCTCCCAAATGCTGGCATTACAGACATATGCTACCACACCTGGTTCATACGGCACTGGGAATTGAACCTAGGGCCTCATGCATGTTAGCAAGCACACTATCAAATGAGCCACATGTCCAGTCCCTGGAAATAGAAAGTCTTAAGAACTCTAAGTTAATAAATTGATTTTGGGCTGAGGAGATGGCTCAGTGGTTAAAGGAACTTGCTTGTAAAGCCTGACCGCCTGGGTTCGATTCCTCAGTACCCATATAAAGCCAACTGCACAAAGTGGTGCATGCATCTAGAGTTTATTTGCCATGGCAAGAGGCCCCGGCACACCCATTCTCTCCTTCTCTCTTTCTCTCACTCTCTCTTTGCTTGCAAATAAATAATAAAATTTTAAAAAAGAAATTGATTTTATAATTAAAAGCCTCCCTAGATAGAAAACCTCAAGTCCTAACAGCTTCACTAATCAGTTCTCTCAAACTTTTAAAATTTTATTTTTTAATATTTTATTTATTTACAAGGAAAAAGACAGAGAGAAAGAGAGAGAGAGAGAGAGAGGAAGAAAATGGGCATGCCAGGACCTCTTACCACTGCAAATAAACTCCAGATGCATGCACCACTTTCTGCATCTGACTTTACCAGTGTGGGGAATGGGACCCAGACCGTCAGACTTTATAAGCAAGTGCCTTTGACCACTGAGCCATCTCTCCAACCCTCTATCAAACTTTTAAGAGAAAAATTAATATCAATCTCACAAAACACTTTTAAAACAGTAAGAACAAAGAGGAAACAATTCTGAAATGACTGGGCGGGACCAACATGACACCTGTTATGACAAAGTTATCCCCAAAAAAAGCATTACCCCCCACGAACAGAACTACAGATCTCCTTGACAAAACAGCAGCAGATGGAACCCAGCAGAGCAGAAGCCCATCCAAGCTACGGCTTTGTTTCAGTTACCCACAGCCAAACAGTCTGAAAATACTAAGTGGAAAAGTCCAGAAATAAACAACTGATGTGTTTTACATTATGTGCTGCTCTCACATCATTCAGCTCTGACAACCCAGAACATTAAACACCCCTTTGTCCAGCGAATCCACACCATATAGAGCGCTCCCTCTCCTCACTCTGCAGTCACCCCAAATGTCAATCAACTGCCACAGTTTGTGCCTATGTTTAGCCCTGAGTAGTATATCAAACCCATCTCTCTCCCTCCTCCTCCCGCTTCCTGTTCTTCCCTCTCTCCCTCCCTCCCTCTTTCACTAGGTAGCCACTGTGTAGTGTACAGAAATCTCAAACCTCAAATCCAAGGTAATTGTTCTGTCCCTGCCTCCTGAGGGATGGGATTACAGGTGTGGCCACCATGCCTGGTTTAGAGTGCTTTAAGTGACAGTAAGATACCTTGGGACAGACAAGGACCACATTCTCATAACTGATATTATGCTATAGTGTCATCATTGCTCTACTTTATTAGTACATGTCACTGTTAATCTTACCAGCATAACTTATACATTACTGTCATAGGTGTATATAGGGGAAAACAGATTTATAGGGTCCTATAGGTTTACATTATAATTCCAAGCATCCATTGGAGTATTGGAATTCATCCCCCATGGAGAAGGGGAGACTATAGTATTTAAATTTTATTTACATATGCTGGGGACGGGTGGCGCAGGTCTGTCAGCTCAGCCACTCAGTAGGCTAAGGCATGGGTAGCACAGGTTCAAATCCTGCCTAGGCTACAGAGTGAGTTCAAGTCCTGCCTGGGCAATTTAGTGAGATCCTATCTCCAAATAAAAAGTAGAAAGAGGCCAGGCGTGGTGGTGCACACTTTTAATCCCAGCACTGGGGAGGCAGAGGTAGGAGGATCACAGTGAGTTTGAGCTAGCCTGAAGCTACATAGTGAATTCCAGGTCAGCCTGGGCTAGAGCAAGACCCTACCTCCAAAAACCAGAAAAGAAAAAAAAAAGGTAGAAAGAGGATGTAGCTCAGGTACAATGTTTGCCAAGCATGTGGAAGGCCCTAGGTTCACCCCTGGCATCACACACACACACCTCTCTCTCTCTCTCTCAACTATGAGCAAGTGGAGTTCATGTCAGAAATGCAAAGTTGATTTTACATTCAAAAATTCATTGATATCAAAGGCCCCCAAAACCTCATTACTGAAGCCAAATAAAAATGACCCCAATGTGGCTCAGGGAAACTCGCGGAAGAGGGGGCAGAAAGATTGTTAGAGTCACAAGTTGGGGCATTAAGCACAGAGACTGGGGCCTACCCCCCAGAACTCTTGACGGCCCCCACAATGCACGATCTACATTCCCCATTGATGAGGGTCCCTTTGGAAGAGGGAGGACAGGGAGGAGTAAAATGGAACCAATACTATGAATGTAAAATCAGAATAATAGAAATAAAAATAATAATAATAAGTGAGACCTTTTGCCAAAAGGTAGTAGGCTAGAACAATACTCTGAGGTAGCCCACAGACTTCCACTTGAATACAATGGCATGCATGTGTCCATAACAGAAAAAGAGAGAGAGAAAGAAAAAAATAATCTATTGCTCTTATCTCCCCAACCTTATGTCCAGTGACACTGCATTGAAAATCAGGAATTGGCCACAATGGGTGTGCTTATACAACTACACAGACTGGCAATCACCATTAAACATATTTTTGCTTTTATCAAAAGAAATGATTTTAAAATAGATATCAGGCTGGGCAGATGGCTTTGCAGTTGAGGCACATGCCTGCAAAGCCTAAGGACCCAGGTTTGATTCTGCAGGTCCCACCTAAGACAAATGCACAAGGTGGCACATGCATCTGGAGTTCTTTGGCAGTAGTAGAGGCCCTGGTGTGCCCATTCTCACTCTCTCTGTCTCAAATAAATGACTAAATAAAAATAAAATAGATATCAAAAAAATTCATTGATATTAAAAAAAAAAAGCCATAGTGGTACACACCTTTAATCCCAGCACTGAGAAGGCTGAGGTAGGAGGATTGCTGTGAGTTCAAGGCCAGCTCCTTGGGACTAGACTGAGTCCCAGGTCAGCTTGGGCTAGAGTCTCAAAAAAATAAAACAAAAAAATTCATCCATGTAATTCACCATTCTTTCAAACAAAAAAGCAAGATCATTTCAATAGGTACAGAACAATGAATAAGAAGAAATTTAACATCTATTCATGGTAAAAAACAGCAAACCAGCACTGGAGAGATGGCTCAGTGGTTAAGGCACTTGCTGGCAATGCCAGAGGACCCAGGTTCAATTCCCCAGTACCCACATAAAGCCAAATGCACAAGGTGGCACATGTGTCTGGAATTCCTTTGCAGTGACTAGAGGCACTGGTATGCCCATTCTTCTCTCTCTCTCTCTCTCTTTCTCTCTCTTTCAAATAAATAAATAAATATTTAAAAGTAGCAAACCAGGAAGCATCCACAATGTCATAAAAGGCATGGTGTAAAAATCTTCAGTTAATACCATATTTAATTTAAAAAATTTAAGAATTAAATTCTTTCTTCCTCAGATGTTGAGAAGAGGGAAGAATGCTTACTTCTGTTGAACTCTGTTCTGAACATTTTTTGCACCTTTATGTGTGTAGCGTGTATGTGTACACATGTTCATATGTGCACATTTGTGTGGGTGCCTGCGTGTGGAGGCCCCAGGTTCATGCTGGGTGTCTTCCTCAGTCACTCTCCATCCACCTTACTCTTTGAAACAAGGTCTCTCATGGAATCTAGAGCTCACCAATTCAGCTAGACTGGCCAGCCGCAGGTCTCATGGATCCTTGTCTGCGCCTCCTCAGTGCTGGGATTATAGATGCACGCCCCCATGCCTAGCCTTTTATCCTCACTCTTTCAGGCAAGCGCTTTATCACCTCCTAGCCCCAGTAATTCCATTTCTATATGCTAGCAATAACAAGATGGGAAAAATTACAAATCTGATTATAATACCTTTCAAATCCATGAAGTTATGAATAAATGTGAGAAGATATATGCAAGACCTATGTCCTCCAAACCACAAACTCCTACAGAAAGAAACTGAGGAGAACAGACATCACATCCCATTGCTGCAGGTCAGGAACACTGCCAATGTCCCTTTACCCAGGTGGACCTGAGGAGCCAATGCGATCACATCCAACATCCAAGCGGCTGTCTGCATAACTGGCAAATGATTTCAGGACTGCAGGGAGAAGCAGAGACTCAGAAACTCACACTGCAACTTGTGATGCAAAACTGTCCCACTGCCTGGCCTCAAGAGTTACTGCAAAGTTAGTCACCACGATGCCCCAGATGCAGGCGTCCAGGCGAGGGAAGTCTCATGGAACAAACAGCATCCAGAAAATCACCAGGGACACGCAAGGCCCCGACAGCTCAGGATGGGGAGGGGGCAGGGAAACTTACTTTAACAAATGGAGCTGGCATCCACTTGCCAAACAGTGAGCCTCAGTCCTCAGCTCCTTCTAGAGCAACACTGAAATGGATATTATACTAGGTCTACACCTACAAACTAAAACTAACATTTCAGGGGAAAACACAGGAGAAAATCTTTATGAAAAGGGACTGGGGCAAAGAAAGAGCACAAAAATACAAAACCATTTTAAAAACTAATGAGTTCAAGTCAGGTGTGATGATGCTCTGCTATTAATAATCCCAGCACTCGGAGTTGACAGAAGATCAGGAATTCAAGGCCAGCCTGGGTTACATAACAAATTTGAGGAATTGAGGGAAATGAACCTGGGCCAGCAAGCTTTGCAAGCAACTTGAACTGCTGAGCCATCTCCCTAGCCCTAATGTTGGTTTTTTGTTTTATTTGTTTGAGACAGAGAGAGGGGGAGGGGGGGAGAATGGGTGTGCCAGGGCCTCTAGCCACTGTAAATGAACTCCAGACTCATGCGCCACCATGTGCATCTGGCTTATGTGGGAACTGGAGATCAAACTGGGGTCCTTAGGCTTGGCAAGCATGTTCCTTAACTGCTAGGCCATCTCTCCAGCCCTGTTGAGTTTTTTTTTTTTTGTGTGTGTGTGTGTGTGTGTGTGGTAAAATACACTTCAGATGAAACTTACCACTTTAAAGTGGCATCTAGTATATCTACAATGGCAGTGCAGCAATCAACACTACAATGGCAGTGCAGCAATCAACACTACCTAGTTCTAGAATATTGGAAGCCTAGGCCTGCACATTTAGCTCAATGGTTGGTAGAGGTTTTGATTGGCATGCATAAGGACTTGGGTTCAATCTCTGGCACTAAAAGAGAAAACCATATGCCACGTACAACCAGTCATTCCCATTCTGTCCTCCCAGCCCTGGCAACTACTAATGTGTTTCTGACTCCAGGGCTTTGCCTAAACATTACCTTAAAATGCAATCATAGGGCTGGAGAGATGGCTTAGCAGTTAAGGCACATGCCTGCAAAGCCTAAGGACCCCAGTTCAATTCTCCAGGTCCTATGTAAGCCAGATGCACAAGGGTGCGCAACATCTGGAGTTCGTTTGCAGTGGCTAGAGGCCCTGGTGTGCCCATTCTCCCTCTCTCTTCCCCTCTCTCTGTCTCTAATAAATAAATAAATAAAAATAAAATCTTTTAAAAATTGCAATCATACATTATGTTGTCTTGGCTCTCGCTACTTCATTTAACATGGAGTTTAAAGGTTTTTCACAAATATTATAACATGCATGCAAGGTCCACTTCTGATTGTTGATTAAGATTCCATGGGCACATATATTACATTTTGCTTATCTGTTCATATACTGAAGGACAGGTGAGTTGTCTCCACCTTTTGAGTCTTTTGAACTATGAACCATCAGGTTTTAGTTTTTTTGTTTTTTTTTTGGTATTTCGAGGTAGGGTCTCACTCTAGCCCAGGCTGACCTGGAATTCACTCTGTATTCTCAGGGTGGCCTCAAACTCACAGGGATCCTACTACCTCTGCCTCCCGAGTGCTGGGATTAAAGGTGTGAGCCACCACACCTGGCTTTGTTTTTAATTTTTTAATGCATTTTGTAAATATTTTATATTTATCTATTTATTTGACAGAGAGAGGGAGACAGAGACAGAAAGGGAGAGAATGGGTGCGCCAGGGCCTCCAGCCACTGCAAACAAACTCCAGACATGTGTGCCCCTTGTGCATCTGGCTAACGTGGGTCCTGGGGAATCGAACCTGGGTCCTTTGGCTTTGTAGGCAAACGCCTTAACCACTAAGCCATCCCTCCAGCCCTGTTTCTAATTTAATTTTTTCCAAAAAGGTGGCACCATGTTACAATCTCATCAGCAACGTTGGAGGATTGGAACTTCATATCCTCACCAGCACGTGTTCCACAGCCCTGTATCAAAGCTGAACAGTGAGTGTGACATGGTCTCTTGCAGCGGTGACTTGCATTTCCCCCCAACTCCTGAGCACCTTTCCATAGGCTTCTGCCTGTCTCCTTTGGTGCCATGTTTACCACGCTTTGATGGTTACCTGTTGTGTTGTGGTGTTTTGCCCCAGAACCCTTCAGAGGGAAACCATCCAAATATCCATGGTTGAATCAACAAGCCAAGGCTTAGCCATACAAGAAAACACCACTCAGGTAGCTCACTCTAATCCCTAGAACAGAGTCTCTGGCCGGGGAGATGGCTCAGTCAGTAAAGTGCTTGTCCCTGCTACTGCTAAGGCTGAAGATTGGTCACCTTCTCAGGGCCCACCAAGACCATTGAGAGGGTTAGGAAGTATTGTTCAGGCTGGAGAGATGGCTTAATGGTTAAGACGCTTGACTTCAAAGCCTAAGCACCCAGGTTCAATTCTTCAAGTCCCCTGTAAGCCAGCTGCACATGGTGGCGCAAGCATCTAGAGATTGTATGCAGTGGCTACTCCTCCCTCTCTGTCTAATAAATAAATAAAAACTTGAAAAAAAAAAAAAACTATTGATCCACCCACTGCCTCATGGAAGCCAAGTTATTTGTTATTGATTGACATAGAGGCTCAAGAAAATCAGACCTCCTTCAGACACCCACTCTTTAAGATATTTATTTATTTATTTATTTATTTATTTATTTATTTACATGTGCTCGCACATGACAGAGAGTGATATGGGCATGGCAGTCTCTTGCCACTGCAAATGAATTCCAGATGTATGTGCCACTTTGTGCATCTGGCTTTATGTGGGTGCTGGGAAATTGAACCCAAGCTGGCAGGTTTTGCAAGCAAACACCTTCAACGGCTGAGCCATCTCCCCAGCCCAAGCTGGGTTTTATAATTAAAACAATTTCATCATCAATCCACAAACATGTAGGGAACAAACAGCAAGTTCCTTCCTGCCTCTTCCCTCTTCTCCCCAACACTCACATGCACACACACTTCTGCACACTCACATACACTGCCATACCTTTCATTCTCATGCATGTATATTTATACTCACTCCATGCATCTGCCATTCTCCCACTCTTGCACACACTCCCCATACATTTGTACATTTTCACACTCACTTCCATTACTTTCATGCTTACATGTATGTCCACTCACACTTCTACTCCCCATTCTGCATATGTCCACACCCACTTCTTCTCACTACGTGCTTGCGCACGTCACACTCACCACACTTGCAAAATTTTCACACTCAGTCCTACTCCACTCTCCCTTGCACACATGTTCATGCTTTTACTCTCACACACTTGTACACATGCTGTTTCCTTGGCATTTATACAATTACAATACAATGTGCACATTCACCCTCCACACATTACCTTCAACACTTTTTATTATTTTTTAATTTTAAAAATTCTTTTATTTATTATTTATTTGCAAGTAGGGAGAGAAAGAGAGAGAGAGAGAATGTATGGGCACACCAGGGCCTTCTGCCAGTGCTAAAGATCTGCAGATGCATGTGTCACTTTGTGTATCTGGCTTTACATGGGCGCTAGGGAATCAAACCCAGGCCATCAGTCTTTGCAAACAAATTCCTTTAATGGCTGAGCCATCTCTCCAGCCCCCTCAAAACTTTTACTCTACCAAATTTGCATCCTCACATTCTCCTATCCTTCTGCTTTTACTGTCAGTTACACACTTGTTTACTTACACACATGCTCACACTCACTTTCACACTTGTAGTCAGCCCCACACTTGCATTCAAAGCTTTATCCAAAAGCTTAGGGTGGTCCCCAGCCCTCCTCCAAGAGATGCCCCACCATCATCTGTTAGACACATGGGTGCTCCTTCCAGGCACACATGTGTGATCTGCACACACGTAGACTAAGTGCCTACATGTGTATGTGTACATTCTCCATAAATGTGACGTTCAAAGTAAATCCGTGAGGAGCTTCATGAAAAAAAGGAGCAGCATGTTGGGAGGATCTGGGGCTCCTTGACAATTATTAACTTTTAATTAGGGAATATTTTCAAAGGTGCATACCAAAGTGGCCAGGTACCTTCCCCTACCCTCATCTCCCTCTCCAGGGAGCTCCCCCTGCCACCGCCGACCCGCCAGCTTCTTGCTAAATACACTAATCCAAGGCAATCCCAAACACTTCATGGTGTCACCTACCACACTCAATGTCATTGCTAAAGGGCAAAGATCATCTTAACACAGCCACATTGTGGCATTCAAAGAAGGTCCCAACAACATCATTCACCCAACAAATGTCCACCTGTCTCCTGAAGACCCTAAAGGAAAGAGACTTTTGGACCCCAGGTGGATCTGACCAGAAGCTCTGGGAAGCCGGCTATCATCTCAAGGTGCTACTTAGAAGCAATACAGGGAAGGGGTACAGTCACTACTCTCATAGGCAATGTCTGGTAGTTTAAGCCTAATGGCAGGACCCTGGTCCCCAAGGCTCACCAGGACCCTGAAAGAAGGTGGGGGCGGTTGCTGATAAGGCTGGGGGTGGGTTCTGGCACCGGAACCCTGTGTCAGCAAAGGCACTCAGGGAGGGACCACGGCATGGGCAGGCGCAGAGCAGCCTCAGCTTCTGAGAGGCTCATCCTCCAGACACTTGATCCACACATGGCCTAGCAAAACGTCACTGTGTCTGCATCACCTCTGGGCAGGAAAGATGCACCAAGGTCCCAGAAACATCTCTTGCCACATGCACAAGAGTTGCCTGACCAATCCAGCTACTGGGTCACACAGGGACAGCCATGGCCCACTGGAGCACCTGCCAAGCCCAGAATAGACCCAAGCCAAGGGATCCCACTGCTTCAGCCCCCGTACTTCTTAAGTCATAATTCCTTGTGGAACTGTGAGCGTTCAGAAGAAAAATAAACTGGGTGTGTTGGGGTACCTCTGTAATCCCAGCATTCAGGAGGCTGAAGCAGGAGGAATTCAAGGCCAGCCTGGGCTACAGAGAGAGATAAGGAGGGAAGCACTGCCCCCAGCTGGGAACTGCCTGCAGGCTGTTGCTCCTAGACAGCTGGACGACATGGGACCAAGGCACCTTCCCAAGAGGCCTGTGAGCCAAGCAAGTGCTAAGCATGAAGGAGGAGGCTGCTTTAAGTTACAGAACAATCAGGAATGGATTTCCCTTGCAGGATACTGCAGGGCTAACCCACGGAGACTGAAAGATGCCCTGAAGAAATGGCACAGGTCCAACCAGAGGCTCTAGCTCCAGACAAACCCCACAAAGAGGCTATGGCCACTGCTGGCCCCACCCGTCCCTCCCAGGGCAAGCTCCCTCCAGAAGCACAGTGGAAGGATGGCGAAAACATTGATTTTCAATGCATTATTGATTGTGTGGCCATTAGCGTGCATTCCCAAGCACTGGCATCACACCCAGCCTGGGATGGGGAAGGTGGCTCAGGATACCACTCACCCTGGGCCGCCCACCATGAGGAGCAACTGTCCACAAGTACATGATGCCATCAAAGACATCACCCTGACCCCAGACCCACTGGACAGCTGGGGCAGCACTGTCCATGTCACACACTCCAAACCACCCAGAGCAGCTACCACCTGCTAGGACTCCAGCCACTTGGGGGAGGGGGTCTCTGCAAGGCTGCACTGTGGACAGTCTGGACCAGTCAGTAGTGTGGTCTGTAGACCACAGCGGCTCAATTTCAAAGGGTAGACAAACTTAGGCAAACCCATCATGGGGAGGGTCTTCAGCACTAGCTCCAGGTCTCACTACATAGTACATGAAAGGGACTCTGGGCAAAGCTGCTCCTGATACTGATTTGATTTCTGTCTTTGTTTTACTTGCTGAGTGACTAGCGGCATTCATCAGCCTAAAGGTGTGCAGTCCCTGTCCACAGAAACATGCCCTGCCATTCCATGTCCCTGGTGGGGAACTCAGGCAGGCCTGCTCAGCAGACGATCACCCTGACATGATGTACACAGACACCAACCGTCAAAGTGACAATCAGGCCATTATAGTCTCCACTAGGCTCTTCCCCCCATCTCTAGCCAAGACTGCCTATTTCTGGGACACAGTAAACATTCCCACATAACCTTGCCTAGGCAGCCAAGAGGCAGGCTCCAGGCCTGAAATACATAGGAGGTGACAGGCCACTGGTGTCACTTCACCCCCTGGAAAGGAAACTTCCGTTTGGTAGAGCCTGATGGACTTGAATAGACTCAGAACAGCACGGTCAGGTGGCTGGCCCCAGGCCCCACATCCAGTGAGGGCCGGGCCACCCACAGGCCTGGGAGGTGCCCAACACAGTGAGGTTTCAAAACAAAAGCAGGGTAAGTTCTTGTGGCAAGCGCCCCAGAAAGCTGGGACAAGCCCTTCACCTCAGGCCTCATTTGAAGCAAAAGCCTCCTAGCCTCCCAAGAGAGTAAATCAAATAAATACAGAAGGCAAAGACGCGCTCAGCTCTGTTTTTGCACAGCACGACTGGCAGATCCCCAATAGAGCCAACCCCCTGCAGCTCACCGGGTGGCCGCAACAGGTGCAGCCCCAGCTAGGGCTTATGGTTCCGGACGGTTCTAGAATAATGCAATCCCAATCCAAAAGGAGGCCGCGGCCTTGCAGCTCCCACTGCCAAGGCAGTGGCGACTGTGCCGCTGCAGCCCGAGGTGCCCCACCTGTGTGAGTACACCGCGCCGCATCCGGTGCACCGAGGCCTCGGTGACAAAAATAGCAGATGTGCCGGGGCCCGGAGCCGGGAGCCGGGCGGGCTGCGGCAAGGCCTGGCCGAGCGGGCTGGTCCCTCCGGGCCTGTCCCCGAAGTCCGGGGTTGCGGGGCCCAGCCGCACGCGCTACCCCTGCCCAGTCACTGTTGGCCGCGCGCCCGCGTCGCCGCGCCGAGAGGCCACCTGCGCGCGGGGACCGGGCCGTGGAGGCCGGAGGAGCTCGGGGATCGGGATCGGGATCCCGCGGGGTCCGAGGGGTGTGGAAGGGTCTGCAGAGCCGGCGCCGGTAAGCGTTCCCCAAGGGACCCCGGAGAAGGCTCCTGCACGGGTGCGGGGCTTCGCGGAGGAGGGTCGCGGGGATGGATCTTCCGAGGGTCCCCGCCGCCGCGCGCACCTGCCCGGCCCCGCGAGCGTTCGCCCCGCGCCCGCCCGGAGGCTTACCTGGAGCGCGCCCTGCCCCGCGCCCCGAACTGGGCGCCAAGAATGGCGGCGGCGGCGGAGGCGGAGGCCGAGGGATCCCGGAGCGACTGCGGGGAGCCACCGGCGGCGGCGGCGCGGGGATGCTGCGGCCGCGAGGGCGCCGAGGCCGGCGTGGGGACGGAGGGCGCGGGGCACAGGCCCCTCCCCCGTCCTCCTCCCTTCCCGCCGGCTCCCCTCCCCCTCCGCCCCTCGGCCCTCCTCCCTTCGCCACTCCCCTTTCTCCTCTTCTCTCCTTCTCCTCCCCCAACCTCCCTCCCCTCCCCTTTACTGCTCTTCTCTCCTCCTCTCTCCCCTCCTCTTTCTTCCTCCTCCTTCCCCCAACCTCCCAACCTCTCTTTGCTTCCCTCCCCTTTCATCACCTTCCCAAAGCTCCTCTCTTCCCTTCTCTCTTCTCCCCCCCTTCCCTTTCACCTCCTCTGCACATCCTCCCCTCCTCCCTTTCCTTCCACCTTTCTCCTTTCCCCTCCCTCCCTCCAGAGGCCTGGCCCAAAGGCTACCCTGGCCTGGTCTCTTGAGCAAAGCGCAGATTCCCAACAGGAGAGGACCTTTCACCCCCTTCCCAGCCTCCTCTTGCTCTTCTAAGGCCTGAACTCCACGCATCCCAGCCTTCCTCAAATCCCCAGGTTTTCTACATCCCAGGTTCTGGGGCCAGCTGTACCAAGGGCCTGACCTGGGCAGGCACTGGACCTGCAAGGCATCTAAGACCCTAAGTTCTTGGCTTTTGGCAAAAGCATTCCAAGACAAACCCTTGGAGTTTTCCCAGGGCAGGGTGGGCAGCCCTTCCTGAGGTCCCATGAAACCCTTTGCTAAATGTTCCTCAGTTTTCCTTGGGAGCAAAAGGTTCCCTGGTGAAATGCTAACCTGGGGCCTTCAAAGGAGGGTGCATCCACTGGCGGCATGCACCCTTCTACCCTGGATGGAAAGAAGTGCTGCCCAGAGACACCATCCCAAAGAAGGGAACCCAGTTACCAAGGAATCAGCCTGGGTTCCCCCAAATGTGAGTCAAGGCCAGCTCTCTCCAGGCAGGGCTTTGGTTTCCTGGGCTGCAGAAAGTGCTTAGAGGCTGTGAGTGGGGCTGAGACTGTGTGAAAGGCAAGCTACAGAGAGCAGGCAAACCCAGAAGCTCCTAAGGGATGAAAGCTACAGGGTCCGGGAGCTCTTTCCAGAACCTTCTACCCTTAAGCATCCTGGGTCAAGAAGCAAAATGGGCATAGTGAAGGTGAAGAGGGCAGGGTGGCAGAACTTGGTCCTAGAGGGGTGGCCTTCTGCCTTTCCTGTGGGAGGGGGGTGATGACTCTCCCATAGAAGCCTCACGTGGAATCTGACACAACTCAGCTTGGTTCCATTTTTTTCCAAGGTGGCCTTGGGCCTCAGCTCTCTGTCCCATGTGAGAATCAAGACGCATGTACCATGGGGAGGACTGCAGGAACGTGGCCTGAGAATGGGAGGGTAGAGCCTCTAGGGTTGTGAGCTGTGACTGTTACAGAGAGGAAGTGGAGGAGACTTCCTTCTCTAAGCTCTTGTCCCAGGATAGGCGTAGGCATAGGTCCAGTGGATCACAATGCAGCAGGAATGGATTCAGCAGGGCTTATTTAACAGCGCGCCAGGCCCAGTAATAGTAGACATAAAGGCAAGTGCTCCACTGATGGAAGGGTACTGTCCTTTATTCTTCACTTCTAGAATATTGTGCCTTGGGCTGGGGAGATGCTCAGTGGGTAAAGTGCTCCGTCTTGCAAGCAAGAGGACCTGAATTGGGGTCCCCAGCACCCACATGAAAGCCAGACCCATTGTAGTGCAACTGTCATCCCCAGAGGTGAAGACTGTGCTTGCTGGCTAGCGATTCGTCTGGCTGAATGGATGAGCTCCAGGTTCAGTAGGAGACCCTGTCTCAAAGAATAAGGTGGAGAGCGACTGAGAAAGACACTAGATGTTAACCCACCCCCAAACACATGCAAATAAAACTGGAATATTGTGTCTTGTTTGGTGTCTAAGGCACCCATCAACATGCTGAGGGAGGGTAGGAACACATGTGGATGCTTCTACCTGGAAAAATCCACATGCCGCACAAAGCAGCAGGATTCAAGCATCTACAAACTGCCCAGAGCAGGATGACCCTGTCAGATTGGGAAGGGCAGCACAGGGACATGTGGGGTGGAAATTAGACGAGGAAGTGGATTTCCACCCACTGAGAGCAGGCTCTGATGGATCTCTGAGCCCAGCTGCCCCTGCAGGAGCCTCCCTTCCAGCCCAGTGCCCCGCAGGTCCAGTGTCTAGACGGGTCTGGGACTTGGCTTATTTTTGTCAGAGTGTTCTAGAAGAACAGAATGACAGAATAAATATGTGTCATAAAGGAGATGTATTAGATTGGCTTACGGGACACAGGCTGACAGTCCAGCACTGGCTGTCTGCAGGTTGGAGCACTGAGAACCAGTAGCTGCTCAGTCCATGAGATTGGATGCCTCAGCTGTCCCAGTCAGGCACTGAAGGCCTGGAAGTTTCCTGGAGAGTCCATGCTGGAAGGCTGATGAGGATGTCAGCAAAGGAGACAGCAGCAGGGGGGATGCTCACACTAGCAAGGGGTGAAGATGGGCAGGCAAGAGCCGCTCTCACTTCTCTTGGACCTGTTTCTCTCTGGGCTGGCCCTGGAAGCTCTTTCTCCCTCAGTCAGTCCTTCCTGGAAATGTCCTCACAGAGCTGCTCACGCCCTGTGTCTCAGTTGGGTCCTGATGCAATCAAGGTGACATCCATCACACTGCTGGAGGAGACCTAAGTGGGGCTTATCAATGACACAGAAAGTTCTCCTGGCTCTAGCATTGATGGCCGTAGGAGAAGACAGCCCAGGGCCAAGCTGCCCTGGAGCCCACACCTCTGTCCTCATGGCCCTCTAACTATTTCCTAGTATGTGCTGTGGAATGAACGAGAAAAACAAACCTTCCAACAGCTCTCCAGCAAGTCCTGTCCCCAGGAGGACTGCCATCCCTGTCCCATTTGATAGCCTGGTACCCCCAAAATGTCCCAGTCCATCTTTTTTTTTCTTAGACAATTTTTTAAATTTATTTAAGAGAGAGAGAGAGGGCAGATAGAGACAAATAGAGGGAGAAAGAATGGGCACGCCGGGACCTCCAGCTGCCATAAATGAACTCCAGACACATGTACCACCTTGTGCATCTGGCTTTACGTGGGTACTAGGGAATCAAACCTGGGTCCTTTGGCTTTGCTGGCAAGCACCTTAACCACAAAATCAGCTCTCCATCCCCCAGCTCATCTTTTTATTGGTGTTATTCAACACTTTATTTTGAGATGTTTCAAACATATGTGTAAGGTAGCAAAATGAGCCCCAGCCTCACTTCTCTGACCCCCCTTTTCTTCTCCCTGCAATATTAACTTCAAGCATATGGAAGAGGTCAGTGGTCAGACTGACCAATTTGTCCTTGGGTTTTCCCCAAATCCTGAGTGTTTGGATACTTCTACCAGGTTTGTGAAGTTTTTCTAGACTTTCCTGTTAGAACATTGGTAGCGCCTATATCTACATGAGCAAGGTAAACTCAAGAGATAAAACGTGACCCCCAGATGAGAAAAAGAGACTCTGATGTGGTACTTTCCTTGGCAAAATCACACATGGCTTGGACTATGCCCCAAGTGGATGAGTGGAGCCCTGGGCTTCTGCAGTGTGAGGCAGCAGCTGCATGCCCTTGGCTGGCTGGGGGCTGTATCCAGCCATCCAGCTGAGCAGCATTTCCGTCTCAGGACCACTCTCCAGCAATGCTTGCCTGTGGCTGCTGGAGTCCTTGTCCAGCACCAGGGTTATCACGGCTAGAGAAATGGGGAACCTGCGCGGTGGCTGCTGATGCTATGGCTGCTGCCCCCATCTTGTCCCCATTGTGTCCCTGTCTCTTCTTCCACCTCAGAATAGGCCTCTCCTGGCCAGCCTCTCCAAAATAAAGTGTCTTCATCCATCACTCCCAGGCACCTGTGAGGTATTCCTGTGCCCCTTGGTCTCCTCTGGTGTCACTCCTATTACTGTGATGTCTACAAAGGCTCTTTTCCTAAAACCTACCCTGGGAAACTTGGAGCCATTCTGGAAGCAGAATGGAGACCTGCTGAGCTGCTGGGTGGGTACTATTATTCTCTGTTCCCTGAGCCCTGTCTTAGACATCAAACCAGAGTACTAAGTCTGCCTAAGAGCTATAATCTAGCCTTCAGCACATTCTTCCTGCCCCACTTCCCATCCTTGCATGTGCAGTATGGGTTAACTCAGGTTCTCAAGCCTTTTTTCCTCATCCTGGCAAAGTGCAATTTCCAAAGAGCCAGTGCAGAACTGAATGGGTGACAGTAGGACAGGAAACTGCTGTGCCTCTTCTCTTACTGGCATATTCTCTGGCGACCGGCAAGTCAACTGCTGTTGCCAGCTGCCAGAGCCATGTGACCTCCCCACACTCCTGGCCTGTTGTCAAACATCCAATGTCACCTCGCACATCTCCCATCTACAGTTGCAGCCTGGGTTGCTTGTGCTAAAATTGTTTCTGGGTATCTTCTCTGAGCTACTTTTTTAGTTTCTCCAGTCTGGAAAAACCTGCAGATCTTTGAGAATGAAGCTTTTCATGGCAAGAAATCAAATGCAAGAGGAGAAGGACACCAACTCCACCTGTAATCTAGTAGGGTTTTTTGTTTGTTTGTTTGTTTGTTTGTTTGTTTGTTTTTGTTTGGTTTTGAGGCAAGATCTCAGTTTAGCTAAGGCTGATCTAGATCTCACTGTGCCAGGCTGGCCTCAAAATCACAGCAATCTTCCTTCTACTTTAAAGGCATGCACCATCACATTCAGCATAAAACTTTTTGAAGAGCCGGGCGTGGTGGCGCACGCCTTTAATCCCAGCACTCGGGAGGCAGAGGTAAGAGGATCGTCTTGAGTTCAAGGCCACCCTGAGACTACATAGTTAATTCCAGGTCAGCCTGGGACAGAGTGAGACCCTACCTTGAAAAACAAAACAAAACAAAACAAAACAAAAAAACCAACTTTTTGACATGTGATCTATTTGCTTCATCCTAGCAGCCAGCCTAATAAGTAATCTACTGATAAACTACCCAATTGGCTAAACTTTGTGACAACTGACAGATGTTGTAAAAACAATGTGGGGACAAAGACAGACACAGATCTGCTTTCATGTCTACAGAGATTCTGGATGGAGATGCTTCACCTCAGTTAGAGGCTAGAGGGAAAAGTTCAGTTCTTTTAAAAAATATTTTATTTATTTATTTGCAAGCAGAGGGAGATAAAAGAGAGACAGACAAAGAGAATGGGTGTGCCAGGGCCTCCAGCTTCTGTTAATGAACTCCAGATGCATGTGCCACCCTATGCATCTGGCTTGACATGGGTACTAGGGAATCGAACATGGGTCGTTAGGCTTTGAAGACAAGTGTTAACTGCTGAGCCATCTCTCCAGTCCAAATTTTAGTCATTTTTTGCTCATCTGTCTCATCACAGTGAACCTTAAAAAGGCTATCAGATTAAGAATTACTTTTTTTTTTTTTGGAAGTGGACGTGCTGGCACACGCTGATAATCTCAGTACTTGGAAGATGGAGGCCAGAGGATCAGGAGTTCAAGACCATTTTCAGCTTCATAGAAAGTTCACAGCCATCCTGGGCTTTCTGAGACAAAAACAAGGAGCTGGGGAAGATGGCTCAGTTGGTGAAGTGCTTACTACACCACATATGTGGACCTGAGTTTGAATTCCCAGCACTCATGTAAAAGCTGAGTGTGGTGGACTTTGCCTATAATCCCACATGGAGGATTCTCGGGGATTGCTGGCTACTTGTCTTGCCAAACCAGTGAGCTCTGGGTTCAGTGTGAGTCCCTGTCACGAAAAAAATAACAAGATAGAGGAGGGCTAGAGAGATGGCTTAGCAGTTAATGCACAGCTGCAAATCCAAAGGACCCAGGTTCAGTTCCCCAGTACCCACATAAGCTAGATGCACAAGGTGGTGCATGCACTTGGAATTTGTTTGCAGTGGCTAGAGGCCCTGGAGCACCCATTCGCTCTCTCTTTCTCTATCTGCCTTTCTCTCTCCTCTCTCAAATAAATAAATCAATAAAACATTTAAAAAAAAATAAGGTGGAAGGCTGGAGAGATGGCTTAGCAGTTAAGGCACTTGCCTTCAAAACCTAAGGACCCAGGTTCGATTCCCCAGTACATGAATAAGCCAGATACACGAGGTGGTGCGTAGGTCTGGGGTTTGTTTGCAGTGGCTAGAGGCCCTGGCATGCCCATTTTCTCTCTATCTGCCTTTCTCTCTCTGTCTCCCAAATAAATAATTTTTTTTTGTTTTTTGGTTTTTTGAGGTAGGGTCTCACTCCTAGCCCAGGCTGACCTGGAATTCACTATGTAGTCTCAGGGTGGCCTTGAACTCATGGCGATCCTCCTACCTCTGCCTCCCAAGTGCTAGGGTTAAAGGCATATGCCACCACACCAGGCCAATAAACAAATTTTTTAAAAAATAAGAAAAAAAAATAAAACCAAGATGGAGAGTGATTGAGGAAGACATTCAGTGTAAACCTCTGACCTCCACACATATATGCACACATGTGCACATTTATCCACACACATTCATTCATATACCCATGAACACACATGCACACACACATACATACATAAGCTAATTTTTTTTTAATACAGAGGTTTTCATCTCCAAAATCTCATACAAGACTTGTGTCAAATTGCCTTCAAACATGTTTATTGTGGGGCTGGGGAGACGGCTCAGTGGATAAAGCCCTTGTCATACAAGCATGAGGACCTGAGTTCCTATCCTCAGCACCCACAAAAATGACAGGTGGGCATAGCAGCCCACCTATAATCCCAGCACCCAGAAGGCAGAAGCAGGGGGTCCCCAGGACAAGCTGGTAAGACTAGTGAGTTCAGTGAGCTCTGAGTTCAAGCCACAGACCCTGCCTCAGTAAGTAAGGTGAAAAGTGATCAAGTCAATCTCTGGCCTCCGTGTGAATGTGCACACATGAGCATCACACAATGCAAACATGCACACATACACACACAAAAAAATTCAAAATTAATTACAGGGCTGGAGTGATGGCTGGGTTAGGCGCTTACCTGCTAAACTAAAGGACTCAGGTTCAATTCCCCAGAACCCACATAAATCAGAGGCACAAAGTGGCATATGCATCTGGAGTTTGTTTGCAACATCTGGAGGCCCTGGTGTGCCCATCCCCTCTTTTCTGTCAAATAAATAAAAATAAAAAATATTTTAAAAAATAAATTTAAAAAGTGTTTATTGCATTTTTGAAAAAGACAGAACTCTTAGCTATGTGACAGTAACTACATGCAATCTGTTATTGGCATCTACGGGGGCCACAGGTGCTGTCAGATCCCAGCCTGAGGCCACTGCTAGATCCTCCCCTCCCCCTCCCTGACTCTGTCCCTCTTTCTCTCTCACTGGCTCTCATTCTGTTTGAGGGGTTGGTTTCTTCAAACTTTTTTTTTTTGTGGTTTTTCGAGGTAGGGTTTCACTCTAGCCCAGGCTGACCTGGAATTCACTCTGTATTCTCAGGGTGGCCTGGAACTCATGGCCATCTTCCTATCTCTGCCTCCCGAGTGCTGGGATTAAAGGTGTGCACCACCACGCCCAGCGTACCTCTTCAAACTTTTTTAAAAATATTTTTAATTAATTAATTAATTTGAGAGAGAATGGCAGATAGAAAGAATGGGTGCACCAGGGCCTCTACCCACTGCAAATGAACTCCAGACACACATGCCACTTTGGGCATCTGGCTTTACATGGATACTGGGGAATCAAGACTCCAGTCCTTGGGCTTTGCAGGCTGTGCAGGCAAGCGCCTTAACTGCTGAGCAATCTCTCCAGCCCATAGTGTATTTTGATCATCCCCTTCCACATCCCCTCACCTTCTCTTGTTTCTCTCCCCTATCTCTCTTCCACGGAACTGAGGGTTGCTTTTGACTTTTTGCCCCTTTCTCTCTCCCTGGCTCTGGTTGTTTGGGGATTGGTTTCATTCTGTCTCACTCAAGGCTACTGGCAGCCAAAATCTAATATGGTGACAGACTCTCCGTGTTGCACATCTCAGGGAAGGACTTGTTTGGTTCCATTGGGTCTCATGTTAACTCAATGGACCCACAACTCCGCTCAGGAATGAGGAACTCCATCTGGTTACACCTGCAGGGCATGACCCCAAATCCCAGAGAACCACAGGGCTGGGTGACGCACAGTACCAGTGGACGGCTGAGCAGAGAAAACAACACATGCCCAGGTATGAGTGCCCCCAGGCCAATGAGGAGTCACAGTGCAATTCTCTGCTACATGGAAGTGACCTGAAACACAGTGGCTGGGCCAAGGGAGAGGTTGTTTAGTTCTTATATAACAATGTCAGAGGTAAACAGGTAGAGCAGGATTGGTAGGCAGGTTTTGCATCTTTCAACTGGATTCCAGAAAGAGGAAGAGTGATGGACAGATTCCAAAGACCAGGAACAGTGTGATCAATGTCTCAGACCAGGAAGAGTGTGAGTGATATATCCCATGGACCAGGAACACCATAACATTCTGTAGACCAGTATGGTGGTTTGAATATAAAATGTTCCTCCATAGCCTCATGTGTTTGTAATTAAGCTTCATACTCAGTTCCTGGCTGGTGGAACCTTAGGGAGGTGGAGCCTTGCTGGAGGAGGTGTGTCACTGGGGGTGGACCTGGAGGTTGATTAGTCCAGCCCTATTGGGCGTTCACTGGCTAGCTCACTCTTGCTGCTCCCACCCTCCTGTTCATGTAACAAACATTGACCCTGCTGTCTCCACCTTCATTATACTTGTCCTGGAACTGTAAGCCTGAAATAAACCCTTTCCTTCCATAAGCTGTATCTTGTTGGTGTTTTGTCCCAGCAACAAGAAGGTAATTACAGGGCTGGAGAGATGGCTTAGTGGTTAAGGCACTTGCCTGCAAAGCCAAAGGACCCAGGTTCAATTCCCCAGGACCCATGTAAGCAAGATACACATGGTGGCACATGTATCTGGAGTTCTGGAGTCTTTTCAGGGCTAGAGGCCTTGGCATGCCCATTCTGTCTCTCCCCCCTCGAATAAATAAATAAAAATATTCAAAAAAGAAAGAAGGTAACTACAACCAGGAAGAGCCTAAGCACTAGATCCGTGAACTAGGAGCACCATAATAGAGCCTGTAGACCAGGAAGAGGCTGAGTGACAGAGTCTACATACACACCATGAGGAGTGTGACCAGTGGATTCAAGAGCAACGAATGCCAAGACAGCCTTTCTCAAGTCTGGCACTTTGTTTTGTAGACTTCACAGTGTGCCCTTGCACAAGCCTGCATGGTCCAGGTCAGTCACATGATGCAGCCCTTCCATGTGATCAGGGGAAACCCTGAATAGATGTCTGAGACTGCTGCCAGCATAATGCAGCGTGTTCTTTTATGTTAAGATCTTTTTAATGAATGTAAGGAATACAGTCGAAATTATGACCGTAAGTATACTATAGTGAAGACACAAACTGGCAGTGCAGCCTTTACTATCCTAATCAGGAGTTATGGACTGGCAGCTCGGTGCCTTTATTACACCATCGCCACAAATACATGAGCAGCGGGCTGCAATGTGATGCTCTGGCAGTGACCACATCACTGTGTGACAAGAGTTCACCAACTCCATTGTAAGCTCACATATATGTGGTACATCAATAACCAAAATGCCACTGTGAGCACATGATGGTATTGTCAAATGCCAAGCTTGGGTGCTCATTTTCTGTTTTCTGGGAGCAACGGTCCTCCAGAGGGATGGGTCCAGTAGATGATGGTGGGGGAATTTGATTCTGAGGGGGGCAAAGAAGTCCCATGATCATCCATCTGTAAGCTGGGGATTCAAGAAAGATGATGGTGTCTTTTCTCTTTTCTTTTCTTTTCTTTTCTTTTCTTTTCTTTTATTTTATTTTCTTTTCTTTTCTTTTCTTTTCTTTTCTTTTCTTTTCTTTTCTTTTCTTTTCTTTTCTTTTGAGGCAGGGTCTCATTCTAGCCCAGGCTGACCTGGAACTTGCTCTGTAGTTCCAGGTTGGACTTGAACTCAGAGTGATCCTCCTACCTCTGCATCCCAAGTGCTGGGATTAAAGACATGCACCATCATGCCTAGCTGGTGTTATTTTCTTTTGGTGTGTGTGCAGATGCATACACCCTGTGCACATGTGTGCAATCCCTATTCCTCTTCAGGTTTATTTTGTTGAGACAGAGCTTCTCATGTGACCTGGAGATCATGCTGTCTTTGGTTAGATTGGCTGACCAGGGAGCCCTGGCCATCCTCCTGTCTTCACCCACCTCAGTGCTGGAGTTACAGGCATCCACAACTACACTCAGCTTTTAATGTAGGGGCTGGGGATCAAACTCAGGTCCTCATGCTTTGTACAACAAGGGCTTTTCCCCACTGACCCATCTCCCCAGTCCTTGATGGTATAATTTTGCCAAGGCCAAAGGTCTGAGAATCAGGAGAGCAATTTGTATAATCCTCAGCCCAAGAGCAGAAGAAGAGTGATGCCCCAGGTCAAGCGGCAGGGGGACAGAGTTTCCCTTTTCTACTCTTTGTTCCATTCTCCCTTCATGTATTGGGCAATGCTCACCTACACTGAGGAGGCCCATCCAGTTCTCCAAGTCCCTCAGTGCAAATGATAAGCTCACCCTCAAACACCCTCATGCACCTGGGAAAAGTGTTTAACTTAAGCACCAGGGACACAGGACTGCCCATCACACCCACCAAGATGAGAAACAAAAGAAGCCTTTGTCTGTCCCCTACCCTCCCACGATTCCACCTTCCCTTTTCTGCCATTCACTTATCAAGGCATTATCACTTGTGTTTTGTGTGTGTGCATGCCTGTATGTTTATGTGTCTGTGGTGTCTGTAGGTGTATGCACATGTGGTGTGC
Source organism: Orientallactaga sibirica (assembly GCA_036365145.1). Lineage (NCBI taxonomy): Eukaryota > Metazoa > Chordata > Mammalia > Rodentia > Dipodidae > Orientallactaga > Orientallactaga sibirica. The sequence continues at coordinate 2,029,744 of JAEOAD010001462.1, read as the reverse complement.
AGAGAAGCAAGCCCATGCACACATGGATGGTTGGGCTGGCTGACCAAGGAGTCCCAGCAACTCTTCTGTTTCTGCCTCTTCAGCGCTAGGATTATAGGCATGCATGGCCCTGCCCAGGTTTTTAAAAAATTATTATTTGTGTGTGCATGTCCGTGCATGTGTGTATATATACCATGGTGTCTTGCCACCTCAGACCTATCCAGCTTTACATGGTGACTGGGGAATTGAACCCAGGCTGGCAGGCTTTGCAGCCCAATATCTTTAACACCTAAAAACCAGGTTTTTAGGTGGGTGCTGGGGCTCAACCTCATCCTCATGCTTGTGTGGCAAACACTGTGTCTGGCTCAGCCACCTTCTTGGCCCTCATTTTGAATTTCCCACATTGTTGTGAACCTGGATTGACTTAAGAAACAGAACAATCCAGAAGGACATATGATCATGTGATCATACTTCCACAGTGATCATTTGAATGAGTGACAGAGCCTGCTTAGGAATGGACATGGCATCCAGAGTCACTGGCTTCAGCTGTCCCTGACGGAGGACATCTCCAGAACCAAGGCCCTAGAATGTTTACCCAAAGCCTGGCCCTTTGGATGGAATGACTTGGGGTGGGTCCTTTAAGAGGTGGAGCCTAGAGGTCTTTAGACATTAGGGCCATGTCCTCTAGGGAGACAGTGGAATCCTGGCCCCTACCTCCCCCTCTTCAACTTTATCTCCTCACCGTTAGGTGAGAAGTTTTATTCTGCCACGTGTTTCTGGCCGTGATGGGCTACCTCACCACAAGTCCAATATTCCACTCCATCATGGACTAAAACATCCAGAACTGTGAGTTAAATCTTTCCCCATAGGTTAGTTACCTCAGGTATTCCATTACAGCGATGGAGAGTTTGCTTAGAACATTATCAATTCTCCAAAATGATACCACTACTCAGTTCTTTCCATATTCATGTCATGTGACTTACCCCGGGGAAATGTGAACAAACATCTGCTCACTTCATATAGGACACCGATGACAGAAATGAAGAAATTTTCCCATCTAAATGTATCTTGGTGAACCAGTGAATGTACTGAGGTTTCTTACAGGAACAGGCGTGAGCAGTCACTTACAGGAGTGTGGATGACCCTCCCACAGCTACACCACTCATACATCTGTGGCTCCTAATTTGTATTTTCCCGAGATGCTGACACACCTAATAAACATCTCGAGGACTGGACCATAGGGATGGTGGGGTGGGAGGGCAGGGAAAGGGTGGGGGGGACAAAAAAAACTGGACCCAAATGAAAATGACACCATAAAATCCTATTATTCTGAAAGACATACTAAAAAGTTGAACCTGCATCAGGTGTTTAGAGAGAACACCTGAATCACAGGGGCCTGGAGAGGGTAGGATGAAGACTAACTTCAATCTCCTGTTTCTCTCTCTATCACTCCCTCTTCTCTCTTTCTCTTTCATGTTAACTATACTTTTTCTTCCTTCTTTTCCCTTGGCACTGACCTGTAATTCCCAATACCAGCATGTGGTTAACATCCACTATGAGCTGTGGATCAGTGAGACCTATAAGGTTTCCCAAAAGAAGCCAGATTTCTGTCAGAGTACTTGATGACCCACCAAAGATTATTGGTAAGACCCTACTGCTGAAGACACCATATGCTGTTTGGACAGAACATGGAGAAACCTGGCTGGAATCTGGAAGAAAGTCAGTCCCCAGATAGCTTATCTAGTGCCAGAAGGCTCTACATAAGTGACTGGGGGAAAACGACCAACATCTGTCTAAGCAACTCATGGTCTAAGCTACTCAGCAGCAAACAACCTGACGTGATGCTCACACAAGTGCAGTAGTGGCACACAGCCATGGTGGGTTCTCTGGATTTGGCTATCGGATCCACTCAGTGGAAGGGAACCCATACCTGGAACTGGGAAACAAGTCAGAACCATATCCAAAAATGAGCCTGCTCTCCAATATCAAGCTCCCACCAATAGTGGGATACAAGAGGGCCTACACCTATTAAATTATCTCTAAAATAATAATGGTTATCCATGTATCTTGCACTGACCTCACTCTCCATTGGAGAATCTGCTTCTCTCTTTCAGATGGACGCAGAACCTGAGGAGAGAATCAGCCCATCACACCTCAACAGGGCACCAGCTGAAGCCATAGAGTTAAAAATGAGCAAGAGTGCTGCTTTATCGGTGAACCTGGTACCAGCACAAGGTGAAGGAGATAGACACAAAGAACACTCAACCCCTACCAAATCAGATATCCAGAGACACAGAGACTCACAAAACCTCATCACTGAAATAGACCTAAAATGAACCCAACATGGCTCAGGGAAATTCGCGGAAGAGGGGGCGGAAAGATTGTTAGAGCCATGAGTTGGGTCATTATACACAGAGTCATTGCCTCTCCCACATAACTGATGGCTACCCCCATAAGGCAAGACCTACATTACCCACGGGGGAGGACAGGGAGAAGGCTAATGATGGTACCATCATGGCTATATACACACTATATACATAACTAAAAAAAAAACAAACCAGAGGGTTCCTCACTGCTGGGGTGTACACCATCACTTCCACATGGAGGGCTCCTCACTGCTGGGGGGTACACCTCCACCTCCACACAGAGGTCTCCTCACTGCTGGGGGGCACTTGTCTTCACTTATGACCCCATTTCTCTTGGTAGACGTGCTTCTTGGAGCCACTGCCTTCCTGCCCACTTCTGACCACGGGGAAAGGACAATGGGCCTGTTTCCTTCCACTCCTGGGTTGGAGCCCTGCTCCGTGGACCCACATTTGCCTCTTTGAGTTGATACCCTAACTGGTCCCATATGACGATGTGACCACCCGCAGCTAACCTCCTATGCAGCTAGGTCTATGATGGGTGAGTCTTGATTGAATATGTGCAGCCTCTTTGGTCTTAGTGCCTTAAAAATGTCATGGGCACTATACACTCACATCTGTAAATCATACACATATCACCCATGGGCTCTATACACTCACACATACAAACATGTACATACACTCATACACATATCACCCATGGTCTTTATACACCCACACATACAAACATACATATACACTCATACACATATTACCCACAAATAATCATTGGCTCATTTGCCTTCTAACTATCTGAGGGCAGAAAGTATAATGACTGCTTATATAGCATTTATACTGTATTAGGTACATAAAAATATAGAGATATTTAATATATGTAAACATTACACCATTTTGTGCAAGGATTTTTGTCTTTGTGAGAGATCTTGGAACTAGTACTCTTAGGTATGACTACAATTACTTTTTCCAATTTTTAAAAAGTTTATTTTTATTTATTTATTTATTTATTTATTTATTTATTTGAGACAGAGGGAGAGAGAGAGAGAGAGTGAAAATGGGCATGCCAGGGCCTCTACCCACTGCAAACGAACTCCAGACACATGTGCCACCATGTGCATCTAGCTTACGTGGGACCTAGAGGATCTAACCCAGGTCCTTAGGCTTTGCAGGCATGCACCTTAACTGCTAAGCCATCTCTCCAGCCCCTACTTTTTCCAGTTTTTTTCTCTATTTTATTCCTGCCAGTTAGATGTTGGTCTTTGGGATTTGACCTGTAGTATTCCTAGCTTTCCCCTTCTATTATCCATGTTTGTCTCTTTTGGGTCAACTTATTTATTTATTTATTTATTTATTTATTTATTTACTTACTTACTTACTTACTTACTTACTTTAGAGATAGTGAGAGAGACAGAGAGAGAAATTGGCACGCTGGGGCCTCAGCCACTACAATTGAACTCCAGACACTTGCGCCAGCTAGTGGCCATGTGTAACCTTGCGCTTGCCTCACCTTTTTGTGCATCTAGTTTTACATGGGATCTGGAGAGAGATCAGACATGGTCCTTAGGCTTTGTAGGCAAGCGCCATCTCTTCAGCCCTCAGTTAACTTTTTAATTCCCTCATCTTTCTTATTTAATCTATATTTTAAAATGTTTAGCTATCTGAAATTTAATTTACAAGAGATCTTTTTTGTTTGTTTGTTTGTTTTGTTTTCGAGGTAGGGTCTCACTCTAGCTCAGACTGACCTGGAATTCACTATGTAGTCTCAGGATGGCCTCCAACTCATGGTGATCCTCCTACCTCTGCCTCTCTAAGTGCTGGGATTAAAGGTGTATGCCACTATTCCCAGCTTTTTTTTTTTTTTTAATGAGAGACAGAGAGAGAGAAAGAGAGAATTGACGTGCCAGGACCTTAGCCACTGCAAACTTCAGACGCATATGCCACCTTGTGTGCATATGCCACCTGTACACATTTGTCACCTTGTGAATCTGGCTTATTTGGTTCTGGGCAGTCAAACCTGGGTCCTTAGGCTTCACAGGCAAGCTCCTTAACCACTAAGCCATCTCTCCAGCCCCAAGAGTTCTTTCTTGCTATCAAGAGACTTCTTGTTTTCAGTGTCCTGTTTTGATTTTTTGGACTGTACTGGTTACTTGTCACTGTGACCAAGGTTGATTTCAGTCATGGTTTCAGAGAGGGAGGGTCCATCAGTGAGGAGGCCTGGCAGATGGAGCCGCTCATTGCCTGGTAGTCCTGAGAGCAGAGGCAAGGGCTCAGCTAATGTTTTTCTTTTCACTCTATGCCAGGAAGGCCCCCAGCCATGGAAGAATGCCACCCACATCTGGGGTGCGTCCTTCCCCTTCAGTTAATCCTGTCTGGAAACGCCCTCACTGGGGGCTCGTTGAGATGATGCAATGATGAACTTGAGTCTAGACTAATGTGTTCAGAGCCAGCTGGAGCTCTGGCTGTTTGTGCTCTCTCTGCTGTGGATGTATGAAGTGAGCCAGCTTCCTCCACCATGATGAAACTACCCCTCAAAACTGTAAGTCGGAAATAAGCACTTTCCTTTCATAAACTGCTTTTTTGTTTTGTTTTGTTTTGTTTTTCAAGGTAGGGTCTCACTTTGTATTCACTCTATACTCTCAGGGTGACCTAGAACTCTGGGTGGTCCTCCTGCCTTGGCCTCCTGAGTGCTGGAATTAAAGTTGTGCACCATCATGCCCGGCAAAAGCTGCTTTTGTTTGAGTGTCCCAGCGCCGAGAAGATAACTGCAGCAAGAAGCCGGGATGGGGGCGCATGCCTTTAATCCCAGCACTTGGGAGGCAGAGGTAGGAGGATCACTTTGAGGCCACCCTGAGACTACATAGTGAATTCCAGGTCATCCTGGGCTAGAGTGAGACCCTACCTCAAAACAAACAAACAAACAAACAAACAAACAAACAAACAAACAAACAAACAACAAAAATATTTAAAGAGCCACAGAATTCCTGATGGGCCCAGGATCTCTTCACTGTGGAGGATAGATCAGGACTCGAGACCTCTCTGGGATCTTGGCTTTCTGTATTATAAACCCTTTCTCTGTGGCCATGCATTCCTGGGCAAGGCAGCTCCCTGGCTCTTCCCTCTGTGACAGAGGAAAAGCGGTCATGGCTATCCTACTCTTAGGCTCAGTAAGGAAAGAAGCCAGAATGCTTCCTGACCACCGTACTAGAGTTTCTCCTCCCAACGTTGCCCTTCTGTGCCCCTAGCATCTCTGAGGACAGAAAGTTACACCTTTTATTGATTATTGCATGTGTACGCACATGGTATGTATATGTGTATATGTGTTTTCTAAAATTTAGTTTTGATTTTGTTTTATAGTGAGAGCAAGAGCAAGTGCGCGCAAGAGAGAATTGGCATGCCAGGGCCTCAGCCACTGCAGTCAAACTCCAGATGCTTGTGCCACCTAGTGCATAATGTGCAACCTTGCTCTTGTATCAATTCTGTGCGTCTAGCTTACGTGGAATCTGGAGCTTCACAGACAAGTGCCTTAACTGCTAAGGCATCTCTCCAGCCCTGTATGCATGTTTTTGTGTATGTGGGTGTTCATGCACGTGTGTATGCATGCATATGGAGCCCAGAAGCAGATATCAGATATCTTCCTCAATCATTCTCCAGCATACTTTTTGGAGGCAGTGTCTTGGGCTGAACCTAGGGTTTACCAATTTGGCTAGACTAGCTAGTCATGAAGTCCTAGGGATCTTCCTGTCTCTACCTCCCCAGCACTGGGATTTCTGGCATGTGATGCCATGTCTGGCATTCTTATGAGGTACTGGGATATGAACACAGATCCTTATATTAAATCTTTACCTAATGTCCCCTGGCTGCATAGAACAAAGAGTGGATGTAAGGGACATTAGCTTTTTACCCAGTGTCCTATTCTTCTGCGTCTATTTTATCTCCACTTCCAGAGATCTCAAATTCGGGGGACTTTCTTGGGTGCTGTGCAAGACCGTCTTGATTCTTGACACCCCCCACCTCCAGGCACTGAGCTCTCTCTGATCCACTCAGTTGGAACCAAGCATCCATCTTTTCTTTTGCTCTGAATACTTTGCTGACATCTTTCCTCTGCTGTCATCTCATTTTCCATATTGCTGATGGTTCATCCTCATGCCTCCAACATTTCACTATGGAAATTTCTAAACACAGACAATTTGTGAGAATTTGACAGCGAACATGTGCTTCCTGCTCACCAATTTTGTCACAAGTGTGTTATCATACCTCTGTCCATCTAGAGAGCTCTGCATCTGGCACTGAGGTGGTTTCAATATGAAATGTCCCCCATAACCTCGTGAATTTGTGACTTAAGCCTCCTACTTAATCCCCAGCTGGTGGAGCTTTGCTGGGGGAGGTGTGTCACTGGGGGAGGTGTGTCACTGGGGGTGGACCTTGAGGTTGCTACTCCAGCCCTACTGGGTGTTCACAAGACAGCTCACTCTTGCTGCTGCCTCCTAGCTGATGTGACAAGATGTGATGCCCAGCCTCCGCTCTGCCAAGCTTTACCTGCCATGATGAAACTTTCTCACAAAACTGTAAGCCTGCAATAAGCCCTTTCCTCCCATAAGCTGTTTCTGGTCAGGTGTTGGTAGCAACAAGAAAGTAACTGCATCAGGCACTTAGTTCATCTTGATTTTTCACATGTAATCTGAGAGTCTGGGAGATGGCACCATGAGAAGGCCCTCTGTGCAAGCATGAGAACCCCAGTCCAATCCCTAGCACCCACGTAAAAAGCCAGGCATGGCCATGAATGAATGGTGCTGGAAGGTGAAGGTGGGGATAGGCCTACCAGGAGTTGCTGTGGCTCATCTGTCCTGGCTGGTATGCTGGCTCACCTGGTATGGATTGGACAGTGGCCAGGTCTATGGTAACACCAACCATAGCCAGCTCAACCCTTGGCTTTTCTATCCCTTGGGTCAGGTACATGATTATTTCTGAGATGTCGTTTTCCCTTCTTTCATAACATACCAGTGTCATCAAGGTTGGCCACTTGGGAGTGAGGGGTGCACCACATGATCACCCTGTCCCTGAACTTGAGTGCATACCCATCACAACTGTCTCCCCTGGGTTTTAGATGCAGCAGCCTCAATGGAATGGAAATGGTGATGGACACAATACAGAGTGGCCTAGGGAGATAGCTCAGTGGGTAAGGTGCTTGCTATGAAAGCATATGTTCAGGCCGCTGAACTCAAGTTAAAAAAAAAGTCAGGTGATGGCACATTCCTGAAATCCCAGCACTGGAGAGGCAGAGATAGGAGGATCCCTGAGGCTCACTGGCCAGTGAGTCTAATGTAACTGGTGAACTCCAGGCCAATGAGAAACCCTGTCTCAAAAGCAGTGGGCAGAGTCCCTGAAAAACAATGGCCTCTGGCCTCCGCATGAACACTCATGGGAATGTGCACACACACTCACATGCTCACACAAGCCAAAGTGGTACTGTATTGTGATGGAACATGCTGGAGCCACTGGACCCTTGAGGAAGTTTTAACGCTTGTGTAATAAGCATTCTACAGTTGATTTTCTTGGTTTCCATGTGTTCTGCTTTAGATGCACTGTGGATGGACTCCTTCCTGCTGTGTTTATAATTAAATTAATTAAACACACCTACTACTACTTAATGAGCAAGGTATTTACCTGCCAGATGAAACTGGAGATCTGTTTATTCAGTGGTAAGCCTCCATTACACTTTAACAAGGCAGGTCTCAGGCCCCAAGCTCACATAGGTCAGCAGAAACACCCTCTTTGCCTGTTCCTTCCATGTCTCAGTCACAGCCCTGGGCTGGTCTCTTAGCTCCTCTTTCCTCCCAGCTCTTGGGCTCACTCTTGGGGACATGGGCATCTGAACAAAGGGCTTTCCTTTGTATTTTTTGTTTGTTTGTTTGGCTGGTTGGTTTTTCAAGGTAGGTCTTGCTTTAGCCCAGGCTGACCTGGACTTCACTTTATGGTCTCAGAGTGGCCTGGAACTCACAGCAATCTTCCTATCCTTGTCTCCCAAATGCTGGGATTAAAGGCATGTGCCACCACGCCCAGGTTTCCTTTGTATTTTTAAGAGTTTAGGAGGTGTTAATCAGTTTTCCACCACTGTGATAAAGTACCTAAGACAAGCACCTAATTAACAGGAGGAGAGGCTTAATTTTGGTTCTTGGTTTCAGAGGCTTCAGCAGTACCTCATGGTGACAGTTGCATGGTGGAGGATGTGACCAACTCATCTCAGGGCATCAGTAGGCAAAGAGAGAGAGAGAGAGAGAGAGAGAGAGAGAGAAGGGCTTTCAGGCCACACATCCACTGGCTTAACTTTCTCCCATTAGCCCCCACTTTCCAAAGCCCCTCCACCCCCAGTCAATGATATCTCAGGCTGTAACCAAGCCTTCAACATAGGGACCTTTGGGGACATTTAAGTACAAACTACAGTGGGAGGCTTCAGGCATCTGCTTAGTGACAGGTCACCAGACAGTGCCCTCATGCTAACCTCCTTACCAAGCAAGCAGACACTTTATTCAGCTGAGCCCTTACCCTGGGCCATACGCCTGGCTGTAGTTCCATATTTAAGGGTAGTCATGCCACGCTGACAGTGGGTACAGCCTACACCCTCTGAGGGACAAAGAGATGGCCAGCACTGGTGGGCACCTCTGCTTCCACTAAAGACAGCAGCACAGCCAGGCACTTCCTGATTAACTCGTCTCTCCCTCATCTTACTATGCACACAGCCCCGAGCCACTCTCCTGCAGGGGTCTACAAGTCCTAAACTCTAATGCGCTGGTGGCTGTTCCTTGCAAGAGATCCCTTAGGAAGCTCCAGACAGTAAATGAGCACACAGCCTCTGGGAGGGCAGCACCAGACTGCTCCTGGATTGTAGAAGTCATTTTCCAACCTTACCGCAGGAAGGCTGTCCCCGCTCCCCGCCTGCTTCAGCCAAGCTTGCTGTCTGGTATTGTCTGCTGTGGCGGCTGCGTGTGGCTTCTAATTATTGTTCATCCAGTCTATTTCTCCGCATTGTGTGAACATCAGAAGGTTACTTTTCCCCCATCTGTTGCCACAATCTGTTCAATCCATCACATTCAGAGGCTCACAGGAAATGGTATCTGCAAAGACTTCAGCCAGACTCAGGAGGGACCCAGTGTTGGTCTGCAGCACTGCTTCCGGAACCTTCTTATATAATGTTGAGTTCAGAAAAATTACTGTTTTTCTCTGACACCTATAGTTGGTAACACGAAAGTGGTGGTGAGGTGCAAAGGGGCTTAAATTCCGACAACCTCAAAATAAATCATGTAAGATATTTAATAAAGAGAGTCCTGAGCTGAGGAGATGGCTCAGTAAGTAAAGTGCTTGCCATGCAAGCATGAGGACCTGGATTCAGATCCCTGGTTTCTACATAAAAACCAGACGTGGTGGTGCATGCCTGTAATCCCCATGCTAGGGAAGAGGAGGCAGGCGGAGGCCTGGGTCTTGCTAGCTAGTTAATCTAGCTGACTCAGTGAGCGTTAGGTTCAATGAGAGACCCTGTCTCAAAGAATAAGGTGGGAAACAACTGAGGAAGACACCAGACATTGACCTCTGGCCTTTACACGTCCATGTGCATGCACATGCACCCCAAACACACACAGAATAAAAACTGAAAAATAAAGAAAGGTCCTCCCCCCATTCCCAGCCCTTTCTCTTCAACCACAAGTACTCTTAGCTCAGAGGGAAAACAAAATTACAGCATTTATATTACTTTTCAAAAGCTATAATGCCGCATACCTAACCTGGAAGGAGACAGTCCTATTCACAAAGGTGTCTTGTGTGTGTGCAGACCACTCTGTTATATGCTCTCACTGTGCAGAGATTTTCTTCTTTAGGAAAGAGACTTACAAAGCCCCATGGAGCCAATGGCTTCAGGGCTCAGGGCTGCCAGCCCCAAGCCACTCAACACACAGCCAGGAGACTGAGGCACAGGCAGCTAGGGGGATCCTGAAGCTGCTAATTTAACTTATTGACAATTTTCATAATGTATATAATGTATTTTGATCACAGTCCCCCCTCCATTACCTTCTCTTGTCCTCCCCCCTCTTCTTACCAATAGTCCATCTTCTACTCTGATGTCTTTTGCCCCCGACCATGTGGATGGGCCTGATATCGTGCAGGTAACAATGGTGGCTGTGAGGTCATGAACGCAGTGCCCGGAAGACAGTTTCCACAACATTCTCCCCATCCTCTGTGGAACAGCTGGTTTTTATACCTATTTTCATGTGGGGGGCCAAAACATAATAACTGTACATGTTTATGGGGTACAGTGTGATGTATCAATCCATGTGGGCTGTGATAGTTAATATTTATTGGAGACTTGACTGGCTCTAGAGTCACTGGGGAGACATACCTCGGTGTGTATGTAAGAGCATTTCCAGAGAGGTTTACCTGAGGAGGGAAACCCCACCCTGAATGTGGGTATCTCTAAAAAGGAGAAAGTGAGCTGAACACCAGCATACACCTCTCTCTGCTTCCTGACTGCAGACGCAGTGTGACCAGCTGCCCCGTGCTCCTGCAGCCATGAGGGACTGTGTTCTCAAACCCCTCCTTCCTTAAGTTGCTTTTGTCAGGTGTTTTGTCATGGCGATGAGGAAAGTACTAATACACATACATTATATAATAATCCAATCAGGGTCATTGGTATATTCACTACCTTAAACATGTATTATTTGTATTGAGAACATTCAAAGGTCCTTTTTTGCAACTACTTATAATGCATTGTTGTTGATAGATATATCTATTGGGGGATGGAGGGGCCTTTGAGATAGGGTCAAGGCAAAGCTGGCTTGAACTCATAATCCTTCTGCTTCAGACTCCCACGTGCTGAGACCACAGACGTGTGCCACAGCACTCGGCCTAACTAGTGCTTTCAATTACAGACACGCTCCATCTCTAGACACTGCAGCAGCCGCATCCAGCAGTGGAAGGGTGTTTTGGAACAAAGCCAGGTGAGGGTGAGGGATTGAAGTTCTAATGTGTTTTCCAGGAGAGGGAGAGGCTGGCCACCATGATGGTCTGGGCCGCTGACTGCTCCTGGCTGGGAGGCTGTCCAGGAGCCCCACCCTTCCCCTGGCTTCCATCCTAGCCCAGAGGACCCCAGGGTAATACTGCATGGGGTATCCATTCCCCTCATAAATGCCACTTTAAGAAGTTTATTGCTTTCACTTTCAGAGCAGAAGATAGATTCATTGGTTTTTTTATGGAAAAACATTTTTTTTTCAGCAAACTTATTCAACTGTTTTATTTTTACTTGGAAATTACATTTACCAACTTTTTTCTTTGATTTAATTGTGTGGTACTGTTGCCAGCCCAGATTAGGGTTGTGTCCCTCTCTCCTTCCTGTCCTTTATCCTCTAATCACCCAAGGGCATGTGTGCCTCATAAAATGTCTGAATGAATGAAGGACTCTGCTACAGTCCTGTTCTTGAATGTCCCTCAAAGGTTCATATTGCTAAAAGTGTGGCCATAAATAAACCTATGGTGCTCTTGGGAGCTAGTGAGACTTTTAAGAAGAGGGATTTAGTGGAAGGAAGTTATGTCATTAGGGGTGTGGCCTTAGATGGGGTATTGGGACTCCACTCATTATGGTCTCTTTTTGTTTATGGGCTGCTATGAGCGAAGTAGCTTTGCTCTGACACATGCTCCCACCATGATACCCTGTGCTGTCACAAGTCCTAAAGTTGCAAGGCCAAGTGACCATGGACTGAAACTTTTGAAACCATGAGACAGAAGAAACTTCTTTCCCTTTTAAGTTGGTGCTTCTGAAATGTGTGCATTTAATTCTGGCAGGTGGGGCGTGCATATACTACCGCGTGCATATGGGGGTCAGATGGGATGACACCCTTGGTGTGTTGGTCCTCTCCATCTACCTTGTTTGAGACAGGGTCTGTCTTGATTTTGCTGCTGAGAAAGCCAGACTAGCTGGCACTTGAGATTTAGGGTTCCTCTGACTCCACCTCCCATTGCCAAGGGCATATTGGGATTACAGACATGCGTGCTACTTGTGTCTGGCTTTACATTTTATTTTTTGAAGTAGGGTATCACTCTAGCCCAGGCTGACCTGGAACTCATTCTGTAGGCCCAGGCTGGCCTCGAACTCACAGCGATCCTCCTACCTCTGCCTGCCTCCCAAGTGTTTAGAATAAAGGCGTGTGCCACCATACCCAGCCTGTGTCTGGCTTTATATGGGCTCTGGGGATCAAACTCCAGTGGTCAGGTTTGCACAGCAAGCTCTTTTGAATACTGAGTCATTTCCCTATGTCTGCATTTGAACCTTATAGTAGGCTGAAAATCCCTTATCCAAAGTGCTTTGTCCAGAAGTCCTGTTGATGTTTTTATTTTGGAATATTTGCACATATATAATGGGATATGTAGGTGACATGGGACCCAAGGGTTTTTTTTTTTTTTTGAGAGAGACAGAGAAAGAGGGAGAGGAAGACAGATAGAGAATGGGCGTGCCAACAGCCTCTCAGCAGCTGTGAATGAACTCCAGGTGTGTGCGCCCCCTTATGGGCAAGTGCGGCATTGCGCCCTTGTGTCGCTTTGCATCTGGCTAACTGTAGGACCTGGAGATTGGAACTGACGTTCTTAGGCTTAGCAGGTGGGCGCCCTAACCGCTATGCCATCTCTCCAGCCTTTTTTTTTTTTTTTTTTAGGTAGGATTTCACTTTAGCCCAGGCTGATCTGGAATTCATTATGTATTCTCAGGCTGGCCTCAAACTCACAGTGATCCTCTTACCTCTGCCTCCCGAGTGCTGTGATTAAAGGCCACCATGCCTGGCTAGGACCCAAGTTTAAACATTAAATTCACTTATGTTGCATAAACTTTATACACATAGTACCATTTAAAAATATGTATTTATGTATTGATTAATGAGAGAGAGAGAAAGAGAGAGAGAACAGGGTGTATGTATGGGAGGGGGGCAGAGAATGGGCATGCCAGGGCCTCCTGCTGCTACAAATGAACTCCAGATTCATGCGCCACTTTGTGTATCTGGCTTTATGTGAGTACTGGGGAATTGATCCTGGGATCATCGGGCTTTGCAGACAAGTGCCTTTAACTGCTGAGCTTTCTCTCTGGCATCTATATAGTAGAATTTTTAGTAACTTTGCACATAGAACATAAACTCCCTGAGACCAGCCTTGGGAGGAATTCACTTTTGAGAAGGCTCTGCTTGAACACATTCCTGTAATCCAGGATGCATTTTTCAAACCTTTCTATCCAGGCTTTAACAACCCCCCCAAACACATATATGAGAACATATGTGCAACCCCAGATGGTGACATATTACCATGGTAACAGCTGACCCTCAGGATGCTGAAGGTTTGCTGAGAGATAGTGGGACCTTTCAGAGGTAGAACCTAATAGAAGGATAATAGGCCAGGAGAGAGTAATGTAAATCTCTTGGAACTCCAGGTAACTCCCTTAAGAGCAAGCAGTTACAAAAAGCAAGACTAAGCCCTGAATCCCTCTTGCTTCCTGTCTCACCATGATCACTCCCACAGCATTGCCATCTACCATACTGTGATGCAGACAGAAGGCTCTCCGCAGAGGGTAAGCAGATGGGGCTCCTGGTCTTGGCGCTAAGTAAACCTCTCTCTTTATATATGACCTAGTCTCAGGCATTTTCTTGTACCAATAGAGAATGCACTAACACAGGCATTGACCAGCTCACTATTGACACATTTTTCTTTTTGCCCTTGACAACATTGATGTGCTAGACTTCTAGAAAGTGACTCTGAATTGCAGATTGAGAAGGTGGTAAGGAAGGATGGTGACTACCTGGTTGCCTTTCATGGAACAGGAAGCAGAGCTCAGACAAGGACAAGGAAAACAGAACAAGAAAGCTATTTTTACCTTCAACTCCAGAGGATGATGCCAAGAAAATCTGGGATAATCTCACTCAAAAGGCCCATCTTTTCACCATTAAATTTTTATTTATTCATTAATTTATTTATTTATTTATTGAGAGAGAGAGAGAGAGAGAGAGAGAGAGAGAAGGAGAGAATGGGAGTACCAGTCTCTGCCTCTAGTCACTGCAAATGAACTCCAGAGGCATTTGTCACTGTGTGCATCTGGCCTATGTAGGTCCTGGAGAATTGAATCTGGGTCCTTAGGCTTCACAGGCACTCATCTTAACCGCTAAGTCTTCTCTTCAGCTCTCAACATTAAATTGAAAAAGAAGCAGGAATGGGAATGGTGATGAGAAGTGGCTGGTGCCTGCATAATAGTAATTTTCATGGTCTTCAAGGGACACTGTCATGATCTGAGGGTGGGGTTTTCAGCTTCCTGATGTCAGAAGGATACCCACTGTATGTCTGTGCAGGCCTCATGACGAGCTGGCTCTGATAAAACAGCCTTCAAGTCCTTGAGCATTTACCCAGTGTGGTGGTTTGATTCAGGGTGTCCTCCATAAACTTAGGTGTTCTGAATGCTAAGTTTCCAGCTGATGGAAATTCGGGAATTAACATCTCCTGGAGGCAGTGTATTATTGGGGGTGGGCTTATGGGTTTTATAGCCAGTGTCTCCTTGCCAGTGTTGGGCACACTCTCCTGTTGCTATTGTCCACCTGATGTTGGCCAGGGGGTGATGTCCACCCTCTGCTCATGTCATCATTTTCCCCTGCCATCATGAAGCTTTCCCTTAAGTCTATAAGCCAAAATAAACCTTTTTCCTCCACAAGTTGCTCTTGGTCAGGTGATTTCTGCTAGCAATGTGAACCTGACTGCAACAGTAAAGTTTGGTACCAGAGGAGTGGAATTGCTGCTAGACACCTGGCTGTGTGCTGATTTTCAAGAGGAATGTGGAAGGATTTGAAACCTTGGCCTAAGAGACACCTTGCAGTGCTGTAAGTACAGCTTGATGGACTATTCTGGTCAGAGCTGAAAGACCTGAATGCAGTAAGAACTATGGACTGTGAGGTTTGGCATATGAGGGTAAGAAAGAGCTTTGCTTGGACTGGGATAGAAGCAGTTTGTGTAAGAAGGTTGCTGTTATGACCATGTCCTGAGAATTTGTGCAGGGTTGCATAGAAATGGACTGGTGTGAGCAGAGGAATATGGCACAGAAAAAATGAAATCTTTGGGCCTAAACTGCTGCCTGTTCAGCTGCAATTAAGAAATTACAACCATTGAGATTGGGTCAGCTGACCTGTACTGGGACAACAGAAAGAATGCAGTCTTTTGAAGGGGACTGAATGCTAAAGGAGTGTCCTGTTCTTCAAAGTCTACTTTATTCCCCCCTGGATTAACAAATCGACACCCTACCTGGTATTGTGGAGCATAAGAAATTCAGAAAAGAGAGGGTCTTTGAATTTGCAACACAGTCTTGTGTTTTGGAAACTTCCATGGGCAGTGTGAAGCAGGTTTGCTGGATGCCTGCATGGAGACCCTATGGAGCCATGAGGATGGACCGGGGGTTGCAGTGGAGACCCAGTAGAGATGCCAGGACCATGAGATGGCTGCTAAGGAAAGCTGCCAGCCCCGGATGAAGTTTTCCAGGACTGTGAGTAACCTAGTTGGAGGGGCAGAATTGGAACTCCAGAGACTTGTCACTGGCTAGAGTTGTTGGACTTAGAGCTAAAGAGTTTGGTGTTTGCCCTGTTTAAATCATGTGTTGCTTGAATATTTCTTTACTATGCCCAATGCCATCTTTTGCAGTGTGAATGTTTATTCTGTGCCATTATGGGTTTTTTGGGGGGACTTTTTAGTATTATGACTCAGTTAAAAGACCTTGGATTATGGGGATGTTTGAACATCATTAGTATTGATAAAAAATATGGGGACTTTTAAAGTTGGACTGAATGCATTGCATTTTACATTATGGATGGTTATCAGTTTTGGGGGACCAGGGGAGGAATGTGGTGGTTTGATTCAGGTGTCCCCCATAAACTTAGGTATTCTGAATGCTACGTTCCCAGCTGATGGACATTTAGGAATTAACATCTCCTGGAGGCAGTGTATTGTTGGGGGCGAGGGTCCCCTTGCCAGTGTTTGGCACACTCTCCTGTTGCTATTATCCACTGATGTTGGCTAGAGGGTGATGTCCACCCTTTGCTCATGACATCATTTCTCCCTGCCATCATGGAGCTTCCCCTCTAGTC
The DNA here is from genome assembly GCA_036365145.1 of Orientallactaga sibirica. Taxonomy (NCBI): domain Eukaryota; kingdom Metazoa; phylum Chordata; class Mammalia; order Rodentia; family Dipodidae; genus Orientallactaga; species Orientallactaga sibirica. Next base: position 2,013,267 of record JAEOAD010001462.1, on the reverse strand, counting down.
TGTAAGCCAAAATAAGTCTTTTATCCCACAGCTGCTTTCGGTCAGATAATTTCTGACAGCAATGCGAACCTGACTGCAATACCCAGCAAGTGTTACCTTCATAACCCATGTCATGGCTGGGGATGGAGCTCGATGGAGTGCTTGCCTAGCATGAACAAGGCCTTGGGTTTCATCCACAGTTCCATTTTAAAAAGCTATATAACTCACAAATTAAGGTGTTGCCTATAGCAGAGCTAGGTACTAATAATCTAATAATGGTCATCAGGACCTCTAGATTAGTGACTTTCTAAAAAAATTTTTTTGAGACAGAGGCTTACTATGTAACCCAAGCTGGCTGCCAATCTGAGATTCTCCTGCTTCAGTCTGCTTGATTGCTGGGGTTACAAGCATGCGCCACTACAGCCAGCTAGCTAGAATTTTTTTGCACACATGTGTGTTTGGTATGCATGCATGTGTGTGGGCATACCTGTGTCTGGGGGAGGGGTGCATGCATGTGTGTTTTATTTGGTATGCATGCATGTGTGTGTCGGTATGTAAGGGCCAAAAGAAAACCTCATGTGTCATTGTCAGGTGTGCCATCCACTTCTTTGTGACACCGACTCTTCCCTGGCCTGGAGATCACCTATTAAGTTAGATTGGCTGGCCAGTGAGTCCCAGGGACCCACCTGTCTCTACCTCCCCAGCATCACCATACCTGGCTTTTTATGTGGGTTGTGAGAATTGAACTCAGGTCCTGAGGCTTGATCGGCAAGAACTTCATCCACTGAACTATCTGTCCAGTCTAGAATTAATGTTTTTTTTAAAAAACATGTTTTATTTATTTATTTGGCAGTGAATGAGAAAGGCAGGTGTGATGCATGCCTTTAATCAAGACACTTGGGAGCAGAAGTGGGAGGATTGCTGGAGTTCAAGGCCAGCCTGAGACTACATAGTGAAGTCCAGGTCAGGCTGGGCTATCGTGAGACCCTATCTCAAAAAACAAACAAAAAAGAAAGAAAGAAAGAGGAGGGGAGGGAGAGAGAGAGAGAATAGGCACACCAGAGCCTCTAGCCACTGCAAATGAACTCCTGACCCATGCACCACTTTGTGCATCTGGCTTTATATTGGGTACTGGGGAATTGAACTCTGGTCCTTGGGCTTTGCAAGCAAGCACCTTAAGTGCTGACCCATCACGCCAGCAAGTAGCTAAAAGATCTCTCCATGTACTGAAGGGAACAGTGTGGACTCTCAACTTCCCCGGTGGCCCCTGTTTGTGGCAGGGTATGTTAAGCAGCAGGAAGTTGGATGGCAGGAAGTGGCTTCCTTTGCTCTTTGGAGTCACTTCCTCTCTGGAGCGGAGGCAAACACTTGTGAAGAGTGCTCATCACAGGAGGCAAGCTTGGGTGGAGGCCTAATGAGACCCAGGCCCGTTAAGAGGGTCCAGAGCACAACCTTGGAAGGAGCCACAGGACATGCAGAGATTACCAAGGCTTCAGGGGTGGCCCCAGGAAGACCAGTGACCCTGAAGTCCAGGCGTGCTGTACTATCTTACTCATGGTCAGAAGCAAGACCAGGCCTTTAGAAACACCTAGAGGCTGTGGATGGAAGTTCCAGCAAGCATAAAGCCAACAAGCTGGCAATGTGCAGTCTCGCTGAGGCTGGGGGCCAGACGCCTCCTCTGGACTTCTGCTGCTGCTGGTCTTGGGTTCATAGAACTGGCATCTTTTCACCAGCTTAAGAACCTGGGAGGATTCTCAAGGCAAATCAACAAACAAGCAGAATTCAGTGGTATAGATACTAGTCAGAAACTCATCAGATTTCTGTTTCTCTTTTTCCCCTCACTGTCTTCTTTATTTGAGACAGGGCCTTATGTAACTCAGCCCTATCTCAAATTCACTATATAGCTGAGGATGACCTGGTGCCAACATCAACGGCACCAGGGCCTCTAGCCACTGCAGATGAATTCCAGATCCATGTGCCACTTTGTGCATCTGGCTCTCTATGCGAGCACTGGGGAACTGAACCTGGCAGGCAAGTGTCTTAACAACTAAGCCATCTCTAAGCCACTCTGAAAAAAATTACAAAATTTCGCAATGGTTACTTGACATGGACAGATTTATTTCCATTCAACCAAATAAAATCATGTGGTTCTTGCCAGATCCTGTCCATCAGTGGACAGTGGTGGGGGAAGCTACCTGGGGGTCCCTCCCTGCTCCCCGGTCTCTCAGAAAGACAGTAGGGAGGCTAAAGCCCCCATCTCCTCCTTGGCCCCATGCCCCCTTGGCTTGGGGGGGTGGGCATGGGTGCAGGGGCGTGAGCCCTCTCATCTGTATCCAGGCCTGACTGACTGATTCTGATTTCTGGTGGCCTGCAAAGAACCCACCTCCTGGGGACCTGGAACGCCCTGGGAAAGCTGGGGGACAGCAGCACCATGGTTAGAAGATGTGCAGATTCTTTGACATTTTTCTGGCCAAGGGGTAAGACTGTACTTGTGGAGACTGGGTACCACAGGGCCTTGCCTGTTGCACTGGGACACAGGCTCTGGGAACACCACAGGAGGAGTTGGTTCTGAGCATGCCAGATAGAGAAAGTACAGTGAGAGTTGACGGTGAAGGAAAGACATACAGAGGGAAAGAGAGAGAGAGAGAGACAGGAGAATAGGAAGATTTAAGGGATGGTCAGGACAGAGAAGCAAACAGAGGTAGGAGTGGCTGAGAGGCCACAGCATCAGGAAAAGGACAGGACAAGGTGGGACAAACACTGTTGAAGCACAAGTTGTGGGTTTCTTGTGCTGATGAAACTGTCCCCCTTTGTGACTGGGCCTGGCCTGGCATGTCTGCAGAGGCTGCGCAGATCGGAGCCCAGGGTATGGAGAGCCCTGCTTTTCCCTTTGGTCAGTGTGGTGGGGACTTCAAAGCAGAGGTGTGAACACTTCTCTGGAATGTAGGCCATTTGGTGTTTTGTTTGGGAGGACCCAGCCTGGGGCCCTGAAACTCCAGCACTGTGATTAAGGCTGATGGATGAGTCAGGCCCATGGTGGGTTTATAGACCAACAAACCTTCTTGATTCATTAGCTCTAATTTCCACTGACGGCAAAGGCAGAAGGGGTCAGTTCCCACCACCCAGCCTTTTCTTCCATATCTACAACTTCTTGAGAGGCCCTTGAGTGAGCCTGAAGGCCAGAGGGCAGGCAGAGCTGGGTGTGGGGTTCAGCCAGCTGAGGCCCTGGACATAGTAGGTCCTCACCCAGCCCTAGCCAGAGGAAGGTCTTGATTCCAACTTCTGGTTTCTCTTGAGTCTAAGGTCTTTGACACACGCATGGCTGTTTTTATTAGCAAATCTGGGAGATTCAAACAGCCAAGGATAAAAACTGGAATTCTGTTCCTCCAAAGCTCAGGCTGGGGAGATGGCTTAGAGGATAAAGTGCTTGTGGCACAAACATGAGGACCCAAGTTTGATCCCTCCGTGTAAAAATGCCCAGTGTGGTGCACACTGCTAATCCCCGAGCTGGGGAGGTGGAGACAGAGAATTCCTGAGGCTTGCTGGCCAGCCACACTAGCATACTAGGCAAGTTCCAAGCCAGTGAGAGATCCTGTCTTTAAAAAGGTGCATGAAGGCTGGAGAGATGGCTCAGCAGTTAAGGCACTTGCTTGCAAAGCCTAAGAACCCGAGTTTGATTCCCCAGTACCCACATAATGCTAGATGTACAAGGTGGTGAATGCATCTGGAGTTCATTTGCTGTGGCTAGAGGCCCCGACGCACCCATTCTCTCTCTTTCTTTCTTTTTCTTTTTTCTTTTTTTTTTTTTTTTTTTTTGCAACGTAGGGTCTCACTCTGGTCCAGGCTGACCTGGAATTCATTATGTAGTCTCAGGGAGGCCTCGAACTCTCAGCGATCCTCCTACCTCTGCCTCCCGAGTGCTGGGATTAAAGGCGTGCGCCACCATGCCCGGCTTATTCTCTCTCTTTCTATCTGCCTCTTTCTCTCTCATAAATGAAATAAATAAATGAATGAATAAATAAACGAATAAATAAAAAATTTTAAAGGTACATAAAGCCGGGTGTGGTGAAACACACTAATTCCAGCACTCAGGAGGCAGAGGTAGGAGGATTGCAGTGAGTTCGAAGCCAGCCTGAGACTACATGGTGAATTCTAGGTCAGCCTGGACTACAGTGAGAATCTATCTTGAAAAACCACTTTAAAAAGTGCATGATGTCTGAAGAAACAACACCTACACCTGAGCTTGCACTATGATTTCCACACATATGCCTGCATACGTGCATGTACACCAGCACATACATGTGGACCCACACCCAGCTTTGGAGCAGCTGATGTGTTAATAGAACTTCCAATGAGCCATTTCTGTCTTAACACAGGTCCACATGAGAATGTGCCTCACTCAGTGCATGCAATGATAGACAATAACAGAGGTGATCTCCTTGTCCATCAACAGGGACATGTTAAATGCTGAAGGGTGTGACCTCACTGGGATACACGTGGCTTTCAGAGAGGAGGCTACATGTGCCCATGCATCAGCATATGTTGCTGAAAGTCCCTATTGGAGTTTAGTGTCTTCAAAGACTACATGTTGATAGCTTCGTTGCCAAGCTGTGGCACTGTTGGGAGGAGGTGGAAGCTTTAGGAGGTAGTGGAGACTGGCAGTTTGTCATTGGGAGTGTACATTTAATTTTTAAAACATATTTTATTTATTTATTTATTTGAGATAAAGAAAGAGAGAGAGAGTAAGAGGCAGAAAGAAAGAGAGAACAGGCATACCAGGGCCTTCAGCCCCTGAAAATGAACTCTAGACACATGGGCCCCTTTGTGCATCTGGCTTACATAGGTCCTGGGGAATCCAACCCGGGTCCTTAGGCTTCCAAGGCAAATGCCTTAACCGCTAAGCCATTTCTGCAGCCCCGGGAATGTCGGGATCCCAGCTGTTCTCTCCTAGCTTCCTGTCTGCACTAAGGCAAACAGCCTCCAGCACTTCATGCTCCCACCGCTTGCATGGTGTTGCCACAGACCCAAACGTACATGGCTGAGCAGTGATTGAGACCTCTAAAGTCACGAGCGAAAATGGACTTTCTTTCCTTTAAGTTGATTGTCTCAAGCAACTCTGTGCTCTGTGTGTGTGATATGTGTGTGTGTAGGTGTGTGTGATGTGTGGTGTGTGTGGGTGCAAGTGCAGGGGCACACATGCCAATGTATGTGGAAGTCAGAGGACAACTTTCAGGTGTAGCTCCTCATGTGTCACCTCATGTGAGGCAGGGTTTCTCATTGTCCACTGTTCCGGACACCAAGCTAGCTCGCTCTAAAGTGTCTCCTGGCTCTGCCTCCCATCTCACCACAAGTGTGTTGGGATTACAGAAGCCTACCATAGCTTCTGGCTTTTACCTGGGGTCTGAGGATCCAAACTCAGGCACTCACATTTGTGCAACAGATGCTTTATATCCACTGAGCCATCGCCCCAACCCTCAGGTATTTGTTATAGCAACAGAAAGCCAACACACCTGGGCTAGAGAGATGGCTTAATGGTTAAGGCGCCTGCCTGCCAAGCCTGAGAATGCCTGTTCGATTCTCCAGGCCCCATGTTTAGCCAGATGCCAAAAGTGACACAAGTGCACAATGCTGCACTTGCCCACAAGGGGGCGCACGCATCTGGAGTTTATTTACAGGGGCTGAAATGGCCCTGGTGCACCCATTCTCTCTCTCTACCTCTCTCTCTCTCTCTAAAAAAAAAAAAAACACACCGACTTACTAAGGCTCAATTTACACTTTCTCTACTGTGTAATTGTGTGAAGCTGATGTGTGTTTGGTAGAAACCACCTATGGAGGACTGAAGTTTGATCTTTCTCCAGTCCAGTGATCCACAGTAAGGCCCTTTCTCATGGTGCTATGCAGTAGAAGCTGTCACAGCTCCCAGGCAGTGCTGCGCTCCCGAGAAGGATGGGCTGACATGTTCAGAGCACTGCAAGAAGGATGGGCTGACATGTTGCAGATTTATTTATTTATTTATTTATTTATTTATTTATTTATTTATTTATTGACACTGCAGTGCTGAGCAAAAACCACCTGATGCTCAGTCCACTTTTTAGAACTCCATTCTCCATCATATCCCCTTCCTCTCCATTAGTCTCTCTTTAATTTGATGTCATTTTTTTTTCTATTTTGACAGCTTGCTTTAACTGTAGACAATATCCCAATTTCTGGTACAATATCCCATCCCTCCCCCTCCCATGCATGCATTTTTGACTCAAAATATTTTAGACAGGTTTATAGGGACATAACCCTTACTTGTGTGCATGTATGTGAATGTGTTTGTGTTTGTGTGTGCATGCATGCTTCTGCTCATGTGGTGCACATGCACAAGTGTGCACACCAGAAAACAACTTCAGGGCATACTCCTCAGGGGCCATCCACCTTTGTGTGTGTGTTGTGTATGCTTGTTCATATGCATGTGGACGTGTGTGGGTGTGTGTGTGCTTGTGGAAGCCAGAAGTTGATGTCAAAAATCCTCCTTAGTCATTCATCTTTATTTATTTATTCATTCACTCATTCATTTTTTATGAGGCAAGCCCAACAGACTGGACTTTTTTTATGAGAGAGAGACAATTGGGGCACCAGGGCCTCAGGCCACTGAAATAAGACTCCAGGCACATGTGCCACCTTGTGTGCATGTGTGACCTTGTTCATGCGTCACCTTATGTGTCTGGCTTACATGGGATCTGGGGAGTCGAACACAGGTCCTTAGGCTTTTCAGGCAAACACTGTAACCACTAAGCCAACTCTCCAGCCCTCATCTTATTTTTGGAAATAAGGTTTGTCTCTGAGCCTAGAACTTCCCCAATTTGGCTAGATGAGCTAGCCAGTGAGCCCCAGGGATCCTCCTGTCTCCACCTTCCCAGCTCTGGGATGAAAGGTGTATGCCACCACCGTGTCTAGCATTTACATGAATTCTGAGGATCTGAACCCTCATGCTTGTGCAGCAAGCACTTAACTAACTCAGCTTCTCCCCAGCCCTTGATTTCTTCCTTCTTTAATTTAAAAATGCAAATCTTGCCTCATGCTACCACTGACTGTACACCCACTCCGAGCCTCATTTGTCTTCTAAACTGTGTGCTGGGAATTATTTGATCTCATTCTAGCTCCAGTCACTCTCATGTTAAGACAGATGGTGTCATAAGACTCCTGCCAAGAGACTGTGGAATAGAGATTTTGCTAGCCGTTTATTTCTAGGGGAAGGAGAAGGCAGCAGTTCTGATGGGCAGAACAGCACTGTTAACTGGCTGTTACAGAAGACCACTCCCTGCCAAATGACAGGAGGAAGAAAATTTGACAGAAGAACTGACATCCAGAGCCATTAATGGGAACCTTGTCTTGGATATGTTGTCCATCACATATCAGCCAGTGTGGTTGAAGCCATTGTGTTTAGCAGAACATTTAATTATGTTCTGTCTGCTCTCTCTCACCCTTGAGCGTGTGTGTGTGTGTGTGTGTGTGTGTGTGTGTTTGAAGCTGGGTTTCACTCTATTCTAGGATGACTTGGAGCTCATTCTGTAACCCCAGGCTGGCCTTGAACTCACAGCAATCTTCCTACCTCAGTCTCTTGAGTGCTGAGATTAAAGGCTTGTGCCAGAACACTGGGCTTCTTGTGTGTGTTTCCTGGTGTACATGGTACATAAGCACAGAACACAAGCTGTCCTGACTTCTTATCCTGGTATAATTTCACAATTTTTTTGACATTACAATGATTCAAAGGTGTACCCACGTATCTCTCACTCCCTCCTTCCTTCCCCCTATCTCTTACCTTCAATGTTCCATAAATTTCATGAGATACCCAGTCCTTGATTATGAAGTAGGGCTTGTGTTAATGATTTTGCCCAACTGTAGGCAAACATACATGTTCTGAGCATGTTTGGAGAAGGCAAAGCTAAGTTCTGATGCTTGGTAGAACGGATGCAGTTAGTGTGTTTTCAACTTAGTGTTTTGTGATGAGTTTACTAGGTTATAATGCAGAGGTACATCCAAAAATACACATACATACAGATATGTACAGATACTCTCATGGTATGTTCTGAAAACAAGCAGCCTTGCTGGGGTCATTATTCTGTTTCTAAGCAACCAGGTGGGTCATTTTCCAGTTTCTTGCTGTCCTCCTAAGGAGACTCCCTTGGTGATCCCCTTCAGATCCCAGGCTGAGGGCATGTGGGGTCCAACAGAGCATGAGATGAAGCCTGCAAAGCCATGCCGGGGGCTTGTAAGCCTGCAGTATTGGAGAGATTGAGCCAGAAAGCTGGGGTTTTGTCTGCTCATCTCTTTGGTTGAGTTCCCTGTGGCATAAAGTCCTTTACTGACACAGAGCACACTGAAAAACTTCCTTCAAGCTAGGTGAGGTGGTGCACACTTATAATACTGGCACTCAGGAAGTGGTATTGTAAGTGATTCAAGAGAATCACAAGTTCGAGGCCAGCCTGGTTTCTATAGTTGGTTTCAGGCCAGTAGAACTGCATAATGAGATCCTGTCTCAAAAAGAATGGGAGATGGCTCAAGGGGTTACGTGACTGGCATACAAGCATGAGGTCCTGAGCTTAGATGCTTAGCACCAGGCGAAATGCTTGGCACAGTGGCGTGCACCTGTAATCCCAGCACTGGTGAGGTGGATACAGAGGTCCCCTGGAGCCTGCTACCTTAGCTAGTCGAGGTGAGTCAGTGAGCTCTGGGTTCAGAGTCTCAACAAAAAAGTAAGGTGGAGGGTGATCGAGGAAGACACTAGACATTGGCCTCTAGCCTCCACACGTATGTGAACACATGCACCTGAACACATGTGTGCCCACATGCACACATACATTGCACACACATGGACCAAAAAAAGGCAAAAAGGAAAGAACAGAAAAACTTCCTGTAGTAATGAACTTTTGACGATTTTCTTCTGCAGAGAATGGAACCAGGCCCGGAAGCCCCAAGACAAGGAAAAGAGCTCTGGCAGCCAGGGCCACCTCTGATGATGGCTGGGAGCCATTGACCCTCCTCTAGGAGTTCAGGCTGCTTCAACTGACAGGGCTTGAAAGACCAAAGTGGGTGGACAGACAGCCCTCCATGCACACACGTTCTACTTTGGCAGACTCATCTACTGCAGATGGTGTCCGTGTGGTCTGACCCGCGGTGACTTCTTCTCTGAGTGCTTTCTTCCCACAGTTCCCTAAACAATGTAGTGTGACAACTATTTGCATAGTATTTTCATGGTCACACTGATGTAAGTGATGTACAGACAATTTTAAGCATCCGGGAGGGTATAGGTAACATATATGCACATCTCATACTAGTTTGGGGGGACCTGTATATAGTATGTGCAGTGTGGGGTGTGGTATATGCACAAGTGTGTGCATGCCTTGTGCACACATATGCTGAGGCCAGAGGAGAGTGTCACGTGTCCTCTTGATCATTCATCTGTGTGTCTCCTTAGATAGAGCCTCTCACTGAATGTGGAGCTGTCATTTTTTTTTTTTTTCTGTCAGACTGTGTGACCAACATGCCCAAATAATTCTTCAGTCTCCATTCCCCACAGGACTCTCTTGGACTGAATAAAAAGGAAAAAGCTGGTGCTGGAGAGATGGGTCAGCAGTTAAGGTACTTGCTTGTGCAGCCTAAGACCCTGGGTTCAATTCCCCAGTACTTAGATAAAGCCAGATGTATCTGGAGTTCGTTTGCAGTGGCTACTGTCCTTGGCACACCCGTTCTCCCTATCTGCCTCTCTCTCGCTCTCAAATGAATGAATGAATGAATGAATTAATTAATTAATTAATAATTTTTTTTCAAAAGGAGAAAGCTGAACCCCAGCACCCATTGCTCTCCGCTTCCTGACTATACTAACTGACCAGCCGCCTCAGGGTCCTACTGTTGTGTTTTCTCCACCATATTAGACTGGATCCCCTCAGACTGAATCAAAAATAAACCCTTCCTCCCTGAAGGTACTTTTATCAGGTATTTTGTTGCAGCTACAGGAAAAGTACTAGGATTGCGGATTTGAGAAAATTGCTCTTAAAGGCTTAGGCCCTAGGGTGGTGGAAACTTCCCCATGGTGGAGCCTTCAAGAGATGATGTCTAACGGGGGGTCTTCAAGGCACTGGGGTTGTGCTCTTCGAGGGTTGAGGAGCCTGGTCTCTTGCTTCCTCCGCTTTTTGGCCACAAGATGAGCAGCTTTGCTCTATTCCCCGCCCCCAAAAAGTTGTGCTACTTCCCCTCAGGATGAGTAGCCCTGCTTTGGGGCCATTGATCAGGCACTAGAACTTCCAAAACTGGGAGCCCAAGCCAGTTATCTCAGGTGATTTGGTATGGTGACAGGACACTGTAAAATGAGTCCCACAGCCCCAACATCCCCTGCCTTGGGGAGGTACCGGTCACACTGGAGTCTCTCTGGCTCTTGAAGTGGAGGTGAGAGTGATGGTACTGGGCAGGCTATGGCTGTGAGAGATGGATTTGGTGTGATTGTAGCTGATCACCAGTCAACCATGACAGGCAGCCTGATTTTGAAATGGGGTGCTAGGGGTTCAGGAAGGTCCTTGAACCCCAAAGCCTTGGTTCATGTCTACTTTAAAAAGTATATTTTATTTCTTTATTTATTTGAGAGAGAGAGGACGAGGCATAGAGGAAGAGAGAATGGGTGTGCCAGGGCCTCCTGTCACTGCAAACGAACTCCAGGCGCATGTGCCCCCTTGTCTGTCTTACGTGGGTCCTGGGGAATCTAACCAGGGTCCTTAGGCTTTGCAGGCAAACACCTTAACCTCTAAGACATTTCCCCAGCCCATCATGTCTACTTTTAACCAAAGAATCGAATAAAATAAAACTGAAAAGAATAATTACTAAATTATTGTATTTATTTAGGGACGTACAGAACCAAGGGCAGGAAAATGAATACACTCACGTGGTCTGAGAGGCCACATGGTGGGCCTGGAAAACTGTGAAGAGGACAGAAAAAGAGCTCCTGCCATGTGGAGAGCAGGAGGGGTAAAGAGCCCATGTGGAAAGTAGAGGCTGGGGAGTTCTCCCCTCGCCTTGGCCAAGACAAGGAGAAACTCACCAGAACTGGAGGTTCGCCAGTGGTCAGGCAGCCGAGAGAGAGAGAGAGAGAGAGAGAGAGAGAGAGAGAGAGAGAGAGAGAGACCCCTCTCCTGGTAAAATGTGTTTATAACTTTATGGTTGTGGTTCCTACCCTCCAGCTTAGGTGAGGCAGAGGGACAGCGGATTGGTTTGGACTAGGGGCTGTCTCAGGAAGAGGCTAGGCCTGATGCCAAGTTCTGGGGGCTGAACTTGACCTGCCACAATGTTACTCCCTCTCAGTTTTAGTGACAAGTCTCCATAGCCTGTAATGAAGAGGAAAATCGAGACTTTGCCTTGGAGGACGGAGCCAGCCTCAAAACTGATGAGGTCCACAGAGTCTCAGCAACCATTACGTGCTCATCTGGGCTTGATCGTTTGGGCTGTTTATAAGAAATGCTGTCTCCTAACTGACTAGGTCTGGACTTGCCCTTCATTTTCTTTTTATTATGCATGAGTATGTGTGTGTGCATTATTCATGTGTGTATATGAGTGTTCGTATATGTGTGGTACATGTGTATGCCATGCACATGTGTGTTCATGTGGAGGCCAGAGGTCAAGGTTGGATGTCTTCCTCAGTCACTATCTTATTTTCTTGAGGCAGGGTCTCTCACTGGACTTAGAGCTCATGGATTTGACCAGTCTAGCTGGCCAGGAAGCCCCGACAATTCTTTTTTCCCTGCCTTCTAAATGCTGGGATTACAAGCATGCAGCACCCACCACACCTGGCATTTTACATGGACGCAGGCAAGCACTTTACCTGCTGAGCTATATCTCCAGCCCCTTCTTCCCTCCCTTCCTTCCTTCCTTCCTTCCTTCCTTCCTTCCTTCCTTCCTTCCTTCCTTCCTCCCTCCCTCCCTCCCTCCCTCCCTCCCTCCCTTCCTTCCTTCCTTCCTTTCTTCCTTTTTCGAGGTAGGGTTTCACTCTAGTCCAGGCTGACCTGGAATTGACTATATAATCTCTGGGTGGCCTTGAACTCACGGTGCTCCTCCTACCTCTGCCTCCCAAGTGCTGGGATTAAAGGCGTGCGCCGCCACGCCCAGCTTTTCTTTTCTTTTTTAAAGACAGAACTTTTACTTTGTTGTCTTGGGTGAGCTTGTCTTGAACCCCCCTGGCTCAAGCAATCCTGCTCAGCCTCCCCAGTAGCTGAGACTACAAGTGTATACCATTATTTCTGACTTCTTTATTTTAAATGCTTTGGCTATATTTGTTTTGTTTTTAGCTCTGTTCTTTTATTGTTTCCAGAATTCAATTTTCTTTTTTTACTTTATTTTCATTGCATAATTGCCCTCAATTTTAAAGTAATATTTATCAGTCAGAAAATAAGAAACATACATAGAGGGCTGGAGAGATGGCTGAGCAATTAAAGGTGCTTTCTAGCAAAGCCTGCTGGCATAGGTTCAATTCTGCAGTACCCATGTAAAGCCAGTGCACAAAGTGGTGCATGCATTTGAAGTTCGTTTGCAGTGGCAAGAAGCCCTGGTGTACCTATTCTCTTTCTCTCCCTCCCTCTTCCCCTTTGTTTCTCTCTACCTAATTGCAAATAAATAAATAAATTTCTTTTCCATGTATGGTCTCACTTTAGCCCAGGCTGACCTGGAATTCACTATGTAGTCTCAGGTCTTGAACTCACAACAATCGTCCTAGCTCTGCCTCCCAAGTTCTGGGATTAAAGGTGGACACCATCACACCCAGCTTAAAAATATTTCTTACAGATGGCATATACATCTAAAACCTTTTCTACATCCCTTGTCATCAGGGAAATGCAAATTAAAACTACTTTGAGATTCCATCTCACTCCTGTCAGAATGGCTACCATCATGAAACCAAATGACCATAAATGCTGGCGAGGATGTGGAAAAAGTGAAACTCTTCTACACTGCGGGGGAAATGTATAATCTGGTCCAGACATTATGGAAATCAGTGTGGAGGTTCCTGAGACAGCTAAAAATAGATTTACCATATGATCCAGCTATAGCACTCCTAGGCATATATCCTAAGGACTCATCTCACTACCTTAGAAAAAATTGTTTAACCATGTTTATTGCCACTGTATTCACAACAGCTAAGAAATGGAACCAGCCTAGATTTCCCTCCACTGATGAATGGATAATGAAGATGTGGTACATTTACACAATGCAGTTCTACTCAGCAGTAAAGAAAAATGAAATTTTGAAATTTGCAGGAAAATGGATGGATCTGCAAAGGATTATACTTAGTGAGTTAACCCAGGCCCAGAAAGCCAAACGCCACATGTTCTCTCTCATACGTGGATCCTACCTACAAATGATTGGACGTCTATGTGAGTAGGAGTAAAACTCAGTAGCAGAGACCAGTAAGCTAGAAAGAGGATATAAAGGGAATAGAAAGGGAGGGAGGGGAACTTAATAGGATGGTATTGTATATATGTAAGTAGAAGAACAGATTAATGGGGGTGAAAAGGCCTAAGTGAGGTCAGGGAAAGAGATTGAATAAAGGAAAGGTGGAGTGAGGGCTAATCAAAATCTAAGAGGAAGCAGGGCGTGGTGGCGCATGCCTTTAATCCCAGCACTCGGGAGGCAGAGGTAGGAGGATTGCTGTGAGTTCGAGGCCATCCTGAGACTACATAGTGAATTCCAGGTCAGCCTGGGCTAGAATGAGACCCTACCTCATAACCCACCCCCGCCAAAAAAATCTAAGAGGATATAAATAAGTCATATGGAAACCTACTTTTTTGGGCAATGGAATTCTCAGGAGCCATAGATTGTTACTAGAAAATTTTCAGTGCCAGGAATGGGATACCTTACAATGAGTTGTTGGCCAGGGAGGTCACGGATACCCCCAAAACATTACAGGCCATTGCTGAGGCCCTTGGTTTCCCACAGGAATAGAGGGTAAGACCCTATTGCTGAAGACTCCACATACTTGGGCTGAGAAATCCTGCTGGAGCTGAGCTGAAAACCTCCTCCATGTAGACCAGCAGACAGAAAGCTGGAAAAAGCTATGCTGCATGCAGTTCAATGGGAGAGAGAGAAATCACCAGTGGTGATACTCAATAGTGGACACTGCAAGCCTTAAATTTGGCCAGCCAGGCCAAATGAGCCAACGGGTGCAATAGTGTCATGTCTGTGATGGGGGAAACCAATGGCTCTCTAATTGGACTGGAGGCTGCTCCATGGGAGGGAACACATCCCTGATCCTGAAAACCTACAACAAGGGTTGTCATGAGCCCTAGGGGTTTAATGTCTGCTTGTGTCTGGCTAAATGTATATACTATGCTCACCAAACTGCCCAGTAAGTGCTTCTCTTAATGTCCACACCCATATATTAATGCTACTCTCACTTTTGGTTAGAGAAGCTTCTTTTCAGATAGTGGCGACCTTGGGATGACTCAGAAGGCACCATGGTGCTGAGAAGAAGGGACAGAGGAGTGCTGAGCACTGAAATATCTCTATCACACCTTCCAAGGCTCAGGGTCCATTGTGGAAGAAGTGGTGGAAAGAATGTAAGAGCCAAAGGCAGGGTAGGACTCCTTACAATGTGCTCCTCCAGACAAAAATGGCCTGGACACTACCTACACAAGACCATTATAATAGGAGGAAAAGATGATGACATCAAAATAAAAGAGAGACTGATTGAGAGGGGAAAGGGGTATGATGGAGACTGGAGTTTCAAAGGAGAAAATGGGGGCGGGGAGAGGGAATTACCATGGGTTATTGTCTATAATTATGGATGTTGTCAATAAGAAAGTAAATAAAAAAATGTATTCTGGTTGTGGTGGCACACACCTTTAATCCCACCACTTGGGAGGTGGAAATAGGAGGGTGGCTGTGGGTTTGAGGCCAGCCTGGGACTACAAAGTGAATTCTAGGTTGGCCTGGGCTAAAGTGAGACCGACCTCAAAAAACAAAACAAAACAACAGATCATAGGTAGAAATAATCACAATCACTCATGATCTCTGTCTGGTCAGTGGATGGGAGAGCTTCGGTGCCAACAGCCCCACCAGGGTGTTATGAAGGTGTTAGTGTCAGAGCCTGGGTTCCAGCAGCCCTAACAGCCAGGCTCCACCACCACCCTCAATGGGCCAATAAAGAGACAAGTAACAGTGACAAGCAGAGAAAGGAGATTTATTCAATGTGGCCACATTGGAAAGAGGAAGAAATAACGAGGTCCAGTGACCCCCAAGTCCATCTTCAGGGTCCTGATGTGAGGGTTAAGTTTAAATAGGGGACAAGGGTTCTGCATGACGAAGCAGTCCTGGTCAAGGTGGGCCTGCCCATCATGGGGCACATGGCTGTCTGGGCTACAATCTCCTGCAAGACAGTCTGCTTGTTGTTAGAACAGTGTGAAGTCTCTTTGGGGGAAAGTTCTCCCTCTGCTGGCACCAGGCTTTAACCTTTCTACTCTTCCAGCATGAGATTCCTGGAAAATTCCAGTTCTTGGAGTTCAGTGTTTCAGTAGTCTGATAGCCAAAGGGGTGCACAAGTGTCTATAGAATATTTCTTCCTGCCAGGATGGTTCTAAGTGGACAAAAAGAGCTGCATTTCCTGTTGTTGTGGGGTAGAAAGGAGATCCTCAGCCCTGACCATGGAGATGGAGGGTGACAAGGGTGCCAGTTAGTATCAGATGTCTGGTCTGAGGCAGACTCATGGAGACTGGGCAGTGGTCTAGGATAGTGGTGACCTTGAGGGACGGAATCTTAGGTACAAATTGATGGGTCTTTCTGGAAGCTCCTTTCATGAATAGTTGGGGCATTTGCCTGGGTCAGAGGCACCTAGAACAGCAGATAGAATGAAGATGGATGGAGAACACAGCCCTACTTGTGTAGATGGTATGTGGTAAGAGTCGTGTGTGTGTGTGTGTGTGTGTGTGTGTGTGTGTGTGTGTGTGTGTGGTGAGGAGTGGAAATGATGGATCAGTTTTCAGTTTTCACAGAAGGTAGATGAACACATGTTCACACAATTCTAAATGTGTTCAATTTATGACAGCTAAAATGTGCAGTACAAAACATCACACTGGAGGGCTAGGGAGGAGTGGTATGTGTCTGTAATCTCTGGGGTGGAGACAGGAGGATCCCTTACATCTCTGAGGCTTGCTGGCTGGCTATTCTAATCATTGCACTCTGGGTTCCATGAGAGATACTGTCTCAAAAAAACACAGGGGAGAGGTGGGTGGGCTGGAGAGATGGCTTAGTGGTTAAGCGTGTGCCTGTGAAGCCTAAGGACCCCGGTTTGAGGCTCGATTCCCCAGGACCCATGTAAGCCAGATACACAAAAGGGCGCATGCATCTGGAGTTCGTTTGCAGTGGCTGGAGGCCCCAGTGCGCCCATTCTCTCTCTCTCTCTCTCTCTTTCACTCTGCCTCTTTCTCTCTCTGTCTGTTGCTCTCAAATAGATAAATAAAAATAAATAAAAAGTAGGGGGAGAGTGATTGAAAAAGACCTCTGGCATGGACCTCTGGATTCCACATACACACTCACCTACACACACACACACACACACACACACACACACACCCACACATGCAAACTTGCATACACACACAGAGCACATATACACACAAAAGAAAAATGATACTGGAACGTGAAAACACTGCCTTCCTCAGGGCGCAGTCTGTCCCACATTCCAGGTTCTCTGGCTCTCAGCTGGTCACAGTTTCCAAGTGGACCCTGCTGTTCCCCGGTTAGCCCAGCTGAGCCCCTGTCTGGAAGGCCACTCTCTCCATGCTGTCCTTTCCTCACTTGGGGTCTTGAGATGGTCTCACATTTCCCTCTGGTCCAAGGCCAACCCTGTCCCCACCTCCAAGACTCAAGAAGTTCTTTTTTTTTTTTTTTTTGATTTTTTTTTTATCTCACTCTGGCCAAGGCTGACCTGGAATTAACTATGTAGTCTCAGGGTGGCCTTGAACTCACACATCCTCCTACCTCTGCCTCCCGAGTGCTGGGATTAAAGAGAGAGCCACCACGAGAGAATTTGACAGAGACACACACACACACACACACACACACACACAGAATGGGCACACCAGGGCCTTCAGCCACTGCAAATGAACTCCAGATGCATGCACCACCTTGTACATCAGGCTTATGTGGGTACTGGGGAATCAAGCCTCAAACCAGTGTCCTTAGGCTTCACAGGCAAGTGCTTAACCACTAAGCCATCTCTCCAGCCCAGACTCTAGGAGTTCATGAGTGCTGTGGCTACTTCAGAGCACTCCTGTGGGAAATTGTACATGGGTTAATGTGTTTCTATGTCTGTATGAGTCTGTCTCTATGGGGGAGTGAGTGTGTGTATGTGTGTATGTAGGGCAGTGAATATGTCTGTGTTACAGGTGTGTGAGGCAGTGTGAATGTCTATGTCGCAGGCATGTGCATCTAGGGTTGTTTGTGTACTCGTGTGTAGAATCCCGTGTATCTCTGAGTTTTATTGACGTTGTGGGTATAAGTACACGCAATATACCTAATCAAGATAGGGAAAGTTTTACTTTTCCTTTGAGATGAGCTATCAGCCATGGGACTTGTCCCCAGAGAGTCACATGGCTGTCCTGGGTACATTACACTTGCCTTGGTACAGGCTGTGGGTGGAAGATCCCTCTCAGAACTTCCTGGGCAGCAGCCTGTAGCCCCCGGGGCTCCTTATTCTCCCAAACTTATGGGACCCTACTTATGAGACTCCACCAGCCTAGAGACTATCAATGACCAGCAGGTGGAGAGGCAGCAGGTCACAGTGGACACCAATTGTCCCTCTACCCATGAGAAAGGAAGTCCTTAAAAGATTCTGCCACCTCCTGGGCTGAGGGTATTATAAAGTGATTGACTTTGGAGAGTGAAATGCAGGCTTCCCAGGAGCTAAGAGCAAAAGGTGCTAAGATCAGAAGGTGAGGCATGACCCAGGAGGAGGACCTCTGGGATGGAGGAATCCATATGGAATTCTTCAAGACAGCATTATATTCCAACTTTAACGTTACAAGTGAGGAATAAAAAAACAAGAAGCCTGGGCTGGAGGGATGGCTTAGCTGTTAAGGCATTTGGCTGCAAATCCTAAGGACCCAGGTTTGATTCCCCAGGACCCACATTAGCCAGATGCACAAGGGAGTTCATACATCTGGAGTTTGTTGGCAGTGGCAGGAGGCCCTGGCGTGTCCATTCTCTCTCTCTCTTTCTTTCTCTGTCAAATAAATTAATTAATTAAAAAAAAAAACAACCAGGAACCAAAGTCGGCAGCCTAGTTAGCAGTCTAATGGTCTGGATGAAGTGGTGCAGGCACAGGGATGGCACCAGAGGGACATGAGTGTGGTCCTCAGAGTGAGCACAGAGCCATAGGACAGGGTCCTGGCTTAGGGACAGCTAATACATTAGGGTGTGGTTACACCCAGGAGGCTACACAGGTGCATGACAAAGCCTTGGCAGTAAGACCTTATGGTCTCACGAGACACCCCTGGCACAATATTGTGTGAAATCACAGGTCAAAGTCACTCTGCCTTGTAGATGCAGGCATGAAGCTGCACAGACAACAGGACAGGACAGGACAGGACAGGACAGGAAGTGACAAAATGTGGGCAGTGGGAACACAAGTGGCTTCATTTTCTTTCTCTCTGAGAAATTTTGGCTTATTTACCTTTTGTTTTTGTTTTGTGAAGAACATGCATGCATATAGCACACAGATATGCATCTGAAAGTGTAGGTTTTATGTGAGGAAAGGAGGGTTTTTTTTGGGGGAAGGGCAAGGTCTCATGTAGTCCAGGTTGCCCAAAAACTCACTTATATAATTGAGGATGACCTTGATCTTCTGATCTTACCTCTACCTCCCAAGTGTTGGGATGACAGATGTGTGCCATTATACCTACTTTGTACACCTGGACCTAGGGCTTTGTACATGCCAGGCAGACACTCCACCAGCTCCATTACATCCCCAGTCAGGGAAAGAAGGTTTGGGACTGTCAGGTGCATGCTGACAGATGTGGTCACCCCCCTGGCCTGTGTCTCTTTTTGTTTCATCTCCTCAGCAGTTCTTGGAACTACCACAGCCGTCCTTGTCAATGGATAAGAGGCTCATTTAGTCAGCTGGCTCTAGGCAATGGGAACAGGCCTCTTGCCTTGGTGAGTCTTGACCTGGACTCACTGCCCAACCCCCCACAGAGGAGGCAAATCATGTTCCATGCCCTCTGGCCAGCAGAGAGAGGCCATCTCAGGTCCCTGGGCAGTTCTGAGCCCTAGCCTGCCTGGTGATTACAGTCATCTGGAAGCCCGCAGGCATGAGGAAGACCTGAGGCATCACAGGGATGCCAGCTGTGCCAGGCAGGCTGCCAGGCAGGAGGCAGCTAAGGGCGCGGGTGGACACTGTCCATCTTCCACCACAGGGTGGCTGCCTCTGGGCCCTGTGCCTAGGTTGTCACATCCAAAGACTGTGATTAGTGATGTCCCCAACTGGACCAGAGATATTTAGAGGCACAGTGTAGCAAGTGCCTCTACAGGGTACACAGGGGAGATCCAGTCCAGCCTTTGCTTCCATCTTCACAGCAAGAGAGCAGCCCAAGGGCTTTTGTTATAGTAAATATTTAGCACGTATGGTTGGGAGCTGGATGGCAGGCATGTGGTGGGGCCATGTGTGGGATAAATTTCTTCTGATGGTTGCTTTTTTGTTAATATGGTATTCATCATGTTGACAGGAAGAAATACAATTCCTCTTCTGTGTGTGTGTGTGTGTGTGTGTGTGGTGTGCACGCGCACATGTGGAAGCCAGATGGCAACATTGAATGCGGTTCCTCCTCAGGTACCCTATCCTTTTTTTTTTTTAAAAAAATTTATTTATTTATTTATTTATTTGACAGAGAAAGAGGGAGAGAGAGAGAATGGGTGCACCAGGGCCTCCAGCCACTGCAAACGAACTCTAGATGGTGTGCCCCCTTTGTGCATCTGGCTAATGTGGGTCCTGGGGAATTGAACCTGGGTCCTTTGGCTTTGCAGGCAAATGCCTTAACTGCTAAGTCATTGTTGCAGACAGTTTCAGGTTCGCTGAGATGAACTTCCAGACCAGGCACAGTTATGGAGGAAGGGATATTATTTATTGAAGCTTACAGATCCAGGGGAAGTTCCATAACGGCAGAAGTAGCGGCCTGCTCTCACAAGGCCAGGCAGAGAGAACAAAAACCAACCAGTCACCACAGCACACAGAGCAAAACTACAGCCAAAAGGTCACACAGCACACTTCAGGAACTCCTGCTAGGCACATTTGCATATCTTTACAATGGAATCTCAAACCCACCATTAACATCTTAAGACCAGCCCCCAGTGACATTGCCTCTAGCAAGGTGATTGCAGATACAAACTATAACTAATAAAACACTGAATATATTGGGGGACATATATTCAAACTACCACAGTCATCCCTTCAGCCCCCCCCCCTTTTTGAGATGGGGTCTATCAGTGGCCCGGAGATAGCTGATTATGCTAGGTGGCTGGCCAGCAAGTCCTAGGGGTCCACTTCGCCTGTCTGCTTCTCAAGGCCTGGGATTTAAATCATGCACCACTGTGCCAGGCATTTTAACATGGGTTCTGGGGATTGAACTCAGGTCCTCAGGCTTGCAAAGCAAGCACTTTTGCCAAGTGAGTTGTCTCCCAGACCCTTCCACTTCTTTCTAAAGGCGCATAAGTATATTTCTATGCCACGGTGCCATTTACACCTCAAAGGAAAGAGAATTTAGGCAGACGTTTTTACCAGTGCCTAAGAACAGTGGGTCATGTCTAAGACAAAAACAGGCTTATAAGCCACTTAGAACATCCCATATGGAAGTTAATTTTTTCCCTTTAGCCTAAAGTGCCATAGTTAGCCTGAATGCCTCCCAGTCCTTGGGCCACTCAGAAGGATGGTGCTGCTTGAAACAATGTGGGCCTTTCTTGGTGAACTCATCCACGCACGAGCACAGGGACTGGACAGGAGCAGCCCCTTGCCTACAGTGGGGCTGCGTCCCTGGGAAGCAGGTGCTCTGCTGTCACCAGGTCTTGTCTCTTCTGGGTGAGACTGTCCTCAGCATCAGCATCTTGGGCTTCATACTGCTCCATCCTGCTTCCTGAATGCAGGTACCCTGCCTTTGGAGGATCCAGGACTGCGACACCCACTTCCTTCCCAGGACTTAAGGCAATTCCCAGTCTGTGGAACACAGGCTGGAGAGATGGCCCAGTCAGAGAAGTGCTTGCTTCTCAAGCATGAAGACCTGAGTTTGATCCCCAGCACCCATGTGGACATGCCAGGCAGGGTGGTGCATGCTTACAATCCCAGCACTGGGGAAGTGGAGACAGGAGGATCCCTGGCCAGTCTAGCCTAATTGGCGAGCTCTAGGACAATGAGACAACTTGTCGCAAAAAAAGTAGATGGCTGACTTGGGAGTGGTGGTGCACGCCTTTAATCCCAGCACTTGGTAGGCAGAGGTAGAAGGTGAGTTTGAGGCCAGCCTGGAACTATAGAGTAAATTCTAGGTCAGCCTGGGTAAGAGTGAGACTCTACCTCGAAAAACAACAACAAAAAAGTAGATGGCTCCTCAGGGATGACTGCTGGGATTGTCTTCTGGCCCCCATAAGCACATGGTGTGTGTGTGTGTGTGTGTGTGTGTGTGTGTGTGTGTGTACATGTGCCTACCATGATTAGAATAATCTGTGAAGCATCTACTTTGCTCTGAGGCGGCACGGAGAACACATGGCGTTTTGGCCCCCTTCCTTCTCTCAAATTAAACTATGTACAGCCATCACTCCCTTGGTGTCTATGAAAACACTGCTACAGAATAAAAATAAGTCCGTCAACAGCTCTCAAGATGAGACAAGTGGATGACGTTATGGTCCCAGCAGGGTGTGTGTACTCGGGTTTGTTCGATGATGGGGAGAGAAATGGGCACAAATACACCCTGAAGGAAAAGACGACTTCATTGCTGGTGAGAGCCTCAAGGGCCCCAAGAACAAGATGGCACCCCCCCCCCAACTGTGTGACAACCGCTGAGCCAGAGGAGAACTTTCCTCAGCCTCTGACACACCTGCCCAGACAGGCTGAGTTGCTAACGTGTGCACTGATTAAACTAGGGAGAGACAAGAGTGGAGGGTACAAGGTACGAGAAGCTGGCACTGCATTGACCTCATATCCAGAGCAGTTCTGGGAATTGCTGGGAAGCACTTTTCTGCCTGCTTGGCTAAGTGAGTCGCCATGGTGGCCTTTAATCCTAGCACTCAGGAGGAAGAGTCCGAAGGATCAGAAAAGTTCAAGGCATGCGGCCTTGCTCCTCACTATACTAATAAATGGCAGTAGGGGCCAGTCTCTCTCCTCTTATGTTCCGGGACCCTGTGACAGGTGTAGCAGCCAAGCCCCTGGAGAAGGGGGAGCCACATGACCTCAGGCTGCCAAACCACAGTGTACCTTCCTGTGGGAGGCAGTGCTCAGCCGTCATGGATAGGACTCCAGTGGAGCCATGGAGACCCCCAGACCTTCTGCTCCTTCAACTGCAAGGAGGAGGCTCAGCGAGGAATGAAGCCTGGTGCTCGCCTCTGAAAGACTGTGCTCCACTTGCCACAGAAGGTGCCTGTAGCAATGGTTTGGCTGGAGCTTGAAGGACCAATGTTAATTGTGTATTTGAAAATGTGCCTGATGTGCCTGGTGTGTGATGTGTGTGTGTATGATGTGTGTGTGTGTATACATGGTGTGTGGTGCATGCATGTATGGGATATGGTATATATATATATATATATGCAAGCCAAGGAAGACCACAAAGATATAGAGATGCTGGGCTGGTGACACAAGATTGCTATGCAGGCTTAGCATCGTTGGCACTGGAACATTTTCTTCTGGAAATTGTCAATCTTAGTACTGTTCTTATTGGCTTCTGTATTTAAACATCAGAGAAATAAACTTTATCTTTTTTTGCAAATATGTACTTTGGCTTATTCTTTATTATCTAACCTTATTTGACTTTTTTTTTTTGTACACAGGTAAACACAAAGGTTTTCCACAATATCAGTGTATCTTTCCTTAGTGTTTTCTTTCCATTGCTTTTTTTTTTTGGTTTTTCGAGGTAGGGTCTCACTCTAGCCCAGGCTGACCTGGAATTCACTCTGTAATCTCAGGGTGGCCTCGAACTCATGGCAATCCTTCTACCTCTGCCTCCCGAGTGCTGGGAGTGTACCACCACGCCCGGCTTCCATTGCTTTTGTACCTACTCTTCCCCTGCAATGACCATTTTTGTCTCATCTAATAGGTTGTATGGCTGGCTAAAAAAAAAAGATAATAACAATTTTAAAAGCCTTATTCTGGTGTACTACACAAGTCCAAATTTAAGTTAACTTCTTTGTCCTGAATACTTAGTCAATATACCCAACACTATTCGTTGGATAATTCAAGCCTTCTTCATTTGTGTACCCTGTACCTCTTTTCCTACAAGACCGCTTTACTGAGCTAGAATGTGCCATCAAAGCACCCACCAAGGGTGGCATCCATTAACCTCAGTACTCATTATGTGGCCATCACCCCAATCCAGGTTCAGAGCATGTTCTCCTCCCCAAACCATCCTTTGTGTCTGTTTGTACGAACCCTTGATGAACCCCCCAGCAGCCTCAGGCAGCCACTGATGTGTCAATTATTTTCTGCCTCCATAACCCTGTCTTCTCTGGATATTTCATATCAATTCATTTGCTCAATATGTGATCTTTTATGTATTGCTTCTTTCACTTAGCAAGATGTTTCTTTACATATGTATTTGTGTACAGTATGTGTACAAGTATTTGTGTTTGAATGTATATGAACATGTGTGTGTGTGCAGGTACTCATGCATGTGTGAGCCCGTGTATATGGAGGCCAGATGTTAATTTCCCTCCTTCTTTTTTTTTTTTTTTTTTTGAGACAGGGTCTCTCACTGAACCCAAAACTCACCAATTTGGCTAGACTAGCTGACCAGCAAACCCTCGGGCTCTGCCTGTCTCTACCCCTCCAGCACTGATTATGGGCGTCACCACCATACTCAGCATTTAATGAGGGCGCTGAAGATGTGGACTCAGGGCCTCATGCTTGCATGGCCAGCACTTTCTCCACTGAGCATCTCCCCAGCCTTTATCAGGCTATTTGTTTTTACAGCTTATCCATCTTGTGGCTCCTTTTCACTGTGGATTACTCTTCCACCATATGGATATAACATCTATCCATCCATCAGGTGATGGATATTTGAGTTATTGCTTTCTTTGGCTTTTATGAACAAAATTACAAATAAAGCCACCATGGGTATTTACATGCCAATTGGTGTAGACACATATGCTGATTTCTCTGAAATAGATTCCTAGGAGTGAATTCCAATTCATGCAGTAAGTTCATAGTTAACTTTAAAAACTCGGTCTTCCAGAGTGGGTGGACCATCTGCTATTCCCATGAGCATAGACAAAGGCTGGGCTTTTCTGTGTCTTCACGGGCTCTTGTTTGGTGTGTCTTTGAAAAAACTGCATTTCTTTTTTGTACTTTAAATTGTATAGAGGCCAGTTCTTTAAGAGAACCTATGATTTCAGTTCCTTCTTTAGTAAGAGAATCAAAACAGCTTTTCCCCACTTAGTGAATTCTTATCTCAGGTTCCAGTCACTTCCATGAATGCTGATTTCCCTCAAAGCATAAAGGAAAATTCAATGTTTATTTTCCATTCCCTGCCCAATAGTGAAAAATATGTTGGTCTCGATGCCAAGTAAATATTGGCTTTGTCCTTCCAACCTCATGGTTACTCATTTCTTCTGATTTGGGAGATGATGAAGTTATTGTGGAACTTTCTGCCAAGTTCTCATGACCCTGACTATGTGTGTGTGTGTGTGTGTGTGTGTGTGTAATGATGCATGTGAGTATAGGTGTGCACATGCCAGCACATGTGTGTGGAGGTCAGAGGACAACTTCAGATGTTAGTCCTTGCCTTCCATGTCTCATTGTTCACCACTGAGTATGCCAGGTTAGCTGGCCCATGAACTTCCAGGTGATTCTCTGGTCTCTGCCTCCCTTCTCACTCTAGGCACAGGGTGTTGGCCTCAAAATTGTGGTGAGCCTCCTGATGCTGCTTCCCAAGTGCTGGGATTGCAAACATGCACCACCATGGTTGGCTTATGGTCCCTGACTATTACAGCCCATGAGTCTTTTTGAATATGGGTTGAGCAAGGTTTATCTCCATATTAATCATTTAGGGGGTATGGTAGTTTGAATGTAAATGTCCCCCTGAGCCTCAGATGTTTATTTATTTGTAAACCAAGAGATAGAGAGAAGAGAGACCGGCAGAGAGAATAGATGCATCAGAGCCTACAGACACTGCAAAGGAACTCCAGATGCATGTACCACTTTGTGCATTTGGCTTTATGTGGGTTCTGGGGAATTGAACCAGGGTGGTTAGGGTTTGCAGGCAAGCACCTTAACCACTGAGTTATCTCTCTAACCCTGCTTCAGGTGTTTATTTATTCCCTTATTTGAGAGGGAAAGAGAAAGAAAGAGAGAGAAAAGAGAGAGAGAGAGAGAGAGAGAGAGAGAGAATGGGTATGACAGGGTCTCCACTACTGCAAATGAACTGTAGATGCATGCACCAACCTTGTGCATCTAGCTTTACATAGGTATTGGGGAATCAAACCTAGGTCTTTTGGCTTTCCAAGCAAGTGCCTAAACTGCTAAACCATCTCTACAGCCCCTAAGGTATTTAAAAGAATATATTTTTGTTTATTACACACACACACACACACACACACACACACACACACACACACACACACACACACAGCACAGCATGGCTAGGGCCTCTTGCCACTGCAAACAAATTCCAGATGCATGTACCCACCACTTTGTGCATCTGGCTTTATGTGAGTACTGAGGAATTGAACCCAGTCTGGCAGGCTTGCAAGAAGCAAGTTCCTTTAACCACTGAGCCCCAAGACAAGTATTTTTGATTAAGCTTCCTACTTAGTCTCTAGAAGGCAGAGCTCTGCTGGAGAAGGTGTGTCACAGGGGCTGATCTTGAGTCTATCCTACTGTGTGTTCAGAGCAAGCTTGAGCTCTGGCTGTCTGTTCTCTCTCTCTCTGCTGTGGCTGTATGATGAAGTGAACCAGCTTCCTCCACCATGATGAAGCTTCCCTTCAAAACTGTAAGTCTGAAATTAACCCTTTCCTTTCATGAGCTGCTTTTGGTTGGGTGTTTTGGGCCAGCAATAAGAAAGAAACTGCAACAGGGCATCCTTCTAGAGTGTTGCTTCATGACCTATACCCCAGCATTGCAGCGTCTTCTGAGAACTCCTCTCTGCCCCAAACAGTGGACACTGGGCCAGGCACCAGAGGGTAATCTGAATGCTGACATGCAATATGTTTGAAGGCCAACTCCTCACCTGCCCCAACCCTTCCCATCTCACACCAGCCCTCCTGCGCTACTCAGCATGGTTGACCTGCTTGTTCACAGTGTCTGGGGAAACACTTGTTTTCTTTCTGTGGGAAGAATCAGATACAGGCTCAAGAGCTTCTTATATCAGGGACTTGCCCCTGTCATTGCTTCTGGCTCAGTCATATCCCCAGGTCAGGGACTTGCCCCTGCTCATAGCTTCTGGATCAGTCATCTCACCAGGTCAGGGACTTTATCCTGGCCATTGCTTCTGGTCATCATCTCCCCAGGATACTCCAGCATCTCACCAAAGTCTGCAGAGCACCATGGTGGTGGGGGGGGTGGGCTTCATGCAAGGATGAGATTTAGTCCTTGCTTTACCCAGGAGGACAGACAAAGTGGGCAAAAGGTGTTTTTTTTTTTTTTTTTTTTTTTTTTTTTTGGAGAGAGGCACAGAGAGAGACAGAGAGGGAGAGGAAGACAGAGATGGGCGCGCCAGCAGATGCGTGTTCCCCCTTGTGGTCAAGTGTGGCATTGCGCCCTTGCGTCACTTTGCTTCTGGAGATTGGAACCACTGGAGATTGGAACCAGCATTCTTAGGCTTAGGAGGCAGGCGCCTTAACTGCTAAGCCATCTGTCCAGTCCCAAAAGGTGTTTTTAAAAATGTTTTTATTTATTATTTGCAAGCAGAGAGACAAAGAGAGTGAGTGAGTATGGGAACTCCAGGTCCTCCCACCACTGCAACTGATCTCCAGATACAGGCACTACTCTGTGCATCTGGCTTTATGTGGGTCTGGACCACCAGACCTTGCAAGCAAGCACCCTTAACCGCCGAGGCATCTCTCCAGCCCTGTAAAGGGTTTATAAATACAAGTGCAAAGCTGAATTTCTGGAGTGCAAGTCTAGCCAAGAGAGACAGATGCTTTCTTTGTAGACCTCTTACCTTTAGTAGATGGAGTCCTGCTGGAGGAAGTGGGTCACTAGAGGCAGGTCTTGAGGTTTTATAGCCCAGCCCCACTTGTTTCTTATCTGCTTCCTGTCTACAGATGCAATGGAACCAGCTCCCACCTGCTCGGTTTGGAACTTTCGACTAAAGAAGACTTAACATTGCTGTAAGCAGAGCTTAATGGGCCATTCTGGTGGGAGTTTGAAAGACCAGGAAGGCCTAGAGAAATGGGATCTTACAGGCTCAGACTATGAGATTTCTGAGGAGGAGAAGAACTCTATCAGGAACTAGACTAGAGGAAGCTCATGGGATGTTCTGTTCAAGAAACTGGCTGCATTCTGTCTATGTCCTGAGCACTTGAGTAAAGTTGAATTTAAAAGTAAAGGACTAAGCGGGCTGGAGAGATGGCTTAGCTGTTAAGGTGTTTGCCTGCAAAGCCAAAGGAGCCTGGTTCGATTCTCAAGGACCCACATAAGCCAGATGCACAAGGTGGCCCATGCATCTGGAGTTCATTTGTAGTGGCTGGAGGCCCTGGCACACCCATTCTCTCTGCATCTATCTGCCTCTTTCTCTCTCTGTCTGTCTGTCACTGTCAAATAAATAAAAAATAAACAACAACAACAACAAAAAAGTAAAGGACTAATGTGCTTGGTGGAAGAAATTTCAAGGCAGAATGACATTCTGTCCCAGTCAGATCTACAATGGTCAAGAAGAAAATACAGAACAGAAAGATATGAAAATATAAAGTTTGGTAAAGAAAGAATGTTAGCCAATTTAAAGTCCCAGGCCCAGGGACTGTAATTTTTGGCTGTAATTTTTTTTTTTTTTAATTTATTTGAGAGAGAGAGATACAGAAATAGGCAGGGAGAGAGAGAGAGAGAGAGAGAGAGAGAGAATAGGCACTCCAGGGCCTCCAGCCACTGCAAACGAACTCCAGATGCATGCGCCCCCTTGTCCATCTGGCTTACGTGGGTCCTGGAGAATCGAGCCTTGAACCAGGGTCCTTAGGCTTCACAGGCAAGCGCTTAACCGCTAAGCCATCTCTCCAGCCCCTTTGGCTGTAATTTTTAAAGAGGTCATGACTACTAAAGATAAGTCAATTGCTCTGTCCTGGGATGATCAGGAAAAATGTTCTGAGGGCAAGACTCAACCCATTGAAGACTCATGCTACTAGGAATGTAAAATTATTTTGAAAGGAAAAGGCCTGAAGGGAATTTCTTTTTCTCAAGGTCAGCATATAGAGGCTGCTACAGCTGTAGTCCAAGGCCAGACTTCATCCTAAACTGATAGTAGAACTTGGAAACATTGTCCATATGGTACTGATTTTGGAGGGATGAAAGATACAAGATGAAGGTCATGGAAGATTACACTACAGTTCTAGAGAGCTGCTGGGGCTCAACAGTGTGAGGCAATCTTTGCAAGGAAGCCTTGTGAAGCCACTGCATGAAGCTGTGAAGGTGGAGACCCCATGATTTTGGAGAGGGGAGGACTATAGGATGGCTGTCAAGGAAAAATGGTATTGGGGCAAAGCCTGCCCAGCAGAGAGGCTATAGGCAGCACAGTTGGAGGAATGGAGCTACCCAAGTCTTTTTGAGAGGAAGTAGGCAGTTAGGGTGACTGGGTTCCTGAAAGTAAAGAAGCAGGGGTGTCTTCTGGTCTATCCTTGCAATCTACACTTGCTAGAGATCAAAGGATGATCTGACTTCTTATCTCTCCCTTAAATCTGTTTTTCCACAAACAACCTGGGCCCTTCCTGGGAGGGAGGTCTTTCCTAGGATTTTAATTTAATTCTAGCATTGTGGTTGGTCAAGCTTAGATCCCAGACCTTGGCATCATGGCCAGCCTCTTCCTGAGACAGCCCCTAGCCCAGATGAATCAACCCTCACTCTGGTTCACCTGAGCAGGAAGGCATGGCCCACCACCATAGGTTATAAATATGTTTGCAAAGGGAAGGCAAGGTTTCTGAGCTGCATGACCACTCGGGTACCTCCCACTGTTGGTGAGTTTCCCATCAGCTCAGCCCAGGCTCAGCCAGACCGAGCTCAGGGGAGAGCCCCTAGCCCTTACTTTACACATGGGCTCTTCTCCACATGCTAGGAGCACTTTGAACTCTCTTTTCTCTGCTTTACATAGTTTTTCCAGGCCCACAACGTGTGCTCTCAAGCCGTGTATGTGTCTTTCCTTGGTTCTGTACTTCCCTAAATAAATATCATAATTTAATAATTATCTTTCTCAGTCTTATTTATTCAATTCTTTGTTTAAAATCAGACAAGAACCTAGGGTTTGGGGCTCAAGGACTTTCCTGAACCCCTAGCATCCTGTTACATTTTGGAGCCCAGAGGATTTCATCGTAAGTCCCAGATACCGGATATGGAGCTTTAGTATCTGATGTTTGCCTTGTTGATTTTCAGTCTTGCTTTGATCCAGTCTTTCCTTGCTAGCTCTGTGTTATTATATGTTGGAAGTATGAAACTTGTGTTTTGGTTTTATGGAGCTAGCAGTTAAGAGACTGTCTTGGGTCTCAAATGAGTCTCTGGATTTCTAAACAGTGTTGGGACTGGTAAAAACCTTGGGAACTTTTAAAGTTTGACTGAATGCATTTTCATCATGAGATAGCCAGGGGTTTATAAGGGCAGAATGTGGTGGTTTAAATTTAAAGGTCCTCAGAAACTCACACGTTTAAACACTGGAGGTGCTATTTGGGAAGGCTGTGGAATGTTAAGGAGGTAGAGCCTTGCTGGAAAATGGGACTTGAGATATTACATTCCAGCCGTGTTAGCATTCATCTCTCAACTTCCTCCCTGCTGATGTGATAATGTGTTGCTGGTTTGTGCTCCTGCCATATTTTCCCCACTGTGGTAGTTTGAGTATGATAGTGTAAATGTATGGCCCCACAGACTCAGATATTTAGTTAAAATTGAGTTTTCGAGCTGAAGGGATGGCTTAGTGGTTAAGGTGCTTGCCTGCAAAGCCAAAGGACCCAGGTACGATTCCCCAGTACCCACTTTATTTATTTATTTATTTTTTTTTTATTGACAACAAAACATACTTACATACCAAAGGTGCGTATTTTTCCCTCCCCTCCCCCCTTCCCCTTTAGAACTCCACTCTCCATCATATCCCCTCTCTCTCTCCATTAGTCTCTTTTTTTAATATGATGTCATCCTCTTTTACTTCTACTATGAGGGTCTTGCGGAGGTATTGCTAGGCACAGCAAGGTCATGGATATCAAGGCCAATTTCTGTCTGGGCAGTTGCATTGTAGGGAGTCGTACCCTTCCTTTGGCTCTTCCATTCTATCCGCCCCCTCTTCCGCAATGATCCCTGAGCCTTGGAGGGTGTGACAGAGATGTTTCAGTGCTTGGCACTTCTCCATCCCTTCTTCTCAGCACTATGTTGCCTCTTGGATCATCCCAGTGGTCATCGCCATCTGAAAAGAGAAGCTTCTCTAACCAGAAGTGAGAGTAGCATTAATATGTGAATATGAGCATTAAGTGAAGTATTTTCCGGGCAGCTTGGTGGGAATAGTATATACATTTAGATAAGGGCATGCTTTATACCCCTAAGGTTTATGACCTTACCTACCATAGACTTTGCTTAGGTTTTTCAGTACCAGGCATGTATTCCCTCCCGTAGAGAGGGCCTTCAGTCCAATTATAGAGCAGTTGGTTACCCCACGAGTAGACATGCCACTATTGCACCTGTTCAGTCTTTGGGCCTGTCTGGCCAAATTTGAATATTCAGCGTCCACTGTTTTCACTGCTGATGACTTCTGTCTCCCATACTCTGCATGCAGTGCAGCTTTTTCCAGCTTTCAGTTGGCTGGTCTACAGGGAAAAGGTTTTCTGCTCAGCACCAGCTTGCTTTCTCAGTGACCTTGCCTCTCAGGCAAGAGATGTCTTCAGCAATAGGGTCTTACTATCTGTTTCTCAGGGGAAACCAAGGGCTTTGGCAAAAGCCTTTAATGTTTTGGAGGCTACCGGGACCTCCTTGGCCAACAACTCACTGGAAGGTATCCCATCCCAGGTACTGAAAATTTTCTAGTAACAGTCTACAGCTTCTAGATGTACCATTATTCAAAAAGTAGTTTTACATAAGTCTTATTCACAATCTTTTGAAATTAGATTGACCCTCCCCTTGCCCTTCTTTTATGCATTCTCTACCCATGGCCTTGGTTAGGCCATTCCCTCCTTGTAATCAGTCCTTCCACTTACATATGTGCAATACCATACACTTCAGTCCTTCCCTTTCCTCCGTCCCTTATAGCCTTTTACCAGCTTACTGGTTTCTGGTACCAATTTTTGGTTCCAGTTCACACACAAGTCTGTCTATTTGTAGCTAGGATCCACATATGAGAGAGAACATGTGACGTTTGGCTTTCTGAGCCTGGGTTACCTCACTTAGTATAATCCTTTCCAGATCCATCCATTTCCTGCAAATTTCATAATTTCATTTTTCTTTACCGCTGAGTAGAACTCCATTGTGTAAATGTACCACATCTTTATTATCCATTCATTTGTGGTGGGACATCTAGGCTGCTTCCATTTGCTAGCTATTGTGAATAGAGCGGCAATAAACATGGTTTTGCAAGTATCTCTAAGGAAGTGAGAAGAGTCTTCTGGATATATGCCTAGGAGTGCTATAGCTGGATCATATGGTAAATCTATTTCTAGCTGTCTCAAAAACCTCCACACTGATTTCCACAATGGTTGGACCAGGTTACATTCCCACCAACAGTGTAGAAGTGTTCCCCTTTTTCTGCATCCACGCCAACACTTATTGTCATTTGTTTTCTTGATGGAAGCCATTCTGACAGGAGTGAAATGGAATCTCAAAGTGGTTTTAATTTGCATCTCCTGATGGCTAAGGATGTGGAACACTTTTTCAGATGTTTATATGCCATCTGAATTTCATCTTCTGTGAATTCTCTATTTAGTTCCATAGCCCATTTTTTTAACTGGGTTGTTTGAATTCTTATTATTCTGTTTTTTGAGTTCTTTGTATATTCTGGATATTAATCCTCTGTCAGATGTATAGCTGGCAAAGATTTTCTCCCATTCTGTAGGTTGTCTTTTTGCTCTACTCACAGTGTCCTTTGCTGTACAAAAGCTTTGTAATTTCATAAGGTCCCATTGGTTGATTAGTGATTTTATTCGCTGAGCAATTGGGGTTATATTCAGAAAGTCCTTACCTATGCCAATATGTTGAAGGGTTTCCCCTACTTTTTCCTCTAGCAGGTTCAGAGTTTCAGGTCTGATATCAAGGTCCCTGATCCATTTGGATTTGACTCTTGTGCATGGAGAAAGACAAGGATCTATGTTTATCCTTTTACATACCGATGTCCAGTTTTCCCAACACCACTTGTTAAAGAGGCTATCTTTTCTCCAATTAATATTTTTGGCATTTTTGTCAAAAATCAGGTGGCTGTAGCTGCTTGGATTAATATTTGGGTCTTCTATTCTGTTCCATTGATCTACCTGTCTGTCCTTGTGCCAGTACCATGCTGTTTTTGTTACTATGGCTTTGTAATATAACTTAAAATCGGGTATGGTTATACCACCTGCCTGATTTTTGTTTTTCGCAAAATTGTTTTGGCTATTCGAGGTTTTTTGTGTTTCCAGATGAATTTTAGGATTGTTTTTTCTATTTCCGTGAAGAAAGCTATTGGGATTTTAATAGGGATCGCATTAAATGTATAGATTGCTTTTGGTAAGATTGACATTTTCACAATATTGATTCTTCCAATCCAGGAGCATGGGATGTCTTTCCATTTCCTTGTGTCTTCTGTAATTTGTCGCTTTCGAGTTTTTTAAAGTTCTCATTGTAGAGATCCTTCACTTCCTTGGTTAAGTTTATTCCAAGGTATTTTATTTTTTTTGAGGCAATTGTGAATGGGAGAGATTCCCTGATTTCATCCTCTGCACGTTTGTTGTTAGTATATAGAAAAGCTACTGATTTCTGTGTGTTTATTTTGTATCCTGCTACATTGCTAAAAGTGTTTATCAGCTCTAACAGTTTGCAGGTAGAGACTTTAGGGTCTGTTAGGTATAGAATCATATCGTCTGCAAATAATGATAATTTGATCTCTTCCCTTCCATTTGTATCCCCTTTATGAGTGTCTCTTGCCTTATTGCTGTGGCTAAGACTTCCAGTACTATATTAAATAGTAGTGGGAAAGTGGACACCCTTGTCTTGTTCCTGAATTTAGAGGAAAAGCTTCAAGTTTTTCCCCATTTAGTATTATGTTGGCTGTAGGTTTGTCATAAATAGCTTTTATTATGTTGAGATATGCTCCTTCTATTCCCAGTTTCTGTAATACTTTCACCATGAAGGGGTGTTGGATTTTGTCAAATGCCTTTTCTGCATCTATTGAGATGACCATATGATTTTTGTCCTTCAGACCATTTATATGGTGTATTACATTTATGGATTTGCGTATGTTGAACCATCCCTGCATCTCTGGGATAAAGCCTACTTGGTCAGGGTGAATAATCTTTCTGATAAATTCTTGTATTCTGTTTGCCAGTATTTTGTTGAGAATTTTTGCATCCATGTTCATGAGGGAGATTGGTCTATAATTTTCTTTTTTGATCTGTCTTTGTCCGGTTTGGGTATCAGGGTGATGCTGGCTTCATAGAAGGATTTTGGTAGAGTTCCTTCCTTTTCTATTTTATGGAAAAGTTTGAGAAGCATTGGCGTTAGATCCTCCAGGAATGTCTGGTAAAATTCAGCAGTGAATCCATCTGGGCCTGGGCTTTTTTAGTTGGGAGACTTTTTATAACTGCTTGAATCTCTGTGGTTGTTATAGTTCTATTTAAATGGTTTATCTCTTCTTGATTTAATTTTGGTAGGTCATATGAATCAAGGAATTCATCCATTTCTTTCAGGTTTTCAAACTTAGAGGCATATATATTCTTAAAGTATGTCCGTATGATTTTCTGAATTTCTTTGGTATCTGTTGTGATGTTGCCTTTTTCATCTCTAATTTTATCAATTTTTGTCTCTTCTCTCTTTCTTTTGGTCAGATTTGCTAAGGGTTTGTCAATCTTGTTTATCCTTTCAAAGAACCAACTCTTTGTTTCATTGATCTTTTTGATTGTTTTTTTGGTTTCCATTTCATTAATTTCTGCCCTAACCTTTATTATTTCTTCCGTCTACTAATTTTTGGTTTGCCTTGTTCTTCTTTTTCCAAGGCCTTAAGTGTGAAGCATTAAATTGTTTAGTTGTGAACTCTCCAATTTCTTAATATATGCACTTAGGGCTATAAATTTCCTCGTAGGACTGCCTTCATTGTGTCCCAAAGGTTTTGGTATGTTGTATTCTCATCATCATTTGATTCTACAAATTTCTTGATTTCCTTTTAATTTCTTCAATGACCCATACATCATTCAATAAAGTGCTGTTTAGTCTCCATGAGTTTCTGTATGCTCTGTATATTTTCTTGTTGCTGATTTGCAGTTTAATCCCATTGTGGTCAGACAATGTACAAGGGATTATTTCAATTTTCCTGTATTTGTTAAGATTTGATTTGTGTCCTAGTATATGGTCTATTTTAGAAAATGTCCCATGAGCTGCTGAGAAAAAATGTATATTCTGCAGCATTTGGATGGAATGTTCTGTAAATATCTGTTAGGTCCATTTGTTCCATGGTATCATTTAATGCAGATGTCTCTCTGTTTATTTTTGCTGGGTAGACCTGTCAAGTGATGAGAGTGGGGTATTGAAGTCCCCACTACTATTGTGTTAGGAGATATCTCTGACCTTAATTCTAATAGTGTTTGTTTGATGAAATTGGGAGCCCCCATGTTAGGGGCATATATGTTTAGGATTGTAATGTCCTCCTGTTGGAGTGTTCCTTTAATCAGTATAAAGTGACCTTCTTTATCTTTCCTCACAAATGTTGGATTGAAGTCTATCTTGTCAGAAATTAAAATAGCAACCCCTGCTTTTTTCTAGGCCCATTTGCTTGAAATACCTTTTTCCAACCTTTCACCCTAAGAAGGTTTCTATTTTTTATTGAGAGATGAGTTTCCTGGAGGCAACAGATGGTAGGATCCTGCTTTTAATCCAGTCTGCAAGTCTGTGTCTTTTGATAGGGCATTGAGACCATTGATATTAAGAGTTATTATTGACATATATGTGTTTATTCTCACCATTCTTCTTATTTTTTAGTTTTTCCTGTTTTCCCTTTACTCACTTGTTTTAACTGTTATTTGAGTATGGTTTATTTTTTCCTATTTCCTGATGTGTGTGCTTTGCTTTCTCCTCAGCATGAATGATTCCTGCAAGTATTTTCTGTAGAGCTGGTTTAGTTGCCAAAAATTCCTTTAGCCAGTCTTTGTTGTGGAATGTCCTTATTTCTCCATCTATTTGGATAGATAGTTTTGCAGGATAAAGTAATCTCGGTTGACAGTTTTTATCTTTCAGAACTTGGAATACATTACTCCAGGCCCTTCTGGCCTTTAAAGTTTGTGTTGAGTAATCTGCTGTGAGTCTGATGGGCTTCCCTTTGTAGGTCACTTGCTTTTTCTCTCTAGCTGCTTTCAATATATTTTCTTTGGTTTGTATGTTTGGTAGTTTAATTATAATATGGCGGGAGAGGTTCTTTCCAGGTTTTGTCTGTTTGGTGTTCTAAAGGCTTCCTGTATCTGCATTGGCATCTCTTTCCCAATTTGGGGGAAGTTTTCCTCTATGATTTTGTTGAAAACACCTACTATGCCTTTGGAGTGAAATTCTTCTCCTTCTACTATCCCTTGAATTCTTATGTTTGATCTTTTCATAGTGTCCCGAATATCCTGTAATTCCCATTCATACCTTCCTATTATTTTGTCTTTCTCTCTGTTGGACTGTATTAGATCAGCTACTTGGTCTTCTAGCTTCGATATCCTGTTCTCTCCTTCATCCATTCTACTAGAGAGATTTTCTACAGAGGTTTTAATTTCACTGACTGTGTTCTTTATTGCTAGCATTTCTGAGTGGGTTTTCTTTATTCTTTCTATTTCTGTATTTATGTCTAGTATTGACCTCCTTATTTCATTAAATTGGTTTTCTGTGTTTTCTTTGAATCCTTTGATTTCTTCTTTGAGGTCTTTGAACCCTTTCATTTCCTCTTTGAGTTCTTTGAACATAATTATAATCATTCTTTTGAAATCTTTCTCGGGATGTCCTCTAAGTCAGCCTCACTGAAGGTCATTTCTGATATATTAATACTTTTTGGTGGATTTATATTGTCTGGATGTTTTGTGTTTCTTGTATTGTAATGTAGAGATCTTTGCATCTTGAATTAATTTAATGCTTGGTTTTCTAAATATCTGCAGTAATGTTAGATGTATCAATCAATCTGATATTATATGTCTTCAGTGTAGGAGTTAAAGGTGTTAAGTGTGGTTCTTAAGGCTCTCAAAGTAATCACAGAAATGACCCTTGCCTGCTATGAGATTATCAAGTGGGGTGAATGGAACAGAATACAGTCAAGATCCAAAAATTTAACTCAACAATGTACCCCTTCAATGAAATACAGCATAGAGTATTTGTGGAAAAGCAGGTATTATGACAAAGTCACAGTTCCTAAGGATATGTGTTGGCCCACGCCCTTAATCCTGTCAGCTGGGAGGCTAAGATTTCTGATCTGTAGAGAGTTCCAAGGTCAGCTTGTGATCAAGAGAGACCCTTCCCCAATGAATGACAGAGGAGGAAACAAATCAGGAAGCAACAAATGAGCAGCCTAGAATATAGCTTATTTAGGAATGTCAGATCTGACCATCCATCAGGATTATATACCAGGCTTATTTGGTGGGTACTAACCTAGTGAAAACCAAGTTACCTTTTGGAACAGGTTTGATCACAGCTATGCTGCACGGCTGCTTGGTACCTTTG
Organism: Orientallactaga sibirica; assembly: GCA_036365145.1. Taxonomy (NCBI): domain Eukaryota; kingdom Metazoa; phylum Chordata; class Mammalia; order Rodentia; family Dipodidae; genus Orientallactaga; species Orientallactaga sibirica. Next base: position 1,976,041 of record JAEOAD010001462.1, on the reverse strand, counting down.
CTGTGTTGTGGATTCAGTAGGTCAGCTGCGTCTGTTGGTCTCTGCTTTCCCTGCGCCCGATGCTGCTGGCGAGCTGGTGATCTCTGTTGCTGGCCGTGCTTTCACTCGTGGTGGGGGAGGGGAGGCTGTGAGTGGCGGCTGAAGTCCGTCTGTTCCTCTACGCGATCCTCTTCCTCACAAGCCTCTCTGTTGGTCTCTACTGTCCTCCTTCCGCGCTTCTTGAGGTTGTGAGTGGGCGGTGTGAGTGGAAAATTCTCCTCACCTGCCTTTTTAAAGTCCTGCGGATCAGCTGTCTCAGGCGGCGCCTAGCCGCACCGCCGCGGCGGCTGTGGAGCCGCTTTTGCCCGCTTCTGTGGGCTCCAGACGCTGTGGAACTCTCCTACTTCTCTGCTGGGCTTGAAAGTTTACTATGTACCTCACTTTTTAGTAGAAAAGTGTATTTTGCTGGGGTTTGTTTTGCTATTATTCGCTACTCTCTTTTGGCGAGGTTCCTATGTCGCCATCTTAACCGGAAGTCCCCTCCCCAGTACCCACTTTAGTCAGTCATGGTGGCACACACTTCTGGAGTTCGTTGGCAGTGGCTGGAGGCCCTTGCAAGCCCATTCTCTCTCTCTTTGCCTCTTTCCCTCTGTCAAATAAATGAATAAATAAATAAAAATATAAAAAAATAAAATTGAGTTTGCAACTTCAGACTCCAGCAAGCAGATTTCTGCTATAGAGGAGGACGTGTTACTGGGGGTGGATATGATTCCAGCCTAAAACTGGAGAGAGCAGCTTGTGTTCTGGTGGTTCGTGTTGGCTGTTGGTGGTTTCTCTCTGCTTGGATCTGTGAAAGGAAGCCACCTTCTTCTATCATTAATGGAAATTCCCCTGGATTTGTAAGCCTGAAATAAATATCTCCCATAAACTGTGTCTGGTTGGATGTCCAGCCCAGCAACATGGGGCTGACTACAACTCCATGATGGCTCTTCCCTCAAAACTGTAAGCTAAAAATAAACTCTTTCCTTCTTCAAGTTGCTTTGAGTTGGATGTTTGTTCCAGCAATGAGAAAGCAACTGATAAACTTTCTTTAGCCATGAACCAAAATGTAGGCTATTAATGAGAAAATTCATCAACAGTCTTACCTAGCATGGACCTTGTCTGCTACAAAACTGACCTGCCAGGCAAGGTGTGTCCACTGATGCAATAGTGGCATGAGTCTTATGGAGATAGTAAACTACTTTCTAATTGGATTTAGGTAGGCCCATTCCACAGGAGGAAATCCATGCCTGACATTGTTGACTTGGTCAAAAGCCTGTGGCTGGGGAGGTCATAGACCCGAGTGGCAAAGTTACTCATGTTGTTTTGCTAAATGGTTCTGCCATGCCCATCAAAGTGCCCTATAGATATGCATGCTTATGCCCACAGATTAGTACAGTTCTCAGCTTTGATCAGAGAAGCTTCTTTTTGCAGTCAGCAGTGGTCACTGTAGAGACCCATAACTGGTCAAAGTGCTGAGAATGAATGACTGCTGAGCGATCAGCCGTAGAGCCACCCTGAAGCCACCCCTCTAAGGCTCAGGGAACATCATGGAAGAGGATGGAAAGAAGGTAAGGGTCAGAGGAGGAGGAGAAGTGCTGTGGCATGCTGTCTTCCAGACATGATGTTGCATTCATGACCTCACAGAAGATGTGGTTACTTGTACAAGGCTTGCACATATGACATGGTCGTTGCATTCATGACCTCAGAAGCTGTGGTCACCTGGTCAAGACCTCACACAAGATTGGGCCCATCAACATTCTGCCAGGGGTGATGGGGAAGGGGCTCATGAGGAGTTGTTGGTAGTTAATGGTGGCTGGGGAAGGCATCATTTTCTTCAGTACTGTAGCCACTGGTAAGTTGTAAACAACCCTAATTAACTTAGTGTGCAATCGAACTCCAAATGCATGAGCCATCTCGTGCACATGTGCAACCTTGAACACTTTCATTACTTTGTGCATCTGGCTTATGTGGGATCTGGAGAATTAAACATGGGTCCTTAGGCTTTGTAGCCAAGCGCCCTAACTGTTAAGCCATCTTTCCAGCCCCTCATATACATTTTATTTTTTGGAGAGAGTCAGACAGAGACAGAGAGAGAGGGAGAGGAAGACAGATAGAGATGGGCACTCCAGCAGCCTCTCAGCTGCTGCAAATGAAATCCAGATGTGTATGCCACCTTGTGGTCAAGTGCGGCATTGCACCCTTGCATCACTTTGCATCTGGCTAAACGTGGGACCTGGAGATTGGAACCGCTGGAGATTGGAACCAGCATTCTTAGGCTTAGAGGCACCTTTAGTAGATGGAGTCCTGCTGGAGGAAGTGGGTCACTAGAGGCAGGTCTTGAGGTTTTATAGCCCAGCCCCACTTGTTTCTTATCTGCTTCCTGTCTACAGATGCAATGGAACCAGCTCCCACCTGCTCGGTTTGGAACTTTCGACTAAAGAAGACTTAACATTGCTGTAAGCAGAGCTTAATGGGCCATTCTGGTGGGAGTTTGAAAGACCAGGAAGGCCTAGAGAAATGGGATCTTACAGGCTCAGACTATGAGATTTCTGAGGAGGAGAAGAACTCTATCAGGAACTAGACTAGAGGAAGCTCATGGGATGTTCTGTTCAAGAAACTGGCTGCATTCTGTCTATGTCCTGAGCACTTGAGTAAAGTTGAATTTAAAAGTAAAGGACTAAGCGGGCTGGAGAGATGGCTTAGCTGTTAAGGTGTTTGCCTGCAAAGCCAAAGGAGCCTGGTTCGATTCTCAAGGACCCACATAAGCCAGATGCACAAGGTGGCCCATGCATCTGGAGTTCATTTTGTAGTGGCTGGAGGCCCTGGCACACCCATTCTCTCTGCATCTATCTGCCTCTTTCTCTCTGTCTGTCTGTCACTGTCAAATAAATAAAAAATAAACAACAACAACAACAAAAAAGTAAAGGACTAATGTGCTTGGTGGAAGAAATTTCAAGGCAGAATGACATTCTGTCCCAGTCAGATCTACAATGGTCAAGAAGAAAATACAGAACAGAAAGATATGAAAATATAAAGTTTGGTAAAGAAAGAATGTTAGCCAATTTAAAGTCCCAGGCCCAGGGACTGTACCACTTTGGCTGTAATTTTTAAAGAGGTCATGACTACTAAAGATAAGTCAATTGCTCTGTCCTGGGATGATCAGGAAAAATGTTCTGAGGGCAAGACTCAACCCATTGAAGACTCATGCTACTAGGAATGTAAAATTATTTTGAAAGGAAAAGGCCTGAAGGGAATTTCTTTTTCTCAAGGTCAGCATATAGAGGCTGCTACAGCTGTAGTCCAAGGCCAGACTTCATCCTAAACTGATAGTAGAACTTGGAAGCATTGTCCATATGGTACTGATTTTGGAGGGATGAAAGATACAAGATGAAGGTCATGGAAGATTACACTACAGTTCTAGAGAGCTGCTGGGGCTCAACAGTGTGAGGCAATCTTTGCAAGGAAGCCTTGTGAAGCCACTGCATGAAGCTGTGAAGGTGGAGACCCCATGATTTTGGAGAGGGGAGGACTATAGGATGGCTGTCAAGGAAAAATGGTATCGGGGCAAAGCCTGCCCAGCAGAGAGGCTATAGTCAGCACAGTTGGAGGAGTGGAGCTACCCAAGTCTTTTTGAGAGGAAGTAGGCAGTTAGGGTGACTGGGTTCCTGAAAGTAAAGAAGCAGGGGTGTCTTCTGGTCTATCCTTGCAGTCTATACTTGCTAGAGATCAAAGGATGATCTGACTTCTTATCTCTCCCTTAAATCTGTTTTTCCACAAACAACCTGGGCCCTTCCTGGGAGGGAGGTCTTTCCTAGGATTTTAATTTAATTCTAGCATTGTGGTTGGTCAAGCTTAGATCCCAGACCTTGGCATCATGGCCAGCCTCTTCCTGAGACAGCCCCTAGCCCAGATGAATCAACCCTCACTCTGGTTCACCTGAGCAGGAAGGCATGGCCCACCACCATAGGTTATAAATATGTTTGCAAAGGGAAGGCAAGGTTTTGAGCTGCATGACCACTTTCGGGTACCTCCCACTGTTGGTGAGTTTCCCATCAGCTCAGCCCAGGCTCAGCCAGACCGAGCTCAGGGAGAGCCCCCTAGCCCTTACTTTACACATGGGCTCTTCTCCACATGGTAGGAGCACTTTGAACTCTCTTTTCTCTGCTTTACATAGTTTTTCCAGGCCCACAACGTGTGCTCTCAAGCCGTGTATGTGTCTTTCCTTGGTTCTGTACTTCCCTAAATAAATATCATAATTTAATAATTATCTTTCTCAGTCTTATTTATTCAATTCTTTGTTTAAAATTAGACAAGAACCTAGGGTTTGGGGCTCAAGGACTTTCCTGAACCCCTAGCATCCTGTTACATTTTGGAGCCCAGAGGATTTCATCGTAAGTCCCAGATACCGGATATGGAGCTTTAGTATCTGATGTTTGCCTTGTGGATTTTCAGTCTTGCTTTGATCCAGTCTTTCCTTGCTAGCTCTGTGTTATTATATGTTGGAAGTATGGAACTTGTGTTTTGGTTTTATGGAGCTCGCAGTTAAGAGACTGTCTTGGGTCTCAAATGAGTCTTTGGATTTCTAAACAGTGTTGGGACTGGTAAAAACCTTGGGAACTGTTAAAGTTTGACTGAATGCATTTTCATCATGAGATAGCCAGGGGTTTAAAGGGGCAGAATGTGGTGGTTTAAATTTAAAGGTCCTCAGAAACTCACACGTTTAAACACTGGAGGTGCTATTTGGGAAGGCTGTGGAATGTTAAGGAGGTAGAGCCTTGCTGGAAAATGGGACTTGAGGTATTACATTCCAGCCGTGTTAGCATTCATCTCTCAACTTCCTCCCTGCTGATGTGATAATGTGCTGCTGGTTTGTGCTTCTGCCATATTTTCCCCACTGTGGTAGTTTGAGTATGATAGTGTAAACGTATGGTCCCACAGACTCAGATATTTAATTAAAATTGAGTTTGCGAGATGAAGGGATGGCTTAGTGGTTAAGGCGCTTGCCTGCAAAGCCAAAGGACCCAGATACGATTCCCCAGTACCCACTTTAGTCAGATACACATGGTGGCACACACGTCTGGAGTTTGTTGGCAGTGGCTGGAGGCCCTGGCACACCCATTCTCTCTCTCTTTGCCTCTTTCCCTCTGTCAAATAAATAAATAAATAAATAAATAAATAAATAAATAACAACATAAAAAAAATAAAATTGAGTTTACAACTTCAGACTCCAGCAAGCAGATTTCTGCTATAGAGGAGGACGTGTTACTGGGGGGTGGATATGATTCCAGCCTAAAACTGGAGAGAGCAGCTTGAGTTCTGGTGGTTCGTGTTGGCTGTTGGTGGTTTCTTTCTGCTTGGATCTGTGAAAGGAAGCCAACTTCTTCTATCATTAATGGAAATTCCTCTGGATTTGTAAGCTTGAAATAAATATCTCCCATAAACTGTGTCTGGTTGGATGTCCAGCCCAGCAACATGGGGCTGACTACAACTCCATGATGGCTCTTCCCTCAAAACTGTAAGCTAAAAATAAACTCTTTCCTTCTTCAAGTTGCTTTGAGTTGGATGTTTGTTCCAGCAATGAGAAAGCAACTGATAAACTTTCTTTAGCCATGAACCAAAATGTAGGCTATTAATGAGAAAATTCATCAACAGTCTTACCTAGCATGGACCTTGTCTGCTACAAAACTGACCTGCCAGGCAAGGTGTGTCCACTGATGTAATAGTGGCATGAGTCTTATGAAGATATTAAACTACTTTCTAATTGGATTTAGGTAGGCCCATTCCACAGGAGGAAATCCATGCCTGACATTGTTGACTTGGTCAAAAGCCTGTGGCTGGGGAGGTCATAGACCCAAATGGCAAAGTTACTCATGTTGTTTTGCTAAATGGTTATGCTATGCCCATCAAAGTGCCCTATAGATATACATGCTTATGCCCACAGATTAGTACAGTTCTCAGCTTTGATCAGAGAAGCTTCTTTTTGCAGTCAGCAGTGGTCACTGTAGAGACCCATAACTGGTCAAAGAGCTGAGAATGAATGACTGTTGAGTGATCAGCCATAGAGCCACCCCAAAGTCACCCCTCTAAGGCTCAGGGAACATCATGGAAGAGGATGGAAAGAAGGTAGGAGTCAGAAGAGGAGGAGAAGTGCTGTGGTATGCTGTCTTCCAGACATGATGTTGCTTTCATGACCTCACAGAAGATGTGGTTACTTATACAAGGCTTGCACATATGACATGGTCATTGCATTCATGACCTCAGAAGCTGTGGTCACCTGGTCAAGACCTCACACAAGATTGGGCCCATCAACATTCTGCCAGGGGTGATGGGGAAGGGGTTTATGAGGAGTTGTTGGTAGTTAATGGTGGCTGGGGAAGGCGCCATTTTCTTCAGTACTGTAGCCACTGGTAAGTTGTAAACAACCTTAATTAACTTAGTGTGCAATTGAACTCCAGATGCATGAGCCATCTTGTGCACATGTGCAACCTTGAACACTTTCATCACTTTGTGCATCTGGCTTATGTGGGATCTGGAGAACTAAACATGGGTCCTTAGGCTTTGTAGCCAAGCGCCCTAACTGCTAAGCCATCTTTCCAGCCCCTCATGTGCATTTTATTTTTTGGAGAGAGTCAGACAGAGACAGAGAGAGAGGGAGAGGAAGACAGATAGAGATGGGCGCTCCAGCAGCCTCTCAGCTGCTGAGAATGAAATCCAGATGCATGCACCACCTTGTGGTCAAGTGCAGCATTGTGCCCTTGCGTCACTTTGCATCTGGCTAAATGTGGGACCTGGAGATTGGAACCGCTGGAGATTGGAACCAGCGTTCTTAGGCTTAGGAGGCAGGTGCCTTAACTGCTAAGCCATCTCTCCAGCCCTCATGTACATTTTTAAGAAGCATTAAATTCAGATTAGGAAGATATCTCAGTAGTTAAAGGTGCTTGCTGTGTTAGTCTGACAACTGGTGTTTAAATCCTCAGCACTTGAAGTTACAACAACTTGAAGTTGTTGTGGGGATAAGAACCCAACCAAAAGCAGCTGATGGGAAGGAAGGATTTATTTTGGTTTACAGTCTTGAGGGGCAGCTTCAAGATGGCAGGGAAAAGCATGGCACAAGCATAGGCTGGACATCACCTCTGTCACAGCAGTTGGAAAATGGCAGCAGGAGTGTGACTGAACTCTGGCAAAGGGGAGGCTGGTTATAACACTCCAAAGCCTGCCCCCAGCAACACACCTCCTCCAGCAGGGCTACATCTCCCAAACTGCCACAGGTTGGGATCCAAGCATTCAGAACATTGCAGAGAACATCTGATTCAAACCACAACAGCACTTATGTAAAGCTGAATGCCAAGTGGCACAAAAAGTGGCACTACATGTCTAATCCCAAGTGTCCATGGCAATGACAGGCAGGAGACAAGAGAATCCAGAAGCTTGTGAGTCAGCCCATCTGGCTGTCCCAGCAACATAACAAGAGGGATTTTTTTTCCTCTCAAAAAGAGAGAAAAAAGGTGGAAGAAGACCAGCATGCTGAGGTTGCTCTCTGACCTCCACATGCAGGCTGTGGCACTCACATGCTCCTCCATACACACAAAGTGTCAAACAGAAAATAGTAAATTATTTTATTTTATTTTTTTATTTGAGAGAGAGAATTGACATGCCAGGGCCTCAGCCACTGCAATCGAACTCCAGATGCTTGCACCACCTAGTGGGCACATGTGACCTTGCACTTGCCTCACTTTTGTACGTCTGGCTTATGTGGGATCTGGAGAGTTAAACATGGGTCCTTAGGCTTTGCAGCCAAGCCCAGAAAATAGTAAATTACTGATCATAAAGCTCAACAGGATCAGGGAACTTGCTACCTCTCTTGTCAAAAGCATGTCTAACTCTGTCCGGCTGGCTTTTCTGTCAGCATTTACAGTTAGCTTTTCATTTCTCTAAAGAGTACTATGTGTCTGTTGTCCAACTTTTTTCTAACACTGTTCCATCCTCATTTAACATATGCCAGTCACATCACATCTGGAACTGTTTGGAACAAGCAGTGAACACATGAGATGTGGTAATTTGATGTGTGATGGGATGTCTGCAGCCCATGGGCAGGAACCTGCCATCATCTGGCTGACCCCTTTAATGCACCTGCTCCCTCTTTTTTACTCCCATTTCTTCTTCCCTTCCCCCTTCTTTCTGTGTCTCCCTCACTCCATCTCTCTTCTCTTCTCTTCTCTTCTCTTCTCTTCTCTTCTCTTCTCTTCTCTTCTCTTCTTTCTCTTTCCTTTCTCTCCCCCCTCTTCTCTTCTTCTACCTTCTCCCCTCCCCTCCTCTCCTCTTCTCTTCTCCTCTGTTTCCTTCCTTACCTCCCTTTCACACTCATGAGGTGGATTGGGTTGTTTCTGGGACATCAACCCTAGATCTCAAAGATCAGCAAAGAAACAGATATCAAATCTCAGAGATAGTAAAATACCAGGCATGGGGTCCCCATTGGCATGTGTTTTATGCTGACTTACCTGCTCCAGGACAGGGACTGAGGCCACCTCATTTGCCACTTTGAGTCCTGCACCTGAAATATGCATGGGATATTGGGGAAAAAAGTGATTTCAGAGAGTAGGAAAGTTGTCAAAATCAAAATTGAGTCCCTTATGTCAACATCAGTGAGGAAATCAGTTGAAGCTGGGAAGTCATGAAGAAAGAGGTCTTCCATTGTTGCCACATAGTGACTGTGAGAAGAGATTCTGCCAGCACCACACACATTTCAGAGGCCATTGCAAGGACATCTGACCAGCAACTGTGTGCTCGACCTTGAGCTGATGCTGCCCTGCTCATTAATCACTGTGACCAAAAACTATGATTGCAAAATATTTAATGTAATTGTTATCACTTTAGCATTTATTTATTGTTTTAGACAGGTTCTCACTCTGTAGTGCAAACTGGCCTGGAACTCACTCTATAGCTCATACTGGCTTTAAACTTGTACTGATCCTCCTGCCTCAGTTCTCCTAGCCCTAGTCAAAGTGCAAATCTTACAATGTCAGAATGCAGAGATCAAGCAAGAACATAAATTTGGGGAGATGGTTTAACAGTTAAAAGTGCTTGCTTCAAAAGCCTGCCATCCCAGGTTTAATTTCCCAGTGCCCTGGTAAAGCCAGATGCAAAGTGAAATCTGCATCTGGAGTTCATTTGCAGTGGCAAAAGGCTCTAGTATGCCCATACTCTCTCTCTCTCTTAATAAAATAAATAAAAATGTTAAAAGAAAGAACATAAAATTGTATAGTGAGGAAATAGGACTCAAGTTAAAACAAGACTCTTTGATCATTCCATAAGGACTACCCCTGTTGTAGGTTTTCAGTATCAGGGATGTATTCCATCCCATGGAGTAGGCCTCCAGTCCAATTAGAGAGTGGTTGGTTTTCCCCATAACAGACATGCCACTGTTGCACCCATTGGCTCATTTGGCCTAGCTGGTCAAATTTAAGGCTTGCAGTGTCCACTGTTGAGTATCACCACTGGTGGTTTCTCTCTCCCATTGAACTGCATGCAGCATAGCTTTTTCCAGCTTTCTGTCAGCTGGTCCACATGGAGGAGGTTTTCAGCTCAGCTCCAGCAGGATTTCTCAGTGACCTTGCAGCCCAAGTATGTGGAGTCTTCAGCAATAGGGTCTTATCATCTAGTCCTGGAGGGAAACCAAGAGTCTTGGCAATGGCCGGTAATGTTTTGGGGGTATCTGTGACCTCCCTGGCCAACAACTCACTGGAAGGTATCCCATCCCTGACACTGAAAGCTTTCTAGTAACAATCTATGGCTCCTGAGTGTTCCATTGTCCAGAAAAGTAGGTGTAGCAGACAGCTTCAAGTTCTCTGAGATGAACTTCCAGACCAGGCACAGTTATGGAGGAAGGGATATTATTTATTGAAGCTCACAGATCCAGGGGAAGTTCCATAATGGCAGGAGAAACGGCCTGCTCTCCACAGGGCCAAGCAGAGAGAGCAAAACCAAGCTGCCAGCCACACAGCACACAGAGCAAAACTACTGCCAAAAGGTCACACAGCACACTTCAGGAACTCCTGCTAGGCACATTTGCATATCTTTACAATGGAATCTCAAACCCACACCTTAAGACCAGCCCCCAGTGACATTGCCTCTAGCAAGGTGATTGCAGATGCAAACTATAACTAATAAAACACTGAATATATTGGGGGACATATATTCAAACTACCACAGTAGGTTTCCATATGACTTACTTATATCCTCTTAGATTTTGATTAGCCCTCTTTCCACCTTTCCTTTACTCAATCTCTTCCATGACCTCACTTAGGCCTTTTCACCACCATTAATCTGTTCTTCTACTTACATATATACAATACCATCCTATTAAGTTCCCCTCCCTCCCTTTCTATTCCCTTTATATCCCCTTTCTAGCTTACTGGCCTCTGCTACTGAGTTTTACTCCTACTCACATAGAAGTTCAATCATTTGTAGGTAGGATCCACACATGAGAGAGAACATGTAGTGTTTGGCTTTCTGAGCCTGAGTTACCTCACTAAGTATAATCCTTTGCAGAACCATCCATTTTTCCTGAAAATTTCATAATTTCATTTTTCTTTACTGCTGAATAGAACTCCATTGTGTAAATGTGCCACATCTTCATTATCCACTCATCAGTTGAGGGGCATCTAGGCTGGTTCTATTTCCTAGATATTGTGAATAGAGTGGCAGTAACACATGGTTGAGCAAGTATCTCTAAGGTAGTGAGACGAGTCCTTAGAATATATGCCTAGGAGTGGTATAGCTGGGTCATATGTTAAATATTTTTAGCTGTCTCAGGAACCTCCACACTGATTTCCACAATGGCTGTACCAGATTGCATTCCCACCAACAGTGTAGAAGGGTTCCTCTTTTTCCTCATCCTCACTAGCATTTATGGTCATTTGTTTTCATGATGGTAGCCAATCTCATAGGAGTGAGATGGAATCTCAACGTAGTTTTAATCTGCATTTTCCTGATGGCTAGGGATGTAGAACACTTTTTTTAGATGTTTATATGCCATCTATATTTCTTCTTTTGAGAACTCTCTATTTAGTTCCATAGCCCAGTTTTAAAAAGATTTTTAGTTATTTACTTATTTATTTATTAGAGTCAGAGAGAGGGAGAGAGAGAGAGAAAACGTGAGAGTGGGTACGCCAGGGCCTCTAGCTATTGCAAACAAACTCTAGATGCATGCGCCACCATGTGTATCTGGCTTACTTGGGACCTGGAGAATCGAACTGGGGTCCTTAGGCTTCACAGGCATGCACCATCTCTCCAGCCCCCATAATCCATTTTTAATTGGGTTGCTTGATATCTTATTATTTAGTTTTTTGAGTTCCTTGTATATCCTAGATATTAAGAATACTCAAAGTTTTTGAACATATTAAGAAGAAATTTACATTTCTGGTGAAAGGTTATGGAATGAATTTATGGCAGATACCACATAACTGACACTCTGTAGTCCCTTACAAAGAAGCAGGTGGTATCAACTTTTTGAACAAAACAACTTGCTAATTTCAAGAAAAATAAATGTCATTTTTGTTGGTGGTGACATAAATGTTGCATGCAAATGTTAATTGTAAACAATTAAACAATTGGAAATATTTATCCAGAACAGCCAATCATATCCTAGAACAGTTTGTTCAAGATTTCAGGGCAGAAGTGACACCCAGAACTGGTATCATGGGCTCAAATCGCCCCATGTCTCATATTCATGTGACAAGCACTGAGACATCTTCCCATTCCCTTATCTCAATGTTTTTTGAAAAAATTAATCATAGGTATTATGTTGTAAAGTTACCCTTGGGCTTTAATTTTATCTGTCATCTATCTATCTATCTATCTATCTATCTATCTATATCTATCTATCTATCTATCTATCATCTATCTATCTATCTATCTATCTATCTATCTATCTATCTATCTATCATCATCTATCATCTATCTACAGGGACTTACCATGCAGCTTAGGTTGGCCTCAAATTTACATCAGTTTCCCTTTCTCAGCTTCCCAAGTGATAAGATTGTAGGAGTGAGACACAAGATCTGGAATTTAGGTGACAAATTTCTGTATCTTTTCATGTTAACATGTGACTTTAGTATCTTTAAATAGATAGCAATGCTTGCAAGTCAACCTTGCTTGGCTAGTGAGAGTGAAGCTGTAAATGTATATCTCTACCACTAGATGGTGCTGTGGCCCCAAGTTCATTTTCTCTTTGAAAGCATTAAGTACTACTTTGTTAATGTATAAACTCTCTAAATTCAGTGATTTTTTTTTTTTTTTTTGAGGTTGGGTCTCACTTTAGCTCAGGCTGACCTGGCATTCACTACGTAGTCTCAGGCTGGCCTCGAACTCACTGTGATCCACCTACCTCTGCCTCCCGAATGCTGGGATTAAAGGCATGCACCCAGTTTCTGGGGCTGGAGAGATTGCTTAGTGGTTAAAGCGTTTGTTTGCTTGTAAGCCTAATGGCCCAGGTTTGAATCCCCAGTGCCCATGTAAAACCGGTTGCACAAAGTGGCACAGGCACCTGTAGTTCATTTGCAGTGGCAAGAGGCCCTGGCGTGCCCATTCTCTCTCTCTCCCTTTGTGTGCAAAATAATAATAATATATATTTTCTAAAAGTTGCTTTTCCATTGGTCTCTTCTTCTGTGGGTGATTTACACAGATAAAATACAACAAATTGTAGTGCACAGTCCAGAGTTCAGTCAGCATACCAGCCTGGTAACCACCCTGGATGCACAAATGACCAGGATCCCATGGGTGTCCTCAGGCCTTTCTGAATCAGCTCTTCCCTGGGCACAGTGCTTTACCCTCATCTTCTTTTCTTCTAGAATTCTATGAGAATGGATCACACAGTGTGTGGTCTGCTATGTCTGTCTTTCTCCTACCCAACAGACATACTGCCTTCAGGATTCATGCACACTGTTGGGTGGCTCAGTAACATGTTCCTTTACTCAGCACAGCATCCCTGTGTATGGGGCACAGCAATTTGCTTATACCGCCACAGTGGCTGGATGTTGGCATGGAGCTTAGTTTGATATTTACATATTTATTTATTGTCAATAAAACTTCTGCACACATGTATGCCCATGTTTTACTGGGGACACATATTTTCATCTTTAGGGCAAGGAAATGGCAGTGGTATTGGTGTGTTTTATGATTAACTTTATAAAAATTTTGCTTTTTTAAAAAAGCAATTTAACATTTTTTAAATTAGTTTCTATATAATGTGCGTAGAGCCATGATGGCACCATCGTCAGCCTTCTCCCTGCCCTTCCCTCTCAGGGATTATAGGTCTTGCATTGTGGGGATAGCCATTAGTTATGGGGGGGGGGTGAGGCAATGTCTCTGTGCATAATGACCTAACTTATGGCTCTAACAATCTTTCCGCCCCCTCTTCCATGAATTTCCCTAAGCCATGTTGGGTTCATTTTAGGTCTATTTCAGTGACGAGGTCATGGGAATCTCTGTGTCTCTGGATCTCTGGTTTGGTAGGGGTTGAGTGTTCTCTGTGTCTATCTCCTTCACCCTGTGCTGATACCAGGTTCACTGAGAAAGCAGCACTCTTGCTCATTTCCCCAATTATTCTATGGGTTCAGCTGGTGCCCTGGTGAGGTGCAATGGGCTGATTCTCTCCTCACGTTCTACATCCATCTGAAAAAGAGAAGCAAATTCTCCAGTGGAGAGTGAGGTCAGTATAAGATACATGGATAACCATTATTATTTTAGAGAAAATTTAATAGGTGTAGACCCTCTTGTATCCCTCTATTGGTGGGACCTTGATATTGGTGAGCGGACTAGTTTTTGGATATGGTTCTGACTTGCTTTCCAGTTCCAGGTATGGGTTCCATTCCACTGAGTGGATCTGTTAGCCAAATCAAGAGCAGTTGGTTACCCACCATGGCTGTGTGACACTATTGCATTTGTGTGAGCATCACAGCAGGTTGATTGCTTCTGGGAAGTTTACACCACGAGTTTCTTAGACAGACGTTGGTCATTTTCCCCCAGTTGCTCATGTAACACCTTCTGGCACTAGACAAGGTAACTGTCTGAGGACTGACTCTCTTCCAGATTCCAGCCAGGTCACTCCATGTTCCATCCCAAGAGCATATGGTGTTTTCAGCAGTAGGGTCTTATCATTAACCTTTGGTGACTCATCAAGTACTCTGACAGAAATCTGTCTTCTTTTGGGAAGCCTTGTAGGTCTCACTGATCAATAGCTATTGTGGATATTAACCACATGCTGGTACTGGGAGTTACAGGTCAGTGCCATGGGAAAAGAAGGAAGAAAAATATAGGTAGTATGAAAGAGAAAGAGAGAGAAGAGCAAGAAGAGGGGGTGTGAGAGAGGAACAGGAGAAGGTTGAGGTTAGTCTTCATCATCCCCTCTCTAGGCCTCTGTGATTCAGGTGTTCTTTCTAAGCATCTGATGCAGGTTCAGCCTTTTAGTATGTCTTTCAGGATATAGGATTTTGTGGTACCATTGCCAATCAGGTCCAGTTTTTTTGTCTCCCCCCCTTGCCCTCCCTTCTTGCCCCACTATCCCTATTGTCCAGTCCTAGAAATGTTTATTAAGTGTGTCAGCATTTTGGGCAAATTCAGGTTAGGAGCCACAGATGAGTGAGATCATGCAATGCTTTCTTTCTGTGATTGGGTGAGTTCGCTGAGAATGATCTGGTCCAAGTTTGACCATTTTTCTTCCAATTGCATTGTGTCATTTTTTCTTACTGAGAAGGTAGATGCAGGTGGATACCTGGGCTCTCAGGCCAGCCAGTCTAGTATACTTGACAAGTTCCAGGTCAATGACAGATCCGGTCTCAAAAAAAAAGTGGACAGGGCTGAGGAGATGGCTTACTGGTTAAGGTGCTTGCCTGAAAAGCCAAAGGACTCAGGTTTGATTCCCCAGGACCCATGTAAGCCAGATGCACAAGGGGGTGAATGTGTCTGGAGTTTGTTTGCAGAGGCTGAAAGCCTTGGTGTGCCCATTTTCTTTCTCTGACATTCAATATCTCTCTCTTTCTCTGCCTCTCACAAATAAATAAATAAAATAAATTTAAAAAAACTTTTAAAAAATGGTGGACGGCATTCTTGAAGAAGTTACAGCCCAACTAAGGTCAAGAACAGCTCTGTCATTCTCAAAGACATTGCAAGTTCCCATATCACTGAGTCCTTGAAGAGAGAATAAAATTGATAAACTTATAGTCAGATTAGTCAAAGAAAAGATACAAATTATCATATCAGAAAAGACAGGGCGGGCTGGAGAGATGCCTTAGTGGTTAAGGCACTTGGCAGCAAAGCTTAAGGACCCAGGTTTGATTCCCCAGTACCCATGAAAGCCAGATGCACAAAGTGGTACATGCATCTGGAGGCTCTGGTGCACCCATTCTCTCTCTCTCTCTCTATCAGCCTCTCTGTCTCTCTCAAATAAATAAAGTATTTTTTTTTTTAAAAAGAAAAGACAGGGTATTCCCACTGACTACAAGAGAACATTATGAGCAAATTTATGTGAACAAATTTCACCATTTTTTTTTTTAAAAAAAAAAAAAGGGCTGTAGGGATGGCTTAACAGTTAAGGCATTTGCCTACAAAGCCAAAGGACCCAGGTTTGATTCCCCAGGACCCATGTAAGCTAGATGCACAAGGTGGTGCATGTGTCTGGAGTTCATTTGCAGTGGCTGGAAGCCCTGGTGTGTCCATTCTCTCTCTCTTCCTCTTTCTCTCTGTCAAATAAATAAATAAATAATGAATAAGAAGCTAGATGTGATGGCACACACCTTTAGTCTCATAGTCCCAGAGCTCAGGAGGTAGAGGTAGGAAGATTGCTGTGAGTTCAAGGCCACCCTGAGACTACATAGAGAATTCCAGGTAAGCCTGGGCTAGAGCAACACCCTACCTTGAAAAAAAAAAAAAAAGAATAGATCACTCAAAAGATACAAGTTGGCTACGCTTTAATCCCAGCACTGGGTTAGAGGATCGCTTGCAACCACCCTGAGACCATTGTTAATTCCAGGTCAAAACCCTAAAAAAAAAAAAAAAAAAAAAAAAACAAGAATAGATCGCTCAAAAGATACAAGTTGGAAAATCTCACTGAAGAAAGCAATAAACTGAGTCACTCCAGAGTGATAAAAGAAGTTAAAAGCTCCTTACACTCCCTATAAAACAATAACAACTAAAACCACACGTGAAGAATAATATTACCCTAAGGCGCCCCCCCAGAGTCTCCTGAGGCCTTTATGACCCCACAATGAATACCAATAACCCACTGAGGAGGCCCCTCAGTGGAATAGGGGTGGGGAGAGAAGATATAAGAGTATAACCTTTTATAAATTTAATTTATTTGACTGGGGAATTGAACCTGGGTCCTTAGGCTTCGTAGGCAAGCGCCTTAACAGCTAAGACATCTCTCCAGCCCAAGAGTATAACCTTTTAAAAAATAAAATTAAATTAAAAAAATTATCTCCAAGTCCAAGTGGCTTCACTGAGGAATTCTACCAGATATTTAAGAGTTTTGATTTAATTAACTAATTAATTTAACTTTTTCCTTTTTACAAGGTAGGGTCTCCCTCTAGCACAGGCTGACCTGGAATTCACTATGTTATCTCAGGGTGGCCTTAAACTCACAGCAATCCTCCTATCTCTGCCTCCCAAGTGCTGGGATTAAAGGCGTGCGCCACAGCTCCTGGCTTTAATTTTCAAGTGTATGTGTTTGTGATGTGGGTGTGCCTGCATGTGCTTGTACATATGGAGGCCAGAGGTTGATGTTGGGTGTCTCCTCAGTTGCTTTCCACCTTATTTTTATTTTTTGGTTTTCTGAGGTAGGGTCTCACTCTAGCCCAGGCTGACTTTGAATTCACTCTGTGTTCTCAGGGTGGCCTCGAAGTCATGCGATCCTCCTACCTCTGTCTCCCAAGTGCTGAGATTAAAGGCGTGCGCCACCATGCGTGGCTCCACCTTATTTTTAAAAAAATTTATTTATTTATTTATTTATTTATTTATGAGCAGAGAGACAGAGAGAAAACAGGTTTATCAGGGCCTCCAGCCACTGCAAATGAACTCCAGATGCACATGCCACTTTGTGCATCTGACTTTATGTGGGTACTGGAGAATCAAACCCAGGCAAGTGTCTTAACCATGGAGTCATCTCTCCAGCCTGCACTTTATTTATTTATTTATTTATTTATTTACTTACTTATTTATGTTTTTTTTTCGAGGTAGGGTCTCACTCTGGCCCAGGCTGACCTGGAATTCACTATATAGTCTCAGGGTGGCCTCGAACTCACAGCAATCCTCCTACCATGCCCAGCTTTGCACCTTATTTTTAAAATAATTTTTATTATTTATTTATTTATTTATTTATTTATTTATTTATTTATTTATTTTTGGTTTTGCGAGGTAGGGTCTCACTCTGGCCCAGGCTGACCTGGAATTAACTATGTAGTCTCAGGGTGGCCTCGAACTCTCGGCGATCCTCCTACCTTTGCCTCCCGAGTGCTGGGATTAAAGGCGTGCGCCACCACGCCTGGCTCTTATTATTTATTTTTGAGAGAGAGAGAGAATGGGTACGCCAGGGTCTTCAGCTGCTGTGAACAAACTCCAGATGGGTGTGCCCCCTGTGGGCATGTGTGATATTGCATGCTTGCATCACTGCATCTGGCTACTTGGGACCTGGAGATTTGGACACAAGTTCTTAGGCTTCGCAGGCATGCGCCTTAATGGTGAAGCCATCAGTCCAGCCCCACCCTATTTTTTAAAAATTTTTTATTATTTTTTTAGAGAGAGAGACACACACACACACACACAGAGAGAGAGAGAGAGAGAGAGAGAGAGAGAGAGGAAGACAGAGATGGGTGCGCCAGCAGTGTCTCAGCTGCTGCGAATGAAATCCAGATGTGTACGCCCCCTTGTGGTCAAGTGTGGCATTGTGCCCTTGCGTCACTTTGCCTCTGGCTAAACGTGGGACCTGGAGATTGGAACCGCTGGAGATTGGAACCAGTGTTCTTAGGCTTAGGAGGCAGGCGCCTTAACCCCTAAGCCATCTCTCCAGCCCCCCACCCTATTTTTTGAGGCAACATTTCTCATTGAACTTGGAGCTTACCTAATTGGTAGACTAACTGGTTAGCAAGCCCCAGGGATTATCCTGTCTCGATCTCCCCAGTCCTTGGATTACAGGTACATGTGACCATGTGTGACTTAAAAAAAACTATGAGTGCATGTGAGAGGGAGTCAGGTAGTTCTTTTAGGCAGTTAGGATAACCCCTGAAAGTAAAAAGACAGCACCATCTGCGCTTGCTAGAAATCAAAGGTGATCTGACTTCTTTTGTCTCTCATGGTTCCCTAGACCTGTTTTTCCACAAACAACCTGGACCCCTTCTGGGAGGGAGGTCTCTCCTAGGATTTAAGCATTGTGGTTGGTCAAGTTCAGCCCCTAGAATTTGGCATCATGGCTAGCCTCTTCTTGAGACAACCCCTAGCCCAAACCAATCAGCTGTCCCTCAGGTGAGCTGAGCTGGAAGGTAGGGCCCACCACCGTAACGTTATAAATATGGTTTCGAGGAGAGGGTGAGCTTTCTGTGTTGCCTGACCTCTCCTGAACTTCCAGCTGCTGGTGAGTTCCTCCTTGGCTTGGCCCAACTGGGCAGAGCTGAGGGGAAGGCCCCCCAGCCCTTAGTCTCCGTGTGGGCTCTTTACCCCCTAAGCTCTCTACATGGCAGGAGCTCTTTGAACTTTCTTTTCTTTCTTTCCACAGTTTTCCCAAGCCCTCCATGTAGGATCTCTAGCCATGTAGGTGCCTTTCCTTGGCTCTGTACTTCCCTCAATAAATATAATAATTTAATAATGGTCCTTCTCAGTCTTTTTTTTTTTTTTTTTTTTTGAGGTAGGGTTTTGCTCTAGCCCAGGCTGACCTAGAATTCACTATGTATTCTCGGGGTGGCCTCGAACTCACGGTGATCCACCTACCTCTGCCTCCCAGTACTGGGATTAAAGGCGTGCGCCACCACACCTGGCTCCTTCTCAGTCTTTTTATTTAATTCTTTCATTAAAAGTAGACACAGACCTAGGGCTTAGGGTTCAAGGACTTTCTTGAACCCCTAATACTCTCTTACACTTGTATATGTGCACGTGTATGTGTGCATATGGACCCACACACGTCACAGAGCATGTGTAGTGGTCAAAAATCTTGGGGTGTGTCTCCCCTCTTTCCTTCTTTTGAGAAAGAGTATCTCTTGCCCCTGCTGCTTGTGAGCTTCCAGAATCTCCTAACCTTGCCTTCCATTGTGGTAGGCATGTTGGGATGGCAGACACGTGGACCACTTTTTGTCTGGCTTTATGTAGGTGCTGTGAAGAATGGAACTCCAGCTGGCAGGCTTGCAAGCATACTTCCTCAACTGCTGAACCATCTCCCCAGCACGGATGCCTGACTTTCTAGTGGGCACTGGGGATGTAAAATCAGGTCCTTTGGGAGTGTGACACAGTAAGGACGGGAACACCTCATCATGCTCACAGGTGTGTACCATGGTAGTTGCCATAAATACAGACAAAGTGCTCCATTTATACAACCGAAATGCCACTTAGATGGGCAGTTCCATCTCCCCATAGCTCCAGTTGCTAACCCAGACTCACTGAGCCAGTGGCCAGGGTGCTGCCTCCTCTCCTTCCGGTCTCCGCCTTGATGGACAGGTGGGCGTGCCCAGCCTCCATATGTCTGTGACTTTCCGTGCACATTAGCACTTCCTGAAATGCTCCTGAGACTTCAGGTTACTGCTGTTGCTTGAATGCTGTGTATGTTCATACCCAATTCATGGAGACTCCCTTCCAAATCCCATACTCCTTGAGTTAAGGGTCCCAAGAGGAGCCATCCACTTCCAGGGTGGAAGGGTCCTGCCCCCAGTCTAAAGCTTTGGGATTTAAGAAGCCATCAAGGTGGTGGGAGATAGAACTTTAATATTCATAGAGCCTGCTCCCCAGTTAGTTGATATGAGGGGGTGATCTGGAGCTAGCTTCAGGGTAGAGGTGGCAGTGGACTTGCCAGCTGGCTTTAGCCTCAAATTGTCACCTCCTCATGACCTGAGCATCTGCCACCAAAGCCGCCTGCCAGGGGTCACTGTGCTGCGTCTGCTTCGTTCGCCCCAATTTCTAGCAATAAAAGTTCCATCAGAGCATGCATCCTTGGGAGTGGCATGCACAGAGGTGACATCTGTGTCCCTGGCAGGCCTGCTTCTCCTTCTGGCTTCACACAAGCCCATGCTACACCCATTGTAGCCCTGCTGGGTTCCAGCTGCCTGCTGGTCTAGATGGCTGGGCCTATCCACCCATACTAATTTTGTACCCTTGACCCCTGCTGCTGTCCCTGCATGTCTCACCCTGTGTGTGGTGTCCTTCTGGTGGCGACAGCCAGACACAAGGGAAGGACGTGGCAATGGGGACTCATCAGGGGAGATTTTCAGTCACGTACCCCGAGCTTGTGTGCGGGCCTTGGTCCTCACTCTGGCCTCGCTGGGTGAGATCTGGGGAAGTGTCCTCTGACCTGCTCCATGTGCTTTCTGGAGAACTCTCTTTTACATCCCTGAAGTTGTGAATTCCCTTTCTCTGGGACATGTCCATGAGTGTGCTTGTTTCTTTGCTTTGGCAGTACCCTGAGGTCCCCTACTGCCCCTATGGTTCCCTCCATTGTTGGTGAGGGCATGGCCTGGGGCAGCTAGTGGCATGGTGGCATGCTTGCAGGCACCCCACCATACTAGTTACTTCTACTGTTGCTGCCATAAGATGCCTGGCCAAAGCAGTGGAGGGCAGGAGGGTTTGCTTTAGCTCACACTTCCAGGGCACTGCAGGGAAGGACGACACCAGGGCCTCTGCGGTCAAGAGGCAGAGAGAGATGAGTGCCGGTGCTCAGCTCTCCTTTGCCTTTTAGTTTAGTTCAGGACCCCAGCCCATGTACTGGTATTGTCCACATTTGGGGTGGGTCCTCCTGTGTCAGAGAACTGGTCTAGAAATTCCCTCACAGACAGGCCTGGGGATTTATCTCCTGAGTGATTCTAGATCTTGTCAAAAACAACTTTAGAGCCGGGCGTGGTGGCGCATGCCTTTAATCCCAGCACTCCGGGAGGCAGAGGTAGGAGGATCACTGTGAGTCTGAGGCCACCCTGAGACTACATAGTGAATTCCAGGTCAGCCTGGGACACAGTGAGACCACACCTCACAAAAAGACTTTAACCATAACCCCTTCCCTTCAGGACTTCTCCCCAGTCCTTCTCCAGGCACCTCACTGGGAAGGAGTGCCATTCCTCTCTAGGCTCCTACACACCCCTCACCTGTTCCCCAGAGGACCACTGTGCACTGGGCCTGAGCAGCAGATACACACTGGGGAAGGCTCCGTGCATAGCTGCGCTCAGCTGAAACTCACCACTGCCCTGGGGTTGGGGGCTAAAGACCTCCCCTTGCTTCTGCAGTGATGAAAGAGTGCAGAGAGCACAAATGTCACCCCAGGGTGATGCCAGCTGTATGCAGAGAGCAGTGGGCTAAAAAGAATCCTTCTCTGGTGTGTGAGAGAGGGTATCATCCGAAGACGGTTTCTGGCCAGCCCAGCCTTGACTAAGCCTTGGACAGAAGAATTTCAGTGGGAAGAATGGGGGTGGAGTCATGATTCCTCTTCTCAGTGGCTCTCAAGCTGCTGTGGGTATCAGGATCCCCTGGAAGGTTTGCTGCAATGGGCCCTGAGCTGTTGTCCCCAGTTCAATAGGTCTGTATGACACTGAGAATTTGCCTTTCGAGTGCTGGGAGGACACACTGAGACATCTGTCCTGCATGAGGCAGCGTGAGGACTAGAGACCCCCGGGAGCTTCAGCCCCACTCTGCTTTCCACAAAGCCCTCACTTACGATCCAATGTGGAGAGGGTTCGCAGGCAGAGGTGTTTGCTCTCCATGGCATGCTGAGTTCAACAGCCTCCACCATCTACACTTTCCACATGCACTTGGAAATGAAAAGCTCACATTTATCCCTTGCACCCTGGGAGCAGAGGTGCCACCAGGTCTTAGTCTGAGAAGCTGCTTTGGAGCACTGCCTGTCCTGCCATGATGTCATCATTGCGTCCCTGTGTTCCCAGCCAGACCAGATGTGTGCCACTCAGTCTTTGTGAGGGTGCGCTCACAGAAGCCGTGTCCCTCAGCCAGCCCTTCACACTTCTTGTCTCTTCTCCCTTTTGGACTTTGGGGGTTCTCCTGTCTTTGCTGGGAATGCCCCCATTGCACTGAGGACTGCCTGGGATTAGATGATCATCTTTCTTACGCACAGTATTTGCTCAGCTAATAATTGTAGTAGAGAGATCTGTGGCTCAATGAAGCTGGTTCTTAGAGAAAGCCAGTGTGGCTTGCTCCTTGCACACAATTTGCTTTAGGAAGTGCTTTGGCTTCAGAAATTGGGTCCTCGGGGAACCAGTGCTTTCCACCTGCTGGATGCTGAGCTCAGGCCCCCTGCTGAGCAGTTGCCAGGGCATTTATTCTTCTCTTTTCAGAGGCCTGTTCTTGGTGGATGCCTGGACATACCACCTCAGAGGACTCCAGGCTTCCTGTCACAGGGTCCCAGAAGAGGCACACTCCAGGACAGAGGCTGCTCTCTCTACTGCCTGGCCAGTGGACATGAAGCTGTGCTGTGACTAGCTCCCAACCAGGATATGGTGCACCAAGAGGGCTGAGGAGGCCAAGGTCTCCTGTTGGCTGAAACATCGTATTTGGCAATAATGACACACACACACAACCGCACTCAGCTATCAGCAGCCACATGACAAGGTCGTAGGACTGGAGAGGAGGGGCACTGGCAAATGGGCCGTTTGGTTGTCCCTTCTTCAGGGACATAGCCTCCTTCCCGCCCATGATGGCTTGTGAAAAGATGAGGTCCCAGGACACTCAGGAAAGAGCTCCATGTAACATACTGAGTGATAAATGCAGTTTATGTGCTCAGAAGTCTGGGCACCATAATCTTGGGAGGAGACTCCATGGGGCTGTATTTCAGGAAGTTGTGCATTTGGGCATGTGAGCAAGGATGGCTAGCTATGCAAGGGTCTGAATGATGCTGTGGTCAGTTTTATTCACTGATTTCCATTGTGAAAGAGTGACTGGGGGGGTGGATGGCTCTAAACATCGCCCCACCCATAATTTTTAAAAAGTTTAAATTTATTTTTATTTTTAAGTTTTTTTATTGGCAACTTCAATAATTATAGACATTAAACCATGGTAATTCCCTCCTTCCCCCCACGTTTCCCTTTAACTCCACTGTCCATCCATAGCATCAAAAGATGATGTCATGATCTTTACCTCCTATTATTATGGTCTTGTGTAGCTAGTGTCAGGCACTGTGAGGTTATGGATATGCAGGCCATTTTGTGTCTGGAGAAGCATGTTGTAAGGAGTCTTTGGCTCTTACATTCTTTCCACCACCTCTTCCTCAATGGACCTTGAACCTCAGAAGATAGAGATATTTCAGTGCTGAGCACTCCTCTGTCACTTCTCAGCACTGTGGTGCCTTCTGAGTCATCCCAAGGTCACTGCCATCTGAAAAGAGAAGCTTCTCTAACCAAAAGTGAGAGTAGCATTAATACATGGGTATGGACATTAAGAAAAGTGCTTACCAGGCAGTTTGGTGAGCATAGTGTATACACTTAGCCAGACACCAGCAGGCATTACACCCCTAGCACTCATGACCTCCCCATCATAGGTTTTCAGTATCAGGCATGTATTCCCTCCTGTGGAGCAGGCCTCCAGTCCAATTAGAGAGCAGTTGGTTTCCCCATCACAGACATGCCAGTATTGGACCCATTGGCTCATTTGGTCTGGCTGGCCAAATTTAAGGCTGGCAGTGTCCACTGTTGTTTATCTCCACTGATGATGTCTGTCTCTCCCATTGACTGTATGCAGCATAGCTTTTTCCAGCTTTCTGTCAGCTGGTCTAAATGGAGGTGGTTTTCAGCTCAGTGATCTTGCAGCCCAAGTATGTGGAGTCTTCAGCAATAGGGTCTTACCATTCTATTCCTGGTGGGAAACCAAGGGCCTTGGCAATGGACTGTAATGTTTTGGAGAGTATCAGGGATCTCCCTTCGGATATATGCCTAGGAGTGGTATAGCTGGGTCATATGGTAACTCTATTTTTAGCTGTCTCAGGAACCTCCACACTGATTTCCACAATGGCTGGACCAGATTGCATTCCCACCCACAGTGTAGTAGGGTTCCTCTTTTTCCACATCCTCACTGTTATTTATTGTCATTTGTTTTCTTGATGTTAGCCATTGTGTCAGGAGTGAGATGGAATCTCAAAGTAGTTTTAATTTGAATTTTCCTGATGCCTAAGGATGTTGAACATTTTTTAGATGTTTATATGTCATCTGTATTTCTTCTTTTGAAAATTCTTTATTTAGTTCCATAGCCCATTTTCAATTGGGTTGTTTGATTTCTTATTGTTTAGTTTTTTTGAGTTCTTTTTATAGCATGAATATTAATCCTCTGTCAGATGCATAGCTGGCAAGGATTTTCTCCTATTCTGTAGGTTGTCTCTTTGCTCTATTCACAGTGTTCTTTGCTGTACAAAAGCTTTGTAATTTCATGAGGTCTCAGTGGTTGATTACTGGTTTTATTCCTGAGCAACTGGGGTTATGTTCATAAAGTCATTGCCTATGCCAATATATTGAAGGGTTTCCCCTACTTTTTCTTCTAGCAGTTTCAGAGTTTTGGGTCTGATATAAAGGCCTTTGATCCATTTGGACTTAATTCTTGTGCCTGGAGAGAGATAAGGATCTATTTTCATCCTTCTGCATATAGATATGCAATTTCCCCAGCACCATTTGTTGAAGAGGCTGTCTTTCTTCCAATGAATATAATTGGCATTTTTGTCAAAGATCAGGTGGTTGTAGCTATCCAGACTTACATCTGGGTCCTCTATTCTGTTCTATTGACCTACATGTCTATTTTTTGTGCCAGTACCATGCTGTTTTTGTTCCTATGGCTCTGTAGTCTAGGTTAAAATCAGGTATGATGATACCACCAGCCTTATTTTTGTTGCTCAAAATTGTTTTAGATATTCGAAGTTTTTTGTGCTTCCAAATGAATTTTAGGATTGTTTTTTTCTATTTCCATGAAGAATGCAGTTGGAATTTTGATGGAGATTGCATAAAATGTGTAGATTGCTTTTGGTAAGATTGACATTTTCACAATATTGATTCTTCCGATCCAAGAACATGGGATGTCATTCCATTTCCTAGTGTCTTCTACAATTTCTGTCTTGAGTGTTTTAAAGTTTTCATTGTAGAGATCTTTAACTTTCTTGGTTAGGTTTATTCCAAGGTACTTTATTATTATTTTTTGATGCAATTATGAATGGGAGAAATTCCCTGATTTCATCCTCAGCATGTTTGTTGTTAGCATATACAAAGGCTACTGATTTCTGTGTGTTTATTTTGTATCCTGCTACATTGTTATACGTGTTTATCAGCTCTAACAGTTTGCTGGTAGTCTTTAGGGTCCTTTATGTATAGAATCATATCATCTGGAAATAATGATAATTTGATCTTTTCCTTTCCAATTTGTATCCCTTTTATGTGTGACTCTTGCCTTATTGCTATGGCTAAGACTTCTAGTTCTATATTAAAGTGGGGACGTGTACATCCTTGTCTTGTTCCTGATTTTAGTGGAAAAGCTTCAAGTTTTTCTCCATTTAGTATTATGTTGGCTGTGGATTTGTCATGAATAGCCTTTATTATGTTGAGATATGTTCCTTCTATTCCCAGTTACTGTAGGACTTTTATCATGACGGAATGTTGGATTTTGTCAAATGCTTTTTCTGCATCTAATGAGATGTTCATGTGATTTGCGTCCTTCAGTCCATTTATATAGTGTATTACATTTATCAATTTGCATATGTTGAACCATCCCTGCATTTCTGGGATAAAGCCTTCTGGGATGGCTCTAAACATCACTCCCACCCATACTTTTGCTATTTTATATGTTTGCAAGAAGAGAGAGAGAGAGAGAGAGAGAGAGAGAGAGAGAGAAGAGAAGAGAAGAGAAGAGAAGAGAAGAGAAGAGAATGAGAGCTCACCAGGGCCTTTTGCCACTGCAAACAAACTCCAGATGCATGTGCCACTTTGTGCATCTGGCTATGCTTGGGTACTGGGGAACTGAACCCAGGCCATCAGGCTTTGCATGTATGTGCCTTTAACTGCTGAGCCATCTCTCCAGCCTCTGTTTTTTATTTATTTATTTATTTATTTATTTATTTATTTATTTATTTATTTATTTTTATTTGAGACAGTCAGAGAGAGTGTACAAGAGAGAGACAGAGAGAATGGGCATGTCAGGGCCTCCAACCATTGCAAATGAGCTCCAGATGCATGCACCATCTTGTGTATCTGGTTTATGTGGGTCCTGGAGAATCAAACCAGGGTCCTTTGGCTTTGCAGGCAAATGCCTTAACTGCTAAGCCATCCCTCCAGCCCAACCTGATTTTTTTTTTTCAGAGGTAGGGGCTCACTCTAGCTCAGGCTGACCTGGAATTCACTGTGTAGTCTCAAGGTGGCCTTGAACTCAAGAGGATCCTCCTATCTTTGCCTCCAAAGTGCTGGGATTAAAGGCATGCACCACTACATCTGGCTTTTTTTTTATCAACTCCCCAATCTGCCCCCTGCCACACATCCCCACCCCAGACTCCTCACTCTTTTTTTCTTTTGTATGTAGTGTGCATATGCATGTTTGTATGTGTGTGGGCACATGTGTGTACACAGGTGCATGTGCAAATATGTGCACATGAGCATGGCCAGAGATCAACATCAACTGCCCTCCACTTTGTTCTTTCCTTTGGTGTGTGTAAGGTATATGTGGTGTGTACACATGTGCACATGCCTCTCTTTCACTGATCCTGGAGCTCACCATTTTTCAGTTAGACAGACCCACCAGGGATCTTTCTGTCTCCACCACCACCCTCAGCACTGGAGTTACAGTCAGGTATGGCCTTGTGTGACTTACATGGGTGCTGGGGTTCCCAACTCAGTTCTTATGCTTGTGTCACAAGCACTTTACTGATTGAGCCATCTCCCCAGCCCTGGTCCTCATTTGGGGGTGGGGTGGGGGAGAGTTTCAAGGTAGGGTCTTGCTCTAACAAAGGCTGACCTGAAATTCACTATGTAGCCTCAGGATGGCCTTGAACTTCTGGCAATCCTCCTACCTTTGTCTCCCCAAGTGCTAGGATGAAAGATGTGAGCCACCATACCCACCCTCATTCTTTTTTATCAAAATATTTTATTTATTTATTTATTTATTTGCAAGCAGAGAGATAGAGATAGATAGAGGGAGAGGGAGAGAGAGAGAGAGAGAGAGAGAGAGAGAGAGAATGAGAATGGGCATGCCAGTGCCTCTGGCCAATGCAAACTAAGTCCTGATGTATGTGCCACTTTGTGCATCTGGCTTGTGTAGGTACTGGGGAATTGAACCCTAGTTGTTGGGCTTTTCAGACAAGTGCCTTAACTGATGAGCCATCTCCCCAGCCCTACTCCTCATTCTTGTGTCATTCCATGTGTCTTCTCTGGGTAAGTTCCACCCCACCCTGCACCATCCTGCCTCACTTGGCCAGCTGTCAAACAGCTGGGTGCACTCATGTGCTATCCCAGGATCTTGTTAAAGAGCAGATTCTGAGAAATTTTAAAAAGATATGAAAGTGCCCTTCTATCCCCAGTAGCCTCTTTTCCACTTTAATGCCACATATGTTCCATTAAACCTTCTCTTCCTCAACATTCCTTTTTACCCCTTGCATGATCCACTTTCTAGTTTCATGACCTATACACACTACACACTCACACCTACATGAGTGAACATTAGAAGCCAGGATCTACATAGGCGTGAGAACATGTGTACACACTACACACTCACACCTACATGAGTGAACATTAGAAGCCAGGATCTACATAGGCGTGAGAACATGTGTACACACTACACACTCACACCTACATGAGTGAACATTAGAAGCCAGGATCTACATAGGCGTGAGAACATGTGTACACACTACACACTCACACCTACATGAGTGAACATTAGAAGCCAGGATCTACATAGGCGTGAGAACATGTGTACACACTACACGCTCACACCTACATGAGTGAACATTAGAAGCCAGGATCTACATAGGCGTGAGAACATGTGTACACACTACACACTCACACCTACATGAGTGAACATTAGAAGCCAGGATCTACATAGGAGTGAGAACAAGTATACACACTACACGCTCACACCCACATGTGTGAACATTAGAAGTCAGGATCTACATAGGAGTGAGAACATGTGTACCCACTACATGCTCACACCCACATGTGTGAACATTAGAAGTCAGTATCTACAGAGGAGTGAGAACATGTGTACCCACTACACGCTCACACCCACATGTGTGAACATTCGAAGTCAGGATCTACATAGGAGTGAGAACATGCGTACCCACTACACACTCACACCCACATGTGTGAACATTAGAAGCCAGGATCTACATAGGAGTGAGAACATGCGTACCCACTACACGCTCACACCCACATGTGTGAACATTAGAAGCCAGGATCTACATAGGAGTGAGAACATGTGTACACACTACACGCTCACACCTACATGAGTGAACATTAGAAGCCAGGATCTACATAGGCGTGAGAACATGTGTACACACTACACGCTCACACCCACATGTGTGAACATTCGAAGCCAGGATCTACATAGGAGTGAGAACATGCAGTGTTGCCTTCCTCAGTCTCATTATCTCACTTAACATAATAATTTCCAGTTTCATCTATTTCAAAGATTTCATTTTTTCCTATGGAAAAATTAAATTTCAACACGTATAGGAACCACATCTTCATTGTCTGTATGGGGGGAAGATCAACCAAAAAGTCGTGTTTGACAGCATGGCACCTAACACTTTGTTTACTAGTTAAAAAAAAGTAAAAGTATTTTTACAAGCTGTGAAAGTCTAAGGGACACTATTTGGGTGCCACCAGGAGGAGGTAGGAGAAGAAGACAGGTTAGGGAAGGGATTTTGATGGAAACACATTGAACACATGTATGGAAATGTCACAATCAAACCTATCATTTTGTACAATTATTAATTTAAATAATTTAAATTTAGTTCAATTTTTAAAAGATTTTTTATTTTTATTTATTTATTTATTAAAGACGGAGAGAAGGAGTGAGAGAGAGAGAAAGAGGGAGAATGGGTGCACCAGGGCCTCTAGCCACTGCAAATGAACTCCAGACACATGTGCCACCATGTGCATCTGGCTTACGTGGGACCTGGAGAATCAAACCCAGGTCCTTAAGCTTCACAGGCATGTGCCTTAACTGTTAAGCCATCTCTCCAGCCCATTATACACTATTTTTTAAACTTTGTATTGATAACCTTCACACATATAGACAATGTACCATGATCATAATCCCTTTCCCCCCCTTTTAAATCTCCCCTCCACTGAATCTCTTATTCTTTGAAACTAGTCTCTTCTATTTTAATGTCATAATTTTCCCTCTTATTATGCAGGTCTTATATACACATAGGTTTTGGTTCTGTGGGGTGGGCCAGGCAGGGCCTGAGGTTCTGGCTTTTGGATCAGCTCCCAAGGGCAACTGAGGTTACCAGGGTGGGCTGTGTCCTTTGGTGATACCATGAATACAATGAGGGGTGCGGTTGGGTACCAGGAACATCAATATGTGGACACTGCCCCGGGACAGAAATCCAGCTCTGAGTGGACACTGCTCAGACTGACTACAGGGCTCATGGAAGGTGTCTCCAAGGGGCAGAACTTTCAAGGAATTTGCCTTGCAGGTCTGTCCCAAGTTTAAATTTTCTGGGTGTTGGGAAAGAAAACAAATAAGCCATATGCTTCACTTCACAGGGCTGATGGATGAGGGTCCCTTGCCTTGTAAGGATATCAGGGCATACATTCTCCCAGCAAGACAGGCGTGTGGGCTGTGCCCAGGGTGGCTGTCCAGCTGTGACCTAAGCTGTGCACAGTGGGCAGTGTGAGTGTGGCGCATGCTATCTGTAGGTCGCAGGTCGAATTCCATCTACATCATTAGCTGTTTGACCTTGGGTGTATCTGTAATCTCCTGGAAACTCACTCCTCCCATCCATAAGATAGGCATGGGTACAGGTGAACTGGGAGTGTCCCCCACAGTTCTGTTCTACAGTTGCTGTCTGTTGTCCATTCTGTCTTGTGGACTACCTGACCGCTCACGGTGACCTGTGATGGCAGAAGGGGTTCCAGCCCATTGTCACCAAGGTCAGCAGCTGCTCACAGGAAGTACTCTTGGGACTCCAGGGTGTCAACCAATGATAATGGACGGCCACCTTGCAGCGTCGGGAGCAATATTCTCTATGACCACAAGAGGTCGCTTGGTCACCACAGGTGGAACACGGTTCCTAAGGCAAGCTAAGGATACTTTTGTCTTTGAACACCAGACATCTAGTTCTTGGTGGATCTCAAACAGTTCTTTTCTTTTTCTTTTTTTTTTTCTTTTTTTTTTTTTTTTTTTTGAGGTAGGTTTTCACTCTGGCTCAGGCTGACCTGCAATTCACGTTGTAGTCTCAGGGTGGCCTCGAACTCTCGGCGATCCTCCTACCTCTGCCTCCCGAGTGCTGGGATTAAAGGCGTGCGCCACCAAGCCTGGCCTTTTTTGGTTTTTCGAGGTAGGGTTGCACTCTAGCTCAGGCTGATCTGGAATTCACTATGTAATCTCAGGGTAGCCTCGAACTCACTGCAATCCTCCTACCTCTGCCTCCAGAGTGCTGGGATTAAAGATGTGTGCCACCATGCCCGGCTACAAAGAAGTTTTAAAGAGAATTTCATCTCTCCTTTTTTAATATGGGGAAAGGGGACTTCTGAACACCCAGCTTTACCACCTCCTGGCTGGGTGACGCCTGTCACATTGCTTAGCTTCTCTGCGCCTATTTCTTCATTTGTAGAATGGTGACACTAGTATCTACCTCACAGGTTTATAAGGTTTACATGAAGCTGTTTGAAGTTCTTAGATTACTACATAGCAGGCCCTAAAGTCTCATAAATAAAGAAGCAATAATATTAATAGTATCTCATAAGTTGTCCCTCTCGGAACTGGGGAGATGGCTTAATGGTTAAAGGTGCTTGCTTGCAAGCCTGCTGGCCCGAGATAACTCCTTAGCACCCACATATGTGGATGAAAAGTGGCACATATGCCTGGGATGGGATACCTTCCAATGAGTTGTTGGCCAAGCAGGTCCCGGTAGCCTCCAAAACATTAAAGGCTATTGCCAAAGCCCGTGGTTTCCCTTGAGAAACAGATAGTAAGACTCTATTGCTGAAGACATCTCTTGCCTGAGAGGCAAGGTCACTGAGAAAGCAAGCTGGTGCTGAGCAGAAAACCTTCTCCCTGTAGACCAGCCAACTGAAAGCTGGAAAAAGCTGCACTGCATGCAGCTGTATGGGAGACAGAAGTCATCAGTAGTGAAAACAGTGGACACTGAATATTCAAGTTTGGCCATACAGGCCCAATGACTGAACGGGTGCAATAGTGGCATGTCTACTCTTGGGGTAACCAACTGCTCCATAATTGGACTGAAGGCCCTCTCTACAGGAGGGAATACATACCTGGTACTGAAAAACCTAAGCAAAAGTCTATGGCAGGGGAGGTCATGAGCCTTAGGGGTATAAAGCCTACTCTTGTCTGGCTAAATGTATATATTATTCCCACCAAGCTGCCCTGGGGGCACTACACTTAATGTTCATGTTCACATAATAACGCTACTCTCACTTCTGGTTAGAGAAGCTTCTCTTTTCAGATGGTGATGACCACTGGGATGACCCAAAAGGCAACACAGTGCTGAGAAGAAGGGATGGAGGAGTGCCCAGCACTGAAACACCTCTGTCACACCCTCCAAGGCTCAGGGACCATTGCGGAAGAGGGGGCGGATAGAATGGAAGAGCCAAAGGAAGGATATGACTTCTTACAATGCAACTGCCCAGACAGAAATTGGCCTCAATATCCATGACCTTGCAGTGCCTAGCAATACCTTCACAAGACCCTCAAAATAGAAGAAAAAGATGATGACATCAAATTAAAAGAAAGACTAATGGAGAGAGGGAGGGGATATGATGGAGATTGGAGGTCTAAAGTGGAATGGGGGGAGGGGAGGGAAATATCATGTGTTTTTTGTATGTAAGTATAGAAGGTGTCAATAAAAAATAATAATTAAAAAAAAGTGGCACATGTGTCTGTGATCCCGGTGCACTCACGACATTGGCAGGCGGAGGCAGGACAATAAGGAATCTAGCTCATGGGCCAGATAGACTGGTGTGCGCCAGTGGCAAAAAACAAACCAAGAGAGATCCTGTCTCCAGCTAAGGGGAAGGGAAGGAAAGGTTCAACACTCTTCGGTTATTCCTCAGATCTCTACACGTGCCCCCCACATCATACACATTCACACACACACATGCACACAATCATTTTTTAAAACTTGTTCCCTCTTGAAATGCAGATACTGCTTTGTCACACTTTAAGCAGTGACACCCATATGTGCTGAGGAGTATAAATCCAGAGCTGTGCAGTCGTGCAGCTTACTCTCTTCACATCATGCCCCAAGGTGTATAGGACCATGGAATGCTCTGGAAAGCAACTGTTTGGTTTCACAGTGGTATAGCTCTCTTGGGACTTAACAGAAGTCCCTGTTAACAGTTTCCAATTTGTCATTAGCATAAAAATGTGGTAATAAATATTTTCTTGTCAGTTGCATTTTTAATGCTTTTCTTTTTTTAAAATTATTATTTTTTATTGACTTTTATATTTACATACAAAAAAAAAACCACCTGATATTTCCCTTCCCTCCCCCCATTCCACTTTAGAACTCAAGTCTCCATCGTATCCCCTCCCTCTCTCCATTAGTCTTTCTTTTAATTTGATGTCATCATCTTTTTCTTCTATTTTGAGGGTTTTGTGAAGGTATTGCTAGGCACTGCAAGGTCATGGATATCAAGGCCAGTTTCTGTCTGGGCAGTTGCATTGTAAGAGGTCATACCCTTCCTTTGGCTCTTCCATTCTATCCGCCCCCTCTTCCGCAATGGTCCCTGAGCCTTGTAGGGTGTGACAGAGGTGTTTCAGTGCTGGGCACTCCTCCATCCCTTCTTCTTTTAATACTTTTCTTTAAAAACATTTTCAGGGAGTCTGGGGAGGTGGCTCAGTGGTTAAAGGTGCTTGTTTGCGAAGCTTGCTGACCTGGGTTCAATTCCCCAGCACCTACAACTGGCTGTAACAAGTGGCCCAATCACCTGGCATTCCTCTACAATGACAAGAGGCCCTGGCACGCCCCCTGACACACACATGCATGTGCAAAGAAATCAATAACAATTTCATTAAACCCCCACGTATGATGTGCATGCATACGCACGGAGGCCAGAGGTAGATAGCGAGTCTTCTTTCGATGGCACTCCACTCTACTTACCAGGCAAGGGCCCTCGTTTGAACCCAGTGCTTGCCAGTTTGGCTATTCTAGCTAGTCAGGTTGTCCCAGGCCAGGATCCTGACTCTCCCTCACGAGCAATGTGGGCGCAGGTGGACTGTCCCACCGGCCAAGCCTCTTATGTGAGTGCTGTGGTCCGGTCCTCCTACTCGCTTTACTCAGGGAGCTATCTCGCCAGACCTTGTATGGTTTTTTGTTTCTTAGGATTGAACAGGATGACAGGAGCCCTCCCACTCACACTCAAACTCTGAGTGAGGCACTTGACTGAGGTGTAGTTAGGTGGGAGCCTAGCACATGTGAGACCTTGAGTTAAGTCCCAGCATTACAACGATTAAAGAACAGAAAAAAAAAAAACACACACACACACACACAAAACAAAACTAAAGCAAACAGCACAATTGTTTCACTCAAGGTCAAAACGACTAAGCAGCTGAACCCAGCCTTGAGCCTTTTCCTGCTAGGCTCAGTTTCCAGTATCAGCTGTACTTGACCGTGACCACGCGCAGTCATGAATCTACTCATCAGAGCAGTTCGGGTCGGCTGTGGTTCTCTGTCATGCACTATGGGTCACTGTTTGCAGAGCGGCAGATACTGCACCTTCAGCACATTGCACAGTCAGTAAACAAAGTTCTACCTAGGCACAAATGTCCATGGGGGCCAGGCAGGGGCTACCTGTGCCTGTAGATCTCATGTGGCGTTTGGCATGTGACAACGAGTCAGACTGCCCCTTGTCAGTGGTGACTGGTGGACACTGATGATGTGGGGTGACCAGGGTAACCTGTAGACAACTCCTATGAGGCTGTGAGGGTTCCTGAGGTCTTTTTCTTTGCCCTCTGGCGCCCTTTCCCAGGTGCTGTCCCGAATCCTAAACCGGCTTGCTCTGACATTCTAGTCTCTGTCTCCGTCTCTCTGTAGGCCCCCTCCCCCATGCAGCTGCTCACAGACCTCCACTGAAAAGCCTGCCTGCTTCCTTGAGCTCTAAATGCAAAAGCATCACTTTCTCTGTTCCTCTTATCTATCCCGACTCTGGGCAGCTGCTGAAATTTAGACCTTGCCTGCCCTGTTATTTCTTTCTCTTGGACGCCAATAAAATGGTCATTGAGTTTAAGAAAGAAAATGAAAGAAAGAAAGAAAGAAAGAAAGAAAGAAAGAAAGAAAGAAGAAAGAAAGAAAGAGGAAGGAAGGAAGAAAGAAAGAAGGAAGGAAGGAAGCGGGGTGTGGTGGCGCACGCCTTTAATCCCAGCACTCAGGAGGCCAAAGTAGGAGGATTACCATGAGTTCAAGGCCACCCTGAGACTATATAGTGAATTCCAGGTCAGCCCAGGCTAGAGCGAGACCCTACAAAAAAAGGAAAGAAAGAAAGAAAGAGGAAGGGAGGGACTGGAGGGATGGCTTAGTGGTTAAGGCATTTGCCTATGACTCAGGGTCAGTTTTCCAGTACCTATGTAAGCCAGATGCACAAGGTAGCACATGTATCTGGAGTTAATTTACAGTGGATGGAGGCCCTGGTGTGTCCATTCTCTCTTATCAGTTTCTTCTTCTCTCTCTCTCAAATAAATAAATAAATAAAACTTTAAAGCCTTTCTCTTAAAAAAAACAAGAAAGAGGGAGAGAAAGAAAAAGGAAGAAGGGAGAAATGAAGGAAAGAAGGAAGGAAAAGAAGCAAGGAAAGAGATCCCTATGAGTGCAGGAGGCAAAGGTGATATGTTCGATTCTTGTGTGGGAAAGCAGACTCAGGAGGCTAGGCCACATGGTGTGGTTAGGAAGACAGCTTTCCAGGGGTCCAGCTGCAGAAGCCCTGCTGCATGTCCCTGCATAGGCTGTGACCGGTGCATGGAGAAAGGACTAAATGCATGGACAATGTGCCCTCCTCCCATACTTCTGAGGGCCCTCCTGAGAGAATGCCACCCTCACAGCGCGTTACAGCGCGTTACAGCGCGTTAGTGAACACTCAGATCCTGTTCCTTCCAGAAGGCGCGTGCCACAGATATCCGGCTTTGCTCTGTGAGGGCTTTCCTTTCTCAATTTCCTGTT
Source organism: Orientallactaga sibirica (assembly GCA_036365145.1). Classification (NCBI taxonomy): domain Eukaryota; kingdom Metazoa; phylum Chordata; class Mammalia; order Rodentia; family Dipodidae; genus Orientallactaga; species Orientallactaga sibirica. Next base: position 1,940,471 of record JAEOAD010001462.1, on the reverse strand, counting down.
TCCTGTCTCAGCTGTCATCTGAAGAGTCCCTCACAGATATACATTTCACTCCAGGGATGGGTGGAGGAGGGGAAGGAGGGTTGCCAGCTTTGAGGACTTCATGGTGGAGAAGCTAATTCCTTCGCATGGTGAGATGCTACTGGTGCTGAGCTTGGAGCCATAGCTGGGTGTCTTGCATAAAGATTTCATCTGTTGCTTTCAGTTACTGTGGAAGTATGTCACCCACTCATTGCTGTCCAGCCCGTCATTGGTGAGTCCCTCCAAACTCTTCTTGAAGCACAGGGGATTGCTCTGCCTTAAGAAGGGCTGGATAAGCTGGGCCTGGTGGCATATGCCTTTAATCCCAGCACTCGGGAGGCAGAGGTAGGAGGATCACCGCGAGTTCGAGGCCACCCTGAGACTACATAGTGATTTCCAGGTCAGCCTGGACCAGAGTGAAACTTTACCCCAAAAAAAACAAACAAAAAAAAGAAATTAATAATAATAATAATAATAAAAGGGCTGGATAAAGCTGGGTTGTGGGTGGGCCGGGGGTTGAGAGTAAAACAGAACTTTCTGGAAAGGTACCAATAATCCTAGGCTATAGCATCTGGGGCACAAATGATGCTGAATCTCTTTGACTCCAGCTTGAATGCGGCCAGTTTATTTTCATTTCCAACTTCGATGTCTTTTTAATGATTTCAGTTGCAGGTGATGGGCAGGGGATGTTCGTGAGCCATCAGCATAGCCAACTGTCCTCAGCTGGCTGTAGTGAGAACAGGGATGAACTGGAGAAAGTGGCCCAGTCTGCAGATCCCAGCAACCCTCCTCAACCCTTCTGATGATTGGCATGAGGCACATACTACAGGCACATGGTGGCCAAAGCATCCCATTGGCCAAGAGAAGCTAAAGTGTTCACATTTTCCTCTGATACTCCATCAGTCAAAGAGACCCCACCTGCAGTCAGCCTGGAGCTCCGAGCAGCCATGTGTATCCTGCAGCCTCTGGTCCAGCTGTAGTAGGTGCCAGCATGATGCTTGTGCCTGAGGCCAGAGGCACGCACCTGCTGCTTAGGGAGTGTTTAGGGCCAGTCTGTACCCCGTCCAAGCAAATCATGGGAGGCATTGCAAGAGGGACTGTTTACTCAGAGCCTGCTCTACTCCTCACCCAGAGGAAGTGTAGTTCACACCAATATCCCAGGGTAGCCACAAAAGTCAGGGAGACGTGTAGTCAGATCACGTGCTAGTAAACAGCTGGCTATAAACATCTAGGGGTATTTCTCATTTATTTATTTTAGAGGTAGAAGGTCTCTCTATGTGCCCAGGCTGACCCAAAACTCTTGGACTCAAGGATACTTATGCCTCATCTTCCAGAATAGCTGGCATTACAGGTGTACCCCATCCACTCTGTGGCTCCAAATGGTCGTTTTATTTTATTTCATTATTTTTATTAATTATTTTTTATTGACAACTTCCTTAAATGTAGACAATATCCCATGATACTTCCCTCCCTCCCCCCACTTTCCCTTTTGAAACTCCACTCTCCATCATATCCCCTCCCCCTCTCAATCAGTCTCTCTTCATTTTGATGTCATCATCTTTTAAATTTTATTATTTTTCTTGCTACAGTGTCTCATGTAGCCAAAGCTGGCTTCTAACTCTTATGTAGCAGAGGATGAATTTGAACTTCTGATTCTTCTGCCTCCCCCTCCTGAGTGCTGGGATGACAGGCATGTGCCATCATGCCTGGTTTATGCAGCACTGGGCCTCAAACCCATGATAGGCAAGCACTCTGTTAACTGAGCTACACCCCAGCCCTCCAAAGAGTTGTTCCAAAAGAACATGTGGGCTGGAGAGATGGCTTAGCCCTTAAGGCATTTGCCTGTGAAGCCTAAGGATCCATGTTCTACTCCCCAGATCCCATGTAACCCAGATGCACAAGGTGATGCAAGTGCAAGGTCACACATTGCGCACAAGGTGGCACAAGCGTCTGGAGTTTGATTGCAGTGGCTGGAGGCCCTGGCACGCCAATTCTCTCTCTCTCTCATAAAATAAAATAAAATAAAATATAAAATAAGAACATGTGTGAGAATTTCTCATCAATAACATCAATGTCCTCTGCATTATTGGGGTGCAGGAATATCCTAGAGGTGTAGCCACAGGGAACATGGAGTGTCATTTATTACCTTTGACTTGTGGACCAAAGTGAATTGAGGCCATTGCCCTGGGCAGATGGGAGAGCCACCCCCACACAGCCACACAGGGAACTCGACATGCAGTGCATTGCAGCAGGCGTTTCTTTCCTATGGTGTCCCAGACCAGTAGCTTTGGCATCTGTCTGAACTGCCGACTGCTCCAGACAAAACCCTTCTTTCCTAATTGAGATGGGGACTTTGGGACCGCTAGGGCCTACCTAATAAACTTATGCAAGGCTGGATCCTATGTCAGAAAGGAAGCTTTCCAGTAACTGAATACCTTAAATATGTGCGCAAAGTAGACTAGCCCCAGGGCTTGTCAATCATTCTTTCTGGCCCAGACTGGCTGGGGGCCTGGTCTGCCCTAGCTAGTACTGGCCTTCCTGTGGGGGAGGGGCATTTCTGGCAGCCTGGCACGTGGGCAGATTTATAGTTATAAGTGGGATATGGGGTGGGAGTGTTTAGTTATCAAACAGGTCTCATTTCCAACATTTCCTCAGAATCTGGAATCAGTACATTTTAAGAAGTACTTTGAAAAGAAAGGCATTTAGTTTCTATCACTTAAAAACTTATTTTATACAGTCAAGATGTACCATCCTTCTGTACGCCACCAAGGCAGGAAAAGGGCCTCAGCTATCTAGCATACAAAATCGCTGACCCACTCCCCCCGTAATAAGACATCCCTGGGGTTTAAGAGACCTTGCTTTGGCCAAAGGCTTGCTTCTGCAATCCCAGCCGCGGGGGCGCCTGCAGTTCTCCAAGAAGCCGCTCGGGGGCGCAGGAGGCCGGCTGCTCGCTAGGTTCTTGGCTTGGCAAATGTGCCAGCATGCCAGCGCCGAAGGAAAACTTCAAGTTCGTTTACAAGTATACAGTGAATCACACCATCCACCTGAAGATCGTCCCTGTAAAAAAGAAGAGACATTTGTTGTTTCCCCACATTTTTTGCCTTAGTCCTGCGAGTTTCCTGGCAGTTGCTCTGGCCAGCCTCCCAAGTTTCACCAAGAGGAGGGGCGCCCAACAGGGGTCTGTCTCCTTGTGACCTGTTTAGCAGGGAATCTGTGCAAGCGTAGCGCGTAGGACTAACATGAATACAGCAACGTCTAGTGCAGGAAGCTCCCAAGATCGCTGCCAATTTTGTTATTTTATTACTGGAAAACGACTTTTTTTTTACAATGCATATTTAGCTGAGATGTTTCAAAATCTCCTAAGACATATGGTTTCTTGCTTCATCAGTACTGGGTGGCCAGCTCCTCGCATCCTGCGAGCCAGTTTAGCTGGGAGCACTGGTTCCTGCAGATGTCACTTTGACTCCCACTAAGGCGCATGGACCGGGGCCCTGCAGGGCTGCTGGGTATCCAGGGTGCCCCAGGCCAAGGTCCCCCTGAGAGGCCAGCGCGAGGGTGTCCCAGGATGGGTGGGTGGGGGAGGTCAGGGTCTTTCTGCAGATCGGCCTGTAGACGGCGCTCTGGGAAAGGGATTCGGGTACCCTGTTCTCCAAGCTCTGCGAGTCGGAACTGCCGGGTTGGGGCTCAGTGCCCCCGCGTCCTTCGTCCCTTGCACGGCATGCGCGCGTGCGAGGACCGAGACCCCAAAGTGACAAGCAGTCTGGCCCGTGCAGGACACGCGTCCCTAGGGGCCGGGGAGCGGCACGCGGCCCCAGACAATCCGGCTACCACCACGCGCGGCAGGGCCTCTGCCCGCCCCAGCCTGCGGCAGGTGGACAGTGTTGCTATGAAGAGAAGGCCTGGATGGTCCCCACGGCAAACAGCCACACGCCAGACCTCTGCTATTGTGCACCCTCCATAGAAATGCTAACGAGTGGCGCGCGCCGGCAGCAATCTGCTTGTCTCCGGTCCCCCTTCCTCCCCCGCGCTGCCCTCAGCCAGGGGCCCGGGTGGAGGGGTCAGACCTTCCAACGCCGACCCTGGAGGCACTGGGTATCTGTAACAGGCCTCGCCAGGAAAGACTGCTGTCAGCTGCTTGGCAGGCTCTTAACTACTGCGGTGTGCTTTGACTTTGTTTCGGTTTTACTGCAAAACCCCCATCAACTTCAAATTTAAAGGAAAGGAAGAACAGAGAGCGATAAAAATATATGCAAAAGTCTTTTACATTCTCCAAGTCTTCATTGCACAAATTCCAGCGTCCTATCAGCAAACAAGTTTTTTTTTTAAACACACTTTTTCCTTTTAAGGACTTACAAAAAAAAAAAGAAGAAGAACGGCGAGATGCAAACTGCAGGCTCCAGTCTGCCTGGTAACACCCCGACAAAAGCAGCAGATTTGAGGCATTGTCATCCCCCGCACCCCTCCCCACGTGGCCTTCTGGCACGAGCCGCTGGCCTGCCGCCTCATTTGCATGAGAAAGCGGGCGCCGACCAATGGGAGCGCAGCTCGCGCCAGCTGGCGGCGGCGCGCTCCGCAGGTCTATATAAGTGCGCGTGAGCCTGAGCCGGCGCACTCGCTGGAGGTGGGCGCAGGGACCTGGCAGTTGAGCTCGACGTCTGCTCTCGGGTTTCTCTCCACTCTGGGATAACTTTGTTGCTCGCCGACCGCACGATGACTCTGGAAGAAATCAGAGGCCAGGATACCGTTCCCGAAAGCACAGCCAGGTGGGTATTGGGACACACAAAAAAACATAAAAGCGGCGTTTTTCAGTCCTCCGGGGTTTGGAAGCCCGAAGTGTGGGAGGCGACCACTGGCTACCGGCGAGGTGCAGGCACCGTGCCGAGGCGGTGAACCAAGGGTGCTTTCATCCTGAAGACCAGAGAGGGGTGCATGCATCAGGGCGGGCCCAGGGAGCCGGGGTGCTGGCGCCAGGCTGGGGAGCCGGCTGGCGGATGCCAGGTCTCGGTTGGGGGGCAGGAGTGCTGGCGCCAGCCGGGTTGTGGCTAGGGAATCGGTTGCTTTTTGGGAGGTCCGGGCCGATCCCCGCTCACGGTTGGGTCTCGCACAGGATGCAGGGCGCCGGGAAAGCGTTGCACGAACTTCTGCTGTCGGCGCAGCGCCAGGGCTGCCTCACCGCTGGCGTCTACGAGTCCGCCAAAGTCCTGAACGTGTGAGTCCTGTTGCTGCTCGCGGGATGCTGTTGGGAGGTGGAGCGGCGGGGAAGCCCTGACCGACCCACCCTGACCTTGGCCTCTCCATCTGCTCACACAGGGATCCTGACAACGTGACCTTTTGCGTGTTGGCCGCCGACCAAGAGGACGAGGGCGACATCGCGCTGCAGATCCACTTCACGTTGATTCAGGCGTTCTGCTGTGAGAACGACATAGACATCGTGCGCGTGGGGGACTTACAGAGGCTGGCTGCAATCGTGGGCACTGGTGACGAGGCGGGCGCACCGGGAGACCTGCACTGCATCCTTATTTCGGTGAGTGTTGCCACCCCCTCCCATGCTCCCTTCCCCGCCCCCGACCTGGCCAATAACCAGCACGGCTGATCACTGTATTCTTTGGGCAGAACCCCAATGAGGACACGTGGAAAGACCCCGCCTTGGAGAAGCTCAGCCTGTTCTGCGAGGAGAGCCGCAGCGTTAACGACTGGGTGCCCAGCATCACCCTCCCTGAGTGACAGTCCGGCTGGGACCTTGGTCTGATCGACGTGGTGACGCTCCCAGGCGCCTAGGCGCTGCTAGCTGTGGAAGGGCCCTCCGAGGGCGCCCGAGTGCGCGTGGAGACTGGCAGGCGGGGGCGCCTGGAGAGCGAGGAGCGCAGCCTCCCGCGGAGGGGGCCTGACGGAGGCTGGGACACGCTGTCCCGAGGACTCTGCAAGTGTCCAGAGCGGCTGCTGGCACTGGAAGGCCCAGGCTTGGGACGTTTGGCCGCAGGGCTGGGAAGGACGGACTTGGAGAGGCAGGAGTGAGTCAGCAGCCTTCCAGCTGGGCTGCAAGGAGGCTAAAGGCCAGGCAGGCGGCCTGGACCTGGTACAGCTGCAGAAGCTGGACGGACTTTAGCAGGCTGCACAGCGTTTTCAAAACGGATCCGGGCATCGCTTTCATTTTCTAAAGGATACTATCGTGAAAGCTTTGAATTTTACAATAAACTTACTGAAACAGACTTGTGAAAAAATTTTTTTCCATTGAGGGTAGGGGATCCTTAGCCCAGGGGAGGTGGTTGCTAGAACTGCACAGAGCTGATGGCACCTGTCCCCATCTTCCTGCCCAGCAAGAATTACAGACTGGCAGTGGGGGAGGGGCGCCCCTAGAACTTGAGCCTGGCTCCGGTTTCCTTTCTCCTTAAAGGAGGACTTGAAACTTGCAAGACAGGGGCATACCGGAGATAAGGCCTTCACGGGTGCAGCAGCTCCAGGCTTGCAATCCAATTCGATAACAGTGACCTCTGCCCCCCATTCCTCCCCTCCCCCTGCCCCACTCCCCTCCTTCGACAGCTGCTTATCTGAACAGCTTGCAGAAGGCCAGGCTGCCTTCCCACACAATAGGCTCTGCCTTCAGCAAGCCTGCCCTTTGGTGGTGCCTGGGGATGCGGGCGGGGGCGGTGGGCAGACTGCTGCTGCTGCTTTCAGGAACTTTCTCTTAATTGCTCTGACAAAGCGATACTACAAAAGTATTAATGTCAAACATGACACCAGTGACTGCGTTTAAAGTATGAGTCATCATTTTGTCATGGCTGTGATGGAACTTAGTAGATCTGAGCAAAAACTGGAAAGGCAGCACCAATATAAATAAGCGTGAGCAATCCTGAGTGGGGCTGGCATCTGCTACCTCCTATTTTGAGTGCTTCTGCCCACATCAGTGAAGAGAGCTGCAGTCAGCCACAGTTCCTTTTAAAGGCTGATGAGAGAGGAACGTTAAGTCTTGGAAGCAAGACGGTCTGGGGGAAATGTTCCCAGGCAGTGTATCTTTGCTCACTGAGTTGCTTTCAACTGCCTGTGGCTGGCTGGGCTGGGCTGGGCTGGGGGAAGTACACGTGGGGCGCTCATGCTGTCAGCCCGATGCCAGGCAGCCCCCAAGCCTTCGGGGAAGGGAGGGGCAGAGTGCTGTTTTTCTAAGAAGGACATTCTGCTGATTTTCCAGTCGCACTTGGAGAGGCTAGTTTGCTAGTTGAGTGGCACTTTAAAATTGCTCTCCAAATTCTGGAAGCCTGTGCAAGACAACAGGAAGACTAGGAGCTTAATGACCCTTCCTGGAAAGAGAGCCTCCTGTTTCCCATTTATCAGCTCCTACAAACATTGACTCTGCGGAAGCCCAGTGAAATAAACCAGTACTTTTGTGTCCAAGTCTCATGAATGTTTACTTACATGCTTTCTCTAACCTTGAGTCTTGTGGCATGGGTCTGCGTTCTGGTAAAATGACCCCTTGTCACAATGCGCTGTGGTGCACACAAAGGGGGCATAATGACCTCAGATGTGGTCTTACATGAATAAAGTCAGAGGACACACTGAGGCTGGCCGATCATCAAGTTGGCAGCCTGTAAAAACTTAGCTTTGTCTGGTTGAAGTTTACTGTGTGACCACCTGTTGGAACTCTAAGAGGAAAAAAAGAATTGCAGTAGGGGGGAGGGGAACAGGTTTGAGGAAGCAATGTGATGAATTCTTTCTCTTAATGAATGCATGTTCATGGTATAATAAGAATAACCAAGAGGGCAGACAATAAAATACATGGGATTTACAAACATTGCATTGCATGCTTCACTGACCAGGGTGATAATGCATACATAAGCATTACATGCATGTTGAGCTGACCCCCTGGGAGCCTTGAGTGCAAATCTGTCTGGAAGAAAGTGCTGAATGAATAGTAATGACCACGGTATTAAAAGACAGCGACCGGGCTTGCTAGCGACCACAGAGCTCTGTAGATGAGCTTGGGACCAGGGAGCTTGCTTCTGGGGCCAATACGGGCCTGCTGCCTTTCACTTTCGGGACCTAACAGCTGGCAAATTAGTAGACTGATTGAGGAAAGAAGGCCATTTTCATGAGAAAAAAACTTTCATTTATTTATTTAAGAGAGAGAGAGAGAGAGAGAGAGAGAGAATGAAATATGGGTGCATCAGGGCCTCCTGCCTCTGTGAATGAAGTCCAGGCACATGGGCCACATTGTGCATCTGGCTTAACATGAGTACTGGGGAATTGAACCCAGGCCAGCAGTCTTTGCAAGCATGAGCCTTGAACTGCTGCCATCTCCCCAGCCTGAGAAAAACTTTTTACATGTGTAAAAGTTACATATAGATTTTGCAGAAAAATTTGTAAAATGCAAAAATGGTGAACAAAGTAAGAGACTCCATGTAACCCAGCATGAGTACACCTGGGTTTCAATTCCTTTTCGCCCTGTGTTTTCCCTCTGCATGTTTGTGCCCTGTAGGCACACAAGTACATGTGTGTGACACCCCGAGTGGGGTTTAGCCTCATTCCTGCTCCTACGCTGGGGCTGGGAAGTCTTCTTCATCCTGTTGTTCTGAACAAACGGGATTGACACTTGCTGTCTGTGGGGGTTCTACACGACCTCTATTTAAAGCAAACTGTGCTGTCCCAGAGCAATAAAAGTCACACATGCTCCTCTTTTGTTTTAAAAAAATGTTTTTTAGCCGGTGTGGTGGTGCACACCTTTAATCCCAGCAGAGGCAGAGGAGGCAGAGGTAGGAGGATCACCTTGAGTTTGAGGTCACCCTGGGATTACATAGTGAATTCTAGGTCAGCCTGGACTAGAGTGAGACCCTATCTCAAAAAACAAATAAAAAAATTTTTTTAGACTGAGCATGGTGGTGCATGCCTTTGACCCCAAGCATTCGGGAGGCAGAGGCAGGAAGATGGCTGTGAGTTCGAGGCCACCTTGAGACTACATAGTGAATTCCAGGTCAGCCTGGCCTAGAGCAAGACCGTACCTCGAAACCCGTTCCCGAAATGTTTTATATTAGGGACTGGGGAGATTGCAGAGATGGCTCAGTCAGCAAAGCTGTAGACAAGGATCTGAGTCTGCACCCTCAGGATTCTTGTAAATAGTGCCTGCATAGTGGAGTGTACTTGTGATCCCCATGCTGGGGAGGTGGAGGCACGTAGATCCCTGGGCTCAGCAGCCTGCCAGTCTAGCCTATTTGGTGAGCTTCAGGCCAATAAGAAACAGGCTGTCTAGAAAGGTGAACAGTGTTCCCAAGGAAATATAACCCAAGTTTGTCCACAGGCACATATGTGTGTGCACATACGTGTACTGGCACACATAAACATGTACACACATTCACACACTCATCCACATACAAATGGGTTACATTAGATGAGTGCTGAAAAAATTTTCCCTGACAAACATATGTCCTAAAGATGAAGTGGGTACAGTAGTGACAATGGGAATTGCTGAAAGGGCCAAGCAGCCTTGTCCACACTCAGCACTGTCTATGCTGGGAGTGAGTGCCTCTGATCCTTCCCTGGGAAGATGAGGTAGGACAAAATAAAATGATCTCTGTGATTTCCTGTCATTTGAAGTCTTTAATTCTGTGCATGAAACATTCAACCATTCACCTCAGGTGGGAGAGATGGCTCAGTAGGCCAGAGCTCTTACTGCCCAAGTGTGACAGCCTGAGCTCAATGCTGAGCACCCGCTCAAAAAGCCAGGCATGGCCATGCATACCTGTAACGGCAGTGCTTGAGGGACTGGAGACAGGAAGGTCCATGGGCTCCCTGCTCAGCCAGTCTACCAGAAAAACATGGATGTCCAGGTTCAGTGAGAGACTGTTTCAGGGAAATAGGCAGCAAAGTGTGAAAGAGGACAGCCAGTTTTTTCCTCTGGCCTTCACATGGGTGCACATGGGATAATGCATCTGCAAATATACTTGCATAGACTAAACACACACTCACACACAAACACACACACACACTCACCTCACTGGGCTCATGAGACTTACAAAGTGCCAGTTGGGAAAAAAAAAAAAAAAAAAAAAAAAAAGGAAAGAATTTTCCAGGCAAAAAGCAAGGCTCGGGCGAACCAGACCACACTCAATGAGCAGATACTGCTTTGTGCCAAGATTCTTGCATTGTTTTTTTCCTTTGGTTTCCCAGGATGTGTGTCCTTGGCCTTGTCATTTGAGTATGCAGCTGTCCTGGTAGGAGAGCTGATATTCTAAACAGAGACACTTGTACTACAATGGACTCCAAAGAATAAGAATTTCCCCGGGAGTCTTGGGAGTCTCGTGCTGGGGGAAGGGAAAGCCTGAAGGCCTGGTGCCTGCCAGATGGGGAGACTTCACACAGCTCTGATAACTTATCAGACCACCTTGCAAGGCAGACTGGAGGCTAGAGATGGGTCAGTGATAGCCTGGACCACCCCTTGGCCAGGGCTACTTAATTGTGTATAGCTCCAGCCCACTCTTTAAACCTAAACCTCAATCAGCACCTTAAAAATAGACATGGAGGTCCATGAACCCCTTCATTTGTTCCTCTTCCCAATGTGGCCATATTGAAGAAATCTCCTTCCTCTGCTTGTCACTGTTGCTTGTTGGGGCCGCCATGGCCCAGGCTTTTACCTTAACAATGCTGGTAATAGGTTTATCCTCCAAATGGCCAAAGGGAATTTTCCTTCCACAGTCCCCCATGGGGAGACTTTATGACCTGACGGAGGGCAGTGGGCATGACCTTGAGTGGCCAGCCTGAGCTGCATGCAGCCCTGGAGGAGTAGCCAAGCTAGTGGCAGGGCCAGTGAAGATGGCAGGTACCATGAGGTTCTGCCACAAGTGTCCAGGCCTGGATTTCTGTTCTAGAACAAAGTTACATTTAATTCCTGTGTTGCCCTGTGTTTAAGTCAAACCTAAACTTACCTTCTAGAATAAAGTTACCAAGTTATTTCCCTTCTCTGACTGCAGGAAGCTTTCTAGGAAGGGTGATGGCCAGTGGGAGGGTCTGCGCTCTGGGAGGGCTGTCCCTGGGGCACAGGGCTGTTTTTATTTACCAGGACAGAAAAATTAACAAAATGCTTTTTGTCCCCTTCTTTTTCTTTTTCCTTCTGATTTCTCTTTGCAGTGCTGTAGCTTTTGGAGGTGGGAAGTTGTCTCTGCATTTACTCACCAACTGGTTGATGATTCAGCTGGTCTTTCTTTTCTTCTTTTTCTTCTGTGTTCACCTGTGTTCGAATGTGCACGGAGGCCAGAGGACAACCTCAGGTGTCAACCTCAGGAATGCTGTGTGCCTGCTTTGTTCAGGCAAGGTAATCTTACTGGACTGGGGTTCGTTAAATGGACTAGGGTGTCTAGTCAGAGAGCCCCAGGGATCCCCCTGTCTCTACCTTCAGCGCTGGAATAACTGTGTCCAGCATTTGCACAGGGGTTCTGGGTTTTCAAACTTAGTTCCTCATGCTTGCTCCGGACTGAGCCATCTCCCTAGCTCTGCAGGTGGCTTTTTCTTGCTTCATGTGCCATGCCAGGCCCAGTGCTAAGCACAGCCTCCTGACTGGGCCTTGCCTGACTACACAGTTGGACAGTGCTGGGAGGGTGGGGGACAGGACTCAGAATTCTCAGCCCGCCTGTCACCTGCTCACCACACCTTTGGACACATGATGGCGAAGGCATTGAGAAGTGGGACATTGTTTTTCCTGTACTAACTGCTAATTTTGTGAGACCCTACAGGACACCTAAAGATATGTCACCCTTTACATTTCAGGTCCGTTGTATGGTGAGCTCCCTTGCTCATGTATTTCCTTTCTCTGGTTTCTCTTTCTCTTCAGTCTGGCCCTTCCCAGAACAATGTGACAATGTGCTTTGAGTGACTTCCTCCTGCATTCCAGCTGATATTTCCCTGCTTCCTCTCCACCCCCTTCCTTTTTACTTTCTTCCCTGCTCCCTTTCCTATAGCTCTCCCTTCTCTTCTCTCCTCTTCTCTTCTCTTCTCTTCTCTTCTCTTCTCTTCTCTTCTCTCTCTTCTCTTCTTCTCTTGCCTTCCCTTCCTTTCTTTTTTCTTCCTCCTTCTCCCCACTTAGCCTCCATCTCCCAAGCTCTGGTGCTCCTGCTGGGCATCCTCAGCTATACTCGCTCTGTGGCTACTCCTGCTGCTCCAGGGGCTTCACCTGGCCCTGTGGGTCTCTCCTAGAGAGGCAGAGCACTGTGACCCTGCTCAGCACCCTCTCTCATATCTACATCTTCCACTCAGTGTTCCAATGCTTCCCCTGTGACTCACTTGGGCTCTGCTTTTCCTGTGTGACCCAGCCTTCGAGTGGAGGTCCAATGGATGGCTTTTCTGACCATGACTCAGCTCCAGGCCTGGACAAAGGCTTCTTGTGGACATCCATGCTCCTCTGTGCTTGCTCCATGTCCTCCTTTGGGGACCAGGGCCTTCACCTCTGAAGTGGGCTCTGGGGAGAACAGCAGGCCAGAAAGTAGGCTATCACAGTGAGTGGCTGGCATGCTCTAACGGGGGCAGATCTAGCTCCAATCCCACATTCTCTCCATTAGGATTCTGTGTGTTCTGTCCACCTGCTTCCCTTACTCTTGTCCCTGACCCTTACATGCATTTCCTCAATGGCTAACCCTGTGCCTTCACCTGCAGGGCAGGAGGAATTTCAGGTCCCCTCTAGTTTTTTTTTTTTTTTTTTTTTTTTTTTTTCGAGGTAGGGTCTCACTCTAACTCAAGCTGACCTGGAATTCACTCTGTATTCTCAGGGTGGCCTTGAACTTATGGTGATCCTCCTACCTCCCGAGTGCTGGGATTAAAGGCTTGAGCCACCACGCTGGGCTCCCCTCTACTTTTTTAAACAAATATTTTATTTATTTATTTAAGAGAGAGAGAGAGAGAAAATGGGCATGCCTGGGCCTCTAGCCACTATAAATGAACTCCAGATACATGTGACACTTTGTGTATCTGGCTTTATGTGGATGCTGGGGAATCAAGCTCCTTAGGCTGTGCAGGCAAGTACCTTAACCACTGAGCAATCTCTTCAGCCTTCCTTCCTCTACTTTTAAGGCTGTCTGGATAAGGCCATCCAGTAATGAGGAAGTGCCATGGGATGAAGGGTCTAGGCTGAGTCCCAGGCTGAGGCTACTTCCTGGCTTTGGCCTGGAGCTGGTAATGGGAGCACATCTCTGTTTCCTTTTCATAAAAAATTAAGTATTTTATTTATTTGTTTATGAGAGAAAAAGAGAGAGAGAGAGATTGAGGAAGAGAGAGAAGAGAATGGGCATGCCAGGACCTCTAGCCACTGCAAATGAACTTCAGACTCATGCACCACTTTGTGCATCTGGCTTGACGTGGGTACTGGGGAATGGAACTTGGGTCCTTTGGCTTTGCAGGCAAGTGCCTTAACTACTAAGCCATCTCTCCAGCCCTCTGTTTCCTTTCCTTTCTTTCATTTCTTTTTTCCCTGGGTATGTATATGTGTGTGGTGTGCATGCATGTGTATATATATTATTATATGTGAGGGTTTATGTATGTGTGTGAGCATGCATGCACATAGAGGCCTGAGGTTGACATCAGGCTTCTTCCTTAATTACTCTCCATCTTATTAGGCTGTGCAGCCGCTTGGTGCACGGGACGGTGATAGGATCTCCTACCAACACCCCTGTGTCAGCCCTTACAAGAGATGAGAGCCATCAGGCAGGTGACTGACTGTGCTGGCCTGACATGCTGCCAGGAACGAATTGACATTGGGCCTTGGAGCTTTGGAATACCAACATGGTGTTTTTACAAGCACAGAGTGGGCCACCTTCCTGGCCTCTTTCCTACCTGGAGGACAATGGCCTAGAATAAATATCTGAGAGGATGTGTCTGCAGAGAGCAGGGTAGCAGGACAAGTTGAAAGCTCAGTGTGTCTGAGAAATGTGGTGTCGGACAATGCTGGCTTCTAGCAGAGAGCACAGGCGCTGGGATTCTTGACTAAGCTAACAGGTCAAGCCAGGAAGTCTGCCTGGGGCTTCTCTCTGCTGGGGAGCACTAGAGCGAACACTCTTCTGGGAATAGGAATCCCACAAATGTCACAGGGGAGCTGCTTGACACCCCCATGTCTACTTCCTGGCTGGGCCAGGACAGGTGATGCTTGCTGAGCAGGGCCCTTGAGGCAGCTGCTCACGTGTATGCCTGCTGCTTTCTGCCTGGCTCACAAGTGCGGTACTTACTGTCTCAGTGATGTTCCAGGTGACATCTCCCCAGGAGGAAGAGCTCTCCTATGGCTTTCCAATAGAGGAACCTTCAGAGTTTCTCTCACCATGAGATTAAAGGGCCTTGAGGATGCAGCTACAGTCAATTCCCAGTGGATCTGAAAAGAGGCTGATGTTTTGTCAGGGCCATGCCGAATCACACTCACCCCTGAAAAGCAGAGGTTGGCTGTAGTGAAAAACAGTCCAGATTACGGATGGATTTATCCCATCACTGGTGGCTCTGAAGAAGAAGGTAACGGTGCAGGAAAGATTAGGGAAGCCAGTAGAAGTAAAATAGGAGGCAGCTTAGTGAGTAAAGTACTTGCCTTACAAGCATGAGGACCTGAGTTCGATCCCCAGAACCTGCTTAAAAAAATGCCAAGTGTGGGGCTGGAGATATAGCTCAGTGGTAGAGCATTGCCTAGCAGGCACGAGGCCTGGGTTTGATCCTGCACAGCAACACCATGGTCACTACCATGAAAAAGCCAAGTGTGATGGCACACACTTGTAATGCCTGCTGGAGATGTTGAGACAGGATGATCCTAGTTAGCCAGTCTGGCCTACTTGGGAAGTTCCAGGCCAGTGAGAGACCTTGTTTCAAAAACAGGTGGATGTTGCAGTCAGCTTTGCATTGCTGGCAGAAAATACCTGACCAACAGCAGCTTGTGGGAGGAAAGGGTTTATGTTGGCTTATAGACTCAAGGGGAAGCTCCATGATGGCAGGGGAAACAATGGCATGAGCAGAGGGTGGACATCACCTCCTGGCCAACATCAGGTAGATAACAACAACCAAAGAGTGTGCCAAACACTGGCAAAGAGAAGCTGGTTATAACACCCATAAGCCTGCCCCCAATAATACATCACTTCCAGGAGGCTCCAATTCTCAAATTGCCACTGTCTGTGGAGCTAGCATTCAGAACACATAAGTTTATGCGGGGTGCCTGAATCAAACCACCACAGTGGATGACACCTGAGGAAACATACCTGAGGTTGCCTTCTAGCCTCTGCATGCATGTGCACCCACATGCACTCACACCCATACACACATGTACACACGTGAGCACCTCCTACATTTAAATGCACATACACACGAAAGTAGCAAAATGGGTAGGGCCTCCCTGCCATTCAGTAAGGGGGTAAGGTGGTAAGGTGGTGGGACCTATTTCCACTCATAAAAGAAACATATTAGGGGCACAGCCACTGGTGGCTCCTTCCCGCCCGTGCTCCACTGTCCCACTGTCCCATGGACTGCTTGCTCTGCAGGTGCCGCAATGTTGGGCCCTTGGTTGCTTGCTCGCTCTAACTTTGATTTTGACTGCGTCCAGCTGGAGGAGGGGGTCTGGGAGGAAGCTGTAGAGAATGCCCTGAGTCTGGCTGACCGTCTTCTTCAGAAAGATCTTCAACAGGTACGAGGGGACCTGGGGGAAGCCATAGAGTCTCAGATCCCTCTCCAACTGGATCTATAAGGGTCAGCATCTGGGCAAAAGAGAGAAGGCAGAAAAGTGAGGTCAGGCGGTGGTGGACGTGGAGCCCCCCCAAACCGGAGGACCCTGTGCCGTGGGATCACAAGGTTTCACTGGTACCTGTTTTTGCTGAGGAGGTCAAGCCGCAGCACCCTGGCTGCGCTTCCACTGGATGAAGTATCCTGCCATTAAGAGTCAGCACTCAGGCCAAGGCTGGTGGATCCGTTTCCAGAGGAGGTGGGAAGAGGAAGAAGAGGGAGGGGGCAGCTTGATGCCTGAGAAATGCCAACATCAGGCAAGAGGGCCCCAGGAGGCCTGAGGTCAAGTACATCACCCGTTTGGGTTCCTGATCTGACAATGATCTGATCAGAGCCAGGAAGAAGCCCAGGAGAAGCACTGGCGGAAACAGTGGCCTGGATCAGGGAGCCTTTGGAGGTGTGAACCTGAGTCCTCAGCCCTGGGATTTAAATCCTATTTGCCCTACACACCTTCCCTACTCATCTTTCCCTTTTCCTTAGACCCCTGGTCTAAACCTGAGCCCTCTGTGTAACACACCCAAGCCCCTTCATCCATTTCCTTGAGGACTCCCCGAAAACCAACCAGAAAGTTAAAGCCATGGGGCATGGTGGCGCACGCCTTTAAACCCAGCACTCAGGAGGCAGATGTAGGAGGATCACTATGAGTTCGAGGCTACCCTGAGTCTACATAGTGAATTCCAGGTCAGCCTGGGCTAGAGTGAGACCCTACCTCGAAAAAAACCAAAAAAAGAAATAAATAAAAGTTGAATGCCCAGTGTGTCCTGTAGCCAAGGGAGGAGATCCTGTAGCCTTTTTTGCCACTCCCATAGCTCCACACCCCTTCCTCAGCCCTGGACAAGATGGCTCCTAGGACTTTTGTGTAATCTTCACCCCTACCCCAGGCTGGAGGCTCCTCTCCTTTGGAACTGAGCAGCATGTATGTGGGGTGTGAGGGGGGTATTGAGACAATCTCTAGACGCTATTGCTCTGTGTATAACCCTCTAGGCGCCTTGCCCTTTCAACCATAATGATAATAATAATAATAAAAGTGTCATAAAAAGAAAAAGAAACCCATTGCTGACATTCACAGCAGAACTCTGAATCAAATTCTTCAGAGCCTCAGATGAGTCAACTGGGCCAGTGCTTGGCTCAGGCCTGTAGGACCTTGCACAGGGAAGTTGTTTCCACAGTGTTGAGTTTATGGCAGTTTGTTGCCTAGCATGGCTGGGGGATCCAGTATCCTCTTTGCTGCCACCCCCCTCAGCCCTCTCCCATATCTCATGCTCACTGGACTCTGGCTCAATTGAGGCCACTTGTACCGAGTCATGACTCTCTGGTTTCTCTGTCCTGCACCATCTCTCTCTCTCATCATCCCTATCATACAGTGCTCCTCTCCTCAGACATTCTCCCCTTTTATGCCCTGGAGCCTTGGTCATGCCAGACCCCACATGTACATGGCATGTTTTCTTAGACTGTCTACAGGTAAAAAAAATTCAACCTTAGAACTCAGCCACGTTCAAGGACTAGCTGGCTGGCTCTTCTACAGGGAGAACAGGCTGGGAGTTAGCTGGCAGGAGGGACAGAGAGGACAGTATGGTGGCCCTAGGTAAGCATCTGGATCAGTTTCATCTTATCATTTGTGGGATGGCTCTATAAAGAGGAGCTGGTAGTGTCTGGAGGGTTCTTCCAGCATCTCCATGGTGTTGGTAGTGTCTGGAGGGTTCTTCCAGCATCATCATGGAGTTGGTAGTGTCTGGAGGGTTCTTCCAGCATCACCATGGAGTTGGTAGTGTCTGGAGGGTTCTTCCAACATCACTGTGTTGTTGGTAGGTTGCTGTTGTGTTAGATGCCCAGTTCTGTCTAGGAGTCCATTAACACCTACAAAATACAGGAGTTCTTGTTCTAGGGGAGGGGACATATTCTATGACCTGAAGTGGATGCCTGAAACCTCAGATAGTACTGGACCCTTTATATGTATGAGTTTTCCTCTACATACATCTCTGGGATAAGGTTTAATTTCCAAAGTAGACACAAGAGGGGCTGGGTAGATGCTCAGTGGGTAATGTGCTTGCTCTGCAATCATGATGACCTGAGTTTAGGTCCCCAGAACCCAAGTGTCTCCTTGTGGTAAGATGGTAGGTAGAGACAGGAGAAGCCTAGAAGCTCATGGGCTAGCCAGTCTGGGGTTTTCAGCAGTGCACATCAGAGACCTTGCCTAATACAAGATGGAAGGCAAGGACTGACACTGGGCTTGTCTTCTGTCCTCCACATGTGTGCGGTGGCATCCATGCACTTGCACTCACACACATGCACATATGCATACCACACACACACACACACACACACACACACACACAAATTAAAAGAATATTCAAATTAGTCACAGGAATAGATTGACAATAACTACTAATATAGAATAACTCTAGGAATATTATATAAGTCACTTAAAATGTATGAATGAGCTGTGGTTAAATGAACACCCTGAAGGCACAGAAAATAAAACCATGTACTGCATTGCAGGCTCCCATCCTTCATCCTGTCACAAACACAATTCCTTGCCCTCACCAAACACAAGCCCTTGCCCTCTTTCCAGTATCTCCGGGTGTCAGGCCCTTGTCAAATGCCAGCATGGAGAGGAAAGGCGGCTGCCGTGTGCTTCACATTCTACAGGTGAAGTTCCTTGTTGTAGGGAGGCCTGGCTCTCCTCGGTGCTCTGAGCTTCCCTGATACCCTAGGACCCTCCTCATCTGTAACCTGGCCAAGTGCTGTCTGGCCCCTAAGAGCCACCCCAGGATGGCCAGAGATTTCAGAATTCTCCCAGAGGAAGTGGCTGGGAGGAAGGATGGGAACATGGCATATTCTTGACTGAGATGTGTGCAGCTTGGCCTAATTTTCTTGTAACATAATCTAATTAAAGCAAGGTTTGGTGTGGTGCTATTGCTCACTGCTTCCTGTGATGAGGGCTCTCCAGCTCCTGGAAGAGCCCAGAGCTTGCTATCTGGAAGCAGGCAAGCAGACAGAAGCCAGTCAGTTATGGGAATGCCTCTGACAGGCTGGGGATGCTTCCTCTCCTCCAAGTGAATCTCTCATCCTACAGCCACTGAAAGAGCTTATCACACACCAAGTGACTGATGTGGTTTCCCCTTGTCACCTTGAAGAGGAGACGGGTCTTGCTGCCTGTTTTCATGATTCATTCTTCAGTCTTTGGAGCTGGCTGTGGGTTGAGGTTAACAAGCCTGTTGGTTATGCAAGTGGTAGTTTGAATCGCTCCTGATTCCGGACAGGGGCTCTGCATTCACCCCCACCCTGTCATGGGGCCTGGCAGACATTCATTTACATTCTCTCTTCCTTGAGTGGGAAGATGCAGGCAATTTAAAATCAGCTGGGATTTTATTGTGATGAAGGGCAGGTACACAGAACTGTATGGAACAACAGGAATACAGTGAGAAGGCAAATGGAAAAGAGGAGAAAGATTCTACCCTGGAGAAATGCTTCTCTTAGAGCAAGATTAAAGTGCCCAGGGTGATTCGCAGCAGCAGCAGCAGCAGCAGCAGAGCTATTCAGAGAACTGCCTCTGCTGAGGAGGAACCCGACGCAGACGTTCCAGGAAGACGATGCCAGCTGTGTGCTCAGCCACCAGAAACCCATTTCCAACCATGGGCACTCATTTTCTGCCCTTGGATTTCTGCAAATCACTCAAGTTCTAGCTCTGCAAGGCCAAATCAAGGAACAAGATCAAGTTTGAGGAACAAGTGCTTACATGTCACAGAAAGATCAGCTTGGGTTGACCCGGGATTTGGAGGGTGGGTGTTGAATACCCTTCAAAAGTCTGTGTGTTAATGGCTTGGTCTCCAGGGAGTTGCTGTTGAAATTGTGGATACTAAAGACCTCATGGGAGGTCTTTAGGTCACTGGGGACATACCTTCAAAAGGGATTATGAGACCCCAGACCCTGCTTTTTCTTTTGTTTTCTGTCCATGAGATTGTTGTAAGTACAGACTGGAATTGGGGGTATTGCATTGAAGTTTTCCCACTTGCTCTCTATGGTTGCTAGCTACCTGCAGTGCTGTGAGGTTATGAATGCCATATCATCTTAGGAAGACAGCATTCCACAGTACTTCTGGGAGTTCTAGTTTCCAAATGATCAGAACTGGAGTGTTAGGG
The DNA here is from genome assembly GCA_036365145.1 of Orientallactaga sibirica. Lineage (NCBI taxonomy): Eukaryota > Metazoa > Chordata > Mammalia > Rodentia > Dipodidae > Orientallactaga > Orientallactaga sibirica. Next base: position 1,920,597 of record JAEOAD010001462.1, on the reverse strand, counting down.
TGCCCCTCTCATATACTCCTCTATCATTTGTGAAGAGATGGGTGCTAGGACTAGTGAGATAGACCAGTGGGTAAAGTGCTTGACTTTGATTCTCAGAGGCTATGGGTGTGGTGGCACACATTTATAACTCCTGCACTGGGGAGGGGAAGACAGGAGGCTGGCTGAGGCATGCTGGCTAGCCTGTCTAGTCCAGGTCCCTGTAGCACATTGATCCCCTCTGCTGTCTTGTCCAAAAGAGTTTTTCAGTTCTACAGTGCCTCTTGCAGGTGCCTTCCAGCACCATGACCTCTTTCCTCAGGGAGTAAGGCTGGGGCAGGGCCAGGCCTGAGTCTGCCAATGACATCTTTTAGGGACCCAGGAGAATTTGTCAGAAAGCCCAGGGCACATTGTAAAGAGTCCTACCCTTCCTTGCTCTTACATTCTTTCTGCCACCTCTTCTGCAATGGACTCTGAGCTTTGGAAGGTGTGGTAGAGATGTTTCAGTGCTGAGCACTCCTCTGTCACTTCTTAGCACCATGGCGCCTTCTGAGTCATCCCAACGTCACTGCCATCTGAAAAGAGAAGCTTCTCTAACCAAAAGTGAAAGCATAATTAATATATGGGTATGAACATTAAGAGAAGTGCTTACCAGGCAGTTTGGTGAGCATAGTACATACATTTAATCAGACATCAGCAGACAGGACTTCCCCTGTCATAGGTTTTCAGTGTCAGGGATGTATTCCCTCCCATGGAGTGAGCCTTCAGTCCAGGTAGAGAGCGGTTGGTTTCCCCCCTAACAGACATGCCACTATTGCACCCGTTGGCTCATTTGATCTGGCTGGCCAACTTTAAGGCTTGAAATGTCCACTGTTATTTATCTCCACTGGTGGTTTCTCTCTCTCCCGTGGACCTGCATGCAGTGTAGTTTTTTTCCAGCTTTCTGTCAGCTGGTCTACATAAAGGAGGTTTTCAGCTCAGCTCCAGCAGGATTTCTCAGTGACCTTGCAGCCCAAGTATGTGGAGTCTTCAGTAACAGGGTCTTACCATCTATCTATTCCTGGTGGGATATCAAGAACCTCAGCAAGGGCCTGTAATGTTTTGCGGGCATCAGAGATCTCCCTGGCCAACAACTCACTGGAAAGTACCCATCCCTGGCACTGAAAATTTTCTGGTAACAATCTATGGCTTCTGGGTTTGTCATTGTCCAAAAAAAGTAGGTTTCCATATGACTTACTCATACCTTCTTAGATTTTGATTAGCTCTCTACCCACCTTTCCTTTACTCAATCTCTTCCCCCAATAGCATTATTTTTAAGTACCAATAATGAAACGGCTGAGAAAGAAATCAAGAAAGATCTCATTCAGCTGGGCGTGGTGGCACACGCCTTTAATCCCAGCACTTGCAAGGCAGAGGTAGGAGGATTGCCAAGAACTCAAGGCTACCCTGAGACTACATAGTGAATTCCAGGTCAGCCTGGGCTAGTATGAGACCCTACCTTGAAAAACCAAAAAAAAAAATAAAATAAAATAAAAAAAAATAAATAAATAAATAAAGAAAGAAAGAAAGAAAGAAAGAAAGATCATTCATTATAGCTACAAAACAAAGGCCTAAAACCAAACTTTGCATTTACCCCAGAAATAAATTGTACTGAGGAAGCAAAATGATCTTTATGAAAGGACACTGTTGAACTGAAGAAGGCACAATCAATGGAGAGCCTTCTTCTCTTCATAGACTACAAGTTTCAATCTTGTGAAAATGAGCATAGAACTCAATGTGACTCACAAGTTCAATGCCAATGGCATTCTTCACAAAAAACCCCAAAAAAACCCTAAAATTCACATGGAGGCACAATAGACCCTGAAGAACCAAAGTGACCTTGATCAAAACAAGGCTGGAGGGATCACAAAACCTGACAGTAAGACAAGCTGCAATCCTGTTGAGACAAGATGGCAGGATACGAAAAACAACACCGTAGAGAACCCAAATAACCAGTGTCCACAGCCAACTGGTGTTCAGCAAAGGAATCACTCTCAAATATCTGAGGAGAAACACCTTAAGGAGGAAGGGTTTATTTTGGCTTACAATTACAGGGAATATAGTTCATCATGGCAGCCAGCAGGGTTGGGAAATAGCTGGTCACACTGTCTGCAATCAGGAAGCAGAGAGTCAACAGGAAGTGAGCCAGCTGGGGACCAAGTGTTAAATATGTGAGCCCGGGAAGACATTTCATATCAATAGGCACCAAGAACTACATGGGAGGAAGGGCAGCCTCTTCAGTCAAAGGTGCTCAAAACTGGATGTCCGTGTGCAGAAGAATGAGACTAGACTTCCGACTCCACCAACAGAAAGGGCAGCTCAGGACTGACCTATGAAACTGCCAGAAGAGAACACAGGGAGACGGTTCCAGGGCATCAACAGAGGCAAGTATTTGGGGATAAAACTCGAAAATATGTGCTATGAAATAAAAAACTAGACAAGTGGGATTATGTCAGATTAAAGAGCTTTCTGCAAGAAAATCATCATCATCATCACCAATGAAGTACAGAGAAAAACTATAGGTTGGGAGAAAAATATTTATCAAATATCCAGCCAATAAGATGTTAGTATTATATATAAATTTAACAGCTATAAATAAATAAGTAAAAATTTCAAAATAATCTAAAGAATGGGCAAAATACAATGATATATATGTATATATACATACATATAGCATATACATATATGTGTGTGTATAAAAATGTCATAGTGAAAAGTCACTATTTAGTATACTAACTAAAAAGTAAAAAAATGGGGCTGGAGAGATGGCTTAGTGGTTAAAGCACTTGCCTGAAAAGCCAAAAGACCCAGGTTCAATTCCCCAGGACCCATATAGGCCAGACAAACAAGGTGGCACATGCATCTGGAGTTTGTTTGCAGTGGCTGGAGGCCCTGGAGTGCCCATTCTCTCCCTCTCTTTCTCTGCCTTTTTCTCTCTCTCAAATAAATAAATAAAAATAATTTAAGAAAAAAGTGGGTAAATTAACTGAATAGACACTTCTCTAAAGAAATAAGAATGGCCAAGTATATCAGAAGATGGTCAATATTATTTTTAAAATATATTTTATTTATTTACTTAAGAGAGAGAGAAAAGAGAGAGAGAGAGAGGGAGACAGGGAGGGAGAGAATGAGCACGTCAGGGCCTCCAGCCACTGCAAACGAACTCCAGATTCATGAGCCCCCTTGTGCATCTGGCTTATGTGGGTCCTGGAGAATTAAACCGGGATCCTTTGGCTTTGCAGGCAAATGCCTTAACTGCTAAGCCATCTCTCCAGCTCCTGGTCAATATTATTAATCATCAGAGAAATGATATTAAAACAGCAAAGAGATACCACCTTTCCTCAGTCAGAACAGTAGACCATCAGAAAAGCAAAAAATACCACATGTAGGTGAGGATGTAGAAAGAACCCTTAGGCACTCTAGAGGAGGATATACAAATTAGTACAGCCATTGCTGAGAACAATATGGAAGGTCTTCAAAAACTTAAATAGGTGCTCGCTTCGGCAGCACATATACTAAAATTGGAACGATACAGAGAAGATTAGCATGGCCCCTGCGCAAGAATGACACGCAAATTCCTGAAGTGTTCCATATTTTTACAAAAAAAAAAAAAACAACTTAAATAGAACAACCATGTGACCCAACAGCCTCATTCCTGGATATGACCCCAGTGGAGATGAAATCACCTTATCAAAGTGAGGTCTGTGTGTTCGTGTTGATTGCAACACTATGCACAATAGATAAACAACCAACCAATGTGTATCAATCTAAGGATAAAGAAAATGAGATGTCAACATAATAGAATACTATTCAGTCGTGAAAGAATAAAATCTTGTCATCTGATTTGCAGCAACATGGATGGAAGTGGAGGGCGTTATGTTAAAGTGACATAAGATAGGCTGAGAGACTAGAGCTCCAGCTGAAACCATAGAGTAATGCAGGGGAAGGGCAAGAGTTCAGCATTCTTGGGGATCACGACACCAGAAAAAGGCTGAAGGAGATAAACACAGAGAACATCCAACTCCTACTAAGCCAGATATCCAGAGACACAGAGGCTCCCAAAAACCTCACCACTGAAGTAGAACTAAAATGACCCCAATGTGGCTCAGGGAAATTTGCTGAAGAGGGGGGCGGAAAGATTGTTAGAGCCACAAGTTGGGGCATTATGCACAGAGACTTGGCCTATCCTCCATCGCTCTTGACTACCCCCACAATGTGTGAACCACATTCCCATTGATGAGGGTCCCTTTGGAAGAGGAAGGACAGGGAGGCAGATAATGGAGTCACCACTATGAATGTAAAATTAGAATAATATACATAAAAATAAATAAAATAAAAAAATTCTTACGAAAAAAAAAAGATTAAAAGAAGGGGGAGATAGGCTGAGAGAGCTAATGAAGATGGTGTCAGAGGAGGAGAGTGGGGAATCGTAGCCACTGGAGACCAAGAGGGATGAAGAGATGGAGGACAGAGGGAGGCTGGAGAGTGGATAGACAGTTAGACCAGGGGAATGAGAGCGAGAGTCCTACAGCAAGTAGGAGGATGCCAGTGCACTATACTCTCTTATGGACCATATTAAGAACTTGGTGTCATATTAGGGAAATTCATAGGCTCCAAATACAAAGGCATGAAGAGTGTCTAAGCAGATAGAAATGACAATGACTTGGAATTGATCATCACCTGATGTGCACCTCATAAATATGAACAATTATCACATGCCAATTAACAAGAACAAATAAAATGAAGAAAGGAAAAAGAATTAGGTCAGCAGGGCCAGTTTCATCAGCCTCCGAGAGTCAAGGATGAGAAGGGCAGAGGGGATGGATACAATGACTTTCTAGAGAGCAACCTAAGTGCCTTGAGGAAGTCTTGGTGGCCTGGCTGTGTCCCACAGAGGCCTCCAGACATGCCTGGCAGTGTGTTTCTAGTAGCTCTGTCCACCTGTTTCATCCTTCCAAGCTCTGCTTTAGGCCCTTCAAGGGTCTGTGAGCACCTAGGAGTGAGCCAGATCTTGTCCCTGCTCTAGGCACCTTCCTGGGGTCTTCACCCAGCCACCAATGAACAAAAACCAGAGGCGGCCACAACCTTTGAATTTGTTTCTCCTTCTTACCTGTCATTTAAGAGTGCATGCAAGGAGACAGCCCTGTTTCAAAGTGGAAGTAGGCAAAGGGCTTTGTTTTTCTGAGCAGACTAACCATGAAAGAAGGTAGCAAGACATTTCTCCTACAAGCTTCATGTCGCTGACACATGTCTTATTTATGGCTTCTTTTTTTCCAGTCGGGGCTGCAAATTACTTCAAGTGAACAAGGTAGTACAGCAAGAGGAATGGCCAGTGCTTGGTTCTGACTAAGCTATGATACTGTGGGAACATTGCACCTTGTGGAATTCCTGGTCAAGGTGATGGTGTGCCTCCTGCTCACAGCATGTTCTGTTCTGAACTGAAAGGTGGTGGCCCCGTCCTTTGCTTGGTCTTGCACGTGTTAGCAATTAGAGGAGAACTTCAGCTCTCAGGGTTCTCCGGGGAGCCTGTCTTCTTTGTTCTGAGGCTTGGATCTGGCAGCAGAGAGCAAATTTGGGCCGAGCAGGAAATTGGCCACTAGCTTGTCTGCCAAGCGTTGGCACACAGAAAACTCTCTGGTTGGGGGCTGCCCTGCGCCTGCTGGAAGGCAGATCCTCCACTCCCGACCCTGCTCTTGGGTCCTGACCTCTCACAGGCTTAATAAAAGGAAGCTTTGAAAAAAAAAAAAAAAAGAAAGTTTTTGTCTCTCTTTCTGTCCCCCCCCCGTGTGCACATGTGTGTTTGCATGCATGTGCAAATATATGCATGTGTGTGAGAAAACCAGTGGGCAACTTCAGTTGCTCTTCCTCGGGTGCCATCTGCCTTTTTTAGATAGAGTCTATCATTGGCTTGGAGTTCACCAAGTAGGTTAGACTGGCTGGTCACAGGGATCCTCCCTGTCTCCAGTACTGGGATTATAAACATGCATCCCTACGCCTGGAGCTTAAAAATCCAGTTTGTAGATTCTGGGGATCAAATTCAGGTCCTCATTCTTGCAAGGCAAACACTTTACCAATCAAGTCTGCTCCTCAATCTTCCTGCTATGTTTAGAATATAGTTTGCATTTCCTCCTCCATTAAAAAAGCAACCCATTTTTATGCTTTATGAAGTGGGAGAGGATAAGAAATAATAAGAGGATAGAAACTTAATCTGACTACCGAGCTTGGAGGTGGGTCTTTGGAGGTGATTAAGATTAATTAAGGTTATGAGCATGGAGGTATGTTTAAATACCAGGTGGCTTCATAGCAAGGCAGAGGCCGGCAGGGACATAAAGATATGTAATGTAGTTTGGGTTCTGCCAATATAAAGACCATCACCAGAAGAGACCCCTGCAACCTCCAGAACCATAAGCTAAAATAAACCTCTTTTCTGTTTAGCTCACTTAGCTTTTGGTATTCAGTAAGGGTGACCAGACACCAACTGTTATATCTTTGCACTTAGCATGAGAAATGTGCTGGTGTATCAACCACCTGGATGAATCTGGACCTGCAACTTTCTCCCAAAATCCCTGTGCTCCATTCCCTGAAGGTGTCACATCTGTGTTCCCTGCAGGCTGATGGCACCCCAAGACTAACTGGTCTGGTCTATCTGCCCATTGAACTGCCCTAGAGCCTGGGGAGGTCTGAGGGGAACACCCAGAAAGCCATGGTGGACTGTGCCTGCACCTTGCCCTTTGCTGTCAGGAGGTGTGCTTTTGAATACAGCTGTCCCAAGAGACCTCCCAGGAGGATGGCGAGGTGGGGTTTCTGGGAACCCCTAAAATGAGCTCTTGGCAAAGTGTGACCTGGAGTGGGAAAAGAGAGTTTCAGGCATCTAGAAGCTAGTTACCACTGTTTCAGGGTTGATTTTACTTTTGATACATGCTTAGCTATTAATTTTTTATTTTATTTAATTAATTAATTAATTTTTTTTGCGGTAGGGTCTCACTCTGGCTCAGGCTGTCCTGGAATTAACTATGTAGTCTCAGGATGGCCTCGAACTCACAGCAATCCTCCTACCTCTGTCTCCCAAGTGCTGGGATTAAAGGCGTGCACCACCACGCCCAGCTTATTTTGATTTGATTTTATTTTTTTGAGATGGAATGTGTGTGATGTGAATGTGTATGATGTTTGTATAGGTGAGGGTGTGTGTGTGGAAGTTAGAGGTTGACATTAGGTGCATTCCTCAATTGTGTTAAAAGTTTATTTATTTATTTCATGGAGAAAGAGGGGACAGAGAGAGAGAGAATATGTGTGTGCCAGGGCCTCTTGCTGATACAAAGTACTCCAGTCACATATACCACTTTGTGCATCTGGCTTTAGGTGGACACTGGGGAATTTAACCACATGCCAAAAGTTTTGGAAACAAGTGCTTTCTGTTGTTGTTTTGAGGTAGGGTCTCGCTGTAGCCCAGGCTGATCTGGACTATGCAGTCAGCCTTAGGCTGGCCTCGAGTGCTCAGTGATCCTCCTACCTCAGCCTCCTGTGGTGGTGGGCTCAGTTTTCCTTTCTGGGTAGCCACCGGGGCTTTGTAACTGCCTTGGCATCAGCTGGTAAAACTGTGTTGTGAAGCGCTATCCTCTGAGCATGACTGCCACCATCATCTTCATCAGAGCAGGTGTGACTACCACAGGAGACCCTAAGGGGGTGGGGACAACACTCAGACACTCACCTGACATCTCTCTTGCACGTCCCCAACAACTGTATGGAATCCTGCTATTGCTGCTCATGGTCTTAGAAGGTGCTAGAAAATATCGTGTGTAGAAGGCTAGCTAAAGGAGGGGGACTCTGCTGTCATTGCAGCCATGGTCAGGTTTGTCACCCATGTTGGATGAGACTTTTCAGTGGTGTGGCTCTGTAAGCAAGCCCAGTACAATCACTGCTTCCCAGGTTGGACTACGGTGGAATCATTACTTTAATCTGTCATCGGTGCCCTAATGTGGGGAAGCAGATGTTTGCTTATGACTCCTCAGGGAAAATTCATGCAATATACTGTCACCCCACCCAGACACCCTGCCCAGCCTGGCCACCAGGCCTGGGTGAGAATGTTCTGAACTGTATGGCTGGCGGCTCACACCAGCCTCTGTAAATAAGGGTTTCTTCCGGAGTACAGGGAGGAGGGGCAGTGTTTAAGACTCTGGCACTGTGGCTGCACCACCCCTCGCCCTGAGAAGCACTTCCCAGGAAGTCTCCCAGAAGAAGGTGACTCGTTCAAGGTCACACAGCTGGGAACTGACTCCCAGTTTGGAAATATCCCAGGCATTGCTTTGTGGTCCTTCCAGAGCTGGTCCAGGAGCTGTTTACAAGGCTAGGGCTGCATAGCTTGCAGGAACCCTGTATCCCCGCTGAACTTCTCACATGTCTGCCGGAGCCAAGGAACCAGATGAGAGGGAGAAGGGAGCCAGCTCCCTCCAGCTGCCTGTGGAGCTGGGCAGTGGCTGTGTCCTTACCGCTGGGGTCCCTGCCCCGGGCTTCTGAGGCGATTAGCTGCTGCGAGCACAGTTTTCCTTTGGCAGGACCTCCTGTACCGCTGTTATTTTTATCTCTGCGTCTGCTTGTAGTTTACCCTTACTCTTCTGCTTCCCCATAAACACAGCTCGCAGCCTCCTCTTGCTGCCTGCTTTCTTGGCGTGCAAGACAGGCACCTGCCAGCTCAGGGATGTGGGTGAGGAGCGGGCTGTGGGGGAGGAGGGTGCTTTCCAGCTGTGGGGTGGGGTGACAAAGTTCAGGAAAACCAAATGAGGTCCTTTGGTCTCTGAGCCTCTTAACCTGCATCTCCAGGGTGGCCTGAATCTGCTCAGTGGGCACCTGAGAAGGGGGGGTGGGCCTGACCACCCCCTGCCAATGGACATGGTGGCTGCTGCCCACATGTGAGACAAGGAGGCCCAGGATTCCTCAGGCAGCTGATCAGCAGCCAGGAGCACTGAGCGCCTTTGTTCCTTGGAGGCAATGACTTCTCTGCTTGGGTGAATTACTCAGCTGGATAACTGTTAGAACAAAGAGTGTTTCTGGCAGCCAGTGGGGCTTGCAAGGGCAGCCTAACCTACCAGCTTTCCCTTGTCTGGGAGCTCTGCTCATCCACCAAAATACAAAGCAAGAAACACCCTCTAGCAAGGTGCAGACTAGCCTGCTGGTCATGTATGTTTGTGATATTAACTGTAGGCGTGTGGTTAGCGTGTTTGGGACCGCTGTTTGGGAAGCTGACCATGCCAGGTGAGAATGCTCAGGGATCTGTTATCTTTTGGGTCTGGCCCTGGAACAGTAGAGCTATAAAGATGTTCAATACAAGGAGACATGGCTCTGGGGTCCCAGGATCTCTCTGACTTCTGAGTCACGTGCATTTGGAATTCAGAGGGGTCCAGAGAGCTTACCAGGCTGTAATCTACCAGGCAGAGCCATCCTTGCCTCAAGCTCTTCAGTGGTGCTTCTCCAAGTTCCTGTGGTGTTCATTCAGATCGGTCCTTGGAGAGAGCCTTAGGCACTGGTGTGTTGTGTGACGTGGTTCTTACATCCCATTGGTGTATCTTCATGAGGAGCTGTGAACCTTGTGGTCAGGGCTGTGATAGACTCTGCCCAGGCTCATCCAGGACATGACAGAAACTGATGTGCTTAGATATTTATGGAGATGAATGAGAATACCAACGTGGGCAATGCAGCAACCTCATTCTTTCTTGCAGATGTAGAGTGATGTGCCCAGGCTGAAAAGAGATGAGTCTGCCTGTCCCTTCCCCCTGCATATCTGGTGGGGGAGTTAGTGTTCAAGGAGGGCAGAAGCGAGGATGTGGTCCCGAACACTTGGCCCTGCCCTTGAGGACCTTGGCATGGGAACAAGTGGGCTGAGCTCCTTTGTGGTTCTTCAAAGGCTTTCCTTTATGGTGCTTGGAAGCATTGGTGGCCTCCATGGAACTTTCTGGAACAAACAGAAGAGGCTTTCCACTTACTCTCACTTGACCCTCAGGCTTACAGGGGGCTGGTTTTGTCACCCTGCAGGTGTGTGGCAACTCCTAGAACAGCTAGATACCCTCAGGGAGCTAGGAGCCCATGAGGAGCTGTGGTCCAGGGGCTTAGGGGTAAGGATGGCCTCTGTGCGTGAGTGGGCTGCTGGGGCTCCCCCTGTGGTTGGATGTGGATGCTCGTGGGAGAAAAAGAACCACAACAGGACATAGTCGACTGGATTTGGGTGTGTGGATGTGAACTTAAGGTGGAGCAGCTGTTTAATTCATGAGCTTTTTAGCTGAGGGTGGGGGTTACTGAGGCTGAGGAAGCAGTGTGGGTGTCCCCTCCTGTTGACTCCATGATCCCTGGTCCCCCCTCCAGTTGACTCTAAAGCAGTGTGGGTATCCCCATCCAGTTGACTCCACAATCCCTGGGGTGTCGTTGGCTGGCCTACATCATGGGTACACCTCGCAGCAACAGTGATTCCTCCTTCCTTTGGATATTTTTCACAGAGCTCCGGGCTACAAGATAATAAATTGACTCTTTTCAAGTTGTCACTAATGTGCATTTGTTTTAGCTTAAAACAAAACCTTAGATTAGTTCCTCTGTGTCATCCTGTCTTCTGGGTCACTGGGCCTTTCTGCCAGCACACAGTGCCACGTAATTTGGCAGCAGCTCACGCTAGCTTTCAGCAAAGCCCTGCGAGATGCAGTGAGCGTGGGGCCAGCTGACGTCACACTGGGGAACTATCCAGCACCCGAGGGACAGGGATACTGCCTGCCCTTCCATCTCCCTATTAGCTCACTGCCAAATGGCTTCATTCTGAGGACAGTTTTCCTCCTTTTCCAACTGCGTCAGATTCTCTAGCATAGGAAGCCCCAAATGAGTGCAAGACTGGGGCAGATTCTGGGAGGGGCTGGAGCAAGATGGAGGGTACCTGCGAAGTGAGAGGGTGGGAGTCTCTTCCCTCGTTCTTCCCAAACAACTAAGTGGGTTTTAAAAAGTTTTTAAAAATTCTTTTTAAATTTATGTTTGCTTGTGTATGTGTATGCTTGTGTGTGTCAAGGTGCATGCGTGTGTGTGCCAGAGGACAGCCTAAGATGTCATATTAACACGGTTCACTTATTTATTTTTTTTTTTGAGGTAGGGTCTCTCTTTAGCCCAGGCTGACGTGGAATTCACTATGTAATCTCAGGGTGGCCCCGAACTCACAGTGAATCTCATCCCTCTGCCTCTTGAGTGCTGGGACTAAAGGTGTGCACTACCACGCCTGGCCGCTGTCCACTTCTTGTTAGACAGAGCTGCTTACTGGCCTGGAGATCACTGATTAGATCCCAGTAGCTGACCAGTGAGCTCTAGAGAGCTGTGTCTCCGCCGCCGTGGTGCTGAGACTATAAGCACACACCACCACACCAGCATGTTACTTTACTTTTGTATGTGTTCTTGAAGTGTGGATATATCTATGTGGTCAAGTATTAGTGCGGTCGCAAGCACGGTGCTCATGGTGTGCAGATCAGAGGGTGACTTCTGGGTGTCATTCCTCTCCTTCTTCCTGGTCTAAGATGGGGGGGGGGTCTTTCTCACTCCTCACTCTCATTGCTTCATTTGCTATGAGCTTCAGAGCTTCTGGAATTTCCTCCTGTTTCTGCCTCCGACCTAGCGGTCATTAGTGTGCTGAGATTACAGAAGCCCTTCCTGACTGTTAGCTATTTACTTGGGGTCTGGGGAACGTGGGTACTTAGGCTTAAGTGGCAAGTGCTTTATGCACTGACCCATCTTCCCAGCCTGGCATTTTTTCCTGGGATCTGTGGATTGAACTTAAGTCCTTGAGCCTGCAAGACAAGCACTTTATCAACTGAGCCATGGCCTCAGCCCACATTTGGGATTTTCTGCCCGTGACAGACTCCAGGAAGGCCCAAAGCCATGTGAGTAAGGGGCGGGAAGCACCAGTGTAATGCTATCCTTACAAAGGCCAGCCTAGGCCTAGAGAGATGGCTTAGCAGTGAAGACACTTGCCCGCGATGCCTAAGGACCCATGTTCAACTCTCCAGGTCCACATAAGCCAGACATACAGTGATGCAAGTGTGCAAGGATGCACATGTGCACAAGATGGCACATGTGGCTGGAGTTTGATTGCAGTGGCTGGAGGCCCTGGCATGCCAATTCTCTCGCTCTCACTCTCACTCTTACTCTCTCTCATAAAAAAGAAAAGAAAGGCCAGCCCAGGCATTCCTCTAGGCCTATTAGCTATTAGCTCCCATATGCACCAGGATCCCTGGCTCTTAACAGTGGTTTCTCACTGAACTGATGTCATTACATATCCCAGGTATCCCTAATGTGAAGTATACAGTCCCCGTGCTGGGCTCATGTTTGCTGTCCTTTGCTCATAGGCAAAGGGCCCTGCACTGTCATCCTGCTCTGGGCCCTGAGTGTGGGGACAGTTGCATGCTATGGCCTTCTCATCTGTGCAGCCAGTGGTGGGGTGACCCTCCATTGCTCCCAGGAAATCTCCCAGGAACAGCCCTCTGTTGCTCTAGAAATCTCCCAGGAACAGAGGCCTGGTCTCCCGCAGGGCTCTCTGGAGCCAACAGATACTAGGCTGAGCCAAGTGGGACCCTGAAAAGTCTAACTATTTTGAGCAGCCTCTAGTCAATCCTGCCCTGCCACATCAGTCTCCTTGTGGCCACTGTCCTCTGACTGTGTCACATGGATTCTATCAGGGCAGGACTGAGTTTGACTTCCCCCTGGACCTGGCTAGGTCCCCTCTGCCCCATTTGGCATTCAGCCATGGTTGGCTGAAAACCCTGCCTCGGGCAGCTCTAGACAGCCTTACAGCAGAGAGTGCCATGGCTCCCTATGGTCTCGGAGCTGGGCTTTTGCCACTCCATTGGTCTGCCTCTTGAGGCCTTCTGCTCTCACCGGGAACATCTGCCCACACAGACAGTCCTGCAGCCTGGTCAGTAGGGTAGCACTCACGTACAGTCCTACACTGCTTGTAGGTGAGGGTCATCTCAAGGTCACCAAGTGACTTCCTTGCTCCCTGGAATTTCTTGGGAACATCAGGGAACATTCTGTTCTGGTAGATGTGTAGACACACCTGCAGCCACGGGTGCCACCTCAGGCCAACAAGTCTCTGGGGAGTAGGAGAAGCAGAGAGAACACTGTAGCCCTGGCTAGAGCCTGAGGGCAGTGGCTCCATATCCTGGGGTCTATGGAGGCATAAAGCTTTACTTACTGAGGAGAATGAAAAGAACACAGGTAACATTTTTCCTGATAGACTGTGAACCTCGGGGTCCTGGAAAGGAAATCTTCTTGGAGAATTGACTTATGCAGCAGAAGGGAAGGGGAAAATCTAAGCACCCCGGGACAGGATTGGGACAGATCAGTGGTAAGTCACAGTATCAGCGAGCCTGAGGCTGGCTCACAGAGCAGGTTGGGCTTCAGTCTGGAGTCTAGAGTCTGGCATTTGTGTTGTTCATCCAACATGTTTCTCATGTCTCATGTGCATTGAAGATGTTCCAGGCATTCCAGGGGGCCCTTGGATCCTGAAAAACCTCTGTGGTGGGAGAGCGAGCACACCCTGGCCACAGCTCGCAGAGGTAAGTATGTAGCTTTAAAGTGATCTGAAGGCAGGGAAGACAAGCTCCCGTTTCTATAGGAATGCATGTCATGGGGCCAGGAGATCACCGATGCAGAAGGGACACTGTGCTGAGGGCTGGAGGGCCAGTGGGAAGGATCATGGGAAAGTTGTTTGTGGAGAGCACGTGCAAAGGACCTGTGGCAAGAAGCACCTGGCATGCTTAAGAGACTGGCAGGCCAGTGGGCCTGGGCCAGAGATAACCTCATGCTGATGTGATCTCACCATAGGAATTTAAAGAAAGGGTTTATTGAATGACCTGTTTTCCTCTGGGCTTGCACACATGTTTACTTTTTGTGAATGCATGTGTGTGTGTGTCTTCTGTACATGCACATGTAAAAGGATCGCCGTGATTTTGAGGCCACTTGAGGCTACATAGTGAATACCAGGTCAGCCTGGGCTACAGTGAAACCTTTCTCAAAAAAAAAAAAAAATTTGAGCAGCTATGTGGGGGGGGGTCAGAGAGAGAGAGAGAGAGAGAGAGAGAGAGAGAGAGAGAGCTGAAAATCCCCTGGGAGCCCACAAAGCAGCAGAAGAGAGTAGCCAGGGACTCCCCCCCAGACTTTGCTATGCATGCCCAACAGGGTGTCAAATGTGTTACCCTAGGCTAAGTTGCTAGAAGGGACAGGATGCCAAGAACCTAGCTCCTGGGTAAAAATTGTCATTGCCCCATCCTGGTGGCTGAGCCTGGGTCAGCAGTCCTGGAGTGTGGGTTTCCCTGGCTAGGAAGGCATGGGAGGCCACCCACGTGGGTGGTTGGTGGGAGACAGCAGCCAGGGTATAATCCCAGGCCCAGAACAGGAGCAGGCTAGACTTTTGGCTGTGTGGTCCTCCCCTCCTCTCCCACCTCCTCCTCTGTGTGTGTCTTGCCACACTCCTTTTGCCTTCCTTCTACTAAGCAGCTTGCATCCACCTAGTCCCAGCGGGGCTATTCTCCTGTCTCTCATGCCTTGCTGAGCCAAGTCCTCCAGTTTGCTTCCACCCAGACTCCCTTCCCCCAACTCAGGCTGCCACATCAGTTCCTAGTCCCTCCTCCAGGACTCCTGCTGGGGCGTTCACAACTTCGCCCAAGGTTGGAGTGATGAGAGTGGGATGCGGAGGGCAGAGGTCCTCCTTTTGTGCACATAGTCAGCTCTTCCTGGGTTCCCATGGCCAAGGGTCTGGCACACTGCAAAGGTAAAGCATATCTAGTTTCCATTGCCACAGGCCAGCATGGACTTTGTTGCCATAGGTGCTGAGCCACCACTGGACAGTCTTGGGTGATAGATGCTGTACCACTAGGGTGGGCTGAGCTGAGGAAGACTGGGAGCTTGAGAGGAGGCAGGAATCCATACCACAGCACTCCACACCACACCATCAGAAACCTGGGAAGGAACAGTGGTGGGGGCTGGCCATGCACATAGCTTACCTGGTGGCACCTGTCTCCTCTCCTTGCATTCAGCTCTTACTGGGTACAGGTCCTGGATGGTGTCCTGCCAGCTCCCTGGAACTGATGGAATTTCTAGGGGTCTCTGCAATCATTCAAATGAGGCCAAGGGAACAGTCAATGACCTAGGGAGAGGAAGAGACCAGGACAGGGAGCCAGGCATGGGCTGGGGTTCGAGTGTGGAGGGCTGAGTACCAGGACTTTGAGGTCAAGGGAAACTTGGGTTCTCTGATGCCTGCTCAGCAGCTGGGAGAGCTTCCAGACGTGGCTTCCATACAATGAGGGAATCAGGGTGGGGTCACTTGAGTGTCCATATGATGAAGCTTGGTGTGGAGTGACTTGGTGCATAAACTTTACTCTGCACCTCCTCCCACCCACTGCCCTGCACAGAGTCGCTCCAGTGGGGTTGCAACTGACCTGGCAGGGCTGAAGATAGGCTAAAGAGAGTCACTTGTGCCCCTCCCATTGGCTCTTCAAACAACAGACTCCCAAGAAATTAAAATTTTCCCAGGAATCTCATGCTGGGGGATGGGGGTTGGAAGGGAAGGTTGAAGCCTGGTACCAGCCAGAGGAGGAACTTGTTTTCAGGATGAGATGTCATAGGGTTCTGACCTGTTAGACCACCTTGCCAGGGAAACTGAGCCAGACAACGATGGGTCTGTGTGGAATGAGATCACACTGTAACCAGGTCTGTGAGTTATTTATTTCTCTGACCCTTGATTTCAACCTAAACCATATGTCCCCACCCTCACACAGGGACTTGGGGGTGTGTGTGGGGGTCACTAGACCTCTTGTCCCTCTTCCTGATGTGGCCACATTGAATAATCTCCCTTCTCTGCTTTCACTATTACTTGTCGCCTCAGTTGGTGGATTGAGGACAGTGGTCAAGGCAGCTTGTAGGCACTTACAGGGCCCAGGCTCTGACCCTAATGACTCCTGTTAACATGATCTCCAGGACCCTTGGGTGGGTCCAGCCCAGATCAGGCTGTTCCTGGTGCTCAGGACAGGGGAGCCTGCGTACTGACTTCCCCAGCGTCTCTGTGACTTTCTTTTGGGGCTAAGTGCCTCCAGGTTTAGCTTGTATCTTTGTTTCTTTCCAAAAACTTGGGAATCTGCCCAAGACAAGAGAGGCAATCCCTGGAATCTTTGGATTAAGACGGAAGTGTTCCTGCAGGATGCCACTGCTGGTACCTGAGACCAGGAAGGAGAAAGAGGCCCTGGGGCAGTGATCCACAACCTTGCCCTGGGGCTGCTGCTTCCAGATGGGCAGGAAGTCTTAGGCAGCTTGATCTACCAGGCAAAGCCTGCAGCTTTGTGGGCAGGGGATATGCCTAGCATGTGATGGTCTTGAGTTTGCCTGATAGCACCATAAAAGTCAAACACAAACCTCCCACAATTCTGACAACCACAGGTGCCATTTAAAGCATGTGGCTGTGTGATTTGGGGTGAGGATCTGCCCTTTAACCGGGACGGGAAGGTCGAAAGGAACATTATGAGAGCTGACAAATTAAACCTATGCAAAGGGCACGTTTGCTGCAAGCAATTTAAGCATTCTGGGGCTGGGGATGTAGCTTAGTTAGTAAAATACTTGCCAACATGCAGGAGGCCCTGGGTTTGGTTCCCAGCACTGTGTAAACCCGGGTGTGCTAGCACATGCCTGTAATCTGAGCAGTTAGAGGGCGGAGGTAAGAGGATTGGGAGTCCAAGGTCATCCTTGGCTACATAGTGAATTTGAGTCCTTCCTGGGCTACATGAGACCCTGTCTAAAAACAAAAACCAAAGAACCCCCTCCAAACAGAAAACCAACCAACCAAACAAACAACAAAATCAAGCAAGATGGTAACACCAGAAGCTTGGCATTCTGTCTGTCTGTCTTTCTGGCACAAGGTGAAATGAGCTAGCTAGGTTCAGTTGGGGGAAGGTTGACCATCCCTATAAAAGACAAATGGTCAGGTTCACACTATACAAGGAGCATGCAAAAATGAGGTCAAGGCCGGGCGTGGTGGCACACACCTTTAATCCCAGTACTCGGGAGGCAGAGGTAGGAGGATCATTGTGAGTTCAAGGCCATCCTGAGACTACATAGTGAATTCCAGGTCAGCCTGGGCTAGATGAAGACCCTACCTCGAAAAACAAAACAAAACAAACAAAAAAAGAGGTCAAAAGATAGTAAAAACATGGGCAAAGATTCTGAAAATGGGGGCAGAAGCCTCTTCAGTTTCAAGGCTATATCCAAAGAGAGTCAGGCTGACTGGGAGTTAGGGACATGAGGAGGAAAGTCTCCATCTCATGGAACGGCACACAGCTTGAAATCAGACGGCCTCAGAGGAGGCGGCCTGGGGAATAGTCATATTCCTTCATGTGGTGGTTAGATTCAGGTATCCCCCATAAACTCATGTGTTCTGAATGCTAGGTCCCCAGATGGTGTCAATTAGGGAATTGGATCCTCTTGGAGGCGGTGTATTGTTGGGGCGGTTTTATGGGCATTATAGCCAGCTTCCCCTTGCCAGTGTTTGGCTCACTCTCCTGTAGCTGTTGTCCACCTGATGCTGGCCAGGAGATGATGCTCATGCCATCATTTTCCCCTGCCATCATGGAGAGTCCTCTCAAGACTATAAGACAAAATCAACCCTTTCCTCCCACAAGCTGCTCTTGGTTGGGTGCTTTCTACCAGCAATGTGAAGCTGACTGTAACACCATACCATGGCAGGGACCAGGGAGCCATACAGACACAGGGACTCTGGGATTTATTTTACTAAGGACATGTGTGGACATGCTGCCTCAGCAGTCCCAGTTGTGGGTATGTATCCTTTAGAAATGAATGCATCGATGTGTCAGAGGCATGACTAGGGTGTTCACTCAGGTCTGGATAAAGATGGTCTTGGGTATGTCAGCCAGATGGTTTCATCTGGACAGCAGATGGGGAAACCACAGACAGCCATTCTGTGGAGTCTTGCATCATTCTCAAAGGAAGGCAACAGGTCTCTGGGTACTGTCTGGAAGATTGACTGGATGATTGGAGATGGGAGGTTACAAAGGAGAAGTCAGTGGCTGACTGCTCACTGCAACCTGCTGGAAGGGGTCTGAGGTGGGAGAGGTGACAACGAGGCAGGATGGTGGTCTCCTTGCTGCGGAGGGCCATACAGAAACCCACTACACTCCTTATGTACGCACACACTCTGTGACTCCAAGATCAACCTGCACACAGTTCTGACACCTGCAACTGCCCTTGGATCACCTGTTTCTTCTGGCTCATGGGTGGGGCTGTTCCTGTGTTATCTCCTCTACGTCCCCAGTCTTAGAAAAACTACGCACCATCTACTGCACATAGAAGGTTTTTGTCTAGAAAAACTTGCTGTGGTGTCTAATTTCTTTTTGAGAGAGAGAGAGAGAAAGCTCATGTACTCTAGGCTGGACTTGAACTTATTATGTAGTTGAGGATGACCTTGAACTTCTGATCCTCCTACCTTTCCTCTCAAGTGTGGGGTGACAGCTGTGCATTACTATGTCCAGTTTATGCAGTGCTAAGTTAGAACCCAGGCCTTCGTGCATGCTGGGCCAGTACTTTACCAACTGAGCCACTTCCCTAACCCACGATGTCTACATTCTTACAAAACAGCTGTGACACCCATCTGGAAGTGCTCCCGATGATGGCTAATCAGCAAGTGAATCTTTTGTCCATTTATCTTTAGATTATAAAAAAACCTAGGAGGGCTGGAGGGATGGCTTAGTGGTTAAGCCATTTGCCTGCAAAGCCAAAGGACCCAGGTTCAATTTCCCAGATCCCACGTTAGCCAGATGCACAAGGGGGTGCATGTGTCTGGAGTTCGTTTGCAGTGGCTAGAGGACCTGGCACACCCATTCTCTCTCTCTCTTTCTCTGTCAAATAAATAAATTAAATAAAAACAAAACCTTCTAGGACATGAGGACAAAAGCATGGATCCCCTTCAGCAAAGGGGATCACAGAGCATTCTACAGGTGTGCCCTTCTCTCCTTCCCTTCAGTGCCCTGTCGGGCTGTGCAGTAGGCACCTTCCTATAGACCAGCTCCAGTGGATGACAGAGGGGCACAGGGACTCTTGAGCTAAGGGGGCGGTCCTATGTGAGGGCGATGAGCTGGTTAAGCTTGAATCTTGGAAGGGAGTCCGATCACTCTTGCTGAAGCCAATCAGACATCCCAGGGCCTGGAAACCGGGGTGTTGGGTGAGGGAGGAGATGTAGTTTCTTGACTTTCCTTCTGGCACACAGCAGTTTTGGAGGAGGACCTTTGACTCATCATTCTGCTTAATGTTTGCATGCTTTGGTACAGAGCATCCATGGGTGGTGGGGCTGTGTGTGACCCTTGAAGAAGCCCTAACAAGCTAATTCCCACACCCAGCCTGCAAAACTGGCCATAATTTTGTGTACCAAGTTCAGGCAATCTCCAGTTGAAGAGCAAGGTCTTTGAAGTGTTGTCTGGCACACTGCAGACTCTAAACTGGACAGGGTATTTCATGGAGGGGCCTTGGGTCAGTGCAGCATGACACAGAAGCAGCACAGCTCGGCTGAGCTCAGCTGAAGGACCAACCACCCAGCCATCTGCAGGGCAGGAAGGAGGCACTGGGCCAGGAACCCTGTTCTCTAATGGGCTCTGAGACCTTTCAAGGAGCGACCTTCTCTGCCCAGGCCTTGGGCTTGCTATTGTGGGAAGTGAATCCCAGCACTGGGTCATGTAGAAGTGACCTTTTGATGTCCTTGTGGAATTTTATAGGGCTGCTGGGCTGGGTCAGGAGGATGCTAAGTGAGGTACTGGAAATGTCAGCACCCTGCCCAGGGTGCTATGTGTGGTGAGGATGGTCCCTTAGCGCTGCTCCTTTGCTGGGGTCGGTGGGGGTCTTCTGGTTATGGCTGAGTTTCTTCTGACAGTGTCTTCTTTCTTCCTTAAAAAAAAAATAAGTGAAAGAGGTCAGGGAGATAGCTCAGTGGGTAAAATACTTGCTGTACAACATGAGGACTTGAGTTAAATCCCCAGAACACATATTTTAAAAAGCCAAGCATGCTGGTATATGCTGGTTACCCCAGCGGGCGCAGACAGGTGAATGCCTGGGGCTCAGCACCAGCCACTCTAGCCTACTTGGTGAGCTCCAGGCCAGCGAGAGACCCTGTCTCATAAAAAGATGAATGACAGCTTAGAAAGAACTCCAGAAGTGGTCAACTGGCCTACACACACACACACACACACACACACACACACACACACACACACACGGTGGGATCTCCGAATATCAGACCTGGAACCTCCTATCCAAAGTTGCTTCAAGATCTGAGGCTGGCGAGGGTCACTGCCTCTGAGCTGTCTACTATGTTGGGTAAAGGCAGGGCCCTGATTCCTGGCTGGCTGACCTTCCTCCTGGAGTGGGTCAGGCTCCATGTGCCAAAATCTCATGGGAGGATCTGGGATGAGCTGCCAATGGCTGGAGGCTTCCTGAACCCTTGTAGGAAGTTTCCCGGTGTGTTAGTTACTTTTCTTGTAACTGTAACAAAATTCCTGACAACAGCACCTTAAGGAAGGGTTTCTTGTGGCTCATGGTTTGAAAGTATAGTTCATCACTGGGAAAGCATGGTGGCAGGAGTGTGAGGCGGCTGGTCACATTGCATCTGTAGTCAGGAAGCAGAGAGAAGTGGATGCTGGTGCTCAGCTCATTCATACTTTTTATTTAGCTCTGGACTCCAGCCCAAGGGACGGTGCTGTCCACATTCAGGGTGCATCTTCCCTGCTCAGTTAAACCTTCTGGAAACAGCCTCATAAACATACCCAGATGTATGTTTCCCTGGTGATCCTACATTCAGTCAGGAGTAAGATGAAACTTAACTATCCCATCCCAGATGAGTGTGAGGAAAAGGGAGGTGCTTTGCTTCCTGCAGGTGACTGCCCACTGATCTACTGCCCAGAGTGGCTGGCTTGGGGCCTACCATATCTCTAGCCTTGGCCACTCTTGGCTTCTTGTGTGTCTGGGATGTGACCAGTGGCTGATTAAGGATAGCCATAGCATTTGTTCATAAGGCCATGGGAATGTGTATGGAGGAAGGCACGGTGTCACAGAGGCTGTCTTAGGAGGGTTTTCTGGAGACCTCATCTGCCAGCCTGGGCGTCGGGGCTGACAACCAGGGCTGCATGCGTTTCCTAGCAGCTTGTAGAAAGCCTTTCTGGTTTATGCGGGAGCCAGATTCTGTCAGTTAGAAGCCTGTCAGGACTGGCTGACGGGACCCCACTAACAGGAACTGTAGACAGAGTTGATCCCACACTGTTTGTTTAAAAGCTTGTGTAAACTTCTATCTCAGGGGGTCTGCTGGATGCCTTGGGCTCCAGCTCCCCTCTTATCAGTTATCATGAGAAGTAAAAGGCTCCAAAGGCCTGTGGCTCGGAGACAAGCAAGGGCTTTATCTTTCCCGTGGCTTCTCAGGGAGCCTTCCCTGAGAAGACTCTTGGGATGTCTTTGGGATGGCTACCTGAAGAGGAAGAATCAAGGAGCAAGGGTTCGGGGACATGGCCTAGGGGCCCTGCTGAAGTTCCTTAGGGAGGCTAGCCTTGGCAGTAGGCTGCTTGAGAGAGGCCTTCCAGCCTATGTCACGGGCTGTCCCTGGAGGGGCTTTCAGAGGGCAAAACACAGCGAGGATCCCAGCAGTGGTGACTTCAGACATCCATTGCACAAGGATGTTTGGGTAGGTTTGTGGTGAGCTTGACAGTCAGGGAGGCATGCCTGGCCACTGTGGATTTGTGTGCACTGGTGTTTCAGGAAGGCCTGCCCAGCCACTTGCATCGGGTCCTTTTCTCCAAGTCCCCAACGAGAGTTCCTGTTTAATGAAGTGGGACCTTGAGGACCATTCCCAGGAAAGCCCCAGAGGCATCAGTGCCCCAGGGAAGGTGTTCTGTGGCTCCATCCTTGCCTGGGTTGAGAAACTCAGGAAGGCAGCCTTGGTCGTGCGCTAGTGTCTCTGACCAAGGGAAGACCCAAGGGACCCATCTGTCATGAGAGGGACGGTACAAGGAATGGTCATGAGGAGTGACCCCTTAATGTCCCCAGGGTCCCCCTGCCCTGCCCCAAGAGACCTTGGAGCAGGGCATCCCAGGGGCTCCACCTGACACCAGGTGACGGTGCTTTGGAAAGACCCCCCTCCAGCACCGAGTATATGGGGCAGGCTCAGAGGCCATCTGGAGTGACACCATGCGATGAGTAATATTGTCAACTTGACAAGAATGACTGAGGGAGTTTCTAGATTGGTCAATTGAGCTGTGAGAAGACCCACACTGAATGCAACAGCACCACTCCATGGCTGGTGCCCCAAGTTCATCTCTCTCTGCTTGCTAACTGTGGGTGTAATGTACCCAGCCGCCTCGACCTCCTGCTACCATGCGTTCCCTGACGTGATGGGGATCCTCAGAGTGCAAGCTAAAATAAACCCTCCCCTCCTCAAGCTGCTTTTGTCACAGCAACGAGACAGTAACTAATGCACACTGTCATGCTTGCTTTCTGTCCCACTGTCAGGGAGCCATTGTCTCTGGGACTGCTGTGGACTCTATAGCAGCTGGACCGTCTGGGAGCCAATTAACTCACTGGTCAGTCAGCCCCCCCCTGCTCTCTATTGTAGTGTGAACTGTGCCTCTCCCCAAAGACAGGCGGGTACCCTAGTGACTGTGAAACTGCCTATTTGCAAGTGAGACTTAGCAAATGTAATGAGGTCACAGCGAGGTCATTAGAGAGGGCCTTCAAGCAAGACTGTTGCCCTTATGAGAAAAGAAAATGACAGGAGAACAGCATGAGAAAAGATAAAGAGAGGAAGAGTTGCAGAGATCTGTCTACAAGCCAGAGGATGCTACATACAGAGCAAGGGAGCAGCAACAAGGATCCTACTCAGACTCAGGGACTTTGGCCCTGTGAACAGTCTTCGGGACAGCAGGACAATTGTTCTGAGGGTTTAGCTGCCCAGGGGCATGTAACACTTTGCAATAGTAGCTCTGGCAAAGGTTCTCTAGGATACATTTTGTCCTTGGGCCTTTCTGGGTCAAGGCTATTTCATTGGTACTTTTCTTCCTGAGCTCAGCAGGTCACTGGGTGAAGGTAAGACAAATGCTGAAGGACTTTGCCCCAGCAAAGTGGCACCCTTCCATGCATGATGTTGGGAGTCCCTTTGGTGACCCAGCTGCAGAGGCTCGGGGGCAACTCAGCAGCAGGGTTATAGCCCTGCCAGAGGCTGCCCTGGCAGGAAGTGGGCAGCAAAGATGGGACTCCAGTAGCCTGTGATGACATCATCTGGCCTCTTGTCCCACGTCTCCTGGTCTTCCAGACTGCAAATTGAGAGGGGCGCAGCCTTGCTATGAAAAGGTAAGCCCTCATGGTGAGACAGGCAGGACCTTCAGAGCCACTTTGCTGTCACCTGGCTGTTGAGTGCTCCCCAGAGACTCCTCTGTGTGGACTTGGTCCTCAGAGTGGTGATATTAGGGGTGCTGTGGACCTTTAAGAGGTGGGGTCTAATAGGAGGTACACAGGTCATTGGGGATTTGCCCTTCCAGTGTTTCTGCCATGATGGACAACCATCTGCCACTTGGGGTCACCGATCTCGGACTTTGCCATAGGAGCTAAACGCACCCTCTTGATTCTGTATCTATGCCAGGCATGCATTTTATAGTGACACAAAGCTGACTGGATCTCAAAGCCTTCTAGAGTTACCTTTTGGTTAGCTGTGACCTGGATAAGCTGCGATGGGCCTGCATTCGAGTCTCTCACCTGCAGAATGGGCAGCTCTGAGGCTGTCTGCTGATACGTTTGTTGAGGAGGGCAGTGATGCATTGGTGAGAACGACGTCAGCAAGCACACCTTGCTGTTCTTGTCCTGAAGGCCCTGGCATCTGGGCTTGTGCTGTCCATGTGTTCTGTCTCTCTGTTTTCTCAATCACCCCCTTTTTGTGGGTTCCCAAAACTTTAAATCCATCAGGTTGACAGTTAAGTGGTTCCGATGATAGAGACCTTGACGAGAAATCAGTGAATGGCCATCCCTTGTCTTTCCACTGCTCTGGAGTTGATGCCAGCAAATGGCTTGGTGGAGCCGCCTTGATAGAGGACAGGCTGAGTGAGACACCAGGCCTTTGGTTTGTCTGACACTCCAAGTGTTAAGAACACAGAGGCATTTGTAGCTCCCGGGGCCTCCTGGTGTTTGTGCCTGTGGTCTCCCCAGCCCTCTCTGTCAGCTAACTCAAGCATACTTGCAAATTCAGGTTGTGGGAGAAGAGAGACTTTCCTGGAATTTGCAGGTCCCTGCTCCAAGCAATGTCCTCTAGACAGATGGAAGGGCTACTGGCCAGCATAAGGCTCTTGTCCTTGTCTGAGTTTCAGAGGGCAGTGCAACAAGTGCTGCTTGTGAGGCAGAGGTGAAGAAAGTGATTCTGGAGGCAGAAATGAGCACCTTACCACCCAAACTTGGCCAATAGTGTGCACGGCAAAGGTCAAGGCAGAAGGACACCGTCTCTAACTCCTTCCCTGTGGCACAGACCCCAAGCAGGTGCCAAATCCTCCTTAGCAGTGTGAGCTATTTTTCTTATTTTTGTACCCGCTTTTCTTTTAACTCTGAATACCAAGAATTGTTTTAAAAAATCTTTAGTGCTGCTCTCAGCCTTGATCATAGAAGTTCCTTTCTGCAATGGGCAGAGGTTAATACAGGGATGGATAGCTGGAAAAAAAAAGTACTGAGAATGAGTGACTATTATGTGCTCCCTAAATGGGACATCTAAACCACCCTCTCCAAGGCTCAGGGAATGTTGTGGAAGAAGACAGAAAGCATGTAAGGGCAGGAGGAGGGAGAAGAGAAAACTGTCTTCATGGTATGACTCGGTTGCTTGCACTTATGAAATCACAGTAGCTATGGTTTCCAGCCCAAGATCAACCCCATGGTCAACATTCTGTCTTGGATCTGGGAGGGGCTGATGAGAGTCCACTCCTCCTGGAGTAGCTATTGACACTTAATAATCGCTGGGGAAAGGGAGTCGTGATCTTTAAGAGTGTGGCCTCTGGGACACTGCCCATACTCTAGTAAAGAATTCCCAAAAGCCGGGCATGGTGGTGCACACCTTTAATCCCAGCACTCGGGAGGCAGAGGTAGGAGGATTGCAGGGAGTTTGAGGCCACCCTGAGACTACATAGTGAATTCCAGGTCAGCCTGGGCAGAGTGAGACCCTACCTTGAAAAACCAAAAAAAAAAAAAAAAAAAAAAAAAAAAAAAAAAGAATTCCTTACCTATGCTCATGGCAATCCCAAGTAAACTCATGGGACACAGACACACACACACACACACACACACACACACACACACACACACACACACACCAGAAAAGTAGGGAGAGAATTAGTTGGGAAGAAGGGTGTTAGTGGAAAGGCAAGGGGATAAAAGAGTAAAGAAGATCAAATTACATTATAAACGTATATGAAAATGTCAAAATAAAAAGAAAATAGAGGGCTGGAGAAGATGGCTTTAGAGGTTAAGGCGCTTCCCTGCAAAGCCAAAGGACCCTGGTTCGATTCCCCAGGACCCATGTAAGCCAGATGCACAAGGAGCGCATGTACCTGGAGTTTGTTTGCAGTGGCTAGAGGCCCTGGCGCATCCATTCACTCTCTCTCTCTCTTTACTCTATCTCTATCTCTTTCTCATAAATAAATAAATAAATAAATTAATTAATTAATAAAATATATTAAAAAAAAAGAAACAAAATAAATGGTGCAGTATACAATCTCTTAAATCCTACACTCTGCTTACCAAGACATGTGAACATTGCCAAGTTTTTCTATTCCTCTTTTCCACCATTTCCACAATAAAATAAATACACCTGTATCTATGGGAAAAAATTTCCCAAATAGAACCTGAAATAGAGCAAGAATATTAACAATGGATTTTCAAACTTGGGGCAAAGCATCCTTTGATCAAATGCTTAAAAAAAAAAAGAAAACAAAAGCCCAGAATGTTCTTGGGCAAAACTTTGGAATTATATTCACATCTAGTATAAATAGTTCTCCACAATGAAGGCCAGGCCACAAAGCCATTTACCAAAATAGCAACAAACTTTCCAGCAACCCTGTGTTCTTTAGAAGCTGTGTGACCCAAGTCCCACAATTACCCATGAGCAGCCCTCAACCCCACCTTAACTCTCCTCTAAAGCACTTCCCTGCCCCTTTTGCATTCTTGCTTAGTGTGTTCTGAACAGAATAGATGAGCGTAAGCTAGCTCAGGAGACAAGAACTCCTTTCCCTACGGCTGGGAACGGGATTCTCCTCTCTGTTAGTGTTGGGTGTAGGAAGGAGTGTGGGAAAGTGGCTATGGTTAATTATCAGGTGGTACCTTGTTGACAACAGATTTGGAAGTCTTTTCAAGAAACAACCCCAAACCTACATCTCTATAGGACGGGAGCCCCTACCCCCCACCCCAGAGCCCTCTGATGAGGCCGGAGTAGTCAGACTGGTGCTGGCTGGCTGGGGAAGGACAATCCAAGCAGCCCATACACAGTTTTCCATTGCAGCTTAAGGAAAGAAAGATGTATTTCAACTCACTGTTCCCAGGGTTTCAGTCATTGACCCCCTGGTTCCATTGCTAGGGGCTGAGCATCACAGCAGAGTGGTTTACCAAAGATGTTTACCTCATGGTAGCCAGAAAGCAGAGACACACCCAGGAAGGGGTTAGGGACAAGATAGTTCCTTCAAAGTCATACCTTCAGTGACCTACTTCCTCCAACTAGGCCTGCCATCTATACCTTCCACACCTCGTAATAACGCCATTGAATTGTGAGTCCAGCAGGGAAGGAGAGATGCTCAGTGGGTCAAGTGCTAGCTGTGCAAGCAGTAGGATTGGAATTCAGATCCCAGGGCTTCCTTGAGCCTGGTGGCATCCCCAGGAGGACCCAGGGGAGGGGTGTCTTGGGGCTGTTCATGGCAATTTCTATACAGAAAAGTGTTTCTCTGAACAAACTCCTAGAGTTTAGACTTGGATTGTCTCCCACAGGTCCATGTGTTCAAGGCTTGGGAGGTGATGGATCTTTGAGAGGCAGAGCCTGGTGGGAGGCCCTTAGGACATTGGGATGGTTTCCAGTCCCTTCTTTTTGGTCTTGTTTTGTTTCCTGGTGGATGATCCTTTCTTGCTTGGTCACAAGCTTCTGCTATGATGAGCTATCTTGTCACAGGCCCATAGTAGGGGGGATTAACTGGCCATGGATGGGAAGTTCTCAACCCTCGGGCCCAAATCAGTCTCTTCTCTTGGTGATTTGATGTTCTTGGTCTTCGTCATGGGAGTGAGAAACCCGAAAGCTGACGAACCACGCGTGTTGGCACCTTGTGCGCTTGTCACTGACAACCTGAAGACTGGGGCAATGATTCAGGGTCTGTTCTGTAGGGGGTGTGTGTTCCAGGGTCTTCTATAGGTAGGGGACAGATACCTGTGCACTCAGGTTCCCTTCACTGTGGAGACAGGTCTAGGGCACTGAGTCATCTTCAGGCAGGACTCTGGATGTTTCCTTCTTAAGCTGTCATGGTGTGTTCATGCCAACATGTCCCCACGTGTCCACTTTGTAGTCTCTATCCCCAGAGTACCAAGGCTGGGTGTGGGTGATGGGGGCAAGAGCTCCCTTCATGCTTCCTGAGTATGATCTAGAGTCCTGAATCTGCACCATCCCCACGGACCTTGCGTCCTTCTCGGGGGCCCTTGCTACCGCCCGGTGAAGCCTGCTTTACCTGCACCCTAGACCCAGGGCTGTCCTGCCTCCTGCCTTCTTCTAGTTGTCTCAGTAGAGTTGGGGGAACACTGTTTAGAAGCCGGGACATGACTCAACTCAGCTGTAAAATCAATGCCTTTCAAGTATCTTTCACATCATGAATCCGGAAGGTCAAGAAGCCTCGTTCCCCATGTTCCCCACCCTTCCCTGTCCCCCCTGAGTCTCATCCATTTAACAGACAGTGAAGGTGTTGGGAATTGTCTTTTTATACATCCTAGTTGCACAGGTATTATGGTCTAGGACCATGGTGTGATGGCTTGAATGGAGTGTCCCCTTGTTTTTCCTTTGCAAGCCATTAAATCAGTTGTGGCTTATCCACACCAGCCCCCAGCTCAGTTCATGCATTTTCAGCTGTGCTGAGGAATCCCTTCCTCTTCCGCACCGCCCTCCCTCCCTCCCTCCCTCCCTCAAACTTGGAATTCCTTCCTCCTCGATAGCCCCATGTGACCTCGTGGGCCTGCCAAGGAATGGGTGTGTGTAATGGAGCGGTGGGGGCCTCATGCTTTAAGAATGGGGGGTGGGCTTCCTGATGTTAACCTGCCCATGTGACTCAGGACTTTCAGTGGGAACAGGCAAGGTCCAAAGGCAAGAAAGGGAGGCCCTGGGTTTCAGAAGAGGCCATGCTGGGAGTGGCCACAGGCAGGATTGCTGTGGGTGTACATGCTTTCCTGCAGCTCTCTGTCCCAGCGCACATGCTGTGGGGCATGCCTCTAGCAGCTTGCTGGCTGTGCTCACGCTCCCACTGCCTCCTAAGCCTAGTCACGCAGGAGCAGGGCTTGCTTTGGCCAGCTTGGGCTCCGCAGCCAACACAGGGCTCTTTTTCTGTCCCAGAGAGAGCCCTGCTTTCTAAAGCAGCCCTGTTGCCAACAGCTGGAGTCTTTTTTTAGGGACAAAGTGGGCCGCCCAGCATTTGTACCCAACGTTCACTCCCTGAAGGGCTACCCAGAGCCTCCAGACTCACAGACGGTAGGGTAGTGAATGACTTCTGAGGCTGGAGGTTTGTGACATTCCCTTTGGCTGCCCGAAATGCTTTCTCCCCAAGCTTCATTCTCCTGCAGCTGCAGTTCAAGGCTCCTTTACTTTCTCCTTTTTGATGTCCTCACTGCCCCCTCCCCACGCTTACTTCATCTCTGGGGAGGTGAAGATGGACTTTGAGCATCCCTGAGAGCCAAGCCCAGCCCCCTACAGAGGTGTGAAGACCTGCTCCCCCATCCTCACCATGCCCCTCCTTGCTAGCAAGCCTCCATGGGTGGGCTGGCTGCCCAGGCTTAAAGGGATCCACACTGATCTTCAGGTGATGCAGGAGGTGGGCTTTTGTTCCAGGACCACGGTGAGAGCAAGGACAGTGGGCAAACACTTGGGGGGAATGCCACGCCCACATGGAGACCCCGAGTCAGTCAGTCCTAGCTATAATCTCTGTCCCTCTGGCCACCTGCAAAGCTGAGGCAGTGGCTGTCAGGCGTGGAAGGAGAGCCATTGCCTGTCCAGGAAGGTTCTGGCAAAGGGATGGAAGTTCAGAGGCACCTGCTGAGATATCCAGAACAAAGAACTGGACCAGGGATAGAACCAGCGCAGAGGAAGCCAGGAAGCTGTGAGATCTACGTGTACAGGAGAGAGCATGCTCCAGGAAACCAGAGGCTATGACACCAGAGCAGGATGGGGCGAGTGCTATGTAAATAACCCTTAGAGGCTTGCCAGGGGCTATGAGAGCTCTAACCCTTCCTATTTCCATGTTGGGAGTGCCTTTCTCTTTGTTATTTTGCCTTTCTCTTGTTATTTACCTATTTGTTGTTTTGACATCTGTATGTATGTATGTGTGCATATGCGTGGGGAGGTCGGAGGTCAATGTTGAGTGTCTTATTTGATCACTCCCCACATTGCTTTTCTGAGACAGTCCCTCACTGAACCCAGAGCTCATCAATTGTTTTAGACAAAGTAGCCTGCAAGTCCCAGGGGTGTTCCTGTTGCGGCTGCCCCAGTGGTGGGATTACAGGTGCACTGCCAGTTTGCCTGAGTGCTAGGAATCTGAACATAGGTCCTCATGCTTGCATGATAGGCATTTTTCTCACTGGGCCATATCCCAACCTGCCTCTCTGTTTTGTTTTGTTTTCTTTTCTTTTTTAACCAGCTGTCTCTATTTCTATTACTATCCATGTGCTTCTCATCCAATTCTATGTTCCAGGACAGACGCAAGGACCAGGAAATCTTAGCAGGTATCCTGCAGACTCTGATCCACTCTTGTGACAAGTCTACCTTAATTCCTGAGGCTGACTAACTGGGGACCACTTTGTAACAACTTTGACACCCTAGACTCCTGGGGAGGCACTGAAAGCTCACTGGAGGCCCCAGAATTGACCCCCAGAACCCACTATAGTCAGCTGTCTTTCTGGAGGGCAGGAGTCTGCTATCTCCCCCTCCCCATTGTCTTTCCCTTTCAGCCCCTCTTTCACCCAGTACCTTCTGTTGGGGCCATGGCAGGATGCCCTGTGGGCAGCTGGTTCCCAGCCCTCCTTGGCAGGTTGAGAATTGCCTTTGTCAAGGAGAGGTGTGGGCCTCCTGATCAAGTGCGCCCTGCACGCTGAAGCCCAGGAGGGAATTTGTGGTCCGTGGGCATGCAGACCCTCTTCTGGAGCTGCCTGCTTCTGGCCTGGTGTTGGACAAGCCTGCAGCCATGCTGGGTGTGAGCTGTGGTTGGTCCTGGCCCTAAAGCAGGAGAAGCAGTTCCAGTGAGAGCAGGAAGAGGCCTAGGGTCATGACCCTGGTCCAAGCTTTCCATTTTGTAAAAATCTCCATGATTAACTCTCTTCTTTTTAAGATACGTATTAACATGCATCAGACCTTTGACCTTGGCTGGAAGTTGGATGGAGGGCAGAGGCGGGTCCTGGATTTATTATTGACTAATTAAGTTGCTATTGATCACACAGCAGTTTCTGTTCCATGAGGCTTTCACAGTCAGTCTTGATCTCACATCTAGTCACATAGACCGGGCAGGTGCTGGCTGTCCCAGACCCAGCTGTATTCACAAGACCGTCCCTTGAAGGCTGGGCTCTTCCTGACAGAGTGCAGAGGAGGGGGTCTGGGCTCAAACTCACTCCTCTCACTTCCTACGTGAGCTCAGTCCGGTGGGGCCACATTTCCAACCTGTTCTTCTTCAAGACGGGCTGGGGAAGATGGCTCAGTGGGTAAAGCACTTGCCGTGTGAGCAGGAGGACACCCAGTACCCATAGGGAGTGCTGGAAATGGTGGCATTCATTGGGAATCCCAGGGCAGAGCCGGCTGAGACAGAAAGATCCCCTGGGGCTCATTGGTTACCTGAATCTGTGAGCTCGAGGTTCAGCGAGAAAACCTGTCTCTAAAAGTATGCAGTGGAAAGCCAGTTGTGGTGGCTTATGTCTTCAATCCCAGCACTGAGAAAGCTGAGGTAAGAGGGTCAACGTGAGTTCAAGGCCGGCCTGGGCTAAAGAGTGAGTTCCAGGTCAGCTTGGATTAGAGGGAGACCGTACTTCAGAAAAACAAAAATACATAAGGTAGAGAGTCAACCTCTGGCCTCCACATGTAGGCACACCCCCAAACCCCCTCATAGGCCCACATACATATGAACATGCATAAACACATGCACAGCACACACACATATGACAGTGATCCTCCGCCTTTCCCACCAGCTTTTCCTGTGGCTTGACTGTGACACCCGTCCACAGAGAGGCAGGAGCTCCATCTCCTGCCTGGAGCTGCCTTCTTGCCTGGGCCTGTGATGAAGGCCTGCTGTGTGTTTCTGAGGAGTCGCAGAAGGCAGTGTGGCCGTAGACAGCTCCTGTCCTGCTCTTTGTTTCTCTCTCCGCTTGCTCCAGAGGAAGCCATCCACGTGTTGCAGAAACACTAACCCCAGGAGTGACCAACCTGCCAGTACAAGTGATTGCACCCCACCCTCATGGGTTATCAAGCCACCTCCATTTCACAGCCCACAGAAACTGAGGGAGACCCACATACTTGGTTTCCAGCCACTGTGCCCTGACCAGGTCAATGACAACAGAGAAGAGACTCTAACTGTGTTACTAAGTCTTGGATTGCAGGCTCCTGGAAGTTAGGTCAGTGATGGGTTGTTCCTCCAGTCGGGATTCTGTGCCTCTTTGTATGAGTAAAATACCAGTTGGGTCCACTGACCATTCTTTTTGTCTATAACACAACGGTGACCCCCACCTGTCACCTGGCCTCATGGGTGCTGGGCCCCTTACTCATTTTCTTTCCTGCGAATTGAAGAAGAGAACACCAGGGGTAAGCAGAAGGGGCCAAGGAGCCATTGGTTTGCCTGGACATCTGGATGACCTTCACTATTTACATTTGGTTCTGCACTAGCTTGCAAGCTTGTGTCAGAGAGCTGCGGTTACTAAATACTTAGGTACACACACACACACACACACACACACACACACACACACACACACATTGTCTGTGGAGAAATCACTTTAGAAATCTGCTTTACTCTGTTCTGGTGAAATGTGGATAGATTGTATTTTGCTAAAAAGAAAATTGTCAGAAGAAAATCAAGTGGTTGAAAAGGAAGGATGTCCTTGGACGTGGCCATGTGACAGCAGAGCACCAGCACTGGGGGCAGGCCGACTGCAGCTGTGTCTGTGGTTCTGAGAACAGGACTCTGCTTCAGAGAACTGGGTGTACTTGGAGTGGTGTACAGAGGGAAAGGGGTTGTGCATCTGGACTAGGGCTGGCTAGACTGTGGAGAGTGGGAGTGTATGTGTGTGCTCACACGTGGTGGGAGTAGTGTATTCACACGTGGAGGGAGTGGTATGCTCACATGTGGCATGAATGCATGTGTTGACATGAGTGTGTATCTTCACACGTGGTGGGAGTGGTGTATTCACACATGATGTGAGTATGTGTGTTTACACATGGTGGGAGTGCATACGTTGCCAAGTGATGGGTGTGAGAGTGTGAGCGTTCACATATGGTTGAAGTGGTGCATTCACACATGGTGTGAGTGATGTGGTATGAGCATGTGTTCACTCATGGCCCTATTCCTGGTGGATTCCAGCTAAATTGCATTGTTTCCACCTTGGCCACCAGTAGGTGTGACCCCGGGGCTAAAGTGGCTGCTCTGTAAATTCTGAGAATCTTCCTTCAAGTTCTCATTTTCTTTTTTTTTAAAAAAAAAACCTTTATTTATTTATTGGCAAGCAGAGAGATTGAGAGAGAGATTGAAATAGAGAGAGAGAGAGAGAGATACAGTAAGAGAGAAAGAGGGAGGATGAGAGAGAGGGACAATGGGCATGCCAGACCCTCTAGCCACTCACTGCAAATGAACTCCAGACACATGTGTCACTTTGTGCATCTGGCTTCATGTGGGTAATGGGGAATTGAACCCAGGCCATCAAGTACACTGATCCATCTCTCCAGCCCCTCAAATTCTCATTTCCATGTCTGCTAGTCTGATGAAGATACTGTGGAGACACGCCCATAATCTCATCATCCAGGAAGCTGAAGCAGGAGGATCATGAGTGGGAGGCCAGGCTGGAAGAGGAAAAAAAGGAATGAATCAACAAAAACCGAAGAAGGACTACCTTGAAAAGGAAGGGGGCTGGGGAGAGGGATGAAAGGATAAAGGGATGGGAACATGATCAAATTACTATATGCTCATACATTAAAGCTCTCAATAAAATATAAACAAACAAATGAATGCATGAATAAATGTCTTTCAGCCTCTGAGCTGAAAGCACAACCTCCCTCCCTCAACTTGCAGTGGACTAAGGGGAGGGGCAAGCTTGGGTTCTACTATTGGCTTATGCATACCTTGGGGACCAGTACACTCGTTCTTTTGTCTTTGCAGTCTAGTTCCTGCAGAGCATATTGGTGATTATCGAGTAAACACTCAAGAGATAAACATGCCTTCACAGGGCAACAGGGGCTGCACATGTTTTCTTTCTTTTCTTCACAAGATGAGTGAAGAACAATCCTAGATTTAAATGACTGTGGTTGGAATGCTTGTGTCTGTCCATGTTCATGTGTTGAAGCTGCTCCCCGCCTTTGGAGGGGGGGCCATGGGAGGAGACTAGATCACGAGGAGCCTCATGAATGGAAGTAACGCATATATGAAAAGGGCTGGCTTTGACTCTATAGCCACACTGAGGAGAGGCCATCTGTGATAGCTCATGTCAACTTGGCAGGCTCTAGAATCACCCAGGAGATAAATCTCTGGACCTAACGAAGGTATGTGTCCCCACTCTAACTGGGACAGCATGGGCTGGGGTCCTGGACTGAAAAAGAAGGAGAAAGTGAGCTGAGTACCAGCACTCATCTCTGCTTCCTGACTGCAGATGCAGTGTGACCAGCTGCCTCACACTCCCACCACCATGCCTTCCCCACCATAATAAAGTGTACCCTCAAACTGTGAGAAAAAAAACACACCCTTTCTGTCTTAATTTGCTTTTGTCAGGTATTTTGTCACAGCAGCGTGACAGTAACTAAAACACCATCTGTGGGGAAGAGGACTTTCCCAGACACCAAACTGCCAGTGCTTTGGCTTTGGACTTGGCAGCCTCCAGAACCAGGAGAAATAAATTTCAATTACTTCTGATCAGCCAAGCTGTGGTGTTTTGTTAGAGCAGCGTGGACGGGTTGACATATATACCCTGAATGCAGCAGTGGGGACTTCAAAGCTCTTAGCACCTTTTCCCGTTTACAGAGGAAAATGCTCTATGAGCTGTTGGTGTCGGGCCAGCCTTCTGCACGGGGTGGGGGGGGTCAAGGGGACTGGCTTTCCTTCCACTGTACACCTTTCTTTAAACTTAATCCAATGGTGATGACCACTGGGATGACCCAGAGGCAACATAGTGCTGAGAAGAAGGGATGGAGGAGTGTCTAGCACTGAAACACCTCTGTCACACCCTCCAATGGCTCAGGGACCATTGCGGAAGAGGGGGCGGATAGAATGGAAGAGCCAAAGGAAGGATATAACCTCTTACAATGCAGCTGCCCAGACAGAAATTGGCCTCGATATCCATGATCTTGCAGTGCCTAACAATACCTTTGCAAGACCCTCAAAATAGAAGAGAAAGATGATGTCATCAAATTAGGAAAGAGACTAATGGAGAGAGGGAGGGGATATGATGGAGACGGGAGTTCTAAAGTGGAATGGGGGAGGGGAGGGAAATATCAGGTGGGTTTTTTTTTTTTTGGTATGTAAGATTAAAAGTCAATAAAAAATAATAATTAAAAAAAAAAACTTAATCCACACCTCTCTCCTTGCCAGTTACTTCTTCAAATATATCACTTTATCCAGTGGGAAAGAAGAAGTGAGTCACCAAGTTTTTTTTTTTTTTTGTGTTCTTTACCACATATATATATTTTTAAATTTGGTTATTTGGAACTATGGACAAAAACATCAAGTCACTGGGAGTTGGTGAATATGATTAAAATATATACATGTTTGAAATTGTCAAAAATAAAGACA
Source organism: Orientallactaga sibirica (assembly GCA_036365145.1). NCBI lineage: Eukaryota > Metazoa > Chordata > Mammalia > Rodentia > Dipodidae > Orientallactaga > Orientallactaga sibirica. The sequence continues at coordinate 1,885,300 of JAEOAD010001462.1, read as the reverse complement.
CTGGGGGTGAATATGATCAAAATATATTATAGACATATATGAAATGGTCAAAAATAAAATTATAAACATCAAGTCACCCTGAAGATGGGCATAGGTCAAAGTGAATTTTCACATTAGTGTTCCATTTGCCAACTTGAAGTGATGACAGGAGGTCGGGTACTTTGAATGAATTTCCACAGAGGCACTGAATTCTTCCTCTGTGTGTGACAATGTGACCCAAGCACCTTCATCTACATGAGCCAATGATGACAGCTGATTCACTTCCAACAGCATCAAAGATAACAGACAGCTGTCAATCAGCATGTTTGTGCGTGGGCATGTGTGTTAGTGCGGGATTAGCACATGATGTCAGGTGACAACTTTGGGTGTTGTTCCTCATTTTCCACAGTGTTAGAGGCCCGGTTTCTTCGTTATTTACTGCTGCAAACAGCAGGTTAGGTGGCGTGTGGATGTACATGGATCCTCCTAGCTCCACTTTTCCCTTGTCTCCACCTCCCATCTGGCTGAAGGAGTGCTGGGGTCATAGACACTCATATTGCCATGTTCTGCTTTATGTGGGTTCTGGGGATCTGAACTCAGGTCCTCATACATGCACAACAAATATTTTATCCACTGAGCCACCCCAGCCCAATCATCATGTATTGATGGGAAGGCAGTGTGAAGACAAGCATTCAAAATTATACACATGGGGCTGGAGAGATGGCTTCGTGGTTAAGGCGCATGCCTGTAAAGCCTAAGGATCCAGGTTCGATTCTCCAGTACCCACGTAAGCCAGATGCACATGGTGGCACCTGCATCTGGAGTTTGTTTATAGTGGCTAGAAGCCCTGGTGTACCCATTCTCCTCTCTCTCTCTCTCCCTCTCTCTGTCTCTAATAAATAAATTAATTTAAAAAAACCAAAAATTATACACATGGTTTTAGAAGCTGCAAGTTAAAACACACCAGTTAGATTTCCAGAACCTTAAATGACTTGATTATGGCTCTGCAAAGGGACATTTAATCTTGAGACTTGGGAGGACTGGGGATGCAGCTCACAGGTATAGCTGTTGCCTAGTGCAGACAGAGCCCTGGGTTCCATCCCAGTACTGCAAAATAAATAAACAAATTCATAGATAAATTTCCAACATGGGTAGGTTCAGTTACTCCACACACTCAATTTACCTTGGCTGTGAATATATTTTTGTCAGCCTATTGTACCTACGTTTAGATGGATTTTGCTGGAATTAGTAGCTGCACACGTCCAAATGTCATAAACATATCAGAGGGTTCTTATGAACCCCAGGGCTATGGAGGTAGCTCAGTTGGAAAAGTGATTGCCTTGCGAGCATGAGGTCCTGAGTTCCATCTCCAGTACCCACATAAAAATGCCAGGTGTGGTGACATGTGGTTATAATTCTAGTGCTTTGGAGGTGGAGACACAGGTTTCCTGGAGTTTTCTGTCCAGTTAACCTATCCTAATCAGTGAGCTCCAGGCCAATTAGAGACCCTGTCTCAAAAAGAGGTGGATAATGTACTTGAGGATGACATGCGAGCTTATCCTCTGCTCTCTACACACATGCACACACACATGCACCTCCCAGATATGAACACACATGCGTATATGAACACACAGGCACATGCACATGCACCCCACACATGTGTACCTACACAGATACAAATACACATGCATGTATACCACACACAAGGAAAGAAGGAAAAGTTGTTCTAACATCCTTTATAGATGAAATCCAAAAGCCCGTGTGTGTGGGGGGGGAGGCTGTTATTTGGGGCTATGAGAGTGATCTTGGACATGTCATTCTATCTCTTTGGTGTGCTGGGTTTGATTTAGCGTTTTTATTGCACAAACATCATGCCATGGATGCTTTAGTCTGCACATAGCAGCTGGAGGGGAGCCCAGCCACAGCCAGGGCACTCAATTCCAAATGCTCAGATTAGATTTTAATATGCTTACAGGAGTTAAGGCTTTCTTCAGAGTCTCCTGACATGTCGTAGGATTGTGGTTTTCAAGTTTATGGTCATGTTTGTTAATGTCTTCTGTGAAAGACAAATTCCTTTCTGAGCTGTGGCTGTGTCCGTGGAGAACATTTGGCTGTGGGGCAATGCTCTGCTGGCTTTGATGGACAGCCTTGTTTTGCTCAAGCCCTGGACGGGTGGTGGTGGTGGGGGACAGTGGTCTTGTGATGGTGGGAGTCATAAAACCTAAGTTAAACAGAAGGAAATGGAAAACCTTGCAGCCCAGGCTGGGAGATTTGGAGCAGAGGGCCTGAGAACTCGCTGGGGTAGATGACACATGGGCTGGGGCTTCTGGGCATGTTTGTTGGGTAAAAGCTTTCAAACACAGTTCTGAATTTGATGGTGCTCTTCCAGTTGACAAGGTGGGTATAGCAGTTACCTTCTTGTTGCTGGGACAAAACGCTCAGCCAGAAGCAGCTGCTGGGAGGAAAGGGTTTATTTCAGGTTTACAGCTTTAGGGGAAGTTCCATTAGGGTGGAGATCACCTGGCAGAGTAGGCAACCTGCTGGCATCTTCATATATCAGCAGCAGGGCAGGAGCAGCAAAAATGAGCTAGCCAGTAAACGCCCAGTAGGGCTGGACTAGGAAACCTCTAGGTCCTTCCCCAGTGACACTTCTCCTCCAGCAAGGCTCCACCTTCCAAAGGCTCCACCAGCTGGGGATGAGGCTTAATTACAAACACATGAGGCTAATGGGAGACACTTCACATTCCAACCAACACACTGGGGCTCTGTTTCCATCTGAACATTCCCACTAGTCCAGGGCACAGCTCAGCTGGTACATAGCTCTTCCTGGCTTGAACAGGTGACAGTCCCTTTGGCTTCCCTGTCAAAGGGAAGGCTCAGGCCTCTGTCTGTCTATGAACATGGGGATATTAGGTCTGCAGTTGAGGAAGGAAGAGGCAGGAGGTCCCAACAGGGAAAAGGGCACAGAGGAAAGAGGCCACACACTCTAGGCCTGCAAGTGTTCTTCCTTTGTGATGCTATAACACCCAAGGCAGATTTGTTTATAAAGAAGAGAAGTTTCTTTCTTTCTTTTCTTTTCCTTTTTTCTTTTCTTTTTTTCTTTTCCTTCTCTCTTTCTCTCTTTCTTTCTTTCTTTCTTTCTTTCTTTCTTTCTTTCTTTCTTTCTTTCTTTCTTTCTTTCTTTCTTTTTGGTTTTTTTAAGGTAGAGTTTCACTCTAGTCCAGGCTGACCTGGAATTCACCATGTCGTCTCAGGATGGCCTTGAACTCATGGTGATTCTCCTACCTCTGCCTCCCGAGTACTGGGATTAAAGGTGTGTGCCACCACGCTGGGCTTCAGAAGTTTATTTCTAACTGTTATGGCTGCTGGAAAGCTCAAGGTCAAGGACTAGGCTTCTAGAGAGGACCTTTATGTTGTGCCATCCCATGACAGAAGGCAGAAGAGTAAGAATATAAGCAGAGTCAAAGATGGACTTGCAGCCTCAAGACCTTTGTAACTGGTATAGTCCATTCATGGGTGGAACCCTTCAGACAGGACGCCTCCCATTAAACCCCACTTGTCAACGGTATTGTATCCAGAGTAAACAAGCTTTTGTTGTGTGTGTTCATACATGTGATCATATGTGTGATGTGTGCATGCATATAGGCAAACTTGCATACATGCAGATTTGTGCACACATGTGTGCATATATACACGTGGAGGCCAAAGGTCAATGTCGAGTGTCCTCCTCTATTGCTCTGCACCTTACTTTTTAAGATAGGGCCTACTAGTACCTCTGGAACTCACCTCTTCACTAGATTGGCTGACCAGCCTGCTTTGAGGCTCCTCCTGTCTCCATCTCCCCAGTGCTGGTGTTTCAGGTGTATATCACAACACCTGGCTTTTACATGTGTATTGAGGATCTGAACTCAGGTCCTCACGCTTGTGCGGCAAGCACTTTACTCACTGAGCCATCTCTCCAGCCTCTCCAACACATGCTTTTGAGAGATGTCTTAGAACCACATAACTATAACTTATGTTAGGTTTGGAACACCTGAGCCCGCATGTGTTTATAGACTCACAGCCAATCAGGCTGCATGCTCTGCGGAACTCTCCTATGCCCCGCAAGGTCTCAGTGCTGGATGCTCAGCCCTGGTTTACTTCAGGACCTTTGGCTCCAACATGCCCTTTGCTTAGGAGCCCAGCGACCCTGCTTGACTGAAGGAGAGCGTTTGCAGAGTGAAAGGGCAGAGTGAGGAAGCTCCAGGACTGTGTGTGACCTTGCAGCTCTATTCTGCTCTTATAAGGTTAGGTCTGTGTCCCCAGATGTGAGGGAACCAAGGGGCCAGGTAGAGGGCTATAGGAGTAGCCTGATCTTGGAAAGCTTGAGTCTGGGAAGGTCACCAGTTGTGGGTACAGCAGAGGCTGAAGGCAGCACAGAGCCTGGCTGAGCGTTGGGTAGAATGGTTGTGAGATGAGGTCATGCTGCCTGAGACTTGAACTCCTGCCTACCATGACTTCCAAAGGCTCCATATGGAGCTGTGAGGTTGCAGGAACCAGGAAGAGTGCTCTGGTAGGACAAAGGACCAGGGATGAGCCACTCCTTATATAGACAAGGGGCATCCCAGAGTGTCCCTGGTCCTTAGAAGCAGACTGCAAGGCAAGAATATACCTGCGAAATCACTTATCCAGGAGGTGGCTCAGGAAAATTCCAGTCACAGAAGGAACAAGGACAGAGGAAGGAAGAAGGGAAGGTCTCTGCCCGGGCACTCTGGGTCTGGGGTCTGGAACCTCACCAGGGGGCAGCTGTTGTGTGTGCCCCCCTGCTCTGTCACTGGCCCCCAGTGCCTCAGCTCCCTCAGGCTGCAACTGTGATGTGGCCAGACACTCACAGTGGTCATTTCTGGGGGACCAATATACTCCAAAGCCCCCTCAGGACCCAGATGTGGAGACAATGACCTTCCTGCACTGTCCAGGCTGGAGAAAGGAACTTTGTAGGTAGCCTCTGTGGTTCTGGTAAGTGGAGGCTTACGTGATGTGGGCAGCAGCCCTAGCCAGGATGGTCAGGCCTGGGCCATGGAAGATACATGGCGTTTGAGCTGCACCCTGGGGCAGTTCCCAGGGAACTTGCTCACTCTGGCTTATAAGAGGCAGTGGTACTTAACAGCTGTGAGGTGAGAATTTCCTTTGGCAAATGGTCTCACCCGCTTGTCCTGTGCCATACCTCCCACATTCTCTTCAGGAAGGCCAGCCCTGCCTGGGGATAGTACAGCGCTACAGTGAATGATTCTAGGATGCCAGCTCCTGCCCAGGGAGAGTGCTAGCAGAAAAGCCCAGGGGCCCCAGGCCAGCTTGGGAAAGAAGGTCTCCCTTCAAACACTTCTTTTCCCCTCTCCCAGGTGATGCCAGCCCTCCCACTACTGCTGCTGCCTGTAGCAGTCACCCATCTGTTTTCTTGTTTCTCTGTCTTCTTTGTTCCTTTGTTTTTGAGATATTGTCTCACTCTAGCCTAGGCTAACCTGGATTTCACTACATAGTCTCAGGCTGACCTCAAACTCACAGTGATCCTCCTCTCTGCCTCCTGTGTGCTGGGATTAAAGGGGTGAGCCACCACGCTCCGCTGTACTTGTGATTTTAGGACCATGTAATGTCTCTCCACTGCAGACAGGACTGGTGGAAGTTCCTGTCCTAAGAATGAGGAAGTGAAGATGGGGGAGTGACAGACTCCTGTGCAGCAGAGAATCTGGCCTGGCATTGGTGCCAGAGGTGTGGCACCCTTCCCCAGAGCCTCAGGCTATTGTGATTCTCTTCAGCACCACCTTGGGCCGCCATGGCTCCTGAAGGATGTAGGTGTCAGGAAGGGTGCAATAGATGCCTGCGTGTACCTAAATCACATCCTGTTTTCTCTAGGTATAGCTTACCAGAAAATTTAAAATCCCAAGATGATGTTGAGATGAAATACTGTCAGGCCCATGTGTGTTCATGTGAAGGCTTGATATTTGTTGCATATGTTGACACGTGATGGGCTGATGGACAGCTGGAAGGCAACCAGATGCGGGAGAACACAGACGACTCAGCCTCCTGGATCCACAGGCTCAGCCTTGCTGGAGCCAGCCAACTGCAGAATGACAATGTTTGAAAGGATTATGACTGTCTTGGAAATGTAGATGTATTCTCTCAATGATATAGTCTAGCAACTAGGTCCATAATAGTTGTGTTGTATTGAATTTTTTTCCTACTAAATGTTAGTTGGCATACAAAAGTAATGGGTTTCATTATGATATTTTCATCCATGTATGTCACTGTGCTCTGTTCATATTGCCCCCCTCCCATCACCTTCCCTGGTTTATGCCACCTCCTCCTACTGGTCTCCTTCTTGCCCTGCAATAATCCCCCTTTGCTTGGGAGATTGTAGCCACATGGGTTTGTTTCTGGGCCTCTAGTGTATCTCATTGGTCTACATGGCTATTTTGTATTGGCACCCTGCTGTTTTGGTACCATAACCCTGGTGGTATGATTTGAAGTCATTTATGGTGATAATGTGACCATTTTCTGCCTATCCATAAGCACTTAGGTCTCTCCATGTGCTAGATTCAATTTTTTTCTTGAGGGTTTTCAAGTTTTTATTGTAGAGTTTTCTCTCACTTACTTGATTAGGGCTATGCTTGGTATTATATTTTTTTTCTGAAGACAATGTGGGTGAGATTTCCCCCAGATTTCTTGTATATAACCTTATTATTGTTACATAGAAAGTGGCTGATTTTTATATGTTGTTTTATATTCTGCTAACTTGTTGACAGTGTTTAGCAGAGCTGTGGAACCTTTCTGATCTCTTAAGTATTGGGTCATATACATCACGTGTGTATTATTGCTCTAGCTGAGATTTCAAGCATTATGTTACATAAAGAAGAGAGTGGAGGGCTGGAGAGATGGCTTAGTGGTTAAGGTGCTTGCCTGTGAAGTCTAAGGACCCGGGTTTGAAGCCCTAGTATCCATGTCAGCCAGATACACAAGATGGCGCATACATCTGGAGTTCGTTTCTAGTGGCTAGAGGCCCTGGCATACCCATGCTCTCTCTCTCTCTCTCTCTCTGTCTGTCTGCCTGCCTCTTTTTGTCTCTCTTTCTCAAATAAATAAATAATATATTAAATAAAAAAGGAGTAGAGACCCTTGCCTCCTTCCTGATTTTAGAGGAAATGCTTTCAGTTTCCCCAGGCTGTATAATGTTGGCTATAGGTTTATCATGTGTGCCCTGGTTCTGTGTTCTTTCCACTCCTAGTTTCTTCTGGACTTTTATTATGAAGGGGTGGGGAACATTGTCAAAGGCCTTTTTTTTGCATTCATTATGGTGACTAGGTGCTCTCTCTCCTTAGATCTTTCTATGTCCCATAGTACATTGATTCATTTGTGCATTCTGAGCCATCCTTGCATCCTTGAATGAAACCAGCTTGGTAATAAAGTATAATCTTTTAAACTTCTTGTTGAATTTGGCTTGCAATAATTTCATTGAGAATTTTTCATCAATGTTCGCTATTTGTTGTGTCCTTTTAAAATATTTATTTATTTACTTGCAAGCAGAGAGAGCAGGGAAATAGAGAGAGAGAGTGGGAGAGAGAGAGGGAGAGAGAGAAGAGAGACATGGAGAGAAAGGGCACACCAGGACCTCTGGTGGCTGCAAACAAACTCCAGATGCATACGCCACTTTGTGCACTTGGCTTTATATGGGTACTGGGGAATCAAACCTAGGCTTGGTAGGCAATTGCATTAACTGCTGAGCCATCTCTCTAGCCCTGGTATGATTTTATTAAATAGATCTTTTTTGTTGCCTTTAGTTTTTACCCCAGTTTCTTCATATATCCCCCAGTATTCTGAGGGCTTTCTTGGTCACATTCCAGAGCTCCTGGAAGCGGTGGTCATGCTCATTGAAATGTGCATTATCTCCTCTACCCTTGATACTCTTTCTTCTGCTTGGTGACTCCAGAGTCCCCACAGTGTGTGCATTTTGAGGTGGCTGCTGTCTAAGTCAAGGGATGTCTCCCAAGTGTATTGGGGTGTATTGAGAGGCAGGTGCAGCACTGAGATGTGCCACTGGGGGACCTGTGCCAGGGATCTCCAATCCTGGAGGGACGAGGTTGTGGAAAGTGTCCACTGGACCCAAGCTTCAGTTCTTCATCCAGGAGTGGACACCCCAGGGCTTGCCAGGCAGCCATGTGGCTGGAGCTGTGTGTGTCTCGCTCCTCTTGCTTTTGTCACCTTTCTGTTTCTCCGCACTTCTCGATACCTTCTCACCCCACTTGTGACTTCTGATGCTCTTTCTGTCTTTGAATCTTTCCTTTGCTATCCTGACTCTTATTCACACAGCTACGTGGAGGCAGCTTCTAACCTGACACTTTACCCTGGAACTCAGAAATATTGTATTAGGTATTAAGAGTAATCCCGAGAGGATTTAAAGTACACGGGGGGATGGACACGTGGAGGAGGTTATATTCAAATGCTAGCCTACATACAAAAGATGTCGGGGGGGGTGAGTGAGGGGATAGCTCAGTGGTTGAAAAGCCTGATGGCCTGATTTTGGTTCCCCAGTATGTAAAGCCAGATGCATGAAGTGGGACATGCATCTGGAATTCGTTTGCAGTGGCAAGAGGCCCTTGTATACCCATTCTCTATCTATCTATCTATCTATCTGTCTGTCTATCTATCTATCTATCTATCTATCTATCTATCTATCTATCCATCCATCTATCATCTATCTAACATCTATCTATCTATCTATCTATCTATCTATCTATCTATCTATCCCTATCTCTATCTCTGCTTGAAAATATATACAAAAAGATTTTATAATAAAGTTCTGAAGTTCCCCAAAAAAAAAACAGACCTCAGATTTTGGTGCTTGTGGGAGGTCTTCCATGAATACCAAGCTCCCTGTGCAGCCAAATGTGACTGGTATTGTCCAGACCATGGGGCCTACCTACTATGCAATTCTGTTACTCTTCTGTTTATGATAAATGTTTACAATAAAGGGGTGAAAGACTGTCAGGGAGTTGTTGAAAAGAGCCAAGGCAGGGCTGGGGAGATTGCTCAGTGGATAAAGTACATGCCATGCTAGTATGAGGACATGAGTTCAGATCCCCCAGCACCCATATAAAATGTCATGTGAGGCAGCACACGCCTGTAATCCCAGCACTAGAAAGGCAGAGACTAGAGGATGCCTAGAGCTAGCTGGATAGCTTGTCTAGCCCAAACAGTGAGGGTTCAGTGAGAGACCCTGTCTCAAAAAGTAAGGTGGATGTGCAGGGATATCGCTAGCAAATAGGAGCATTTGCTGCACAAGCATGGGGGCCTGTCGGGTGTGACTGGACCTGAGTTGTACACCCGGAATCCAAGCAAACAACAACCGGGACAGCAACAAGAATGAATGCCTGTAAGTCCAGTCCTATGGGGAGCGGGGCTTGCTGGTCATCCAGCCTGACTGAAGACACTAGGTTCTGGTTCAGTGAGAGACTCCACCTCAAGGAAATGACACGGAAGAGTGCTGTAGAAGGACATTGCACACGTACGCTCATGGAATGTGATAGAAGGACATTCCACATGTACGCTCATGGAATGTGTGCATCCGTGCTCACATGTGCATACAGCAGTGTGCATATCCCCCACATAAGCCACACCATACACATACTGTACTGTACATACTACATACACATGGGCCAAGCAAATTTTTTAAATAAACATAAAAAAAAAACAAGAGGGAGAACAATTAAAAAATCAGACATTGCCGGGCGTGGTGGTGCACACCTTTAATCCCAGCACTCGGGAGGCAGAGGTAGGAGGGGCAACACGAATTCGAGGCCACCTTGGGACTACATAGTTAATTCTGGGTCAGCCAGGGCCAGAGTGAGACCCTACTTCAAAAAAACAAAAAAAGAAACCAGACATTGACCTCTAGACTACACATGCATGTACACACACGTACACACACACACATACACACACACAGAGAGAGAGAGAGAGAGAGAGAGAAGCCCAGGTAGAACTGGGTGGGACAACGCCGCTCCAAGCTGACATGACTAGTTTAGGCCTTAGAGGCCCAAAGAGGGAATTTGTCCCAGTGAAGGCACATAGTATGGGCGTGGCCGTGGCAGCCTAGAGCCCAAGGGACCCATGTCCCCAACTCCTGAGCTGAGTTTTTCCTTTATTTGTTTGCTTCTCATAAGACTGTGAAGGGTGTGAGCCAGCCCTGTGGGCCTTGTAGCAAGTCTTTGCTCCGCATCATGTGAAGCACGGAAAACCATGTGGATGTGTTTTCTCTCCTCAACAAGGTCACGGCGCCATCAGGAGGGCTGTGCCGGGTTGTTGTTTTGCAGGAGCCATGACGAGTTTTGCTGACTCACCCACAGCAGAGCAGAGTCTTTATGCATGTGTCTATGACCTCGGAATGCTGTTTTCAATCTCAGGGCGCCGCTATAAGGAAACGAAGCCTCAGAGTCCACCAATTCTGAGCAGGGGTCAGTAGTTCAGTTGTACCTCTTGAGAGAGGTCTGAGGGTGGCCATGATTTACCTGGGACCTGGCCACTGCTCTTGACACCAAACCTAGACTCTGCTGGGCCCCAGCTGTCCTGTCACCTTACAGCAGGATCCAGTCACCTCCCTGAGGCCTCTGGCTGCCCACTGGAGATGGTTCTGTGGGGCTGTCTTACCTCATGATGGTCCAAGCTTCTATTTTGAATTAGTAGTGAGCGTAGGAAGCAGCTGATGGTGGGAACCCCCACAAACAAATTGTCACCCAGATGCTGCTGTTCTTCTAAGGATGAGGATGACCCTGGGCACACTGGGTCCCCAGCTATTGCCTCACTTTCCTGCAGGCTGTTTTAATGTGACTATAGTTTGAACACTTAAAAGCACCCAGAAAACTTTGCTGCACACTCTGGTTAAAATGGGCACATAGGCCTTGTGCATTTCTCTGCCTTCCCCAAGTGACCACAGAGTCACAGTGAATGATGAAGAAAAGGGCTGTGGGCAGCCATAGAGCATACAGGCTGGTAGAGCACAGGCTCGCCCAGTGCCAATGGAGACCTAGGTTTCATATATATATATGGTGTGTATATGACATGTGAGATGTGTGTAGGTGATGGGAATGTGGTGTGTGTGTGATATGAGTATGGTATGTAGTATGTGTGACTTGTGTGGGGTGCATGTGATATATATGTATGTGTGACCTGTATGATGCGTGATATACATGGTATGTGATAGATATGGTATGTGTTGTATGTGTCATGGTTGGTCTTTTTCTTCATAGACCTGCCAGGTTGAAGGGAAGAGTTCAAAACCCCGTTTTCAGTGGGAGGATCTAGAGGGGTTGCAGCCACCTGGGACACCTGAAGCTGTGGCACTCAGAGATCCAAAGACGTGGACAGAGCCACAGACAGTCCAAGGGCCAGGATGGGCAGAAGACCGGGGACTGACCAGGGAGACTGAACAGGAGATCTGCACAGTGCTGAGGTTGAGAACCCAGCCTGCAAAAACCAATGTAGAAGCAACCAGCCCCTCAATCACTGCCCTTTCTAAACTAGGGGATGTTGGGAACACATGCCTGGATTACACCTTTCAGGAAGAAGGCCAGAAGAGTCTTGTTTGGTGAGAGGCTTGGCATTGCTATCTGGGTTGCCTGAGGAGATTGCCAGTATGCACCTGACCAGCCTTCAGGGAAGCCCCTGAAAGAAGAAGCACCCGTCCCCACAGGGCTTTTTCCCACCAGCCAACAGGGACTTGTGAGAGGAGAATGGCCCCAGGCCTGAGCCGTGGAGGAAAACAAGTAACAAGAAGCAGGAACAAGCTGAGCGTGGTGGCGCACGCCTTTAATCCCAGCACTCGGGAGGCAGAGGTAGGAGGATCGCCTTGAGTTCAAGGCCACCCTGAGACTACATAGTTAATTCCAGGTCAGCCTGGGCCAGAGTGAGACCCTACCTTGAAAAACCAAAAAAAAAAAAAAAAAGAAAAAAAGAAGCAGGAACAAGACCCAGGGAAAGGAGGGCAATGCAGAAGTGATGACAGCTCGGAGACTAGACAAGAATGAGGAGATACCCACCGGAAGCACCCGGATGCTCAAGAGAGGACACCCAGACATCTAGTGTCTAAGCACACACAGAAGCAAGAGCGTGTGGTGGGAAGCAAAAAAGCACAGGAGAAGCTTGGAAAACACTGTGGAGGGAATCTTCTGGAAAACAGAAAGACAGCAACGTCGAAGAGGAAAATCAAAGAATAAACCCAAGGGGTCCATGTGGCAACAGAGGGATTCCAGAAGAGAAAGCAGAAGAGAGAAAAATTATCAGTCATTGATCCTAACCATGAGAGAGGCAGGGAGGTGGCTCATTGGGTAAAGTGCTTGCCATGCAGGCATGAGGACCTGGATTCTAATCCCCAGCAAGCACATAATGCCTATAATCCCAGTGCTGGGCAAGCGGAGATAAAAGGATACCTGGGGCCTGCTGGCTAATTACTGTAGTCCACTCAGTGAGTTCTAGGTTCAGTGAGAGACCCTGTCTAAAAAGAAAAATCCACATGCATATGCACACATGTGCATATGTGCTCACACACATATTAACAAACATATACACACAGGCACACCACACATATACATGTAAAAACAAAAAAAATGAAGCATTTTTCTTTTTCACCCCACCCTTTGTGTACATTGTTAAATACAAGCTTCTCAACTACCTCGTTATTTCTTTTCCTTATATTTTGCTACACACTTGACACAATGCAAAATATCTGTATGAAAATAAAGTCCCGGGCCACATGTGGTGATGCACGCCTTTCATCCCAGCACTCGGGAGGCAGAGGTAAGAGGATCGTGTGAGTTCGAGGCCACCCTGAGACTACATAGTGAATTCCAGGTCAGCCTTGGTTAGAGCGAGACTCTACCTCAAAAAAACAAAAAAAACAAAACAACAAAAATAAAGTCCTAATGCAGTCATGTCTCAATTGTCTCACTGCTGTTCCTGGGCTGTCATGATTTGCAGAGTAGGGTGGGTTTGTCCAGGTATTTTTGTGTGTATGTGTGTGATATGCATGCATGTTCATATGTATACAGATTCACACGTGAGCATATATGTGTATGCATGTGTGTGGAGGCCAGAGGTTGACATCAGGTGTCTTTTCTAATTACTCTCCACCCTATTTATCGAGGCAGAGTTTTTCACTTGAAGCCAGCACTCACTGATTTGGTTATGATAGTTCGCCCGCTCACCCTGGGTCTCCTGTCTCAGTCTCCCAAGCCCTGGGATTATGGGTTGGCCACCTGCCCACTGGCATGTACATGAATGCTGGAGATCCCAACTCGGGTTCTCATTTGTCAAGTGCTCTACCCACGAGCCTTCTTCCCACCCCCTCCGGGTGTCTTCAGTACCTATGAAATTATACATGTGTGTAGAGTGTGGATGGTGCACACTGACACATATGAGCACTCTCAAATTCAAGTATGTTTGTCACCCACAGTGTAGATCCCTGTAGCAGTTTCCTCCTAAGTCTCTCACAGGACGAATCATGAATAGGCACCCATGTTGACATGTGTAGATTTTCCTCATCCATTCTATTGCTTCTACCAGATTTCTTGGAATGGGTAGGTTTTCAGTAACTAAGGGCCTCATTCTTGCCTATCTAAGTTTCTTGAACTTTTTTTTTTTTCAAAAAATCAACCCAGGGCTGGGTGGATGGCTTAGCGGTTAAGGCACACTTGCCCGCAAAGCCAAAGGACCCAGGTTCGATTCCCCAGGACCCACATAAGCCAGATGCACAAGATGGCTCATGTTCGTTTGCAGTGGGTATTCTCTGTCTCTCTATCTCTCTAGCAAATAAATAAATATTAAAAAATATTTTAAAAATCAACCAGTAGGAGTGTGTGTGTGTGTGTGTGTGTGTGTGTGTGTGCGCATGTAATCAGTAGGGATCTATCTACCTATGCAACAGATTTCTTACAAGTACAATTGAGGGTACTGGGGTAGTGATTCAGTAGTGAGGTGCTTGCTGTGCAAACATCAGGACCTGAGTTTGGATCCCCAGTATCCATGTAAAAAAAGCAGGGCATGGTGATGCTCACCTACAATCCCAGAGCTAGGCAGGTGGAGACAGATAGGGAGGTGGGGCCTCCTAGACAGCTTATCTAGTCACCTCAGTGAGCCCTGAGTTTAGCGAGAGGTACTATCTCAAACACAGCAATTGAAGACAATCCCCCACATGCATACACAAGTGTGTGTACCTGCAACCCCCATACATATGACCACGAACACACACCACAATGCACACATACATGTGCAAACGAAGGTAGAATGGCTAACTCAAAAGTATGCATATTTAAAATTTTATTGCTATATTCAAATCACTCCCCAAAAGATTGCAAGAACCTGATACTTCCACTCATAGACTAGAAGGCACCTGTCTTCCTGTGCACGCTCCAGCACTGGGTATTTACAGTACTTATGGAACATTGGACGGAGTTTGGTCAAGAACAGTATCTCAATTCACCTCACATCTAATCCTCTTCATACAAGTGAACATTGTTCTCAGGTCTTTACTGTCAAATTATTATTATTTTTCCCTGGGAGTGGTTAGTTCCTTGGTTACATGCATCACACGAACACTAACAGCTACAATGGATAGACTCAAAATCGAAGGTGCTACCATGATCAAGGGCTGCTTTTGTTTACTCTAAGTCCCTGTCCTGTGGCCGCCCCGTGGAATGTGTGTCCTTCAGGGTGTCTGTGACAGACAAAGCGGGAGCCCTGGGGACACAGCGTTGATCTGACACAGCCTGCTGTGGCTCTATCACCTGATGCTTTGTTCCTCAGGGTAAGAAGTGATGTGTCTCTCTATGACCTACCAGGACAGCTGGGAAACCCACTGCACCACTTTGCCTTTGTAAAGTTTTGCTTTGCCGATGTTTGGTGAAGTTAGGCAATGTTTGGCAAAATTGTGCTTTACCAGCATTTTTATGGAGTTGTTTATCTTTTTCTCATTAATTTGTCAAGTATTTTGATGTATTGTGAACGTTAACCCTTGGTCTTGTTGTGGAAGGTTTAAATATTTCCGCACACTTTATTACTTTGTTTTAAGACTCTTCTCTGTCATATCCTACGCATGCTTTTAGAGTTACGTGCTTCAAGGTACCCATCTTCTCCTGATGTCTTCCAACTTCTTAGCCCTGCCAGGAAGACAACTCCTGACAAGGCCATGATCATCTCTCCCACACCTTCCTATCTAGTACTTAAGGCATGGTTAGGTGTTTGATTCAACTGGCATTTATTTTTGTGTACATCGCCAGAGATGGAGAGTTTCTGTGTGAGTATTTTCCGCTCTGCTAAACCTGCTTGTGGTTAAGCACTGAGTGATCAGATCCTGGGGGTATATGTGGCTGCCCCTTCCTGCTCCCGTCCATGGTTACCCCTTCTTCAGCTCCTTCCTAAGTTTCAGCAATAGGACCTGACTGCCAGCTGTCTTCCCAGCCTGCTCCTTGGATTCTAAGACCCCTCCCCAGGGATCCAGGGTCCCTTCATTGCTCCTCCTGCCTATAGTCCATTTTGGTCTGGGACATTTAGTCATGGGTCTTCCTCCCCAAACACCACCTGCATGCTCTGTCCACAAACATAGGTCCCCCTACAATATGCCCTGTCCATCCTGCCCCTGCCCCTCTCCTGCAGAATGAGTGACCGCCCAGGTCCTTTATCCCTCTTCCCCTATGGCTCCCTATTACAGACCACAGAGCCACCCACTAGTCCGTGAGCTGACTCCTCACCACTCAGAGGCACCTGCAGAGTTTTTTGACAGTCAAGGACCTTTTTTCTGTACCATCCACTTCAACGGCCTCCCTCTGGAGCTGCCTGAGCCCAGGGCTTTCCTCTCCACTCCTGTGACCTAGGCTCTGCCATGATGTTTCTCTGTGGGGTGGTGTAGGAGACCTCGAGTCTCAGTATTCCTGCCTTCACCTTGAGGCTTGGCCTGTGGCAGGGCCTTGATGTGACTCCAGGTGTGGAACTGTCTTAGAAAGGCAGAACGGACGAGTTCTGCCCCACTCCCAGCCCTGAGCCCAGGACAGGTGGGAATTTGGGAGGGTGAGTGGCTTAGTGGCCTCGGGCAAGGCTGGAATGGAGGTTAGGCTGCCCCTCAGCTCTTATCAGGCTATTCAAGGGCTACACTCACAGAGCTCTGGGCTGTAAGCTCTCCCTGGCCCTTTTGCAGCTGCCTCATAAAACAACACATTTTATTCTTCAAATTCCAAAGCCTCACACAGCCCTGAAGAAAAAAAAATGCTGGCTTCCAGAACTGCTGTGCAGGGCGTAGAGTTGCCCAGCAACCCCTCAGAAGATTGCTCGGAGTGAGGGCCTGGCACGTCGCGCCTGTCCTGCGTGGCATGCACACCTGGACTGGGTCCAGGGGCTCGTGGGATGAGAAGAGAGTAGTTTCTCTGTCTCCTTCAACTTCTGGCCCTGAGTGCACACGCGGTGTCACCCAGGGCTGGTTGCTTGGGAAGCAACACACTGACCTGGTTAGGCTCCGGCCTCACTGCCGACAGGGTCACCCTGGCCTTTTGTCTTCTCAGCGCCATGACAGAGGAGGGCCAGCTGGCTTGTAGCTTCCCTTTCCTGGCACTCTGCTATCAGAGGTCACCTTTTGAGGCAAAAAGACTTTGGCCCGGTTTAGTAGACTCTACTCCAGATGCCCAGCCAGTGAAGCCCTGTTCCCTACCCTGCAGTATCCTGTCTCTCAGCACAGTGCCGATGGATAGCTCAGCATGGTGAAACTACCACAGAGCTCTGGCCTCGTCTTCCATTGCTCCCCTCATACTGGCAGATGTCCAAGGCCACACAAACTGGCTGAGGGGCTTGCCTAGGCTGGTGGGCAAGGGATTGTGTGCCCACACAGGGATCCCCCAACTCCACCCATATACATAGCCACCTCCTGTGGACAGGCGCTCAGGCACTCCCTGTTCCATCTCTGTCCATGGGGTCTCCAGGAAGACTCTAGGCTGCCTCTGTGGCCCTGGCTGAATTTCTGGTCTTGTTGGCATACAGCCCTCACCTCCACCATCTGACCTTCTTTCAAACTTACGGGGCCCTCAGCAAGGTAGGTTGATATATAGGGGTGCACTCGTCCTTTCTCTGCCCCCAGGTCCTCTAGAATTTGTTGGGCCAGGGAAAAGGATGGATAAGCTGGTGGGCTCCAGGTGGGTGTGAGCAGGGTGAGATGAGGTTCTCTAGGCCAAGAACCGAAGGCAGCATTGATAGAACATGTATTCACACGTGCCCTTTATCCATGGGAATGCATTCTAAGACCACTGGATGCCCAAAATTATAGACCAAACAAAACCCTACATATACACTGCACACAGATCTATGAGAAAGTCTAATAAGTAAGAAATTAATAATAATAAAACAATTACAACCTACTATAACAAAATGCATGTGAATGTGGTCTCTCACTTTCCAAAGCATCTTATTGCATTGTAAACACACTTTTTCTTCTTTCGTATGGTTAATCGCAAGTAAGCAAAAGCATGAAAGAGGACCGAGGAGATTGCTCAGTGGACACTTACCTGGCAAGCTTGGTTTGATTTCTCAGTACCCACATAAAGCCAGATGCACAAAGTGGCACATACATCTTAGAGTGTGCAGGGAAAAGAGCCTCTGGTGCACCTATGCTCTCTCTCTCAAATAAATAAATAAATAAATAAATAAATGAATGAATAAATAAATAAATAAAAATAAATAAATAAAATTTTGTTTAAAGGAAGTATGACAGAGACACAGTGGGGCGGGGAGCTATAGATGCTTCACTGTACTGAGACTCATGGGCCCTTACCACTGGCTCATAGGTCTGGTGGACTTTAGGGAGTTACTATTGATTACTCCTTAATGGAATCACAGCTGGACATCTGTCCGGAAGCCTCTGCAGTCCATGCAGCCTTGTTCTCCCTGGAAGCACAACTTCGTGGTTCATCTGAGATTGAGCACTGACACTCCTCCTTCTATTCTCCAGGGAAAGACAGGTAGGGTTAAGAATCAGAAAGCCAGACTAGAGAGATGGCTCAATGAATAAAGTGCTTGCTGTGAAAGCCTGAGGACCAGAGTTCGGGTCTGTAGCACCCAGAGAAATGCTGGGTGGGCATGGTGGCCACCTGTATTCCCAGCACTAGGGAGATGGAGACAGGGAATCTTCAGGGGAAGGCCCGCTAGCTAGAGTAGCTGAACTGATGAGCTCTGTGTTTGAGTGACAGACTACGCCAGTAAAGAGGAGAGCAGTGAAGGAAGGTACCCAATGTCAATCTGTGGTCACTACGTGCATACATATGTGCATGTCCACCCAAATACATACAAACATGTTTGCACCCACAGAAACCCAGGAGCAATGCAGCCAAGCAAGACCCCGCCTCACTGCCATTTTTCCAAAGCTTCCTGCTGTCACCTTTACTGATGGTATCTGGGGATAAGGACACAGGTTGCACTTACATTAAGAAAAACTTCTTATGGGGCGGGGGGGGGGGCTGGAGAGATGGCTTAGCAGTTAAGGCGCTTGCCTGCAAAGCCAGAGGACCTCGGTTTGATTCCCCATGACCCATGTAAGCCAGATGCACAAGGTGGCGCATTCATCTGGAGTTCATTTGCAGAGCAGGAAGCACTGGAGTGCCCAGTCTCTCTCTCTCTCATCTCTCTCTCAAATAAATAAATAAAGATTAAAAAAAAAGAAGAAACACATCTTGGAAGTAAGAAAGTCCTCTTTTAGCAGAAGGGCCATTGTCTGCCCATGCACAGAAGGGACAGAGGCAAGGAGCCCTGGAGGCTGCGGGGCTGTTACCTAATGGCTCCATTCCGGCAGTCAGGACTGCAGGGAAAAGTTCTTACGTGCATTTTGTCATCTGCCAGCAGCTGTCACTGTGGTGCGGCCACCATATGCTCTTCCCATGCATGCCAGAGAGCTTTGTACTGAGTATTCATTCCACAGTTAGACACACATAGGCTCTGGGGACACACCCAGGCGACGAGTGAGAATGAGAGTACAAAGATAGGCTGCCTCCCACCCCCACCCCCACCCCCCAGGGGGAATACTTGGCTCTGCCAGAAGTCCTTCTTCCCTCTGCCTTGTGCAGAGGGACACAGTGGCTGCTGTCCTTGGACTGTGCAGACCTGCTGCAGGCCTCATCGCACTCTGTTAAGCAGGGCCTCGCCCCATCACGATCCCAATGTTTGGCACAGTAAAGGGCTCTCACAGTTGCATTTGCACATCTGAATGGCCCGCAAATGCAGCAGCAGTTCCTCTCTGGCTCCCAGACAACCCTTGAATGTCACTGAGCTCCTGCCAAGGGTGAGCTGAGCCAGGGCCTGAGTGACCGAGATTCAGGAAGGCAGGAGGAGGGATATCTGTGGAGTGGCCTCTTGTCAGGACTAGGAAAGTGCAATCACCCACAGAGGAGAAGGGAGGAACCAGCCCCTGCCACAGCCAACCCCACTGTAGGAAGCCACCTCTTGCGCTAATTGAAAACAAGGGACAGTTGTGAAATGTGGAGTCGGGTGATAGCCGCCTGCAGGCTCCAGCCTCGAACTGTGTTTGTGGACAAATCTTCACATACTGTTTGAACCAAACACACTGCACCCCTGAGAGGGAGGCCGGGAGAGCTCAGCACAAATTGCACAACAGAGTCCTGTCGCCACAACAGAGTCCAGCAGTCTGTCCCTTTGCTGAAGGCCCCCAGGAAAACAGAGGCAGCTGACACAGGACAGGGAGGCCATCTGGAAGTCACCCTCAGGGTCAGCGTCTGCTAGCGTAAGGGATCATCTGAGGTGCTTTCTGAGATCCTTAGCATGGCTCACAGCAATGTTTCTATAGCTGCTGGCCTTGGTTTCCCCATTTGCCAGGGCTGCACGGAGGGATGCATGGGCTTGAAGTGATTAGTGGCCCCTGGGATGGTCTGGCCTGCCTTGGAGTTTCAATCTACAAGTTCTCATCTCACTTCATGGTGAGGATATCTGGGTAGCTACTGACGCTGGCTCCTGCTGCCCTGGCTCTGAGGAGGCTGAGGTTTGGGAACAAAGTGACCTGGGGCTTTGTGATTGGCCACCCTTCTCAGGTCCCTCTCTGGTGCCTTGCCTTGTCCCTGCTCACACAAGCTCCCTGAGCAGGGAGCGGCTTCTTGCCCTATTCACACTTGGTTCTTTGTTGTGTGTGTTTTATTGGTCCTGTGTGTGGGTGAGTGCTGCTGTGGACGTGCCACGGTGCAGGCGTTGAGGTCAGAGAACTTTCTGGTGTTGGTCCTCACCTTCTGCCTTGCTTAAGGGAGGGTCTCTGTCCTTGTTGTTTACGAGTCCACAGTCCTGCTGCCCACGGGGGATCTTTGCTCAGCTTGAGGACTGCACTCATGTCCAAATGTGCATGCTCCTTATCTTTGGAACACAGATTTGTACCTCAGGGTGCTGAGAGCTTAGGAGTGAAGGACAGAGACAAGACTTGCATGGGATTCTTGAATAGCCTTCTGAGCTGGGATGGGTGTCAAGTCCAAAGACCCAGGACTGAGCCCCTCCCCCAGCAGGCACACAGTAGATGGGTCTTGGGAACATGACATTGATGCCCATATTCTCCCTTCATACTACAAGTGGCCCCTGCAGCTCCCCTTCCTGGTGCTTTTCCAGAAGCATCCCCAGAGGGTCTTCACACACACCTCCTCCCCCCATGCACACAGTCACTTCTTTCTCCCAGTTCTAATTAGCTGTCCGGGGAAGGGCTGAAGGACAGGCTGGGTGCTGTGAGGGCCTTCCAGGGTTGATGATGGGCAGCATCTAGCTGTGTGGTTCCTCTTCATGTGGGTGCCCACCTGGGCTCTGTGAATGGCTGTGTTTGCACAGCATGGCTCTCTTGCTGGTGACACATGGCCCAACAGCATTGCCAATTTCCAAAACAAGAGTATTGCCCCAGATTTCTAAGGACCTCAGGGTGAAGGATTCACTGGAGTGGGATCCCTCTGTCATAGGCTGGTTTTGAGAATAGGAATGCTATGAGAGAGGCCTGAGAGCACAAAGCACTCCTCTTCCACCCCTTCTCCCACCTGGCCTCCTTACTGACAAGGATGACCGCAAGTCCTGCTGCCCAGACACAGGTCTGAGCAATGGCATAGGAGGAAGAGCAAGCTCTCTTCCTTGGCTTACACACCTGTTCCTTCCGTCCTTGCATCCTTAGGTACAGAGCTGGGCTGCAGGGATGGAAGGCAAAGCCTTTGCTCTAGAGCCAGCCACCAGGTGGGGAGTGACATTTGACTGATTGTTGATTTCGACATACAGGACTCAGCTGAGCCAAGTGTGCTGGAGTAGGTGGCTTACTGGAAGGGGGCAGGGGGCGGGGCAGGTGCCATCAGCCTGGTTTGGGATCCAGAAAGCTAGGGAGATTTTCATGCATGGGGCCACGATATGGACAAGCAAAGGTGACAGGAAGTCTCAAGAGGAGGAGCCTAGGCACTTGGGGAAAAAAAAAGTGTCTCATCTCTATCTTTCTCCAGAACTCAGACCTTTGATTAGTCAACTTCAGCCCACTCATGTCAATGTTTCAAGACCCATCCAACTTTATTATCTCCATGCCGGGAGGAGTGTTCTGGATTCCTGGGGTGTAGATGGGCATAGCTCTTAGACATTAGTCTGTGGACGGTAGCATCAGTATGACTTGGTGCCTTTTTAAAAATATTTTTATTTTTTATTTTATTTGCAAGGAGGGGAGAGTGAGAGAGAGAGAGTGAAAAAGAAAGAGCAGGGGGCAACCAGGACTTCTTGCTACTGTTCACGGACTCTGGATGCCTGTATCTCCATGCATTTGGCTTTATATGGGTACTGGGAAATTGAACCCCAGGTTGGCAGGCTTTGCAAGCAAGCACTTTAATCACTGAGCCATGTCCCCAGCCCTTATCTGGTACTTTGACAAATGCAGATTCTTAGGACCCCTCCCCCTTGTAGAAATTCCAGATGGACTGAGCCCCTGTTCCCCTAATTTGCCTCAGCTAAGCAAAGAATGAGACAAGGTGATCCTATCTCCAGACTAGGGTCCACATCTGGTCTGTCAAGACCCTCCCAGGACAGGGAGGCCTGGACTTTCGATCTGGTGTTCCCCCTCCCAAGGATACAGAGGAGAAGCAGGCTGCCCCTCTCTGAGCTTTTCCTCTCTTGCTTAAACAACTGGTCCCAGGCTCACCCTGACGGAGGGGGCTTTCTTTTCCTCCTGGCATGCACCAGGTCACGGTTGGGAACACATGAAGGATGTGCCACCCACATGTTGGGTTGTGCACACAGCTCTTCAGGACACAGCTTGGAACAAGGTGTTCCTGGCCCTGCACCCTCTGCTCCTGCTACCTGGAGAACCTGTTTGGTCACTCCTGGGCCCAGAGGACAGGAGCCAGCAGGGCTAGAGAAACCTCCTGCTCCTCCCTGCTTCCTGCTGCAGAGCCCCGGGATGGTTGGTTCCACCCTGGTTCCTGTGTACTGCGGCACCTCACTGCCACCATCCCCAGCTCCTCTAGGGTGGGTGTGTCTGCTCCACTCTTTTCTGTCTGTCTTAAAGGCTGAATAAGCCAGTCCCAGGGAAGCCCTGGGAGATGAGTATGTTTGTAGATGAGGGTCAAGGTCAGACATCAACTAGCAAGTTCTGATCAAGGTCAGATCCCAGACCAGAAAATATCTCCCCAGTAACTCCTTTCTTTTCTGGGTGTGTGTGTATGTGTGTGCATGTGCACGTGCATGTGGAGATCAGAGACTGACATCCTATTTCTTCCTCAATTGCTCTCCACATTGTTTATTGAAACAGGGTCTTTTCCTGAATCCAAACCTCACCAATTTGGCAAGACCAGCTGGCCAGCAAGCCCCTGGGGTCCTCCTGCTTCTGCAGCACTAGGATTATAAACATGCACTACCATGTGCTTTGATGTGGGTGCTGGGAGTCAAACTCAGGTGCCTCACCACTGAGCCATCTTCCCAGCCATCATCCGCTTGTTTTATGTTTGATACAGACCCAGGTGTCTTTCTGGCAGCATGGTGCTTCTTATCTGCTTACTGATCTTAGGAAGGAAAGAATTGGAAAATTCAGTTTATAAATCCTGGCTCTCAGAGATCCTGGCTGCATTTGTACATGGCCAGAAGACTGGCCCCAGGGTTTGCCTTCTATTCCCTGTGACCACTGTTTTTCCTCTATGGAGTATGTAGACATATTCCAGAGGAGGGGACATTGAAGAGTGGTTTATTCCCACCCAGGCAGAGACTGTTTGTATGATCAGATTCTGGCATAAGGGGCTCTAGAATGGAAATGCTCAATTCTAGACACAGAGGCGGGGAGATGAGAAGATCCCAGGGAGCTAGCTGGCAGTTCTCCAGGGAAGGGAGCTCTGGGCCTTTGGGATCTGATCCTGTGGATGAACAGATAGCTGAGATCTACCCAGCTCAGCTGGAGAATGGCCAAGGAAAGGCAGTGAAGGGGAAGGCCTGGCTCTCATCCCACCTGTTATCACAGGTTGACTTCTCTGTGTGCAATTAAGGCTGAGTTGCTTTGAATTTGTTCCCTAAGAGGTCGAGGGTTGGAAACTTAAATTGTCACATTTGTATGTTGATGGTGTTTGGAATTGGGGCCTTTGGGACGTGACTAGGGGCAGTCATATGAGGTCATGAAGTGGGGCCGCTTTGATGGCACTGGTGGTTTTATAAGAAGAGGAAGAGGACAACGTGGGTTGTTGGGCCTTACTTCCACCTTGTTTGAAACAAGGTCTTTATTGTTTTTGCCTCTGCAAACATCAGATTAGCTGGTCCAGGAACTCCTAAAGTTTCTTGACTCTACCTCCCATTTCTATAAGAGTGTTGGGATTATAGATGTGTGACCTACTTGTGCCCATCTTTACATGGGTTCTGGGCATCCAAACTGTGGTCATCAGGCTTGTGTAGCAAATGCCTCTAACCACTGAACCATCAACCCCAGCCCTTGAATAACTCATTCTTCTCTGCCCTAGTCGGCTTGGACCTTGTATTTGAGCTCAGTCTAAAACAATGGAGGTAGGAGGATCGCTGTGAGTTTGAGGCCACTCTCAGACTACATAGTGAATTCCAGGGCAGCCTGAGCTAGAGTGAAACCCTACCTCAAAAACCAAATAAATAAATACATAAATAAATAAAATAAAATAAAAATATAAAATAAATAAAACATTGGCCTCCTACTCAAAGCTAGGCAATGGTTGAAGTAGAACAAAGCCAGGCAGATCCCATCTACAAATGGGCTCTACCTGCTGTTTGCCTGACTCCTGGTTCTGAAGTGATGCAGGTAGAGTTGAGCCATGGGTAGATGCAAAAGTCAGGAAGCAGGGTTTGGAGATAGCAGGGGAAGGAGGGGGGTTCCTGGTCCAGACCCATCATGAAATGTGTGACTTCGTGGGATCTAATATGTATAGAGACTAACACTGATGGGTCACTGGTAGGTGTGACTCCCCTGCATATCCTTACTAGCTGAAGGGGGCTCACTGGCTTATTTTGGAAACCTCCCCTCCTTGATCAGGGCTGACCTTCATTTGGACATGGCCTAGGACTGGTGCTTCTGCATAGCCCTGGCCACATTGTCTGGGGGCTGACAAAGAAGATTCAGAGGGCCCAAGGGTGGCCCATCTCAGTGGCTCAGAATTTGCTGCTACAAAGGATGGAATGTGAAAAGATATGATGGAATGTTGGTGTCTGCTGAGCCCCAGTGTCAACTCACCATGGGACTGGTTTCTGTCCCCCTCCCTGTGTTGGCCCTCATGAAGGATGGATCTCGTAGTGGCGTGCTGGGAGTGTGAGGGGCCAGTTTTTGGTTGGAAGAATTCCGAGGGGACGGATGGCCTTCTGTGGACAGGGTTGAGGGTGCTTTAGGTTCCCCAAGGCAGAATTGAATAGAAGACCCACATTTGAGGGGTGCTCTACTCCCATTTCTATCTGTTAACACCATGCGTTTCTTTTTTTATTGATAACTTCCATAATTATGGACAATAAACCATGGAAATTCCCTCCTCTCCTCACTTTGCCCTTCACAACTCCACTCTCCGTCATTTCCCCTCCCCCTCTAAATCAGTCTTTTTATTTTGATGTCATCATCTTTTCCTCCTATTATGATAGTCTTGTGTAGGTAGTGTCAGGCACTGAGAGGTCATGGATATCCAGACCATTTCGTGCCCGGAAGAGTGCAGTGTAAGGAGTGGTACCCTTCCTTTGACTCTTGCATTCTTTCCGCCACCTCTTCCGCAATGGACCCTGAACCTTGGAGGGTGTGCTAGAGATATTTCAGTGCTGGACACTCCTCTGTCCCTTCTTCTCAGCACTATGGTGCCTTTTAAGTCATCCCAGAGGTCTCTAACATCTGAAAAGAGAAGCTTCTTTAACCAAAAGTGAGAGTAGCATTAATATGTGGGTATGAACATTAAGAGAAGTGCTTACTGGGCAGTTTGGAGAGCATAATATATGCATTAGGCCAGACATACCAGCAGATATTACACCCCTAGGGCTCATGACTTCCTCTGTCATAGGTTTTCAGTATCAGGGATGTATTCCCTCCCATGGAGTGGGCCTCCAGACCAATAAGAGAGTGGTTAGTTTCCCTTATAACAGACATGCCACTATTACACCCGTTGGCTTATTTGGTCTGGATGGCTAAATTTAAGGCTTGCAGTGTTCACTGTAACACCATGCATTTCTCACATGGCTAAACAGACAGTACATTCCCAAGACATGCAATGATGAAGTCGATTAAGAGAAGCTCCAGACCAGGCAATGTCCAACCAGGCTGCATGTACCCCTGCATGACAGCTATGAATGCAGCCCAACACATTTGTAGACAACAACACCATGTTGTAATACTGCCTAGGACCTCTGAACCCCTTAAAAAGTTCCAGTGCCAGGAAGCAGCCGTAGAAGTTCTACCTAATGCCAGTGACCGAGGACTTGCTGTGTCCGTCGGATACGTGTGCTGAAACATTTGCTATCCAAATTTATGCCATTGTAAACTACTCTTTGTTCCTTATATATCGCCAGTAAGTATTAAATGAACATCCATCTTACCCACCCATCTATCCATCCAGCCACCTATCCAGCCACCCACCTACATGCCCCATCATCATCATTTATCTATCTATTATGCTATGGTAGGTATATAACAGTAAGTAACCAATTGGCCACTTCAGGACAAAGTGAGGGCTTTGGTCCAACCATTCACTTACTAATGGTGGGTGGCAACCTGCAGAGCAGCCTCTACCAAACCTCCTGGGCTTTGCACCAGGCTGTCCATGCCTCAGTGTGTCTTGTCCTACAGGGAACCTGGCCTGGCTCCAGGCGAGTGAGATTTGGCCCAGTGCCCACGTCATCTGGGTCCACACAGAAGGTTTATTGCTGCATCTACAGAGGTGACTGGGTCCTGGCCGATGTGCTTTCTCCCTTCAGATCCTGGCACCTGACATATTCCCCGAGGTGTCAGAGTGTTTACTGTCAGGACTCTTTGGATTTGTTGGGAAATATGTGTTGACATAGGCCATAAAACAGGCAGGATGGGAAGCAGGAAGAAAGGTGGACCCTGTCCAGTGGGTGGCTGAAGGCTTGTGGATGGAGATGTCTGGTTTTTGACTTGTCTCAGTCGGAAGAAAGCATGGGGGATGCTCAGAGCAGCTCCCTACCAAGCAGGTGTCAGCATTCAGCTGTGAATGCCTTGAGGATCACAGGGGGAGACAACAACTCTCCCTTTTCCAGGTTCAAAGAACTGCATTTCCCTGAAGCACCCTCCTCCTCCACCCAACGGGGAGCCCACACCCTTGTCCCTTGGCTGTCAGCTTTGCATGAAGCAGCCCTGGGGTCTGAGGATCCCTCTCTGAGAGGTGGAGGCTTTGATGTACGGGCAGATCTTAAATAGCTTTTAATAGTGTAGCAACTGCTTCCATTTCCGCCTGACAGGTGTGCAGTGAGCCCGGCTTCTTTGTTGACTCTGAAATTCTCTTTGAGAACAATTCTAGAAAGGAGGTTCTAAAGCCATGTGGAATAAAGTCCTGGAAGCAAGTGCAGGGACTTCTTTGTTGGATAGTGTGAGTTCTGGTGGGGTTGGAGACCAGCGGAGGAGACATCAGCCTTCCAGTCATGTCATGTCCACATCCAGATTCACTCTGCATTGGACAACATGAGACCTTGCTGTAGTCCCATGGGCAGGTATCCTAGAAAAGCCTCTGATATGGAGGGGGCCTGTGTGCATGTGCATGTGTGTAGTGTATGTGTTTGTCCAGAGGCTATGTGTGTGTCCAACTAAATATGGCATTATGTGTGCATGTGTATGCATACACATGTGTGTGTGCATGGAGAGGGAAGCTAGAGATAGGCAGAAGACAGAGGGACCCTCAGAAGTCCTTTGCAGTATGTAGTGAGTCTGTGGGATTTATAAGATCTCACCCTGCTAGTGAGAGATACTCCATTCATGTCTCTAGAATTTTCTTGAGCTGCATATTCCATTGAAAGAAAGAAGTGGGAGTGAATGTGACTTGATGTGTCTCTTCTATGTCTTTGCAGTGCCCCTGTGTCCTCACCCTAGTGGTGGGGTCGGGGCAGTGGGGCTGCACTAATCCCCGGGCTTCCTTGGGAATGATGTTGTGGACTTTGTCAACATACTGGCTGTGGGCATGCTTCCTGAGCCAGATAGGAGCCAAGAGTGTGAGTGCTTTGGGTTGTGCCCCATCATGAGCTCCATGCCACCATCCATGCGTGGGTGGCACACAGCAGGTAAAGGCAGTAATGCTGTTTCACAGCGTGGAGAGAAAGCCTCCCATGCGCTCTGGTGAAAGTCTGCAGCCAACCCTGTTTGGAAAGTGTTCTGTTCCCAGGACTTTCTGAATTTGGAATGACTGGTTGGGAGTTGCATACCCGTAAGACAAACAAGCCCATTTTACACGATTAGACTGAAGAGCTACACCTGCCTTTACTGACGCATTCTCTGGTGCCTGCCTGCGGCATATATGTGTGTGCCACTGTGTGCGTGTGACTGTGACCATGTATGTAAGTAGCATGCAATTGTGTGTATATTTGAGCATGTCGCTGTGTACATGTGCATGTGACTGTATATTATGCCTGTGTGTAATCCCATGAGCATGAGTGTGCCTATGTAGGGGAGAGACAGAGAATTCCCTGGACCTTAGGATGGTGGTGAGGTCAAAGGCTGAGCCACTCTTTGGTCCTGCTAAGGCATTCAGCTGTCCCACATCTGGCTTCATAACAGATGGGCCTTGTGCCCTGAGGTGGGGACTTGGTTGGGGCCAGAAGGTGAGGGCCTGAGCTCTCATCTCTCAGGCTGTCAGAACTCTTCAGCGATTCCTTCTGGCTTTAAATGCTCAGTTGTTAATACAGGGAACACAGGAGAGAGCTGCCACTGGGAAAGGCCTGAGGGATAGGAAGGACCTCAGACCAAGAGGAGAGGTGAGGGTGAGGGACTCTTGCAGGTGTTCTGGAACCCCAGGAGGGCAGGGAAGGGAACGGTCAGGGTGCAGCAGGGGGACTACTAAGATCAGAGGTGACCACTCAGCATTTAGATTCTGTCTGTACAGGTCTGGACGGTGCTCTGTGGGTCAGACAGGGTGCATCTTTTCCCCCAGTGTCATGCTGTGCTTAGCAGGAGGGTGCTGGACCCTGTGCTCAGAGACAGGCCCCTCTTCCCAGCAGAAGGCAAGTGGGAAGCTTGTCCTCTAGGGCAGGGCTTAAGGAGATATGGAGACCCTCCATGGAGCCTGCAGAGAGAGACCCTCCATGTATCTTGTCATCAGGGCCTCTGAGAGTCCCTGATCCAGCCTCTTGATTGTGGGAGGCTTCAAGATGGCCATGGCATTGGTGTGCACTGGGAAGTACCACCAGATTTGAGACTGCTGGATGCTGTAAGACGCTGACATGGGGTGGCCTATGTGCCCAGATGACGGGGTTGAAGAGTTTAGCTTTAAGTGCATTTAAACAAAAGTGGCAACATGTGATATTTGGTACTAAGATTTTTGCTCAGTGTGTGCCTCACCTTACATGCATGGAGCAGCTAGGGGTGGCGCTGGGGGTCAGAGTGTCAGCTCGAGATTACCTGTGCTGTAGACAGGCTTTGGTCTCAGCAGAAAGGCACAGTATTGCAGCTGCTAGCCACCAGTGCTCCCTGGCTGGAAGCAGCTCTGGTATTTCTTGCCATTCCTCCTTTGGTGATGAAAAAACAAAAAGAATCTGAAGGCACCATGCACACATACAATTCATACATACATGTGGGAGAGCTATAATGGATGAAGACACACAGGTTAGCAGGTGTGGTGCTATCCAGACCCTTAAATGGTCCCACCACCTTCTACCCCGCTTTGTCACTTTACTTGCAACAGGCTCTGGCCTGAATTCTGTTTATCATCACCTTGTCTGGTAACCTATGAGTCACCAAGTAATGGATGGCTAAATGATGCCTGCTTTTGAACTTTTGTGTGTGGATTCACGTGCTCTACCACTGAGCCATGCCCCCAGCCTAGTGGTTTTTTTTTTTTTTTTTTTTTTTTTGCACGTTATAAATAAACTCACATTGTGTGGATTCTATGACTTGCTTTCTTTCTGCTTAGGAGATGTGCATGATGGCCAGTCATTGCTCAGAACTCCCCTGAAGGAAGAATTTGGGGTGTGTCCAGGTTTTTTGGTACTACACTGTCTGAGGGAATATTCCTTAAGGACACAGTTCCTGAAGCCTGATAGCTGCATTCTGGGCTCCAGGGTCCTAATCTATAAAAGTCACAATGTTTACGTCAGAGGCTGTAGGAGGACCAGATGAGCTGCAATGGAAATGGCACTGGTGGGGATGATGACAATGCGGATGGTGACAGTGACGGTGGTGGTGATTCTAATGACGACAAGGTGACTATGATGATAGTATTGGTTTTGGCAAGAATGATGGTAATGGTAGTTATGGTGGTGAAGTGGATGATTGTGATGTGGTTACAATGATGATGGTGATGGTGGTGGGCTTTGTGGTGTGTGCACTGCATGCATGTGTGTGCGTATGCAGATGTGTGCACCTTGTACACACATATGTGGAGGCCAAAGGAAGATACCTGTGGCTATGACTTGTTTGTTTGCTTGTTTTGCAAGGTAGGGTCTCACAGCCCAGGCTGTCCTGGAATCCACTCTGTCATCTCAGGGTGGCCTTGAGCTCACGACAATCCTCCTACCTTGGCCTCCCAAGCACTGAGATTAAAGGCGTGCACCACCATGCCTGACCCCCTGGCTGGTTTTTTTTTTTATTTTTTATTTTTTGGAGAGAGACACAGAGAGAGACAGAGAGAGAGAGAGAGAGGGAGAGGATGAAAGAGATGGGCGCGCCAGCAGTGTCTCAGCTGCTGCGAACGAAATCCAGATGTGTCCAACCCCTTGTGGTCAAGTGCGGCATTGCACCCTTGCATCACTTTGCATCTGGCTAAACATGGGACCTGGAGATTGGAACCAGTGTTCTTAGGCTTAGGAGGCAGGCTCCTTAACCCCTAAGCCATCTCTCCAGCCCGCCCCTGGCTGGGTTTTTATGTGGACGCTGGGGATCAAACTCAGGTCCTCATGCTTATACAGCAAGCACTCTTACCAGCAGAACCATCGCCTTAGCCCTGACTGTGGTGGTAGTGATTATGATGATGGTAAAGGTGGCAGTGGTAGGGATAGTGCTGATACTCATGGTGATCATGGTAGGAGTGATAGGGTGGTGATGTGGTTGCAATGGTAATGGTGGGAGTGATGGTGGTGCTGATGGTGGCAGTGTCATAACAACTCCTTGGACAGTTGCTTGGAAACAGTCTTTATAGACCTAATCAAGTAACAATGAGGTCAATATGGTGGTTTCTAATCCTATAAGACTGGCTTGGTGTCCTATAAAGAAAGGCAATGCAGAGACAGACACACAGGGTGAATGCCATGTGAGGATGAAGGCAGAGATCTGCAGCTAGGCAACGTTGAAAATGCCAGCAAGCATGAGAAGCTGAGAGCGAGGCTTAGAGCAGAGCATCCCTTAACGGCTGCCAGAAGGCCCTCATGTGCATGGCCCTGATGTCAGCCTCCAGAGTCACCGTCTGCTGCTGAAGCCACCAGTATGCCGTGCAGTATGGCAGCAACCCCAGCAAGCCAGCACAAGAAGAGTCCTTTTTATTGGAAAAACGCCTAACCTTGAAAAGAGATTGATTTTTAAATCTTTTGAAAACAGACACTATTTATATACTATTAAATGTTTCCTGAAATAATTAGCATTATTTTATTTTTATTTATTTATTTGAGAGAGAGAGAAAGGATGAGTGCACCAGGGCCTCTAGCCATTGCAAACTACCTCCAGATGCATGCACTGCCTTGTACATCTAGCTTAAGTGGGTCCTAGGGAATCGAACCTGGGTCCTTTGGCTTTGCAGGCAAGCACCTTAACCACTAAGCTATCCTTCCAGCCCTAACTTGTATTGTCTTAATAGACACTGCTAAACAGGGGAAGTCCCAAGGAATACATTTTAGAAGAGATTTGGAGGATGGTAAACGTGGCAGAGTCCATGTGATTTGGTATGAGTCTCTGGAAGGCATCTCCACGCAGACAGTGCACCAAGGGCTACTCTTCCTGTTGGCTACTATTGTTTCACTGGAGGGAATATGAAGCAGTCGAAGAAACAGGAGGCTACTCCCCGCTTGCAGTTCTGCTGACACCTAGACATGTATGGCTGCATGCATGGAAGAGCGGATATTTAATCTGATCTGAGAGAACAACGTTCCTTCGGCAGCGTCCTTCGTGACAGCCTTAGCGTATGTGGAGGGCATATGCTTACTCAGCAGGCTGAATTAAAATGAGAACTGTGCAGACGACTCTTGAAATACTGTTTTTCAAGCACAGAGCAGGTGGAAGACAGTGAGACAGCTGCGGATGGAAGCAGAAGGGAGGCATGTCCTCTGATGTGGAATTGTTATCACATGTTCTGTGTGTGGTGTGGATGTGTGTTCACATGCATGGGGGTGCATGCATGTGTACGTGTGTTATGCATTTGTGTGTGTATGTGCCTGGGTGTGTGGAGGCCAGAGGTCAACATCAGGTGCCCTCCTTAGTCACTCTTTACCTTATTCTGTTGAGACAAGAGTCTCTCACTCGACCTGTATCTTCCAGTGCAGCTAGACAAGCTCCCTAGCAAGCTCTAGGAACCCCCTGACTTCGTCACCCCAGTGGTGGCATTACAGGTGTACGGTGGGTGTCAGGAATCCAAACTCAGGTCCTCATGCTTGTGGGGCAGGCACTTTATGCACCATGCCATCTTTCCAGCTCCTCTGATAGGCATTTTGCCACATAGACATACCTTTGGCTGAAGAGGCTATAGCAGGCAAGAAACTCAACTGTGCTAGCTGAAGCATTATAATTCTAAAATGTGCAGGGTTCTGCTGGGACCATCTGGCAGCAGGAGATTCTGGTGACATACTGGAGAATTCAGGGCAGGCAGGAGAGAAAGACAGGGCTCCCCCAGCCTCCTGCATCATCCAAGGAGCCTGGCAGTTTTTCCGTCAGTGCAGGTTTGAAGTCCGCTGAGAGCTGATGGCAGGGCTCTTCAGTGAGCAAGGGGAATGGAAGAGCCTGGGCCAGTGTGCATGGCCCCGGTATGCTCTCCTACAGGCATACACCCCCCAGGGTGCCTGTTCCCCAACCCCCAGTATGCTCACCCAAGTGCATGCATCACCCAGTGCACACGCCCCCAGGGTGCACATCTTCAAAGTCGACATCCCCAGAGTGCCAGCTCTCAATGTGCACTTCCCAAGCATGCCCTGTCCCAGGGTGAAGGCTCCCTCCAGTGCAGGGTCCCTGCATTTCCTTTTCCAAAGCACCTCTGCAGACTCGTCCTACAAGCCCATTTAAAACACTTCAGCAGAAGTGACAGTGCAGTGTTCAGTACTAAGTGAGATATCGCCATCACACCCTCCAAGGATGGGGACCATTGCAGAAGAGGTGGCAGAAAGAATGAAAGAACAAAGGAAGGGGAGGAGTGCTTACAATATTGTCTTCCAGACACAAAGTGGCCTTGATATTCATGACCTCACAGTGGCTGATGCTACAAGACCCGCATAATAAGTGAAAAAAAATGTGAATGCATCAAAATAGAAGAAAGACTGGTTGGAAAGAAGGGATTCAGTGGAGGGGAGATGTGGGAGGAGGAATAGGGAGGATGTGGGAGAGAATTATGATCATGTTATAGTGCTTTCTATTTGTGGAAGTTGTCAATAAACAAGTTCAAAAATTCACACACAGAGAAAAAGATTTTAAAAAATGAAGATAAAATAGGTCAGCTGAGTACAGAACGACTTGGAGAGAGGCAATGACAGGACCCCACCCTTGGGCCAAGGCCCTTCCTGGAGGGGCCATTCTTGCTCAGGTGGGGTGGTCCCAGTGCTCAGATGGGGAAGGCTTGCAGCACAATTGGGGGACTACTGGGGAAACAATGGGGGCTTTTATGCCCACAAGCTGAAAATACAGGTTTTACTCAGTCCTAGTCAAGGGCTCCAGGAAGTTCATAGCCTGCTTGGTCTTAAGGGGACAGGGCGGGGTTGGTGGGCGGAGCCTGAGGCTGCCAGCTCCTGCCTTCCCCACTCACAAGTCTGGCAGCACAAGTTCTGCCCAGCAACTAGGCCACCCTCCATCTGCTGTCTGGGTAATGAACTAGCCCATGGCTGGCACAGGCTGCCTCTCATTCTTCTGTTCCCGGATTACCCTTTAGGCTCCCATTGTTCTTTGCTAGTGGCCTCAAAATGTTCCTGCCTGTCACCTTCCCCAGCCTGTAGCCGCTGGAGGACAGCCTCTGTATCTCCTCGAGCTAGTGGGGTAGGGGTGGGGGGACCGGGAATGTAGGCTTGGGGCACAGAATGCTCAGGCCACCGGCCTTCAGCTGCAGCTATGAGAATGGCCTCAAGTGTCACAATATTTTATGAGGGTGCCCCTCCCTCAGCACCCTGGTCATGTGGCCACATGGCTTGTCTTCTGTCCCTTTTCGAGTCCTACCTCCATCAAGTGTGTGGTAGTCCCATGCCTGGACAGATGGCTGAGGTGCTGGAGATGGGTTAGAAGCCGCTGGCTGGCAGGGGTGTAGGTGTGGGTTCACCACCCCAAAGGGTGACACAGGGACAGGGCCACACTGCGCTGGATTGACCGTTCATCCTTTTCCAGGGTTCAGGGCCAAATCTTTCAGGGCAGGGTTTCATACACATCAGCCCCACACACTTGCCCCTACCATCTTCTGCCCAGTGGGAGGGGCAAAGGTCTCAGGTTATTCTGTGGCTGATTGAGAGAGGTGGGGAGAGAGAATTCTCTTTTCATTTTTAAAAAATTAATTAAATTTATTTATCTGCAAACAGAGAGAGAGATAGAGAGGAGATAGGAAGAGAGAGAATGGGCGTGCCAGGGCCTCTAGCCACTGCAAACAAGCTCCAGATGCACGTGAACCCTTGTGCATCTGGCTCACGTGGGTACTAGGGAATTGAACCTGGGTCCTTTGGCTTTGCAGGCAAATGCCTTAACCACTAAGCCATCTCTCCAGCCCCTCTCTTCATTTTTATGGGGAGTTTGGAAGCTTAGCCTTGGAGTGCAGTTACCAACATTTGGAAGAGACATTCATTCATAATGTGGTCACCCTGTGACCATTCATTTCCTTGTGTTCACTACAGACACAGATAAAAACCAGAGTGATGCTTTGTCTGAAAAGGTGTGGAAGAGCAGAAACAATGTAAATGGAGTTTGTATGAAACTATTTCCATGCCCAGCCTCCCTGCATCATGTTGGCCTGTTTAAGGTACTGGCTTTCCTTCCCTCATTCCAGGTAGCCTAGCTGGGTCCTGACTTCTGGAACATACTCTGGGGGCAGCAGGTCCTAGAGGGCTTGCTTGTGCATGCCTATTCCCTCTGCAGGGCCCCAGCACGCGGGCTGGTGTCCCAGACGGACTGCAGCTTTGTTGTCTGCGGAGCAGCCCTCTCCACATTTGCCCATCTTCAAAGCAATGACATGCTGTGTCAGATCTGCCTGGAGTCCAGGCACGTGGCAGGCGTCCAGCATGCAGATGGATCGGACGCTCTGCCTGTGGCCTGGGGCACCCGAGCCAGCGGCCCCACACCCTTGGGAGGCCCAGCAGGTGCGGCACCAGGCAGGTGTACAGCTAGCCATATGTTACTCTGACGAGCATCGGGTTTCTGCCTGGATCTTTTAGTTGCCCACCAGGTGAAATACAGTGGCTGGAAAGAGGCCCATGCCAACCTGTGGCTGCATGAAAGCCCTCTGGGCAGTGACAGCTCTGGGTCCCTGTCTCTGACAGGATGAAGGGGGACAGATGTTGAGATGGAAATGGGAAATGCCTGCTTGCAAGCTGGCTCTAAGAATCATCAAATGAAATAAACTGTTGTTTTTTTTTTTTTGGTTTTTTTGAGGTAGGGTCTCACTCTGGTCCAGGCTGACCTGGAATTCACTATGTAGTCTCAGGGTGGCCTCGAACACTCGGCGATCCTCCTACCTCTGCCTCCCGAGTGCTGGGATTAAAGGCGTGCGCCACCACGCCCGGCTATAAACTGGTTTTTAAATTAATTAATTAATTAATTTGAGAAAGAGAGAGAGAGTATGGGTGTGCCAGGGCCTCCTGTCACTGCAAATGAACTCCAGATCGATGTGTCACTTTGTGCATTTGGCTTTTCGTGGGTACAGGGGAATTAAACCCAGGTCGTCAGGTATTGCAAACAAGTACCTTGACCTACTTAGCCATCTCTCCATCCCTGAACGAACTGTTTTAAAAAGTCTTCTGTACTTCAGAAAATGAGCGTTTAACAGCTCAGCACCTTCCAAATGCACAGTAGCCCCTAGCCATGGAGCCATGGAGTCAGAAGTCTGCTTTGCCACCTATCAGAGCAATCTGGAGCCTTAAGACTCCTATTTTCAGGGTGTTCCTGAAACAGTGAAACCAGACCTTCTGGAAATAAGACCCAGGTAACTGCACTTTTTAATGTTATTTCTTGAGGTCATGGGTTTCAAACTGTCCTATGCTGCAGCCGCTAGTCACATGTGACTACTTTAAATTAATTGGAATCAAAACAATAGCTTGCCACATTGTGCCAGTGGGGTTTCCTGAGCTCCGTGTCTGCGTGGATTGGTGCAGACGGGGAATCTTCCAACACTTGGCAAACTTGTCCAGGGCAGTGCCCTGTGAAGTTCTTTTCCCAAGTGGAGGTGCTATGTCCCAGGGAGGTGACCTGCACGGCTGAGGAAGACACCTGTAGGCTGGAGTAGCAGCTCTAGTCTCCTCAGTCCTGGTTCAATGTCTCAGACTGCTGAGGGAATGATGAGAGAGCCCAGAAAAATCAAGCTATTCCTTCCTAGCAGGCTCACTCAGCTCCCCAATGTCTTACTGGAGACGGCTCTCCCCTGCGAGGTTGACCTTGGCTGGCTTTGCCAGTGAGTACTTTCTAGGGCATCCTCTTGCACTCTGGTTCTGCATACCCTATGGAATCCTTAACCTAAATAAGACTTACTGCAAAACTCCCAGGAAGCACTGATGTTCCCAAAGCAGCCACCAGACCCCAGGGTTGCGGGCTCCAGGAGCCCCAGGTGGGCACACGCTGGTGCCAGGAGCCAGTGTGGGGCCTCTTCTGCCCATCTGGGGCTCACCCTGTAATTTATCAGATGACTGCTGTGGTGGCAAATGGATCATGCCACGCGCCAGGGATCTTTGGAACTGAAAGACTATTTCTGAAATGAGCCCTAATGCAAACCAAGGAGGGTGTGGCAGTGAATGGGTGCAGACAAAACCCCACTTTAGGGCAGGGTGGCTTTTCTACTAAGACCACATTTCACAGCACGTGCTGCCAACTGTTGCAAAAAGAAAAAAAAAATCTAAGAAGAAAGAGAGGGGGAGACACACGTATTCCTGCTGCCTGAACTCCCTTCTTTGCTCTTCATTGTTCCCGAAGCCGGCAGCAGGCGCAGCCAACAGCTGTACACTGCGTGTATCACTAACAGCTGCTTTCTCCTGGGGTGAAATTAAAAGATTAGGGGGTGTGGGCACGTGCTGGCCTCAGGAGCCCAAACAATGCTTGATTTAGGGTGAAACTAGTCTGCGAGGCTGACAAAGAAGAAGGCTCAGAGTTGGCCAAGGGTCAGGGTGGTGCTGAGGGGGCTGGCTTTGACAGAGACAAAAGGAGGGAGCGGGTGGGGCCAGGCCAGGGGGAGACAGGCCCAGTGAAAGGAGGCGTCCACAGCAGCTGCTCCTGCCCCAGAAATTTGAGACGGGTCTTTTCACAAACACAAATGCCCTAGAAGAATAGAGAGCCAGGCTTAGCTGAAATGGCTCGTTAGCAAATGAAAGGGAGACTGAGAGCCTGGTCCATTTTCCAAGTTTCCACCTAAGAGGATGGAAAATGATTAGGGCAGCTAGAAGTGTGCGGCAGAGCAGATGGGCAAGCCACCCTGGAGCTGGGCTCTGTGTTTACATAACAATCATGGCCATGCTGGGGTGCTGGAGCTAAGCCCTCCCCCAACACCCTGTGCCAATACGGAGCCCCTGATTCCAAGAGTGCAGTACTACCCAGGGCCCCATGGGAGGGAGGTCCTGGCTACAGCAGATATTAATTGATGTGCTAAGTTAAATACACTTCATAGTCTTGAAGGAACCAGTGGGCTGCCAGCAGGAGGCAGCCAGCCTCATGTACCCTATGAGGTTTTCTCTGGGCAAGAAATCTGTCAGACCCAGCTTGACTTTTTTTTTGGTGGGGGGGGGCAATTTCTGAGAGTTGAGATTCTCCTTTTCGAGGGGAACTCTACTTCTCACTTCTGAACATTCCCCTTTTCTAGAGGCACGGACTATGAAGACACTGAGGACGCATCTGACAAGTGGACTCAGCCCGAGTTCTCCCTAAGATGCCAGTGTCCTGGAAGACAAAGGGGCGGGAACATGTGGGACAGAGCCCAGCTCCTGAGAATGGGTCTGCTCAGTGTGACCCGCTGCTGTACAGGACATTATGGAAACAGCTGGTGCTCTCTGAGCACGACCTGCCCCTGGAGGTAGCATGGCACTGTCAACATCTTGCTGATTGTGACTGTGCTGTGGGCATTTAGGAAAAGGTCCCCGAGTCCCAGGAAATACTCAGCAAGTGCTTAGTAGGAAAGGTACATGC
This sequence comes from Orientallactaga sibirica, assembly GCA_036365145.1. Classification (NCBI taxonomy): domain Eukaryota; kingdom Metazoa; phylum Chordata; class Mammalia; order Rodentia; family Dipodidae; genus Orientallactaga; species Orientallactaga sibirica. The sequence continues at coordinate 1,847,139 of JAEOAD010001462.1, read as the reverse complement.
AACTACTTCAAGTATAGCTGAGATAAAATATAGCATTTCTCTCTATGCAATCACTGCTCAGTAACCACAGGAGATAGTTTCAGGATCTCCTTAGGTATCAGAATGAGAAGGGGTTAGAGTTAGGGTGACTGGACCCCTGACGGTGACAAGCGCAGGAAAGTTTGCCTTGCTAACAATCAAAGATCTGACTTCTTATCTCTTGTCTATTTCCCCACACCTGTTTTTTCCACAAATAGCCAGGACCCCTCCTGGGAGGGAGGTCTTTCATAAGATTCAAACATTGTGGTTGGTCAAGTTCAGCTCCCCTGAACTTGGTGTCAGAGCTAATCTCTTCCTGAGACAGCCCCTAGCCCTAACCAACCAGCTAGCCCTCTGGTTCACCTGAGATGAAAGACAGCCCACTCCCCATAAGGTCATAAATACCTTTACCAGGTGAAGGCAGGCTCTCTGATCATGTGGGAACTTCCAGCTGTGGGTGAGTTTTTCTCTCAGCTGGACCTGGGCTGGTTCCCCTTACTCTCCACATGGGTTCTTTATCCCCTCCAGCTCCCCCCATGGCAGGAGCTCCTTGAATTTTCTTTTCTCTTTTCTTTCCATGCTTTTCTCCAGGCCCTCCACGTGGGATCTCCAGCCATGTGGGTGCCTTTCCTTGGTTCTGTACTTCCCTCACCAAATATAATGATTTAATAATTATCCTTCTCAGTCTTCTTCTTTCTTTCTTTCTTTCTTTCTTTTTTTTTTTTTTTTTGTTTGTTTTTTTGAGGTAGGGTCTCACTCTAGCCCAGGGTGACCTGGAATTCACTATGTTATCTTAGGGTGACCTTAAACTCAGCAATCCTTCTACCTCTGCCTTCTGAGTGCTGGGATTAAAGGCGTGTGCCACCATGCCTGGCACTCAGTCTTCTTCTTTTTTTAAATTAAATTCTTTGATTAAAAATTAGAAGCACCAAAAAAAAAAAAAAAAAAAAAAAAAAAAGCCGGGCGTGGTGGTGCATGCCTTTAATCCCAGCACTCGGGAGGCAGAGGTTGGAGGATTGAGTTCGAGGCTACCCTGAGACTGCATAGTTAATTCCAGGTCAGCCTGGAACACAGTGAAACCCTACCTCCAAAAACCAAAGAAAAAAAAAATAGAAGCAAACCTAGGATTTGGGGGTGCAAGGACTTTCCTGGGCCCTTAGCACCCCATCACAAGAGCAGTGCTAGGGATGGAACCCAGGGTTTTGTGCATCTAGCCAAGGGCCCTATCCCTGACTGCTGCCAGCTGCCCTCCTCAGACACTTTGAGTTACAGATGATTTATCGTTGTTCTCGTGCACTTTTTGGGGAATAATGACAAGAAACAAAGTTTGTACATGTTTAGTACCAATGCCAACTCCTCCTCTACCCCCCAGTTTTCACTCAGAGGCTTGGGAAAGAGAAAGAGAAGAGGCCAGAGGGGTAGAATGTCAACACTAAAGTTAGTATTTGGGAAACTGGGTTAAGGGCAGAGGATAATTCTTTGTTTTATTTTTGCAATATTTTTCTAAATCTGAAACCTGTCAAAATATCCGTGCTAAAAGAAAGAGGCAACTGAGGCCTAAAACATGTGAATAGCTTCTGACTTTGGGCATATCATAAATCAGACAGCGTTAGGTCCCAGGCAACTTTCGGTGCTGGTCTCATGGTCTGACTGGTTTACTTGCTGTGGGGATAACCCCGGAACCTAGGGATACAACCCCCTGAGAAGAGGTGGTGCTGTTTTGGGGGTTCCCCAGATGAGCTGTCTGCTACAGTTGTCCTGAGGGAGAGGCCCCAAGTCTCTCTTTGCCTTGAGAACATGAGAGGTGAGAAGGTTTTCATGACTCAAGGGGACCGAAGCCCATAGCTGACCTAGTGGTGGAGGCAAAAGTGAAAGAGGCTATACCAGCTACTGGAAGGTAGGGCCTGTCTCAGAGACATTTCTGATGGCAAGCTGTTGTTTTTAATTTTTAATTAACTTATTGGTATGTATGCATGCATTTGGAGGGGCACAAGTGTATGTGAGAGTGTGCATGCATGAGTGTGTATGTGTGTGTGTGTGTGTGTGTGCATCTTGATGCTAGAAGTTGATATTGAGTCTCTTCCTCAATTACTCTCCATTACCTTATTTTTTCTCAATTTACCTTTTTATTTATTTATTTATCTTTTTTTTTTTTTTTTTTTTGAGGCAGGATCTCACTGAACCTGGAGCTCACTGACTAGGTTAGAATAGCTAGTCAGCAAGCTCTGGGGAGTCTCCTGTCTCTGCATTCTCAGTGCTGGGATTATAGGTGAACATCAACTTGCCTGGCTTTTACTTGGGTGCTAGGGAACTGGGGATCTCAGTTCCTCAAGCTTGAATGGTAAAGACTTTACCAACTCAACTATCTTCCCAGCCTCAATTTTCACTCTTATATACTATACTAATCAGCTGCCTGTCCCAGGAGATTCAGAAGATTTTTCTTCACCTGGGAGGTTCTTAAGGCACGTGCAGGCCCCATCTAGAACACCTGCATTTGAAGCCTGGGGATTGGGGATAGGACTGGCTAGGCATTACCAAATTATAAAAAGTACTTGGAGGGGGTTTCAGTATGTACTGGGGCTGCCAAAGAATACCTGGGGGTTTGGTCTTGAGAGTGAACTAGTCAGGTAGCTGTGTTAGGCAGGCAGATAGAGAAAAGCTCACAAGAGAGAACTCTTAAGATGTCACCTTTGGTCTGCTGCAGCAGAACTTGAATTTAGCATTTGTTCCAGTCTAACCCAATCACGTCTCCCTCTCTCCCTCTATCTCTATCTATCTATCTATCTATCTATCTATCTATCTATCTATCTGTCATCTATCATCTATCTATCTAAAATGGGGGATGTGTTAGGGATAATCCTAGAACCCCAAGTCTTGAGTTCATGTCTGTTAATTAACCAAAAAATTGGCAGTCCAGATGAAAGAGAATGCTTTTAAAACCACCACATTTTATTCTAACATAACAGGGAGTGAAGGAGAGAAGAGGACCAAGGGTTTGAGGGCTGAGGAGGAAGAGAAGAGAAAGTGGCTGGGGATGGGGAAAATATACCATGTGATTGTAGGAGCTCATGTAGAAGAATAAACATGAACCCTGGACCAAAAAAAAAAAAAAAGTGAGGAAGAGTTTTTCTAAAAAGCAAAGGAGTGAGCTTCTAAAGAGATAGAAAAGTCATAAAAATAGTAATTAAAAAATTCCAGGGCTGGAGAGATGGCTTAACAGTTAAGGTGCTTGCCTATGAAGCCTAAGGACCCATGTTCAACTCTCCAGGTCCCACGTAAGCCAGATGCACAAGTGACGCTAGCGCGTAAGGTCACACATGCACAAAAGGTGGTGCAAGCATCTGCAGTTTGACTATAGTGGCTGGAGGCCCCAGAGTGCCATTTCTCTCTCTTTCTCTCTCTCTCACTCTTGCCCTCAGTCTCTCACATAAAAGAAATAAAAGTCAGCTTGTTGGGCTTGCCTCAAAAAAGAAAATTCTGGCTGGAGAGATGGCTTAGCAGTTAAGGTACTTGCCTGTGAAGCCTAACGAGTCAGGTTCAATTCCCCAGAACCCACATAAGCCAGATGCACATGATGGTGCATGCACCTGGAGTTCATTTACAGTGGGGGGGGGCATTCTCTAGCTCATAAATGAATAAATAAATAAAAATATGTCCGTGGAGCAGAGAGGAGGTGTGGAGTTATGCACAGCTCAAAAGCTAGAGAGAGGAGACTAACCTCCTCCATGGTCCCAGCATAGAATGTTGGCTATCTTCCTCCATTGCTCTTCCACACTGTTTTCTTGAGAAGGAATCTCTCACTCCACTTGGAGCTGCCATTTTTCCATCACACTGGCTGACTAGCGAGCCCCAGCGATTCTCCTTTCTCTGCCCCAGTCAAGACTAGAGTTACAGGCACATGTCACCATGCCTGGCGTTTAACATGAGCGCTGGGGATCCAGCTTGTGCAGCACTCTTGCCTTCTGAGCCTCCTTCTTTTAAATTTAGTTTTATTAGTTATGGAAATGCTTAGTATGTAAATACCACGTGTTGGTACCATCCTTTCCCTCATTCCTTCCCCTTTTCTGAAGGGGTCCTCCTCATTGGGGATACAGGTCATCCCCATGGGGATTGTGGGTTGTTCCAGCTTTCTTTTTTGTATTCTTAAGTGGTGTGTGAGCTTGGCCAGTTGACAGAGCTCCTTGGGGCCTGGAGACCCCGAGGACCAGAATCAGGACTGGGTGAGAAAGGATGGTCACCCCAAAGTCAAAAGGTTGAGTTACATTAAGTTACATTAAGGTTGGTCTCCATTCCAACCCTGACTGCTGACCAGAGTGGATGTATGTGTGCAAACGATGGAGTCTGCATTCTGAGGGGTTAGTGTGAAAATGTGGGCATCAGATGCCACCCCCAGGGAACCTGGTCTTTTCTGAGCAAGGCCATGCAGTGCAGCCACAGCTCTCACCATCCCTCCACCATCAAGGCTAGTGCTGATGGACACTCAGAAAGCTGCAAGGAAGCTCCCTGAGCTGCACCCCAATTTGCAAGCAGGAAGTCTTGGTCACATTGTAATCTCTTCCACGCTCCAGGATTTGGGGGGCTTCCTGTGCAGCCCGTGCCGGCTATATGTTTCTCCAGGGTTGCATGTAGCAGGAAGGTTTTCAGAGCAGACTAGAGAGTCCGGCCGGAGCTGGTCTGTCAATCACTCTGCTTCTGTTCATGGTTTACATGCACAGGCCTGGTCTCGAGGAAAAGCAGAGGGGATGCCACAAGCATACACTGCTTTGAAGGAAGTCCTGTACACATGAACACCTCGGCAGGCATTGCCATCAACTCCGCTTCTGCCCTGGGAACTGGTCTCTGTCTAGTATAGAAACTCACTCAAGGCTGGAAACTGAGGCATGGCTGGGAAGAACCCCTTGCTCTCCCAGCTGCTTTTCTTGGGGTTTACAAATGTGTGAAGAAGCAGGTGGAGACCATGAGCCTGGAGAAGCCTGTCCGTGTGGCAGCACATCTGGCCAGCCACAAGAAGGCCCGGCAGGTGGCAGGTGAGCATCAGCTCTGGAGAACAAGGTTGTGGGGGCTTCAGGGAAGGGAGTAACTACCAGAAAAGTCATCCACTGAGCTCTGGCAAGGTCTCTCCAACACTGCTGAGTGTTCAATGCCCCAGACAAGACCACAGTGAAGCTCTTGTGGGTTCCTTCAACAACCCTGCCTCTCTGACGTCCCTTTTTGGGCAAAATAGTACCTGAACTGTCAGGATCAGCTGAGTGTTCATTGCAACTTCTGTCTTCAAGAAGATGGAAATCCAGCCAGCAGAGAGCCTCAGGTGGTAAAGCTTGTGGATCCCCAGTGCCCATGTAAAAACCTGGCATCCCAGCAGTGGGGAGGTAGAGACAGGAAAATCTCTGAGGCTTGCTGGTCTAACTGAGTCAGTGAGCTCCAGGTTCAGTGAGAGATCCTGTCAGAAAAAATAAGGTGGAGAGCTATTGAGGAAGATACTCAACATGGATCTTTGGCCTCCACACACATGTGAATGTGCACCCCACCACACGTGCACCTATACATACATAGATAGACACACCATATACACATACATGACAAAAAATAAAAAAATAAACCATAATTTTTTTTTAACACAAAGGAAGGAAAAACTGTCATGACAACATGGAGGAACACAGAGATGTTACATAAAATAAGCCAGGTACAGAAAGATAAACACCACATAAACACTTTCATTTGTGAGCGGAGAAAAGTTGACCACATATAAACAGAGTCACATGGTGGCTCCCCGTAGTTAGGGAACGGGATGCTGGCCAAAGGGCACAAAGTTTGGTTAGATTAAGAGCTCTGCTGTGCTGGGCGTGGTGGCACACGCCTTTAATCCCAGCATTCGGAGGGCAAAGGTAGGAGGATCACCATGAGTTTGAGGCCACCCTGAGACTACATAGTGAATTCCAGGTCAGCCTGGGCTAGAGTGAGACCCTACCTTGAAAAATTGAAAAACCGAAAAATGAAAAAAACCAAAAAAAAAAAAAAAAAAAGCTCCCTGTACTTACTGGTGATATATTGTGTCCTTGAAAATTGCTTGGAAAGCAAATTTTAAATGTTTTTAACCACCCCCCCCAATAAGTATAAGAATAAATGTAGCTTGATGAGATCAATCCACAAAATAACTATATAGCAAAACATCATGTTGTACATCATAAATATAGACAATTTTTACTTATCAATTCACATAATAAATAAACTAATCTTTGCATATATGTGGGTGTGGTACGTAAATGCATGTTTGCATGTGTATGGGCACACATGTCCACACAGGTGTATATGTACATGTGTGTGCATGCATGTGAAGGCCATAGATCAATGTCGGATGTTTTTTTCAATTACTCTATTTTTTTTTTTTTTTAGAGTAGGGTCTCACTATATTTCAGGCTGTCCTGAAACTCACTATGTAGTTTCAGGCTGGCTGCAAACTCACAGGAACCCTCCTATCTCTGCGATTAAAGGTGTGCGCCACCATGCCTGACCCTACTTTGTTTTTGAGACAGGCTCTCTCACTGAACAGAAAGCTGTATTTAGCTAGACAAGCTGGCCAACTTGCCCCAGGGATCCTCCTATCTGTCTCCCCAGCACTGGAATTACATCACACCCAACTTTTACATGAGTGCTGGGGACCCAAGCTCAGGTCCTTATGCTGGTGCAATAAGCACTTTACCCACTGAGCCATCTTCCATCCCAATAAAATAATGTTTAAAAGTTTCACCTATTTAATGTTTTTTAATTTTATTTTTTGCATGTGCTTTGTGTAGTAGGTACAATGAATGTGGCATGTGTATACAGTCTATGTGTGGTGCATGCATGTGGTGCATGCATTGCATGTGAGTGTGCAGATATAGTTACCCTGTACATGCACAGAAGCCAGAGAGGATTGTTGAGGGTCCCTCTCCATTACACATCTATTTGTTTCCTTGAGATGGTTCTCTACTGATTCCAGAACCTGCCATTTTCAAGGGACCCAGTGGTCATAGTCATGGATGGCCATTCCCAGCTGTTTTTTTTGTTTGTTTGTTTGTTTGTTTTGTTTTTCGAGGTAGGGTCTCACTCTGGTCCAGGCTGACCTGGAATTAGCTATGCAGTCTCAGGGTAGCCTTGAACTCACGGCAATCCTCCTACCTCTGCCTCCCGAGTGCTGGGATTAAAGGCGTGCACCACCATGCCCGGCTCCAGCTGTTTTTATATGGATTCTGGAGGAATGGCCCCTCAGGCCCTCATGCTTGCATGGGAAGAACTCTAAACCACTGAGCCATTTCTCCAGGCCACTTATTTATTTTTGGTTTTTCAAGGTAGGGTCTCACTGTAGCTCAGGCTGACCTGAAATTCACTCTGTAGTCTCAGGGTGGCTTTGAACTCATGAACACCACGCCCGGCCTTCACCTCTGTATTTTATTTATTTATTTTTTTGGTTTCTTCATTTTTGGGGTTTTCAAGGTAGGGTCTCACTCTAGCCCAGACTGACCTGGAATTCACTGTAATCTCAGGGTGGCCTTGAACTCATGGCGTCCTCCTACCTTTGCCTCCCGAATGCTGGGATTAAAGGCATGCGCCACCACGCCCTGCCAACTCTTTATTTTTTAACAAATTTTATTGATGTTTTTTGTGTGTGTATGCATATATATCTATATCATAATCCCCTCCCGTTACCTGCTTTTGTGCCCTCTCTCCATCCCTCTCCTATTGAACTACTTCTTCCCAACTAGCCACACTTCTACTTTGATGTCTGTGTGTGTGTGTGTGTGTGTGTGTGTGTGTGTGTGTGTGTCCCACTGAGTTTGATTAGGGTTGCTTACATGAGAACGAGTGGGAGATTACTTACTGGAATATAGGCAATTTTTCAGTGGTCACACCACTGAAGAAAATATCTCCCTTCCTTCAGAAACCATTAACTGCCAATAACTCCTCAGGAAGGGATGGGCGTACTTATCCACTCTCCATGACTGAATGTTGACAGGCCCAATCCAATAAAGGATTTTATTTATTTCTTTATTTTTCTTTTTGGTTTATGGAGGTAGGGTCTCACTCTAGTCCAGGATGACCTGGAATTCACTATGTAGTCTCAGGCTGGCCTCAAACTCACTGTGATCCTCCTACCTCTGCCTTGTGAGTGCTGGGAATAAAGGTGTGCACCACATGCCTCACAATAAAAGACGTTTTTTACATAGAGAAAAAAATGAGGGTCTGGAGAGATGGCTCAGCAGTTGAGGCACTTGCCTACAAAGCCCAAAAATCAGGGTTTGATTCCCTAGCACCCACATGAAGCCAGATACACAGGATGGCACATGCATCTGGAGTTCTTTGAAGCAGCTTGAGGCCCTGGCTCACCCATTCTTTCTCTCTGCTTGCAAATAAATAAATAAATAAATAAATAAATAAATAAATAATTTTTTTTTTTTTTTAAAGAGGACAGCTGGGAGAGAAAGCACCCTTCCTGGTGTCTTTACAGATTGGGTGACTTCAGGGACAGTGACAGGAGTTACAGGGCATTGAGTGGTGGTGTTCCTGGTCACTCAGTCCTTGCATCTGCCTTCTGGGCTAGGGAGAGGGGCAGGAGGTCAGGGGCTTTTGCGGATCACAGGACACCAGAGGCCTGGTGCACAAAGGCCCAGCTGCTGGGGATGACAGAGGCCAGAGCCTTCCGTCCAGGCTCTGGCCTCAGGCATCTGGGAGGCAGGTGAGGCAGCTGCCCACCCCCAGCCAATGTGGGCAGTCATGTGAGCCTGGGTGGAGGAAGCACCTGCCCCTGATTCAGATGTGGCCTGGAGCGAGGACACTAGGACTCTGAGAAATCTGTCGTCTGGGGAGTGGAGGGGTGTCCTGCAGTTGACCCTTTTCCTCCACTCTCCCAATCTCAGTCTCTGTGTGCCCCAAGATATTGGTGCAGGTGGAAAGCTTCACTTGGTGCTAATTCTGCACCTGGGGTTTGTCACATGCTCAATGTGAAAACAAAAACCAAGCCAGACTCAGTGACACACCTGGAGTCCCAACAATTCACTGGCAGAGACAAAGACCATAGGAGTCTGGGAGTTCAAAGCCAGTCTGGGCACCACGGTGAAACCCTGTCTCAAAAAAGCCAAACAAGGGCTGGAGAGATGGTTAAGACACTTGCCTGCAAAGCCAAAGGACCCAAGTTCAATTCCCTAGTGTCCACATAAAGCCAGATGCACAAAGTAGTGCATGCATCTGGAGTTTGTTTGTAGTGGCTAAAGGCCCTGATATGCCCATTCTCTCTCTCTCTCTCTCTCTCTCTCTCAATGATTGCAAATAATAAAAAAAAAGTTTTTTTTTTTTTTTTTTTTAAAGCAAAACAAGCTGAGCTTGGTGGTACAGGTCCGTAATTCCAACTACTCAGGAGCTAAGGCAGGAGGATTGCAAGTTGAAGGCCTTCAACTGGGCTACAGGGTGAGTTCAAGGGCAGCATGAGCAACTTAATGAGACTGTCTTAAAATAAAAAAGTAAAAAGAGAGCTGGGCATTTAGCTCAGCAGCAGAGCCCTTGACTAGCATGTGTGAGGCCTTGAGTTCAATGCCCAGTACAGACACCAAACAAAAACTAATACAAACACAACCCAAACCAGTCAGACCCTAACTGAAAGGATAGAATCCAGGCATAGTGCATCTGTCCTACAACGAGGTCAGACTGAGCCATGGCTGACTTGGAGTTCCGAAGTCACATCCTCTCTGAGCTTTGGCTTCCTGGTCTCCAGTTGCAGAAGAAGGATAGCCTCACAGCCCTGTTTTAACTGTCGACGGCTCTTAATGGCCTGGGAGGAATAATAATAAGAGTTCTGCTGGATATCAACACTGCTCAGGACGATCTTCACTCTGCATATTTCCATCTGTCGAGGTCCTTGTGTGTAAGGACCCATGTCCAGCTGGTGAGGGCGGGAGGGGGGGTGCGAGGACAAGACTGCAATTAAGCCAAAGCCAAGGAGAGATGCTCTCATTTGCACACTAACCCATTAAGCCCTCTTAACTCAGTCGACTCCTGTGTGGCTTGCTCTGTGGGTCCCAAGTCACCAGCATGCCTCCTAATTCTGTCCTACCCCTGAGGTGGTAAGGTTGGTCTGACAAGTGTCCCGCCAGTGTCCCTCACTCAGAGTAGTGCCTGGGGAAAGGCACTGTGGCGAGCCCAGCTCTGTCCTTGAGTGCTGTGGGGCCCTTGCTGTAGACTTTGAAGGTCAGGGAAAGTCATGGGTTTGGGCTGTGTGGACAGCCAGGCTCTCTGCAGTGTGGAGGGGTGAAGCCTTGGAAGCTGAGTGAGCCTGTGGTTGGATATGCGATGGCCAAGGCTGGAGCAGGAGCCCTGGCAACCACAGACAGACATCACACAGCTCTCAGCAGCAGGCCATCCAGACTCTCATCCATGGTGTGTCTTCTCTGAAGCTCAGATGGCATGCAAATTCATTTCACTCACCTTCATCCGCTATCAAACATCACAACACACTCCTCAAAACCCAGGCAAGCAACTGCAGCAGGGACAGTGTAACCAACGGAGGGATGAATTCCAAAGGACTTGGCCTCTGTATTGTAAATTTTTTTTTTCAATTTTTCAAACTGTCCCTGCCCTGGAGCCTAAGATTGATCAAACTATAAGCATCCCCATTGTTTCCAAGAAAGCAAAGCTGCTCCTGGCAGGCAAGGACACCAGCAGTGCCCATTGGGCAGCCCCTTTTTGGGGCCCCGCAGTGCTTCTAGACAGCAGCCTGGCAGATGCTGAGCTCCAGGGCTCCCAGGGCTGGCAGCACCCAGGGAGGGTCTATGTGACACATGCTTGACTAGAATGCTCCCATAGGGTGGCCGGTTTCTCCTCAGGCACTGACTGCCTTTCCACGCTGGGGTGGGTGCTCTGCTGGAAGGCCATGGTGGGGGAGGGGGCGAGGCTTCTGTCCTCTAGGGCTGTTTGGTGGGCTGGGCCTGTATTTAGGCGTGGCTTTTTCATAGGTAGGCACAGCCTTTAGAGTCCTGGTTCTTTGGGAGGTGTGGCCTTTGAGTGAGCTTGGCCTATGGGGTGCACGGCTCTGAGTGGGCGTGGCTTGCGACTGAGTGTGGCTTTGTGAAAGCACAGCTTCGGGCTGGTGGTGCTATGAGGGGCAGGGCTTATGTGGGTGTGGCCTGAGGATGGGCATGGTTTGCGATGGAAGTGGACCACAGTTCTCCTTCGGGTTAACGTTGGGGCAGGGAAAACTGGTGCAGCAGCTTTAAGGTAGCCACTTGTGTGTGTGTGTGTTTTTTGTAATCAATTGTCCAGCAGAGTTGGGGAGGTCTGTCTCCTCCCACGGAACGCTTGGCCACCTTTAACTCTGGCACGTACTCAGCACCCCACAGATGTGACAGACTCCTGACTCCCATGGAGTCCTTGCTGTGTGTTCACTGTAGCTAACACAATGGCTCCTACAGCCACAGGTGCCTTATTGTGAGGAAGCACAATCTAGTGATGGACAAGTCCATGGTGGGATGGAGGATGCAGGATGTCCCCAGCTCCCCAGCTGCAGCTGCCTCAGAACCCGCCGCCCAGGGCCCTGGCTTCAGTACGCAGGTGCATCCCACCGAAACCATGAGTGATCAGAAAACGAAACACACTTGTTTTAACACACTAAGTTTTGAAGTGACTTATTACACAGCGACTGATGTTTGAAAAACCAGGTGCTCTCTTGCATAACTGTCCTCTGCCTGCTTCTTTTTATTATTTGTTTGTAAGCAGGGAGAGAGAGAGAGGGAGAGGGTGAGGGAGAGGGAGAGAGAGGGAATATTAATGGGATGGCTAGGGTCTTTAGTCACTGCAAATGAACTCCAGAGGCCTATAACACTTTGTGCATATGGCTTTACGTGGGTACTGGGGAATTGAACCCAGGTCATTAGACTTTTGCAGGCAAGTGCCTTAACGGTTGAGCAATCTGTCCATCCCCTCAGCCTACTTCTTTACAAGTGTGTGTTTGCTTGTTTCTTTTTAACTCCTGCCTGCTTTCAAAGAGCTTGCAGGTGTCTTGGCAAGAAGTTAAAGTGAAGTCAGGGACACTGGCGGAAGAGTAGACAAATGGGGAGGAGAAACAGTCCATCTTAGACTAGAGCTCGAGAGCATGCTGGCTCTCGTTTCTCAGCAGCCAAGGCTTTAAAAAACAAAACAAGGCCCGGGCGTGGCGGTGCACGCCTTTAATCCCAGCACTCGGGAGGCAGAGGTAGGAGGATCGCCTGGAGTTTGAGGCCACCCTGAGAATAGAGTGAGTTCCAGGTCAGCCTGGGCTAGAGCGAAACCTTACCTCAAAAAAACCAAAATAAATAAATAAATAAATAAAAATAAAAAAACCAAACAATAACAACAACAATCCCCTTTAATTTTTCATTCAGAAAGAAAGCAGTGTTCTTCAGGGCAGGCGAGCTATTTTCCTGGCATTTTTGTGAGGGAATACGAAGTACTTGAACATTAGAGGCAGGAAACAACACAGCCACAGCCTCCCATGTTTCCAGGAGCATTTGCTTTTAAGAAGAAAAGCTTTTTAAAAAAAAAAAAAAAAACACAAAAAACAAAAACCAACTTGGTAATTTTTACTGTCCTTGCATAATCGGAGCTGTGGGCAACATGTTTTTTCTCCTCCGGGCACAGAGTATCTCTTGCAGCTGGACGGAGCCCAGGAAAGCCGGGAGATGGACTCTGACAGGGCAGCATGTCCCCTGGGGACCTCAGCGGCCCTCACTGTGCTTTTGGCAGGAACAGGGTGGTGTCCCGCCAATGCCAGGGGCAGATTTTCTGTGCTGTTGATGGAGACCAGCCCCACGTGCCTCCAGACACTGCGAACTGCTGACAGTCTGCGTTCTGCAATCCTGTTTGTGCTGCGCATGGGGCTGGGCCCTCAGTGCCTGCTTCTCCTGCAGGTTGGAGGTCCGAGACCGGAGACTGGCACCACATGGCCTTCTCTTCTGTGCAGACTGATCCCAGTAATCACTCTGTGATCAGTGGGCCGTGGGGCTCTTGGGGCCTGGGAAGTGGCCTGTGGCAACTGCCTGGCTTGAGGAGCTGAAAAAGCATCCTGAGTGATGGCTCTGTCTTCTCACTGGTCATGGGGCTGTTGAATCCATTCCATCCCAAACACAGGCACAGTGAGTCACGTGTTTACACCCTGTTTCCTCACCCCCGGCAAATCCTCCTTTTGATGGACTCAGTGTTTGGGTGCCCTTGCTTTCTGTGGGGGTTCCTCCAGGGAACCTTGTTTCTCTTTCCTCCAGCTGATGGTCACAGAGACAAGCTGCATGGGGGAACACAGGGATTTGGGGCCCCAGATGTCTGCAAGGCAGGGGCACGCGCAGGTCCCTTCTCCTGAAGTTCCACTACAACCTGGCCTTGAATAAAGTCCAGGAGTGTGCACAGACAGAGGCAGGGTGGGGTGCCTGAGGAACCTCTAGGAGGCAGAATCTCCTAGATAAGCTCTGTGGACCCAACTCTTTGTTGGCAAGAAACAAAGTGTCATTTACATCCACCCAAGCTCTATACCAGCCTCAAGAGTTTTCTTATGTTCTGGAGGAGAACAAGAACACTCCTTTCTCCCCACTCCCTGTACTCAGGTCACACACCCTTAACTGCCCGGTGGCTCTGACTCTTGCAGGAGGCCTGACAATGCTGTGGGTCCTCTCCTGAGTCCAGCTGTGGCCCACTTGAGACCCCCGCCAGGGTGCCAGCCTTGCCGTCCACCTGCCTACCCTTTGTCATAAGAGACCAGAGTGGATGTTGAAGACATTAAGATTCATCTGTGACCTTTCCTACCCTTGAAGAGACCGACTCAAGCTTGGAATTTCAGTTTGAGCCCCTGAGTAGGACCATGCCTGGTGCCCATGTACCAGATGTCTTCTGTGCCCAAGGGGCCCCTTTGGACAAGAACTCTCCTGCCACTTGTAGTGGGTTCAGATGCCACATCTCAGGGGCATCAGAGGGTCAGGTTGGAGCTGCTCAGCCACATACCCAGGATCCCTCATCGTCACCCCGCTACAAGATCCCACAGTAATTGCTTTTCTTCAAATTTCCCCTTCTTTGGTGACCATGTGTAATGGTGATGGAGGGAGGGGCACAGGGCCAGCCATTGCCTAACAGCAGCAAGTCTTCAGGTCTGTCAGCCCTGGAGCTCCTGGGAAGACAGCCCAGGCAATCATGAAGTCTACTTCCTGGGATCCACTGTGTCCTACCACACTGTGTTCCCAGGGTGCTCCTCAATCCAGTTCTGTTTGCTGGAGCCTGTTATGACAGGTGCCATGTGGGAGATAGGTGGACCCAAGAGTTCCCCTGTCCTCTTCTGTAGCTAGGTGTGCTTCATCATGGCCTGGTTTAGACCTCTCTCTGGTATCTGTGATGGCTTCACTGGGAGACCGTTCCTTCCTGTCCAGAGGACATGCTGCACTTTTGTCCGGTCTTCTGATTATGAATTTGTTTTGTGGCTGTGGTTCTATCATTTAAGCACAAAGTTAAGGGCTGGTCAGCCCAAGGCCTGCCTTCACACTCACTCTGGATCCGGTTGGACTGTTAACTGGCAACGATCAAGTGTCTACAGTCTGGTGCTTGATTCTGCAGAACACCCTCAGGTTCACTTAAAAAAAAATTTGGGCTGGAGAGATGGCTTAGCGGTTAAGGCATCTGTCTGCTAAGCCAAAGAACTCCGGTTCCAATCTCCAGGTCCCACGCTTAGCCAGATGCAATGATGCAATGGTGCAATGCCGCACTTGACCACAAGGGGGCGCACACGCATCTGGAGTTCGTTCACAGCCACAGAGAAGCTGCTGGCGCGCCCATTCTCTATCTGTCTTCCTCTCCCTCTCTGTCTCTCTCCCAAAAAATTAAAACTGTTTATTTTTATTTATTTATTTGAGAGAGAGAATGGATGCACCAGGGCCTCCAGCCACTGCTAACAAACTCCAGATGCATGCTGGCTTACGTGGGTACTGAGGAATGGAGCCTCAGACTGGGATCCTTAGACCTCACAGGCAAGTGCTTAACCACTCAGCCATCTCTCCAGCTCTGCTCAGGTTCACTTTTGTGCTTCCCACTGTCCTTAACGTGTGGTCCTCCATGATCTTCAAGTTCATGGAGGTGACAAGGCATGCTTTCCAGAGACGTAAGTAATCAAGCAAGCTAATCATAGTAGCAGACTCTGACCTATTCTACCTTCCTCATGGGGACAGTGCCACATCCAGGGTGCCCAGCAAGCCTGAATCCCCGAGGATTTGTGCGTGTGTGTGTGTGTGTGTGTGTGTGTGTGTGCTAGGTCCTCTTGCCGCTGCACAAGAATGCCAGATGCTTACACCAGTTTTTGTGTCACTGTGTCTCGCGTATGTGGATGCTGAGGAATTGAAGCCAGGTCGGCAGGCTTTGCAACTTGAGTTGGAGCAGGAATGAAGCAACAGATACGCCTCTTGTGCAGGTCCGTGAGGGCATCTGCAGGAAGGATTAACTGAGGGAGAAAGACTCTCCTTCAGAAGTGGCAGCCCTTCTGAAAAAGGGGTTCCAGGAGAAGCCATGCCTTTTTTCCTGGTTGCCCTTGTGACCTGTTGGTGACATCCTTCATGGACATCAGAACCTGCTTCGGCAGCTTCCAACGTGAACTAAAGATCAGCAGCCTTCAGGAATCCTCCAGCCTTCAGGGCCAGATTGGGACTACTGAGGCCTCCAGCCTCATGGACTGAGCCCCTCCCGGCATCTCAGACTCTCCAACCTGCAGGCGGTCATTGTTGAACTGCCCAGCCTGTGTCCTGCAGGCCAATCTAGTGGATCTCTTTTACAATATATATTTAGTCTGTCACCTCTATCACCATCTCCTCCTCCTCCTGCCACGTTTGGGTTTCAAGCCATCCTGCTCCCCAATGGCTTCCAGCCCTGCTCTGCTCCCAAGCCACGCTCCTCTCCCTCTCATTCCAGTCTTGGCTCCCCTTCTCTGTGGCCCTGTTCCAGGCGGCACCTGACAGCCACTCTTCCCTCCCACCAATGGTGCATGTCTGCCTTCTTCAGCAGAGCAGAGATGTCTTCACTTTGCACCTTTTTCTTCAGTGTGTTTAAGCACATTCCTTTCAATCAGCCAGGGACTCTTTGGGCCGGTGTCCCTCTCTGGCCAGTTTTGTCTGCTGACTCATACACAGGGTGCTAGAGGAATGTTCCTGCCGGGAGAGTGTCTGCTGTGCTCCCTGCCATATATCTTAGAGAACCATCTCATGAGAGCTCGGAGCACCATCTGTAGTGGAAACCTTTGGCCTTAAGCACAGTTTGCAGTATGCCACAGTTACTCTGCGGGAGTTTTTACAGCAAACGGACAAAGAACTTTTTTTTTTTTTTTTTTTCATTTTTTTGGTTTTTCAAGGTAGGGTCTCACTCTAGCCCAGGCTGACCTGGAATTCTCTATGTAATCTCAGGGTGACCTTGAACTCACGGCAATCCTCCTACCTTTGCCTCCTGATTGCTGGGATTAAAGGCATGCGCCACCATGCCCGGCTTGGTTTTTAAATTGAAATTCACCAACTATATTTCTGGTTAGGAAACTGGAACCAATGAGCTGGGGATGTAGTTCAGTTGGTTGAGTGCTTGTCTAGCACGCACAAAGCTCTGGGTTCAATTCCAAGTATCACAGACGTGTGTGTGTGGGGGGTTATACACACTCAAAAGTGTGGCACAAAAAGTCATTATTTTTTTTTTCAAGGTGGGGTCTCGCTCTAGCCCAGGCTGACCTGGAATTTACTCTGTATTCTTAGGGTGGCCTCGAACTCATGGCAATCCTCCTACTTCTGCCTCCTGAGTGCTGGGATTAAAGGCACGCACTGCCACGCCCAGCTTCAAAGTCATTCTTGACTACATAGAAAACCCAGAACTACGTCCTCTGTCAGGGGTCTGAGGAGATGGCTCAGTGGATAAAGTACTCTCTGCTCAAGCCAGAATACCCTGAGTTTGGTTCCCACACCCCACACGAAAAACTGAAAACAGCGGCGGGCTTCTGTGATTCCAGCATATTAACACTGATGGTGAGATGGGAGGCAGACAGGAGAACTTCCTGGAAGCTCATAGTGAACGCAGCCAAGAACAACAGCAGAGTGAGAGCCAGCGAGGCAAACCCTGCCTCCAATAAGTGGAAAGGTGAGGGCTATGAAAGTTGTTTCCTGACCTCCACGTGTGTACACACTCACACACAAGAATTATACACATGAGAACAGACACACCAAGAAGGAAAGAAAGGAAGAAAAGAAAGAAAGAAAGAAAGAAGAAGGAAAGAAAGAAAGAAAGAAAGAAAGAAAGAAAGAAAGAAAGAAAGAAAGAAAGAAAAACTGCTGTGAGCCGGGCGTGAAAGAAAGAAATCACCGAAAACCTGAGACTGGCCAGGTTAAGCTAGAGTGAAACTGCTGTGGGATAAACTATGCTTTATTTACAATTTCCCCTGACCACCCACAGGGTCCACCCAATCTCTGGAGGCTTTCCCCTTCACTTGGGGTAGCTTTGCATTACTATGAGGAAATGCCTGGGACAGGCTAACTTGATCAACAGGTTTATTTAGATCACAGTTTTAGAGGCTGACCATTCAAAATCAGAAGCAACCCCATTGGTCCCTTAAGGAAGGCAGTCTGGCAGAAGAGCATCTGAAACAGAGGGATCACATCTCCAAACAGAACGCCATCGGGAGACTCTCCCTCAGGACATGCTCCTGTGATCTAAGGGCCATTTACCACACTGGGAATCAAGCTCTGAACACAAAGGCTTTTGGGTGGCAAACCACATTCAAACTACAGCACACACACACACACACACACACACACACAAAAAAAAAAAAAAATCCCAGTGACCTTAGAGTTCTGGTTGTGTCCCTGAAGCTGTCGGTTGATAGGTATTTCTCCATCCTGTTGGCCTTGAGCTCTGGGCTGCTTGAGTGGTCCTTCGGTGGTTTTACAGTTGACTTTACAGGATATCGCAAACTATATTTGCACTATTCTCTAACTTGTGAGTGTGTGGGCATTGCATGCATGTTTACAAGTTTGTGTGTGTGCACACAGGTGCATGTGGAGGTCAGAGTTCAATGGCACATGTCTTCTTTAATCACTTTCCACCTTAACTTAGGTGATCGGAATGCTAGTTTCCCAGCTGTTGGAGATTTGTGAATTAACGCCTCCTCCGGGCAGTGCATTGTTGGGGGCGGGCTTATGGGTGTTTTGCCAGTTTCTCCTTGCCAGTGTTTGGCACATTCTCCTGTAGCTATTGTCCACCTGATGTTGGCGAGGTGGTGATAGCCACCCTCTGCTCATGCCATAGTTTCCCCCTGCCATCAGGGAGCTTCCCCTTGAGTCTGCAAGCCAAAATAAACCCTTTCCCCCCACAAGCTGCTCTTGGTCAGGTGTTTTCTGCCAGCAATGTGAACCTGGCTGCAACAGCATGGCTTCCGGGGATCAGAACTGGGGTCCTCATGCTTACATAGCAAGCACTTTACTCACTGAACATCTTCCCAGCCTCTATTCTTCAGCTCTTTAAATGAGAAGTTCCCAAATAGGGGAGGGCCCACTCAGAGCTAAAGGGCCACTAACACATGGTCTGGCTTTCTTTCTGAGGTTGCTGGAGCCACAGCTGAAGTGAAGAGAGTCTAAGAAGAGCAGGAAGTGAGAAAGGCATGTGAAGCCTCAGGGACTGAGAATGCCAAGAGCTGTTTGGAGGTGGTGCCCCAGGGGCAGCTCTGTAATTTCCCCAGAGGAGGTTGGCTGAGCCTTTCTTAGAAAAACTGAGTGCATTCAGGTCTTACAGACCTGGGGATAGTCCCCAAGAAGCTGTGTGAAGCTAGCAGGCTGGAGGGAAACTTGGCCCTGATGTCCTCCGGCAGGTGGCAGCCACCCAGGTGCCTGGTGTGTGTGAGTGTCCAGGCCTGGTGGCGATGCCTGGTGACCAAGGCCACCCATGCGGATTAGCCAGCTTGGAGGTCCAGCTGGTCCTCGGCAGGGAGGCTCCGAGGGCTCTGCCAATAGCCAGCTCTGGTCTTGAAAGTCTCAGTGTGAGCCTGCACTGGCCTTGTTTCCAGCTGTCTTCCATCACATCACTGCTGCCCGCGAGGCTGACCAGTGATGTCTGCTACAGGGATGTGGCATCAGTACTAGAGACGAGGTGGTGCTTCCTGGAAGGTAAAGTGGATTAGCCCAGATTTCCTGGGCTGAATACTGGGGTATTTCTGTTAACAAGGAGCACAGAATTACAATAAGCACTGTCCATGGGCCAGGGAGATCACTCAGTTGGTAGAGTGCTTGCTCTGGCTATATCCCAGTAACTGGTCTTGGTGGCACATGTCTGTAGTCACAGCACTCTGGAGGTGGCACAGAAGATAAAGGCATTCAAGGTTATCTTTGACTACATAGTGAGCTCAAGACCAGCCTGGACTGGGCTACTGGGATTCTATCTCAATAAATAAATAAATAAATAAACAAATAAATAAATAAAATTACAATAAGGATTGCTGGACAGCTGTTGGGAGGGGAGTCGTGAGGGAACCACTGACTGTCAGTTTTAACCTGCTGTGGTTTCAACTGCTTCCTTTGTGTTGATGATTGCGGAAAACTCTCCTCTCCCTACCCAGCTGGCCCATGTCAGGGAAAGGCTAGAGTGTCATCCCAGACATGGGAGGCCCATGCCGACGCTTCTGACTTGATTCTGACAAGCTTCAGAAGCACTGAGACAGCACGTGGGCCAGGACTTCTATTTTGAAATGTCTCCATATGTGACACTGCAGAACTATGCTGAAGGGAGCACACCACGCCACGATATTCTTTCTTGTTAGTGTGAATGGGAGTTTTAAGACAATTACAGCAATAATCTTGGGATGTGCTGGGAGAATGTTTAATAACCCCTCGTAGCCAAATCCATCTGTGTGAACCTGACTCCCAATGTGATGTAAGGAAATGGGGCTTTAGCAAGGAGATCTAGCCTAAGGGTGACACCCTCACTTAGAGAACGAGATGCCAGCACACTGCTTTTCCTTCTAACATGTGAGGACATGGCACAAAGGCGTCATCTAGGAACAAGAAAGCAGGTCACTGCCAGAACCCAAATATGCTGGTGTCTTAACCTTGCACTTCCAACCTTGGAACTGTGAGAAATAAATGGGTTATTTATGAGCTACATAGTCGCTAGTGATTTTTGTTGCAATGGCCCAGATGGATTTGGATAATCCTCTCTAAGAAGACATAGGATGTAGAAGAGAGTGCTGAGGAGATGGCTCCTATCGCTGGTAAGAACACTTGCTGCCTGAGCATGGAGACCTGGGCTCAACCCTCAGCATCCACATAAGAAGCTGGGCATGGCCTCACATTGGTCAAGACAGTCTAACTGGAAAATGGGGAACCCCAAATTCAGTGAGGGACTCTGCCTGACATCCCCCTCTGGCCAGTGTTGGCAAGTATGTGCATGGGGCATGCCCATCTGTACACACATGCATACTCACACTCATAAAAGTAGAAAAGATTGACACACATAAAAATAAAACAATATGGGCTATACATACATATGCCAAGCCAAAAGACAAGTGAAAATATTTGCAACTCAAAGACAAAGAGGTTGTTTTCTTAATTTATAAAGAAGTCTTACAAAGCAATGACAGAAAGTATAATAGCCCCAAATGATAAGAAGTAAATAAATATATATACATATAATTTTCAGATACAGAAACAAAAAATGATTTAAGCCATGTGTAGCAGACAGCTTCAGATTCGCTGAGATGAACTTCCAGACCAGGCACAGTTATGGAGGAAGGGATATTATTTATTGAAGCTTACAAATCCAGGGGAAGTTCCATAATGGCAGAAGAAGCTGGCCTGCCTTCACAGGGCCAAGCAAGAGAGAAAAACCAACCAGCCACACAGCACACAGAGCAAAGCTACAGCCAAAAAGTCACACAGCACACTTCAGGAACTCCTGCTAGGCACACTTTGATATCTTTACAATGGAATCTCAAACCCACCACCACACCTTAAGACCGGCCCCCAGTGACATTGCCTCTAGCAAGGTGATTGCAGATGCAAACTATAACTAATAAAACACTGAATATATTGGAGGACATATATTCAAACTACTACACCATGAAATGAAGTTCTAACTCTGAAAACAAAACCCATACAAATAAGAGCTATATGGAAGAGTTTAAGGACAGTATTTAAAAAAAATTATGAACATTGGCAAATGGATCCTAAAACCCTAGGGATTCCAACAAACTCCTCTAAGAGCCAATGTGATCCTGAAGAAGAAAAATAACACATGAACCCAAGCTCTCCATCCTAAATCCAGGGAGAGTCAGGCTGTGGTATATGCTCACCTGTAGACCAAGGCAGCAGGAGAAAGGAGTCCAGAACAGAGATGAGGGTTCACGGCCACTTGATTTATTCAATAAAAAGGCAGTGAGACTGGGAGATGGCTCCGTGGGAAAAGTGCTTGCAGTGCGAGCATGAGGACCTGACTTCAATCTCCAGCACGCATGTGAGAAGCTGGACATGGCACCTATGTTTTTCATCTCAGTGCTGAGGGACGGGGCTTGGATACAAGAGAATCATCGGAGCTTGCTGGTCAGTCAGCCTCATCAAAAACAACAGCTCTGGGCTGGAGAGATGGCTTAGTGGTTAAGGCATTTGCCTGCAAAGCCAAAGGACCCAGGTTTGATTCCCCAGGACCCACGTAAGCCAGATGCACAAGGTGGTGCACGCATCTGGAGTTCATTTGCAGTGGCAGGATGCTCTGGTGTGCCCACTCTCTCTTTGCCTCCCACACCCTCTTTCTGCCTCTTTCTCTCATAAATAAATAAATAAATAAATAAATAAATAAATAAATAAAAATGTTTTAAAAAGTGACAGCTCTGAGTTCAGTGAGAGACTCTGTCTCAGGGACACAATGTGTAAGAGTGAAGGAGGAGAACACCTGACCTTTTTCTCCTGCTTTCCTGTACACCTGTGCACGAGGCACGTGCATCTGCACACATATGCGTATATGCTATACATATATAACACGCCACACATGCTGCACACACATCATGTCCACACACTAAAAAAAGTACATTGCCCCACAAAGGAAACATCTTTCCCATAAATGGCATTTGTTAATTAGATATCCATAAAGAAAAATACTTTGTTTTGATGCCCACCTTCCTTTAAATTAAAATGAACTGCAGATGAATAGCAGTTCTAAGTGCAAAAGACAAAGTAATAAAACAAAGAAGCCGGGCTGTGCTCCTGAGCTTGGGGGAGGCCAGGATTTCTTAAACAGGACATCATCAGCAGGAGTCCACTGAGATTAAGCATTCCCTTTGCCCAGGAATTAACAACAGGCTGAGAAGGCAGCCTCAAAATGGGAGGAGAGATTTGCAAATGTGAATTTGACCAAGGACTCATATCTAAAATATATTTTTTATAAACCCCCTGGGACTGGGGAGATGGCTCAGTGGGTAAAGTGCTTGCCATGCAGGCATGAGGACCCAACTTTGATTCCCAGTACTCACATAAAATGCCTAGCCTGGCGGTGTGTGCCAGTACTACCTTTTAACTGGGGAGGCAGAGACAGCAAGATCCCCAGGGCTTGCTAGCTAGCTATTCTAGCTGAGTTGGTGAGCTACAGGTTCAGTGAGAAACTCTGTCTCAAACATAAGATGGACATACAGCGTCAACCTCTGCCCCACCCCCAAGACATGCGCGCGCACGTGCACACACACACACACACACAAGAAAAGAAAGAAAAAAGAAAACACCCCCCTCCCCAGCCATCGCCCTCAGGAAACCCAGACTGTTCAGAACAACAGCATTCTTTAGCCCATGAAAGGCACTCAAATTCCTTAGTCATTAGGGAAGGACCCATGTTATCAAATTGGCTAATGTGCAACAGGGCTGGCAGGGGCCAATGTTGAGAAGGTCTGGGGCAGCTCACCTCCATCCACTACTGGTGGGGGTCCACTGGGTGTAACCAGTCTGTGGGAGCGGGCTGTGTCTGGCCTTGGACTCACTCTGTAGCTGAGACTGGACTCCTGATCCTCTGGCCCTCACCCCGTCAGTGCTGGAATTAGACTTGTGTGCAATGCTGGCTTCCAGACTTCCAGGCTAGGCTCAGGATGGTTCTTCCCCTTCTTTTCCCCTACTTCTTCTCTCCTCTTGCCCCTCCCTCCCTCCCTCCATCTCTCTCTTTTTCTTTTCTTTCTTGTGATTCAAGTGTGTTGATTCTGTCATCCATCTTTCTTTAAATTGTACCAAAAAATTATTGAAATAAAAACCTATATCCTCCAGTGGGTTGAAATTATTGTTCATGTTAATAATGATTAAAAAAAAACAAAACAGGGCTGGTGAGATAGCTTAGCGGTTAAGGGACATGCCTGTGAAGCCTAAGGACCCTGGTTCGATTCTCCAGGTCCTACATTAGCACATGGTGGCGCATGCGTCTGGAGTTGGTTTGCAGTGGCTAGAGGCCCTGGTGTGCCCATTCTCACTTTCTCTCTCTCTGTCTCTAATAATAAATCAAAAAATCAAAAATAAAAATAAACAGGTCAGTTTTATAAGTGAAAATGAGTAAGCCAAACTGGAAAAAGTTTCCAAAATACTCAACATGTACATGTGTGCTTTGTGGCGAAAAGGAGATTTCCTTCTTTGTAAGACCAGAGTTTTTCAGAGAGAAAAATATATTTGTATTCCAAGAACCATTCTTTTTTGTTTGTTTGTTTTTTGCTCTTCTTTACTTTTATTTATTTATTTATTCATTTGCAAGCAGAGAGAGAGAATGGGCACGCCAGGGCCTTTAGCCACTGCAAACGAACTCCAGATGCATGTGCCCCTCGTGCAGCTGGCTTACGTGGGTCCTGGAGAATTGAACCACAATCCTTTGGCTTCGCAGGCAAACGCCTTTACCACTTAAGCCATTTCTCCAGCCCGGAAGCACCATTCTTGCATCTGCTTTGGTTACAAGTTACATTGTCTTAATTACTATTAAAAGGAATATGGGTAGTGACCCAGCCTTACACACTGCAGGAGAAGAACCACGAAGCTCTCATCTAACAGGCCTGTGCTATGTGGTTCCCGGGGCAGACACCCTAGGAAGGTGCTGTCCATCCATCTCGGATGCAGGCGGCACGGATGACCCACGTCGTCTGAGATGCTACGTTGGGAATGTGTCTGCTCCATCTGCCATAAGCTGCATGTAGATTGTGTTGGGTGAAATGCTTATTCCCACGCACCAAAGTTCCTACAGAGCTGAGGGGCGGAATCAAGAAGGGCAGTGCTGGGAAGGATGTGGTAGGTTTGGGGGACAAGGGGGCCTGGGCACCAAGCGGTGCAAACATGGGAGAAGGAACTGGTCTTGCACCTCCCAGGCTCCTCCTCGTGGGCCCACAGCGCAGTGCTTACTATGGGCAAGGCATGCTATTTCTTCCACCCTCTGCCCCACCTAGTAAAAACAAGATCCCAAACTCCAAATCTCAGACCTTGGCTATGAATGTTTCTCAACCAGAAATATAGAAGACTATTCCAGGAGGCCCCAGGGACCCAGGGATAGGAGCTTCCACTCTCCAGGGAAGATGGCACCCTGGACCTGGCTGGCTTTGGCCAGATAATGGCAAGGCAGAGTCCTGGCCTGCTGTTGCCAGCTGGGGAAACAAGGATGCAGGTTTCCTTTGGCCTTGGAGAGAGGATGGAGATGGAGACATTTGTCTTGGAGTTTATGAGTAAGTGTGGCCCAAAAGCTCACAGGGAAGTGAAAACCTCTGGCAACCTAGCCCTGGCAGAGCCAGAACTTGAATTGCTTGAACAGGCCACAAGGCAGCCCAGGATTCAGGGGAGGGAGACCAGCCAGGTATGGAAGACAGTGAGACATGCAGCCGTGTCCAGCCACCCATGGAAAACAGGTCTGCCACTCAGTGGCCCTGAAGCCACGGCTTTCATTTCAGAGCTTTCTTGTCCACTCTGCCGGATTAGAAAGTCCAGGCTGGCAGGGGGACCTTGTCTGAAGAGCTCTCAGCTGAGTCCCTGCATCTGCCTCCTCCCTGCTGTGCTAAAGTGGAAAAATAAATGAGTCATTCATTTTGCTTTTGACAGGGGGAATAAAACTCCATTGGGTGAATATGTAAGCAATAACACTTTAACAGAGGAGGCAAAGGTACAAGAAACTGGGAATGCTGTTGGATTGCCTAGGGACAGGCTGCCCCTTTACCTTCATTCACTTGTATCATTTAACAAACACTCAATGACATTCCTGCCATGTGCCAGAAACAGCACTGGATGCTAGGGGCTTCACAAAAACATTGTCACTCCTCGTGGCTCTTTGTTGGTGAATTTCCACGAGCCCTTGGGCAATATCACTTACCCTGCATTGAACATGCATGCTATGCCATGTGCTGCACCAAGATACGTATACATGTTGGTTCCTTGCATTCCCCCTTTTAAAATAATTTATTTGCAAGCAGAGAAAGAGAGAGAGAGAGAGAGAGAATGGGTGCATCAGGGCCTTCTGCCACTGCAAACAAACTCCAGATGCACATACCATTTTGTTCATCTGGCTTTATATGAGTGTTGGGGAATCAAACCTGGGCCACCAGGCTTTGAAAGCAGATGCCTTTAACCGCGGAGCCATCTCTCCAGCCCAGCTCCTTACATTCCCACAACTTTTACTAGCTGGCTGTTAGCAGTATTGCTCAGTAGACGCAGACTCTGAACTTCAGAGACATACCGTGACATGCACATGGCTTTTACAGCGGTGTTCTCTACCATTACAGCATGCTATCACCAAGTCGCAGCAGCTCCATGGAATTGAGCCTGACTCCTGTGGTCTCTACTGCTGCTTCTGGTCATGAACCCCCTCATGCCCCAGGGCTGGGGGCAAGTGCCAAGCTGCACTTACAGTCTTCTGGGGGTCCTGCAGGAAGGTGGGTCCAACGTGAGTTCAATAGTCAAGAGGGAAAGGAAAAGTGTGAAAATACAATCTGACCTATGACTAAGAAGTCAGCAGAGGCCAGAAAGAGATTTGTATGAAAAACTAATGTACTGGGGAGGGGGAGGGGCAGGGAGGTTGGCTTATTCTGAGCTGATGATGACTTCCTGTTTCTAACCAAAGAGGCCCCAGGTGGACATTAAGCGTTTCTTACAAAATGACTTTCTGCTGGTCTCAGGCCAGTGACTCAAAGCCACGTGGGTTATGTTTCCTACAAAACCCACTGGGCTGAAAACTCAAGGGTACAAGCACTAGAAAGGGGCTTTGGGAAGTGGAATGTGCTGGGTGCAGGAGTGTTTCTCCACACTCCTTCCTGGGGCTGTGGGCTGCAAGACTCAGGGTACCTTGGTGGGCTGGGCAGGCACTGGTGCTCTCCGTCTGTGCTCTGGGCCTCACATGCTGGTATAAGTCAGGTAGGGTTTGTTTTGTTTGTTTGTTTTAGCATGTGTAGATATGTATGATGAATGTGGGTATGCTGTGTGTGTGTGTGTGTGTGTGTGTGTGTGTGTGTGTGTGTGTAGGTCAGGTGTTGGTCCTCATCCTCTACCATGTTTGAGACAGGATCCCTCCTTCACCACTGTTTTTGCCAGGTGAGCTGGTTCCATGGCTTCCAGGAAGTTTTCCTGTTTTTGCCTCCCATCTCACTATAGGCATGCTGGGATTACAGATGCTCACCACAATTTCCAGCTTTTGCACAGAAAGCTGGGGACCCAAACTCACTGAGTCGTTTTCCCAGCTCCTAGGGGACTTGTTTTTTTCTTTTTTTTTTTTTTTTTTTTTTGGTTTTTCGAGGTGGGGTCTCACTCTAATCTAGGCTGACCTGGAATTCACTAAGTAGTCTCAGGGTGACCTCGAACTCACGGCAATCCTCCTACCTCTGCCTCCCGAGTGCTGGGATTAAAGGCGTGTGCTACCATGCCCAGCAGGGACTTGTTTTTTATAAGGACATTCATCATATCAGATTAGGGGCCCCCTGAAGCATTGAAAGTCCTACTCACAGATTCTGGAAGTTAGGACTTTAACATATATATTTTTTTTGGGGGGGGAGGGAGGATTGCATAATTTCACCTAAATTTTTTTTTTATTTGAGAAAGAAATAGATAGAGATGAATGGGTGTGCCAGGACCTACTGCTACAAACCAACTCCAGACACAAGCACCATCTTGTACATCTGCTTTACGTGGCTACTGGGGATCAAACCTGGGCCATTAGGCTTTGCATGCACTTTTAACCACTGCCTTGTCTCCCCAGCTCCAACTCGGCCTTTAACAGAGGTCACTGTGAAATTCTTTTTTCTACTCCTTTTCCTGACACCCCCTAATGTCCTGCTAACTAACTTCCTGGCCACATAGATGAGTGAGTTGGGGTACATGTGAAGCTGCAGTAACAAAGATGCCCCCATCCACATGTCTTCCACCAGATAACACCCTCCTTCCCACACGTGGAGCAGGTAGACACCAGCAGTGCCATTCATCCCATCCACTCTCTCTGGAGCTCAGCATTCGGCACTCAGCCTCCACCTGTGACTCCACAAGCAGTGTCACGGTCCACACAGGGCCTTCCTTCACACGGGTCTCTTTGCTTCAGGTAAAAGACCGCCAGGGGAGCTGTGGGAGTTGGCTCAGCCCGTAAAGTGCTTGCCTCGTGCATGAGAACCTGAGATGGATCCTCAGTATACTCATAACTTCTGGGCATGTTGGTGTGCCTGTAATCCCAGAGCTGAGGAGGCAAAGACAAGAGGACCCTTTGAGTTTGCTGGCCGACCTAGCCCAATTGGTGAGCTCCAGGTCAATGGGAAGACCTATCTCAAAAAAGAGGTGGACATTGTTTCTGAAGAATAGCCCGAGGTTGTTCTCTGGCCTCCACAGGCAAGTGCACACACACGTGTGTGTCCACATACACATGAACATGCATGCACAAATGTATATGACATAGATATGCATAGGCAAAATAAACAAACAAAAAAACCCCTAAAACCCACCAGGGAGAGTTTCCTTGCTTTTCTGGCCCTTGTCTACTGTTATTTTTCTGCTGCTGTTACTGTCCCAAGAGCAGGGTAGTGTTAATGGAACCAGCCAGGAGGGTTCTGGCCCAGCTAGGTCCAGTTCTATTGCCTGTGACCTCCATGAAGAACTTGCCTTTGGGCTTCTGTGGGACCCATTTTTGCCTTTCCCTGGGGAAAGCTGGAAGGGTTGGTTCCCTCCTCCAGGGTGGCCTCCATTCCAGGACTGGCTGGTGTGGACAGACTCAGGGCTACACCCGTCTCACAGTCACCTCAGGGCCCCATGGATGCTGCGGACTCTGCTAAGGTCAGAGCTGCTTGGCCTGAACTTGCACTTTGATGCGTCTCCTCCTGCCTTCTCCCCACAGTGCTACCCAGGACAGAAGCACGACCTTTAGAAATCACTGGAGTCCACTTCAGCTCTATTTCTGGAGCTTGCACTACTGGCCCCAGCACAGTGCAGGTACAGAGCAGGTGTGGGGACCTGCCTGTGTGAAGGAGGAGGAAGGGGAGTTGACCTGTCTTGGACACCTCTGCCAGAGGTGAAGCAGGCCCCTCCCTCTGTGGGAGCGTGCTGGCAAATTCCCAGCAGACCCTGCTGGTGTGTGAGCAGTTCCAATTCAGATCACAGAAGAGGGACAGGAACAGAGAGGACAGTGGACAGGCCATGGAGACTAAGCATCTCAGGCCAGCCCCAAAGTGTTCGCAGTTCTTCCCAGGGCCTTGGTGAGAGATGTTCACCCCTCCATGCCTGGTCTCCTCTTCTGTGTTGGAAGCATCATGAAGATTCCATGCAGAGCACACTGCACAGCGGTGACTGCTGCATCCTGAGGCCACTAGTGCCCTGGGGAGACTAGACAGAATGCACACACAGCCCTCTACATGCATGTACACTCAAAGTACATGCTCATGGGCATGCTGCACACATACATGCACACTCACACCTAATACCACACACCCACCCATAGATGCCCACACACCCGTGTATGTACACACACTCACACCTAACACCACACACCCACCCATAGATGCTTGCACACCCATGCATGTACACACACTCACACCTAACACCACACACCCACCCATAGATGCCCACACACCCGTGTATGTACACACACTCACACCTAACACCACACACCCACCCATAGATGCTTGCACACCCATGCATGTACACACACTCACACCTAACACCACACACCCACCCATAGATGCCCACACACCCATGCATGTACACACACTCACACCTAATACCACACACCCACCCATAGATGCCCACACACCCATGCATGTACACACACTCACACCTACCACCACACACCCACCCATAGATGCTTGCACACCCATGCATGTACACACACTCACACCTAACACCACACACCCACCCATAGATGCTTGCACACCCATGCATGTACACACACTCACACCTAACACCACACACCCACCCAGGTGCCCACACACCCATGTATGTACACACACTCACACCTACCACCACACACCCACCCATAGATGCCCACACACCCATGCATGTACACACACTCACACCTACCACCACACACCCACCCATAGATGCCCACACACCCATGCATGTACACATACTCACACCTACCACCACACACCCACCCATAGATGCCCACACACCCATGCATGTACACACACTCACACCTAGCACCACACACCCACCCAGATGCCCACACACCCATGTATGTACACACACTCACACCTACCACCACACACTCACCCAGATGCCCACACACCCATGCATGTACACATACTCACACCTACCACCACACACCCACCCATAGATGCCCACACACCTGTGTATGTACACACACACACCCACACCCACCCATAGATGCCCACACACCCATGCATGTACACACACTCACACCTCACACCACACACCCGCCCATAGATGCCCACACACCCATGTATGTACACACACTCACACCTCACACCACACACCCACCCATAGATGCCCACACACCCATGTATGTACACACACTCACACCTCACACCACACACCCGCCCATAGATGCCCGCACACCCATGCATGTACACACACTCAACACCTCACACCACACACCCACCCATAGATGCCCACACACCCATGCATGTACACACACTCACACCTCACACCACACACCTGCCCATAGATGCCCACACACCCATGTATGTACACATACTCACACCTAACACCACACACCCACCCATAGATGCCCACACACCCGTGTATGTACACACACTCACACCTACCACCACACACCCACCCATAGATGCCCACACACCCATGTATGTACACACACTCACACCTACCACCACACACCCACCCATAGATGCCCACACACACATGCATGTACACACACTCACACCTAGCACCACACACCCACCCATAGATGCCCACACACCCATGTATGTACACACACTCACACCTACCACCACACACCCACCCATAGATGCCCACACACCCATGCATGTACACATACTCACACCTAACACCACACACCCGCCCATAGATATCCACACACCCATGCATGTACACATACTCACACCTACCACCACATACCCACCCATAGATGCCCACACACCCATGCATGTACACACATTCACACCTCACACCACATACCCACCCATAGATGCCCGCACACCGTGCATGCATACGCGCACACTTGCATCTGCACAGCAGCGTGGACACACATGCATGTAGTCCCCCCAGGCTGAGCTCTCCTGCTTTCCTGGCCCCCAGCTGCTGTTGTTCTTCTCCTGCTGTGGCTGCCCCAAGAGTAGGGCTGTCGATGGAACATGCCAGGTAAGTCAGGCTCCCACTTACATCTATGAACATTCAAACATACACCTCCAAGCACACCCACGTATCCATGCACACCCACAGCATACCCACATACACATGCTACTTGCACATTCCCACACCCACACATACACACACACAAAGCTGTACACACACACACAGGCCACATGCACACCCATGTGCACATAAACACAGAGATATCCAAACCATGCACATGTCACATGGATACATGCATACTTTTGTGTTCATGCATTCCCATGCACATCCATTCACTCACATCCTAACACACACCCACATGCACACTCATGTATTTAAGCATATCCTTGCATAGGCACACACTTAAACCACACCCACATGCTGCATACATAGCTGCACACTCACACTTGTACACCTATACACACATACGTGCATGCACACAGAGCCACTCACCACACCCTCACAGATCCATGCCATGCCCTGAGTGGCAGTGCTGTTTGGAAGTCCCCGGGGCCCTGACCCCTCTCCCCGCAGCTCTGCTCTCAGGAGCACACCTGTGACAGAAATCCCTGTGCTTAGCTCTGTTGTCTGTGAGTCATGAAAGGCAAATGTGCCATCCCTGAGCACAACGTCAGGGATCAATGGCTGGCCTGGTTTGAGGGCCTTTCCATCTGTGTCTTTTACTCACGGCTCCCTGCTCCCTGCCTGGCTGCTTGGAAACAAATGTCAAGCACTTAGAAAATCTGCTCCAATCCTGTCAGAATAACCCCCACTGGGGTGCTCTGGGTACTCCTGGCAGTTGGGAATAGACTCTCTGCACCGCTCTGGACATCCTCACAGCTGGGGACAAACCCCACTGGGGTGTGCTGGACACCCCCGCAGTTGAGGGAGTTCTTCCAGCACTTCGTCATCCAGATAAAGGCTGCTGCCCAGATATATAAGGGGTGGTGTTAATCTCAGGTTCACATTGCTGGCAGAAAACACCCGACCAATAGCAGCTTGTAGGAAAAAAGGGTTTCGTTTGGCTTATAGACTCAAGGGGAAGCTCCATGATGGCAGGGGAAAATGATGGCATGAGCAGAGGGTGAACATCACCTCCTGGCCAATTTGTCCACACAGGTGTCAGCCCATGGTCACAGGACTCCTTGCACTTGGGAAGAACATCATGGTAGCAGGAGTTGGCATGGGAGGCAGAGGGAAGTGGCATGAAGGGAGAGGCCAGCACAAGATACAGCCTCCAGGGACATGCCCCAGTGACTTACCTCTTCCAGCTACCTTTCACAACCTTCTACCAATCCCAGGATGTGGAGAATCCATGAAGGCATTAATCCATTCCCCGAGTGAGAGTCCTCAGGATCTACTCATCTCTGGTAAGACCCTCACAGACACTAGAGGTAACCGTTGCTAATCTCTTTGGCGTTTCTCAATCCAGGTAGGCTGATGATCAAAACTAACCTGACAGGCTTGTGCTTGAGTCCCGGCTGTTGTAACAAACGTTCCACAGACGAGGCAGCTTAAATAACGCTTGTTTCTCATAGCTCTAGAGACCGGAAGTCCAAGATCAAGATGTGGAAAAATTGGTTTCTAGGGAGGTCCACTTCTTGATTCATGGATGGCTACCTTTCCATGCCTTTGAGTGGGAGCAACTGTGAGAGAACTCTCTGGGTCTCTATGAAAAGTCTATAAGGGCTCCTCTATCATGTCCAAATATTCTCCAAGGGCTTTGCCTCCCGGAACCATCACTTGGGGCTGTGGATTCGCTGTGAATTTCAGGAACATAAGCATTCGGTCAGCTACATTCTCTGTCCTCAGTGACTAGTCCAGGTCCTCATGGGCCAGGGCCTTGGTTTCTCCTTGGATGGGAAGCTTCCTTTGTTTCTTGTCACCTGTTGGAGTCCTTCAACATGATTCTGTGCTGGTCACAGTGAGACAGACAAGAGCGCAACTTCAAGTGTGGCAGAAGTCACCATTTCATGGCTAAGTCTTGGAAGTGACATCTTGTCATCTTTTCTGTGTGTTTTAAAATATTTTTACTTATTTATTTTCAAGGAGAGAAAGAGGGAAACAGAGATCATGAGAGAGGGAGAGAGAGAGAGGAAATGGGCTTACCAAGGCCTCTTGCCACTGCAAATGAACTCCAGGTGCATGCTCCACTTTCTGCATTTGGCTTTACATGGGTACTGGGTAATTGAATCTGGGCCAGCAGGCTTTAATAGAAAGTGTCTTTCAAAGGCTGAGCCATCTCTCCAGCCCTATCTTTGCTGTATTTTGATCCTCAGAATCACCTTACAAGGTCTATCCTTGCCCTTTTTTCCCCTCACCATTGGGGAGAGGTAGAAGTGACCACGAGCCATTTATCCAGTCTGTCCTCTGTCCTCTAGGGACTTATGTCCTCCTGCTAGGTCCCCAAGTTAAAAATGTTGCTACCTAAAGCAGGTCTGGAAGAGGCCGAAGCTGCTGCGTAGCAGAGCTGTGGTATAGCATACACTCCTCTCAGTCTGCATACCTGTGTACTGAAGAAGTAAGTTCTGGGCTGGGGATGAGGCTCAGGTAGGAGAGTCTTGCTTAGCATGCACTAGGCCCTGGATTCCACCCCTAGCATCGCATAAATCAGGTGTGGTGATGCACAACTGTAATCCAAGCACTGGGGAAGTGGAACAGGAGGGTCAGGAGTTCAAGGTCATCCTTGGCTACATAGTGGAGGGAAGGGAGAGAGAGGAGAGAGAGAGAGAGAGAGAGAGAGAGAGAGAGAGAGAGAAAATTGCTCTGGGACCCAATGGAGAGATGAGCATGACATGGATAGCATTGACTTCCCTGTCGATGAAGTGGGAATGGGCAGTTCGTGAGAGTTTCTTTGTGTCTTTGCGGTTTAGTTGGCAGAATTTTTGCTAATACAGTTTCCTTAAACTCCTTGTAGGTTTCCTATGAATTTACTGACATCTGATCCATCACACAAGTGCAATAAGCACACATTCCTTTGTGATACATTTTTCTTTACCTTACACTTCTACTGAGACAACTAAGGAATAAACACTTACAAACCTCCCGGAGACCCCACTCTCACCCCTGAGGAAGTAAGAGGCATATGCTGAACCCCTTGAAAGGACCCCATGTGCCTCACTGTTACTCTCATGCCTTGATCACCTGGGGGCCATTACAGAAAGGTCGTGTAGTCACACTAATGGCTTTATTTCCAGACCAGTGTTGAATGTTGTTGCTTAAACTCTTAATTTTAGCTTTTTTTTTTTTTTTTTTTTTTTTTTTTTTTTTTTTTTTGTCATCTGAAGAAGTGAAAACTTTCAGCACCACCTACTCTGGGTTCTGGTTAGTTACTCTTGTGTTACTATGTCTAAAAAGGAGGGAAAGTTCATTTTGGCTCATGGTTTCAGAGGCTTTCAGTCTATCACGGCAGGCCAGGCATGGTGGATGAGTTCAGACCAAGCAGCTCATGGCCGTGGGAGTGTGGAGGAAGTGTTCACATGGTGGACCAGGTAAAGGGGGAGAGCCCCAGGGGCTGGGTATGACCTTCAAAGGCCTGCCCCTGGTGATCTACTTCTTCCAGCTAAGCCCCACCTCTCTAAAAGGTTCCACAGAGGACTCTCCAAAACACTAGGGGAGAAGTATTGAAAACATGACTCTGGGCTGGAGAGATTGCTTAGTGGTTAAGGCGCTTGCCTGTGAAGCTTAAAGACCCAGGTTTGATTCCCCAGAACCCATGTAAATCAGATGCACATGGTGCTGCATGCATCTAGAGTTCATTTGCAGTGGTCAGAGGCTTTGGCATGTCTTTCTCTCTCTCTAATAAATAAATAAAAATTAAAAATTAAAATTCCATAAAACAGGCATTAAAATATGACCCTGCAGGGGTTCATTTCAGATTCAGACCACACCAGGTTGTATTTTGTTTCAGTTTTTTTCTTTCTGAAATGTGTCACTCTCCTCTTATTATAAAGCAAGAAGAAAGTTGATAGAACCTTCAACATTAAAAAAAAATTATTTTATTTATTTTTGGAGAGAGACACAGAGAGAGAGAGACAGAGAGGGAGAGGGAGACAGAGATGGGCGCGCCAGCAGTCTCTCAACTGCTGTGAACGAAATCCAGATGCGTGCGCCCCCTCGTGGTCAAGTGCGGCATTGCGCCCTTGCGTCACTTGGAGAACCTGGAGATTGGAACCGGGTTCTTAGGCTTAGCAGGCAGGCGCCTTAACCACTAAGCCATCTCTACAGCCCACCTTCAACATTTTGCTTGGCTATCTCCTTAGAGAAGACGGAGTCTTTTAGGTACATCTGCTTCCCACGTAATTGTGGAGAAGTGTTCCTAGGCTTTCTGCCACCATGTGATGGGAGGCCCCTTCCTCCTACCTCCAGACCATGTTCTTTAGTCTCTCTGAGCTCTCACTGGCCCTGTCCTCAAAGCTGGATTTGAAGGAAATTGAGGTTTCCCTCACCACACTCCTCAAAACTTTTCCAGTGTTTTCGTTCATGGCCAGGTTTTGCAGCCATGCCCACATGCTTAGGCAATTTTCAGGCGATACTGGGCCTCTAAATCTGTCTTCATTATGTACTGTTACGAAACACATTAGTTCCAATGCATCCTGTGTTGACACGGAGTGCTCACCACTATAGTGTATGCAGGTTTGGAATCAGTGAGGCTGGGCTGGACCCTCTACCTCAGGGTCTCTCCCAGGCTTGTCAAAGTGTTGGTCTCATTCTATTCCCTCCTGGCTTGCTGGGGAAGGATGTGCATCTAAGCTGGGCGTTGGCAGGATTCTGTGCAGCATTGGCTGTTGGATGGTTTCAGTTCTTTGCTGCGTGGGACGCTCCAGTGTGGCAGCTTGCTGCATCAAGTGAGCAGGAGAGAAGGCAAAAGAGAGTGAAAGCCTGACCAAGTTCAGTCTTATACAGCTAATGACCTTGGAAATGACAGCTTGGTGTCTTTGTCATATTTGTGTGTGTGTATGCAGGTGTGTGCTGGTGGGTGTGATCATGTGGTGTGTAAGTACATGCACATTTGTGCGGAAGCCAGCGATAAATGTCTGGTGTCTTCCTTAGCCACTTTAAGTTAATATTTATTTTTTAAAACTATTTTTATTAATTTATTTGAAAACAGACAAAGAGAGAGAGAGAATGGGCACGCCAGAGCCTCCTGCCACTGCAAGCAAACTGTAGATGCATGCACCACTTTGTGCATCTGGCTTTATTTGGGTACTGGGGAACTGAACCCAGGCCATCAGGCTTTCTAAGCAAGTGCCTTTAACCACTGAGCCAGCTCCCCATCCCTCCACCTTATTTTTTTTTTTGAGGGGGAGGATGCTTTCCACTGAACCTGGAGTTCACTGATTCAGCTGGACTAACTAGCCAGCAAGCCCCAGGGACCCTCCTAGTGTGGTCTCTCCAGTGCTGGGATTACAGGTGTGCACCACCATACCATGCTGGGCATGTGAACTCAGGGGTTCATGTTCACAAGGCAAACACTTTCCCACTAAACTGTCTGTTTGATCATGAGGTCTAGCTTGTGTGTATACATCCTTCCTGCATGCATGTATACATATACATTCATTCACACACACATAGTCATTAAAACACATGTTTGTACTCCACACATATTTATTTGTCTGCAGTTTTGTGGCGTTCTGACCCTAGGGATGTACCACAATCAATTCTTTTGTGGACACAGAAGAGTGAGGGAATTTG
Organism: Orientallactaga sibirica; assembly: GCA_036365145.1. Classification (NCBI taxonomy): domain Eukaryota; kingdom Metazoa; phylum Chordata; class Mammalia; order Rodentia; family Dipodidae; genus Orientallactaga; species Orientallactaga sibirica. The sequence continues at coordinate 1,810,672 of JAEOAD010001462.1, read as the reverse complement.
ATCAGCTGACCAACTTGCCCTACCTCAGAGACTTGTGCCACTCCAAGACTGGCCTTCAGCTGTGTGCCCAGGACATTAGCTGAGGGCAGAGCTATCTCAGGAGGCTCCAGTACACCAGGGATGAAGCTTCAGGGTGTCACTAGAGTGACCTCATCTCCTTTACATGCAGAGGTGCGGTGGAGCATCTCCCATGGAGGGAGGGGACCTGGAGACTATCCAGGGCCACACGCCCCCATCACTTGCCAGACACTGAGCTTGCTGGGCTTGGTCGTGGTCCAGCTTGGTCTGAGCACACAGACTGGCCTCAGTCCTGGTCAGGCCCTTGCGGATTCTGAAGGAGATGAAATTTCTCGCTTGGCCCTATACAAGCTCTCCCCACTGGTAATGAGATGATGCACAGCTCTATGAGACCAGAGTGGATAGAGAAGGGGCTGGCAGGGCCTGGCCGTGGTGGCAGACATGCACCACTATTACTGGAGATTCCTGATCCCCCTATGTGGCACTTGGCACATTCTTGCGGCCCTTTTGTCTGGTGAGCAAATCACTAACAAAACACACAAGGACGCGCAATGTGGATTCGCGGCTCTGTGTGCAGGCTCTTTGGGTATTTCTCATCTCCCAGCCACCTGCTTCCTCCTTCCCTGCCTCTTCCTTCCCTCTTCCTCTGCTCAGGATTCCCTGTCTGCTTGTCCAGCGCTGGGATTACAGGGGCCACTATGCCTGGTATTTACATGGGTGCTGGGGACCTGAACTCCTTTATGCTTGCACAGCAAATGCTTTACTCACTGTGCCAGCTTCCCAGCTTCAAGAGACTCTTTTCTATTTTGCTCCCTCCCAGCCCAACTGTGGTGGAATTAAACCCATGAGATCTCCCTGTGCTCTGGTTTCTCCTTTGTTGAAATGGTGACAGTAGTAAGGAACCCCCACCCTCTGGGTGATATAAGCAGTGCCGAGTGTCCACGGACAAGTAAGCCTTTGCTAGGAGCTTCACCGACACTTACTCGGAAAGCCTCACAATCCCCTGTACCCAGGGAAACTGAGGCACAGAGAGACCAGCCCACAGTGATGTTCAGAGATGTTTTTCACCCTATGGAGGGTTACATCCTGATAAACCCATGGAAAGTTGAAAATATTGAAGGAGGATAGGAGAAAGCTAGCTTTTTGGGCAGTCTCAGTTAGAGATTGAGGCTCAAGGCGAACCAGGAGGTACCAGCTCGCTCGTCTTGGCACCAGAAACTTGGCAAAAATGTCTGATTGAGACTGATCCACTGTCCCCTACTACTCACAGTCTACTGCATTACCTGGGTGGGCTGACCCAACCAGGATAACCCTCAGGTTCATCCTCCAAACTTACCAGCCAATCAGGTCTTCCTCTTACATACCTGAAAAGGCTGTGGCCTTTCAGCCCTCCTTCTCTCTGGACGAGACCCTCAGGGTGTGCGCGTGGTTCTCTCTCTTCAGTTCTTACTCTGTGTGGCCTGAATACATGCGAGTCTGGCTTCCACCTACCCCGACCCAGCCTGGCTGGGTGGGGGTGAGAGAGCATTGCATTGTTTCTTTTTCTTTTCTTTTCTTTTCTTTTCTTTTCTTTTCTTTTCTTTTCTTTTCTTTTCTTTTCTTTTCTTTTCTCTTCTCTTCTCTTCTCTTCTCTCTTCTCTTCTCTTCTCTTCTCTTTTCTTTTCCTTTTTCTTCTCTTCTTTCTTTCTTTCTTTCTTTCTTTCTTTCTTTCTTTCTTTCTTTCCTTCCTTCCTTCCTTCCTTCCTTCCTTCCCTCCCTCCCTCCCTCCCTCCTTCCTCTTCCCTTCCCTTCCCCTTCCTTCCTTCCTTCCTTCCTTCCTTCCTTCCTTCCTTCCTTCCTTCCTTCCTTCCTTCCTTCCTTCCCTCTCTCTCTCTCTCTCTTTCTTTCTTTCTTTCTTTCCTTCTTTCTTCCTTTCAGAGAGAGACAGAGAGAAACAGAGAAAGAGAGGAAGAGGCAGAGAGGAGAGAGAGAATGGGTGTGCAGGGCCATTTCAGCTGCTGTGAACAAACTCCAGACATGTGCGCCCCCTTGTGGGCAAGCGCGGCATTGCATGCTTGCATCACTTGCGTCAGGCTAAATGTGGGACCTGGAGAATTGAATGGGTGTTCTTAGGCTTGGCAGGCAGGCAGGTGCCTTAACTGCTAAGCCATCTCTCCAGCCTTGCATTGTTTCTTGATCTAAACTTTCCTGCTTGCCTCTGCTTTATAGTTTGGGGTAGCTTCTCACTTTAATTACATGTATGATCTTTCTCTGATCTCCAAATCTACCACATAGGAGCTCTCACCAACTCTAGTCTTACTACGTGTGTACTTACTCTAAACTCATCACTCATTTCTTCTCTGAATCTTTTAGTCTCTTCTTTGATATCTGCCCTCTCATTTTTTCCCAGTGAGCCTCGCCATTTGTCCTCTTAACTCCCCTGAAACACTTGGAAGACGCCATGAAAGTTCCTCCTTGGTCTTTCTACACAAGCTCCTACATTCTGCTTTTCACATGTTTGCAGTGTCACCCTCATTTCTCTTTAAAAGCCTCAGTTTCTCTCAAGTTCATGTGCTTACAGCTTTACCCTAATTTCTCTCTAAGAGCCTCAGTTTCCCTCAAGTCCACATGTTTGCAACTGTATTCCAGTTTTTCCCTAAAGACCCTCAATTTCTCTCCTGCTTTGATACTTTCCCTCTTCAGGAAAGCACATGGTGGATCCACGCGTGTGCTTTCTGAGCCTCTCTACGTATACATCTAAGTGCTACTTTCTATGTGCTTACAACTCTGTTCTAGTTATTTTCTAAAGACCTTAATTTCTCTTTTTTTAAATTTTTTCTTAATTTTTATTTATTTATTTGACAGAGAAAGAGGGAGAGAGAGGGAGAGAATGGGTGCACCAGGGCCTCCAGCCACTGCAAACGAACTCCAGATGCTTGCGCCCCCTTGTGCATCTGGCTAACATGGGTCCTGGAGAATTGAACCTGGGTCCTTTGGCTTTGCAGGCAGACGCCCTAACCACTATGCAATCCCTCCAACCCAGACCTTAATTTCTCTTAAATGAACCATATGAACTATGCAATGTTTCCATATGACTGTGTGTTTCCTAAACCCCACAAATTATGGTTTCCCCCTAAATAAACTTAAGAATTCATAATTTATCCTTCTTGAGTCCATCTTTATTAATTCTTTATTAAAGATAGGACAGAATCCAGAACTTGGGGTTCATCAATTCTCCTGAACCCCCAAATCCTGCATCAATATCTTAAGTCAAAAATGTATTTGTGGGCTGAGGAGATGGCTCAGTTACTAACGTGCTTACCACACAAGCATGAGGAACTGAGTTTGGATGCCCAACACTCATGTAAAGGCTGGGCATGGCAATATGTGACTGTAATCCCACTGTTGGGGAGGCAGAGACAGGAGGGTCCTTGGGGCTTGCTGTCTATTTTAGCTAAGTAGGTGAAGTCCAGGTTCAATGAGAGATTCAAGGCCTTTAAGGCTTTGAGTGTCTCAAAGAATAAAGTGGAAACTGACCGAAGAAGGAACCTACATCAACTTCTGACCTCTACATACATGTGCACATACACGTGCATGAGCGCACATGCACACACACACACACACACACACACACACACACACTCACAAGAAGAAAATAAAATGGGGAGGCTGCTGATCACACCCTTTTATTTTATCTGTTTGTCGCTGGACTTTCATAGGTCTACATACATGATGGTGGAGCTCCAGTGGCCAGTGAGGCTGCTGGTGCTACATGCTGCTGTACCCTACACTGAGGGTGACTGTTCCTAAGGCTGCTGCTGGCTCAGTGCACCTGACCCATTATTAGAGGTTACCACAAGCATGGGGCATGCCATGAGGCTGCTAAAGCTGATGCTTGGACTTGTAAAATGGGCTTATCCTTCCTGTCCATCAGGCCCTCCAATGTTTTACAAATATTTTTGTGCTTGTGGGAGTGGAAAGAACCTTCAAGACTCCTGTCACAGCTTTTTCCTTTCCAACCACCGGCCCTGGGCTGGTGTCCCTGAGCCCCACAGTGCGCTAGGAGACACAGCCTGGTTCCCTGCTCTCTGGCCAAAACTCTTGGCTGAAAAGTCAGGGACAGCCTGAGGGCAATGGGGTTGCTGAGTTCCATGGTCAGTGCCTCTTTACCCACAGTGGGCATCTTAGTGTGTGCTTTTCATCCCAAGAAGCAGTGAAGCCCCAACCACTGTTGGAAGCTGTATACATAATGGGGCACCTCTTTGCTTTTTTTTTTTTTAAATTTTTTAATTTTTAAAAAAATATTTTGAGCTGGGCGTGGTGGTGCACGCCTTTAATCCCAGCACTCAGGAGGCAGAGGTAGGAGGATCGCCTTGAGTTCAAGGCCACCCTGAGACTACATAGTTAATTCCAGGTCAGCCTGGGCCAGAGTGAGACCCTACCTCGAAAAAAAAAAAAAAAAAAAAAAAAAAACCAATTTATTTATCTATGAGAGAGAGAGAAAGAGAGAGAGAGGGGGAGAAAATGGGTGTGTCAAGACCTCCAGCCACTGCAAATGAACTCCAGATTCATGTACCACCCTGTGCATCTGGCTTATGTGGGTCCTAGGGAATCAAACCTAGGTCCTTAGGCTTTGCAGGCAAGTGCCTTAACCACTAAGCAATCCCTCCAGCCCTTTCCTTTTTTTTAAAATTCTAGTAAAAATGCATAACAAAATCTGGCATCTTACCCATGTTCAAGTAGCGTTAAGGACATCCAGATTGTTGCTGTGGGGCAGGCATCAAGAATGTTTTCATCTGGCAAATCCAACACCCTGTCCCTGTTAAGGAATGGATCCCCTTCTGTTTTCTGTCAACCACCATTCTGCTGTCTGTCTGTTACTTTGGTACCATGTAAGTGGAGTCATGTTCTATTTGTCCCGTGGTGACAGACTGGATTATTTAACTGAGCTTACATCCTCAAGAGTCATTTGTGTGCCAAAATTTGTTCTGCAGGAATCCATTTTGTGTGTGTGTGCGCGTGCACGTCCACTGTGGCGCACGTGTGGAAATCAAAAGTTGTCTGCCCTCTCCTTCTACCCTCTTTGAGACAGGGTCTCTCTTGTCAATGTTGTTGGCATTGCCAGCAGGCCTGTGAGCTTCATGCCTCTCCCTGTGCCTTTCCCACTGCCGTAGGTATGTTGGGATCACAGATGTGTGTGCCATTTTGCATTCAGCTTTATATGGATGCTGGGGAGGATTGAACTTGGGCCGACAGGCTTGCCAACAAGAGTCTTTACTTGCTGAATCATCACCTCAGCCCCAGACTGTCCTTTTTAAAATATATTTTAATGAATTAATTTATTTGACAGAGAAAGAGGGAGAGAGAGAGAATGGGCACACCAGGGCCTCCAGCCACTGCAAACAAACTCCAGACATGTTGACCCTTGCGTATCTAGCTAATGTGGGTCCTGGGGAATCGAATCAGGGTCCTTTGGCTTTGCAGGCAAATGCCTTAATTGCTAAACCATTCCTCCACCCACCCCCGACTTTCCTTTTTTTTGGTTTTTTGAGGTAGGGTCTCACTCTGGCTCAGGCTAACCTGGAATTCACTATGTAGTCTCAGGGTGGCCTCGAACTCTCCACAATCCTCCTACCTCTGCCTCCCGATTGCTGGGATTAAAGGCGTGCACCACCACGCCCGGCCTCGACTTTCCTTTTTAGGGCCCAATAATATTCTATTGTCCAGACATGACCTACTCTGACCTCCATCCACAGAAACTCGATGGATTCCGCTGTGGCTGTTGCAGAGCCGCTATAGACACAAGGAAACACATCCAGTACGTAGTTTCTGTCCTATGGGGCTGAGGGTCTCTCTGCAAACTCCCTGACAGAACAAATGGGCCTGAAGTGTCTGGCCTCTCTTTAAAGATATGCAGAGGGGAACCTGCATAGAAATAAACCCAGGCAGCTGTTAGCTTTCCTCACATCACAGGGGACCAGGTGCCACCAGATACAACTCATGAATTACCCCTAACCAGTGCCCTGACAGCCATAGTTGTGGACCCACCTGTTCCTTGAAAAGATGTCTCGGGTTTCCTTGGCCAGCTCGAGTCAGAGGGCTTCCAGCACAGATGTTCTGTGGATCCAGAGATCAGGGCCTCTGTCAGATCATCCGCTAAACCTGCAACACCAGACCCAGTCGACTGAGGCGCTCCTAAAGACGCAACCTGAAGGAATGCCTGGTGAAGCCAGTTTATTACGGGCAGATATGCAGCAGCCTTCTGGCTGCCCAGCTGAGAGTCCTGTTGAGCAGTGTGGCCCAACACATTCCAGACAGAGGGAAGAAGAGGTCGTAAAACTTGATGTGCTGATGGGGCTTGTAAGACAGATGGGCTGGGTGGGATGGGCTGGGAATGGGTCCCAAAGGTCATGACCTGGGTGGCTTTCAGACTTATGGGGTGGTCTGCTTAGGAGACATGGGATAGCCACTCAGGAGCACTTTCCAGAGGATACAGAGGCAGGCTGATTGCAGGGGGGCGGTGGGGAGCAAGCAGACCGTAAATCTCAGGTTTTAGGAGGTGTTAGGATGCCAAGGCCAGCGGGAAGAGAGAAGGGCTTCACTGCATTTCCCAGAAGGTATTTTTTTTAAGCTCTTAAGTGAGTGTCAGATTGTGTGTTTCCCACACACTTTAAATACCAGAGCTTGAGCAGTGGTCTGGGAAGGATCTAGATAGAGTTCCAAGTAGCCCTAAAGCATCAAAGTGGTATCTGTACTGTCTGAACAAGTGGGGCTGGGCCTGGCCACCACGCAGCCCCCTCCAATGGCTACTGGGTGAGATGAGACGTGTGCGTGTGTGTGTGTGTGTGTGTGTGTGTGTGTGTGCTTGTGTGTGTCTACCGTCCATCCCCCTGCTCCTCTGGTGATTATCTGTCTGTTCTTAGTCAGCAATGTGTCTGTGCTGGCCTGGGGTCTTTCCCAAGTGAGTGGTCACAAGCTACTGTCCAGGCTCTGGGCTCCATGTTGGGACTCTGCGTTGGGCAGCCTGAGTCACAGCAGGACAGCCCCCCTTCTGATACGGATAGCCTTTTGTGTTCTGATTTCGCCTTCCATGAGAACTGGAAGAATTGGATCTGGGACTGAGTTCAGCACCAGTTGAAAGCTCAGAGAAGCCACAGTTCTGGTCTAGTTCCCCCAAAAGGTTGCATTTCCACAAGATTCCAACTGACTTTGGGATAACAAAGGAACTCAAAGTCATGCCCAATGAGAGCAGACAGGACCGAGCTGTACAGCAGAGCTGTCTCAATAGACAGGGCTGGCTCTTGGGGACACTCTTTCTCACCCTTTCTCAAAGGTTTTCAGGGCCTTTGTGCATTCTGGGGAAGGAAGGGCTAACCTAAAGTTAGGAAACCTGTACGACTGATTGAAAAGATTTGAACCAAGTACTTAATCCCCAAACCTAGAAAGGAGGAGAGATAGAGAAAAGGAAAGAAGGAAGAAAAACAAGTTCACATTTTTGAAACATGAAATAATTGGAAAATAAACATATTAGTAAAGGTCTGTAAAATCTAAGCTTGAGGCTTTGAAAATAGCCCTTCCTCTGTGGTACCTCACAGCACACAGGAATGGCCTGTAAGCGTGACACAGTGAGAGAGGCATGGACACAGCGTTAGAGATGTGAAGTTTCCCACTAGGAGATGGGGAGATATCAGTTTTTTAGCTTTAATCTTTATCTATTCATTGTTTTTATTATGCTTTCATTCTTTATGTGTGTGTGTTTGCAGGTGTGTGTGTGTGCACATGTGTGCATGTGCATTTAGAGGCCAGAGGACAACCTTGGCTGTTGTTCCTTCAGATACCATCCACCTTTTTTGAGACAGGGTCTCCTTGGCCTAGAGCTCATCAATTAGGCTAGTCTGGCTGGTAAGTGAGCCCCAGGGGCCCACCTGTCTCTGCCTCCCCAGTGCTGGGATTGCAAGCAGACCTCTCATTTTGTTGTTGTTCTGTGGTCAGTGGGGATTGAACGCCAGTCTTCATGCTTGCAAGTACTTTGCCAACAGAGCTATCTACCCAGTCCCTTTATTTATGCATTTTGATATGCAGATAGAATGGATGGTTTTTACCAGAAAATAAAATTAAGCCAAGAATCAGAATTCTGAAGGCACTCAAACTTGAGCAGACATTAATTGTCCAGTCCCTCTTTTATCACAGGCAGCTCAGACAGCAGTGTAACCTTACAGAGGTGATTAATCACCATTCCTAAATAACAATTTTTCAGGGATTAAAAAGAGAAGGAAGGTTTTCATGTAATTCTGCAAAAGCAGTGACACATTGGATAGTGAAACTGGATAAAATCAAAGAAAGAACTGAGTCCTAGTATCATTTAGGAATATGGCCAGGCAGTCCCAGCTGTGACCAACAGGATCAAGATGTGTTCTCTGTGGAAATAGTATGTGAAGTCTCAGGACCTGGGAGCCCAGCCAGAAGCAGGGAGAGAGGAGGTCAGCCCAGCGTAGGAAGAGATCTTAACTGTCCTGTTGGGCTCCTGGGTGCGAGGTCAAGGCTCACAATCCTATCCTCTTGAGAGAGACCTGAGAACCATGTTCAAGCGAATCTCACATAAGAAAAAAATTTCCAAAGACACTGACATGTAGGACCCTCAAGGAAATGGCTGAACCTTGCTGAGTTTCTTAGACTTCTGTCTTCTTAGAAGCCATGCCCACACCTCCTGCAAGGTCTTTCTAATCCCTGTGGGCATCAACTTAGAAACATAAACTTTGGAATTTTTTTTTTTTTTTTTTGGTTTTTGAGGTAGGGTCTCACTCTGGCCCAGGCTGACCTGGAATTAACTATGTAGTCTCAGGATGGCCTTGAACTCATGGCGATCCTCCTACCTCTGCCTCCCGAGTGCTGGGATTAAAGGCGTGCACCACCATGCCTGGTTGGAATTTTTTTAAAAATATTTTATTACTTATTTATTTATTTGAGAGAGAGAGAGATACAGAAATAGGCAGGTAGAGAGAGAGAGAGAGAGAGAGAGAGAGAGAGAGAGAGAGAATGGATACATCAGGGCCTCCAGCCACTGCAAACGAACTCCAGATGCATGCACCCCCTTGTGCATCTGGCTTACGTGGGTCCTGGAGAATCAAGCCTCAAACCGGGGTCCTTAGGCTTCATAGGCAAGTGTTTAACCGCTAAGACATCTCTCCAGCCCTGGAATTTTTTTTTAATAAGAGAGAGAGAGGGAGAGAGGAGAGGAGAGGTGAAGAGAGAAGAAGAGAGGGAGTAAGGGTGTGTCAGGGCTTCTTGCCACAGCAAACAAACTCCAGACACATGTGCCATTTTGTGCATCTGTATTTATATGGGTACTGGGGAATTGATCCCTGGACCTGCAAACTTGGCAAGCAACCACCTTTAACTGCTGAGCCATCTCCCCCACCAGAAACATAATTTTTTTCTTTTTATTTATTTATTTATTTATTGACAACTTCTATACTTACATACAAAAACCATGATATTTCTCTCCCCTCCCCCCATTCCCCTTCAGAACTCCAATCTCCATCATATCAACTCCCTCTCGCCATTAGTCTCTCTTTTAATTTGATGTCATCATCTTTTTCTCCTATTATGAGGGTCTTGCGAAGGTATTTCTAGGCACTGCAAGGTCATAGATATCGAGGCCAATTTCTGCCTGGACAGTTGCATTGTAAGGAGTCATACCCTTCCTTTGGCTCTTACATTCTTTCCGCCCCCTCTTCAGCACTGGACCCTGAGCCTTGGAGGATGTGACAGAGATGTTTCAGTGCTGGGCACTCTTCCATCCTTTCTTCTCAGCACTGTGTTGCCTTTTGGGTCATCCCAGTGGTCATCGCCATCTGAAAAGAGAAGCTTCTCTAACCAGAAGTGAGAGTAGCATTAATATGTGAATATGAACATTAAGTGTAGTGCTTTCAGGACAGCTTGGTGGGAATAATATGTACATTTAGTGAGACAAGAGCAGGCTTTATACCCTTAAGGCTCATGACCTCCCCTGCCATAGACTTTTGCTTAGTTTTTTTAGTATCAGGCATGTATTCCCTCCCATAGAGTGGGCCTTCAGTCCAATTATGGAGCAGTTGGTTTCCCCAAGAGCAGACATGCCACTATTGCACCCATTCAGTCATTGGGCCTGTCTGGCCAAACTTGAATTTTCCAGTATCCAGTGTTTTCACTGCTGATAACTTCTGTCTCCCATATGGCTGCATGCAGTGCAGCTTTTTCCAGCTTTCAGTTGGCTGGTCTACAGGGAGAAGGTTTTTTGCTCAGCACCAGCTTGCTTTCTCAGTGATCTTGCCTCTCAGGCAAGAGATGTCTTCAGCAATAGGGTCTTATCATCTGTTTCTTGAGGGAAACCAAGGGCCTTGGCAATAGCCTTTAATGTTTTGGAGGCTACCAGCCATGGGAAGAGAATGCATAAAAGAAGGGCACTGGGAGGGTCAATCAAAATTCAAGAGAGTCTGAATAAGACTTATGTAAACCTACTTCTTTGAATAATGGCACATCCAGAAGCTACAGATTGTTACTAGAAAATTTTCATTGCCTGGGATGGGATACCTTCCAGTGAATTGTTGGCCAAGGAGGTCCCGGTAGCCTCCAAAACATTAAAATTTTTTTACTTTAATTTTTATTTTTCTCTGTGTGTGTATGAGTGTGTGTGTATGTGTGTGTACCTCAGGGCCTCTTGCTGCTGCAAACTAATGCCCATATGCTTGCTCCATTTTTTTTTGCATTTGGGTTACATGTGTGACTTAGGAATTGAACTTGGGCTGATAGGCTTAGCAGCAAGTACCTTTAATCATGGAGCCATTTTCCTAACCCATATACATAAATGTGTGTGTGTGTGTAGAAAGAGAGAGAGAGTCTCATGTAGCATAAATTTAAAGCACTTGCTGGGCCCCTGGTTCCATCCTTAGCACTGTACAAATAAATAGACAAAAATAATCCTGATAAACTGAGGGAAGATGGAAGTGAGCTCCAGGGAGGGATCTGCCATGGAGGCCTGGAGGCTCCTCAGGGTAGGCGGGTTGCAGAAGCAGTGTACCCTCCTGCCTCTGCTCGCAGCCTTCTGAGAGACCCTGAAGAACAGACTTTTTGAGTTGGCTGTGGAGGATGGGCTTGCTTGGGGAGTTTTGATAACATCCCCTCCGTATCATCCTTTGCTTTGGCCCTGGGGTGTTTTGTTCCCAGTCCAAGGATTGGCCAAGTGGGGCTGCTGGAGCAAGTCTGGGGCTGGGATTATGCTGGGAGAGCCTTTGCAGTTTGTTTGGTGAAGGCCTGATCTCATTTGCTGTGGAACATTTTTCCTGCTCCTGGACTGCCAAGATCAGTCATCTGTCTCCAGTATTTCTTTCATTAGGCCCACAGCCCTGGCCTGTGAGGGGAGGATACAGGAGTGTGCAGACCTGCGAAGTGTGCACTCAGGGTGAGGGTTCCCAGAGAGCAAACGTTACAGGGCTGTCCTGGCCCAGGATACTACATACCTTACAAGCTGCTGTCACTAGCTGAAGGTCCCCAGCCCACATCCAAAGCCTGAGGTATGGCTATTTTAAGAGCCAGAGTCAAACCTCAGACTGGTTGCTGAAGTGCAGGCTTCTAGGCTCTGCCTCCTAACAGTGCTAAGTCAGAGTGTGTGTTCAGGGTGGTAGGGTACTTGTGATATATGTGCTATGTGTATATGTGTGTGTTGAGCTGAGGAGATGGCTCAGTGATTAGAAATGCTGACTTGCCTGCTGGCCCTGGTTCAGTTCCCCAGATGCACAAAATAATGCATGCATCTGGAGTTCATTTATAGTGGCAAGAGGCCCATTTTCTATCTCTCAAAGAAATAAAAATATAGAATACTAGAATGTGTGTGTTGTGTACACATTGCATATAGTGTGTGTGCATGTATGTGCGTAAGTATAGTGTGAGAATTATGTGGTGTGTATGCATGTGAAGCGTGGGTAGGTGTGAATATGTCATGTGTTGTATGTGCCTATGTTGAGTGTGTGCCTGTGTAGTATGTGGATTCATGCACGTATGTAGTGGGTGTGTTGTCTGTGCACATGTTGTGTGTGTCATGTTGAGGATTTGGATTTTGAGCTTAGAGCTCTCTACCCTTCCAGCCTTGGGTCAGGTGAGCCAGTCACAGTTTTGTTTACAGGGTGTGTACTAAACATAGTTAAACAGTCAGGAGAACAAAAGTGGGCTGGAGAGCTTTAGGAAAATAAATCCCACGCTGAGTGGGCTTTTAGATTTAGAAACTTCGGCTGACCCTGCTTCCCGTGATCCCCAGAAGGAGCACAGGATGGCTAGCAGCAGCTTGAGTCTGTTTACTGGGTGAGTGGGTGGTTATTTGCATAGGTTGGGACCACAGCAGGGTGGTGGTGACACCCCCTGGATCAGGGACCTTATGGATGTCAGCAGGATTTGTCCTCAGCTGACTTGTAGGTCAACATGGGGACATTTGTCTGCTAGGGCCCCTGGGAGCTGCCCAGCAGGGAAATCCTGGTGTCTAGCCACTCAAGGTTGCACATCTTTCACGGGACCAGTGACTCCTCATCTAGAAGACCCAAGGAATATTGCGAGCCATTGATAAAACCACATCCTTCCTTTGGCTCTTGTGAGCTGCTGAAGTATTTAATGGAGCCAAATTACGTTGATCTAAGAAAGTTCAGCCATTGGTGGTTTGAATACTTTGATCTTTGGAAATTCACAGCACGGTTATTTTAGTTTGCTGCTCTTGGACAGTGCTTCATGATCTTCGCATGAGAGATTATCCCACATGTGACAGGCTCACATGCAGATACACGTATCATGTATACTATTATGTTATTATTATTATGTTATTATTATGTTATGGATGTAAATGGAGCGACCTCTTCTCTCTCCCTGCTGTCTCTCGCAGCTTGCTGTCCCATGAAGATGTCTTCATGTTAGCGGACCTTGGCTCTCTGTTGTTTCTCACACTGTCTGATTGGCAGCTACTGGAACTAGCTGCATCCATCATCCAGGTCTGACCACTGCTCTCCCTTGGCATCACTATGGTTCTCAGGTGCCGGCTCAGCCTGGTGACTTAGAGCACCTCCAGTCCCCTACTCTGATGTGGCTGAACTCTTGTCTTCCTTGGCTACCCCCATGTGGCTCCTCAGTGCCTTCCAGGCGGGCATATGTCTCTCCAGGCATTTCTCTCTGGACTGAGATTACAGCTGCGAGGGAAGGCTCTGAACTCTCATTGTCTGATGCTATAGTGCCAGTCATCCTCCAGCTGGCTGGCCAAGCAGAGCAATGTAACTCAGCACCCAGGAGCGGGCACAGAGCAACTGAAGATGCTCGTGCAGGACCACGCAGGGGATGATGCGCCCATCTGGGGGTTCTCAGAGACCCTTCCTCTTCCAGCCTGTCCCATCAGCTAATGAGCTGAGCTGGCAGAGATGGTCAGATGAAAGTAGAGATGATATGGGGTCTAGTCCCAGCCATCTCCTTCACAGCAAATCAGTTGTGGGTTTACATTCTCACAGACCCCTACCCCAAGCAGGCTTTGAGAACTCTGAGAAATTTCCAGGACCTGGAGAACAACAGGCTGTGGAGCCTGAGAGCCTCACCTCTGACAATCCAGAGGGTTCCATGCTGGGACAAGGTTTCAGCTGGAGAGGAAAGGGTCCTTCAGCTCAGAGGTCTTCTGTGTTCATTCTTCCTCTTCTCTGTGCTCAGGGAAGGTTGACAAAAGACTCCTTTTTTCCACTTGCATTTTTTTAAAATGAAAATGTCAGATTAGCAGTCATGTCTCATTTTGCAGAGCTGCAGGTGGAGGAAGGGGGGGGGAGAACACAGGAAATAGCATGTGTATAAACCAAGCCTGCAGGGGTATACACACACACACACACACACACACACACACACACACACACACTTATAAAGAATGCCTCTTCCTGTGGTGTGACTCAGGGAACCTGACAATCAGAGGTTTACAAATCCCAGTTCTGTCTTGGAACTGTTGTAAAGGCTGCATCATGGTTTCGTCTCCCTGCCTCTCTATCTCTAGTGACAGTGGGTGGCTTTTCTTTGAGAGTACAGCGGAGACCTCATCAATGCCACTCTGGAGCACCCATGAGTCACAGAGTGAGCATATAGTCAGAGGCTGGCAACCCTCTGGATACTCCCTGCCGCTCCCAGGTCACATAGTAGCAGGGTTTGGCTGTCAGGCTCTGGGTGTTCAGTCGCCCCAACCACCAACAGCTCGGTTGTTCACTGGCAGATGTGGTCTACAGTCACAGGAGAACCCCCTGTTGTGGCCAGTCTGTATATCTGCCCAGAGGTAAGGTTGGAGCAGATGCATAAAAATCCCATCCCTGCTGTCTGAACCAGTTCATGGGAATTTATTTTGCAGAGAATTCTACTGTCCTTGGAGTTTTTGGAACCAGGAGAATGATTTAGTGTTTTCCAAAGGCACTCCCTTATGTATGTATGTGTGTGTGTGTGTGTGTGCATGTGTGCATATTTGTGTGCATGTGTGTATGTGCAGTGTATGCATCCAGTTCTATTTCTCTTCCACCCGTTCTTATTTGAGCTGGAGTCACGGATACCAGAGTTGGCGGCTTTATGCATGCTCTGGCAGTTCCCTGGTCTCTGCCCCCCTTTGCTGGACTGGGGTTACAGACACATGTGGCCACACCCAACTGTTCATGTGGGTTCTAGAGATTTGAACTCCTGAAGTTTCACAGAACCTCAGGCCTTCATGCTTTTACAAGAAACACACTTAACCACTGAGCCATTTCTCCAGCCCCTCCACCGTATTTTTTTTTTTTTTTGAGACCAAGTCTCTTGCTGAACTTGGAGCTTACTAATTCGCCTAGACTAGTTAGCCAGCTTGCCCTGAGGATCCTCCTGTTCTTGCCTCCTGAGTGTACACATCGCCACACCTGGCATTTATGTGGGTGCTGGGGATCTGAACTCAGGTCCTCATGCTTATGTGGCAAATGCTTTGCCTACTGAGCAATTGCCCAACCTTCCAACTTATTTATTTCTTTACCAGGCTGGGGATCAAAGCCAGAGCCTTACACATGCTCGGTAAGAGCTCTACCACCAAACCTCACCCCAAGCCTGGCCCTTGTTTATGAAACAAAGAGGAGAGAATCCCATGGCTTCCCCATTCTTTGACTGCTCCCTGTTTTCCATCTATTCATCCAAAGGTGAGGCTCACCTGGGGAAGGGAGTGTCTCAGCCTGGTAGGACCATGCTACTCTCAGTCACAGCTAACTACAGTGTGTCTTTCTTCTGCACTGATGACACCTCTGATCCCTGACCTTGGGAACGGCATAGCTGTCCTTTCAGGAAGGTTGTTGAGATATCTTGACATTTCCTTTTTGCTCAGCAACACTGGGGTTTGGCAACAGACTGATCAGCCACTAATTGTTGCTTAATGTCTTTATGAAGAAGATTCCAATGCAAAAATATTTTTATAGTTTAATTTAATTTATTTATTTGAGAGAAAGGTATGTATATATATATATATCTTTATAGAGAGAGAGAGAGAGAGAGAGAGAGAGAGAATGAATGGCATGCCAGGGCTTCCAGCCACTGCAAATGAACTCCAGACACATGTGCCACCTTGTGCATCTGGCTTATGTGGGTCCTGGGAAATCAAATCTGGGTCCTTTGGATTTGCAGGCAAGCACCTTAACTGCTAAGCCATCTCTCTAGCCCCAAAATTTTTTTTTTTTTTTGGAGAGAGACAGATAGAGAGGGAGAAGAAGACAGATAGAGATGGGCGCACTGGCAGTCTCTCATCTGCTGTGAAAGAAATCCAGATGCGTGCTCCCCCTTGTGGTCAAGTGCAGCATTGCACCCTTGCGTCACATTGCATCTGGCTAACTGTGGGACCTGGAGACTGGAACCACTGGAGATTGGAACCAGTGTTCTTAGGCTTAGGAGGCAGGTGCCTTAACTACTAAGCCATCTCTCCAGCCCCCAAAATATTTTTTATAATGGACATACACTCAAACTGGTTTTCTTTGTAATCTAGATAATATAGGTAATAAAAATAAGAAATAGAAACTATTTTAAAATGTCACCCTGGCTGGGAGATGGCTCATGGCAAAGTGTCATGAGGAGCTGAGTTTGACTCCCTAGCACACACATCAAAGTTGGGCATGGTGATGCATGCCTGTAACCCCAGCATCTGGAAAGCAGAGATAAGGGATTCCTAGAATTTTCTGGCTAGCTAGTCTAGCTGAATTAGTGAGCTCTAGATCAATGCGAGACCTGGTCTCAATGAATAAGGTAGAGAGTGATTGAGGAAAGTATTTCTGGCTTCCACATGCACACGTGTATATCCATACACACGAAACATGCATACTCAGATCCTCCCTTCACCATACACACGAATGTCACTTCATGAAGGGGGTCTCTGTTCTTTCCAAGACAGTTCCTGCATTCACAGCTAGTATGAGGGAAGATGGAGTGAAGGAAGAGGAGGCACAGTGGAAAAAGATGTGGCCGGGGGCCAGAGATCCTTCTGGAGCCTTCCAGACCAGATGGGTGTGAGGGTGTAGAGGTACTTAGTACAGCTGTTGTCTATTTCTTCACACACAAAACAGTGACACTATATCTGGTGCTGAATCTATGTACCATTTATTTACATGAAATGACATTTCAGACAGTTTTCATTTTATGCACAATGGGATTCCTAGTTAAGATGAGATTCTAACCCTCAGGAAGGACAGAGGTAATATGACTTATTGGAGAGAAGGACAAGCTGCAGTAGAAAATATGCTTTGGGGGCTTTTTAGACCTGGATCTGATGACAAGAAGAAGCATCTAGTCATTCCTGTTGGGCTCCTTTGGGAGCGACAGCTGATGATGAGCCCAGTGTCCCATGGACACAAATGGACATTGGGCTCGAGGCTTCCTTCCCTTAAAGGAATGCAGGGATCCCTGCGGAAACTTTCCATTTTCCAGAGTCCTACCTGGCAGGCTTGGACACCAGGAGCAGACTGAGCACAACATGGGCAGTGGCTGGCCAGCTTGGTCCCAGGATCGTGGGGGGCCTTGCTTGTGCTTTCTGGAAAGGGTGGGGCTCATCAGGGTCTGGAGGACCCACTTCGAAGGAGATTCCGGGATGTTGGCAGAGTTCAACTTCTCCTGCCCTGAGCTGAGACTCCATGGCTTTCTGGCCATCAGAGGGGACTGCTTTTGGCCCCTGTGGTGAGTACCCTCAACTCCTTGCCCAACAGCCCTATGTGACCCTCTTACTTCATGACCACTCCTTCTGCAAGGCTGGCAATAAGAGGTCTCTGACATTGTGAAGGGACATTGTCCTGAGGGTTTTTTTTTTTTTTTCCTGTATATTCTTTTTGTTGTCAAAACCAACTGACTGGGACTTTAAAGACAATTGGCTAGGGTTGTAGCTCAGTTGGTAGAGTGCTTGCCTAGAAAGTACACAACCCTGGGCCCAATCCCTAGCTGTTGGGGGCATGGTGGTACACACTTGCAATGTAAGCACTGGGTTGAAGGTGGGGTAGAGCCAGGAACATCAGTTCAAGGTCATTCTTAGCTACATATTGAGTTCGAGGCCAGCCTGGGCTACAGGAGACCCTATCTCAAAGAAAGAAAATTAAAAAAAAAAAAAAAAAATAAAAGAAAGAAAACATAATGGAGAACTTTCTTTGTGGTTACCATCCCCGAGTGCCTAGAAGCAAGTCTCTGGTTCTGTGGTCCTGAGAAGGGGCTCACACAAGCATGGACCCCAGTGGATGAGAATCATTGAGGCTTCTCTTGTCTTTCTGACCCTCCTCCCTGCGAGGTGCCAGGCTTGGATTGTCATCAGGGGAAGTGTAGGCACAGTTGGGGTAGCAGCAGTGACCCTTGAGCCCTTTGTCTCATGGCTGGCACAGGGCCTGGTGCGTGGTGTTCACCACCTGCCAGCTTGCTGTCAGTTCCACAGCTGTCCATTGACTCTCCAAGGCCCTGCCAAGACCGTGAGCAAGTCCACGGTGAAGGTCAGCTCCTCCCCTCACAGGTCACTAGTACCACCAAGGTCAGAGGCCCTGAGAGCTGCATCCTTATCAGACCACTGTTGGTCCCCATCTGCCCCAGGGGCTGCTTCTCCACTGACCTCCTGGTTGACTGCCTGTGGCAGGGAGCTTTCCCCTAATATTTCACATGTGGGGGAGTGGGCAGGGTTTGTGGGTAGTCAAGCAAACATGGGCTGGCTTCAAAGCTCCTCCCTGACTCTCACTGGGTATCATAATCCCTCCCCAAAGGGAGGAGTTACCCCCAGGCCTTGACTTATGTCACATGCATGTGGAACCTCTGTGCTGTCAGCTGGTGGTGGGTGGGGGGAGCGTCCAAATGCCCAAGGGCCGAGGCTTCTGCAAAGCCTCCCTCCTGCTCAGGCGCTGAGCCTCTGCAGGCGTAGGTCACCTATCCTGTGTTCCTTGACACTGTGTAAAGATTTTGCACCAACATTGGTCATAATTTCTGGTTTGCATGCTCCCTCATGGCCAGCCAGTGAACACTTGAAGACATCCTGTCTTTATCTTTGAAGGCCTCAGCACCCATTCATCACCTGGCTCATTGTGGGCACTTAGCCAGTGCTTGTTGAAGGACTGAATGAAGGACACTGAGTACTCATGACACGAATACTTACTTGCTCAGACACACAGGCACGAGTCACAGACAGAATAAGTTTTGGGTTTCCATATTTGTCAACTGAGTAAAGACTTGGGCCCTGGCCTGGAGAGATGGCTTTGCGGTTAAGGCGCCTGCCTGCTAAGCCAAAGAACGCTGGTTCCAATCTCCAGGTCCCACGTTTAGCCAGATGCAAAGTGACGCAAGGGCGCAATGCCGCACTTGCCCACATGGGGGTGCACGCATCTGGAGTTCGTTCACAGGGGCTGAGAGGTTGCTGGCACACCCATTCTCTCTCTCTGCTTCTCCTTCTCTCTGTGTCTCTCTCCAAAAAAAGAAAAAGACTTGGGCCCCTTGTTATACTGGGTGGATCCTAAAAGAGGAGTCTTTGCTAGTGCCAATGGGTGAGAATAATTGGCCCCCACACTCTTCCTGGGTTTTTGTGAGTCTTTATGAGTCTTCTAAGATGGAGTCCTAGGTACAGGAGGTGACTGAGCCAAAGCCACCACTGCAGGGTTGGCCAGGACTAGGCTTAAAGCCCATTTGATGAGTATCAGGATGTATGGCCCTGGCCTTCCTGGCCATAGTTAACCTATTTAGTTTTTGTTTGTGTTGTTGATGTGTGTTTGTTTTGAGATAGGATCTCACGTAGCTCAGAGTAGCCTTGAACTCTGTATGTAGTTGAGGATGACCTTGGAATTCATTTTGGTTTTTCAAGGTAGGGTCTTCCTCTAGCTCAGGCTTACCTGAAACTCACTCTGTAGTCCCACAAACTCATGGTGATCCTCCTACCTCTGCCTCCCAAATGCTGGGATTAAAGGTGTGTGCCACCACGCCCAGTGACCTTGGACTTTTGATCTTTTGGCCTCTATATCCAGAATGCTGGGATTTCAGGTATGCATCATCATCATGTCTGGATTTGTGCAGTGCAGGAGAATTGAACCCACAGCTTCATGCATGCTGGACAGGCACTCTACCAATTGAGCAATATCCCTAGCCCACTCCCTTTACCAGTGCACTTAGTTATAAACATATAGTTCAGGGTGTTTCTGACTCAGAAATCACTGGCCAGGTCTGGAATCCCTTCACTCGTTCAGCAAGTGGGCTATCCCAAGCTCCTTGTCCCAGGCTGGGTCCTCAGAGGCAGACAGACAGGAACAAGAAGGCTTGGTGGGGTGGGGGAAATCAGACAGCTGAGAAGAAGCTTGGCATCCAGGGTGGCACTTAAGCCTGCAGATTTGGGATCTGGCATGGTAGAGTCCCAGGTCTACAGGAGTGACAGAAAAGCATGATGCCTTAAAGAAAACCAAAAGGCTGGGATTTCAACTGAGGCTTAAAGATGGGGGTGGGGTAAAGCCCCAACCTTGACTAGGTTTTCTTCACCCACAGTCATTCATTTATTTATAATCAAGTACAGCTAATCCCACACTTATGCAACTGTTCCATCCCAAAAGGTCTTTCTCAACTTGAACTTTACATGAGGGGGAGGGGCCCGGGGAAAGAACAACACTGTACCACACATGCTTTCAAATGTTGCTTAGGATTTAAAGACATAGGGCCTTTTCTGAATGTACGCCCTTGGTGTCTGCAGGTTAATTTGAAACGTTTCTCCTGGATTCGGGACCAAGCTGAGACTGCACAAAGTGGGAGGGAGCATCTGGCCAGATTCAGACTTCAGCTTCCTCGAGGTTGGCTTTGTCCATCTTTGTCCACCAAGGTGGCTTCGTCCATCTCCTGCTAGTGAACAGGTCGTCCCTCTCCAGCCTGCCTCCTGCAGGTGTGTGTGTTCGACCTGTGGCAGCGCGTGCATGACTTTTTGTCAGCAATGACGACAGGGCTGGGGACAGAACAAGAAACCCTTGAAAGAGATGGGCCAGGTCTTGGGAGACCGCCTGCCCTGTTTCCTTCTCTGTACCTCTGGCAGGCCTGGCCCTTGGAATCAGTCCCGGGTGGCTCTTCCCTGGCTCTGACACTTTGCTATGGTGCTCAATGAGGTCTCGTGGGCCTCTGCTGTCCCTGTTCCTGACCTGTGACCCAAAGCTTGATGCCTATGGACTGCCAGATTGCTGCCCTGTTTTGTCCTCTTTCTGAGGTTCAGCTCTCGGGACCCCCCCCCCCAGTAGGAAACAGGCTGTTGGGAGTGTGGAATCTGGTCTCTGAATAGTGACTCCTCACTCAAGTCCCCATTTCCTGCTGGCAGCATCTCTCAAAAGGTTCATTTAGGTTCCAATAAGGAGCTTTAGGCCTAGGGAATCCTTTTCTCACCCACATCTTTTGTGGCTTCTCTATCACAGCCTGCTCTTTTGCAGAAATCCTTTGGTTGACCTGCAGCTTGGGACTTCCCAAGAACCTCGAGGAATAATTTCTGTGTATTTTCTATTCATCTAATATAAACACAGGACCATCTGGATGAAGCCCAAGCTTCATAGGCTGGGCAGTCGGAATTCTGTTACCTAATTGGGCCCCGGTGACACTCTGAGTCACCCATCTCTTTATTAGAGCACCTCATCTCTCTGCTTCTTGTCATTTCAAATGCACAAGTCCCCTTTCTACCCTAATGCCCTTGCCTTGTAATTCCTGAATTACAGAAAGCTCTCCCTGTCCCCTGCCCCTCCCTTGTTGAGTCCTGAGCCAACAGCACAGACCATATTCCATCCAGTGCCTCCCACACCGAGCTTCTCTTCTCACCAGGAGTCCACACTGAGCGTCTCTCCTCACCACCGCGGCATCCTGGGCAGGCACTCTGTTCATGGTCAGCTCATATGGGTGCTGCCTTTTGCAAGGTGCTGCCACAACCCACATAGCCACACAGAAGCTCTGCTTTCTCTCCTTGTCCCTCCTGCTTATTTGTTCTTGAAGTTGTCATCCCTTTCTGCAGTCTCACCCTGCAGTATGTCCCCGTGATCAGCAGGTGAGCTTGGCTAGAGCAGAAACCTCTGTCTCATTCACCCATGAATCCTTATGACCTGGTCAGGTCAGAGTTTAACCATTTGCAGAGGCTCCATAGACCCTTGTCACATGACTGAATGTATAAAGTGTCCATGTTGCTCCATAATGCTCTGCATTGTGACAACAGAAACCAACAGGCCAAAAATAGAAAGGAGGGCCAGGAGAGATGGCTCAGTTTGGTAAGGTACTTGATGCACAAGCATGAGAACCTGAGTTCAGATCTCCAGCACCCATGCAAAAAGTCGGGCTTGGCAGCACGTGCTTAATTGGTGAGCTCTGGCTTAAGTGAGAGAGTTTGTCTCTAAAGGTAAGATGGGGGCTGGAGAGAGAGATGGCTTAGCTGTTCAGGCGCTTGCCTGAGAAGCCTAAGGACCCATGTTTGATATCTCTCCAGATCCCATGTAAGCCAGATGCACAAAGGTAACACAAGTACAAGGTTGCACATGCACACTAGGTGGTGCAAGCATCTGGAGTTCAATTGCAGTTGCTGAGGCCCTGGCACACCAATTCTCTCTCTCTTGCTCACTCTTACTCTCTCTAAAAAAGTAAGATGGAAAGTGATTGCAGAGAACATCTGACTTTGACCTCGAGCCTCCCCCCCCCACACGTATATGCACACACATATGAGCACAAATTCAAAGATGCATGCACACCATACATACATATGAATCCTAAAAAAGAACGCTATAGACCCACGTTCCTTGAATTAGTGTACTTTCTCTGAACATGAGGGTTTTCTTTCTCATTTTGCTGTTCTGGGTGGCATGCAGTGGGAAGGGAGGGGTAAGAGCAGATTTCCAGTCTAAGGAAGGGTCATAGAAAGGCATGAGGAACCTCACTCACTCAGTGGCTTTTTGCTGCTGTGGTGCCGTGCAGATGCAGGTTCTTGCTGCTAGGCCCCCTTGCAGGACATCCTGTGCAGGCTCACGGCTGCTGGCTGGGGCTTCCTTTTATTTCCATCCTTCTCACCCATCTCCTAAGTGGCTCACGTTCTTTGGTCTTCTCAGAGCTGCATGGGAATTTCTTATGAGTCAGGGTTCCTAGGCTGACGGAGGAGATGTAGGAGTTGGGAGGCCTTCCTGCTGACCTTTCCCTCGCAGCATTCAGTCATTGTTGTGTGTCAGTGGACCAAGCGTGACTCATCTGTGGGTCTCCTCTGCCAATTCTTGAAGATGGTTATCATGTGCAGCTCTGTGTGTGTTGACCCCCTCGCCCCCCCACAAAATAATCTGAGATAGATTGTCATGAAAAGTCTAAAATGTAGGTGTTCTAGTAATGAGTGTTTTCTTTCCTTGGAAAAACTCCAGGTTAACATGTACTCTTCTCTCTGACTTGTGATGGTGCAGCAACACCCAGGGCTCCATCAAGCCCAGGAGGGTAGCTGAGGTACTGATACTCACTTCAGGGAGAGGGGACCACAAGCTGGGGTTAGTGGGGAAAGGGGATGGTGTGCTGGGGTTCATGGTACATCAATCACTGTAGCACACGTCCACAGGGAAGGCAGAGGATTTGGAGGTCACAGGTCCCCAGTGTGCTGGTTGGTAAATAGTTTTGTGTGTTGGCAAAGGATGCTGAAGACACCTGCTCATGGGTCACCAGCTGTCCCTTACCACAGAGGTGGATCGGAGTTGTTTCTTCCTGCAGGATCAGAAGGTGACTGGGTGTTGTGATGGTTCTGGCCCGAGATGCTGGAGAGAAGAGGCTGAGGGCCAAACCCATCCAGCTAGGGAAGGCTACTGTGTATTTCAACCTTTGGTTTTGGAGCTCCCTTCATCATTTCTGGGACAAAATGAAAGTTGGGTTCTGGGGTTAGGGCAATGGCTTGGTTAGTAAAGTACTTGTTGCATAAGCACGTGGCCCTGCATTCAGGATCCCCAGAAGAAGGCAGGGATGGCAGCATGCGCCTGTGATCCCAGTGCCAGGGAGGTGGACTCAGGAGGATCCTTGGGGCTTGCTAGCTAAGTAGTGGAGATGAGTTGGTGAGTTCTGGGTTCAGCGAGACCCTGTCTCAAAAAATAAGGTCCAGAATGATTGAGGAAGACACCTGCCAACCTCTGGCTTGTACCTGTGCACACACATGTGCGTGTGTACCTCCACACACACATATGAAAATATTCAGGCTGCTCAGTACTGGAGCAGACACTGGTCACTTGCCAGCCTCTATAGCAGCTGCTGCACGTCACAGGCAGTAGAGCCCAAAGGTCGAGGCAGCCCATGGATGGATGCATGGGTAAGCAGAGTGTGGTATTATGTACATGTGTGCCAACCAGGGATCCTATTTTGGGTGCTTTGGCTAGTGGAGCCTTGATAACCCCGCAGAGACTGCACCTCGTGACTTCCTAGGAAAAGGTTTCTGTAAACAAGCCCATCACAGCCCTATTCCCAGCCACCTCTTTTGTCTGATTCTCCCATTCCAGGCTACTCTTCATCGGCTCCCCTCACCCCAGGGCCAGGTAACAGACATTAGGGACGTCTCTGCCCCAGAGCCTTCTGGAATTATGCAAGTGAACCACCTGGAACCTGCTCACCCCGCCTGACTGGTTTCTTCCCAAAGGAAGCCACAATCAAGGCACTAGCCCATGTTTTCCTCACTCCATCTGCTTCTGACCTTCCCTGGGGCTTTTTGTGTGGCCTTGTAAGGCTTGTCCTGCCTCTTGCTTCTGGAGACCTGAGCTAACTTTTTCCTTCATGACAGTCATTTCCTTGTCTTGTAAGCCTTACCATACCTGAGTAACAAGAATTTTGCTGTTCAGGACAGATAAAAATGACAGTGTATTCAAAATGTACAGCAGGGCCTGGGAGATGGCTCAGTGGATAAAGTGCTTGCCGTGTAAGCATGAGAACCTGAGTTCAGATCCCCAAAACCCACCTAAAAATTTTCGGTAGGGTGGTGCACCCACCTTACCACAGTGTTGTAACCCCAGTGCTAAGGGAGTGAACACAGGGAATCACTGGGGCTCACTGGCTAGCTAGACTAGCAGCAGACTCTGTCTCAAAGAATAAGGTGGAGAGTAACTGAGGAAAACCCCTAAGGCTGACCTCTGGTCTCCACACATGTGCATACAAGTGGATGCACACCTGCACATGCATGGGCGCCAACACACATACAAGCGTGCATACCCACACACATGTGCATCGCATACGCATACCAAAAAGAACCCACCAGGCTGGTGCTGTGTGATAAAAGAGAGCAGACTGTTTTGCATTCAGCAAGGATGCACCTCAAAGCTTTACACTGAGTGACACAGTCTAAAGCTGCATGCTCCCTGCGCAGATGTTCCTCAGTGCATGTTCTGGTGAATCCACGGTAAGCGGAAAATGCACCAGGTACAATGAACTGCCAGACGTCGTGGCTTAACCTCGCCTGCCTTCACAGTTCAGGACACTATGCTCTCTGCTCTTGGGCAAAGCCATCAGACACAAGCCTATTTATAATGAAGTGTCAGATAGCTCATGGAACTTGCTGAGTACAGTGAACCGTGCAGTACATTATTTATTGTTTCCCTGGTGATCGTGGGGCTGACTGGAAAGAGCAGTCACTTAGCACAGTGCCCAGCATCCCGCCAGCATCACACTGCATGTGGACAAATACACACAATATAATTTCCACTGAATTGCTTTGGGAACTTGGGAAAACCATAACTAGGGACCACCTGTAGGACATCATTCGGAAGGCAGGACAAAGTATAGTAAATAGTAGATATAGTTGGTTTGGCCACTAGGTGAATTTCATAAAGTGATACTTCAGGAAAGATTTTTGGGGTGGAGGTAGGGGGATGGAACTTTTTTTTTTTTTAATTTTTTTATTATTATTTTTTAATTTATTTTTGGAGAGAGAGACAGAGAGAGACAGAGAGAGACAGACAGAGAGGGAGAGGGAGAGGGAGACAGATGGGCACGCCAGCAGTGTCTCAGCTGCTGTGAACAAAATCCAGATGCGTGCGCCCCCTTGTGGGCAAGTGCGGCATTGCACCCTTGCGTTACTTTGCATCTGGCTAAATGTGGGACCTGGAGATTGGAACCGCTGGACATTGGGACCAGCGTTCTTTGGCTTAGCAGGCAGACGCCTTAGCCGCTAAGCCATCTCTCCAGCCCGGATGGAACTTTTTTGTGTCCCAACTGTAGTAGTGGTTCCAAGCTCACAATGCTCAGAATTCTACATTGACATTATCATGTGTGTTGTATAGTAATTGAAAAAAATAAAATGATGAAACAACTGTGCCAATTTGACTGAAACGTCTTTATTTTTAGGAAAACGCAAACCAGCAAATTCCATATGGTTCCAGTTATGTGCAGTCCTTAAATTCATAGAAGGTAGAAGACAGGTTAGCAGAGGCAGAAAGAGGAGCAGTGGGGAGGGCGTGTTTAACAGGGATGCTACAGTCTGAGAAGGAGAGAAAGTTCTGGAGATGGATGGCATTGATAGCTGTGCAACCCTGTGGATGTTCTTGCAGCCACTGAACTGTGTGCTTAGAACGTGCTAGGTGGGGCTGGGGAGGTGGTTCAGTGGCTAAAGTGCTTGCCTCACAAGCACAAGAACCTGAAGCCTGATCCCCAGAAGCCATGCGACAAACAACCATCTCACCTGTAATCCCAGCACTGGGGAGGTGAACACAAGACGGCTCTGGGACTTGTTGGCCATCTAGTCTAGCAGAATTGGTAAGCTCTGAGTTCTGTGAGAATCCCTATCTCAAAAAAAAGGTGGATGGGCTGGAGAGATAGCTCAGCAGTTAAGGCGCTTGCCTGGAAAGCTTAAAGATCCAGGTTCGATTTCCCAGTATCCATGTAAGCCAACTGCACAAGGTGGCACATGCATCTGGAGTTCTTTTACAGTGGCTAGAGGCCCTAGCATGAACATTCTCTCTAATAATATATAAGTATATAAATAATTTTTTTTTTTTTAAAAAGTAGAGTGAGGAAGGCACCTGGCATCAATGTTTGGCCTCCACACATACAAACATGCATATAACACAGGTACACACACTACATACATATGTACATACAAAACAGAAGGTTAGATGGCATATATATTATATGTGTTTTACCCCAATGAAAAGAACTTTTTAAGCTGTTGGCCGAAATGCCCATCAGCTCAGTGTGTGGGTGCTCCTGAAAGTAGGGTGCAGTCACCTTTCCATGGCCCACACCCTGCAGGTGGCTGGCCAGGGGCGCCCCATAGGGGACACCCTGTTATTGGTTAAGCATGAGTACAGGTCACCCAGACTTGGCTTTGCATGGTCCTCATGTAGTGTTACTGGCTTGGGGGAGCCTGGCTTGGCCAGCACTGCCCCAGGAGCTCTTTGGTATGGCTCAGTGGCCGCTGAGAAGGCTTACCCCTCACCAAACCAGGCACGAAGTGTAATTCACTGCCAGTGGCACCACTAGCATGCTGGTTCCTTGAGGCCCATCTTTCATCTGAGTAACAATTTTCAGGTCTTTTGAGTCCAGGGAACCCAGACTTGCTTGTTTGAGTTGGCCTGCAGCACAGCTTTCTGCTCTCTTAAATTCCTGTTTGCATTTTTCTGGAGCCAGCCCTGTCTCACTTACCTGCCCAGCCCAGAGGGCTGCCTCACTGACAGAGAAGGCTCAGGTGGTGGACACCCCTTGAGTTTATTTTTTATTTAAAATTTATTTGCGTGTGTGTGTGTGTGTGTGTGTGTGTGTGTGTGTGCATGCATGCATACACACACACACATCCAGGTTTCTTGTAGTTGCAAACAAACAAACAAACAAGTCAATTTTCTGGCTTTATACATGGGTGGCTGGGGAATGAAACCTGGCCTGACAGACTTTGCAAACAAGGGCCTTTAACCATTAGCAATACTCCCACCAGTCTGCATTTTTGATATAGAGCAAGAGAGCCCCCTTTGGTTTTTATATGGGATCCATGCATCCATAAGCTAACTCCTCTGTGCAGCCTGGCAGCATGCTCCTGTGAGGCATAGGCCTAGAGCAGGCCTCTGAGCTTGGAGAAGGCTGTAGACATAAGCTGGCTTCCTTTCAGGGCTTGTGGTGGGTTTTTGTTCCCTCTCCGGTCTTGCAGGTTCTTTTGAAAACCTCAGGCGCCCCGCTTTCAAGTCCTTCCTCTGGTCTCTGATAAAAGGCACCTTAAGAGAGACTTGTAACAGTTTCATCGAGAGCCAGGCTTGTCTGCAAAGGCAGAACTTCAAAGCTCTGAGCTCAGGTGTGCACCTGCCCCGCCTGGGCCTGAGTGCTGGTGCAGGTGGGAGATAGCTTGCCATGCGTGGACCCCAAGAGTAGCTCTGGCATTCCCTCAGAGATCTTCCCTTCCTTCAGTGGCAACCCTTACCCCAGGCCTCTGGCCACTGCCTGGCTCTGCCTGGCAGACCATGGAGCCCCAGCCAATCCCAAAAATAGCTCGATACCTGCAGACAGCATCTTAATTGCCCTGTAAGAGCAGTTTGACTGGGGAGCCCTGGCTGTGGGCAGGCTCGGTTTGAACTTCAAAGAGTTTCATTGTTTACAACAGCACGGAGTGACAGGATAATTTTGGTGTCCTTGGAGAGGCGGCTTGGCGGGGCTCCTACCTCTGCTCCTGGTCTATAAGCCCCAGGGGCACCCTGGTCTGTGAGACTCGCCCAATACAGCCCTCTCTCACCCGGGAAGGCCGCCAGCTCTGCCTCAATGGCGCCGTGACTCCAGCTCTACCGCAGGGCTGGGCTTGGGCGTGGGCTGCAGGCCTTGGCTGATCTCAGCGATTCCCCCCAGGCCTTGAAGGAGTCAGCTCACCTCCCCAGGTCCCTGAGGAGGCCCATGCTGATTGCTGGACTCATCCAAAGGAAGAAAACATGTTTCTGCATTTTATGTTTTCACTTCCCCAAAGCAGTTGCTTGAGAAGTCAGAAAAGTACTTTCTGGCAATTCAGGACACATATGGATCCTGGTTAGCAAACTCAGCTAGGCCTCGAGTAAGTGCAGAAGCTCCAGCCTCAGTTTCCTTGCCTCAGCATGGAGTCTTGGCATTCTGGAGGTTTCCCCATCCTCTTTGACAGCGGACAAGCTAGTCGCCATCCTTGTGGGAGAAGGCTGGGAGCTGGGAGCACCCCCTGCCTTGCAGCTCCTGAAAAGATTTGGGTGTGAGCAATGCAGGAAGGCCTGGGAGGAGCCAGCCCCTAGGAGCAGCTGCGGTCTTCTTCAATTATGACAGGAATGTCAGCCTGTGCTCTTTTGGGTAGGATGGGCAAAACAGCCGTTTTTAGCAGCGGTGTAGCCTAGCACTGCCTCAGCCAGCCAATGGGCTGTGTGGCTCTGGGCTATGATTCTATAATCTGCCCGGTCCTAGCTGTGCTTCATGGTGAGGGCAGGAGACAGAGCAGAGCGGTGGGAAGAATTTGCACCCAGGGCACCTGCTTGGTCCTGGTAACCCCCGCCTCTGTCTGGCTGTCCAAAGGGAGCTTCCTTCCTAGACACAGACCCTTAGCCTGTCCTGCAAGCTTACCGCCTTCAAGAACTCCCAGGGCCAGTTTGCAGTGCTTGCTGTCCCCATGGTTACCCTGCTGGCCAGCTGCCAGCCTCCTTCTATTCACTTGGACTGACAGGGGACTGATTCAGATCTATAGTGACAAGTAGGATGAGAGTTTACCTGGGCAGGCAGACATCTGGCTTGGCCTGTAGTAAATGTGATCTTATTGTCCCCATGGTTTTGTCTGTGACAGGGTCATGGAGGCTGGGGCTGCCGTGAGGTGAGACTTTCTCCCCTTCCCAGCCTCGTAAAAAACAGGGTGGGGTCCTTACGCTGAGGCTCAAGGTTCCCAGCAGAGAAGTGAGGGTCAGCCCATCTCAGAGGCTCCCCAGGGTGGTTCCTCTAGATGGCAGGATGTGTATTGGGGCCAATCACTGCATGTCCCCCACCAGAAAGCTGACACACACAGCAGAGCCACAGCGAGGCCTGCCCCTGCTGCTACAGGGGACAGAGGGTATGCTGACCACTGGCTCAGGGCCTGTGCTGGGCTCCCTTTTTCTTTCTGCCTTTCCCACCTCCCCTCCAACTGCTTCTGCTTCCAGGTCACCTCTATAGTCCCCAGGAAAGCGCCATACTCCATGCGGGAGTAGCTGCTGCCAGAGCCTTGTATACCAGTATATCATACACTCATTGTACACCTTGACCTCCCTCGTGTGTGTGTGTGAGCGTGTGTGTGAGTGTGTGTGTGTGTGTGGAGAGAGAGAGAGAGATGGGAATTGTGGGGACCAGGAAGTCCCATGTCCTGTGTCTGCCCATTGAAGACCCAAGATTATGGTGATGTAGTTCCTGTCTGTTTGAAAGACTGAGAATCGGGGTGCTGACATCCAAGGGCAGGAGAGGGTAGGTGTTTCAGCTTACCCAGAGCCAAGTCCCATCTTTAGGCCTTCTGCTCCATCTGGGTCCTCAGGGATTTGGGTGATGGATCCCTGCAGTGATGGCAGATCTCTTCCTCTGCCAACCAATCCCAACACTGATATCTCCAGCAACACCCAGAATTCCCAGCTCTCTGGGCAGCTCTTAGCTTAGGCAAGTTGACATGACACTGACCTCCCCGCTGCTCCCTAAGTCTTTAGTGAGCTGAAGTACCAAGGTTAATGCCTCGGGAACAGATGAATGGAGCATAGGTGCCCTGACCCTTGATCCTCCCAGGATGGTGGGCGAAGATGAGACACAAGAGCACACCAGGCCACTGTGGTCTGCACGCTGTTACTGGGTGTCACCAGTTGAATGTGAAGTGTCCCTCACAGACTCATGTTTTGGACACTTGGTTACCAGCTGGCGGCTGTTTGGGAAGATTGCTAAATCTCCAGGAGGTGAATTCCAGGCTGGTTCCTGCTTCCTGATCTGTGGAGATGTGAGAAGCAGCTGCAGCCTGCTCCCCATGCCATGCACATGTCATGCCTTCCCCACTATGCTGGAAGACATCTCCTCCGAACATTAACTGAACGAAGTACATCTTTCTTCCCTAAAATCCCTTCTCTTAAGCATTTGGTCACAGCAACAAGAAAAGTAACACACTGGGCCACAGAGAGGCAGACACAGGAGACAGGAGTAAGCAAAGCCTTCCTAGCATGAGATCACAGAAACACATGCAAGCTCACAGCCACGTCAGTTCATCTCACAACATGCATTTCATGGATAGCCGTCTGGGACAGGTTGGTTACAGAAAACACCTCGTCCTTCCCAATGGATTGTTTGAGAACTGGTTTTTCTACTGTGGCCCCAGGGCTACTGCAAGAGCCCGTGCTCGGAGATGCACCCTGTCTTTGGTATTCTGGGTGCATGTTGCAGACCTCTGCCACACAGCTTCCTGCATGCTCTGTTCTACTCAGTGGGCCAGGGACGTGATTTTCTGACATGGCCTCCTTAGCACCATGGTGGCAGTCTGTGGCGGAGATGTCTGGCTCTGTCACAGCATGATGAATTGTCCTGAAATTAACAGGGCATGGTGGCCCTGGGCTGTTTCCAGAGCGGCCTCCAGGGAATTTTCTTCTTGCTTTCTGGGTGTGCACTGGCGGCTGAAGGAACCAGCATGTCCTTGCTGGTCAAGTCAGCTTTTAAAGGCTGCTCTGACCCAGGGCAGAAGCCAAATGCATTCCCGGAAGGGTCTGGAAGAATAAATTGGGGTGGGGTAGGGGAGGAGGAAAAAGGAGACAAACATTATCAACTTTGTTTAGGACGGGGCTGTCTGCTTCCCAGTAAAAGTGAAAGATGAGTGGAGAAATAATCAATCAGGTAAACTCTCTGGACGGTGGGCGGAGCCTTCGCCAAAGTCATTGCCACTTTGAGAAAATGAAGAAGGCTCACACACAGTTAACCGCACACAACAGCTGCACATGCACATACGTGTGCACAGATGTGCCAACAGGCACATGTGTACATGCAGGCCCATATGCTCACTTAACTTTCATCCTACCTCCTCTGAGCTGTTAACACTCAGATGTGTGTATGTGTGTGTCGGTGTATGTGCAGGTGCATGTGCACACATGTATGCATGCATGTGGAGGCCAGAGGACACCATTGGGGTTATCCTAAGGAATGCCATCCACTCTTTGAGACACAGTTTTTCATTAGCCTGAAGCTCACCATTTAGATTCAACTGGCTGATACATGTACACACACACACACACACACACACACACACATACCTGCACATACAACCACAGGCATGCACACTGTTATGCATTCAGTCTGCTGGGCCATCTGTCTTTACCGTCTCCTTAGCTCTCAAAGCAGCAGGTTTGACCAGCTGTGTCTTACATACTAGTGGATTGACACTCACCAGTGCTGCCATTCTAAAGAGGTCACACAAGATGCAAGATCAGGTGGTTAGGCTCCAAAGCCTGCATTCTCCCACCACCCAGCCCATGTCCCTGGTGGCCGATTAACTCATGTGCTGGGGACAAGGCTTAGATGAGTCTGCTCAGGGCTGAATAAAGCAGTGCCATCCATGTGGGTGGCTGCCGAGCCCATGGTATGCTGAGTCACAGGCCATGTCTACCCTGGACCCATCTGGGAAAGAAAGTATGTGACACCTGTTCTTTGGCTATTTGCTTGGCCAAAGTCTAGTTGCCAGGCAGTTACTACTGAAGGACATTCCTGGAAGCAGACGTGGTTCATAGACTAGACAAGATACACTGGCTACAATAATATTCCATTGCTGCCTATGGCTGATGGCGGCCGCTGCTCCTCATGGCAGGGAAACTGCAAGCCCTGTGGATGTCTGGACCTGGATGCTGCAGGTCTATAGATTCCCTCTCTGAGCAGGAGAGCCATGCTGGCCCTACAGACCCAGATGTCGGCCATCGTCTGCCCCAGAGGAGGGACAACTGGTGATTATGATCTGGCTTGCTGGCTTCTGGGTCCTCCACTTCCTGTGCAAGGACAGTCCTCCTGAGCTTTTTGGGTACAATACATTTCCCTCAGGGTTCAGAAAAGCTCTCAGACATACACTGTCTTCATCCATACTGCCCATACTCAACTTTGGGAGACTGTGGGTGGAATATTGGTCATGCTATGAGGCCATATGTGGATGGGGCATGCACACACGTGAAAACCTGAATGCCCAGCTTGAAAACAAGTGTTGCACTTTCAGTCCCACAGTGGCTTTGCTTCTGACATGGTGTCACGGACAGTGGGAATCCTGGTAGAGCACAGCTCCTGGAATCCAGTGCCAAGATCTGGAGACTAAATGACAAGAGGCCAGTCAGCGAAAGCCAGCGATAAACACACCCACATGACATTATGAGGTTACAGGGACTTGGCTAACCCTGTGCAGAGCTGTGCTCCTATTGGCTTCTTCACAGTCCTGGGGACTCGGGGCTCATGGACCTAAAAGCTATGGCTTACTGTGACCATTGAGTTAAAATTTTTTTTTTTTGGTTTTCATGTGTGTGATGTGATGTGTGTGTGTGTGTGTGTGTGTGTGTGTTTTGTACTGAGGCTAGCAAACAGCCTTGGATATTATTTTACCTGTTTTTGAGACAGGATCTTTTGTTGGCCTGGAGCTCACCAATTAGGCTAGACTGGCTGGTCCAGCAGGCTCCAGGGATTCTCCTGTCTCTGCCACCCTGGTGCACTACCATGCCTAGCTTTTTTTTTTTAATTTTTATTTATTTATTTATTAGGGGGTGGGGAGAGTGAGAATTGGCCCATCAGGGCCTCTAGCCAGTGCAAACGAACTCCAGATGCATGTACCACCATGTGCATCTGGCATCGGGGTCCTTAGGCTTTGCAGACATGCGCCTTAACCACTAAGCCATTTCTCCAGCCCATGCCTAGCTTTGTTATGTGGGGTTGGGGATCAAACTCAGGTCCTCTCATGCAAGATAAGCACTTTACCCACTGAGCTATCCCAGCTTGTGTGTGGAATTTAAAGTCATGATCTATTTTTATTTGAAAAAATGCAGCAAAAACTTGACAAAAGAGTAAAGGTGATGTCTTTTATTTTGTACTGAGGAATTCAGTCTTCTTTTTCTTCTTTCAGTGGGACTGGGGCAGCCACAGTTTGAAGCTTTGTTGTATGTGTGTTTATATTGAAAACATAGATTTTTATATTTATATCTTACTAATTCACTTGACAAGCATCACTACCAGTAAAGGTGGGAGCTCCAGTCACATGGGGCTGTTTCTGAAATCCCTGCTGGACCAAGTTACAGGGAGGTGGGCTCAGATTCCAGTGGAGCTGCTGGACTTGTGGGTTGGTACACAGTGAGTAAGCTGCAGCCTGGTTGACAAAATACTCAATCTGAAGGTGGTATTCCTTTGTTTGCCACACACTGTCTTCTGGAATGGTTTCTGGCTACATCATATGGACCAGTGCAGTTTTGAAGAACTCTTGTAAAGTATAAATTATAGAGAAAGGGGCACACACCATGATTGTACAGTGTGGCAGATTTTTGCCAGGCCAAATGCATGTGTCACCAGCCCAGGAGATGGCATTAGGGTCCCCCATACTACCTGTCACTGCTGCTCCAAAGCAGATCACCATCATGACTTCTAGCTCCGCAGCCCGCTCTCCTGCATCCTTGATTCTATAGAACTGCACGCATACGGTTTGGCAGTTTGGAGCCTTTTGCTTGTTCTTCCTTAGCAACATCCTGTGTGTGGAATTCTACTGTCGCATCATTTTCAGGCTTCCCTCCCTCATCACATCAGCCCCCATGGATGGCAGGACCTCTTGCATCTTAGTAGAGGCTGCTGGACTTTCATTAGCAATTCTACTGCTACAGGACTTCCTTTGCACTCTGGATGGGTGGACGTAGCCCAGGCAATGATAACACCTAACTTACCATAGGCTTGGATCTTCTCAAAGACAAGCTGTCTTTCTGTTGGATTTCTGGCTCTTTAGCTTTTGCTAATCTGAGGTACCATCACCAGTAGCAGCAGCATTTGTTGGGGGTTCCCCTGAACAATCTCGTGCAGGGTACCTTATGCATATGAGGTCAGGTTGCTCTGCTCTGCCTGCTGGAAAGGGTCCACAATGCCAGCTCCTTGGGTCACCTCAGCTCTGGAGCCAGGGCTCCTCAGCGCAGCTTGTGCATGTGGATGGTCAGTGCCTTGACTTGCTATTATGGTGACTTTTTTTTTCTGTCCTGGAATCACATGGATTGGTTGAGAACACCCAGAGGAGCAGCTGGCTCCCTATGCCTCCCTCCCGCATGCATGAGTGCATGTGTGTGAGCACGTGTGGATGTGTGCATGTGTGGATGTGTGCCTCCCTCCTGACAGGCTGGGCCTGCGTGCATGAGTGCATGCGTGTGTGTGTGTGTGCGTGTGTGTGTGTGTGTGTGTGTGACTTCTGACAAAGTGTGTGGTGTAAAAGTCCGATGGGTGATGTAGCTCAGTTGCTAGAGTGCTAACAGGCATGAGGCCCTGGGTTCCATCCTCAGCACCACACAAACGGAGCGTGGTGGTGCATGCCTATAATCCCAGCACTAGAGAGCTGGGAGCCGAAGGCCAGCCTGGGCCACATGCGACCCTGTCTCAACACAAAATAAAACAAGATGATAACAAACGTCAGGTAACTTGGCCTGAGGTGAGGCAAGGGCAGTGCAGACTGGCTGGTGTTTTGCCAGTGACAACAAGCTCAGCTCCACACCTTCGCTGAGCCGAGTTCCATGGGGACAAGAGC
The DNA here is from genome assembly GCA_036365145.1 of Orientallactaga sibirica. Lineage (NCBI taxonomy): Eukaryota > Metazoa > Chordata > Mammalia > Rodentia > Dipodidae > Orientallactaga > Orientallactaga sibirica. Next base: position 1,775,484 of record JAEOAD010001462.1, on the reverse strand, counting down.
CTGGGGGCCTGGTCCAGCCAGCCTGACAGGTGATCCTGCACCCTGTGTGCAGTCCACACCCCATGTTCTGCAGGGTTGAGGGAGCACAGAGCCCGATGTGTCCTTTCCATGCTGAGAATGTCTCCCGTTTCTTGTCCCCAGGGCCAGTGGAGGGGGTTGCCCCTGCACTGTGCTGGGTTCCTTGGCTGCCGAGTCAGCTGCAGCAATCGGACCTTTGCTGTGACACGCTTCAGGGGTGTCATCTGCCCAGGCAGAGCCACATCTGTGGCATGGAGCGAATCAGTTCCCACCCTCCCCTCCACCTTGGCCGGGAAATCTTTGTGATTTTTCTCCTCCCCTGGTGCCTTCATTCACTCTGCGTGGACTTGGATAGCCTCCTGGACTCAGATCAGTGCCTCTGGCTTCCACGTATGTGGTTTAGCGATTTCCTTGAAATTGAAACATTCCCTCTGGGTGGAGCATCCTTAAGACTCCTGAAGTAAATGGACCGCATGAAGCTCAGGGTGCTTCTGAAACGTACAAGATTCATAAAGCCCCTCCCGATGCTACACATAAAGTACACAGAAACAGTTACTGGAGAGTAGAGATTTTCCCAGGGGCTGGTTACAAGTTGTGCAGGGAGCTCAAGGGATGAAGCGTTTATGAGCGTCACCTGTACTGGGGTGGGCTTTTTGGTGATAGAGCTATCTTTGAGTCATCCATGCTCCCATAAGTAACCCCCCCACCATGCTCTGTATGTAGCCCCCAATAAACTCACTGGCTCACAAAGCTAGACGTGGGTGGAATTGTTCCTCTGGTGTGTCATTGGTGTCCCATCTGGGGTGAGTAAATGTTTGTCTACATCTCCCAGGAAATGTCATGCAACACCAGAGCTTAGAGGTCTGCCCTAGGGAAGAGGAGCTTCCTGGTTAAGCCCTGACCACAGAGGGCTGGCTGTGTGGTGGTGGAGGGATGCTGTGCTCCACAAGGTCTTTCAGAGAAACCTATGCTCCTTCCAAGGCTTGCACCTGACACCATTGAGAGCCTTGGGGGTCCTTAGTCCTCTGAATCCAGGCAGCGGTTGAGGAGAAAGAAGGAAGAGCTTGAATTGATCCTGTGGGAAGTTTTGGGGTCAAACCTCAATGTGATATACATCACTTCTGCTCATATTCCATTGTCAGAAATGTTCATCTGGCTCCATGTGGTGCTGAGGATGCTGGGAAATGTAGTCTTTCAGTGGACCAAGGGTTTGCATGGGAAAGAATAAGGCATTGTGGCCAAGCCTCTCAGCAACAGGGAGCACAGGGTCCGGTGGGGTGATGCACCCACACCCACTCTCGGAGCACCACCTGCCACGTATGTGTTGAGTATCCTCCATGCAACAGCCTTGTTTCCCCAGGCAGATGTTGGGGCACATTTTTCCAATATAAAAATCATGATGATTTAAAAATCAGTACATATTTGATTTGGTTACCCATGCATAGTATTTCCTCCCACGTGCTGTCCTGCTGCCCATGGACACCCCTAGAGAGCTTCCTGGGGAACAGGTGGCAGAGGTGTGGGATGAGGTGAGTGCTGACCAGCCTGGTGGGGCTCTGTGCCATGTGTTATGACTGAGCAGGTACAGGCGTGACTGTAGGAATCCATGCTTCCCAAGGCTAGGGAGTCAGGGCGCATTTCAAAATGGAGCTCTGCTTAAAGTGCAATGTACAAAAAAAAAATCTGTTTATAAAGTCAGGCCTGCCATTGTAAATCAGACTTGATGTTGGGGACATCTGAAGTGGATGTGGGGCCAGTCCATAGGAAGGGACTTGTGCAAGAGAGAGACACCATGTGTGAGAGAGGAAGACAAAAATGCCGGGAGGGACAAGTCTTGTTTTTTTTTTTTTTTAATTTTTAAATGTATTTGTGTGCAAGTGTGTTCATATTTGTGTGGGTGCATGTACACGTGTGTGTGCATGCCTGTGGAAACCAGAGGTCCATACTGGGTGTCTTCTTCAATTGCTCTCCACTTTATTTTGAGAACTTCTGAATCTGGAGCTCAGAGATTTGGCTAGACTAGCTGGCCAGCAAGTCCTAGGAACCTTCCTGTCCCCACCTCCTCAGTCCTAGGAACCTTCCTGTCCCCACCTCCTCAGTCCTAGGAACCTTCCTGTCCCCACCTCCTCAGTCCTAGGAACCTTCCTGTCCCCACCTCCTCAGTCCTAGGAACCTTCCTGTCCCCACCTCCTCAGTCCTAGGAACCTTCCTGTCCTCACCTCCTCAGTCCTAGGAACCTTCCTGTTCCCACTTCCTCAGTCCTAGGAACCTTCCTGTCCCCACCTCCTCAGTGCTGGAATTCAGTGCTTCTCAGCTTAGGCACATGCCTCTGTTCCTGGCATTTACCTGGGTGCTAGGGGTCCAAATTCAGATCCTCACACTTGTGAGGCAGCACTTTACCCACAGAACCATCTCCTCAACCCCTGTTCTTTTCACACACACACACACACACACACACACACACACACACACACTCTATGGAGGACTAAGTTAAGATCCCACAAGAATGACATTTCATCCCTTCCAAAGGTAATTCCCCCAGTGACCTAACCACCTTCCACTAGGTCCCCATCTCATAAACGTTCCACCAGCTGGGATCACACTGGGTCAGCATTGCCATGCTGGGTCCAATCCTGCAACTCATGGCCTCTCGGGGGTACTCATTCAAGCCCTACCTCAGCACCGTCAGTCCACATGGTGTACCTCCTTCCATGGGATATGCATTCTAGCTGTCTCTGTGTCTGAGGCATTTATCACCCTGGAACACAAACAGAAAGAACGAGGGGGATAGTGACATAAACTCACGAAAACAATTTAAAACGATTATTGAAAAATTATATTTAGTATTTTTTTCTGTTGTATGCATGTTGGGGTCTGCGTGTTCATGTGTGTGCATGTCTGAGGGCAGGTTAACATGTGCCACAGTGCCCGTGTGGAGATCAGAGGACATCTTTTGGGTCGGTCTTCAATTTCCCACCTCACTTGGGGCAGGGTTTCTCTTCACAGTCTTGCTTTGCTGGTATTCTTTGCTGTACTCACCAGCAGCTTCCAAGAAATTCTCCTGTCTGCTTCCCATCTTGCCTTCAGCATTAGTATCAGGGTGTTGGGATCACAGAAGCCCACCACCGCTTCTGGCTTTTACACACTTTTTTTCACACTGAAGTGGCAAGCACACTATCCACCGAGCTATCTCCCCACCCTGTGAACACATTTTTCAGTAAATAATATGTGAACAATTTCAAGTGAGTCCTTATCCATCAGAAAGAATGGGTTTAGGGTCGGGTGTGGGGGCGCACGCCTTTAATACCAGCACTCGGGAGGCAGAGGTAGGAGGATCACCATGAGTTTGAGGCCACCCTGTGACTACACAGTGAATTCCAGGTCAGCCTGAGCTAGAGAGAGACCCTACCTCGAAAAACCAAAACAAACAAACAAAAAAACTAATTAAGGAGAGCTGCCGGGCTTGGTGGTGCACGCCTTTAATCCCAGCACTTGGGAAGCAGAGATAGGATTTCTGTGAGTTCGAGGCCACCCTGAGACTACATAGTGAAGTCCAGGTCAGTCTGGGATGACCCTACCTCAAAGAAAACAAAGAAAGAAAGAAAGAATGGGTTTACAGGTAGAAACAGTCAAGATCTTTCTGGAATTCATTTGCGTTGCGCTCTGTCCTAGCTCAAGCATGCTGTTAGTCTATCTCCACCTGGGGCTGACATCTGGTCTCAGTCAGAAACCAAACTCTTGGTTCGCTCTACGTTCCCTTTGTAGCCTCCCTGGGGTGTGCGGCCCTGAGCCTTGTTCAGGCGACAGTCACTGCTTGACCTGTTCCTCCTTTTTCACTTTGATGGGTGTCCAAGAAACCAAAGTTGGTTCAGTAGTGAGAGCAAAACATGGGCCAAGCAAGTCAAAATACCATCCTGTTTACACCGTGGCACCATAATTATTATTTACACTCTCTGCATGAAGGGCTATTGTGACACCCAGAAAGGATGGACAGCTGTCTCTCCTGTTCCCACATGAGCCACTTGCTAGTGAAGGGCTCTGGACCATCACCATATTTCCATAGCCCTGGAGCATCTCAGTCAACAAGGCCTTATTTGTTCCTCACATATGGGGTTTCATACATTTATGTTGAATTTAAAGAGGTGGACATATTTCTAGAGATCCCCAGTGTTGGCTGAAAATGGCTAGGCAGGTGTGGTGGGCAGGTTGGCTGGGACTGTCATGCATTCAAGAGCAGGGGAACATGCCTGGCAATGACTGGAGGACTGTAGACATGGGGGAGCTGAGGATAAGGTGATAACAGCTACTCTCACTTATTCCCTCTTATCACAGAGGCAGCCACCACAAGGCCCTGAGGCTGATGGGTGATCTGGAGTTAGGTAATATTAAAAAATATATATTTAAAAATTTTATTTTATTTTGTTTATTTGACACACATACACACCCATGAAGAGAGAGAGAGAAAGAGAGAGAGAGAGAGAGAGAGAGAGAGAGGCAGACACACAGAGAGAATGGGTGCACAAGGGCCTTCAGCCACTGCAAAGAAACTCCAGAAGCATGTACCACCTTGTGCATCTGGCTTATGTGGGTCCTGGGGAATTGAACCTCGGTGCTTTGGCTTTGCAGGCTAGTGTCTTAACACTAAGTCATTCCTCCAGCTCTGGAGTTAGGTAACATATATATATATATATATATATATATATATATATATATATATATATATATATATATGTGTGTGTGTGTGTGTGTGTGTGTGTGTGTGTGTGTCTGTGTGTGTGTATTCTTTTTTTCTTTTTCAAGGTAGGGTCTTACTCTAACTCAGGCTGATCTGGAATTCACTATGTAGTCTCAGGGCAGCCTCGAACTCACAGCGATCCTCCTACCTCTGCCTCCCGAGCGCAGGGATTAAAGGCATGCGCCACCATGCCTGGCTTGCAATTAGGTAATTTTGATTTTGGATTTCCCTAGACCCAGGTTAATGAGTGTTTTGTTTCTTTGAAAAGTAGCTTTCTTCAGGCTGACAAAACAAAAATAATGTCTGCAGTCCCTGGCTTGGAAGAAGCCAGCATGGCATCAGTTCCAGAAAGCTCAGGCCCTCTGGCCTGCCCCCTTTGGCTTGGCTCTCTGATTAAGCCCTTCAGTGGTGACTGTGGTCCTTGGTGCACAAGGAAGTTTCTGGCCTGCCTTCCACCAACCTCTTTGATCCCATCTGAGGCTTTCTTCCCTAGACCTTGCCTCTGTCTCTGCCCACTGTCCCAAGCATCAACAAAACCTTTAGGTGCCAGGGCCCCCTCTGCCCCGTGGGGACACCTGTGGCTGGCACAGACATAAGCCTCTACCTGCCACACGTGTCTTTCTATCATTTGGCATCCTGGGCTCACAGAAACTTCTGGAGCCAACTGTTGTCACACAGGTCCGCATTCAACCTCTCTGCATAGAGCTGTAAAACTCACAATTACCCATTGTTCCTCACTCCCAGGCCTCTCCACTAGGCAACAAACCACACAAGGTCATGTTCACGGACACGTGTCTACTGGGTCCTTTGCTTGTCTGAGCCAAACTCTGGGTGTGGCGAACCTGTAACAAAATCCATGCTCAGGTCTTCAGAGGCACCTTGGGGCTTCTCCCAGCGTCTCTGCTACCTCTCCCTCCTCATTTTTCCCGTTCACACCTGATACAAACTTGATGTTGGACAGGGCCACCTCTGCTCTGTTGCTTTTCTTGTCAGAGCAGCCTGAGTCTTTTCTTCTGCCTTGGTCATCACCATGGGCCCTTAGACTATCAGCTTGTTCCAAGGAGAAGATCAGGAATAGCTTGGGTATCACCTTAACTTGGGATGCTAGGCTCCATGTGAAAGAGCGAGGGAAAGGCACCATGACACAGGAGGGTTGGGTCACAGGAACCTGTATTCTGGAAGTCGCACTGCCCCAGCTGGCCTGTCATTGTTTGAAAAAGACTTCATTTCCTAATGAAATCACTGACTGGTGGTTTTGTTATTTTTAATAACAAAACACTCTCTTGAACTAGTTGCATGTCCAATAATCAAAAGATGCAAGTGTGGCAGCTTTAGCTGATGTGAAGGGTGGAGACGTTGGTGCCTAGGGCTCTCCAGGAGCCCTGCCTTCTCCGCCAGGAATGAGAAGAACCTTTAAAAAGATCATTGACTCGGGCTGGAGATGAAGCTCAGCTGGTAGAGTGCTTGCCTAGTGTGCCCAAAGTGCTGAGTTTCATCCCCAGATGTGAAATGCATGCCTGTGATCTCAGCACCTGTGAGGTAGAAGCAGGAAGATCAGAAGTTCAAGATCATCCTTGGCTGCATAGGAAGTTTGAGGCCTGCCTAGGCTCCATGAGACCCTGTCTCAAAACAAACAAAAAACAAAACAAGGGGCTGGAGAGATGGCTTATTGGTTAAGGTGCCTGCCTCCTAAGCCTAAGAACGCTGGTTCCAATCTCCAGCGGTTCCAATTTCCAGGTCCCACGTTTAGCCAGATGCAAAGTGACGCAAGGGTGCAATGCTGCACTTGACCACAAGGGGGAGCACACATCTGGATTTCGTTCGCAGCAGCTGAGAGGCTGCTGGTGCACCCATCTCTATCTGTCTTCCTCTCCCTCTCTCTCTCTCTGTCTCTGTCTCTCCAAAAACAAAAAACAAAACAAAACAAATCAAAACAAAACATAAAAACCCACAACCAGCTGTTGTTTCAATGGATAGGTTACTGGACTGGTGTGCCCATTCTATTCTCCATGTTTTTTTCTCTCTCTCTTAGTTGTTTGAGACAAGGTCTTGCTATGTCGCTCAGGTAGGTAAGCTTTGAACTTGTGATCTTTCTACTTCAGCAGTCAGGTGCTGGGCTTACAGACATGCATGCACTCTGTGCTTACTTTATGCCTTCTTTCTAAAGAGAAATGCCTTCCAGTACCATGACTCCTGCTCCTTTCATGAGCTCTGTCATCAGGAAGGGCTTTGCCTTTCATTCTAGATGCTTCTTAGAAGGCACCTCCCCAGGGTTTCCATCATGAATGCTTGGTGATGGTTGGTAGACATCAGTAACTGAGGCAGAGGTATGACTTTCTGAAAAGCCAAGCCTTGTGTCAGGACACAGGTGTCAGCCAGCAATCTGTCACTATTACAAATGCCTGAGATGGTCACCTTATAAGGAGAAAAGGTTTACTTTAGCTTACGGGTCAATCTGCCATTGTTGCTTTGAACTAGTGGCAAGATAGGACAGAAAAGTGAAATGTGTGGTGGGGCCAAATGACTCACTATGGCCAGGAAACCAAAAAGAGAGAAGAGGCAATCCCAATCTCTATTCTCTTTGTGAGCAAGACCCCCTCCCCAAAGCCTTCTTGCTAAGCCCATCTTTTTATGACTCCATCCTCTCACAGCAGGGGCCACCTGAGGAGAAGCCTTTAACACACGGCTCTTGAGGTGGGGGAGTTGAATTTCAATCCACAGTGATATGTGATTGCCAACTTGTCTTGATTGACTCTCAACTTGGCAGTCTCCAGTGGTCTCTGGGCCTGTTGTGGCTCATAGATTTGTGGCTGCACTCTCAGGAGGGTACCCCTGCGAGTGTTCTCAGTATAAGAGTGGCTGTATTTTTACATAGAGACAAGATAGTCATGATTCTGCATGTCATACTATACGTATCCAGCCAGGATCTGTGTGTGGACTCTGCTTCCTTGGACCCAACTAGCCATGAGTCAAAAGTACCAGAAAACAATTGCTTCTCTCCTGCACATGTGTAGACATCTTTCTGTCATTACTCTTGAAGCAATGTAGTGGGACGAATGACTATTTCCACAGCATTGACATTGTAGTCATACGGTGTAGGTATTACAATAATCCTAAGGGGAGTTGAAGTCGATGGGAGAATGTACAGAGGCTCTGTGCAAATACTAGGCTATTTTGTACAAGGAACTTGACAATTTTTGGATCTGATATCCTTGTGGGTCTTGAATCACCCCCTTGAAAATACAGAGAAATACGTTATTTAACTTAAAAATTTAAAATATTAAACAATATTTATCTACCATAAACTTCACCTATTTTAAGCATACAATTCAAAGATTCTTTTTATTTATTTATTGCATTTATTTATTTAAGAGAAAGAGAGACAGAATGGGAGTGCCAGGGCCTCCAGTCGCTGCAAACAAATTCCAGATCTATGCACCACCTTGTGCATCTGGCTTACGTGGGACTTGGAGAACTGAACCTGGGTCCTTAGGCTTTGCAGGCAAGCACCTTAAAGGCATCTCTCCAGCCCGCAAAGATTCTTTAGTAACTTTTCAGGGCTATGCAAACATGACTTGGGTCCAGTTTTATCCCTCCCCCTCCCCCCAAGGTAGGGTCTTGCTCTAGCCTAGGCTGATCTGGAATTCACTATGGTAGGCTCAGGGTGGCCTTGAACTCACAGTGATCCTTCTACTTCTGCCTCCCAAGTGTGCCACCAAGCCCAGCTGAGCTTAGTCCAGTTTTAAAGCCGTTCTGTCACCCTCCAAATGCTGAGCTCTACCATCTTCTGGTGGTCTCTGCTTCCAGCCCCAGCAGCCTCAGATCCACTTTCTGTCTTTGTGGATTTATCTTTTCTGGAAATATCACATGTGGCTTCTTTTACTCAGCATGTTTTCAAGGTTCACCCATCTTGTAGTGTGCTGGTGCCATGTCTTTTCAAGTCTACATCCTTTCCAGTGTGTAGAGTTGCTGAACTGTATTTTTCCATTTGCCCACTGATGGGCATAGAGACAGTTTCTGCTCTAGGACCCTTGTGCAGTGGTGCTGGGTTGTGCTTGGGTGGGTGTGCCGTGTTTATGGTCTCTGCTCCACTGTTGAGCTATTATCTGCACTGCGTTCCTTGTGCGCTGTGGGGGAGGCCAAGTGTTGATGACTAAACTGGAAATACCAGAACCCACTCCTGTCTTTGCTCTTTTGATCTTGGGGCTAATGGTTGCCATTCTTCCTGAAAGTGTTTTACACGTGTAGTGGTAGCAGATTACAGCTGGTATGATGGTTAGAAGAGGGGTGTGTGTGTGTGTGCATGTGGAGACCAGAGCACACCCTCAGGTGACATCCTCAGAACACCGTCCCTTCTGCCGGAGCTCCACAGTGCGGTTAGGCTAGCCAGTCAGCAAGCCTAGGACTCCTCCTGTCTCTATGTCCCTAGTGCTGAGATTGTAGGTGCTCGTCGCCATGCCTCGCATTTTACATGTGTACTGGGGATCAAACTCAGGTCCTCATGCTTGCAAAACAAACACTGTACCTGTTGGCTGAGCTATCTCTCCAGCCTTGAATCATTTTTAAATGGTTATTTAAAAATGTGGCAAAATATATATGACATAAAATTCAGCATCTTAACCATTTTAAATGCACAGTTTTGTAACATTATGTTCATGTGATCATGCCCTCCTCACTATTATGGTTCTCCAGAACTGTCATCTTATAAGACTCAAGCTCCCATTAAGCAGCTACCTTTCCTCTGACCCCTCCACTCCACCTTTTTAATTTTTATTTATTTATTTATTAGAGACAGAGAGAGAGAGCGAGAGAGGGAGAGTGAAAATGGGCCTTGCCAGGGCCTCTAGCTACTGCAAAGGAACTCCAGATGTGTGCGCCCCTTTGTGCATCTGGCTTATGTGGCACCTAGAGAATTGAACCGGGGTCCTTAGGCTTCACAGGCATGTGCCTTAACCACTAAGCCATCTCTCCAGCCCCCCACTCCACCTTTTATCAGAGTTTGGCTATTCTAGATATGTCATGTAGCCAGGCATGGTGGCGCATGCCTTTAATCCCAGCACTTGGGAGGCAGAGGTAGGAGGATCACCATGAGTTTGAGGCCACCCTGAGACTACAGAGTGAATTCTAGGTCAGTCTGGACTAGAGTGAGACCCTACCTCAAAAAACCATAAAAAATTGTCTAGATATGTCATCTAAGTGAAATAACAATGTTTTTGGAGCCATCCAGGTGTGACACCTCTTATAATCTCCTTTCTTTTTCTTAAGACTTATTTTTTTATTTATTTATTTGAGACACACACATACAGTGACAGAGAGGGAGAGAAAGAGAAAGATAGATAGATAGATAGATAGAGAGAATGGGAGCACCAGGGCCTCTAGGGGCTGAAAATGAACTCCAAATGCATGTGCCACCACATGCATTTGGCTTACGTGGGACCTGGAGAATAGAACCTGGGTCTTTAGGCTTTTCAACCAAGCACCTTAACTGCTAAGCCATCTCTCCAGCCCTCTTCCTCCTTCTTAAGCCTGAATGGTATCCCATTGTGTGAGTAGGTCACATTCTCTTCATTTGTTTTTCTGAAGATGATGCTAGACATATGTTCATGTGAAGAGGCCTTGGTGGCCAGGGCCCAAGGCCAAGAGGGACAGAAAGGCTGATATCCTTGGTACTGGGACCCACATGTCTGCTTGTCCTACCTAATGCTTTCCTCCATGACTCCTAGCATGGAGGCGGGCCATGTGGCATGGAACTTCTCCCCACCCCACAAAACTTAGAGAAGTAATGAACTCCCTTTGTTCCTCGGAAACTGCTGCTCTTCCCTACCGAAGCCCCTCCCTCTCAGGCTGCAGTGACCCTGCCATACCTTTCTAGGGCATACAAAGCCCCCACTATTAACCTTTCCCTACAAAATAAATCTCGATAAATCTACTCATAGTCTCTCAACCAAACCTGCCTTTAAGACTCTTTTAATAATTTTATAATGGCTACTCGGGTTGTTTCTACCTTTTGCATTCTGAATTATGCTGTTATTAGCATGATCATCCTGTGTCGCCCACATAGGCCTCAAGCATGCGATCCTCATGCCTCAGCTTCCCACGTGCCCTGTCAAGCCGAGCCTTCCATTTCTGGTGGTAATGTTCTTACTGTGTTCTCATTTGAATAATATTTAAATGTGGTCTTTGGAAGGGGGCAAGGAGTATTTTGACTACCTCCTTGTAGACACGGAAATATTTGTGACAGTAATCAGGGTGATAAACCTGTCAAGTCATGTCACAGTCCTCATTTCACAAAGTACTGCGTTGAGAAATGTCATTCTTTCAGGGAATTAAAACTCCTCAGATCAGATGTTTATGGGCTGCTCGGGGAATGTTTGCTTTCGTATGGGGCCATGATGGGTCACACTTCATGCTCTTCTGAAACTCGGGCAGGCCCTCAGACCCAGCACACAGTGCCTAGGTTGGTGTTCACCTAAATAACATAAGGATCCTCCAGACAACGAGTTGATTTGGAGGTGGCATAGCATGGCAGTGAGAAAACATGGGCAGAGAGTCTATTCAAGATTGTGTGGGAGGCCAGAAACACCTCTGGCCTCATCTACAGTTTTTTAAGCACACTGGCCTGCCATTTGTCAACTAGGTATGACCAGCTTCCAGTGAGCCCCAGAGACCCTCCTAGCACCATCTCCCCAGAACTGGCTGTTGGAGACAGTTCCATGTTGCTGGGATGAACTTCCAAACCAGACAATTTATAGGAGGAAGGGGTTTATTTCAAGCTTAGACATCCAGAGGGGACGTTCCATCAATGGTGGAAAAAGCTGTTTCCATGCAGCCAAGCAGAGAGAACCAACCAAAAAGCCCGTGAACACCAAAAGCAACAAGCATGAGCTGGCAGCAAGCAGCAGGGACACAGACCAGGGCTCAGACCTTGCTGCATACCCTTTGCCTGAAATCACATCCACCCCAATGACACCTCTTCCAGCCAGGTGGCTGGAGGTCCAAGTTACAAGCTTTAATAAGCTTATAATAAGACCCCACAGTGCTCCACTGCAGGTGTGGAGCGGGCATCCTGTGTGGCTGGAACTTGGCTTCAACATGGGAGCCCGTGTCTAGGCCTTGAGAGGACCAAGGCTGAGGAGCTGGGCACAGGGAGCACACAGGGAGGTGAGGTGTGCGGCGTATCTGGGGGTGCAGTGCCTGGGGAGGTGTCTCTTCCAGCAATGACCACAGACATCTGTGTCTGAGCACAGCCGGCTGATGGTTTCCCCAGCAGGGTCAGCTTTCCTTTGCAGTGACTCCTGCCCTCTCTTACTACTCGTGGGCAGCACACCGTCTTCAGCAAGTTTAGTAACACCAGTACCATGGGGAAAGGGAACTTGCAGGTGTGTTTAGAGTGAACCTCAGCACTCTCACTGGCTGTTGGGTCTGAGAGAGGCCTTGTGTCAAGTGTGTGGAGGCAGCATAGCATCGTGCTGAGAAAACATGAGCAGTGAGTGTCTACACAAATGGCACGTGTGCATGCTTTCAGCGTGCAGTGCCTCTTTGTTGGCATGTGGGAAGCATGCATTCATAGACCCTGTGGCAATTTTTTTCTTTTTTTTATTGACAACTTCTATACTTACATACAAAAACACATGATATTTCCCTCCCTTCCCCACATTCCACTTTAGAACTCCAATCTCCATCATATACCCTCCCTCTCTCCATTAGTCTCTTTTTTAATTTGATGTCATCATCTTTTTCTTCTATTATGAGGGTCTTGTGAAGGTATTGCTAGGCACTGCAAGGTCATAGGTATCAAGGCCAATTTCTGTCTGGACAGTTGCATTGTAAGGAGTCATATCCTTCCTTTGGCTCTTCCATTCTATCCACCCCCTCTTGCGCAATGGGCCCTGAGCCTTGGAGGGTGTGACAGAGATATTTCAGTGCTGGGCACTCCTACATCCCTTCTTCTCAGCACTATGTTGCCTTTTGGGTCATCCCAGTGGTCATTGTCATCTGAAAAGAGAAGCTTCTCACACCAGAAGTGAGAGGAGCATTAATATGTGAACATGAACATTAAGTGTAGTGCCCCCAGGGCAGCTTGGTGGGAATAATATATACATTTAGTTAGACAAGAGCAGGCTTTATACCCCTAAGGCTCATGACCTCCCCTGCCATAGACTTTTGCTTAGGTTTTTCAGTACCAGGCATGCATTCCCTCCTGTAGAGAGGGCCTTCTGCCCAATTAGGAGCAGTTGGTTTCCCCAAGAGCAGACATGCCACTATTGCACCTATTCAGTCATTGGGCCTGTCTGGCCAAACGTGAATTTTCAGTGTCCACTGTTTTCACTGCTGATGACTTCTGTCTCCCATACGGCTGCATGCAGTGCAGCTTTTTCCAGCTTTCAGTTGGCTGGTCTACAGGGAGAAGGTTTTCTGCTCAGCACCAGCTTGCTTTCTTAGTGATCTTGCCTCTCAGGAAAGAGATGTCTTCAGCAATAGGGTCTTACCATCTGTTTCTCAAGGGAAACCAAGGGCTTTGGCAATAGCCTTTAATGTTTTGGAGGCTACTGGGACCTCCTTGGCCAACAACTCACTGGAAGGTATCCCATCCCAGGTACTGAAAATTTTCTAGTAACAGTCTACCACTTCTGGATGTGCCATTATTCAAAAAAGTAGGTTTACATAAGTCTTATTCACACTATCTTGAATTTTGATTGACCCTTCCCCTCCCCTTCTTTTACACATTCTCTTCCCATGCCCTGTGGCAATTTGAATGGATGTCCCTCAATATATTCAAGATTTTATGAAAGCTTGTCATTTAGATCTCCAGCTGCCTGGCTAGAGGGGGTGTCACTGGGCAGATCCTAGGGTCTGGCCCTAAGGCATAGGGGTAGATTTGAAATTCCAGTCTAAAGATATGCAAAGTGCCTTAGTGTGCTTGTTTGTGGTGCTGGTGGTGCTTGTGGCTTTCTCTCTCTCTGCTTGGACCTGTGAAAGCAGACAGCTTCTGCCATTATGCAACTTACCCTGGATTTGTAAGCTTCAAATAAAACCCTTCTTCCTCCCATACACTGTGTCTGGTCTGGAGGCGAGGCTGTCTGCTACAGACCCCATGTGTATAGATGTGTGTGCATGTCTCAGCCAGGGAATAGTGGGATGGGGCAGCAGAAGCTGACAGCCTTCCTTGCCCTTGGACACAGCAGTTGCAGCCCTAGTGAATTGCTGGAGTCAAGGCCAGGTGAAGTCAGGAGCAGCATGTGGAGATCAGTCTGGGGCCAAAGAAGGGACTGCATACTAGAGAGGGCTGGTGTGCATGGCCAGGCTTGCTCCAGGGTCTACTGTTATGGGGCAGGGGTTAGGGTGGAAAAGCAGGGTGCCAAGGGCTGGAGGGACCAGGACCAGCCCGGTCTGTAGCATTTGCATTGTCCACACAGTTCTCACACCGCATGACCCTGGAAGGTGGGGGTATGAGGGGTGGAGACTATTTCCTGGTCTTTGACTCTGTCCTGGGCTGTGACTGGCCCATTTAACACATGCAGCTGTAGAGAGATGATCTCTTCTTGGTCAGGCCTTCCAAGGTCTTGCAGCTCATACCTGTGCCCCTTGAGTGCTGCCCTGCTTGAGGGAGAGGGTCAGAACAGGAGCTGAGAAGTGCTGCCCACAAAATGGAAGCTGAGCCCAGGCCCGTGAGTAACTTTGTATCTCACACACAGGGTATTTAACTATGTCCTCTCAAGGGTACTTAGTATTCTATGCCAAGGATAGTTAATATCTTATCCCATAGGGTACTTGGTATCTTGTCCTATGGGGTACTTAATATATGGTTCCAGGGGATACTTAGTATATTGTTCTGTAGGGTACTTACTATGTTATCCCAGGGGAACTTAGTATTCTTTTCCAGGGATACTTAACATCTTATTCTATGGGGTACTTGGTATCTTGTTCTGTGGGGGTACTTGGTATGTAGTTCCAGGGAGAACTTAGTACATTGTTCTGTAGGGTACTTACTATGTTATCTCAGGGGTACTTAAGATTTTATTCTAGGTTACTTAGTATTTGTTCCATGCTGTACTGAGTATGTCATTCCAGTGGCATAAATATACAAGTCATGGTGAGGCCACACTATGGAGCATGGAGTGACCTGGGAACCAACAGCCCAGGGTCCTACTAGCTGGATTCCTAACATCTCCTTGGAAAATAGATGCCTAAGCTTGGACAGGTAATCCCAGGACTCAGGCTCCCTTTGCCCTGTGGTAAAACTTCTCTCCCTGCCCTGTGAGGCAGAAGAGCACCCCAAAATGCTTGGTGGAAGGCATACCCATCATGACCCACTCCACCTGAGCCAGCAGCCCGGGGAGGGACCAGATACCCATCCATAGCCTCTGGCAATGTGAAGAGAACAGGACCGTGAGCCTGTAGGAAGCAAGGCATGTTCCCTGGTGAATGAGAAAACTGTTCTCCACCACCTGAGGGTTTGGGGAGCATGCTGCTGATTTTCTTCCTTCTCTGCTGGATTCTTGTTTCCCGCCTTGAAGAATGAAGTACATACACAATGAAGAGTGAGTGAAGCAAGGAGGATGGATGAAGCCAAAGGGAAAGCTCTTGGTGGCTAGGAAGGAACGGAAAGGGAGCTGCTGGCCCAGAGGAGACCTATGCGTCCTTCCGCATGACTATAGAAGAGGCGCGGGAGCATTGGTTCCCAGTTCCAAACAGTCCCTTACTTGTCATGAAAGCTCAGCTTTCTGCTTC